>CM061750.1:143213310-144572180 GCA_030979885.1 Lolium multiflorum
TATTTGTTTATATATAGGTGTAGAAAAGCCCTACACGTGGCATTACAAGAGTTGTATAATACTTGTATAAATACAATAGAACCAGGTTTAACATGTTGGAGATATGCCTAAGAGGCAAAATAAAAGTGGTTATTATATATCTTTATGTTTATGATAAATGTTTATATACCATGCTATAATTGTATTAACCGAAACATTGATACATGTGTGATATGTAGAACAACAAAGAGTCCCTAGTAAGCCTCTTAACTAGCTTGTTGATTAATAGATGATTAGTTTCATAATCATGAACATTGGATGTTATTAATAACAAGATTATATCATTATATGAATGATGTAATGGACACACCCTATTAAGCATAGCATAAGATCACGTCATTAAGTTATTTGCTATAAGCTTTTGTTACATAGTTACCTAGTCCTTATTACCATGAGATCATGTAAATCACTTATACCGGAAAGGTACTTTGATTACATCAAACGCCACTGCGTAAATGGGTGGTTATAAAGGTGGGATTAAGTATTCGGAAAGTATGAGTTGAGGCATATGGATCAACAGTGGGATTTGTCCATCCCGATGACGGATAGATATACTCTGGGCCCTCTCGGTGGAATGTCGTCTAAATGTCTTGCAAGCATATGAATAAGTTCATAAGAGACCACATACCACGGTATGAGTAAAGAGTACTTGTCAGGAGACGAGGTTGAACAAGGTATAGTGTGATACCGATGATCAAACCTCGGACAAGTAAAATATCGCGTGACAAAGGGAATTGGTATCGTATGTGGATGGTTCATTCGATCACTAAAGTCATCGTTGAATATGTGGGGGCCATTATGGATCTCCAGATCCCGCTATTGGTTATTGGTCGGAGTGAGTACTCAACCATGTCCGCATAGTTCGCGAACCGTAGGGTGACACACTTAAAGTTGGATGTTGAAATGGTAGAACTTGAATATGGAATGGAGTTCGAATATTTGTTCGAAGTCCCGGATGAGATCCCGGACATCACGATCCGGAATGGTCCGGAGAATAAGATTCATATATAGGATGTCATTTTATGTGAATTAAAATGATTCGGAAGTCTATGGAAGGTTCTAGAAGGTTCTAGAAAAGTCCGGAAGAAACCACCAAGGAAGGTGGAGTCCACATGGGACTCCACCTCCATGGCCGGCCAACCCTAGGTGGGGTGGAGTCCCAAGTGGACTCCCCCTTAGGGGGCCGGCCACCCCCCCCATATGGAAGGTGGAACTCCCACCTCTAGTGGGAGTCCTAGCTTGGGAAGGTTTCCCACCATATGGAAGGTTTTGGGTTCGGGTCTTATTCGGAGACTTGTAGTCCAACACTTGGGGCTTCCACCTATATAATGAGGGGCCAAGGGGAGGGGGCCGGCCACACCAAGACCACAACCTGGCCGCCCCCTATAGTGGCCGGCCACCCCCTCTCCCCAAACCCTAGCCGCCCCGCTCCTCCACCATATCCCGCACGCTTAGCGAAGCTCCGCCGGATTTCTCCACCGCCACCGACACCACGCCGTCGTGCTGTCGGATTCAAGAGGAGCTACTACTTCCGCTGCCCGCTGGAACGGGGAGGTGGATGTCGTCTTCATCAACAACCGAACGTGTGACCGAGCACGGAGGTGCTGCCCGTTCGTGGCGCCGTGATCAAGATCTTTACGCGCTTTTGCAAGCGGCAAGTGATCGTCTACCGCAGCAACAAGAGCCTCATCTTGTAGGCTTTGGAATCTCTTCAAGGGTGAGCTCGTTGCTCCCGTCTTCTAGATTGCATCTTGGCTTGGGTTGCGTGTTCGCCGTAGGAAAATTTTTGTTTTCTATGCTACATTATCCTACAGTGGTATCAGAGCCGTGTCTATGCATAGATGGTTGCACGAGTAGAACACAATGGTTTTGTGGGCGTTGATGCTTATGTTATCTTTAGCTTGAGTACTTTGCATCTTTGTGGCATAGTGGGATGAAGCGGCTCGGGCTAACTTTACATGACCGCGTTCATGAGATTTGCTCCACGCTTGACATGCAACTTGTATTGCATAAGTGGCTTTGCGGGTGTCTGTCTCTCCTACTATAGTGAAGATTCAATTTACTCTTCTATTGACAACACTAGTATCACCGTTGTGGTTGATGTTCGTAGGTAGATTGGATCACTCGAAAACCCTAAACCACGTAAAATATGCAAACCAAATTAGAGAACGTCTAACTTGTTTTTGCAGGGTTTGGTGATGTGATATGGCCATAATGTGATGATGACTATGTATGAGATGATCATTATTGTATTGTGGCAACCGGCAAGAGCCTTATGGTTGTCTTTAAATTTCATGTTGAGTAGTATTTCAAAGTAGTTGTAATAGTTGCTACATGGAGAACAATCATGAAGACGACGCCATTGACCTTGACGCTACGCCGACGATGATGGAGATCATGCCCGTTGATGATGGAGATCATGTCCGTGCTTTGGAGATGAAGATCAAAGGCACACAAAAAGGGCCATATCATATCACATATGAACTGCATGTGATGTTAATCCTTTTATGCATCTTATTTTGCTTAGATCGCGACGGTAGCATTATAAGATGATCCCTCTCACTAAAATTTCAAGATAATAAAGTGTTCATCCTTAGTAGCACCGTTGCCAAGACTTGTCGTTTCGAAGCATCTCGTGATGATCGGGTGTGATAGAATCAACAAGTGCATACAACGGGTGCAAGACAGTTTTGCACATGCGGATACTAAGGTGGCCTTGACGAGCCTAGCATGTACATACATGGTCTCGGAACACGTGATACCGAAAGGTAGAGCATGAATCATATGATTGATATGATGAACACTTTGAGTGTTCGCCATTGAAATTACATCTTGTCTCGTGATGATCGGGCATAGGTATGATGGATTTGGTTCGTGTGATCACTAAGACAATGCGAGGGATATTGTTTTGAGTGGGAGTTCACCTAGGTTTTAATTTTGTTAAATTAAAATTTGAACTCAATTTATCATAAACATTAGTCTAAACTATTGCAAATATGTTGTAGATATGGCGTCCCCAATCAATTTTAACCAGTTCCTAGAGAAAGAAAAGCTTAAGAGCAACGGTAGCAACTTCACCGACTGGTTCCGTCATGTGAGGATCTTCCTCAATGGCGGAAACCTGCAATATGTGCTTGATGCACCGCTAGGTGACCCTCCTGCAGAAACTGAAACCGATGAAGTAAAGAATGTTTACGCGACTCGGAAAACTCGGTACTCTCAAGTTCAGTGTGCCATCCTGTGCAGTCTGGAAGCCGATCTTCAAAAACGTTTTGAGCACCACGATCCACATGAGTTAATCAATGAGTTGAAAACTATCTTTGAGACTCATGCGGCCGTGGAATGCTATGAAGCATCGAAACACTTCTTCAGCTGCATGATGGAAGAAGGCAGCTCCGTTAGTGAGCACATGCTCGCCATGACCGGGCATGCGAAGAAACTCAGTGACTTGGGAATAGTGATTCCTAACCGACTGGGGATTAATCGTGTCCTTCAATCACTGCCACCTAGTTATAAGAACTTTGTGATGAATTACAATATGCAGAACATGAACAAAGAGTTACCTGAACTCTTCGCCATGCTAAAATCTGCTGAGATTGAAATTAAGAAAGAGCACCAAGTGTTGATGGTCAACAAGACCACCAGCTTCAAGAAACAGGGCAAGTCTAAAGGCAAGAACAAGAAGAGTGGCAAGAAAGCTGCCACGCCTCCTGTGAAACCTAAGACCGGCCCTAAGCCTGATGCTGAGTGCTATTACTGCAAGGAGAAGGGACACTGGAAGCGTAATTGCTCCAAGTATTTGGCGGATCTGAAGAGCGGCCTTGTCAAGAAGAAGAAAGAAGGTATATCTGATATACATGTTATAGATGTTTATCTCACTGGTTCTCGTACTAGTACCTGGGTATTTGATACTGGTTCGGTTGCTCATATTTGTAACTCGAAACAGGAACTAAAGAATAAACGAAGACTACTGAAGGATGAAGTGACGATGCGCGTTGGAAATGGATCCAAAGTCGATGTGATCGTTGTCGGCACACTTCCTCTACATCTACCTTCGGGATTAGTTTTAAGCCTAAATAATTGTTATTTTGTACCCGCGTTGAGCATGAACATTATATCTGGATCTTGTTTAATGCAAGACGGTTATTCATTCAAGTCTGAGAATAATGGTTGTTCTATTTTTATGAATAATATCTTTTATGGTCGAGCACCACGAAAAGAATGGCTTATTTCTGTTAGATCTCGATAGTAGTGATACACATATACATAACATTGACGCTAAGCGAATTAAATTGAATGATAATTCTACTTATATGTGGCACTGTTGTCTTGGTCATATTGGAGTGAAACGCATGAAGAAACTCCATACCGATGGATTACTTGAATCACTTGACTTTGAGTCACTTGATAGATGCGAAGCATGTCTGATGGGAAAAATGACTAAGACTCCATTCTCTGGTATGATGGAGAGCGAGCTACTGACTTATTGGAAATCATACATACAGATGTATGTGGACCAATGAGTGTAGCATCGCGCGGTGGTTATCATTATGTTCTAACCTTCACAGATGATTTGAGTAGATATGGGTATATCTATTTAATGAAACATAAATCCGAAACTTTTGAGAAGTTTAAGGAATTCCAAAGTGAAGTAGAAAATCAACGTAACAAGAAGATTAAATTTCTACGATCTGATCGTGGAGGTGAATATCTGAGTTATGAGTTTGGCATGCATTTAAAGAAATGCGGAATACTTTCACAATTGACACCGTCGGGAACACCACAACGAAACGGTGTGTCCGAACGTCGTAATCGAACTCTCTTAGATATGGTTCGTTCTATGATGTCTCTTACCGATTTGCCATTATCATTTTGGGGTTATGCATTAGAGACAGCCACATTCACTTTAAATAGAGCACCATCAAAATCCGTTGAAACGACACCGTATGAATTATGGTTTAATAAGAAACCTAAGTTGTCGTTCCTTAAAGTTTGGGGTTGCGAAGCCTACAACCTGACAAGCTAGAACCCAAAGCGGAGAAATGCGTCTTCATAGGATACCCTAAGGAAACTATAGGGTACACTTCTATCACAGATCCGAAGGCAAGATCTTTGTTGCTAAGAACGGAACCTTTCTTGAGAAAGAATTTCTCACTAAAGAAGTGACTGGAAGAAAAGTAGAACTCGATGAGATTGATGAATCTTCACTAGTTGATCAGAGTAGCGCAGTACCGGAAGATGTTCCTGTACCGCCTACACCGGCAACAGAGGAAGCTAATGATAATGATCATGAAACTTCAAATGAGATAGCTACTGAACCTCGCAGATCGACAAGGGAACGTGCCACTCCTGATTGGTATGATCCTTGTCTAAATGTCATGATTGTGGACAACAATGATGAAGACCCTGCGACGTATGAAGAAGCGATGATGAGCCCAGATTCCAACAAATGGCAAGAAGCCATGAAATCCGAAATGGGATCCATGTATGATAACAAAGTATGGACTTTGGTAGACTTACCTGATAGCCGCAAGGCTGTCGAGAATAAATGGATCTTCAAAAGAAAAACAGATGCTGATGGTAATATTACCGTCTATAAAGCTCGACTTGTCGCAAAGGGTTCCGACAAATTCAAGGTGTTGACTACGATGAGACTTTCTCACCTGTAGCAAAGCTAAAATCTGTGAGGATTTTGTTAGCAATAGCTGCATTTTTCGATTATGAGATTTGGCAGATGGATGTCAAAACGGCGTTCCTTAATGGAGACATTGAGGAAGAGTTGTATATGGTACAACCCAAAGGTTTTGTCGATCCTAAAAATGTTGACAAAGTATGCAAACTTCAGCGTTCAATCTATGGACTGAAGCAAGCATCAAGAAGTTGGAACCGACGCTTTGATAAGGTGATCAAAGACTTCGGGTTTATACAGTGTCATGGAGAGGCCTGTATTTACAAGAAAGTGAGTGGGAGCTCTGTAGCGTTCCTGATATTATATGTAGATGACATATTATTGATTGGGAATGATATAGAACTATTAAGCAGCGTTAAAGGTTATGTTCCATGCTACTTTATTGATGATACCTCCATGTTTTATGCACATTATATGTCATATTTATGCATTTTCTGGAACTAACCTATTAACAAGATGCCGATGTGCCAGTTCTATTGTTTTTGGTTTCAGAAATCCTAGTAAGGAAATATTCTCAATTGGACGAAATCTTCGCCCAGGGTCCTATTTTTGCACGAAGCTTCCGGAAGACCGAAGAGGGAAGGAAGTGGGGCCACGAGGCGCCGACACCACAGGCCGCGCGTTCAGGCCCCCCCCCGGGCCGCCGAGCCTAGGGTGGGGCCCTGTGAGTTCCCCCGACCTACTCCCGCCTCACTTAAAGCCTCCGTCGCGAAAACCCCAGTACCGAGAGCCACGATACGGAAAACCTTCTAGAGACGCCGCCGCCGTGAATCCCATCCTGGGATTCAGAGATCGTCGCACTCGCCGAGAGGGGATTCATCTCCTGAGGATCCCCACACCGCCATGGTCGCCCTCCTGAGTGATGAGTGAGAATGTTCACCCCCTGACCATGGGTCCATAGCGTAGGCTAGATGGTCGTCTTCCTTGTTGTGTCATTGTTGGATCTAGAGTTGCCTAACATGATCAAGATCATCTATATGTAATACTATATGTTGTGTTTGTCGAGATCCGATGGATAGAGAATACTATGATTATGGTGATTATCAATCTATCAGTTTACTGTTATTTAAGATCTTGCATGCCTCCTCGTTATTAGTAGAGGCTCGCCAAGTTTTTACTCTAACTCCAAGAGGGGAGTATTTATGCTCGATAGTGGGTTCATGCCTTCATTGACACCTGGGATGTGACAAAAAGTTCTAAGGTTGTGATGTGTTGTTGCCACTAGGGATAAAACATTGATTCTATGTCTAAGGATGTAGTTGTCGATTACATTACGCACCATACTTAATGCAATTGTCTGTGCTTAATACTGAATGGGGTTCGGATGATAACCTGAAGGTGGACTTTTTAGGCATAGATGCGGTTGGATGGCGGTCTATGTACTTTGTCGTAATGCCCAACAATCTCACTATATTTATCATATCATGTATATGCATTGTTATGCCTTTCTCTATTTGTCAATTGCCCGACCGTAATTTGTTCACCCAACATGCTTTTATCTTATGGGAGAGACACCTCTAGTGAACTGTGGACCCCGGTCCTATTCTTTACATAACATACAATCTACTGCAATTGTGTTTTACTGTTTTCTTGCAAACATCTTCCACTCGACACGTTAATTTTGTTACAGCAAGCCGTGAGATTGACAACCTCACTGCTTCGTTGGGGCAAAGTACTTTGGTTGTGTTGAGCAGGTTCCACGTTGGCGCCGAATCCCTGGTGTTGCGTCGCATCACATTTCGCCACCATCAACCTTCAACGTGCTTCTTGGCTCCTACTGGTTCGATTAAACCTTGGTTTCATACTGAGGGAAACTTGCTTCTATACGCATCATACCTTCCACTTGTATGACAATTATTGATTGGGAATGATATAGAACTATTAAGCAGTGTAAAAGGTTATTTGAATAATAGTTTTTCAATGAAAGACCTTGGTGAAGCATCATATATATTAGGCATCAAGATTTATTGAGATAGATCAAGACGTCTAATAGGGCTATCACAAAGTACATACCCGGACAAGATTCTAAAGAAGTTTAGAATGGACGAAAGTAAGAAAGGATTCTTACCTATGTTACCAGGCAAGGTCTTGAGTAAGACTCAAGGTCCGGCTACGGCAGAAGAAAGAGAAAGGATGAGTCAGATCCCCTATGCCTCGGCAGTAGGCTCTATCATGTATGCCATGCTGTGTACTAGACCTATATAGCACATGCTGTTAGTTTAACTAGCAGATATCAAAGTGATCCAGAATGGAACACTGGACAGCGGTCAAGAATATCCTGAAGTACTTGAAAAGAACTAAGGATATGTTTCTTTGTTATGGAGGTGACCAAGAGCTCGTTGTAACAAGTTACACCGATGCAAGTTGGAACACTGATCCCGATGACTCTAAGTCTCAATCTGGGTACGTGTTTATATTGAATGGTGCTTAATGGGCAAGCTCGGCAAGGCACGGTGGCGAAATCCTCAACGAATCGGAATACATAGCGGCTTCGGAGGCTTCATCAGAAGCGGTATGGATGAAGAGGTTCATTGTAGAGCTCGGTGTGGTTCCTAGTGCATTGGACCCACTAGTCATCTACTGTGATAACATGGGTGCCATCGCCAATGCACAAGAACCAAGGTCACACAAGAGGCTGAAGCATATCAAGCTGTGTTATCATTCGATTCACGGTACATCGAAGATGGAGAAGTAAAGATTTGCAAAGTACACACTGATCTGAATGTAGCAATCCGTTGACTAAAGCTCTCCCTAGAGCAAAGCATGACCAACACCAGAATGCGGGTGTTAGGTACCTTACAATGTAATCTAGATTATTGACTCTAGTGCAAGTGGGAGACTGCTCCCAAGAGGCAATAATAAAAGTGGTTATTATATATCTTTATGTTTATGATAAATTTTTATATACCATGCTATAATTGTATTAACCGAAACATTGATACATATGTGATATGTAAACAACAAAGAGTCCCTAGTAAGCCTCTTAACTAGCTTGTTGATTAATAGATGATTAGTTTCATAATCATGAACATTGGATGTTATTAATAACAAGATTATATCATTATATGAATGATGTAATGGACACACCCTATTAAGCGTAGCATAAGATCACGCCATTAAGTTATTTGCTATAAGCTTTCGTACATAGTTACCTAGTCCTTATTACCATGAGATCATGTAAATCACTTATACCGGAAAGGTACTTTGATTACATCAAACGCCACTGCGTAAATGGTTATAAAGGTGGGATTAAGTATCTGGAAAGTATGAGTTGAGGCATATGGATCAACAAGTGGGATTTGTCCATCCCGATGACGGATAGATATACTCTGGGCCCTCTCGGTGGAATGTCGTCTAAATGTCTTGCAAGCATATGAATAAGTTCATAAGAGACCACATACCACGGTATGAGTAAAGAGTACTTGTCAGGAGACGAGGTTGAACAAGGTATAGTGTGATACCGATGATCAAACCTCGGACAAGTAAAATATCGCATGACAAAGGGAATTGGTATCGTATGTGAATGGTTCATTCGATCACTAAAGTCACCGTTGAATATGTGGGAGCCATTATGGATCTCCAGATCCCGCTATTGGTTATTGGTCGGAGTGAGTACTCAACCATGTCCGCATAGTTCGCGAACCGTAGGGTGACACACTTAAAGTTGGATGTTGAAATGGTAGAACTTGAATATGGAATGGAGTTCAAATATTTGTTCGGAGTCCCGGATGAGATCCCGGACATCACGAGGAGTTCCGAATGGTCCGGAGAATAAGATTCATATATAGGATGTCATTTTATGTGAATAAAATGATTCGGAAGGTTCTATGGAAGGTTCTAGAAGGTTCTAGAAAAGTCCGGAAGAAACCACCAAGGAAGGTGGAGTCCACATGGGACTCCACCTCCATGGCCGGCCAACCCTAGTGGGGTGGAGTCCCAAGTGGACTCCCCAAAGGGGGCCGGCCACCCCCCCATGGAAGGTGGAACTCCCACCTCTAGTGGGAGTCCTAGCTTGGGAAGGTTTCCCACCATATGGAAGGTTTTGGGTTCGGGTCTTATTCGGAGACTTGTAGTCCAACACTTGGGGCTTCCACCTATATAATGAGGGGCCAAGGGGAGGGGGCCGGCCACACCAAGACCACAACCTGGCCGCCCCCTTAGTGGCCGGCCACCCCCTCTCCCCAAACCCTAGCCACCCCGCTCCTCCACCATATCCCGCACGCTTAGCGAAGCTCCGCCGGATTTCTCCACCGCCACCGACACCACGCCGTCGTGCCGTCGGATTCAAGAGGAGCTACTACTTCCGCTGCCCGCTGGAACGGGGAGGTGGACGTCGTCTTCATCAACAACCGAACGTGTGACCGAGTACGGAGGTGCTGCCCGTTCGTGGCGCCGTGATCAAGATCTTCTACGCGCTTTTGCAAGCGGCAAGTGATCGTCTACCGCAGCAACAAGAGCCTCATCTTGTAGGCTTTGGAATCTCTTCAAGGGTGAGACTCGATAATCCCCTCGTTGCTACCGTCTTCTAGATTGCATCTTGGCTTGGATTGCGTGTTCGCGATAGGAAATTTTTTGTTTTCTTATGCTACGTTATCCTACATAACACTCTCCTTAATCTAAGCCTCTAGAAAGGCTGAGATTACGCTAAACTTATCTAGATCCCGAACCCTAGAGCTTTGGTAAACCATCTGCAACTTGATCTTTAGTGGAGATGAACCCGATGTCAAGTAGCCTTCTTGAACAATTCCCTCACAAAATGATAGTCAACTTCAATGTGTTTAGTTCTGCATGGAAAATAGGATTTGTAGAGAGATAAGTGGCACCAAGATTATCACACCACAAGCATGGACGTTGTCGAAGAACAACTCCCAGTTCGAAGAAAGCTTCAACCCAAATTAACTCAACCGTGGCATTGACAAGTGCCTTATATTCAGCCTCGTGCTAGAGCGAGAGACAATGGCTTGCTTTCCTCGGCACTCCATGATATTAGATTTGGACCAAAAAATATTGCAAGACCACCAGAGAGCTGTCATCATCAATGCATCCCGTCCACTGATCCGAGAAACCAGTTAGAAGAGTGGATGAAGATCTCTGCAAAGTGAGGCCGACCTTGATTGTACCTTTTATATATCCGAGTATGCGTTTGATCGCTGCCCAATGTGTAGTGGTAGGTGCATGAAGATATGACAAACTTTGTTCACCGAGAATGACAAATCAGGCCTAGTTAAGGTGAGATATCGCAGTTGCACCTACAATACTCCTGTAGTTTGTACTATCCTCTCGAACCAAGAGCTGTTCCATCTCGTAAGAGACAATTTTTATGTAGTGGACAAAGGCGTGGGACAACTTGTGCAATGTATCATGCCCACCTTTTTAAGTAAGTATGTAGCATACTTTTCTTGTGTCAAAACTATTCCACTCGTGAATTTTCTTTACCTCAATGCCAAGGAAAAAATGTAGCTCCCCGAGATCTTTGAGCGCAAAATGAACACTCAAGTTGTGAAGTAAACTGAGGTTGCATCATCAGAGGAACTAGCAACAATGATATCATCTACATATATTAACACAAACATTGTAAGACCTGACCTGTTGTAGAGAAATAGTGATGTGTCTGCCTTGGAAGGTACAAATCCAAGTTGTTGTAGCTTTGAACTCAACCTGGAATACCATGCACGTGGTGCCTGTTTTAATCCATAAAGAGATTTATCCAACTTGCATATGTGATGCGGAAAGCGAGGATCTTCAAACCCATGAGGTTGTTTCATATACACTTCCTCCTCCAGAATGCCATGGAGAAACACGTTCTTAACGTCTAGCTGCAGTAGGCTCCATCCTTGAGATACAGAGACAGAAAGAACAAGTCTGACAGTTGCAGCTTTGACAACTGGACTGAAAGTATCTGCATAATCAATGCCGTACCTGTTTAAACCCTTTTGCAACAAGTCTGGCATTGTATCTTTCAACTGTGCCATCTGCATGCTTTTTAATTCGGAATACCCACTTGCAGGCAATTATATTTCTGGAAGAACTTGGAGCTACTAAATGCTAGGTTTGATTTTGCATGAGGGCTGCATATTCTTCTTCCATTGCCAATTTCCATTTCTTGTCTCCCATTGCCTCAGTCAAATTATCAGGTTCCCCTGTGGAGGAAAAACACCATATCGCACCGTACCATCAGTATATGTTTTTGGTTTGCGATACCTTGTTGTAGTCCGTTCGTCGAGGTTCTGTGCAACAGGACAGCAAAGGCCGAGCCACAAAGATCCGGCCGACTGCCCTGCCGCCAGCAGAGGAATCGCAGCCTCCGGCGGCTGCAGCACGGGGCCGACGCAGCCTAGGATCCAGCGCCAAGCGGCATGCATTCTCCGTCGTGCGCTGTGATTCGTCAACCGCGCCATCGTGGGACGTGGCATGTGAGCGGGGCCCGCCTTGGTCAGCCACATGCACTGGACGGGATGGTGTGGCGAGCGGGGAGACGCCAGGGCTTGGCCCATCTTCCGATGATGATGCAGGGGCTGATCCCGAGGGAGATGGACTGGCGGTGGAAGGTTCGGTGTCAGGAGAATCAGCCTCGTGTTCTGTGTCCACAGTGTGGTCTTGTATTTCATGCGTTGCTGCACCATTTGAACTCAAATTTGCACCAGAATTTGGAGAATTAGTGACCGGAACATAAGATAAATCAGGAGTATTGATAACAGGGACAATATGCATATGGTTATCAACATGTATACCCTCATGATTGGATGATGTAGGTGTCCAAAATTCAGGAAGCAATAGAATTTCCTTTTTGAGTTGGGCCCCAGCATTTGGATGAAGGGATTGAAAAGGAAAAACGTTCTCATCGAAGACTACATCACGAGAAATATATATGCGACCAGTAGACACATCTAGACATTTGACACCTTTGTGAAGAGGATCGTAGCCTAAGAAAACACACCGTTTTGAGCGAAAAGAGAGTTTTCTTTGGTTGTATGGTCTAAGATTGGGCCGACACATGGCCAAAAATGCGAAGGGCATCATAATTTGGTTTGGTATGAAGTAGTTTCTCAATCGGTGATTCAAGTTGCAAAACTTTGGTAGGAAGAAGATTAATAAGAAAGGTGGCAAGAGAAAGGCTTCATCCCAAAATTTGAGAGGCATGGAGGCATTGGCAAGGAGTGCAAGGCCAACTTCAACAATGTGTCTATGTTTGCGTTCAGCAGAACCGTTTTGTTGGTGTGCATGCAGACAAGAGACATGATGAGTAATACCCACTTTTTGAAAGAAACCATGTAGTTTCTCAAACTCTCCACCCCAATCAGTTTGGATGGTTACTATTTTGCGGCCAACTTTCTCGACAAGTTGCTGAAAATTAAGAAAGACTTGATATACATCACATCTCTTTTTAAGCAAATAGATCCAAGAAAATTTTCTATAATCATCAATAAATCTTACATAATACTGGTGTTTGCCAACAGAAGCTGGAGCTGGACCCCATACATCAGAGAAAACTTGCTCCAAAGGAGCAGTAGATGTAGGGATTCGTTGCATAGAAAACAAAAAATTTCCTACCGCGAGAACGCAATCCAAGCCAAGATGCAATCTAGAAGACGGGAGCAACGAGGGGATGATCGAGACTCACCCTTGAAGATTTCCAAAGCCTATAAGAGTAGGCTCTTATTGCTGCGGTAGACGATCACTTGCCGCTTGCAAAAGCGCGTAGAAGATCTTGATCACGGTGCCACGATCGGGCAGCACCTCCGTACTCGGTCACACGTTCGGTGTTGATGAAGACGACGTCCTTCTCCCCGTTCCAGCGGGCAGCGGAAGTAGTAGCTCCTCCTTGAATCCGACAGCACGACGGCGTGGTGTCGGTGGCGGTGGAGAACTCCGGCGGAGCTTCGCTAAGCGTGCGGGAAGTGGAGGAGAGGGGCGGCTAGGGTTTGGGAGAGGGGGTGGCCGGCCTCTATGGGTGCGGCCAGCTTGGTGGCTTGTGGTGGCCGCCCCCTCCCCTATGCCCCTCATTATATAGGTGGAACCCCAAGTGTTGGACTACAAGTCTTCGAATAAGACCCGAACCAAAAACCTTCCATGTAGTAGGGAAACCTACCCAAGGTGGGACTCCCACCCAAGTGGGATTCCCACCCTTCCATGTGGGGGGAGTCCACCTTGGACTTTCCCCTCTAGGGTTGGCCGGCCATGGGTGGTGGAGTCCCTCCGGGACTCCGCCTTCCAAAGTGATTTCTTCCGGACTTTTCTAGAACCTTCTAGAACCTTCCATAAATGCACCGGATCATTTTCAAACATATAAAATGACTTCCTATATATGAATCTTATTCTCCTGACCATTCCGGAACTCCTCGTGATGTCCGGGATCCCATCCGAGACTTCGAACAAAAGCTTCGAACTTCATTCCATATTCAAGTTCTACTATAACAACATCAAACCTTAAGTGTGTCACCCTACGGTTCGCGAACTATGTAGACATTGTTGAGAACTCTCTCCGACCAATAACCAATAGCGGGATCTGAAGATCCATAATGGCTCCCAAATATTCAACTATGACTTAGTGATCGAATGAACCATTCACATACGATACCGATTCCCTTTGTCACACGATATTTTACTTGTCCGAGGTTTGATCATCGGTATCTCTATACCTTGTTCAACCTCGTCTCCTGACAAGTACTCTTTACTCGTACCGTGGTATGTGGTCTCTTATGAACCATTCATATGCTTGCAAGCTATTTAGACGACATTCCACCGAGAGGGCCCAGAGTATATCTATCCGTCATCGGGATGGACAAATCCCACTGTTGATCCATATGCCTCAACTCATACTTTCCGGATACTTAATCCCACCTTTATAACCACCCATTTACGCAGTGGCGTTTGATGTAATCAAAGTACCTTTCCGGTATAAGTGATTTACATGATCTCATGGTCATAAGGAATAGGTAACTATGTATCGAAAGCTTATAGCAAATAACTTAATGACGTGATCTTATGCTACGCTTAATTTGGTGTGTCCATTACATCATTTATATAATGATATAACCTTGTTATTAATAACATCCAATGTTCATGATTATGAAACTAATCATCTATTAATCAACAAGCTAGTTAAGAGGCTTACTAGGGATTTATTGTTTGTTTACATAACACACATGTATCAATGTTTCGGTTAATACAATTATAGCATGGTATATAAATATTTATCATAAACACAAAGATATATAATAACCACTTTTATTATTGCCTCTTGGGCATATCTCCAACAGTCTCCCACTTGCACTAGAGTCAATAATCTAGATTACATTGTAAGGTACCTAACACCCATGGTATTCTGGTGTTGGTCGTACTTTGCCCTAGGGAGAGCTTTAGTCAACGGTTCTGACACACTCAGAAACGTATGTATTTTGCAATTCATTTGCGTCTTCACGCATCACTCATTTTCCAAATGAGTCGGCATTAAATATGTTTGGTCTTCTGGTGGAACCTTAATTCCGCGGTCTGAAATATGTCACTAATATTGTCATACACAATATAGCTTCAAAGTTCTGACACTATCGGAACTACACCAAGTTCTCAAAGAACCTCTTGACTTAATATCCTCAGTCATTGTCAAAACAATGGCATATTCTGCCTTCTTTGTAGAATCCGTCACAACATTTTAGAACTATTCTAAATCTAGCATTGTGCTACCTTTTAAACAACACTTAGCCTAATTGAGATTTGAAATTCATTTTTATATGTGACCAAACTAATATCGGTGCAACATTTTACAGCGATTTGTTTGTCATTACCCCATACAAAAATATATTTATATATCCTTGATTCTTCTGAAGTACTCAAGGATATTCTTACTGTTGTCCAATGATCATCACATGAATCATTCTGGTATATGCTCATAACACTTTAGAGCATAGAACATCTGATTATGTACATATTATACGTGATCTATAATCACTCATGTGTTTCAACTCATTGAGTATCATATACACTCAAGTCTTGTTAATCCTTCACATGAATAGAACACCTTCTTTATATACTTTAACTTAAACTTATTATGTGTTTCAATCTATCTTCATAGATCTTTACACTAAATATGTTTCAGTCCATATCCTTTCATTGAAGCTAATTCTCAATGAAACCTTTTAATCAATTATATAATTACACTATTTATATTCAACGATATGTCAGCTACATAAAGTATTACAAATATGTCTCAGCGCTCCCACTTAATTTCTTGCAAATGTAAGCACCTTCATCGTTTCTGATGAAATCAAAAACTCTTTGACTATTTCATCCGGTGAAGATTCCAACTCCGCAATACTCACTTTATCCAATTGAAGTTCGTATTCTTATCTAGTATTCTACGGACTAGCAAAACTCTTGGTTGTATCTTGTATACACCTTTAATACACACTTCTGTTAAGTAATATATTTTGCTATCCTACTAGCATATCTCATAAAGAAATATGTAGTGATTACTAGAATAATCCACATAGACTATAAGCATTGCTACGGAAGATCTAATCTTATCGTAGTCAACTCTTTGAACTTTGTCGTAAACAACTTTTCGACAAATCGTGCTTATTCAAGGATATTGCATCCAAGTCCATCAATTTTATAGATCCATTTACTTTCAAAAAGTATTCATCTATCTTGGATTTCATGGCGCATAGCCATTTTAACGGAGTCAGGGCCCATCATAACTTCTTTGTATATAGTTGGTTTATTATTGTTCAAAATCAATCCTTTGTCCACAAATCATTTATTTGATCACAAAGTAAACCAAAACTACAAGGTTCAATAGGTACTTCGATCTCCATGGCTAAAACACTTTGTAGTCATGGGAGTCATGATTGTCGTAGCCGCTTCCGGAACCATTTCCGATGCTGCGCTACTCTGATCATTATGCTCAGGTTCATAAACCTTATCAAGTTCTATTGTCCTCCCACTCAAATACTTCGCTAGAAAACAATTTCTTGGAAATAAGCAAGTAATATTAACAAACACTTTTGTCTTTTACTTCATAGTGGAAAGAATTCCCAATTAATTCTTTGGGATAACCAACAAAGACATTCATCCGATTTTGGTTGTAAACTCATTTACTTATGCTATGCATACCAAAATTTAAGAAAGGACTATTAGGGTTTATACCCATGCCATAACTCGTATGGTGTCATTTCAACGGATCATGATGATGCTCTATTCAGTGTAAAAGCGGTAGTCTCTAAAGCATAATCCACAAAATTATAATGGCATCAATATTTTATCTCATCATTGATCCAACAAGATTTGGATACATCTCTCGGATACTCCATCATCACTATGATACTCCAAGAAACGTGAGTTGTAGAACAACTTCATAACTCTCTTAGATGTTCACTAAAAATCGTAATTCAAATATTTCCAATATGATCCAATCATAGATATTTGACTTTTTCTATTACGATGATTTCCACCTCATGCTGAAATTTATTTGAATCCTTTCAAAAGTTTCAAACTTCTTCCTTATCGAATATATACATATATACTCAATTCATTGTTGGAAGTTTTCATGAAGTAGAAGAATCTCCCGCACACAACTATGCCCAGTGAACCACATACATCATCATGTATTTTTCCACTAAGTTAGTTGCCCGTTCAACTCTTGGCCTATGAACGGTATTTTAGTCATTCTCTTTAGAAAAGATTTGCAAGCGTCAAACGATTCAAAAATCAAATGACTCCAAAAAATCCATTTGCATGGAGTTCCTTCATGCGTTCCTCTCTAACATGACCTAAATGGCGGTTCCACAAATAAGTGGAATTCAAATCATTTGCCTTATGGCATTTTAGCGTCAGTGTTTATGTATGTGTGTTTTCACCATTAAGATTTATAATAACTTATCCATCGTACATGGAGTAATGTCATAATTTGAACAACTCATTGTTTTCATTTGACCAGAGCAAAATAACAATTATTAAGTTCTTTATTATAAATTCTAAGGGCTAGATAGAATGCTGACGACGGTGCTTCTATTCTTGTAGACAGTGTTGGGCCTCCAAGAGCAGAGGTTTGTAGAACAGCAGCAAGTTTTCCCTTAAGTGGATCACCCAAGGTTTATCGAACTCAGGGAGGAAGAGGTCAAAGATATCCCTCTCAAGCAACCCTGCAATCACGATACAAGAAGTCTCTTGTGTCCCCAACACACCTAATACACTTGTCAGATGTATAGGTGCACTAGTTCGGCGAAGAGATAGTGAAATACAAGTAGTATGAATGTATATGAGTGGTAATAGCAATCTGAATAAAATATGACAGCGAGTAAACATGCAACAGAACAGTAAGTAAGCGGTGATTCGATGTTTGGAAACAAGGCCTAGGGATCATACTTTCACTAGTGGACACTCTCAACATTGATCGCATAATAAATAATAACTTCTCTCATTTGTGCTACATATACTCTTGTTTGATAATGAACACCATTCGTTGCGTAGGATTACACGAACCCTCAATGCCGGAGTTAACAAGCTCCACAACATTCGATATTCATGTTTAAGTAACCTTAGAGCATAATAGATCTTTGCAAAATAGACCGAGTACTAACATAGCATACACACTGTCACCTTTACACTATGAAGGGGGAATAAATCACATTAATACTATCATAGCGATAATCAACTCCATAACCTACAAGAGATTATGATCATAGCCTACGACAAGAACTACACGATGCACACACTGTCACCATTACACCATGCAAGAGGAATAGACTACTTTAATAACATCACATGAGTAGCACATAAACTAGTAGCGATACAAAGCACATTGCAATCATAAAGGGATATAAATAAGCACTTCACTATGCCATTCATAACAGTGAATAAGTATTCTGTGAAATATAGCCTAAGAGACCCACACGGTGCACACACTGTCACCTTTACACACGTGGGACAAGGAGTCTCCGGAGATCACATAAGTAAAACCCACTTGACTAGCATAATGACATCTAGATTACAAGCATCATCATATGAATCTCAATCATGTAAGGCAGCTCATGAGATTATTGTATTGAAGTACATAGGAGAGAGATTAACCACATAGCTACCGGCAGCCCTTAGCTCGATGGAGAACTACTCCCTCCTCATGGGAGACAAAGCAGTTGATGGAGATGGCGGTGGTTTCGATGGAGGAGCCTTCCGGGGCACTTCCCCGTCCCGGCGGCGTGCGGAACAGAGACTCCTGTCCCCCAGATCTTGGCTTCGCGATGGCGGCGCCTGAACTTTTCTCGTACCATGGCTTATTTGTATCGAGGTTTTAGGTCGGGGGCTTCTTAGGCGAAGAGGCGGAGTCGGAAGGGCTACGGGGGACGGCACAAGAGGGCGCGCCCACCCCCGGGCCGCGCCAGCCTATCATCCGGGCCACAGGGCCCTCCTCTGGTGGCTCTCGGGTGCTGAAGCTTCGTGTGATTCTAAGATGCTGGGCGTTGATTTCGTCCGATTCCGAGAATATTTCCTTACTAGGATTTCAAACCAAAAACAGCAAAACAGGAACTGGCACTTCGGCATCTCGTCAATAGGTTAGTTCCGGAATATGCATCAAAACATCATAAAGTGTGAACAAAACATGTAGGTATTTTCATAAAACAAGCATGAAACATCAGAAATTATAGATACGTTGGAGACGTATCAGCATCCCCAAGCTTAGTTCCTACTCGCCCTCGAGTAGGTAAACGATAACACAAATAATTTCTGAAGTGACATGCTACCATCATAATCTTGATCAACATTATTGTAAAGCATATGACATGAATGGAGTGATTCAAAGCAATGATCTATAGTTTGCTAACAAATAGATAACATATAGCAAAACTTTTCATGAATAGTACTTTCAAGACAAGTATCAAAAAGTCTTGCATAAGAGTTAACTCATAAAGCAATAAATTCAAAGTAAAGGCATCGAAGCAACACAAAGGAAGATATAAGTTTCAGCAGTTGCTTTCAACTTTCAACATGCATATCTCATGGATAATTGTCAACATAGAGTAATATGATGAATGCAAATAAGCAAGTATGTAAGAATCAATGCACAGTTGACACAAGTGTTTGCTTCTAAGATGGAAGGAAGTAGGTAAACTGACTCAACATAAAGTAAAAGATAGGCCCTTCGCAGAGGGAAGTAGGGATTAAATCATGTGCTAGAGCTTTTCAAGTTTTGAAATCATATAGAGAGCATAAAAGTAAAGTTTTGAGAGGTGTTTGTTGTTGTCAACGAATGGTAATGGGTACTCTAACTACCTTATCAACCAGACTTTCAAGAGCGGCTCCCATGAAGGACGTTATCTCTACCAGCAAGGTAGATCATCCCTCTTCTCTTTTGTTTACACATGTACTTTAGTTTTATTTATTAGATGACACTCCCCCCAACCTTTTGCTTACACAAGCCATGGCTAACCGAATCCTCGGGTGCCTTCCAACATTCACATACCATGGAGGAGTGTCTATTTGCAAATTTAAGTTGCTTACTGATAGATCAGAGCAAAACATGTGAAGAGAATTATTAATGCAAGTTAATTAATTGGGGCTGGGAACCCCATTGCCAGCTCTTTTTGCAAAATTATTGGATAAGCGGATGAAGCCACTAGTCCATTGTGAAAGTCTGTCAAAAGTAAATGACAAGATCGAAAGATAAAACACCACATACTTCCTCATGAGCTATAAAACATTGACACAAATAAGAGATAATAGCTTTTGAATTGTTTAAAGGTAGCACATGAAGTATTTACTTGGAATGGTAGGAAATACCACATAGTAGGTAGATATGGTGGACACAAATGGCATAGGTTTTGGCTCAAGGTTTTGGATGCACGAGAAGCATTTCCTCTCAGTACAAGGCTTAGGCTAGCAAGGTTGTTTGAAGCAAACACAAGTATAAACCGGTACAACAAAACTTACATAAGAACATATTGCAAGCATTATAAAACTCTACACTGTCTTCCTTGTTGCTCAAACACTTTTACCAGAAAATATCTAGACCTTAGAGAGACCAATCATGCAAACCAAATTTCAACAAGCTCTACAGTAGTTCTCCACTACTAGATTTAAACTACATGATGCAAGAGCTTAAACATGATATATGAGAGCTCAAAACAATTGCCAAGTATCAAGTTATTCAAAACCATATGAAGCATTTTCTGATTCCAACCAAATAGCAACAAGTGAAGCGATCAACTTTCGCCCTTGAACATTAAAAGCACAACTAAGAACACAAGTGTTCCATATGAAAAAGCGGAGCGTGTCTCTCTCCCACACAAGCATGAATTTATTCAGAAAACTAAGATAACAAAACAAAAATAAAAGCACACAGACGCTCCAAGTAAAGTACATAAGATGTGATCGAATAAAAATATAGTTTCACTAGAAGAAACCTGATAAGTTGTCGATGAAGAAGGGGATGCCTTGGGCATCCCCAAGCTTAGATGCTTGAGTCTTCTTAAAATATGCAGGGATGAACCACCGGGGCATCCCCAAGCTTAGACCTTTCACTCTTCTTGATCATAGTATATCACCCTCTTCTATTGACCCTTGAAAACTTCCTCCACACCAAACTTCAAGCAAACTCATTAGAGGGTTAGTGCATAATAAAAATTCACATGTTCAGAGGTGTGATGCGCGTAGATGTACACGTCCGTTGGGAACCCCAAGAGGAAGGTATGATGCGCACATCGGCAAGTTTTCCCTCAGAAAGAAACCAAGGTTTAATCGGACCAGTAGGAGTCAAGAAGCACGTTGAAGGTTGATGGTGGCGAAATGTATGCGGCGCAACAACAGGGATTCCGGCGCCAACGTGGAACCTGCACAACACAACCAAAGTACTTTGCCCCAACGAAACAGTGAGGTTGTCAATCTCACCGGCTTGCTGTAACAAAGGATTAACCGTATTGTGTGGAAGATGATTGTTTGCAAGAAAACAGTAAAACAAGTATTGCAGTAGATTGTATGCGATGTAAAGAATAGGACCGGGGTCCACAGTTCACTAGAGGTGTCTCTCCCATAAGATAAAAGCATGTTGGGTGAACAAATTACAGTCGGGCAATTGACAAATAGAGAAGGGCATAACAATGCATATACATGATATGATAAATATAGTGAGATTTAATCCGGGCATTACGACAAAGTACATAGACCGCCATCCAACTGCATCTATGCCTAAAAAGTCCACCTTCAGGTTATCATCCGAACCCCATTCAGTATTAAGTTGCAAAGCAACAGACAATTGCATTAAGTATGGTGCGTAATGTAATCGACAACTACATCCTTAGACATAGCATCAATGTTTTATCCCTAGTGGCAACAGCACAACACAACCTTAGAACCTACTGTCACGATCCCAGGTGTCAATGAAGGCATGAACCCACTATCGAGCATAAATACTCCCTCTTGGAGTTAAGAGCAAAAACTTGGCCAGAGCCTCTACTAATAATGGAGAGCATGCAAGATCATAAACAACACATAAACAATAGATTGATAATCACCATAACATAGTATTCTCTATCCATCGGATCCCGACAAACACAACATATAGTATTACAGATAGATGATCTTGATCATGTTAGGCAGCTCACAAGATCCAACAATGAAGCAAATTAGGAGAAGATGACCATCTAGCTACTGCTATGGACCCATGGTCCAGGGGTGAACTACTCACTCATCACTCCGGAGGCGACCATGGCGGTGTAGAGTCCTCCGGGAGATGAATCCCTCTCCGCAGGGTGCCGGAGGCGATCTCCCGAATCCCGAGATGGGATTCGCGGCGGCGGCGTCTCGGGACGGTTTTCCGTATCGTGGCTCTGCATCGGGGGTTTCGCGATGGAGGCTATTTGTAGGAAGGGTAGTGTGGGGCCACACGAGGGCCCCACACCACAGGTCGGCGCGGCCAAGCCGGCCGCGCCGCCCTATGGTGGCGGCCCCTCATGGCCCCACTTCGACTCCTCTTCGGTCTTCTGAAGCTTCGTGCAAAAATAGGACCCCGGGCGTTGATTTCGTCCAATTCCGAGAATATTTCGTTACGAGGATTTCTGAAACCAAAACAGCAGAAAACAGCAACAACTGGCTCTTCGGCATCTTGTTAATAGGTTAGTTCCGTAAAATGCGTAAATACGACATATAATGTGCATAAAACATGTAGGTATCATCAATAAAGTAGCATGGAACATAAGAAATTATCGATACGTTGGAGACGTATCAGCATCCCCAAGCTTAGTTCTGCTCGTCCCGAGCAGGTAAAACGATAACAAAGATAATTTCTGAAGTGACATGCCATCATAATCTTGATCATACTATTTGTAAACATATGTAATGAATGCAGCGATCAAAACAATGGTAATGACATGAGTAAACAACTGAATCATAAAGCAAAGACTTTTCATGAATAGTACTTCAAGACAAGCATAAATAAGTCTTGCATAAGAGTTAACTCATAAAGCAATAAATCAAAGTAAAGGTATTGAAGCAACACAAAGGAAGATTAAGTTTCAGCGGTTGCTTTCAACTTATAACATGTATATCTCATGGATATTGTCAACATAAAGTAATATAACAAGTGCAATATGCAAGTATGTAGGAATCAATGCATAGTTCACACAAGTGTTTGCTTCTTAAGGTGGAGAGAGATAGGTAAACTGACTCAACAATAAAAGTAAAAGAATGGTCCTTCAAAGAGGAAAGCATCGATTGCTATATTTGTGCTAGAGCTTTTATTTTGAAAACATGAAACAATTTTGTCAACGGTAGTAATAAAGCATATGAGTTATGTAAATTATATCTTACAAGTTGCAAGCCTCATGCATAGTATACTAATAGTGCCCGCACCTTGTCCTACTTAGCTTGGACTACCGGATCTTTGCAATGCCATGTTTCAACCAAGTGTCACAAAGGGGTACCTCCATGCCGCCTGTACAAAGGTCTAAGGAGAAAGCTCGCATTTTGGATTTCTCGCTTTTGATTATTCTCAACTTAGACATCCATACCGGGACAACATGGACAACAGATAATGGACTCCTCTTTAATGCATAAGCATGTAACAATAATTATTATTCTCATATGAGATTGAGGATATATGTCCAAAACTGAAACTTCAACCATGATTCATGGCTTTAGTTAGCGGCCCAATGTTCTTCTCTAACAATATGCATGCTCCAATCATTAAGGTGGTAGATCCTTCAGACAAGACGGACATGCATAGCAACTCACATGATATTCAATAAAGAGTAATTGATGGCGTTCCCCAGAAGCATGGTTATCGCACAACAAGCAACTTAATAAGAGATAAAGTGCATAAATACATATTCAATACTACGATAGTTTTTAAGGCTATTTTGTCCCATGAGCTATATATTGCAAAGGTGAATGATGGAATTTTAAAGGTAGCACTCAAGCAATTTACTTTGGAATGGCGGAGAAATACCATGTAGTAGGTAGGTATGGTGGACACAAATGGCATAGTAGTTGGCTCAAGGATTTTGGATGCATGAGAAGTATTCCCTCTCAATACAAGGTTTAGGCTAGCAAGGTTATTTGAAGCAAACTCAAGGATGAACCGGTGCAGCAAAACTCACATAAAAGACATATTGTAAACATTATAAAACTCTACACCGTCTTCCTTGTTGTTCAAAACTCAATACTAGATATTATCTAGACCTTAGAGAGACCAAATATGCAAATCAAATTTTAGCAAGCTCTATGTATTTATTCATTAATGGGTGCAAAGTATATGATGCAAGAGCTTAAACATGAGCACAACAATTACCAAGTATCACATTATCCAAGACATTTTAGAATTACTACATGTAGCATTTTCCAATTCCAACCATATAACAATTTAACGAAGAAGAAACTTCGCCTTGAACATTATGAGTAAAGCCTAAGGACATATTTGTCCATATGCAACAGCGGAGCGTGTCTCTCTCCCACAAAGTGAATGATAGGATCCATTTTATTCAAACAAAAACAAAACAAAAACAAACCGACGCTCCAAGTAAAGAACACAAGATGTGAGCGAATAAAAATATAGTTTCAGGGGAGGAACCGATGATGTTGTCGATGAAGAAGGGGATGCCTTGGGCATCCCCAAGCTTAGACGCTTGAGTCTTCTTAAAATATGCAGGGGTGAACCACGGGGCATCCCCAAGCTTAGAGCTTTCACTCCTCTTGATCATAGTATATCATACTCCTCTCTTGACCCTTGAAAACTTCCTTCACACCAAACTTCAAGCAAACTCATTAGAGGGTTAGTGCACAATTAATAATTCACACATTCAGAGGTGACACAATCATTCTTTACACTTCTGGACATTGCATAAAGCTACTGGACATTAATGGATCAAAGAAATTCATCCAACATAGCAAAAGAGGCAATGCGAAATAAAAGGCAGAATCTGTCAAAAACAGAACAGTCCGTAAAGACGAATTTTAAAGTGGCACCAGACTTGCTCAAATGGAAAAACTCAAAACTAATGAAAGTTGCGTACATATCTGAGGATCACGCTCGTAAATTGGCAGATTTTTTCGAATTTTCTACAGAGACTTGTGCCCAGATTCGTGACAGACAGCAATGCTGTTTCTGCGCAGCGATCCCAAATATAACATCAACTATAACATAGAAACTTTACTTGGCACAAAAACATGATAAGGAGAGGTTGCTACAGTAGTAACCAACTTCCAAGACTCAAATATAAAATAAAGTACTGTAGTAAAAACATGGGTTGTCTCCCATAAGCGCTTTTCTTTAACGCCTTTCAGCTAGGCGCAGAAAGTGCAAATCAAGTATTATCAAGAGATGAAGCATCAACATCATAACTTGTTCTAATGATAGAATCAAAAGGCAACTTCATTCTCTTTCTAGGGAAGTGTTCCATACCTTTCTTGAGAGGAAATTGATATTTAATATTACCTTCCCTCATATCAATAACAGCACCAACGGTTCGAAGAAAAGGTCTTCCCAACACAATAGGACAAGATGCATTGCATTCGATATCCAAGACAACAAAATCAACGGGGACAAGATTATTGTTAACCGTAATGCGAACATTATCAATCCTCCCCAAAGGTTTCTTTTTAACATTATCGGCAAGATTAACATCCAAATAACAATTCTTCAATGGTGGCAAGTCAAGCATATCATAAATCTTTTTAGGCATAACAGAAATACTTGCACCAAGATCACATAAAGCATTACATTCAAAGTCATTGAATTTCATTTTAATGATGGGCTCCCAACCATCTTCTAACTTTCTAGGAATAGAAGTTTCAAGTTTAAGTTTCTCTTCTCTAGCTTTTATGAGAGCATTTGTAATATGTTTTGTAAAGGCTAAATTTATAGCACTAGCATTGGGACTTTTAGCAAGTTTTTGTAAGAACTTTATAACTTCAGAGATGTGGCAATCATCAAAATCTAAATCATTATGAGCTACAGCAATGGGATCATTGTTCCCAAGGTTGGAAAAAATTTCAGCAGTTTTATCACAAGCAGTTTTTTTAGCAATTTCAGGCAGTTTTGTACGCTTTGCACTAGGAGTAGAAACATTGCCAACACCAATTATTTTACCATTGATAGTAGGAGGTGCAGCAACATGTGAATCATTATCATTACTAATGGTGGTAATAGTCCAAACTTTAGCTACATTATTCTCTTTAGCTAGTTTTTCATTTTCTTCTCTATCCCACCTAGCACGCAATTCAGCCATTAATCTTATATTCTCATTAATTATAACTTGGATGGCATTTGCTGTAGTAGTAATCTTATTATCAATATCCTCATTAGGCATAACTTTCAATTTTAATAGATCAACATCGGAGGCAAGTCTATCAACTCTAGAAGCAATAATATCAATTTTATCAAGCTTTTCCTCAACAGATTTGTTAAAAGCAGTTTGTGTACTAATAAATTCTTTAAGCATGGCTTCAAGACCAGGGGGTACACTCCTATTATTGTTGTAAGAATTCCCATAAGAATTACCATAACCATTACCATTAGCAGAAGGATATGGCCTATAGTTATTACCAGAGTTGTTCCTATAAGCATTGTTGTTGAAATTATTATTTTTAATGAAATTCACATCAACATTTTCTTCTTGAGCAACCAATGAAGCTAAAGGAACATTATTTGGATCTACATTAGATCTACCATTCACAAGCATAGACATAATCACATCAATCTTATCACTCAAGGAAGAGGTTTCTTCAACAGAATTTACCTTCTTACCTTGTGGAGCTCTTTCCGTGTGCCATTCAGAGTAATTTATCATCATATCATCAAGAAGTTTTGTAGCCGCCCCCAAAGTGATGGACATAAAGGTACCTCCAGCAGCTGAATCCAATAAATTCCGCGAAGAAAAATTTAGTCCTGCATAGAAGGTTTGGATGATCATCCAAGTAGTCAGTCCATGGGTTGGGCAATTCTTTACCAAAGTTTTCATTCTCTCCCATGCTTGAGCAACATGTTCAGTATCTAATTGCTTAAAATTCATTATGCTACTTCTCAAAGATATAATTTTAGCGGGAGGATAATATCTACCAATAAAAGCATCCTTACATTTAGTCCATGAATCAATACTATTCTTAGGCAAAGATAGCAACCAATCTTTAGCTCTTCCTCTTAATGAGAAAGGAAACAATTTCAATTTAATAATATCACCATCTACATCCTTATATTTTTGCATTTCACAAAGTTCAACAAAATTATTGAGATGGGCAGCAGCATCATCAGAACTAACACCAGAAAATTGATCTCTCATAACCAGGTTCAGTAAAGCAGGTTTAATTTCAAAGAATTCTGCTGTAGTAGCAGGTGGAGCAATAGGTGTGCATAGGAAATCATTATTATTTGCGTTTGTGAAGTCACACAACTTAGTATTTTCAGGGGTATTCATTTTAGCAACAGTAAATAAAACAAACTAGATAAAGTAAATGCAAGTAACTAATTTTTTGTGTTTTTGATATAGAGAGCAAGACAATAAATAAAGTAAAACTAGCAACTAATTTTTTTGTGTTTTGTTTAGGTGCAGCAAACAAAGTAGTAACTAAAATAAAGCAAGACAAAAACAAAGTAAAGAGATTGAGAAGTGGAGACTCCCCTTGCAGCGTGTCTTGATCTCCCCGGCAACGGCGCCAGAAAAAGTGCTTGATGCGCGTAGATGTACACGTCCGTTGGGAACCCCAAGAGGAAGGTATGATGCGCACAGCGGCAAGTTTTCCCTCAGAAAGAAACCAAGGTTTAATCGGACCAGTAGGAGTCAAGAAGCACGTTGAAGGTTGATGGTGGCGAAATGTGATGCGGCGCAACAACAGGGATTCCGGCGCCAACGTGGAACCTGCACAACACAACCAAAGTACTTTGCCCCAACGAAACAGTGAGGTTGTCAATCTCACCGGCTTGCTGTAACAAAGGATTAACCGTATTGTGTGGAAGATGATTGTTTGCAAGAAAACAGTAAAACAAGTATTGCAGTAGATTGTATGCGATGTAAAGAATAGGACCGGGGTCCACAGTTCACTAGAGGTGTCTCTCCCATAAGATAAAAGCATGTTGGGTGAACAAATTACAGTCGGGCAATTGACAAATAGAGAAGGGCATAACAATGCATATACATGATATGATAAATATAGTGAGATTTAATCCGGGCATTACGACAAAGTACATAGACCGCCATCCAACTGCATCTATGCCTAAAAAGTCCACCTTCAGGTTATCATCCGAACCCCATTCAGTATTAAGTTGCAAAGCAACAGACAATTGCATTAAGTATGGTGCGTAATGTAATCGACAACTACATCCTTAGACATAGCATCAATGTTTTATCCCTAGTGGCAACAGCACAACACAACCTTAGAACCTACTGTCACGATCCCAGGTGTCAATGAAGGCATGAACCCACTATCGAGCATAAATACTCCCTCTTGGAGTTAAGAGCAAAAACTTGGCCAGAGCCTCTACTAATAACGGAGAGCATGCAAGATCATAAACAACACATAAACAATAGATTGATAATCACCATAACATAGTATTCTCTATCCATCGGATCCCGACAAACACAACATATAGTATTACAGATAGATGATCTTGATCATGTTAGGCAGCTCACAAGATCCAACAATGAAGCACAATTAGGAGAAGACGACCATCTAGCTACTGCTATGGACCCATAGTCCAGGGGTGAACTACTCACTCATCACTCCGGAGGCGACCATGGTGGTGTAGAGTCCTCCGGAGATGAATCCCCTCTCCGGCAGGGTGCCGGAGGCGATCTCCTGAATCCCCGAGATGGGATTCGCGGCGGCGGCTCTCTGGAAGGTTTTCCGTATCGTGGCTCTCGGTACTGGGGGTTTCGCGACGGACGCTATTTGTAGGCGGAAGGGCAGCGTGGGGGGCCACACGAGGGCCCCACACCACAGGTCGGCGCGGCCAAGGCCTGGGCCGCGCCGCCCTATGGTGGCAGCCCCTCGTGGCCCCACTTCGACTCCTCTTCGGTCTTCTGGAAGCTTCGTGCAAAAATAGGACCCTGGGCATTGATTTCGTCCAATTCCGAGAATAGTTCGTTACTAGGATTTCTGAAACCAAAAACAGCAGAAAATAGCAACGCTCTTCGGCATCTTGTTAATAGGTTAGTTGCAGAAAATGCGTAAATACGACATATAATGTGCATAAAACATGTAGGTATCATCAATAAAGTAGCATGGAACATAAGAAATTATCGATACGTTGGAGACGTATCAAGGTGACACAATCATTCTTAACACTTCTGGACATTGCACAAAACTTCTAAAAGTTAATGGAACAAAGAAACCCATTCAACAAAGCAAAAGCGGCAATGCGAAATAAAAGGCAGAATCTGTCAAAAACAGAACAGTCCGTAAAGACGAATTTGGCAGGGGCACTTAACTTGCTCAAATGGAAAAACTCAAAACTAATGAAAGTTGCGTACATATCTAAGGATCACGCACGTAAATTTGCAGATTTTTATGAGTTACCTACAGAGACTTCTGCGCGAATTCGTGACAGACAGCAAATCTGTTTCTGCGCAGTAATCCAAATCTAGCATCAACTTTACCATAGAGACTTTACTTGGCACAAAAACATGATAAGGAGAGGTTGCTACAGTAGTAAACAACTTCCAAGACTCAACAAAACAAAAATTGCTGTAGTAAAATAAACACATGGGTTATCTCCCAAGAAGTTCTTTCTTTATAGCCATTAAGATGGGCTCAACAATTTTAATGATACTCTCGCAAGAATTAAAATTTGAAGTAAAAGAGAGCATCAAGAAGCAAATTCAAAACACATTTAATTCTAACCCACTTCCTATGAAAAGGAATCTTGTACACAAATAAATTCATGAACAAAAAAGTGGTAAGCATCGAAAAGCAAAATAAGCGCAATTTCAAGATTCTCAACATAAAGAGGGGAAATTTAATATTATTAAGATGCATATAACCATATTTCCCTCTCTCATAATAACTTTCAGTAGCATCATGAACAAATTCAACAATATAACTATCACATGAAACATTCTTGTCATGAGCCACATGCATAAAATTATTACTCTCCACATAAGCATAATCAATTTTATTAGTTGTAGTGGGAGCAAATTCAACAAAGTAGCTATCATTATTATTCTCATCAAGTGTAGGAGGCATAGTATAATCATAATAAAATTTACTCTCCATAGTAGGCGGCACCAAAATACCACTATCATTATAATCATCATAAATAGGAGGCAAAGTATCATCAAAGAAAATTTTCTCCTCAATGCTTGGGGGACTAAAAATATTAAGCTCATCAAAACCAGCTTCCCCAAGCTTAGAATTTTCCATATCATTAGCAACAATGGTGTTCAAAGAGTTCATACTAATATCATTGCTACTAGCATGCAAATAAGATTCCATAGGTTTTTTAATTTTCGCAGCAAACAATCCATGTCTTAACTCAGGAAATAGAATAAGAAGATCATTGTTACTTTCCATTATGCCTAACTAGTGTAAACAAGAAACCAAAAGATGCAATTGCAGGATCTAAAGGAAATAGCTTCGAGTACTTACAACGGCGCCGGAAAATAGCTTAGTAGCCGAGATCCGGAGTGTGAGTACCTTTTACCTTTCCTCCCCGGAACGGCGCCAGAAAATAGCTTGATGTCTACGGTGCTTCTATTCTTGTAGACAGTGTTGGGCCTCCAAGAGCAGAGGTTTGTAGAACAGCAGCAAGTTTTCCTTAAGTGGATCACCCAAGGTTTATCGAACTCGGGGAGGAAGAGGTCAAAGATATCCCTCTCAAGCAACCCTGCAATCACGATACAAGAAGTCTCTTGATGACCCACAAGTATAGGGGATCGCAACAGTCTTCGAGGGAAGTATTACCCAATTTATTGATTCGACACAAGGGGAGACAAAGAATACTTGTAAGCCTTAACAGCGAGTTGTCAATTCAGCTGCACCTGGAAACAGACTTGCTCGCAAGAGTTTATCGTAGTAAAGTTTTATAGCAGAGGAATAGTGAAATAACAAAGCGGTGAAATAAAGACAGCAATAGTGATTATAGTAAACAGCAGGATTAAAATACTGTAGGCACAGGGACGGATTAACGGGCGTTGCATGGATGAGAGAAACTCATATAACAATCAAAGCAGGGGCATTTGCAGATAATAATAAAACGGTATCCAAGTACTAATCAATCAATATGCATGTGTTCCATATATAGTCGTACGTGCTCGCAATGAGAAACTTGCACAACATCTTTTGTCCTACCAGCCGGTGGCAGCCGGGCCTCTAGGGAAACTACTGGAAATTAAGGTACTCCTTTTAATAGAGTACCGGAGCAAAGCATTAACACTCCGTGAACACATGTGATCCTCACATCACTACCATTCCCTCCGGTTGTCCCGATTTCTGTCACTTCGGGGCCATTGGTTCCGGACAGCGACATGTGTATACAACTTGCAGGTAAGATCATAAACAACGAATATCTTCATGAATCAATAACATGTTCAGATCTGAGATCATGTCACTCGGGCCCTAGTGACAAGCATTAAGCATAACAAGTTGCAACAATATCATAAAAGTGACATCTACGGATACTAGGCACTATGCCCTAACAATCTTATACTATTACATGACCAATCTCATCCAATCCCTACCATCCCCTTCAGCCTACAGCGGGGGAATTACTCACACATGGATGGGGGAAACATGGCTGGTCGATGGAGAGGCGTTGGTGGTGATGGCGGCGATGATCTCCTCCAATTCCCCGTCCCGGCGGAGTGCCAGAACGGAGACTTCTGGCTCCCGAGACGGAGTTTCGCGATGTGGCGGCTCTCTGGAGGGTTTCTGGCGACTTCGACTTCTCTCCGTGCGTTTTTAGGTCGAGGGCGATAAGTAGTCCGAAGGAGGGCGTCGGGGGCCAGCCGAGGCCGCCACACACTAGGGCCGCGCGGGCCCCTCCTGGGCCGCGCCGGCCTAGTGTGTGGGGCCCTCGTGCCCCCACCTGGCTTGCCCTTCTGGCTCCGCCAATATTCTGGGAAAATAGGGCCTTCTGTATAAATTCCGAGGTTTTTCCTGAAAGTTGGATTTCTGCACAAAAACGAGACACCAGAGCAATTCTGCTGAAAACAGCGTTAGTCCGTGTTAGTTGTATCCAAAATACACAAATTAGAGGCAAAACAATAGCAAAAGTGTTCGGGAAAGTAGATACGTTTTGGACGTATCAACTCCCCCAAGCTTAGCTTATTGCTTGTCCTCAAGCAATTCAGTTAACAACTGAGCGATAAAAGAACTTTCACGAACACATTTGCTCATATGATGTATATATTCTCATGCTATGGCTAATACTTAAGCAGTTTATAATGAGATACATGCAAATAAGATCATCCAACAGCTATGTCAATCATGGAGAGGTACCAACAATTAATAATAAGCATCATGAATCATGTATATAAGCAGGATTGCAATGTTCATAAGAGAGTATGATAAAGTGGTATCTCGCTTGCCTGTATTTGATCGGCAAAACATAAATGCCCAGGCACCTCTGGAGTTCATAGAAAGACTAGAAGTAGTGATTGTCAAAGATAAAAGCATCAAAGTTATACCACAATCAATCATATTTTGAGACAAGCATATTATACTAAGAATGACAGTTGTGCTCTCAAGATAGTGCTCAAAGAAAGAATGGAGACACAACATAAAAGTAAAAGATTGACCCTTCGCAGAGGGAAGCAGGGATTAACATGCGCTAGAGCTTTTCATTTTTAAAACAGGAGTAAAATTATTTTGAGAAGTGCTTGTTGTTGTCAACGAATGGTAATGGGTACACTAACTACCTCGTCAACCGGACTCCCAAGAGCGGCTCCCATGAATTATTTGTATGTTTATGTGGCACTCCTTCCAACCTTTCTTACACAAACCATGGCTAACCGAATCCTCGGGTGCCTGCCAACAATCACATACCATGAAGGAGTGCCTTTTTATTTAAGTTTTATTATGATGATGACACTCCCCCAACCTTTGCTTACACAAGCCATGGCTAACCGAATCCTTCGGGTGCCGTCCAACAATCACAAACCATGGAGGAGTGTCTATTTAAGTTAATTAATTTGGGACTGGGAATCCCATTGCCAGCTCTTTTTGCAAAATTATTGGATAAGCGGATGTGCCACTAGTCCATATGAGAGTCCGTCAAAAGTAAATGACAAGGTTGAAAGCTAAACACCACATACTTCCTCATGAGCTATGAAACATTAACACAAATTGAGAAGCATTTTGAAAGTTTTAAAGGTAACGCATGAGAATTTACTTGGAATGGTTTGAAATGCCATGCATAGGTATTTATGGTGGACACTTTGGAACAACTTGGTTTTCAGGTGTTTGGAAGCACGAGCGGCGTTCCCGCTCAGTACAAGTGAAGGCTAGCAAAAGACTAGGGAGCGACAAATCAAGAGAGCAATAACTGTCATAATCATGCTTGCGGCAAAATAAATTAACGGAGGCATAAAAGTGATACAAGAACTCTGAAGCAATATAAATCATCGAGGCTTAATTGACTTTTTGTTCAGTCATATGCATGCGTGAGCATGTGCCAAGTCGATATAAATGAATTATTCAGAGGAGGATACCACAATGCCATACTTACTTATGAATAAAACAATGCAAGCGAACATCCATGACATGCTACTCATATTAATAAATTGGAGCTAAACATGAGAGATCATGAACTACTAGACTTTCTCAAATAACATATACCTCACATGAACCAACTAAGCATGCTCACATGGATGAGTATATGTACAAAAATGAAAACAAATAGAGTTCATACCAGCCTCTCACCACAATCCAATTGTTGTAGATCGTCATTATTGCCTTTCACTTGTGTAGCTTGGATAATATGAAATGAAAACCACGCTCCAGCCACCGAAGACCATTGAACTCATGATGAACTTTACAAACCAAAGAAGAACAGCAAATATTTTTGGTGTTTTCGAATTGGAAACAAGAACAAAAGAAACAAGAAAACAAAGCAAAATCTTTTTGGGTTTTCTCATAGCAAACCAACGATAGCAAATAAAGTAAACTAAGAGCAAAGAACCAAATAAACAAATGGTGAAGAGAAACAACAGAAATATTTTTGGTCTTTTTGTGTTTTAGGAAAGAAACAAAGCGAAAACAAAAGAATGCAAACTAACAGAAACACAGAAAAGCAGGATGACAGAAATCTGCCAAAACCTGACAGCAGTACAGAAATCGAAATTAACAAAAATCTTCCATTGCTCAGCTCAAAAAGTGTTCAACTAATGAAAGTTAGATAACAACCTGGGGCACATGCTCAAAAATTGGCAACTCAAAATAATGTTCTGGCTGTGCGTACGAATTTTTTTGGTAACAGCCCAGAATCTGTTTTTGGACAGCACTTCCCCAAATATCATCTCCTTCTCATTAGAAAACCACTCTAAGAAACTAAACAAGTATGTACAAGTATCCAGCAACCATAATATGCAAAGAATGAGTGATGCCGGTATACCTCCCCCCAAGCTTAGGCTTTTGGCCTAAGTGGAGTTCATTCCCAACGAGGGTCGGAGTTCCACGCCGGTGGATCATACATGGAGTGATAATAAGGCCCCTGCGCAGAAGAATGTCGTGGAGGTTCCACATGACCATAATGTTGATATGAGGAGCTCGCTGCATCGGATGAAGAGTCGGGGTGCTCCTCGGCCTCCTCCGTGCCTTCCCTTGCACGATGGCCTTCCCTTTCTATGTATGCGTTTAGCTCATTTTCTGTGATCGACCACCCTTTCCTGGCATCAAGGTTAAGCAGAGCAGGTGCAGGCAATCGTACTAGTTTTTCAATTTTCTTAGTTATTCTCCAATTTTTCTTATACAAAGTTATCCTATAATACAGGTTGTTCAAATTAGATGCATCTGAAATAAACTCATGTTTAATCATGGAAACAACATCAAGTTTCTCTATGGAAAGCGGAATATCTAGATGGTGAGGTTCTACACCATGCATAGCTAATAAGCGAGAGGCGATAAGACCTCCACAAATTCCTCCTTTCTCACGGTTAGTAGCAAGTCTACAAGCTATTAAAGCACCCAAATTATAGGTCCTATCCTGTTGCAAAGCGGCAGCTAAGAAAGCCATATCTTGGACAGACAACTTACTTGCATTCTTTCTAGCAAGAACGCACTTTGTAACGAAATAAGCAAAGTAGCGGATAGCTGGGAGTTGAATGCTACTAATCTTACCACCATCATCGGAGAAGCTCCTCCCATTACAAATCATTGTATAAAGATTCGAGAGCTCCCGCGGCGTTCCCCTGACCTTCTCACAGGATCCCCACTGCGGCACTCTAATTGCTGCACAAAAATCACTGAAAGGCAAGTTGATAGTTTTGTTATAAATCTTGTACCGGACCATGGGGTTAGTTTGAGACCGATGAAATTCGAAATCCTGCACAACCGACACCGTTAGTTTAGCATATTGGTAAGGTTCACCAACAGTAAAACCTTCCAACCCTGCATTGGAAATCAGTGTTTGAACATCTTGCAGGATTCCTGCATTCCGCATAAAATCCGTGCATGGGTAATAAGAGGGGTATACTCCCTCTTCGCGGTGAACTCTCATGACTTGCTGCACCTCCAATTCTTGTTGGTTTAGTTGGTGCCTACTTCCTTCCATTTTCTGAAATTTTTCAACAATCATTATAAAATTTGATTTCAAGGTATATAATTGAGGGGAACTACTATAGGAACTTGCTAGAGTACTAAACATGCATCAAAACTAGTTTCTACCACTTAGAACAAGCATGCAAGCTCACTAAACATGTTATCTACAGCAGCAAAATATTCAAGATATACTCAACCAAACAAAATTCTAATTGGACAATCAAAGGAGTCACATACCAAGGAGCAAATGTGCCAAATTTCAGACAGAAATCTGGGCTGAGCAAAGAGATCGAGAAATCGCGAGTTCTTGAGCAGAAACGCGAGTGAGAGAAAGTGAGTACGAGTTTTTTCGGGAGAGAGAAGAGAGTGGGAGGAAGAGATGCTGAAGTGGGGCAAAGGGGGACCCACACACCAGGGTGGCGCGCCCCCCTTGCTGGCCGCGCCGGCCTGTGGGGTGCCACCCTGGGGTGCCCCACTGGTCAGCCCCAGGTGCTCCCAGGTGCCTCTTCGAAAAATAGGACTACCAGTATAATTTTTGTAAATTTTTGAGAACTTCGAAAAATGCACATTTCTGGGTGTTAAATTAATTATTACTGCGCAGGAAAATGATTTCCAAAATCTTAAACAACTAAAGCATATTGCAAAACAAAAGGTGCTACAGCAAGTAAAACAAATGGAGGGAGAAAGAAAGAAAGAAATGTTGTTTAGCTCTCTTATGCATTAAAATATACTTGTTAACAAGGTTGATCAAGTCTTGCTACCAAATAAATTTTATATGACATAAGAAGAAATAAACCTCAAATCAATCATGTTACCTTATATTGAATTGATATGGATCCAATCACAAGAGTTTGATATTCTTCTTTAGGCTCATATATAGGACAATCAATGGATCCCACTTTGATAGTTTTCACATTAAAAATTGTATTAACTCCATATACTTTATCAATCCTCTTGGGAAAATAGACAGTATGTTCCTTATCATCAACATTGAAAGTAACCTTGCCTTTATTGCAATCAATAACAGCCCCTGCAGTATTAAGAAAGGGTCTTCCAAGAATAATGGACATATTATCATCTTCAGGCATTTCCAACACAACAAAATCAGTTAATATCAAGCAATGCTGAGTAACTTGAACAGGAACATTTTCACATACACCAACAGGAATAGCAGTAGATTTATCAGCCATTTGCAAAGATATATCAGTTGGTATCAACTTATCTAAATCAAGTCTCTTATAAAGAGAAAAGGGCATTACACTAACTCCTGCTCCCAAATCACATAGAGCAGTTCTAACATAATTATTCTTGATGGAACAAGGAATAGTCGGTATACCTGGGTCTCCAAGCTTCTTTGGAACCTTACCATTGAAGGAGTAATTAGCGAGCATAGTGGAAATTTCCTCATTGGGAATTTTCCTTTTGTTAGAGACAATATCTTTCATATACTTTGAATAAGGAGGCAATTTAATAGCATCAGTCAAAGGGATTTGCAAAAATAAAGGTTTCATCCAATCACAAAATTTATTATAATGTTCCTCCTCCTTTGATTTTAGTTTCTTAGCAGGAAAAGGCATTTGCTTTTGAACCCAAGGTTCTCTTTCATTACCATGTTTCTCAGCAATAAAATCTTCTTTAGTGTACTTTTTATTTTTAGCATGCTTTTCAGGTTCTTCTTCAACCTCTTCTTTATCAGGAGTATCATCCTTATCATTATCTTTATCATGTTCATTACCACTTTCAGTTTCAGCATCAGAAATAGAAATACTATTAGGATCATTAACAGGTTCAGAGGATTCTACAACATTCTTATGTTTCTTTTTCTTTTTCTTAGATGGAGCACTAGTTTTAGTTAGTTGAGAATCTTGTTCAACTCTTTTGGGATGCCCTTCAGGATATAGAGGATCCTGGGTAGAAACACCACCTCTAGTTGTTACTTCATAAGCATGTTTTTCTTTAGAATTATTTCCCAACAAGTCATTTTGCACTTTAGTGAGTTGATCAATTTGAGTTTGAACCATATGAAAATGTTTAACAAGTATCTTAACATCATTGGAGGTTCTCTCCACAATATCATGCAATTCACTAATAGCTCAAGAATTTTCCATTAAATGATTCTCTACTCTCATATTAAAGTTTTCTTGCTTAACAATATAATTATCAAACTCATCTAAGCATTGAGCAGGAGGTTTTGAATACGGAATATCTTCCCTAGTAAAGCGTTGAAGAGAGTGTACCTCAATCATGGATGAAGGGGGAGTTATCTTACATAAATCTTCTATGGGAGGTAAATTCTTCACATCTTCAGGTTTAATACCCTTCTCTTTAAGAGACTTCTTGGCTTCCCTCATATCTTCATCATTTAATTTAATCATACCCCTCTTCTTCAATATCGGTGTCGGGGTTGGTTCAGGTGTAGACCAATCATCATGATTCCGGCCTATTTTAGCCAATAATTCTTCAGCGTCGTCTGGAGTTCTTTTCCTGAAAACACAACCAGCACAACTATCCAGGTATGCCCTAGACTCAATGGTTAGTCCACTATAAAATATATCAAGTAAATCATGCTTTTCCAAATCATGATCAGGCTGAGCTCTAATAAGAGAGCAAAATCTCGCCCAAGCCTCAGGCAATTTCTCTCCATCTTCCTGGTCAAAATTATAAATTCTCTGCAAAGCAATATGTTGAGCGCTAGCAGGAAAGTATTTTCGAAAGAAAACATCACGCAAGTCAATTGGACTTCTAATAGAACCAGGAGGAAAATTATTATACCAAGTTTTAGCATCATCCTTTAATGAGAAAGGAAAAAATTTAGCGACAAAATAAGTACGCATCTTGACATCATCAGAAAACAAGCTACTCAGAGTAGATAACTCAATCATGTGTTCAACAACACTTTCTTTTTCAGTACCACAAAAGGGTGTTTTCTCAACAATAGCTATATGAGATAGATCAAGAGAAAAATCATAATCTTTATCCTTAATGTTTATAGGAGATGTGGCAAATTTAGGATCAGGAGACAGTTTATATCTAACAGCATGTTCCGCAAGCAACTTTTTAATTTTTCTTGCATCAGTAGTAGCATTGCATTTTTCAATAAAATCATCATCAAGTTCCACATAATCTTCATCAAGATCATCACTAGAATATTCAACAGACTCAGGTGAATTAACAGGTGTAGCAGCATTTTCATTAGGAGTTTCAGTATTTTCAATTTGCCTAGACCTAGCAATTGTAGCATCTAGAAAAGATCCTAACGAACCATCATTATCAAGCACAGCAGAAGCATCATCACAATTATAGAGGAATTTTCAGATTCAGCAGAAGTACCAGCATTTGAAGCTTGTGGTGGTGAAACAAGTTTACTTATCACAGATGGTGAATCAAGAGCAGCAGAGGTACTAAGAGTTGTACCTTTTCTTGTAGTGGATGGTAATATGGCGATCTTAGTATCGCGAGGTTTACCCATGATGGAGACTTTGCAGCGAACAATATCAATCCAAGTGAACTTCCAAATAAAGCTATGCTCCCCGGCAACGGCGCCAGAAAATAGTCTTGATGACCCACAAGTATAGGGGATCGCAACAGTCTTCGAGGGAAGTATTACCCAATTTATTGATTCGACACAAGGGGAGACAAAGAATACTTGTAAGCCTTAACAGCGGAGTTGTCAATTCAGCTGCACCTGGAAACAGACTTGCTCGCAAGAGTTTATCAGTAAACAGTTTTATAGCAGTAGGAATAGTGAAATAACAAAGTGAAATAAAGACAGCAGTAGTGATTATACTAAACAACAGGATTAAAATACTGTAGGCACAGGGACGGATTAACGGGCGTTGCATGGATGAGAGAAACTCATATAACAATCTGTTGCCTGCCAAAGCCCACCGGCGAGCAGTGGTTAAGCAAAACGAAGAGCCGGGAGGCTTCCAAGGCGGCAGGGCCCTGGTCCCTCGACGTTGTCCCGCAAATGCTCCGGCACACGACCTGGCGGCTGCAAGGGCGTGCCACCTGACCTATACCTGGCCAGAAGGTGTGGATTGCTTCGATTAGTTCCTGCATGGCAGACACGTAAACATTAAATACGAGCCCTATCGGCTCTCAGGTTGCCCTGTGGATCGGCTCAAAGAGCCGATCGCCCCATGGTTCACGTTGGATTTTCAATGACATGGGGATCCTGCTTGATCACAACAAAGCTAAACCAATCTACGACAGTTTAGGGTTTTCACCGTATGATCGGAACATCCTACGCGTAGTTGAGCCTAATAGACACGAAAGATAACGGAAAACTAACCCTAAAAGAGGCCTAAAAACCAACATTACGTTAATTCCCGGAACATCCCTCTTAGGGCTAGCAAACCATACCTAACGCACTACCGGATCGTTCAACCCATTTGCAGGGCCTAACCATACAGATATTAAACTAATCCTTGAAGAACAAGGAGCAACTATAACAGATCGGATCTACTAAGTAAAGAACAAGCAAGATGCTGCCCTTACACCTGGATAGGTGTAAGGGCAGCTAGATATTGAGGGACGGCATAAGCAGATATGCGCAAGAAAAGCATCTATGCAAGCCCCAAAACATCTACGATAAATAGTGCTACTCGCCATCAACAACGCTTCAGTACGAGCAACACAAGGTAAACGAATAAACGTTGTGCTGCCTAGATCGCAAGATGCGATCTAGGCAGCATGGTGCTTACCCGGGAGAAACCCTCGAAAGAAGGGGTGGCGATGCGCCTGATTTGTGTTTGTTGTGAACGTGATTGTCCTCCTTTTCCGATAACCCTAGATACATATTTATAGTCCAAGGGACTTTCTAATTTGGTCGTGCACCTAACCGTGCACGAGTTAAACTCTATCTTTTAATCTAAACTACGATGCGATCTACTATATTACAGATACACGGGCAATTAAGCCCAAACTCTTCGTGCAAGGCCGCTTCAAAGATGCTCCACGTGTATATTCTTCAAGCCCATCTTCACTTACGGCCCATCTCCTGATTTGGCCAAAATCGGTGATAACACATGCCCCCCTGGTTTTGGTAATGATAATTTCAAAACCACTCTGTTTTTCCTTCGAGGGGTCATGTCGTGGCAGAGCAGAACCGTCGCAGTATTCTTCATCATGACGCCTTGCCTTCTCAACTTCTCTGCACGATTTGACAACTTTGGCACCACATCCTTGGAAACTGTTCGAGCATTGAATCTCCAATATATCTCCTTTTATTTAACCGCATCGAACAGTTCACCTCTTCATCCCCTTGCTCCAAACCAGCCGTCAGCCAAAAACCCTCTTCCTCTGTAGCCATGTCTTCCTCTTCCTCCTCCCAATCCTCTTCCTCGAGTGAGCTGGATCCAGAGGTCAATCAGATGGAAGCGTACAATAGGCGCGCTCCCAAGCATTGGGACGAGCAGGAGTTCGACTTCGACTTCGTGCCAGAGGGCGACCCGAGGACCTCGTCTGAGCCCCGCCCCGACGGGGAAGATGACCTCCGGTTCCTGATTGACGGAGAACTGGAGGCGGAGAGCGACGACGACCCTCCCTTCCAGGGTAAATTCACCTCCTCCACCAAAGAAGAAGACGAAGAAGAAGAGGACGATGAAGACGAAGACACCTCCTTCGACACGAAGAAGGAACAAGAGGATGAGACCTCCTCCGATGAACCGCCGCCAAGCGCATCCGCTGGGCTTGGTCCGATAATGACGACGATGATGAAGAGGACGAAGCCTCCGCTGAAGGTCACAGTAGCAGCGACGAAGGAATTGTCGACAGCAGTGATGACGGCAGCTATCCCAGCGATGGCGAAGATGACAACAGTCCTTAGAGTAGGGAGTTGCTAGCATAAGATTAGCAGTAGTAATCTGTTCCCCTTTTGTTGAGCAATCGGCTTCTCTTTGTAAGAAATCACCTTTTTAATCAATGAAGATGAAGATGTTCTTCCAATTCAATTTCCAATTATCCGATTTCACCCTCGCCATTTTCTGACTGTCCAAGGCGGTCAACGCCTTCATGAGACGATGGCAACACATCAGTCCTTCCGATAAACTGGACATGTTAATTCAGTTATCTCTCATAATAACCTGCAACCCTCGTCTCGACTCCGATCCTCAAACGGTAGTCCCCAACCACTCCAAATCACCAGGGCAATCATGCACAATTCCAGGCATTAAACCGAACCCAAGGAGTATCAAGGTGATTCAGAAACCAGGAGCCTGAAAATTTTAGAAATATGGTCTCCTTCAGTTTAGACCACCTTGCCGATGATGACAGACTTAGCACTTTTACTCATGATCCATCCCTGCTTTCTTTCCTTATTGAAACATTGGTCGACAACTCTGTAGTTGGCTCATCAAAGAGGTTCTCAAGTCGATGTCCAAGCATCGGCTGTGCTGAAATTTTTTGTATTTTCGATTTTTTATTGGCCGATCGATTCATGAATCGGCTTCCCCTGGGTACATACTTCGTGGCTTTGTACCTTCTCCGTGTGTATGCCCCCCGAGCCGAATCCTTCAAGTGATTGAAGATATCGGCTTTTCAGCCAATTCAAGCTTTTCTCGCCACTCACCATGCGAAATAGCACATCAGTAAACACGGGTGGTGCGAATAATTTTAGCCGATTGCTGGAATCGGCTTCCCTTGTAGTTGTCGATCCAACTTATTTGCTGATAAATGCTGGCCGTGGCTTATCCCCAGGACCAATTTCGGTCTCTTCTAGTCCATCAGCTGTTGTAAACCCATATCTCAGCTTTCCATTGCCTACCAAATCAATGATAAACACAGGCAGAAGGTAGGTTGAGTCTAATTGTGGCCGATTGCTAGAATCGGCCTCCTTTTCCATTGCAATGTTGAACGTGGGTTTACAACTTCTTGGCTTCCTGCTACGACAACGTGGCCTATTTGAAGTGAGATCCTTGTTTCTTATTTTTTGGGGCCGATCGCAGGGATCGGCCTTGCCACGTACGTCCATAGACTTGGACCTTGCTACTCTGTCAGGCCAGTGGATAAGACTAGCCTCACCCCGTTTTTTGTAGCTTCGATGCGCTCACAGTCGTCCAGATTGATTCCAGAGAGCGGCTCTTGGTCGTTTGCTTCCCAGATGTTCATGGCAGCCAAAGAGATATCGACTGAATCATCTGCATGAACAACCTCCACTTCATCTCCATCCCATTGTATGATGCACTGATGCATTGTGGATGGAATGCAGCAGTTAGCATGGATCCAATCCCTTCCTAGCAGAACAGCATAAGTGCTCTTGCTGTCGACGATGAAGAAGGACGTGGGGATGGTCTTTCGGCCGACAGTTAAGTCCACGTTCAGAACACCCTTGGCTTCTGACGGTTGGCCATTGAAATCGCTTAGCGTGACGTTGGTCTTGATCAGATCTTCAGTAGAACGTCCCAAACGTCGTAACATGGAGTACGGCATTATGTTGACTGCTGCTCCCGTGTCAACTAGCATCTTGCTGATAGGCTGCCCGTTGATATAACCCTTCAGGTATAGGGCCTTCAGATGCCTATAGCTCCTTTCTCGTGGCTTCTCAAAGATAACTGGTCGTGGCCCGCAATCAAACTGTGCCACTGATACTTCCTCGTCTTTTGGAGCACAAAACTCTGACGGGAGAATGAACACCATGTTTGTATCAGCCGATGTCCCTGCATCGGCTTTCGTCTGCTTGGGTCGCCACACTTTCTTTGGTGGGCGAGCTTCTGTTTCCAGTGTTTGTTGAATTTTCATAGCCAGATCAGGCCGTGCTTTCCTCAACGTGTACAGGTACTGCGCCTCGGCTTCTTCCAAGTTTCTAAGCCGTTGCACTCTGCGCTTTTGGGAGTGGCTGAGTCCATCAGGACACCACCTTGGTCGGTGATATCTATCTTCTTCTTCTGACTCCTCAAAGTCTTCATCTTGGGATGACTCAGCTCGTTTGTTCTGAGGTGCGAGAGGTTCTAGACGCTTGAACACTGAAACTCCACTTGTTCCCTTCCTCTTCTGCTTACATTCTGGGCAGTTCTCGATTGTAGGCAATCGGCTCATTCCTGAGTCCCAGCAGTGTTTGAAGAAAGGACAATTCCAATGCCTGTCCACGTCCTCTTGCTCCCTTGACCTCCCTCTGGCGTGACGCTCATACCCTTCGTATCGACGGTATTTCCTGTTGTCTGCATCAGACCGACGATATTTATCATCATCTACGTCGTAGCGCCGACGTCGGTCGTATTGCTGTTCATATTTGTTAAGGAGGTGCGCGGAAAGTGGTCGTTGATACCGCACGCTGATCACCTCTTCCTCAGTCAAATACCGTCTGTCATCATGCTGGGGCCGGTCGCGTGGATCGGCCTCCTTCTTATCCTTGCCACGAGAGTGACTACTCTCTGGCTTATCATCTCCATGGCGATCTGCAAGCCCTGCCATATTGATACCAAACGAGAAACCTGGCTCGCGTCCTATGCACTGGCTGAGATCGACCATGTTGACTTCCGGAAACGGCTGCGTGTCAACTCTCATGGCAAACTGACCGAAGAGCAATCGGCCTTGTTCTATCGCCATCTGAATCTGTCCGCGCAGGACTTTGCAGTCGTTGGTGGTATGGGTGAACGTGTGATGCCATTTGCAGTATGGCTTGCCGTTCATCTCTTGTGGCGTGGTGGCCTTCGGGTAACTTCAGTTGTTTCTCCTTCAGCAGCAGATCGAAAATTTGCTCAGTTTTGCTCAAATCGAAGTCGAAACCCTTCATAGGCCCTGGTTGCTTCACCCACTTGCAGGACACGGGTTTTGCCCCCGAGTCCACTCAGCTACAGCGACCTCCGATCTCCTGCAGAGTCTTCATCTTCGTCGTCTCGATCAGGGCGACGCGCTTGTACTTGTCCTGGTACAATCCGGATGGCGCTGTTCATATGCTGTCAACTTCTGAACCATGTGCGCCAGTGAATTGTACTCCGCTTGGAAGGTCACATCTTTGGGCGGCGTTGATAATCCTGCTACCGCCAGCTCGATTGCTTCCTTCTCAGATAGGCGAACCGAATAACATCGGTTCCTGACGGTCCTGAACCTCTGGATGTACTCAGATACCGTCTCTCCTCTTCTCTGCCGAACTTGGGTCAGATCGGAAAGGCTAGCTTCTATGGTTTCTGAATGGTATTGTTCATGGAATTGCTCTTCCAGCTGCTTCCACGTCCGAACCGAGCCTGGTAGCAACGAGGTGTACCATCCAAAGGCTGGACCCGTGAGAGACTGCGAGAAGAGCCTCACACGTAGCTCGTCTGAAGCCGAGACCATGCCCAACTGTGCCAAGTATCGGCTCACGTGCTCGATCGAGCTGGTTCCTTCTGATCCACTAAATTTTGTGAAGTCAGGGAGCCGATACTTAGGTGGCAGCGGGATCAGGTCGTAGTCGTTGGGATACGGCTTGGAATAGCCGATCATCCTCTTCTTCGGCAGTATGCCGAACTTATCTCTCATGATGGCGGTGATCTCATCCACCGTAGGAGCTGCAGAAGCTGATCGTTCATAACTTGTCCTGGTGGCATATTTAGTTAGCCACGCCTGTTTCTCAGCATCCGCTCCAGAACTGCTTCCTGCTCCAGCGACTCCTCCTGTCGTGGCAGTCCTTCCTGCTGTGACCTGGGTCATCCAGTCGTTGCAGTCCGGCACGTATGTGCACACGTATCCATGTGGAATTTCCTTGGGCGGCTCATACAGGAATTGGTAGTCGCCTGGATCACCTCCAACCTTGTAGACGACGTAGGCCGGTGAACCTTGTTGCTGTGGAGCTGCAAACGTGTGTTGCAGTGGTGGCCTTGTGTAGAGCGGTACCTCCCCTTGGTGAGTTCCTAGAGCAGGACCTGACGGAGAGTACTTGTGCTTCGTGACTTCTTGCACCACATTGAGCGCGACACGCTCCAGAGTATTCACCAAGCTCTCAGCATGCCGATGAAGAGAGTGAGCAACGACATAGTTGACTTCCTGTCGCAGGGCTCTGGTACGTTCGTCCGAAGGGAGAGATAGATCTAGTCCATCTAGCGCGCCTTCGGGTTGGAACCCTTTGAACTTGATCCCGTGCGAACGGGTTTTCTCAAAAGCGCCGATGAGATCGGCTTCCAGGATGGCCTTGAGTTCATCATATCTCTTCTTATGCTCAGGAGGCAGATCCTCATACTTGACTGGTTCTCCCGCAATCTGAGGTGCAGATGACGACATGGTTGTTGCGGAAGATTGTCCCGATGTCCCACCGGGCGTGCCAGAATGTGTTGCCTGCCAAAGCCCACCGGCGAGCAGTGGTTAAGCAACACGAAGAGCCGGGAGGCTTCCAAGGCGCAGGGGGCCCTGGTCCCTCGACGTCGTCCCGCAATGCTCCGGCACACGACCTGGCGGCTGCAGGGCGTGCCACGACCTATACCTGGCCAGGAAGGTGTGGATTGCTTCGATTAGTTCCCTGCATGGCAGGCACGTAAACATTAAATACGAGCCCTATCGGCTCTCAGGTTGCCCTGTGGATCGGCTCAAAGAGCCGATCGCCCCATGGTTCACGTTGGATTTTCAATGACATGGGGATCCTGCTTGATCACAACAAAGCTAAACCAATCTACGACAGTTTAGGGTTTTCACCGTATGATCGGAACATCCTACGCGTAGTTGAGCCTAATAGACACGTAAGATAACGGAAAACTAACCCTAAAAGAGGCCTAAAAACCAACATTACGTTAATTCCCGGAACATCCCTCTTAGGGCTAGCAAACCATACCTAACGCACTACCGGATCGTTCAACCCGTTTGCAGGGCCTAACCATACAGATATTAAACTAATCCTTGAAGAACAAGGAGCAACTATAACAGATCGGATCTACTAAGTAAAGAACAAGCAAGATGCTGCCCTTACACCTGGATAGGTGTAGGGCAGCTAGATATTGAGGGACGGCACAGCTAAGCAGATATGCGCAAGAAAAGCATCTATGCAAGCCCCAAAACATCTACGATAGATAGTGCTACTCGCCATCAACAACGCTTCAGTACGAGCAACACAAGGTAAACGAATAAACGTTGTGCTGCCTAGATCGCAAGATGCGATCTAGGCAGCATGGTGCTTACCCGGGAGAAACCCTCGAAAGAAGGGTGGCGATGCGCCTGATTTGTGTTTGTTGTGAACGTGATTGTCCTCCTTTTCCGATAACCCTAGATACATATTTATAGTCCAAGGGACTTTCTAATTGAGGCGTGCACCTACCCGTGCACGAGTTAAACTCTATCTTTTAATCTAAACTACGATGCGATCTACTATATTACAGATACATGGGCAATTAAGCCCAAACTCTTCGTGCAAGGCCGCTTCAAAGATGCTCCACGTGTATATTCTTCAAGCCCATCTTCACTTACGCCCATCTCCTGATTTGGCCAAAATCTGGTGATAACACATGCCCCCCTGGTTGTGGTAATGATAATTTCAAAACCACTCTATTTTTCCTTCGAGGGGTCATGTCGTGGTAGAGCAGAACCGTCGCAGTATTCTTCGTCATGACGCCTTGCCTTCTCAACTTCTCTGCACGATTTGACAACTTTGGCACCACATCCTTGGAAACTGTCCGAGCATTAAATCTTCACTATATCTTCTTTTATTTAGCCATATCGAACAGTTCCCCTCTTCATCCCCTTGCTCCAAACCAGCCATCCGTCAAAAACCCTCTCCCTCTGTAGCCATGTCTTCCTCTTCCTCCTCCCAATCCTCTTCCTCAAGTGAACTGGATCCAGAGGTCAATCAGATGGAAGCGTACAACAAGCGCGCTCCCAAGCATTGGGACGAGCAGGAGTTTGACTTCGACTTCGTGCCAGAGGGCCGACCCGAGGACCTCGTCTGGTCAGATGGCGACATGCCCCTGACTGACGGGGAAGATGACCTCCGGTTCCTGATTGACGGCGAACTGGAGGCGGAGAGCGACGACGACGACCCTCCCTTCCGGGGTAAATTCACCTCCTCCACCAAAGAAGAAGACGAAGAAGAAGAGGACGATGAAGACGAAGACACCTCCTTCGACACGAAGAAGGAACAAGAGGATGATACCTCCTCCGATGAACCGCCGCCAAAGCGCATCCGCGGCTGGGCTTGGTCCGATAATGACGACGATGATGAAGAGGACGAAGCCTCCGCTGAAGGTCACAGTAGCAGCGATGAAGGAATTGTCGACAGCAGTGATGACGGCAGCTATCCCAGCGATGGCGAAGATGACAACAGTCCTTAGAGTAGGGAGTTGCTAGCATAAGATTAGCAGTAGTAATCTGTCTCCTTTTTGTTGAGCAATCGGCTTCTGTTATCACCAGAATCTGACCGAGCCAGAGGTGGGCCGCGATCAAGATGGACTTGAAGATATACATATAGAAGAGATATGTGAATCGGCCTTATTTACCAAGTTTGGGCTAGCTAGCCCGTGTATCTTAGTTTAGAAATTAGAGTTTGTCTCGTGTACGGTTTAGTGCACGCCCACATTAGAAAGTCCCCTGGACTATAAATATGTACCTAGGGTTTATGGAATAAACAATAACCAACGTTCAACACAAACCAATCTCGGCGCATCGCCAACTCCTTCGTCTCGAGGGTTCCTCCGGTAAGCACCATGCTGCCTAGATCGCATCTCGCGATCTAGGCAGCACGAGCCTGCCTAGTTGTTCATGCGTTGCTCGTACTGAAGCCTTTTTGATGGCGAGCAACGTAGTTATCATAGATGTGTTAGGGTTAGCATTGTTCTTAGCATCATATGCTTACGTAGTGCAACCCTTGCGCGTCTAGCCGTCCTTGTGCCTCATCATGGGTGCAGGGGCGGCACCCCGCTTGATCTTTATTTAGTAGATCTGATCCGTTACGATCGCTCCTTGATTCATCAAGGATTAGTTTAATATCTGCAATAGTTAGGCCTTACAAAGGGTTGGAGGATCCAGCGGCATGCAGGGTGTAGTTTGCTGCCCCTAGACAGGACGTTCCGAGGATCAACCTAGTGTTGGTTTTTAGGCCTTGTCTAGGGCTGGCTTACGTTTACCGTGCGTGAGCGCGAGGCCCAATCGTGAGTAGGATGATCCGATTATGCGGTGAAAACCCTAGATCGTCGTGGATCTCATACGCTTTATCTTGATCAAGCAGGACCACCATATATTCGGCCACCTTGGACGAATCATGGGTGGATCGGCTCCATGAGCCGATTCACAGGACAACCTGAGAGCCGATCGAGGCTCGTATTTAACGTGTACGTGTGTGCCCGCAGGAAACTAATCGAGGCATCATCCACACCTTCCTGACCAGGTATAGGTCAGGTGGCACGCCCTTGCGACCCGCATCGGCGCGACCAGAGGCTTTGCGGCCGTCGCTCCGAGGGATCGGGCCGCAGCCCTAGTCATTCCCGGCTCTACGGTGTTGACCACCACCGCCCGCGGTGGGTTTCTGACGTCAACACATTCGCACGCCCGGTGGGACCATCTTCAACGACAAACACCATGCCATCTTCATCAGAAGTGGCGAAAAACTCCGGTCACGTACGGGGAGCTCACTGGCGAGCTCAAGAAGAAGTATGACGAGATCAAGTCTGCCCTCGAAGCCGACCTAATCGGCTCCTTCCACAGACCCGCTCCCACGGCATCAGATGGAAGGGGTTCACACCTGAAGGCGCGCTGGATGGAGTGGACCTGTCCACCCCGTCCGAGGAACGCACCAGGTCGCTGCGTCAGGAGATAAACTTCATGGTGGCTCATTCGCTGCACCGCCATTCTGAGAGCCTGGTGAACACGTTGGAGCGTGTCGCGCTGCGCGTGATCCAGGAGATCATGAGCCATCGTACTCTCCGTCAGGACCAGCCCTAGGGACTCATCAAGGGGAGTTGCTACTCCAGTCCCGTCCACCGCTGCCGTTCGCGTTGGCAGCGCCCGAAGCGCCGAACTCATCGGCCTATGTCGTCTACAAGATTGGTGGTGACCCCAGTGATTACCAATTTCTACAGGACGCGCCCAAGGAGATCCCGCACGGATACGCATGCGCATACGTGCCAGACTGCAGCACCTGGGCACCCTCGAACCAGGTCGCTATAGCAGGGACTTCTGGGGCAACAGGAGGAACGTCGGAGGCAGACCCCGAGAAGCAAACGTGGCTAGCTAAGTACGCCACCCCGACAAAGCTCCCGAGCCCAGCTCCTGCAGTTGGCTCAGAACCAGAGAAACAGGCATGGCTGGTTAAGTACGCCACTCCGACGAATCTTCAGGGTTCGGCACCTGCAGCCATCACCGCGGATCAAATTTGTACGATCCTGAAAGATCAGTTCGGCATGATGCCGAAAAGAAAGGCGATCGGCTATACCAAGCCGTACCCCAACGAGTACGAATTGATCCCGCTACCACCCAAATATCGGCTCCCGGACTTCACAAAGTTCAGCGGATCAGATGGCTCCAGCTCCATCGAGCATGTGAGCCGATATTTGGCACAGCTGGGCATGATCTCAGCGTCAGACGAGCTGCGCGTGAGGTACTTCTCACAGTCCCTCACAGGATCGGCTTTCGGTGGTACACGTCGCTGCCACCGAACTCAATCCAGACCTGGAAGCAGCTGGAAGAACGGTTCCATGAGCAATATCACTCAGAGGCTTCCGAGGCTGGCATTGCCGATCTAGCTCAAGTACGACAGAAGCGCGGAGAAACGGTGTCAGAATACATCCAGCGCTTCAGGACCGTTAGGAACCGATGCTATTCGGTTCACGTAAGCGAAAAAGAAGCAGTCGAATTGGCGGTGGTGGGTCTATCATCATCGATCAAGGAAGTGGCCTCCCAGGCGGACTATCCTTCATTAGCACACATGGTGCAGAAGTTGTCAGCATATGAACAACGCCACCCGGATATCTACCAAGATAAATTCAAGCGCGTGGTTACCATGGTTGACGCAGGCGAAGATGAAGGTCCTACGGGAGAGCGAGAGGTCGCAGTGGCTGAGTGGACTCGAGCTGCAGGCCCAGTAACCTGCAAATGGGTAAAGCCACCAGGGCCTCCAAGAGGGTTCGACTTCGACGTGACGAAAACCGAGCAGATTTTCGACCTCTTACTCGCGGAGAAGCACATAAAGATACCCGAAGGCCACAAGTTTCCTACGGTGCAAGAGCTGAACGGAAAGCCATACTGCAAGTGGCATAACACGTTCACCCACACCACCAACGACTGCAGGGTGTGGCGTCAGCAGATCCAAGTGGCGATAGAAAATGGGCGACTAATTTTTAACCAGTATGCCATGAAGGTCGACACACACCCCTTCCCCGCCGTCAACATGGTGGAGTTTACCCACCTTGGAGGGTGCCAGCCTGATTTCTCAGCCAACATCAGCATGGTAGAGCTTGGACACCGCTCTGAGAAGGACGGGGATGAGGACAGCTGCTCTCAGAGCAAGGACACTGAGGGGGCCGCTCCATGCGATCGGCTCCGTCAAGATGGCAAGCGCTACGTCACAGAGGGGGAAGTGAAGAACATAAGATACCAACGACCCCTCTCTGATCACCTCCTCAACAAGTATGTTAGTCGATATGACCAACGCCGGCGATACAACGACAATGATGAAAGAGGTCGTCTGACCAGAAACGACGGAAGACATCGCCGGCATAATCATGATGAGGAGCGGCAGGAGCGCCACGGCAGGGAGCAGGACGATACGGACAGGCATTGGCACTGCCCCTTCTTCAGACACTGCTGGGATTCAGGAATGAGCCGATTACCAACAATCGGCAACTGCCCAGAATGCAACCGGAAAAAGAAGGAGACAGCCAACGTGTCCGTGTTCGAGCGCTTAGGACCTCTCCCACCGCAAAACAGACGTGCTGAGACCCCTCCGTTGGAAGATCTCGAGGATTCAGAAGACGAAGGGGAATACGAAGAAGACAGGTGCCACCGTCCAAGGTGGTGCCCTGACGGTCTCAGCCATTCACAAAAGCGCAGGGTTCAGCGATTGCGCGGTCTAGAGGAAGCCGAAAGGATGTACTTGCATACGCTGAGGAAGGCGCGACCTGATCTGGCTGCGAAAGTCCAGAGGACCCTGGATGAGGAGGGACTGCCGCAAAGAAAAGAGTGGCGCCCCAAGCAAAAGAGAGCCGATGATGAAACATCGGCTGGCACGAACATGGTGCTCGTTCGCCCGGCGGGGTGTAGACCTCCACGATCACACGTTGCACCCAAGGTGGACATCAGCAAGCGCTCCAACGTGATAAGGTCAGAGATTGGGCTGGTTTTATCCACCGACATGGACGAGTAGCAAGACTACGTCGATAAGCAACATGGCGAGGCCGATCCTTGCGATCGGCCCTCCGAAACTGATGAAGGGATATTACAAAACCTTCACCGAGCAAGCAACATGGAGGCCGATTCCAGCAATCGGCCAAAATTATCCTCACCATCCATTCTGCCTGGGATCAACGTTTGACCCAACAGGGACTACCGAAGAGCCGATACCATCAATTCTCTTGACAGAATCGGCTCGGGGGGCACCTAGATGGATAAAACACGAGGATATGAGATAATACTGAGTATGGGGGCCGATACACAAATCGGCCTAAAATTTTTAAACATTTTACAGCCGATGCAAGGGCATCGACTTTAGAATTGAGAAATAGCCGATGCGCGGCCATCGACTCAAGAGGAATAACTGTTACGATCAGAGGATCAATGAAGCACGATAGGGGATTTTAATGGAAGAACTCCTCAATGGAGTAATTTAAGGGCTCGGATCCTCTCTTCAAGGGCAGCCTGGACGTGCAGATCAGGACGGGGATGGATCGCATTAGATCCGCCAAAGGAAAGGAGCCGATCTGACCAGCAAGGACGAAGAGGCGCACTGAGGAAACTCGGGGGGCAGCCCACCTTGAAGGCTCTCTGCAAGCCGATTTACGTGCAAATCGGCTGGCTCTGCATGATCAAGCCCAGGCTAATTCGGCTAAGTTTTCGCCTTGGCCAAGACTCGGGGGGCAGCAGGCCTGGTGGATGTTCTGCTTTGCTCTGTTTTCACGAGCCGATTGAGTTATCATTGGCTGATCCTTCATTGTAACTTTCTTCATAAGTGATGGGTATTGAAGAAGGGAAGGACGCGTTTCAAAGGACCGATGCGGTGCTATCGGCTCATTACGCACTGGCGAAAGGGACGAATCAGCAGGGTCAGCAGAAGGGGGAATCGGCTCAATGAGCTCTAAAGAAATCGGCAAAATCAAAGTGGGGAAAAGTTCTTCATTAATAAGCGAAATTTCTTACATAAGGAGCTGATTACTCTCAAAAGGAAGTACTGGGGGATACATTGCCCCATCTGCTACTACTGGCCCTATTCTAGGGGTCCTATCTACGGGCCGTCACGCCCTCGTCATCGCCTGCGTCGCTGCTGTCAGCCTGCTCCCGGCTCCGCTCGTCGTCGTCGCTCCGGCGACCGCCAACAGACCCTCGTCGTCCTCATCTTCATCATCGGCGGCGCCATCGTCGCTATCGACGTCGCTGAGGTTCCCAGTGCCAGAGGCAGTGCGTTTGGCCGGCGGCTCGTCGGAAGAGCTCTCGTCGTCGGCTTCCTCCTCCTCTCCTCGCTCCCCTTCCTCCCCGGAAGAGGTGAAGTCACAGAGAAGTTATCGTCGTCACTCTCCTCCTCCGGTTCCCCAACGGCGAGGAAGCGGAGGTCACTCTCTCCGTCGGTCAAGGATTTGTCATCCTCGGACCAGACGAAGTCATGGTCCTCTTTGTCCCACTTCGTTGGGGCGAGGATATCGTACGCCGCCTGCGTGCCCCACGAGGGCGTCGACTCTCGGATAGGAGAGGACACGTAGGAAAGACCCGATGAGGAGGAAGAAGAGGAGGACGAAGACATGGTGGCAGAGGAGGGTTTTTTGGAGGCTAGTGCGAAGGGGATGAGGAAGATGACTGTTTGCTGCGGTTAAATAAAGGGAGCATAGTAAAATTCAATGCCACAGCAGTTTCCGAGGAGGTGGTGCCAGAACCGTCTAATCGCGCAGAGAAGTTGAGAAGGCAAGTTATCATGATGAAGGACTCTGCAACGTTTCTGCTCTGCCACGACATGACCCGACGAGAGGAGAGCATAATGATTTTGGAAATGTCATTTCCAAAACCAGGGGGGCATGTGTTATCACCAGAATCTGACCGAGCCAGAGGTGGGCCGCGATCAAGATGGACTTGAAGATATACATATAGAAGAGATATGTGAATCGGCCTTATTTACCAAGTTTGGGCTAGCTAGCCCGTGTATCTTAGTTTAGAAATTAGAGTTTGTCTCGTGCACGGTTTAGTGCACGCCCACATTAGAAAGTCCCCTGGACTATAAATATGTACCTAGGGTTTATGGAATAAACAATAACCAACGTTCAACACAAACCAATCTCGGCGCATCGCCAACTCCTTCGTCTCGAGGGTTCCTCCGGTAAGCACCATGCTGCCTAGATCGCATCTCGCGATCTAGGCAGCACGAGCCTGCCTAGTTGTTCATGCGTTGCTCGTACTGAAGCCTTTTTGATGGCGAGCAACGTAGTTATCATAGATGTGTTAGGGTTAGCATTGTTCTTAGCATCATATGCTTACGTAGTGCAACCCTTGCGCGTCTAGCCGTCCTTGTGCCTCATCATGGGTGCAGGGGCGGCACCCCGCTTGATCTTTATTTAGTAGATCTGATCCGTTACGATCGCTCCTTGATTCATCAAGGATTAGTTTAATATCTGCAATAGTTAGGCCTTACAAAGGGTTGGAGGATCCAGCGGCATGTAGGGTGTAGTTTGCTGCCCCTAGACAGGACGTTCCGAGGATCAACCTAGTGTTGGTTTTTAGGCCTTGTCTAGGGCTGGCTTACGTTTACCGTGCGTGAGCGCGAGGCCCAATCGTGAGTAGGATGATCCGATTATGCGGTGAAAACCCTAGATCGTCGTGGATCTCATACGCTTTATCTTGATCAAGCAGGACCACCATATATTCGGCCACCTTGGACGAATCATGGGTGGATCGGCTCCATGAGCCGATTCACAGGACAACCTGAGAGCCGATCGAGGCTCGTATTTAACGTGTACGTGTGTGCCCTGCAGGAAACTAAGCGAGGCATCATCCACACCTTCCGACTGGTATAGGTCGTGGCACGCCTTGCGACCCGCATCGGCGCGACTGAGGCTTTGCGGGCGCCGCTCCGAGGGCCGCCAGCCGCAGCCCTAGTCATTCCTAGCTTACTGTTGACCCACCGCCCGCCGGTTTGTTGACGCAATCGGCTTCCCTTTGTAAGAAATCACCTTTTTAATCAATGAAGATGAAGATGTTCTTCCAATTCAATTTCCAATCATCCGATTTCACCCTCGCCATTTTCTGACTGTCCAAGGCGGTCAACGCCTTCATGAGACGATGGCAACACATCAGTCCTTCCGGATAAACTGCGGGACATGTTAATTCAGTTATCTCTCATAATAACCTGCAACCCTCGTCTCGACTCCGATCCTCAAACGGTAGTCCCCAACCACTCCAAATCACCAGGGCAATCATGCACAATTCCAGGCATTAAACCGAACCCAAGGAGTATCAAGGTGATTCAGAAACCAGGAGCCTGAAAATTTTAGAAATATGGTCTCCTTCAGGTTTAGACCACCTTGCCGATGATGACAGCACTTAGCACTTTTACTCATGATCCATCCCTGCTTTCTTTCCTTATTGAAACATTGGTCTACAACTCTGTAGTTGGCTCATCAAAGAGGTTCTCAAGTCGATGTCCAAGCATCGGCTGTGCTGAAATTTTTTGTATTTTCGATTTTTTATTGGCCGATCGATTCATGAATCGGCTTCCTGGGTACATACTTCGTGGCCTTGTACCTTATCCGTGTGTATGCCCCGAGCCGAATCCTTCAAGTGATTGAAGATATCGGCTTTTCAGCCAATTCAAGCTTTTCTCGCCACTCACCATGCGAAATAGCACATCAGTAAACACGGGTGGTGCGAATAATTTTAGCCGATTGCTGGAATCGGCTTCCCTTGTAGTTGTCGATCCAACTATTTGCTGATAAATGCTGGCCGTGGCTTATCCCCAGGACCAATGTCGGTCTCTTCTAGTCCATCAGCTGTTGTAAACCCATATCTCAGCTTTCCATTGCCTGCCAAATCAATGATGAACACAGGCAGAAGGTAGGTTGAGTCTAATTGTGGCCGATTGCTAGAATCGGCCTCCTTTTCCATTGCAATGTTGAACGTGGGTTTACAACTTCTTGGCTCCCTGCTACGACAACGTGGCCTATTTGAAGTGAGATCCTTGTTTCTTATTTTTTGGGGCCGATCGCAGGGATCGGCCTTGCCACGTACGTCCATAGACTTGGACCTTGCTACTCTGTCAGGCCAGTGGATAAGACTAGCCTCACCCCGTTTTTTGTAGCTTCGATGCGCTCACAGCCGTCCAGATTGATTCCAGAGAGCGGCTCTTGGTCGTTTGCTTCCCAGATGTTCATGGCAGCCAAAGAGATATCGACTGAATCATCTGCATGAACAACCTCCACTTCATCTCCATCCCATTGTATGATGCACTGATGCATTGTGGATGGAATGCAGCAGTTAGCATGGATCCAATCCCTTCCTAGCAGAACAGCATAAGTGCTCTTGCTGTCGACGATGAAGAAGGACGTGGGGATGGTCTTTCGGCCGTTAAGTCCACGTTCAGAACACCCTTGGCTTCGACGCTGGCGTTGAAATCGCTTAGCGTGACGTTGGTCTTGATCAGATCTTCAGTAGAACGTCCCAAACGTCGTAACATGGAGTACGGCATTATGTTGACTGTTGCTCCCGTGTCAACCAGCATCTTGCTGATAGGCTGCCCGTTGATATAACCCTTGAGGTATAGGGCCTTCAGATGCCTATAGCTCCTTTCTCGTGGCTTCTCAAAGATAACTGGCCGTGGCCCGCAATCAAACTGTGCCACTGATACTTCCTCGTCTTTTGGAGCACAAAATTCTGACGGGAGAACGAACACCATGTTTGTATCAGCCGATGTCCCTGCATCGGCTTTCGTCTGCTTGGGTCGCCACACTTTCTTTGGTGGGCGAGCTTCTGTTTCCAGTGTTTGTTGAATTTTCACAGCCAGATCAGGCCGTGCTTTCAACGTGTACAGGTACTGCGCCTCGCTTCTTCCAAGTTTCTAAGCCGTTGCACTCTGCGCTTTTGGGAGTGGAGTCCATCAGGACACCACCTTGGTCGATGATATCTATCTTCTTCTTCTGACTCCTCAAAGTCTTCATCTTGGGATGACTCAGCTCGTTTGCTCTGAGGTGGGAGAGGTCCTAGACGCTTGAACACTGAAACTCCACTTGTTCCCTTCCTCTTCTGCTTACATTCTGGGCAGTTCTCGATTGTAGGCAATCGGCTCATTCCTGAGTCCCAGCAGTGTTTGAAGAAAGGACAATTCCAATGCCTGTCCACGTCCTCTTGCTCCCTTGATCTCCCTCTGGCGTGACGCTCATACCCTTCATCGACGGTATTTCGTTGTCTGCATCGGACCGACGATATTTATCATCATCTACGTCGTAGCGTCGACGTCGGTCGTATTGCTGTTCATATTTGTTAAGGAGGTGCGCGGAAAGTGGTCGTTTATACCGCACGCTGATCACCTCTTCCTCAGTTAAATACCGTCTGTCATCATGCTGGGGCCGGTCGCGTGGATCGGCCTCCTTCTTATCCTTGCCACGAGAGTGACTACTCTCTGGCTTATCATCTCCATGGCGATCTGCGAGCCCTGCCATATTGATACCAAACGAGAAACCTGGCTCGCGTCCTATGCACTGGCTGAGATCGACCATGTTGACTTCGAAACGGCTGCGTGTCAACTCTCATGGCAAACGACCGAAGAGCAATCGGCCTTGTTCTATCGCCATCTGAATCATCCGCGCTTTGCAGGTTGGTATGGGTGAACGTGTGATGCCATTTGCGTATGGCTTGCCGTTCATCTCTTGTGGCGTGGGGATTTTGTGGCCTTCGGCAACTTCAGCTGTTTCTCCTTCAGCAGAATCGAAAATTTGCTCCGTTTTGCTCAAATCAAAGTCGAAACCCTTCATAGGCCCTGGTTGCTTCCACTTGCAGGACACGGGTTTTGCCCCCGAGTCCACTCGCCCAGCGACCTCCTGATCTCCTGCAGTCTTCATCTTCGTCGTCTCGATCAGGGACGCGCTTGTACTTGTCCCGGTACACCCTGATGGCGCATGTTCATATGTCCAACTTCGAACCATGTGCGCCGTGAATTGTACTCCGCTTGAAGGTCACATCTTTGAGCGGCGTTGATAACCCGCTAGCGCCACTGATCTTCCTTCGGATAGGCGAACGAATAACATCGGTCCTGACGGTCCTGAACCTCCGGATGTACTCGCATACCGTCTTCCTCTTCCTGCCGAACTTGGTCGATCGGCAAGGCTAGCTGTGGTTTCGAATGGTATTGTTCATGGAATTGCTCTTCCAGTGCTTCCACGTCCGAACCGAGCCTGGTAGGAACGAGGTGTACCACCCAAAGGCTGGACCCGTGAGAGACTGCGAGAAGAGCCTCACACGTAGCTCGTCTGAAGCTGAGACCATGCCCAACTGTGCCAAGTATCGACTCACGTGCTCGATCGAGCTGGTTCCTTCTGATCCACTAAATTTTGTGAAGTCAGGGAGCCGATACTTAGGTGGCAGCGGGATCAGGTCGTAGTCGTTGGGATACGGCTTGGAATAGCCGATCATCCTCTTCTTCGGCAGTATGCCGAACTTATCTCTCATGATGGCGGTGATCTCATCCACCGTAGGAGCTGCAGAAGCTGATCGTTCATAACTTGTACTGGTGGCATATTTAGTTAGCCACGCCTGTTTCTCAGCATCCGCTCCAGAACTGCTTCCTGCTCCAGCGACTCCTCCTGTCGTGGCAGTCCTTCCTGCTGTGACCTGGGTCATCCAGTCGTTGCAGTCCGGCACGTATGTGCACACGTATCCATGTGGAATTTCCTTGGGCGGCTCATACAGGAATTGGTAGTCGCCTGGATCACCTCCAACCTTGTAGACGACGTACGCCGGTGAACCTTGTTGCTGTGGAGCTGCAAACGTGTGTTGCAGTGGTGGCCTTGTGTAGAGCGGTACCTCCCCTTGGTGAGTTCCTAGAGCAGGACCTGACGGAGAGTACTTGTGCTTCGTGACTTCTTGCACCACATTGAGCGCGACACGCTCCAGAGTATTCACCAAGCTCTCAGCATGCCGATGAAGAGAGTGAGCAACGACATAGTTGACTTCCTGTCGCAGGGCTCTGGTACGTTCGTCCGAAGGGAGAGATAGATCCAGTCCATCTAGCGCGCCTTCGGGTTGGAACCCTTTGAACTTGATCCCATGTGAACGGGTTTTCTCGAAAGCGCCGATGAGATCGGCTTCCAGGATGGCCTTGAGTCCATCATATCTCTTCTTATGCTCAGGAGGCAGATCCTCATACTTGACTGGTTCTCCCGCAATCTGAGGTGCAGATGACGACATGGTTGTTGCGGAAGATTGTCCCGATGTCCCACCGGTGTGCCAGAATGTGTTGCTGCCAAAGCCCACCGGCGAGCGGTGGTTAAGCAACACGAAGAGCCGGGAGGCTTCCAGGCGGCAGGGCCCTGGTCCCTCGACGTCGTCCCGCAAATGCTCGGCACACGACCCGGCGGCGCAAGGGCGTGCCACCCGACCTATACCTGCCAGGAAGGTGTGGATTGCTTCGATTAGTTCCTGCATGGCGGATACACGTAAACATTAAATACGAGCCCTATCGGCTCTCAGGTTGCCCTGTGGATCGGCTCAAAGAGCCGATCGCCCCATGGTTCACGTTGGATTTTCAATGACATGGGGATCCTGCTTGATCACAACAAAGCTAAACCAATCTACGACAGTTTAGGGTTTTCACCGTATGATCGGAACATCCTACGCGTAGTTGAGCCTAATAGACACGTAAGATAAAGAAAACTAACCCTAAAAGAGGCCTAAAAACCAACATTACGTTAATTCCCGGAACATCCCTCTTAGGACTAACAAACCATACCTAACGCACTACCGGATCGTTCAACCCGTTTGCAAGGCCTAACCATACGATATTAAACTAATCCTTGAAGAACAAGGAGCAACTATAACAGATCGGATCTACTAAGTAAAGAACAAGCAAGATGCTGCCCTTACACCCGGATAGGTGTAAGGGCAGCTAGATATTGAGGGACGGCATAGCTAAGCAGATATGCGTAAGAAAAGCATCTATGCAAGCCCCAAAACATCTACGATAGATAGTGCTACTCGCCATCAACAACGCTTCAGTACGAGCAACACAAGGTAAACGAATAAACGTTGTGCTGCCTAGATCGCAAGATGCGATCTAGGCAGCATGGTGCTTACCCGGGAGAAACCCTCGAAAGAAGGGGTGGCGATGCGCCTGATTTGTGTTTGTTGTGAACGTGATTGTCCTCCTTTCCTGATAACCCTAGATACATATTTATAGTCCAAGGGACTTTCTAATTGAGGCTGCACCTCGTGCACGAGTTAAACTCCATCTTTTAATCTAAACTACGATGCGATCTACTATATTACAGATATACAGCAATTAAGCCCAAACTCTTCCTGCAAGGCCGCTTCAAAGATGCTCCACGTGTATATTCTTCAAGCCCATCTTCACTTACGGCCCATCTCCTGATTTGGCCAAAATCCGGTGATAACACAATCAGGGGCATTTGCAGATAATAATACGGTATCCAGGTACTAATCAATCAATAGGCATGTGTTCCATATATAGTCGTACGTGCTCGCAATGAGAAACTTGCAAACATCTTTTGTCCTACCAGCCGGTGGCAGCCGGGCCTCTAGGGAAACTACTGGAAATTAAGGTACTCCTTTTAATAGAGCACGGAGCAAAGCATTAACACTCCGTGAACACATGTGATCCTCACATCACTACCATTCCCTCCGGTTGTCCCGATTGTCACTTGGCCATTGGTTCCGGATGACGTGTGTATACAACTTGCAGGTAAGATCATAAACAACGAATATCTTCATGAATCAATAACATGTTCAGATCTGAGATCATGGCACTCGGGCCCTAGTGACAAGCATTAAACATAACAAGTTGCAACAATATCATAAAAGTGACATCTACGGATACTAGGCACTATGCCCTAACAATCTTATGACTATTACATGACCAATCTCATCCAATCCCTACCATCCCCTTCAGCCTACGGGGGAATTACTCACACATGGATGGGGGAAACATGGCTGGTCGATGGAGAGGCGTTGGTGGTGATGGCTGATGATCTCCTTCCACCCCCGTCCCGGCGAGTGCCAGAACGGAGACTTCTGCTCCCGAGACGGAGTTTCGCGATGTGGCGGCTCTCAGGGTTTCTGGCGACTTCGACTTCTCTCCGTGCGTTTTTAGGTCGAGGGCGATAAGTAGTCCGAAGGAGGGCGTGGGGGCCAGCCGAGGCCGCCGTACACTAGGGCCGCGCGGGCCCCTCCTGGGCCGCGCCGGCCTAGTGTGTGGGGCCCTCGTGCCCCCACCGCTTGCCCTTCTCCGCCAATATTCTGGGAAAATAGGGCCTTCTAAATTCCGAGGTTTTTCCTAAAAGTTGGATTTCTACACAAAAACGAGACACCAGCAATTCTGCTGAAAACAGCGTTAGTCCGTGTTAGTTGTATCCAAAATACACAAATTAGAGGCAAAACATAGCAAAAGTGTTCGGGAAAGTAGATACGTTTTGGACGTATCATGTCCCCAACACACCTAATACACTTGTCAGATGTATAGGTGCACTAGTTCGGCGAAGAGATAGTGAAATACAAGTAGTATGAATGTATATGAGTGGTAATAGCAATCTGAATAAAATATGGCAGCGAGTAAACATGCAACAGAACAGTAAGTAAGCGGTGATTCGATGTTTGGAAACAAGGCCTAGGGATCATACTTTCACTAGTGGACACTCTCAACATTGATCGCATAATAAATAATAACTTCTCTCATTTGTGCTACATATACTCTTGTTTGATAATGAACACCATTCGTTGCGTAGGATTACACGAACCCTCAATGCCGGAGTTAACAAGCTCCACAACATTCGATATTCATGTTTAAGTAACCTTAGAGCATAATAGATCTTTGCAAAATAGACAGAGTACTAACATAGCATACACACTGTCACCTTTACACTATGAAGGGGGAATAAATCACATTAATACTATCATAGCGATAATCAACTCCATAACCTACAAGAGATTATGATCATAGCCTACGACAAGAACTACACGATGCACACACTGTCACCATTACACCATGCAGGAGGAATAGACTACTTCAATAACATCACATGAGTAGCACATAAACTAGTAGTGATACAAAGCACATTGCAATCATAAAGGGATATAAATAAGCACTTCACTATGCCATTCATAATAGTGAATAAGTATTCTGTGAAATATAGCCTAAGAGACCCACACGGTGCACACACTGTCACCTTTACACACGTGGGACAAGGAGTCTCCGGAGATCACATAAGTAAAACCCACTTGACTAGCATAATGACATCTAGATTACAAGCATCATCATATGAATCTCAATCATGTAAGGCAGCTCATGAGATTATTGTATTGAAGTACATAGAGAGAGATTAACCACATAGCTACCGGTACAGCCCTTAGCCTCGATGGAGAACTACTCCCTCCTCATGGGAGACAGCAGCGTTGATGGAGATGGCGGTGGTGTCGATGGAGGAGCCTTCCGGCACTTCCCGTCCGCGGCGTGCCGAACGAGACTCCTGTCCCCGGATCTTGGCTTCAGATGGCGGCGGCTCGGGAACTTTTCTCGTACCGTGGCTTATTCGTATCGAGGTTTTAGGTCAGGGGGCTTCTTATAGGCGAAGAGGCGGAGTCGGAAGGGCTACGGGGGACCAGACAACAGGGGGCGCCCCCCCTGGGCCGCGCCGGCCTATCATATGGGGCCCACTGGGCCCTCCTCTGGTGGATCTCGGGTGTTCTGGAAGCTTCGTGTGATTATAAGATGTTGGGCGTTGATTTCGTCCGATTAGAGAATATTTCCTTACTAGGATTTCTGAAACCAAAAACAGAAAACAGAACTGCACTTCGGCATCTCGTCAATAGGTTAGTTCCGGAAAACGCATCAAAACATCATAAAGTGTGAACAAAACATGTAGGTATTGTCATAAAACAAGCATGAAACATCAGAAATTATAGATACGTTGGAGACGTATCAAATGCCAACGACGAACATAATAACACTTTATTTTTGTTCTAGACGTGCATTTCTATCATATTCCTTGTCAGTCACTTAGGCCATTGTATTCTTGTATTGCGTTGTTTTGTATGACACTTCATACCAACCAATATGGTACTAATACCCAAGAATTTCATTGTGTGATCAAACTAGGAATACAATCATAACATACACCTGAGCTAGACTTTCTAGTCTTTTCTTTCTTTCTGCCAAAATATCTTTTGTAGTTTCTCTTTTAGCTTTCCTCATTATTCAGAAAAACACTTCAACATCAATAACTTCTAGGTTTGTTGGTCAAATACCAATAACCTTGAGGTTCTGAAGTTGATCATCATATGACAAGTGTTGCAGATTTCACTATTAGTAACTTTGTAATATGATAAACAATTTCACTCATAATTTTATCCATCAATTCATGACGACTTTCCAAGACCATGTCTGTACATGCTAGGCTTGTAAAGTTTAACCTCAGTATTCGCATGTGCAAATCTGGTTTGCGCCCGTTGTATGCACACATAGAATCTATACCTTAGTATTCGAAACTACGAGTCTTAGCAACGGTGCATACTAAGGACGATCACTTCATGGATATACGAATATCGTTAGTGCCCCAATAGTTGGAGGATTGGGACGCCTTGCGTCTTCAACCTTCGTACATTCCCATAAAACTTATGAGTTTATGTAGTCTCACCAAATTATATTCTATCATCTTGCAATAAGGTCTTAGATATCACATATATTATTTCTGAAAACTAAAATTTTCAGCTCCTTACTTTCAAACAGATTTGAACTTCAAGTTTCACGGAGACAAGATGACTTTAGGTACTAACTGAAAACATAGATCTTTGAATCAACAATGTGAGGTTTACTAAAAGTTTGCAATAGGACTTAATCATTTCTTGATTCTTTAACAATACGGTACCAGTCCGTAAAGTTTCTTGTCAGACTTAACAGTATTTCTAACTCAATTACAAGACTAGCGCATGGTAGAAAAACGGATGCCAATACTACAAAATTAATTCAAAATACTACTCACACTATGTTTATGATAATTAGTTCATGTTTTAATCTAATTACTAATGAACTCCCACTTAATACAACATCCCTCATAGTTGTTAAGTGGTACACGATCCAAATCCACTACATCAAAACCGATCATCACGTGAGATGATGTACCTTCAATGGTGAACATCAACATGTTGATCATATCATCCATATGACTCGTGTTCAACCTTTCGGTTTCCGTTGTCCCGAGGCCATGTCTGTACATGCTAGGCTCGTCAAGCAAACCCAAGTATTCCGCGTGTGCAACATGGCTTACACCCGTTGTATGTGAACGTTGAGTCTAACACATCCGATCATCACGAGATGCTTCGAAACGACGAACTATATCAACGGTGCATACGAGGGGAGAACACTTTATTATCTTGATATTAATGTGAGGGATCATCTTATAATGCTACCGTCACGATCTAAGCAAAATAAGATGCATAAAGGATTAACATCACATGCAATTCATATGTGATATGATATGGCCCTTTAGTCTTTGCGCCTTCGATCTTCATCTCCAAAGTACGGACATGATCTCCATCATCAACGGGCATGATCTCCATCATCGTCGGCGTAGAGTCAAGGTCCATGGCGCCGTCTTCATGGTTGTTCACCTCATGTAGAAACTATTACAACTACTTTGAAATACTACTCAACATGAAAATTAAAGACAACCATAAGGCTCCTGCCGGTTGCCACAATAAAATAATGATCATCTCATACATATTCATCATCACATCATGGCCATATCACATCACCAAACCCTGCAAAAACAAGTTAGACGTTCTCTAATTTGGTTTGCATATTTTACGTGGTTTAGGGTTTTCGAGTAAGATCTAATCTACCTACGAACATGAACCACAACGGTGATACTAGTGTTGTCAATAGAAGAGTAAATTGAATCTTCACTATAGTAGGAGAGACAGAGACACCCGCAAAGCCACTTATGCAATACAAGTTGCATGTCGAGCATGGAGCAAATCTCATGAACGCGGTCATGTAAAGTTAGCCCGAGCCGCTTCATCCCACTATGCCACAAAGATGCAAAGTACTCAAACTAAAGACAACATAAGCATCAACGCCCACAAAACCATTGTGTTCTACTCGTGCAACCATCTATGCATAGACACGGCTCTGATACCACTTTAGGGATTCGTTGCATAGAAAACAAAAATTTTCCTACCGCGAGAACGCAATCCAAGCCAAGATGCAATCTAGACGGGAGCAACGAAGGGATGATCGAGACTCACCCTTGAAGATTTCCAAAGCCTATAAGAGTAGGCTCTTATTGCTGCGGTAGACGATCACTTGCCGCTTGCAAAGCGCGTAGAAGATCTTGATCACGGTGCAACAATCGGGTAGCACCTCGTACTCGGTCACACGTTCGGTGTTGATGAAGACGACGTCCTTCTCCCCGTTCCAGCGGGCAGCGGAAGTAGTAGCTCCTCCTTGAATCCGGCAGCACGACGGCGTGGTGGCGGTGGCGATGGAGAACTCCGGCGGAGCTTCACTAAGCGTGCGGGAGAGGTGGAGGAGAGAGGGGGCGGCTAGGGTTTGGGAGAGGGGGTGGCCGGCCTCTATGGGTGCGGCCAGCTTGGTGGCTTGTGGTGGCCGGCCCCCTCCCCTATGCCCCTCATTATATAGGTGGAACCCCAAGTGTTGGACTACAAGTCTTCGAATAAGACCCGAACCAAAACCTTCCATGTAGTAGGGAAACCTACCCAAGGTGGGACTCCCACCCAAGTGGGATTCCCACCCTTCCATGGGGGTGGCCGGCCCCCTTGGGGGAGTCCACCTTGGACTTTCCCTCTAGGGTTGGCCGCCATGGGTGGTGGAGTCCTCCGGGACTCCGCCTTCCAAAGTGATTTCTTCCGGACTTTTCTAGAACCTTCTAGAACCTTCCATAAATGCACCAGATCATTTTCAAACATATAAAAATGACTTCCTATATATGAATCTTATTCTCCGGACCATTCCGGAACTCCTCGTGATGTCCGGGATTCCATCCGAGACTTCGAACAAAAGCTTGAACTCCATTCCATATTCAAGTTCTACTATTACAACATCAAACCTTAAGTGTGTCACCCTACAGTTCGCGAACTATGTAGACATGGTTGAGAACTCTCTCCGACCAATAACCAATAGCGGGATTGAGATCCATAATGGCTCCCACATATTTAACGATGACTTAGTGATCGAATGAACCATTCACATACGATACCGATTCCCTTTGTCACACGATATTTTACTTGTCCGAGGTTTGATCATCGGTATCTCTATACCTTGTTCAACCTCGTCTCCTGACAAGTACTCTTTACTAGTACCGTGGTATGTGGTCTCTTATGAACCATTCATATGCTTGCAAGCTATTTAGACGACATACCACCGAGAGGGCCCAGAGTATATCTATCCGTCATCGGGATGGACAAATCCCACTGTTGATCCATATGCCTCAACTCATACTTTCCGGATACTTAATCCCACCTTTATAACCACCCATTTACGCAGTGGCGTTTGATGTAATCAAAGTACCTTTCCGGTATAAGTGATTTACATGATCTCATGGTCATAAGGACTAGGTAACTATGTATCGAAAGCTTATAGCAAATAACTTAATAACGTGATCTTATGCTACGCTTTAATTGGGTGTGTCCATTACATCATTCATATAATGATATAACCTTGTTATTAATAACATCCAATGTTCATGATTATGAAACTAATCATCTATTAATCATCAAGCTAGTTAAGAGGCTTACTAGGGATTTATTGTTTGTTTACATAACACACATGTATCAATGTTTCGGTTAATACAATTATAGCATGGTATATAAACATTTATCATAAACACAAAGATATATAATAACCACTTTTATTATTGCCTCTTGGGCATATCTCCAACAGTAGAAACACTAGTAGAGATGGGGCATGGGAGTTGATGACTCTTTGCTTGTTGACAGGGACCACACACATATGGATTTATTTCTGGAGAGTATGACAAATTATTCTTCCTAAAAACTTGTTGAAAAATAAATGAAGATGGATGCCCTAGACGACGATGCCAAGTGGATGAAGACGGCTTGATGGTGATGAAAACATGCTTGTGAGGGCCGGCGGCAGTGGATGTAGGCACAAGAGGGTATAGGCCGCCACGACATGGACCCTTAAACAGGATTTGCTTGGTTTCCTGATCCTTTATAAGAAAGAAAAAGGGGTGAATTTCAATGAAGGCATTATTGTCTAAGGAAATTTTATGAGCTGAAAGAAGATTCTTAGTGGCACTAGGAACATGGAGGATGTTGCGCAAGTGTAAAGAACTATGAGGTGTATGCAATGTTGATTGACCAATATGTTGTATTGTCATACCTGTTCCACTGGCATTGTGGAATTGATCACCACCTCTGTATTCATCCTGGGTGTGGAGCTTGTTGAGTTGTCCAGTTATGTGATCAGTTGCGCCTGTGTCCATATACCAGTTTGTATCCACTCCATATGCACCTTTTTCAGAACGAGAACGATCCTCATCTTTATCACGATCATAGTATCGCCACCAACACTGGTTTGTAGGGTGACCATATTTTGTGCAGATCTGACAGGTGGTATCCACAAAGTGTGTTGGAGTTCTTCCACGTCCACGGCCACCCTTGGGTGCGCCATGGCCACCTCCATCACGGCGATCGCGTTCATCACGGCGATCACGATACTGCCTATCTTCACGGCGATTGTCTCTGTCATCTCGCCGATAATTGTCTCTGTCATCTTGACGGTAGTAGGAACCACCATCATCTCGGCAATCTCTGGTGTCACGCCGATATTCTCTTTCACGGTACTGTCCCCCTGACTCTCTGTCACGGTATTGCCCCCCTGGTGCTTCTCTGTCGTCACGGTGAGGAGGACCACCGCCATTGCGAGAGACAACATTGGAAGAACTCTGAAAGACAACATTGCTCTGCCCGCTTTGAGAAAGAGAGGCTTGACGATCATCGAAGGCTTGTAGCTGCGAGCACATGTCAGCACAAGTTGTGTTGGGATTGGCATTGATCGAGGTGACAAAGGGGGTGTAGCGGTCATCATCCAGTCCACCAAGGATATAACCCTTTAATTCATCTTGATCAACTATTTTCCCTTCAACAGCCAATTCAGAGACAAATCCTTTCATGGTGGCGATGAATTGTCGAGCAGTCTGTTGACGTCAGAAACCCACCGGCGGGCAGTGACTGGTCAACACCGTAGAGCCGGGAACAACTAGGGCTGCGGCTGGCCCCAGTCCCTCGAGCGACGGCCCGCAAAGCCTCTGTCGCGCGCCGATGCAAATTGCAGGCGTGCCACCTGACTATACCTGGTCAGGAAGGTGTGGATGATGCCTCGCTTAGCTTCTGCAGGGCACACACGTACACGTTAATACGAGCCTCGATCGGCTCTCGGTTGTCTGTGAATCGGCTCATGGAGCCGATCCACCCATGATTCGTCCGAGGTGGCCGAATATATGGTGGTCCTGCTTGATCATGATAAAGCGTATGAGATCCACGACGATCTGGGGTTTTCACCGCATAATCGGATCATCCTACTCACGATTGGGCCTCGCGCTCACGCACGGTAAACGTAAGCCAGCCCTAGACAAGGCCTAAAAACCAACACTAGGTTGATCCTCGGAACGTCCTGTCTAGGGGCAGCAAACTACACCCTGCATGCCGCTGGATCCTCCAACCCTTTGTAAGGCCTAACTATTGCAGATATTAAACTAATCCTTGATGAATCAAGGAGCGATCATAACGGATCGCATCTACTAAATAACGATCAAGCGGGTGCCGCCCCTGCACCCATGATGAGGTACAGGGACGGCTAGATGCGCAAGGGTTGCACTACGACCGCATATGATACTAGGAACAATGCTAACCCTAACACATCTATGATAACTACGTTGCTCGCCATCAAAAGGCTTCAGTACGAGCAACGCATGAACAACTAGGCAGGCTCGTGCTGCCTAGATCGCGAGATGCGATCTAGGCAGCATGGTGCTACCGAGGAACCCTCGAGACGAAGGAGTTGGCGATGCGCGAGATTGGTTTGTGTTGAACGTTGGTTGTTGTTTATTCCATAAACCCTAGGTACATATTTATAGTCCAGAGGACTTTCTAACGTGGGCGTGCACCACACCGTGCACGAGATAAATTCTAACTTCTACGAAGCCTACTATAAAGATACACGGGCTAACTAGCCCAAACTTGTAAACAAGGCCGATTCACATATCTCTTCTATATGTATATCTTCAAGTCCATCTTGATCGCGGCCCCCCTCTGACTTGGTCAAATTCTGGTGATAACACATGCCCCCCTGGTTTTGGAAATGACATTTCCAAAATCATTATGCTTTTCTCTCGTAGGGTCATGTCGTGGCAGAGCAGAACCGTCGCAGAGTTCTTCATCATGGTAACTTGCCTCCTCAACTTCTCCGCACGATTTGACGGTTTCGGCACCACTTCCTCGGAAACTGCTGTGGCATTGAATTTCTATCATGCCCTCTTTTATTTAACCGCCCCAAACAGTTCCCCTCTGCATCTCCTTCGCATTAGCACCCAAAAACCCTCCTGCGCCACCATGTCCTCTTCCTCCTCTCCCCTCATCGGATCTTTCCACCCAGTCCTCTTCATCTCGCGAGCCGACGCGAGCACAACCCGGCGAGGTCCATGCGGCCAACATCCGCCGTGCCATTGCGGCCGGGAGGAATCGATCATGACTTCTCCATCTGGTCAGAGGACGACAAGTCCCCGACCGATGGGGAGAGCGATCTCCGCTTCCTCGCCGACGAGGAAGCGGTGGAAGAAAGCGATGATGCTCCCCTGGGATGGGGCCACCTCCGAGGAGGTGAAAGAGGACGAAGAGGAGGATGACGACGACGACGCTCCCCCGACGAGCCGCCGGCCAAGCGCCATTGCCCCTGGCCGGGGAACCTGAGTGACTTCGACAGCGACGACGACGACGACGACGAGGAAGACGAGACAATGAAGGTCCCGCCGGCGGCCGCCGGAGCAGCGATGACGAGCCGGCCGGGAGCAGCGCCGACAGCGGCGATGACGGCGATGACGAGGGCAGCAACGGCCCATAGATAGGGCCCGTAGCATAGGATCCGTAGAAGTAGGCGGGGTAATGTATCCCCTTTTGAGGCAATCAGCTCTACTATGTAAGAAATCTCGCCTATTAATGAAGAACTTTCCCCCAATTTGATTTGCCGATTTCTTCTGAGCCCAATTGAGCCGATCCCTTCTTCCACCGACCTTGCCGACTCGTTCCTTTTGCCAATGCATGATGAGCCGATAGCCCCGCATCGGTCCTTCAAGATTCGCCCTTCCCTTCTTCAACCGATGATTTTCTAAATTTGGCAGAAAATGCAGTATCTTCAGGAAAACCTTTGAACTTTCCCAACCAAACCCAATAATGTTCTTCAATAATCATCATTTGTGAAGAAGGTTGCAATGAAGGACCAGCCGATGGTATCCCAATCGGCTTTTAAACAGAGCAAAACAGAGCATCCACCAGGCCTGCTGCCCCCCGAGCCTTACTCGAGGCGAGACCCAAAGCCGATCCCCTTTCTTCCTCAGACAGCCGGAACTTGATTCAGGAATCCAAATCGGCTCGAAGCAACGGAAGGCACCACCGTTGGCCTGAATTTGGTGAAGACTCGATAAACATCGCATAACGCCGCTAGAGTCGATGTCCATGTACCGGCTTCTTGTATCCTTAAGTCGATGTCTGCTGCATCGGCTGCGCTCAAATTTTTTTGAATTTTTTAGGCCGATTTGTGTGTCGGCCCCCATATTTGATAGTATTATCTCATATCCTCGTGTTTTATCCATCTAGGTGCCCCCCGAGCCGATTCTGTCAAGAGAATTGATGGTATCGGCTCTTCGGATAGTCCTTGTTGGGTCAAACGTTGATCCCAGGCAGAATGGATGGTGAGATAATTTTGGCCGATCGCTGGAATCGGCCTCCACGTTGCTTGCTCGGTGAAGGTTTTGTAATATCCCTTCAACAGTTTCGGAGGGCCGATCGCAAGGATCAGCCTCGCCACGTTGCTTATTGACGTAGTCTTGCTACTCGCCCAGGCCGGTAGACAAAACCAGCCCGATCTCCGATCTAATTACGTTGGTGCGCTTGCTGTTGTCCACCTCAGGTGCATCGCGTGATCGTGGATCTCTACACTTCGCCGGACGAACGAGCACCATGTTTGTGCCAGCCGATGTTTCATCATCGGCTTTCCTTTGCTTGGGGCGCCACTCTTTCTTTGCGCAGTCCCTCCTCATCCAGGGTCCTCTCGGACTTCGCAGCCAATCAGGTCGTGCCTTCTCCCTGTATGTATAACCTTTCGGCTTCCTCCGGCACCGCGCAATCCCTGAACCCTGCGCTTTTGTGAATGGCTGAGACCATCGGGGCACCACCTTGGACGGTGGTACTGTCTTCTTCGTCTTCCCCTCGTCTTCCGAATCCTCGAGATCTTCCAATAGAGGGGTCTCAGCACGTCTGCTTTGTGGTGGGAGAGGCCCTAGGCGCTCGAATACAGACACGTTGGCTGCCTCCTTCTTTTTCTGGTTGCATTCTGGGCTTGCCGATTGTTGGTAATCGGCTCATTCCTGAATCCCAGAGTGTCAAGAAAGGGCAGTCCCAATGCCTGTCCGTATCGTCCTGCTCCCTGGCGTGGCGCTCCTGCCGCTCCTCATCGTGATTATGCCGACGATGTCTTCTGTCGTTTCTAGCCATACGGCCTCTTTCATCATCGTCACCGTGTTGCCGGCGTTGATCATACCGACTCACGTACTTATTGAGGAGGTGATCGAGAGGGGTCGTTGATATCTTATGTTCTTAACTCCCCCGTGACATAGCGCTTGCCATCTTGACGGAGCCGATCGCATGGAGCGGCCCCCTCTGTGTCCTTGCTCTGAGAGCAGCTGTCCTCATCCCCGTCCTTCTCAGAGCGGTGTCCAAGCTCTACCATGCTGATGTTGGCTGAGAAATCAGGCTGGCACCCTCTGAGGTGGGCGAACTCCACTATGTTGACGGCGGGGAAGGGGTGTGTGTCGACCTTCATGGCGTACTGGTTAAAAATTAATCGCCCATTTTCTATTGCCATCTGGATCTGCTGACGCCACACCCTGCAGTCGTTAGTGGTGTGGGTGAACGTGTTATGCCACTTGCAGTATGGCTTTCCGTTCAGCTCTTGCACCGTGGGAACTTTGTGGCCTTCGGGAATCTTTATATGCTTCTCCGCGAGTAAGAGATCGAAAATCTGCTCGGTTTTCGTCACGTCGAAGTCGAACCCTCTTGGAGGTCCTGGTGGCTTCACCCATTTGCAGGTTACTGGTCCTGCAGCTCGAGTCCACTCAGCCACCGCGACCTCTTGTTCTCCCGTAGCGACCTCATCTTCGCCCGCGTCGACCATGGTAACCACCCGCTTGAACTTGTCCTGGTAGACATCTGGGTGACGCTGTTCATATGCTGACAGCTTCTGAACCATGTGCGCTAGTGACGGGTAGTCCGCTTGGGAGGCCACGTCCTTGATCGATGATGACAGACCCACCACCGCCAACTCGACTGCTTCCTTTCGCTTACGTGAACCGAATAGCATCGGTTCCTAACGGTCCTGACGCTGGATGTATTCCGACACTGTTTCTCCGCGCTTCTGTCGTACTTGTGCTAGATCGGCAATGCCAGCCTCGGAAGCCTCCGAGTGATATTGCTCATGGAACCGTTCTTCCAGCTGCTTTCCAAGTCCGGATTGAGTTCGGTGGCAGCGACGTGTACCAGCCGAAAGCCGATCCTGTGAGGGATCATGGAGAAGTACCTCACGCGCAGCTCGTCGACGCTGAGATCATGCCCAGTGTGCCAAATATCGGCTCACATGCTCGATGGAGCTGGAGCCATCTGATCCGCTGAACTTTGTGAAGTCCGGGAGCCGATATTTGGGTGGTAGCGGGATCAATTCGTACTCGTTGGGGTACGGCTGGTATAGCCGATCGCCTTTCTTTTCGGCATCATGCCGAACTGATCTTTCAGGATCGTACAAATTTGATCCCTGATGGTGCCGAACCTCGAAGATTCGTCGGAGTGGCGTACTTAACCAGCCATGCTTGTTTCTCTGGTTCTGAGCCAACTGCGGAGCTGGGCTCGGGAGTTTTGTCGGGGTGGCGTATTTAGCTAGCCACGTTTGCTTCTCGGGTTCGCTCCGACGTTCCTCCTGTTGCCCCAGAAGTCCCCGCTATAGCGACCTGGTTCGAGGGTGCCCAGGTGCTGCGTCGCACGTATGCGCATGCGTACCCGTGCGGGATCTCCTTGGGCGCGTCCCGTAGGAATTGGTAGTCACGGGGTCACCACCAATCTTGTAGACGACATAGGCCGATGAGTTCGCGCGGGCGCTGCCAATGCGAACGGCAGCGGTGGACGGACTGGAGTAGCAATTCCCCTGGTGAGTCCCTAGGGCTGGTCCTGACGAGTACCGATGGCTCATGATCTCCTGGATCACGCGCAGCGGCGACGCGCTCCAACGTATTCACCAGGCTCTCAGAATGGCGGTGCAGCGAATGAGCCACCATGAAGTTGATCTCCTGACGCAGCGACCTGGTGCGTTCTTCTGACGGGGTGGATAGGTCCACTCCATCAAGTGCGCCGTCAGGTGAGAACCCCTTCCATCTGATGCCATGGGAGCGGGTCCTGTGGAAAGAGCCGATGAGGTCGGCTTCGAGGAGGACCTTGACCTCGTCGTACTTCTTCTTGAGCTCGCCAGTGAGCCCTCGTAGGTGACCGGAGTTTCTTCCGCCATCTCTGATGTGGATGGCGAGGTGGTTGTTGAAGATTGTCCCACCGGCCGTGCCAGAATGTGTTGACGTCGAAACCCACCGGCGGGCATGGACTGGTCAACACCGTAGAGCCGGGAACAACTAGGGCTGCGCTGGCCCCAGTCCCTCAGAGCGACGGCCCGCAAAGCCTCCTGGTCGCGCGCCGATGCAAATTGGGCGTGCCACCGACCTATACCTGTCAGAAGGTGTGGATGATGCCTCGCTTAGCTTCCTGCAGGGCACACACGTACACGTTAAATACGAGCCTCGATCGGCTCTCAGGTTGTCCTGTGAATCAGCTCATGGAGCCGATCCACCCATGATTCGTCCGAGGTGGCCGAATATATGGTGGTCCTGCTTGATCATGATAAAGCGTATGAGATCCACGACGATCTGGGGTTTTCACCGCATAATCGGATCATCCTACTCACAATTGGGCCTCGCGCTCACGCACGGTAAACGTAAGCCAGCCCTAGACAAGGCCTAAAAACCAACACTAGGTTGATCCTCGGAACGTCCTGTCTAGGGGCAGCAAACTACACCCCGCATGCCGCTGGATCCTCCAACCCCTTGTAAGGCCTAACTATTGCAGATATTAACTAATCCTTGATGAATCAAGGAGCGACCGTAACGGATCAGATCTACTAAATAACGATCAAGGTGCCGCCCCCGCACCCATGATGAGGTACAGGACGGCTAGATGCGCAAGGGTTGCACTACGACAGCATATGATACTAGGAACAATGCTAACCCTAACACATCTATGATAACTACGTTGCTCGCCATCAAAAAGGCTTCAGTACGAGCAACGCATGAACAACTAGGCAGGCTCGTGCTGCCTAGATCGCGAGATGCGATCTAGGCAGCATGGTGCTTACCGGAGGAACCCTCGAGACGAAGGAGTTGGCGATGCGCCGAGATTGGTTTGTGTTGAACATTGGTTGTTGTTTATTCCATAAACCCTAGGTACATATTTATAGTCCAGAGGACTTTCTAACGTGTGCACCACACCGTGCACGAGATAAATTCTAACTTCTACGAAGCCTACTATAAAGATACACGGGCTAACTAGCCCAAACTTGGTAAACAAGGCCGATTCACATATCTCTTCTATATGTATATCTTCAAGTCCATCTTGATCGCGGCCCACCTCTGACTTGGTCAAATTCTGGTGATAACACAGTCAGATCTTGCTTCTTGGTGTTGATCAAGGCTCCTCTCAGAAAGTTGACGCGAGCACGAGACTGTGATGCAAAAAGCTCTTGTATGGTGGACCAGATCTCATGGGCATGTCCCAGGCCGATCACTTGAGCCAGCAGATCGGTATCCAGGGACTTGACCAGATAGCTCATGAGGGTTTGATCACTAGCAAGCCAGACGGCATACGCCGGATTTGGAACTTGTACCTTTTTGTTGTCAGTATCGTCTACCTCCATGGTTTTGGGCGGGGCGGCATCGGAGCCATCCAGAAGCTCCATAACTTGAGCACCACGAAGGGCCGGAAGAACCTGCGTCTTCCAGAAGAGATGGTTATCCCTGGACAGCTTGTCCGTCGGCGGAGCACCAAGAACATCAGTCAGATTCGCCGCCGCCGGCAGACGCAGTCAAGGAGGATGATGAGGCCATCGGTTTCGATTTGGTTTTGGTTGTTTTGGGGTGTTTTGGGCTCACGGCGACAGAGGGCGGCCGGAGAAGATTGTCTGGATGTTTTTAGGTTTTGGGATGTTTTGGACTCACGACCGCAGAGGGCGGCCGGAGTAGTTTTTCTGGTTGTTTGGGTTTTCTGTCCTACACCGGTGAGGCACCGGCGGGTTGGGTTTTTCTGGGTGGTGGCGAGGTTGAGACCGGGAGCGGCAGCAGTCGTCCTTACGAGGAAGGAGAAGGAGGCTCTGATACCATATCAATATTCTAGGGTTGGAACCGTGCCCTCTCCCTGGCCGGGTTACGTGTTTATATAGGTGTAGAAAAGCCCTACACGTGGCATTACAAGAGTTGTACAATACTTGTATAAATACAATAGAACCAGGTTTAACAGGCTAGAATATAAAGCAATTTGTATTGAGATTTTACACGTCTGTAGTAGTCATCATTTGCTACCTCTACGATTTTTTTTAAAGTTTTTTCTGGAATTTTAAAATATAATTTTTGAATGTTTTAAAATAAAAAAGCTATATGTGTAGCTTGGCCTCCATTTGTTCATGCTCGTTGTCTACATGTTATAAAAAATTCTGATGGTCACAATATAGTCGAGGGTAATGCTGATAGGAAATTAACTAATCTGAAATGGCCGTGTATTTGACAGCTAAATGACGATGTGGGCTAGCTGTTGATGGTTTGAAAGAATAGATACGGTTGCCATGAAAAACGGGCATCACAAATAAGTGAATTTTTTAGAAAATAATACGTTTTTTCAACAATTTTACATCTAATACGAGATTTCGAAATTTTACGAATCTATGACTCGATCGGTCAGGTAGCGGCCGATCTGCGGACAGGTGGCCGATCGGCCACAATAGCTGCCGACCAGGCCAGCAATCAAGTGTGCACATGCTGTGCTTATCTGGTCGGCCGACGGTCGACCGATCGAGTCATATATTTGGAAAATTTTGAAATTGTGTATTATTTGTAAAATTAATTTATTAAAATGTATTATTTTAAAAAAAATCGCTCACAAATGACCCGAGGCAACTGGTTCTGCATTGCGTTTCTTGTCAGGCAAACATCAGCTAACCAGCGCACGCATGTACCTGAAACCTGAAACCTATGCACCCGGCGTGTTGGTAGCCTGGGCGTCACTTGGCTCGCATTGGTCCAGCATTTTCCGGGTCGTTTGTTTTCCTGGACTAAGTCGCGTTTTTGCGTAGCACGGGTCTTAAATCACTCCTAGGACAGACCCCGGAGGAACGCGCAGTTTGACAGTTTCTCCAGGGCCAGGCCCTGGCGAGACAAAAATTGACAACGCCGTTCACGCGGGCGCTCCGCCTCGGCATGGAGGGAGAAGCCAAAATCCCAGCGGCGTTGCGTGGAAAAGGTAGGGGTAATCTCCTCTTCGGTTACCCTCTCCATTAGCCCCCTCCAAAATTTTCCCTTCCCCAATTTTTTGCACCGGCGGCGGCGACCTAGATCTAGCAGCACGCATCTCCCTTCGGTCTCCAGCGCCGAACCAGGGTCCTCTTTTCTAGCCACGATGGAGCCTGCGCACATCTGCGGCGGCTTTCGGCCATGTCCGTCGTCTGCCATGACGAAGGTAAGGGGAAACTCCTCTGCTCCTGTCAGATTCACGTTGGTAGAACTAGTTGGGTTGTATAAGACCGTTCGTAATGCATAGATCTTGTTTGAGTAGCCCGACCGGCTCCAGCTTGTGCATCACGCCGTAGCACTCATCGTTTGCATACAAGTCTGGATCCTGATTGTGCATAAGAGAGCAGTTAGGCATGCTTGTTTTCCTCGTGTGAGTCACGGTCCTATGGTACAACGAGATCAGGAGAGGATTTCCAATCTAAATCACATCTACAATTGCAACGACGTAGAGGCTATCCAGATGCTATGGATGAGAAGAACCCCTTTCTATGCACTTGTGAAAACGTTCAGGACTAGAGGACTGCTGACTGATAGCATTCACACAGTCCAAGAACAAGTCGCAATGTTTCTTCATGTCGTCGGTCATAACCAGAGGTTCAGAATCATCCATAGCACATCTCTCGGTACTTCTAGCTGGTGTTATACGCAATTGGGGAGCTCGGAGGTGAAATGATCAAGTCAGCATCAACGAACACACCACCCAATATCGAGAACAGCTATCGGTGGTTCCCATATTTCATGGTGAGTACAAAATCATGTTCCTTCTACCTATCAGATGTGTGGTCTGTCAGAAACATGAATGTGTGCTAATTTTTTTATAGGATTGTATTGGGGCTATTGATGGTACTCATGTCACTGCAAAGGTACCGAGATCAATGTATGCAACATTTCGCAGGAGGAAGCACTACACCAGCCAGAACATGCTAACAGCTGTGAATTTTGATATAAGGTTCACCTAGGTGCTTGTTGGATGGGAGGGTTCAGCTCATGATGCGACCATCCTGGCCGACAGATTTTCATAGCCTTCTTCTAAGACAGATCCCCACGAAATGTCATAGCTTTGTTTCTTCCTCATCATCACTTTCCACATGTATAGGTTTATCCGTTTATGCTTGGAGCCAACAAAGCCGGCCCTAAATACATATTTTAACCTACATTTTGAGTAAATCTGCAACAAATATTTAGAGCCCAAGGAAGTAAGAGTTTTTTAGGAGATGATAGGAAAACTAACTTTTTTTAGAATCAAAGGAAAACTAACTTATTTTGAGTGGAACGAACGCGACTTTATTAATTCAGAATTGAAATGCTTACGGGAATATTCAGGTCACTAGGTGGTGACAATAACCAAACATGCCTACCAACTAACTTTTTTTTTTTTAGCTTACCTACCTACCAACTAAGTAGGCTCAAGGGGTTGATGAGAAATAGAAAAGGCGTGATGTCTGGGGCAGGCCTGCTCGCGGGCGGCGCACATTTCGTTGGATAAAGAGAGAGAGAGTTAGAGTCAGGGAGAGGCGAGCGAAGAACCCTAGCCTATTAAAGAATCACAGGCGAGCTCCCCAGAATCCACCATAGTTCTCGCACGATTCGCAAGCCAAGTGTGAGGAAGGATTAGTATTCGCCGATTCACAAGCCGACTAGCAGGCGACGATTTGATGGCGGCGCTTCGAGTTGCGGCGAGGAGGTTCGTCAGTGGCGGCAGCCAGACGCCGGTCGTGGCCGTGGGAGAGGCGCAGCGCCGGATCTTCCCGAGGCTCTTCCAGGTCAACCGGGCAACTTCTACCACGTCCTCCGCGGCTGCTGCAAACAGCAATACGGCAGCCGCCAAGGTGCGCTGGGTCACCAAAGTTCATATTTCTGTGCCAGTTGTAATGTGCTAAAAGACTCGCGTTCCCTCGATTATCCACTACATGATTAGTTAGACAGCTAGCACCTGTCTAATTTGAATTCAATTTTGTCAAATAGCTGCCACATCTCAAATTGGATTCAATTATTATTTTCAAACAGCTAGTAGATATCTAATAACTTCCAAACACCTCAATATTGAGTTCAGCTTATAAATCCATTAGAGGAAAACCCTATCTGTAAATTCGTTAAACCATGGACCAGCTACCGTGATTTCACTAGTATCCTGGTTTTCCGGTTCATTGTCATAGCAACTCATGTTGGCTCCTGCAAAACAGGGTCTCGAAGATGAAGGACAGGAAAGACTCTTGAAGGAAATCCGTAACAGGAGGGAGCAGCTGTACGATCTGACATCGGAGGCGCAAACAATGTACAACATTCCAGGCACGGCAGGCCAAGAAGTTGCTCAGCTGCGCCGGGAGCTTGCAGCTCAAATTGAGCCTAGATCCAATGATAGGACGTGGTATGTATGATCATCTTCTAAAACATAATTGTGCTGTCTCTTTCTTTCTTTCTTTTTTGTAAAAAGCTTCAAGGGGCTAACTCACATGACCAACATGTAGGCGCATACTACGAGGAATAAGTATATTTGAGCGTTATGGGGGAATTATGGCGTTTATGTTTTCCATATGTGTGCTGACGGGCATGGCCACTGGCTCAATTGTTGAATTGGGGCCAGAAGAACGGCGATGGATCAAGAAGAAACGGAAGGAGGCAAGCAAGGGGAGGAGTGGAGCCAATGTCTCTTAAATGAGGAGAAAAACAAGCGTGGAAGATGGTTATGAGTGCTAGCACTTGAATAAAAGGTTGTTAGATGGACGATAGGGATCAAAAGATGACAAAGCAAATCAAAAGGATTCTCAAGAAGACAAGGAAGAGACCAGGTGTTGAAAAAATTCCTTGTAATACCTAGGGTAAAGACGATCAACAAATTGTACCTCATAAAAGAATAACAATTGCCAAATCAAGAAGTATTTGAGTTATTTTCTAATGGTAAATTGCAACGATATCCAGGACCATCTTCACAATACAAAAATATATGATGAAAGATAAGAACTAAGCACCATGCATAGATAAAGATTCTTGATAGATCAACTTACTCAAGCAATCATGTAAATAAATGATTAAAATAACTTGAAGAAAACAGTTTCTAAATAAGATATAGAAGTATGCATTTAAGGAAAACCACACTAAGAAAATCTCTCACAAACAAAATCCGGCCGAAACTCTTAGAGCAAGTACAATAGAATCCAGTCAGCTGGCTATAAGACATTAAATAATATATTTTAGATGAGTTGGAGGAGAGAGAAGGGAGGTGGGCTACTATGCAATAGCCAGCTCTTGCATGCTTCTAGACTTTGTAGAGTGAAAGGTGAATGTGTTAAAAGTAATTCTTCAGAACAACTATTATACATGTTAATATATTTGACTGAAATGAATGGCATCTTGTTATAGCCAGTACTATGGAATTGCTCTTACAACCTCACAACGACGAAATACACGTAGCTGCAGGTACTTACGGTTAATTACTGGCGAATTGAAGAGACAATACGCATCACACTAGCTAATTAGCAGGGACCAGGGAGCAGAGGGAAGCTACACAAGAATACATCTAGGCAGCAGGGTGCTGGTCTGAGGCCGTACGAAGGTCCGTTGTGAAGGTCGATTGACGGATCCACCAGTCCAGGAATGATTCGTTCAGGGGCACTTGGGCCTCTTCCTCGGCCCGGCGGTGAGCATGTTGCGGTAGCAGGGGCAGTCGTCGATTCTCCCCGTCGCCGCCGGCACGCAGGCGCACTCCACGCAGCACTGCCCGCAGTGCTTCATGCACGCCGGCCCCTTCCCCTTCCCCTTGCCGCACCGCACCGCGCACTTGCTCGCGCAGAACCCTGCTTGCACGTGACGGAGAGCCAGAGATCAACCGCCGGCCGTATATCTTGCAGCAGGGAGCACGTACGATGCGAGCCTACTGACCTGGAGCGGCGTCGCAGGCCTGGAGCCGTGAAGCGGCGACGAGCAGGACGACGAGGAGCGCGACCTGCAGCGCCCTGCTTCCCGAGGGCTTCTTCTTGCTGCCGGTCATCTTGCTGATCGAGCTCGAGATGCGAGAGCTAGCAGGATGATGCAGATTGAGCGAGTGAGGAATGAAATGCAGCTCAGGTCCGGACGCTTTTGTACCGGCCGGCCGAGGAAGGCTCTGGAGGAGAAGGAGCGACGTGTCGCGCGGTCACGTGCAAGCAGCTGCTCTGCTCCAAAGTTAATGGCCGTGTTTGCTTGTTGGGGCGATTTACACAAGAAATAACTCTTTTCTAAAACTATAGCATCGACTGACTCTTCGGGTAAACTATTTCACTAATCTAACTCTTTTGTGTGGCGCCTCTCCCATGAACGCCACATCTCATTTTGTGGCGCCAGTAAGACCAGCGTCACTCTCCCATCCGACGTGGCGTCCTCGACGCTGAGGTGTGCTCTAATCTGACGTGGCAGGATGTGTGGCGTCCGTGGCAAGGGCGCCACACATCCTGTTATGTTTGCACACAACATACTGTAAGACAATTCTCCAGGGACATAGCAGTTTTGGCGACCCTGTTTGTGTGGCGCCGACGCCAAGGGCGCCGCACTTCACAGTGTGGCGCCGGTGCCACGGGCAACACACAAAGAGGCTCGCCAAAACGGCTAAGGAAAAGCGTTCGGAGCCCCTGGATGTTTTTGACATATAAATTGATGTGGCGCCGACGTCAAGGGCGCCACACTTCACTATGTGGCGCCGATGCCACGGGCGCCACACAAAGAGGCTCGCCAAAACGGCTAAGGACTAAGCGTCCGGAGCCTCTGGATGTTTTCGACATATAAATTGATGTGTGTGGCGTCCGTGGCATGGGCGCCACACAGTGCATTGTGGTGCCAGTGTCAAGGGCGCCACACTTTGACTAGTGTTAAAACCAAGAAAATTCCTACCTTATTTCAACAGTTTTCAATACAACATTGCACATAACATGTATGAGACAGCATAATTGTTCAGATAACACATATGGTTCGACGACATTAAGGTGCGAATTACAATAAGGTTTGACGACATCAAGGTTCCACAAGATCAAGGTTCATACAACATCAAGGTTCGACAACATGAAGATAGCCAAAGAGACATCACTGCGTGGCGAAAGCTCCCTCCCCCTTCGCTTTCTTCTTCCTAGATTCTTCCGCTAGTTCTTTCTTCTCCCTTATGTCACGAGCCAACTGAACCACCGAGTCGAAGAAATGGTGGCGCTTCTCCGTCTTTGAAGCTTCCGCTTGAGCTCTTTCCTCCTTGATGCGCTCCGCCTCCTTAGCCACCTCCTCTAGGTGCATCCTATTTGCCCTCTCCCTGGCTAGTTGAGCAAGTTGCCAGTTCCTCTGAAATTTTTCCCTCCATGGAAGGTCCCGTTCGGCCTGGAGCTTCTCATTCCTCTTTTTCTCGCGCCATTGGTATTGTTGATACTCCATTTGCATACGGTCATCTTCCGCCTTCCTCTTCTCCCTCTTCCGCACCGTCCTCAAAGCCTCCTCCTAAACTGACTCCTCCTTCTCATTGCCCTGCCACGCCCCCTTCCCCTTGGTTGGTTGAGTTGCCATACCTAAAAACAAAATTGAAAAAACCAAAATTACTCACGGAATAGAAAAATAGATAGTACAATGTAATTAATAACTTGGAGACACATACGGATAAGGCCCCGCTAGATATCCTAGCATACTAGTACCCGACGTCCACCATGGCGACCTTTACTAAACCCTACATAAATCGTTAGTTGCCTTGGAGATTATCGCATTAAGCGGCGACGAGCAGGACGACGAGGAGGGCGACCTGCAGCGCCCTGCTTCCCGAGGGCTTGTTCTTGCTGCTGGTCATCTTGCTGATCGAGCTCGAGATGCGAGAGCTAGCAGGATGATGTAGATTGAGCGAGCGAGGAATGAAATGCAGCTCAGGTCCGGGCGCTTTTGTACCGGCCGGCCGAGGAGGAACCGGCTCCTCTAACTTGGCTCTTACCAAGTCAGGACCCTGACTTAGCCTATATCCACCGTAGAAATCGCATCCAGTGTCTCTCCTACTCTCAGTACTACTTCTCCCTTGGTCAACTGAATCATTCACATCCAGGAGCTCCTCGACAGATACGAATCCCGGACTTGTCCAGCTTCCCGTCGCCGGCGACTTCCACAGCCCTGCCGCTCGCGACCCCAGCCCAGCGCTCTCTCCCTTGATTCCGTCCTTCTTTGCCTCCCTCCCGATCCCCGGTTCCTCTAGCCCTTCCATCGCCGGCGACCTCTGTGCCCATCCTTGTCCAGCCTCTCGTCGGCGGTGACTTGCCGCCATGGCCACCCTAATGTCGCGCCGCTGGCGACTCCACCCGAGCGCTCCCTCTGTTGGACAATTCTGCTCTTCCCCTCCCTCCTCATCCACGGTACCCATAGTTCTCCCGTCGCCGGCGAGCTTCATGACCGTCCTGGTACAGATGAGGTAAATACCATGTACAACCTCGAATTGTCCTTTGCAATTGATTGATTCTTAAGGATTGATGTCCAATAAATTGTAGTCATGATAGATTGAACATTGTGATGTTGGCAACCTCAACGAAATAGCAATAACTTTGTAAAATTAAAATAGCTTCATGGTTTCTTGATCTACAACAGAGTCTATGAAATTTCCTAATAACTCTGCTTGATTGCAAAATCTACAACAGAGTATACAAAAGTTTAACAAAATAGCCTCATGGTTGCTTCATCAAAATATGTCCTCTCCAATGGAGGGTTCAGAGCTAGGCATATTCAGTAGTTCAGTGAAGTTTGCAATGTGAGCGTATTCATGTGACACTTCATGTAAAGTTCGCTCCGCTGGATGATTTTGTTTTGTCTTAAGCTCCTTTTTCTTCTTCTTTTTCCCCTGATACATGTGGAAAAATTAGATATATAGCAATGTTGGAGTAAATCACATTCAAAATGATACGTGTGTTTGATATACCTTAGATAATGGTGCAGTAGTTTTAGTTGGTCCTATCTTTTTCCCTTTGTGTTGCCTTTCTGTCCAACTTCTCCTTCTTTTAGAACTTTTGTCTTCTTTATTAACCTCTTTTTTCTTTAGGCGTGCAGCAGCCAATGAATCATTTGATGATGGAGTAGTCATTTGAGCATTCAATAAAATAGCAAACTCATGAGCAGCTTTTGGTGCAATACCAGAGGCATCAGCAATTTCAATTTCATGCGCCTGGACTTCAGAGATCATTCTCTGTGATGGCAATAGGTGGCATGCTTCTGGCAATTGAAGTATGTGATTATGTTCAAGAAAGAGATCAGATATTGCCCAATTTCCAACTTCACGATTTATTGAGAGGGTCATACGAACTGGGCAGCCAGTTCTAGTCTCAGCTCTTGGGTTCTTAACTATGTTGCTTTTGTTCTTGTACCTCTGTCTGATGCTGAACCCATTCCTTCCTCCATAATACCCCCAAAATTTCCGAGCCTCTTCCAGGGTGCTAAATGTCATGCCAAGCTGAGGTATCCAAGTAGGTGATACATTTTCTCTGTATAAAATGCACATGTGCAAATAAAAGCTATCATTTCTTTTAAAAAGAACATTCATAAAGCACAAGCAGAGACAAAGGCTGTCATTTATTTGAAAAAAAGAACACGCATCAAGCACAAGTGCAGATATTTATTTGAAAAAAGAACATGCATCAAGCACAAGTGCAGACAAGAAATCTGCTCTTCTCACCTGTTCGAATCATCATGGGATTGGTTCTCCATTAGAGATTGGCTGCAATAGATTAGCAAATCAATGCCATCCACCTGGTTTTTCTAATCTAGATGCTCATATTGCAGGAACAAGAAACCATGAGAAGGAAGAAGAGGAAGGAAAAAGTGCGGTAGCAGCAAAGGTTGGGGTTCTATTTGGCGCCAAACTGAGCAGAGGAGTGGTCCTGTTTTGGCGCCAAGCTGGGCAGCTGCATCGTCTGTTCCCTCCAAAACAGAGCAGCAACAGCCAAAAGTAGTACTGAGAGCAGGAGAGCCACTGGATGCGATTTCTGCGGTGGATATAGGCTAAGTCAGGGTCCTGACTTGGTAAGAGCCAAGTTAGAGGAGCCGGTTCCGGCCGAGGAAGGCTCTGGAGGAGAAGGAGCGACGTGTCTCACGGTCACGTGCAGGCAGCTGCTCTGCTCTGCTCCAAAGTTAATGGCTGTGTTTGCTTGTTGGCGCGGAGGAGCCGGTCAGTGCCCACTGCACACCCGTGTCTCTTGACCAGTGGGCGCGCGCGTCGGCGCGGTGTACATGGATGATGGCATGCCGCGCGCGTCGCGTCCTGCGCGCACCGTGTCGTGCATGCTGAGAGTGGCACGTAGCGTTTGGCATTTCGCTCCGCATGGTTCCGGGAGATTGGGGCATGGCATGGGCAGGACAAAAACCCGTGCATATATGGCGATAAATCACACAGTACCGCCCCTTGTCGGACCATCCAGCACAACGAGCAAGTACCAGAAGAGCATGTCACAACACGAATGAGGCATTCGGGAATATATTTCTGAAGGACTACGATACAATATCTTTCGAAATACAACTCGCATATACTTGCTGCTTTCTTATCGCGCATTGCACAGGAGAAATGCTATCCTGAAATGTAACACTTGTAACTGAACCTAAACACGTTTCTTCTTCTATTGGAGCATATCGTCATATCTGTAACTTTCTGTGCGTGGTGGTAATTTTTCTGTGCAGGGTGGTTATCCACTTGTAACTGCCAAAAAAAAAAACGCATTTCTTCTTCTTTTCGATCATCTAAGTTTGGTACAATCATCCATCTTACTAAGAAAAAGAAAATGCACTACTGACCTATTTGCCTTCTTAATGTGAGTTTCAAGGTTTTCGCCAGAATTGGCACTAATGTAGCAACTAGCATGGCACTGGAAGTTATTTAACCCACTCAAACGGCTTTCACGATCAGCCGTCGCATTGTAGAAGAAGTAATTATTCACCATGAAACAATGCATGAGGCTAATACTCCCTCCGTTCCTTTTTAATTGACTCGAATTTAGTACAACTTTATACTAAATCCGAGTCAATTAAAAGAGAACGGAGGGAGTATAGGAGTCTGGCCGGGCAGAGGGGTGGCCGCCTTGGACCCTCGGGAGATAGGTACCCCAGACCAGGTAGTATTTCAACACTAGTACTACGATATTTTCTGCCTTAGGTCCAGAAGAAAATCAAGGTAAGCGCACCACACACTTGCACCGTGCAAATGGGAGCAGCACACATGGACCTACTTAATTGATGATAAATACACCATCAAAAAAATTAATCGATGATAGTGCTAACAAAAAAAAAATCGATCGCAAGCCTGTAATCTTCTAAACTCATACATACTCGGTGACTCCTCTCCTCTCCAAATTTCAGTATCCTAGAGTTCCGCTCCTCATGTGCCTTGCCGATTCCGTTGTCTTTGAAAAAATGCAACATGGAGGTTAGACAGCCTCCAAACAGTTTAGCAGAAGAATTTAGGTGTATACAATTGAGAGAGCGGGCGCTAGCACTTGAACTCGAGATCTCCTAGCCATCCGGGCAATGTCTCAGTTCGCATTCCGTTGTCTTTCCATTCTCAACGTTTTCTACAGGTTTGTCACCAACCGGGTCTTTGAGAGATCAGAGATGGTAGGCCTTCGCCATTCCCCTAATCTCGTCCCTCCCCTGAATTCACTTTAAATAACTAGCATTTGTTTTTCTGCTCCATATCTCCTACCGTTTAGTCTTATGATCTTTATTGAATCTCTGAGATATGGAGACAACAAGGAATCCCAAAAGAGTTCAGTTGAATATTTTGTATTACCTCCGTTCTAAAATAGAAGCCTCTTTAGAAAAGCTAAAATGACTTATATTTGTATGACAGACGAAAATGATGGTCTCCTTGATTACTACATTGTGTTTCAGTAGGAATTGTTGTGTTTTTCTCAGTGACAGTTTTTTACCATCCGGTTATCATGACTTTACGGTAGGATTATGGGCATCTAACCACCGAGCCACGCCGAACTCTTTGATAAGTACAGCATACATTTCCAATCAGAACAAAGGTTGGAGTTTAAATTCAAATATTACTGACTTGTTTTGACCAGTGTCAGTATTTTTCGAAGGTTAACGGAATTTCAAATTTCCGGATGGTTTTCAAAATTCTCAGCCGAACAAAAACCGTGGTGAGAGTACTACCACTACCTAGTTCTCTCAATAGTTGCAAATAAATAGTCTGTTGTGTGAGATTTGTAGTTCAAAGATCATAGATCTAAGCTAGTACCGAATTGTTGAACTACATTACATTCTATAAAACATTTCAACAAGGGCCCCTTCTTGTCGTCATGGCGGTCTTGCCCCACGGTCCCTAATACGTGTGGATTGGCCCTGTTCATAGAAACAAAAGAGATAATATTCACCAAAAAAACAATGCATGAGCTTCATAGGGAAAATATACAGAGAAATTATTCACCATGAAACCATACATGATCTTCATTGGGGAAAAATATATAGAGTTCTTCTCAAAATAGATTCTAAGAAAGCTTATGGGAAAGTAAAATTATTATTTTTTACAAAACGATGTTTTTATGAAAGGTTTGATCCAGAATGGTGCCAGTGGATACTTGACTTTGAAAACCGTGAGAGTGTAGGAATCCGAGTTAGCGATGATGATGGCCACAATAGTATCCTATCTTCTTTAATATTGTTGCGGACATGCTACCATAGACATTGCTAGAGCAAAAATGGATGGTCAAGTGGGAAAGGCTAATTCCTCGTCTAGTCAATGGTGGTATTTCTATCTGCAGTTTGTTAATGATAGCATTATTTTATGGAACACAACTTAGAAAATTCATCCTATGTATCTTCAAATAATTATCGGGTCTGAAAAAACCAAGAAAGCGAAGCGTTCAGTTTTGATCAAGTAAAGAAGTAGAAGACCAGATAATTGGGCGGTTGAAAGTCGTGATCCCTACGTTTTAGATACTTAGGGGTCCAATTATATTTCAAAAAGTTTAAAACTGGTGCCTTAGTACAGTGTAGAATATTCTAGTGCATGAGCCATGATGTAAGGCTAAGTTAAGCTCTCTATATGAGAGAAAGTGTAGGTTCCGAGGGACCAATCCCATCTATGAGTTTCCTATAAAAGAAATTTACATTCTTCATGTTTATACTCTTCATGTTTAGAATGATCCAAATTAATTTTTAGCATGTACCCTTTCTACCAGAACCTTCATTAGTTCAGTGATTAAAAAAGACAATCTAAATGGAATATATTTCATTAATAAACTAATAACAAAATTTGTCAGTTGCCACAAAGAAACAACCGGTCCTAGCAATGCAAAAAAAGGTGTTGTATACAGCTCTGGGACATTTATCACTACAAATGCACCTTTAGGGGAAATGACTCCATTGGATACGTAGTAACAATAGCAATTCATATCTTGTATACAAATAGCTTACACAAATTATGCATCAATTTTTAAAAACATAATAAAAATAGATAAAAATTCTATTAATCGACTAGCAACAAAAGAAGTCTAAGTTGCAATATGATGAATAAAGTGTCAAATCTGGAAAACAATAAGTATCATGTCAAATAAAAATATTAAAATATAAAATCATATTAAGAAAGAAAGTCAGATTGTAATAACATAACAATTTAGTGAAGTGCCCTTCTAGCAGCTGCATAAAGCGGTATGGAAAACCAACTCACGCGTAGAAATAAATAATGTTTCTTAATAACAACTAAACTTCGCCAAGTGATTTCTAAAATAATGCAAGTATCTTAGCTGACCTTGACAAGATGAACTGAAAGCAATCTTTGGGTTAACTACATAGTCATAGAGTGGACAGATGTAAATGTTTGTGTTATGCATTTGTCTGAAAAATAGCCTATCAAGAGTTTTGCCAGCTTTACAAGATCAATCTTCAAATTCTCGAATGTGCGTACAAAAGTTGGGTCATGTTGATTTCACATTCCTTCTCATTCTTTATATGAACGTAGGTTCCATAACTCAAAGTACCCTTCCCAATTTTTCCCAGCCTCAAAAGCTAATATTAGAAGAGTGAGAAAACCCAGTCAAAAACTTATGCAATCAGCATTCGCAGACTTCTATCTTATCATACAACACATAAGGCTTCACACCTCGATTATCCTCTATATAAACATCAATTGATTGGTCTTTGGTGTCTTCAATGTGATAAAAATAGGAATCCTCCAGTTTTCAAAAATTCAACAGATTGCAATATCACATCATCAGTCATTGAGGTACAGATAAGTTTTCTTCTGAGATTGGCAAGGTCTGATGTGTTCCATCAGCACGAAGCACTTTACCAGATATTTTGGATGAGTTGTCGTCTTGATCTCTTCCAGAACTGCAACTGGTTATGTCTTCTTTAAGTACACCACCTTTGTTTTAGTTTCCAATAAAATCAATTGCACATAATAAGTCTTCATGAGGTTCTGTACCACTTTCAGCACACTCATTATTGCATTTTTTTCACTATTATGCTTACGGGTATTTCCTACTATTACATATTGTTTGTGATGCCGTGATGTCTGAAAAAAGTTTGCAACTTTGTCAAAGTTTAGTGTTACACGTTTGTATATTTTTGATCATGTATTTTGCATAATGGAAACAAAAGAATGTCTTTATTCACATATTTTTTGATAATTTTATTTGTTTCCAATCCAGGTATGCTCCATCTTTGAGCCGAATCCGATGTACAATATGGCCCACATTTGAATCTTCATCCCATCATTACCCAATCCGCTCCACCAATCCTGAAAAAAAAATAGAGTAAGTGATATGGACAGAGCAATATTCAATCCGGTCCAACATGCTTTACTAGTAGGAAAAAGCCTACTCGTGTGCCAATTTGGCCTGATGGTGGCACGCGACTGATACATCGCCAGTGGTACGAGCTATTAGTTGCGTGTCCTACCAGCACGCGGCTAGTACTACCAGTACCGGTCACGTATGCACCTGGCACGCTGCAACTAAGTTTGCTGGCAGCGTACCTTGCGGCACGCGACTAGTATCATGCATGTTGCGTGGCTGCATATTTCTTCTGGCCTATCACCTTGTTTACACAGGTATATAATAATGCAAACGTATATAACATCAATTACTAGTCACTAGCAGATACGCAAGTATACATTAGCCAAGTGACCAAATCATTAATAACACTCCAAAGTCATCGCAAGTGATCAAGTCATTACATTGAGCATAATAGATCAAATCATTACACTACAAGCCTAGCAAGCCAGTGACCAAGTCATTATATACATTGAGCACAGTAGCCAAGTGACCAAATCACTCCTCCAGCTCCGGCTCCACGGGTGGGTAATGAACAATGAGCCCGTCGGAATCTCTTGGGTCGTGAAACTCACCATCAGATGAGGAGGCGTCGCACACTGTTTGTAGTGGAAAAATGTCTCCCCGTATAAGCCATCCAAGTAGAAATAACACTTAGTCCCTGGCTCCATCTCATAGAGTTATATCATCTCCTTCCAACTACGCTTGTGAAAATAGGTTTGGTTCGCCTCATTAGTGACTTCAAGAAAAAAGGTCCTGTCCACTGTGGGCAGTGTGTTCTGTTGGATGATGACTTCAAACGTTCTCAATTGGTTAGTGTTTCTATGTATATGCTCCATGAATTCACGCCTTGCGCTATATGGGATACCCTAAACACAATTACGGAAAAAACAAAAATTAGATTAAAAATACAAGTCAATGCAACTATATATATGAACAAACTAACTAATTAGATTAAAACATACCGACATAGTATTATTGTCCTCTTTGAAAAGTTTATAATTTTTTTTATCCTTGCACCTATATTGTCCATAGTTTACGCACCGCTGCCAAAAAGCCATTTGTTGCATATATAACTGTTAGGTTGTGTTAATTATAGCATACTATAGCATATAAATCTATTGGACATAGAAATTAACTTCAAATAAGGCCTCATATTTATACTAAACCCAGAAATCACAGGGATGGGGTCAGCGAGCCAAGTATAATGTACAAGATTTATATTTGTGCATATGACAAGGCTCGCTGACACCACCCCGGGATCACTGCAAAAAAAACTAATCATCTGCCATATGAGAAATATTAAGGATTTAAAATGAACTTCAAATAAGGCCTCATATTTATCAAAAACCGCATAAATGGGGTGAGTGAACCAAGTACGATATGCACAAGATTTGTATTGTATCTATGCATATGACAAGATTCACTCACATCACCCGGCGATTACTGCAAAAAAAAATCATCGGCCATTACAAATATAGCATTTAGTATCTGTATAGCATGCTATAGCATACATACAAAGAGAGTGGATTTGGTGATCAGGGGGATACGTGAGCACCCGGTTATCACCGTTGGATTTGGTCCACCACCGTTGGATTCTGCTACCCACTAACGGCCATTCACTAACGGCCACTATCTCGCCGGCCTCCACCTACACCTCGCCGATCTCCACCTCGCGCATCTGAGGTCGCGCCAGTGCCTCCCCGGCGAAGCGCGTCGCCGTGCACCTTCCCCACGTCTCTCCGCCTTTCCACTCGACGCACTGGAGCGCGTCGATGCGTGTACAGTGATAACGTTGTTAGACACGTGTCGAGCAGAGAAGGGGTGCTCATGTTTCCCCTGATCACCAGGCTTCATCCGTACATACAAATATAGGTTGCAAACAATTCTACATATCTCAAATATAAATCCATATAATTAAGTAGCAAACAATTTTATATATGTAGCAAGCAAATCTACATAGCTTGAATATAAATCCATATAATTAAGTAGCAAACAATTCTATATAGGTTGCAAGCAAATCTATATAGCTCAAATGTAAGTCCATATAATTAAGTAGCAAACAATTTTATATAGGTAGCGAACAGATCTACATAATTACAATGTAAATCCATATAAGTATCAAACATACTGATGTCTACGGGTGCTTCTATTCTGGTAGACAGTGTTGGGCCTTGATGGCGTGTAACTCACACGTTCGTTGGGAACCCCAAGAGGAAGGTATGATGCGCACAGTAGCAAGTTTTCCTCAGAAAGAAACCAAGGTTTAATCGAACCAGTAGGAGCCAAGAAGCACGTTGAAGGTTGATGGTCGCGAAATGTGATGCGGCGCAACACCGGGATTCCGGCGCCAACGCGAACCTGCACAACACAACCCAAGTACTTTGTCCCAACGAAACAGTGAGGTTGTCAATCTCACCGGCTTGCTGTAACAAAGGATTAAACGTATCGAGTGGAAGATGTTTGCAAAGAAAACAGTAAAACAAGTAGATTGTATGCTATGTAAAGAATAGGACCGGGGTCCACAGTTCACTAGAGGTGTCTCTCCCATAAGATAAAAGCATGTTGGGTGAACAAATTACAGTCGGGCAATTGACAAATAGAGAAAGGCATAACAATGCATATACATGACATGGTAAATATAGTGAGATTTAATCCGGGCATTACGACAAAGAACATAGACCGCCATCCAACTGCATCTATGCCTAAAAAGTCCACCTTCAGGTTATCGTCCGAACCCCCCAGTATTAAGTTGCAAAGCAACAATTAAGTATGGCGTAATGTAATCAACAACAACTACATCCTTAGACATAGCATCAATGTTTTATCCCTAGTGGCAACAGCACATCCACAACCTTAGAACTTTCTCTGTCCCAGATTCAATGGAGGCATGAACCCACTATCGAGCATAAATACTCCCTCTTGGAGTTAAGAGTAAAAACTTGGCCAGCCTCTACTAATAACGGAGAGCATGCAAGATCATAAACAACACATGAACAATAGATTGATAATCACCATAATCATAGTACTCTCTATCCATCGGATCCCGACAAACACAACATATAGTATTACAGATAGATGATCTTGATCATGTTAGGTAGCTCACAAGATCTAACAATGAAGCACAACAAGGAGAAGACGACCATCTAGCTACTGCTATGGACCCATGGTCCAGGGTGAACTACTCACTCATCACTCCGGAGGCGACCATGGCGGTGTAGAGTCCTCCGGAGATGAATCCCCTCTCCGCAGGGTGCCGGAGGCGATCTCCGAATCCCTCGAGATGGGATTCGCGGCGGCGGCGTCTCTGTAAGGTTTCCGTATCGTGGCTCTCATCGGGGGTTCGACGGAGCTTTAAGGCGGAGGGTCAACGCGAGGGCCACACGAGGGGCCCAGGGGATAGGTCGGCGCGGCCGGGCCCGGCCGCGCCGCCACCCCCTGGCCTCCGTGGCCCCACTTCGTTAGGTCTTCGGTCTTCTGGAAGCTTCGTGCAAAAATAGGACCCCGGGCGAAAGTTTCGTCCAATTCCGAGAATATTTCTTTACTAGGATTTCTGAAACCAAAAACAGCAAAAAACAGTGGCTCTTCGGCATCTTGTTAATAGGTTAGTTCCGAAAATGCATAAATATGACATATAATGTGCATAAAACATGTAGGTATCATCAATAAAGTAGCATGGAACATAAGAAATTATCGATACGTTGGAGACGTATCAGCATCCCCAAGCTTATTCTGCTCGTCCCGAGCAGGTAAAACGATAACAAAGATAATTTCTGAAGTGACATGCCATCATAATCTTGATCATACTATTTGTAAACATATGTAATGAATGCAGCGATCAAAGCAAAGGTAATGACATGAGTAAACAACTGAATCATATAGCAAAGACTTTTCATGAATAGTACTTCAAGACAAGCATCAATAAGTCTTGCATAAGAGTTAACTCATAAAGCAATAAATCAAAGTAAAGGTGTTGAAGCAACACATAAGAAGATTAAGTTTCAGCGGTTGCTTTCAACTTGTAACATGTATATCTCATGGATATTGTCAACATAAAGTAATATAACAAGTGCAATATGCAAGTATGTAGGAATCAATGCACAGTTCACACAAGTGTTTGCTTCTTAAGGTGGAAGGAGATAGGTAAACCGACTCAACAATAAAAGTAAAAGAATGGTCCTTCAAAGAGGAAAGCATCGATTGCTGTATTTGTGCTAGAGCTTTTATTTTGAAAACATGAAACAATTTTGTCAACGGTAGTAATAAAGCATATGAGTTATGAAAATTATATCTTACAAGTTGCAAGCCTCACGCATAGTATACTAATAGTGCCCGCACCTCGTCCTACTTAGCTTGGACTACCGGGTCTTCGCATGCCATGTTTCAACCAAGTGTCACAAAGGGGTACCTCCATGCCGCCTGTACAAAGGTCCAAGGAGAATGCTCGCATTTCGGATTTCTCGCTTTTGATTATTCTCAACTTAGACATCCATACCAGGACAACATGGACAACAGATAATGGACTCCTCTTAAATGCATAAGCATGTAGCAAAGTTATTATTCTCATATGAGATTGTGGATATATGTCCAAAATGAAACTTCCACCATGGTTCATGGCTTTAGTTAGCGGCCCAATGTTCTTCTCTAACAATTTTGCATGCTCCAACCACTAAAATGATAGACCTTCAGACAAGACGGACATGCATAGCAACTCACATGATATTCAACAATAGTTGATGGCGTTCCCAGAAGCATGGTTATCGCACAACAGGCAACTTAATAAAATATAAAGTGCATAAGTACATATTCAATACTACGATAGTTTTTAAGGCTATTTTGTCCCATGAGCTATATATTGCAAAGGTGAATGATACCATGTAGTAGGTAGGTATGGTGGACACAAATGGCATAGTAGTTGGCTCAAGGATTTTGGATGCATGAGAAGTATTCCCTCTCGATACAAGGTTTAGGCTAGCAAGGTTATTTGAAGCAAACTCAAGGATGAACAAGTGCAGCAAAACTCACATAAAAGACATATTGTAAACATTATAAGACTCTACACTGTCTTCCTTGTTGTTCAAAACTCAATACTAGATATTATCTAGACCTTAGAGAAACCAAATATGCAAATCAAATTTTAGCAAGCTCTATGTATTTCTTCATTAATGGGTGCAAAGCATATGATGCAAGAGCTTAAACATGAGCACAACAATTGCCAAGTATCACATTATCCAAGACATTTTAGAATTACTACATGTAGCATTTTCCAATTCCAACCATATAACAAATTAACGAAGAAGAAACTTCGCCTTGAACATTATGAGTAAAGCCTAAGGACACATGTGTCCATATGCAACAGCGGAGCGTGTCTCTCTCCCACAAAGTGAATGCTAGGATCCATCTTATTCAAACAAAAACAAAAACAAAAACAAACCGACGCTCCAAGTAAAGAACACAAGATGTGACTGAATAAAAATATAGTTTCAGGGGAGGAACCTGATGATGTTGTCGATGAAGAAGGGGATGCCTTGGGCATCCCCAAGCTTAGACGCTTGAGTCTTCTTAAAATATGCAGGGGTGAACCACGGGGCATCCCCAAGCTTAGAGCTTTCACTCCTCTTGATCATAGTATATCATACTCCTCTCTTGACCCTTGAAAACTTCCTTCACACCAAACTTCAAGCAAACTCATTAGAGGGTTAGTGCATCATTAATAATTCACTCATTCAGAGGTGACACAATCATTATTTTCACTTCTGGACATTGCATAATGCTACTGGACATTAATGGATCAAAGAAATAAATCCAACATAGCAAAAGAGGCAATGCGAAATAAAAGGCAGAATCTGTCAAAAACAGAACAGTCCGTAAAGACGAATTTATAAATGGCACCAGACTTGCTCAAATGGAAAAACTCAAAACTAATGAAAGTTGCGTACATATCTGAGGATCACGCTCGTAAATTGGCAGATTTTTTCGAATTTTCTACAGAGAATTATGCCCAGATTCGTGACAGACAGCAATGCTGTTTCTGCGCAGCGATCCCAAATATAACATCAACTTTGACATAGAAACTTTACTTGGCACAAAAACATGATAAGGAGAGGTTGCTACAGTAGTAAACAACTTCCAAGACTCAACAAAACAAAAAATTGCTGTAGGTAAAAACATGGGTTGTCTCCCATAAGCGCTTTTCTTTAACGCCTTTCAGCTAGGCGCAGAAAGTGTAAATCAAGTAACATCGAGAGTAGAAGCATCAACATCATAGCTTGTTCTAATAATAGAATCAAAAGGCAACTTCATTCTCTTTCTAGGGAAGTGTTCCATACCTTTCTTGAGAGGAAATTGATATTTAATATTACCTTCCCTCATATCAATAACAGCACCAACAGAAAAGGTCTTACCAACACAATTGGACAAGATGCATTGCATTCGATATCCAAGACAACAAAATCAACGGGGACAAGGTTATTGTTAACCGTAATGTGCACATTATCAATCCTCCCCAAAGGTTTCTTTTTAACATTATCGGCAAGATTAACATCCAAATAACAATTCTTCAATGGTGGCAAGTCAAGCATATCATAAATTTTTTTAGGCATAACAGAAATACTTGCACCAAGATCACATAAGGCATTACATTCAAAGTCATTGAATTTCATTTTAATGATGGGCTCCCAACCATCTTCTAACTTTCTAGGAATAGAAGTTTCAAGTTTTAGTTTATCCTCTCTAGCTTTTATGAGAGCATTTGTAATGTGTTTTGTAAAGGCTAAATTTATAGCACTAGCATTAGGACTTTTAGCAAGTTTTTGTAAGAACTTTATAACTTCAGAGATGTGATAATCATCAAAATCTAAATCATTATGAGCTACAGCAATGGGATCATTGTTCCCAAGGTTGGAAAAAATTTCAGCAGTTTTATCACAAGCAGTTTCAGCAGTTTTAGCAATTTCAGGCAGTTTTGTTCGCTTTGCATTAGGAGTAGAAACATTGCCAACACCAATTATATTACCATTGATAGTAGGAGGTGCAGCAACACGTGGAGAATTAGCATTACTAGTGGTGGTAATAGTCCAAACTTTAGCTACATTATTCTCTTTAGCTAGTTTTTCATTTTCTTCTCTATCCCACCTAGCACGCAGTTCAGCCATTAATCTTATATTCTCATTAATTCTAACTTGGATGGCATTTGCTGTAGTAGTAATCTTACTATCAATATCATCAGGTTTAGCAGCCATTTTATTAATTAAAGAAGATTGTGATGCAGACATGTATGAGATTCGGGTTTCAGCATTTGAAATTTTAGTTTGCAGACCAGAAATCTCCCTATTCAAGTTTTCAAGTTGATTTCCTATATTTTTCAACAAGGTAGATTGTTCATTCATAGTTTTAGTAAACAATTGATTTTGCTCATATTGCGATTGCATAAAGTTTTTAGTGGATCTTTCAATTTCTAACATCCTTTCCTCATATCTACCATAAGTATTACCATAGTTGTTCCTATAAGCATTGTTGTTGAAATTATTATTTTTAATGAAATTCACATCAACATTTTCTTCTTGAGCAACCAATGAAGCTAAAGGAACATTATTTGGATCAACATTAGATCTACCATTCACAAGTATAGACATAATCACATCAATCTTATCACTCAAGGAAGAGGTTTCCTCAACAGAATTTACCTTCTTACCTTGTGGAGCTCTTTCCGTGTGCCATTCAGAGTAATTTATCATCATATCATCAAGAAGTTTTGTAGCCGCCCCCAATGTGATGGACATAAAGGTACCTCCAGCAGCTGAATCCAATAAATTCCGCGAAGAAAAATTTAGTCCTGCATAGAAGGTTTGGATGATCATCCAAGTAGTCAGTCCATGGGTTGGGCAATTCTTTACCAAAGTTTTCATTCTCTCCCATGCTTGAGCAACATGTTCAGTATCTAATTGTTTAAAATTCATTATGCTACTTCTCAAAGAAATAATTTTAGCGGGAGGATAATATCTACCAATAAAAGCATCCTTGCATTTAGTCCATGAATCAATACTATTCTTAGGCAAAGATAGCAACCAATCTTTAGCTCTTCCTCTTAATGAGAAAGGAAACACTTTCAATTTAATAATATCACCATCTACATCTTTATACTTTTGCATTTCACAAAGTTCAACAAAATTATTGAGATGGGCAGCAGCATCATCAGAACTAGCACCAGAAAATTGTTCTCTCATAACCAAATTCAGTAAAGCAGGTTTAATTTCAAAGAATTCTGCTGTAGTAGCAGGTGGAGCAATAGGTGTGCATAGGAAATCATTATTATTTGCATTTGTGAAGTCACACAATTTAGTATTTTCAGGGTTGGCCATTTTAGCAACGGTAAATAAAACAAACTAGATAAAGTAAATGCAAGTAACTAATTTTTTTGTGTTTTCGATATAGAGAGCAAGACAAGTAAATAAAGTAAAACTAGCAACTAATTTTTTTGTATTTTGATTTAGTGCAGCAAACAAAGTAGTAAATAAAATAAAGCAAGACAAAAACAAAGTAAAGAGATTGAGAAGTGGAGACTCCCCTTGCATTTGATCTCCCCGGCAACGGCGCCAGAAAAAGAGCTGTTGCCGTGGGAGGCAATTCTCTGTGGTGTAACTTTTCTTCAGGTCCCCGGCAACGGCGCCGAAAAAGAGCTTGATGGCGTGTAACTCACACGTTCGTTGGGAACCCCAAGAGGAAGGTATGATGCGCACAGCAAGTTTTCCCTCAGAAAGAAACCAAGGTTTAATCGAACCAGTAGGAGCCAAGAAGCACGTTGAAGGTTGATGGTCGCGAAATGTGATGCGGCGCAACACCAGGGATTCCGGCGCCAACGCGAACCTGCACAACACAACCCAAGTACTTTGTCCCAACGAAACAGTGGAGGTTGTCAATCTCACCGGCTTGCTGTAACAAAGGATTAAACGTATCGAGTGGAAGATGTTTGCAAAGAAAACAAGAAACAAGTAGATTGTATGCTATGTAAAGAATAGGACCGGGGTCCAGTTCACTAGAGGTGTCTCTCCCATAAGATAAAAGCATGTTGGGTGAACAAATTACAGTCGGGCAATTGACAAATAGAGAAAGGCATAACAATGCATATACATGACATGGTAAATATAGTGAGATTTAATCCGGGCATTACGACAAAGAACATAGACCGCCATCCAACGCATCTATGCCTAAAAAGTCCACCTTCAGGTTATCGTCCGAACCCCCTCCACATTAAGTTGCAAAGCAACAGACAATTGCATTAAGTATGGTGCGTAATGTAATCAACAACTACATCCTTAGACATAGCATCAATGTTTTATCCCTAGTGGCAACAGCACATCCACAACCTTAGAACTTTCGTCACTGTCCCAGATTCAATGGAGGCATGAACCCACTATCGAGCATAAATACTCCCTCTTGGAGTTAAGAGTAAAAACTTGGCCAGAGCCTCTACTAATAACGGAGAGCATGCAAGATCATAAACAACACATGAACAATAGATTGATAATCACCATAATCATAGTACTCTCTATCCATCGGATCCCGACAAACACAACATATAGTATTACAGATAGATGATCTTGATCATGTTAGGCAGCTCACAAGATCTAACAATGAAGCACAACAAGGAGAAGACGACCATCTAGCTACTGCTATGGACCCATGGTCCAGGGGTGAACTACTCACTCATCACTCCGAGGCGACCATGGCGGTGTAGAGTCCTCCGGAGATGAATCCCCTCTCGGCGCCGGAGGCGATCTCCAATCCCCCGAGATGGGATTCGCGGCGGCGTCTCTGTAAGGTTTTCCGTATCGTGGCTCTCGGTCTGGGGGTTTCGCGACGGAAGCTTTAAGTAGGCGGAGGGTCAACGCGAGGGGCCACACGAGGGCCCAGGGGATAGGTCGGCGCGGCCAGGCCCGGGCCGCGCCGGCCACCCCGGCCTCCCGTGGCCCCACTTCGTTAGGTCTTCGGTCTTCCGGAAGCTTCGTGCAAAAATAGGACCACGGGCGAAAGTTTCGTCCAATTCCGAGAATATTTCTTTACTAGGATTTCTGAAACCAAAACAGCAGAAAACAGCAATGGCTCTTCGGCATCTTGTTAATAGGTTAGTTCCAAAATGCATAAATATGACATATAATGTGCATAAAACATGTAGGTATCATCAATAAAGTAGCATGGAACATAAGAAATTATCGATACGTTGGAGACGTATCAGCCCCAAGAGGTTTGTAGAACAGAGCAAGTTTCCCTTTGGATTACCCAAGGTTTATCGAACTAGGAAGGAAGAGGTCAAAGATATCCCTCTCAAGCAACCCCAATCACAAAGCAAGAAGTCTCTTGTGTCCCCAACACACCGAATACACTTGTCAGGTGTATAGGTGTACTAGTTCGGCGAAGAGATAGTGAAATACAAGTAATATGGATGTATATGAGTGGTAATAGCAATCTGAATAAAATATGGCAGCGAGTAAACATGCAACAAAACAGTAAACAAACGGAGATTCGATGCTTGGAAGCAAGGCCTAGGGATCCTGCTTTCACTAGTGGACACTCTCAACAATGATCACATAATAGGACTACTCTACACCCTTTTGTTGGATGATGAACATATTGCGTAGGATTACACGAACCCTCAATGCCGGAGTTAACAAGCTCCACAATGCAATGTTCATATTTAAATAACCTTAGAGTGCAAGATAGATCAACATAATTACACCAAGAACTAACATAGCATGCACACTATCACCATCATGCATATGTAGGAGGAATAATACACATCAATACCATCATAGCAATAATTAACTTCATAATCTACAAGAGATCATAATCATAGCCTACGCCAAGTACTCACACGGTGCACACACTATCACCTTTACACACATGGAGGAGGAATAGAGTACTTTAATAACATCACTAGAGTAGCACATAGACGATATTCAACTAGATCACATAAAGAGAGAGATGAACCACATAGCTACAGCGGAGCCCTCAAGGGTGAATTACTCCCTCCATCATGGCGGCAAGATGGCGGTGAAGATGGCGGTGACGGCGGTGGAGATGACTCCGGGGCAATTCCCCATCCGCGGGTGCGGAACAGAGACTTGTCCCCGAATCTTGATTTCGCGATGGCGGCGGCTCGGAAGGCTTTTTCCGTATCGTGGCTCTCGTAAGGGTTTCGATGCAGGGGCTTTATATAGGCGAAAGGGCAGCGTCGGAGGGGCGCGACGACACCATAGGGTGGCGCGGGCCCAGCCGCGCCACCCTATCATCTGGGCCCACAGCCCCCTCCGGCGCTCTCGGTGTTCTAAATGCTTCCGGCAAAATAGGAACCGGGCGTTGATTTCGTCCAATTCCGAGAATATTTCGTTACTAGGATTTCTGAAACCAAAAACAGCAGAAAACAGAACCGGCACTTCGGCATCTTGTTAATAGGTTAGTTCCAGAAAATGCGTAAATACGACATATAATGTGCATAAAACATGTAGGTATCATCAATAAAGTAGCATGGAACATAAGAAATTATCGATACGTTGGAGACGTATCATCCCCCAGTTCTGCTCGTCCCGAGCAGGTAAAACGATAACAAAGATAATTTCTGAAGTGACATGCCATCATAATCTTGATCATACTATTTGTAAACATATGTAATGAATGCAGCGATCAAAACAATGGTAATGACATGAGTAAGCAAATGAATCATATGACAAAGACTTTTCATGAATAGTACTTCAAGACAAGCATCAATAAGTCTTGCATAAGAGTTAACTCATAAAGCAATAAATCAAAGTAAAGGTATTGAAGCAACACAAAGGAAGATTAAGTTTCAGCGGTTGCTTTCAACTTATAACATGTATATCTCATGGATAGTGTCAATGTAAAGTAATATAACAAGTGCAATATGCAAGTATGTAGGAATCGATGCACAGTTCACACAAGTGTTTGCTTCTCAAGGTGGAGAGATATAGGTGAACTGACTCAACATAAAAGTAAAAGAAAGGTCCTTCAAAGAGGAAAGCATCGATTGCTATATTTGTGCTAGAGCTTTGATTTTGAAAACATGAAACAATTTTGTCAACGGTAGTAATAAAGCATATGAGTTATGTAAATTATATCTTACAAGTTGCAAGCCTCATGCATAGTATACTAATAGTGCCCGCACCTCGTCCTACTTAGTTTGGACTACCGGATCTTTGCATGCCATGTTTCAACCAAGTGTCACAAAGGGGTACCTCCATGCCGCCTGTACAAAGGTCTAAGGAGAATGCTCGCATTTTGGATTTCTCGCTTTTGATTATTCTCAACTTAGACATCCATACCGGGACAACATGGACAACAGATAATGGACTCCTCTTTAATGCATAAGCATGTAGCAACAATTATTATTCTCATATGAGATTGAGGATATATGTCCAAAACTGAAACTTCAACCATGATTCATGGCTTTAGTTAGCGGCCCAATGTTCTTCTCTAACAATTTTGCATGCTCCAACCACTAAGGTGATAGATCCTTCAGACAAGACGGACATGCATAGCAACTCACATGATATTCAACAATAGTTGATGGCGTTCCCCAGAAGCATGGTTATCGCACAACAAGCAACTTAATAAAAGATAAAGTGCATAAGTACATATTCAATACTACGATAGTTTTTAAGGCTATTTTATCCCATGAGCTATATATTGCAAAGGTAAATGATGGAATTTTAAAGGTAGCACTCAAGCAATTTACTTTGGAATGGCGGAGAAATACCATGTAGTAGGTAGGTATGGTGGACACAAATGGCATAGTGGTTGGCTCAAGGATTTTGGATGCATGAGAAGTATTCCCTCTCGATACAAGGCTTAGGCTAGCAAGGTTATTTGAAGCAAACTCAAGGATGAACCGGTGCAGCAAAACTCACATAAAAGATATATTGTAAACATTATAAGACTCTACACCGTCTTCCTTGTTGTTCAAAACTCAATACTAGATATTATCTAGACCTTAGAGAGACCAATTATGCAAACCAAATTTTAGCAAGCTCTATGTATTTCTTCATTAATGGGTGCAAAATATATGATGCAAGAGCTTAAACATGAGCACAACAATTGCCAAGTATCACATTATCCAAGACATTTTACCAATTACTACATGTAGCATTTTTCCAATTCCAACCATATAACAATTTAACGAAGCGGAAACTTCGCCATGAATATTATGAGCTAAGAACACATGTGTTCATACGAACCAGCGGAGCGTGTCTCTCTCCCACACAAGGATGAACTTATTCAGAGAACTAAGATAACAAAACAAAAACAAAAATAAAATCACACAGACGCTCCAAGTAAAGTACATAAGATGTGACCGAATAAAAATATAGTTTCAAGAGAAGGAACCTGATACTTTGTCGATGAAGAAGGGGATGCCTTGGGCATCCCCAAGCTTAGACGCTTGAGTCTTGTTAAAATATGCAGGGATGAACCACGGGGCATCCCCAAGCTTAGAGCTTTCACTCCTCTTGATCATAGTATATCATACTCCTCTCTTGACCCTTGAAAACTTCCTTCACACCAAACTTCAAGCAAACTCATTAGAGGGTTAGTGCATAATCAAAAATTCACATGTTCAGAGGTGACACAATCATTCTTAACACTTCTGGACATTGCACAAAACTTCTGAAAGTTAATGGAACAAAGAAACTCATTCAACTTAACAAAAGCGGCAATGCGAAATAAAAGGCAGAATCTGTCAAAACAGAACAGTCCGTAAAGACGAATTTAAAGATGGCACCAGACTTGCTCAAATGGAAAAACTCAAAACTAATGAAAGTTGCGTACATATCGAGGATCACGCTCGTAAATTTGCAGATTTTTCGAATTTTCTACAGAGGCCTGTGCCCAGATTTGTGACAGACAGCAATGCTGTTTCGCAGCGATCCCAAATATAACATCAACTTTGACATAGAAACTTTACTTGGCACAAAAACATGATAAGGAGAGGTTGCTACAGTAGTAAACAACTTCCAAGACTCAACAAAACAAGAATTGCTGTAGTAAAATAAACACATGGGTTATCTCCCAAGAAGTTCTTTCTTTATAGCCATTAAGATGGGCTCAGCAGTTTTAATGATGCACTCGCAAGAAATAGAAGTTGAAGCAAAAGAGAGCATCAAGAGGCAAATTCAAAACACATTTAAGTCTAACATGCTTCCTATGCATAGGAATCTTGTAAATAAACAAGTTCATGAAGAGCAAAGTAACAAGCATAGGAAGATAAAACAAGTGTAGCTTCAAAAATTTCAGCACATAGAGAGGTGTTTTAGTAACATGAAAATTTTTACAACCATATTTTCCTCTCTCATAATAACTTTCAGTAGCAACATGAGCAAACTCAACAATATAACTATCACATAAAGCATTCTTATCATGAGTCTCATGCATAAAATAATTACTACTCCCAACATAAGCATAGTCATTCTTATTAATTGTAGTGGGAGCAAATTCAACAAAGTAGCTATCAAATATAGGAGGTATATTGTAATCATAATCAAATTTATCCTCCATAACAGGTGGTAACAAAAGACTACTATCATTATAATCATCATAAATAGGAGGCAAAGTATCATCAAAGTAAATTTTCTCCTCAATGCTTGGGGACTAAAAATATCATGCTCATCAAAGCCAGCTTCCCCAAGCTTAGAATTTTCCATATCATTAACAACAATAGTGTTCAAAGCATTCATATTAATATGTTCCATGGGTTTTTTAATTTTCGCATCAAACCATCCATGTCTTAAATCAGAAATAGAATAAAAAGGTCATTGTTGTTCATTATGCCTAACTAGTGTAAACAAGAAACCAAATGTCGCAATTGCAGAGTCTAAAGGAAATAGCTTCGAGCACACACACAATGGCGCCGAGAGTACCTTGAACCGAAGTATGAGTGCCTTTTACCTTTCCTCCCGGCAACGGCGCCAGAAAAGTGCTTGATGTCTACGGGTGCTTCTATTCTAGACAAGTTGGGCCTCCAAGAGCAGAGGTTTGTAGAACAAAGCAAGTTTCCCTTAAGTGGATTACCCAAGGTTTATCGAACTCGGGGAGAAGAGGTCAAAGATATCCCTCTCAAGCAACCCTGTAATCACAAAGCAAGAAGTCTCTTGTGTCCCCAACACACCGAATACACTTGTCAGGTGTATAGGTGTACTAGTTCGGCGAAGAGATAGTGAAATACAAGTAATATGGATGTATATGAGTGGTAATAGCAATCTGAATAAAATATGGCAGCGAGTAAACATGCAACAAAACAGTAAACAAATGGAGATTCGATGCTTGGAAGCAAGGCCTAGGGATCCTGCTTTCACTAGTGGACACTCTCAACAATGATCACATAATAGGACTACTCTACACCCTTTTGTTGGATGATGAACACATTGCGTAGGATTACACGAACCCTCAATGCCGGAGTTAACAAGCTCCACAATGCAATGTTCATATTTAAATAACCTTAGAGTGCAAGATAGATCAACATAATTACACCAAGAACTAACATAGCATGCACACTATCACCATCATGCATATGTAGGAGGAATAATACACATCAATACCATCATAGCAATAATTAACTTCATAATCTACAAGAGATCATAATCATAGCCTACGCCAAGTACTCACACGGTGCACACACTATCACCTTTACACACATGGAGGAGGAATAGAGTACTTTAATAACATCACTAGAGTAGCACATAGACGATATTCAACTAGATCACATAAAGAGAGATGAACCACATAGCTACTGAGCCCTCAGCCCCGGGGGTGAATTACTCCTCATCATGGAGGCACGATGGCGGTGAAGATGGCGGTGGAGACGGCGGTGGAGATGACTCCGGGCAATTCCCCGTCACAGGTGCCGAACGAGACTTCTGTCCCCGAATCTTGATTTCGCGATGGCGGCGGCTCGGAAGGCTTTTTCCGTATCGTGGCTCTCGTAAGGGTTTTCGATGCAGGCTTTATATATAAAGGGGCGGGTCGGAGGGCAAGGGGCGACGACACCATAGGGTGGCGCGGGCCCACGGCCGCGCCACCCTATCATCCGGGCCCACAGCCCCCCGCGGCTCTCGGGTGTTCTGATGCTTCCGGGCAAAATAGGAACCCGGGCGTTGATTTCGTCCAATTCGAGAATATTTCGTTACTAGGATTTCTGAAACCAAAAGCAGAAACAGAACCGGCACTTCGCATCTTGTTAATAGGTTAGTTCCAAAATGCGTAAATACGACATATAATGTGCATAAAACATGTAGGTATCATCAATAAAGTAGCATGGAACATAAGAAATTATCGATACGTTGGAGACGTATCACATACCAGCGGCGGCGATGGCGACCAGTTGGGGAAGGCGGCGGCGCGGGCGGGGAAGATGGCGCGGCGCGGGCGGTCGGCGGCGACACGTCGGGGAAGATGGCGCGACGCGGGCGGTCGGCGGCGACGCGTCAGGGAAGATGGCGGCAACATGTCAGCTAAGGTATGACGGCTAGGGTTGGCTCGGGCGGATTTTGGATTCAGAATGAGGGACAAAGATATGAGGAGGCTATTAGTAATACCACGGTGCGGAGTTAGTAGCAGCGTGCCGTAAGAAGCGGCACGTTCTCTAAGAAGTGGCACACTGCGGGTAAGTTAGTATCCGCATGCGCTAAGAAGCGGCATGCTGCGGGTAAGTTAGTAGCCGCGTCGTACATAAGGTGCACTACGGGTATTATTAGCCGTGTGCCGCGCCTAGCGCATGCTGCCAATAATCTTGCTCCTACAATTAATCTCCCTTATGTGATTTGATCCTAAGACGAGCTCCTCAAAGATGTCTTATAACTGTTAGCAAAAAAGCTATAAGCATAAGACATCTTCGAGAAGTTCTGCCATATGAACTTCCCACGATTAATAGATGAAAATCTTCCTAAAATTTTGTGTTTTGAGAAAGTGTGACATGTACATGCATACATATAGCACTTAAGTTGGTGCGCTTACACTATGCTTATTGTCTTATACAATGCAGCCATTGCGTGCGCACACACAAAAAGGAGACAATAATGCATTTGTTCGGTACGGGCAACGGATATCGATCGCGTGCTTAATTTGCACACGCTGCCACTAACTCCGTACCTGTCGCGTGTGGCCAGATTCGCCCGCTGCTAGAAATTTCTTGTCATCTGCACAAGTGGTCCCCACTTACTAGTCGCGTGCTAGCGTGTGCCACACGCTGCCATTACTAGTTTACTAGTCGCGTGTCGGTTTTCCACACTAAGGATGGCAATGGGCAGGGTATGGGCAGAGTAGGGCAATACCATACCCATACCTGTATAGTCAATGGGTACAAAATTCTACCCATACCCGTACCCATGGGTGTAAAACTTTATCCACACCCATACCCGGCGGGTACCCGTACCCATTGGGTACCCGGTGGTAGGTTAAATTGTACATAAGTTAATCAGAATTTTACATTTATCGATAACAAATTCGATAAAAAAATTAATTATCTCTACTCAATAACAGATAGTTGAGTACGTAACAATTAACATAATATAAAAATCACATTCTCATATTCTAACTCATAAGTCAACAAAAATAGACATGTCACATACTACCTCCGTTTCAAGGAATAAGGCGCCCTCGTTTTACGTGCTTTTTGTTTGATCAAGAATTACTTCAAATAGATAAACATTGTTTGTATGAAATTAATATTATTAAAAAGTTCTTTTTAATACGAATCCAACGATACTAATTACTTATAATATAATCAAGATTTTGTTGCTCCATTCTTATGGTCAAAGTTCGTCTTGCAATACGCGTGCACCTTATTCCTTGAAACGGAGGTAGTATGAATTTGACAATAAACGGGCAGGGTATGGGTATACCCGTGGGTACGAGGCTATACTCGTGTCCTGTCCATGAGGTAACGGGCAGGGTATGGGTACTGCCCATGGGCATAAAAGTGTACCCATACCCTGCCCATGCGGGTACGGTACCCGCGGGTACCCGTGCCCGTGGACAAAATTGTCATTCTTATTCCACATGCTGCTAAAAATAGCTGCTGCGTGCAGAATTCGGGACCCGCTTCCATTAGTCGTGCCCCTACAGACTTTTCGTACCCGTATTTATTTCACTAGTTCTTTGCCACACTTAGCTTCGCTGCTCTCCAATTTGTGACATGTGGTGTTTGGCATGCTTAGCGAGTCACACAGTATTTTGGTGGGAGTTTTCTTCACATACCGGTTGGTGCGCATTGTGATGATCTTTGTGCATTTCGGAACTCAATATTCAAAATGACACGTTGTTCGAACCATTCTTCTGAATTTAGACAAACCTTTGTCACCATTGCATAGTCAAGTTGATATGCTTCTGCTCGTGGTGACATCAAGGAGTTAATAGCATAAAACCACCACTTTGATGGTGAAATTTACCATATACCACCACTTTACGTTTGTGGAACAAAAAACCACCATATTTTGCCCAACTTTTTGCGAAAAACACTAAACACGAATTGAACGCGAATTGACAGGGAATCTAACAGGTAGAGCCCACTGTTCAGGGCTGAGGTGGCAGAATTTGGTGAGATGGACCGGGTCCCACATGTCAGGATAATAAAAAAATACTCCGTATTAGAAAGTGGTGGACGCACAGATCTTTATTCCCCGCCGCCCACCACCATCGTCTCCGGTACCGGCGAGGCGGCCGCCGCCGGCCCAAGACTCGCCTGTAGTCCACCACACAGCCGCACTCGGGCACCGCCACCGCCTGGCCGCCGCTGCTGCGACCGCTCCATGGCCGTGCCCGCTGCAGCACCTGACCGCCCCTCCTCCCAGCCCCTTCCCGCCGCCGGCCATGGCCCTCCTCCGCCGCCACGCCTGAACCTGCTGGTGTGGCCACCGTCGTTTCTCGAGGAGTCCGTCCCGAGCCCAAGTACGCGCCGGAGATAGAGGAGAGGGCGCTAGATCCCGAGGCGCGACGGGGGATCTCGGCCGCGATGCAGGAGACCACGGAGGTAGCTCGGCCGGCCGCCATGGCAGCGCCTACCGTGCGTCCGCCTGTCTGTGGACTCCTCCACCGGGCGCGGCGCGACGAGGCTGTCCCGTCCGTGTACTCGGCGGCAGCGGCGCGCGACGGAGCAGTGGCTTCGTCGGCGACCCGAGCCTCCCGTGGGTGGCGACGGCGTCAAGTGGTACGCGGCGGGGCGGTGTACATACACGGCCAGGCGCGCGATGGTGTACCAACGCGGCCAGCACACGCCGGTCACTGAGGAGATTCTATTTTTTTATACATATTTAGATTTTTTTAATTGGGCTGATACGTGGGACCCAGTCGACGTCAGCAAGTTACTGCATGTTGTTGCCATCTCAGCCCTGACCAGTGGGCCCTATTTGTCACAATCCCTGTTAATTCGCGTTCAATTCGTGTTTAGTGTTTTACGCTAAAAGCTGGGCAAAATGTGGTGGTTTTTTTGCTCCGTAAACATAAAGTGGTGGTATACGGTAAATTTCACCATCAAAGTGGTGGTTTTATGCTATTAACTCGACATCAAGTGTTAGTAGGATATTCTCTGTAATGAATATTGTGAAGCATAAGATGAGGAATCGGATGTGTGGTTGTCTTTCCGAAGATTGTCTGGTCATATTCACTGTGCAGGATATTTCTCCAAGATAAAGATTCATGGCGATGAGCTCCCTTAACTTGTTGTGGTTATGTAATAATCAGGTTGCAAGCGGGGCGGGTTGCAGCTGACCGCTACAAAGTATCGCGGGACAACGACCTATGTGCGGACCCTCGCGGTTTGCCGCAACAAACCGCTAGAATTACAGCGGATAATGCGGCAGGAGTGCGGCGGCCGCATCATCCCGCAAACGCTTCTTTTCCGTTGGCTAGCAAGCTGTATACTGGAACGTTTTCAGCTCGCATGTCAGACACCACTGCCTAGCAGAAAAGAAAAGAAAGCACGGCGTGCTGATGGAGGCGGAGGACGCCCTCTCCGACCACGGCGTCTGCGTCCGGAAGCGCTACGTCTCCTCCGAGAACGGCCGTTGGTTCATGGACATCCTCCACGTCGCCGACGCCGTGGGCCGCAAGGTCGACGAGCCGACAGGCTGCTCGCACGCCTCGAGTCCGCTCTCTCCGCCGCCGCCTCGGCCGCCAACGCATTGCCGAGGGCGTGCTACCCGCCGGCCAAGGAGAGGAGGCTCTGCGTGCTCGAGCTCGTCGGGACGACCGCCCGGGCCTCCTATCCGAGGTATTCGCCCTGCACGACCTGCGCTGCGGCACCATTGACGCCAGGATGTGGACGCACGGCGGCCGCGTCGCCGCGCTAGTCTGCGTCCGCGAAGAGGACACTGGCGCGTCCATCCACGAGCCGGTCCGGATCAGGCGCATGGAGTCCCGCCTCCGGCATGTCCTCCGCGGCGGCGCACGCGGCGCCAGGACGATCTTGGTTGACGCGGCGACGCTGGGCAACCTGGACCGGCGGTTTCACCAGCTGCTGAACGGGGACGGGGAGGCCGGTAGGTGCGCTCATGTGGAGGGGCCTAGGGGTGAGGGAAGAGGAGGTCGGGGCATCAACGAGGAGGGAGGCAGCGACGTCGGTGACAAAGGGAGGCGGCGGCGGCGACGACCAGGTCAACGAGGCGTCGGCCTTTCCGGAAACGCTCGATCTCCTTGGTCAATCTGTCTTTTGCTGGACTGTGTGGCTTTGCGGGATGGCTTGCAGATAACGCGGCGTGACCGCTTCGGCCCGCTCGAACGACACGGTCAGCCTAGCGGCGCCGCACGGGCCATTTTTGCGGGGCGGCGTAGCGGCGAAGCGGTACATCCCGCACCGCTTGCAACCTTATCTCTACTAATAAGTTACGGATTGGTGGTGTTGGTAGGTCAAAAAAACCGGAACAAATTTTCGTCCGTCAAAAAAACCAGCTTGGTATGTCAAAAAAGTCTGCCCTTTGTTGGTTTAGATCGCTAAAACCCCGTCCAATCCACCTATATAGGTCCTAGAAAAAACCGTTCCTACTTAGGAAATCCCGGGTCAATCAGCCTTTGTATGCTTCGTCCGTAAAAAAAAACCATGGCTAAGTTGGCGTCTGCGGGAGACCAGGAGTCCAGAACGACATCGTGCACGTGGGGGGATAGGACTCGAATATTACAACGAGCGGACCTTATGGCGCCCGCACCTTATCGCATCCTTCCGGTGCGGCTGGAGATTCGCGCGCGCCTATTTTGCAAAACAACCCTTTGCACTTTCTCTAATTCAGTTGTAGTCCTGACCTATATAAACAGGCAAAAACGAGCAGCAATCCTAGAACCCGACCCAGCCTCCCACATCCCGCCTCCGCCCGCCGCCGCCCGCCATCGGCGCCCGCCTCCGCCCGTCGCCCGCCTCCGCCCTGCTCAGGAGCGCCAGGATGCGCGCGAGCTTCTCCTCGTGGCCACTACTGGTCGCCGCTCGCGCGTGCGAGCCGCTCTCGTCGCCGCCCTCCACCGTTCGTGCGCCGGCGTGGTCGGACGGCCCGCTCCATCCGCGAAGCGCATGCCGGCGTGGTCGGACAGCGCTGCCACCCCGAGCCTTTCTCCGGCCAGATCCCGGCGGCGGATCCATTTTTTTCCTTTTATTTCCTTGTTAGGATCTTGTTACGGTTTAGGATCTTGTATTTTAACAAATGGATCCAATGCTTTTTTCGAATGGATCTTCTGAAGTTTTGCAATGGATACTTTTTCCACCATGTTAGATATTCATCACAAATTCAATTTTTTATGAAGATCTGTGAAGAAATATATAGAGATCTGTGGGTTGGAAAATGTATCCAATGGGTCCTTTGATGGATTTTTTGTGTGTGCAAACCTGTACTTATGGGATCTATGGTTACACACTACAATTTGTGAAGATCCTTTTTAACTGTTAGATATTCATGTATAAATTTTGCAGAACTTTAGATGGCAACAGTGGATCCACATTGGATTTTTGTAAAGAACTTTATAAATAAAAAGGACTTCCGGATATAAATCTGATAAAAGCTAGGATCTCTTTTGCAAAAAAAAGTCACCAATCTTGATGCAGTCCGATGAAATAGACGGTGCGAGATAAGGGCCGGGCGCCATAAGGTCATGTATAAATCCGCGTCCGATAGGACTCTCCTCCGGACTGGATCCGAACCGACTCTGATTCGATCACGTAGATATAAGCTGCCGCCGAGGCACCGCCAACAAACGGAGAAAAGCGATCCCTCCCTCTGCGCGTTGTCCTTGGGCCGCAACTTAGACACGGCGGAACAACATCGACGAGAGGCGGAGCACGCGATCCCTTCGACGATTCCATCGGGGGCACGTACGCGATGAAGTCGAGGTCCCTGGGAGCACCATCATGTCTGTAGGGGCGGCAGAGGAAAAGCATGGATATCTCGTCGCCTTCAGAGCCGTTCCCGCTGCTGCAGGGCCTGCGACGAGTTGGGACGATGAGATGCACTGGTTTGGCTCTACATGTCTCAGGCTCTACTTCCCGGGGGCGAATTCCTTCCGACGATGACCGCGCAGCGCGGGAAAGCCACGGTGCGCAGGAGCTCCTACAGTTGCCGGCTCCTACAACCTGGACGTGCTCTCCAACAACTCCGCCGTGCGTGAGATGGAGAGCCGCGACCACGATGGAACCTGTCACCGCCTCTCGCATCCCGCAGCAAGCCCTTGATTGGAGAACATGTGTACCCACGCCGCTGGTCCAGTCTGATTTCAGTGCCGCTCGTGCATGCCGAGTTCAGTACTTCTCCTTGCGTCTTTTCAGTTGAGGGATAGTTTCAGTACTAGGCAGCCGCATGATCCACCTCAGTGCTAGCTAGCTGATGTTTTTCGCTAAGATGAATATCTGGCATCGGAGATTGGAAACCAACGACACCAACGACTTGATGGTCTCCTTCAGGTAGTGGTCATTCTCTTCCCCAGATTGAACCAGCTCTGAGCATACATGTAACCAGGATAAGAGCGTTCGTCTTGAAAACAGTGGATAAATAATAAGAGCACAATGATTTGTCTTTTATATTGGATAAGCTTGTGTGCGCTTGCCGCTTGGGTGATGTCTGTAAAGGGGAGACGTCGACATTTTTTTAGCGATGCGGCCGGGATCTTAGAGTCTGTCTTGCGCCCTGCTCCTGCTGGTGCTTGAATCTGGTCCGAGCCTATGTTTTTGGCGATGAACTACACTGTCGAGGCGAGCATGTGAGCCAGATACCAATCAGAGGCGGCAGGTCTTAGCTTCGCCACCAGGGTAACTATGCACAACTTGCATGGCCCATGTTACCGTCCTGACATAGGTCGAAAAATTGGCAGCTAGAGGAGAGGAGTCCTTTGATTCACTACTGAAGTTAGTACTCCGTATAATTTTTTTAGGGAGCTGAAGTTAGTAGCATATGTTAGATCGGTAGTAGTCATTGCTTAATTAAGTGTTGTGCTGGATGACCAGAAGGTTCAGTTCTTGTGCCACTTTGCACTTCTTTGCGGAAAGCTACCGACTTCAGCTCCTCATGTTTCTATTAGATGCGCTATTCAGAGTGGTACTTGACTATTCAATACTCAGAGATTGTTACCTAAATATTTATGCCAGATTTGGTCTTGCCATGACTACGTGGATGAAACTAAACAGTGTGCAGGGTGAGCAAATTATCGAGTAGAGATGCATGTATAATCATCATTAAACAAACTTGGCAAAATGTCTCTTTGTCAGATACCAGTTGCAGACTTGATGCAAACTAAAATAATGGTACTTTCCTTGGGCTGTCTACCATTTCAAAATATTATGATATTGAAAATTTTTGGTGACTTGGCCATGTATGCTAAATTACCGTAGTTTTCTAATACATGGGTTTTTACATACTTTGCGATCAAGCATAGTCTTACTCTCAAACTCAGGAATTCAATTTGGCTCCCAGTTGCATATGCTCTCTCTACCATAAAAATAAATTTTGATGTGTCAAAATTTTTTGAAAAAATATTCTACATGTACATCTCCACAATATATGTGTGTTCGTCAAGTTTCGCGAAAAACCAATATTTTTTGTGGTCTATGTCAAAAAATATTGTCAAAATACTTATTTTTAGCATCAAAATTTATCTTTTTTACACACGCCACGAGACAAGTCAATTTTTCATGAAACGATTTTGTTGACGCGTAGCACATGAAGATGTACGTGTAAATTTTTAGTTTCAATTTTTAACATTTCAAAATATATCTAAAATGCATTTGAAAAAAAAATGAGCATATTCTCCCATGAGCCAAAACACCGCTCCCTCTCAAACTCCACCTGCCTTTCCTCTTTCGGTAAGCTGCAATTCAATGCACCTCCTTTTGTAGTAGGACGGCAAGAAAAGCCACTATGTAGATGATATTTCATTGCTGATATTAACACACATGATTTTGGGTAGCAGCCCTACACATGGTATAAACGCATAAACATCTATTAGGTCAACCCATAGCAATGCACGGGCAAATTTTGTAGGAGCATGAAAAATTGCGGGGTATTACATGAAATAAATTGCATGGAGATTACATTCTTGCCTTTTGGTTTCAAGACCCGCAACGCCACATTTTTAGGGACCTCCAATTTAATATATCTATTATGTATGATAATTATTGTTATTAAAACCCGTAGCAACGCACGGGCATTCAGCTAGTGTAATATACTACATGCATATTTTAGATATAGTCACCGGTCTTTTGCTGCTCGTGAGACCTTACAAATTTGTTTATATGTTTTTTTTCGAAACTATTACACCGTACATTGTTATGTTAACTTTGTGGTTCTGCTTCTTTTTTGTCCAGTTGGCCCAACCTTGCACACTGTCCTAGATTTGCCACTGTTTGAATCCCTAATTGGACGGGAGAAGATGTTGATGCGCGATTGGAGGTGTCCCAGAGGATGCTCGCAGGAAGCCCCACTTGTGGCTCCTTTGATTCATAGATAGAAAAAAATACATGAATAGAAAGGCATAGGGTTGGGATGTTATGGTCATTTGAATTCTATAGAGAGATGAAGTGTGTTTGATTCTAGCAATTGAATTTATCCATGAGATATCTCCTAATGCTTTTTTTTCCTATAGAATTTACACTAGAAGATTATATAGGAAAATTTCCCATAGAATTCAAACCCTACACAATTTCTTTACAAATCTTATTAATCAAAAGAGCACTTAAGTTGTAGAGAAATATGCACATTGCATTAATGTAGTGACACACTGCTAGCAACCACACACATTTGATAAGCGCCAGGGCACACATCTGGGTAAAACTCTAGCTTTTTAAAACAACATGAACACGTATTAGTGACACCGGCGTATGGGCGTTAATTAGCCGACGATCGTTCCTAGCAGAACACTTTTCTTTCGAAATGGGTAGCCCAACCTCTCCATCAATTGATAAAACCGGTTTTACAAACACTCTTACATATACTGCAGGTACCTACGCGTGAATGGAAGAGCCAATACGAATCACACTAGCTAATTAGCAGGAGTGAGGGAAGCTCCACAAGAACACGTCTGGGCGACTGGGCAACAGGCGGGTGCCGGTCTGAAGTACACCTGGGCAAAACTCAGGCCAGGTTGGGTTTCTGGGCAAGCCCGAAAAAGCCCGAAGCTAAAATGAAGCCTGAACCTGGCCCGAACTGGCAAAAGCCCAGCCCGGCTCAAAAATCTCAGCCCAAATCTTACCTAAATCACGAAAAATGCAATCCTGAACCTGGCCCGGCCTGACGTTCGAGCTCAAAAATCAGGCATGAGCCTGACCCGGTCCAGCCCGAAATTTTCGGGCCGGGCTGCCCATGCCCAGCTGTAGTCTGAAGCCTTGAGAAGATTGATCCAGGATTGATGAGATAAGATCAGGGGCACTTTGGCCTCTTCCTTGGCCCAGCGGTGAGCATGTCGTAGTAGCAGGGGCAGTCGTCGATCCTCCCCATCGCCGTCGGTACGTAGGTGCATTCCACGTAGCACTGCCCGCAGTGTTTCTGTTAGATTATTAGGCATAATTTTTAAGATTAATTCTAGAATATTAACCATGACGATAGCAACTATTAACATGTGAAACTCAAAAATACTAGATGCATTAATCAACATCAATAGTAGCAGGGCAAACGGTATAACATCCATCGCTAAACATATCGAGATATGTCGCACGTACTGCTCTGGTGGAGGTGATAATCGTGTAGCAGTAACATTGTTGATGACAACATTGTTAAAAACGGATAGACGTAAATGGCGTTGCGGACGACGTAGGCAGAACTGTCCGACTTGAACGGAAGACAACTCGTGATGACGATCTTGAGCAGTCGCGCGGAGCGACTTTCCAAAAATTTAATTCGCCATCTGCTGTATGGGATCGCAAAGGCGGGCAGTTTTGGAGACATGCTCTCCCGTGCACCGACCAATCTACGACACATCCGTCTAGGACTATATTTATTTTTCTGAACTGCAAAAAGAAAGGAATATCTCGGCTCGAGGCTCAATTCACTCACCACGGGCATGACGTAGCGTGACGATTCGAGCGAGGAGGAGAAGAAACACGCATGTACAACTTTTTTTTTACTCACTTACTAGTGGTGGAACAACCCACTTTGTAAGATAGTGTAACTTCCTCTCAACAACTTAACTTCTCACCTCTTGTCACCCCATTGTTAGCTGCCATTAATTAGGCTAAAACTCACATGAGCTATAACATATGTAGGTTTTAAAATTTATAGAAAAATCTAAAATCTATAGCCACTTCATATGGGTTTCACGCCGGCCCCTTCCCCTTTCCATTGCCGCACCCACTTGCTCGCGCAGAACCCTACTGGCCTTGCACACGAGACGGAGCCAGAGATCAGTCACCCGTCGTATACCGTGCCGACACATACATGTACGATGCGAGCCTACTGACCTGAAGCGGCGGTGGCGGTCTAGAGCCGTGCTGGACGAGCAGGACGATGAGCCGGGCGACCAACACCTGCGGCGAACTGATGATGCGCACCGAGGGCTTGTTCTTGCTGGTGCTCATCTTGCTAATCGAGCTTGGGATGCGAGAGCTAGCAGGAGGATGGAGATAAGGCGGGTGGCACCAGAGTGCGAGTGAGTGAGGAATGAAATATAGCTTAGGTCCGGCCACTTTTGTTAGAGCATCTCTAGAAGCTATTGCATCCGGCGAAAACGGAAAATAACTGCAGGTATGCGGTATAGGATCGAGAAAAAAAGTTTTGAATAAATATATCCCTCCGATCCATATTACTTGATGCTAATATAGATGTATCTAGATACATTTTAGTTATAAATAAATAAATATATATATATATCTATTTTAGCATCAAATAATACGAATCGAAGGAAGTAACAAAAATGCTTTACTCTAATTTTTTTTGCAGCAAACCTCCATGTTTCGCGAAACCTCGTTATTTATACACGGATTTTGGACAGAGCTGTTTAGTTCGCTGCACCGCTTTGTAATGAATAATGTTTGGGTAACCGGCACTGCTCCAAAGGGAGAGGCCTATCTCATATATATATGGGGTATACAAGATACATATACACGTGTCTATACCACATATGGTATGACATGCATATACAGCTACTATACATGTCTAACACCCTCCCTCAATCTTACCCACTTCGTAGAGAATCAAGAAGAGTAAGATTGCGCCTACAAGCCTCAAACTGTCGTAGAGGTAATGGCTTCGTGAAGATGTCAGCAAGTTGATCCTTAGAGGAGATGAACTTGATTTGTAGTAGCCTTTTTTGCAACATGTTCCCTCACAAAATGAAAGTCAACTTCGATGTGCTTTGTTCGGGCATGGAATACCGGATTTGCAGAAAGGTATGTGGCACCGATGTTATCACACTAAAGTATAGGAGGTCTAGGTTGGCGAATGCCCAACTCCTTAATCAGCGACTGTACCCAAATGAGCTCGGCAGTAGCATTACCAACAGGCTTGTATTCTGCTTCAGTACTACTACGAGAAACTGTCGCCTGTTTACGAGCACTCCAGGCAATCAAGGTAGAGCCAAAGAATACTACATAACCCTCCATGGATCACCTGTCATCGGGATTGCCTGCCCAATCAGCATCAGAATAAGCTGAGAGCACGACAGAAGGACTCGGACGGATATGTAAACCGTAGGACACCGTGAGACGCACATAGCGCAAAATGCGCTTCACGACAGACCAATGAGTGTCACGAGGCTCATGAAGATACTGGAAAACTCGATTGACAGCAAAAGAGAGATACGGGCGAGTAATCGTCAGGTACTGGAGACCCCCAACAATGCTTCTGTACTCAATTGCATCAGCAGAAGAAAGAAGTTCACCATCTGCAGCTTATCTTATCAGTGGAAGACATCGGAGTCGCAACTGTCTTACACTTCAACATGCCAGCTCGCTGCAATAGGTCCAAGGAATACTTTTTCTGTGTCAAAATCAATACACGGTCATAATGAGTAACTTCCAAGCCAAGAAAGAAGTGAAGCTGACCAAGATCTTTGACAGCAAAATCAGCACCCAGAGTTGATAAGAGCATCTGCAGCCATAGGAGACGAACTGACAAGGATAATGTCATCCACATAAACCAAGAAGGACATAGTAACCACGGGCTTCTGCAGAAGGAACAATGAGGAATCAGCTGTAGAAGGCACAAAACCACGAGCACGAAGCGCAGTGGCAAGACATGCATGCCAAGCACGAGGAGCCTGCTTCAGACCATAGAGAGCTTAAGTGAGTCGACATAGATAATCTGGACGAGCCGAATCAACAAAACCAGGGGCTGACGCATATAGAACTCCTCCTCCAACAAACCATGAAGGAAAGCATTTTGCACATCTCACTGACGCATAGACCAACCTCGAGTAACAGCAATTGAAAGAAGTAACCTGATGGTAGTAGGCTTGATCACCGGACTGAAGGTATCTTCATAATCAAGACCATAGCACTGCCGAAAACCTCTAGCAACAAGACGCGCTTTGTAGCGCTCAATAGACCCATCAGCATGTTTCTTCACTTTGAAGACCCATTTAGAATCAATGACATTAACCCGAGGTGGTGGAGGAACAAGTGTCCAAATCTCATTACGAAGCAAAGCAGTATATTCTAGTTCCATAGCTTCTCTCCAATGAGGTACACTCATAGCAGCTTGATAATCGCGAGGTTCAGCAGACGGATCAGCAAGTGCAGCAGCCAGACAAGCAGCATACCACGTAACAGTACCATCAGTGCGCTGAAGAGGTCGAGCAATGCCGCTGCGACTACGTGTATGTGGTCGATGAGCCATAGGAGCAACAGTCGTCGGGGGAGCATCCGGTGTTGCTGAAGATGGACTGTCCGCGGGCGAGGCTGGCGGAGAGGGTGATACGTCTCCAACGTATCTATAATTTCTTATGTTCTATGCTAGTTTTATGACAATACCTACATGTTTTGTTCACACTTTATATCGTTTTTATGCATTTTCCGGAACTAACCTATTAACAAGATGCCGAAGTGCTAGTTCCTGTTTTCTGCTGTTTTTGGTTTCAGAAATCCTACAAAGGAAATATTCTCGGAATTGGACGAAATCAACGCCCAAAATCTTATTTTTCCACGAAGCTTCCAGAGAGCCAGAGAGGCACCAGAGGAGAGCCCTGGGGGCCCCACCCCATAGGGCGGCGCGGCCAAGGGGGCGCCCCCCTATGGTGTGGGACCACCAGGACTCCTCCGAGGCTGCCCTTCCGCCTATAAAGTCTCTCCAACTCGAAAACCCTAAAAATATAAGCCACGGGACGAGAAAAGTTACGCAGCCGCCGCCATCGCGAAGTCAAGTTCGGGGGATAGAAGTCTCACGCCGCCGGGGCGGGGAATTGCCCCCGGAAGCCATCTCCATCGACACCACAGCCATCTTCATCGCCGTTGCTGACTCCCATGATGAGGAGGGAGTAGTTCTCCCTCGAGGCTAAGGGCTCTACCGGTAGCTATGTGGTCAATCTCTCTCTCCCATGTACTTCAATACAATGATCTCATGAGCTGCCTTACATGATTGAGATCCATATGATGAGCTTTGTTATCTAGATGTAGTTATGTTATTCAAGTGGATTTTACTTATGTGATCTCCGGAGACTCCTTGTCCCATGTGTGTAAAGGTGACAGTGTGTGCACCGTGTGGGTCTCTTAGGCTATATTTCACAGAATACTTGTTCACCGGGTTATGATTTGAGTTGGATGTCTCTATGAAATTGTGGTGTGTTAGTACCTCCTATGAATTCTCAAAGTGACAACGTGGGGTGTTTATTAGTACTTGGGAATACATCTTTAAGGTTTGCTTTTGCATCTCTACATGGTGAATTAGTGTTCGTTATCCAGCCAGAGAGTAATTCAGAATAACATAGTGAAGTGCCTATATTTATACTCAATTATGATTGCATTGTTGAGAGTGTCCACTAGTGAAAGTATGATCCCTAGGCCTTGTTTCTAAGCATTGATACACCATTTTCAACAAGTTCTGCTACATGTTCGCTTGCTGCAATATTTATTTCAGATCGCAATTACTGTTTACTACCATCTATACCACCTGTGTTTTACTATCTCTTCGCCGAACTAGTGCGCCTATACATCTGACAAGTGTATTAGGTGTGTTGGGGACACAAGAGACTTCTTGTATCTTAATTGCAGGGTTGCTTGAGAGGAATATCTTTGACCTCTACCTCCCTGAGTTCGATAAACCTTGGGTGATTCACTTAAGGGAAACTTGCTGCTGTTCTACAAACCTCGCTCTTGGAGGCCCAACACTGTCTACAAGAATAGAAGCACACGTAGACATCAAGCTATTTTCCGGCGCCGTTGCCAGGGAGGTAAGGTAAAAGGTATTCACATCCTCCGACTACTAAGCTATTTCCTAGCACTGTTGCCGGTGTGTGAGTGCTCGAAGGTATATCCTTTAGATTCTGCAATTAAAAAAAATTGTTTCTTGTTTTTATTTTCACTAGTTAGGATTAATGGAAAACAACAAAAAAATTAGAGATCTTTATAGTATTTATCTTGAGATAGGACATGAGGTGTTTGAAGAGAAAATTAAAAAAACCTATGGAGCTTTATATGCATGCTAATGGCAATGTTATTAGCATGAACTCTTTGAACACTATTATTGCTAATGCTATGGAAGAATTTAAGCTTGGGGAAGCTGGTTTTGAGGAGCATGATATTTTTAGTCCCCCAAGCATGGAGGAGAAAATTTACTTTGATGATACTTTGCCTCCCATTTATGATGATTACAATGATGAATATGATATTTTCAGTCCACCTACTATTGAGGAGAAAATTAATTATGATTACAATATGCCTCCTATATATGATGATTATGGTGATGAGAATAATAATGATAGCTATTTTATTGAATTTGCTCCCACTACAACTAATAAAATTGATTATGCTTATGTGGAGAGTAATAATTTTATGCATGTAGCTCATGACAAGAATGTTGTATGTCATAGTTATATTGTTGAGTTTGTTCATGATGCTACTGAAAGTTATTATGAGAGAGGGAAACATGGTTATATGCATCTTAATAATATTAAGTTTCCCCTCTTTATGTTGAGAATTTTGAAGTTACTCGTGTTTTATCTTCCTATGCTTGTCACTTTGTTCTTCAAGAATTTATTTGTGTACAAAATTCCTTTTCCTAGGAAGTGGGTTAGGCTTAAATTTGTTTTGAATTTGCTTCTTGATTCTCCTTTTGCTTCATTGTCTATTTTCATGAGAGCATCATTAAAATTACTGAGCCCATCTTAATGGCTATAAAGAAAGCACTTCTTGGGAGATAACCCATGTGTTTATTTTGCTACTGTTTTGTTGAGTCTTGGAAGTTGTTACTACTGTAGCAACCTCTCCTTATCATGTTTTTGTGCCAAGTAAAGTCTCTATAGTAAAGTTGATGCTAGATTTGGATTACTGCAGAAACAATTGCTGTCTGTCACGAATTTGCGTAGATCTCTCTATAGAAGAATCAAAAAAACCTGCCAATTTACGTGCGTGATCCTCGGATATGTACGCAACTTTCATTAGTTTTGAGTTTTTCCATCTGAGCAAGTTAAGTGCCTCAGAAAAATTCGTCTTTACGGACTGTTCTGTTTTGACAGATTCTGCCTTTTATTTCGCATTGCCTCTTTTGCTATGTTGAATGGATTTCTTTGTTCCATTAACTTTCAGTAGCTTTGTGCAATGTCCAGAAGTGTTAAGAATGATTATGTCACCTCTGAATATGTGATTTTTTATTATGCACTAACCCTCTAATGAGTTTGCTTTAAGTTTGGTGTGGAGGAAGTTTTCAAGGGTCAAGAGAAGAGGATGATACAATATGATCAAGAAGAGTGAAAAGTCAAAGCTTGGGGATGCCCCGTGGTTCATCCCTGCATATTTCAAGAAGACTCAAGCATCTAAGCTTGGGGATGCCCAAGGCATCCCCTTCTTCATCGACAACTTATCGTGTCACTTCTAGTGAAACTATATTTTTATTCCATCACATCTTATGTTCTTTACTTGGAGCGTCTGTTTGCTTTTATTTTTGTTTTGGTTTGAATAAAGTTGGATCCCACAATCCTTGTATTGGAGATATTAAGCTCCGCTTTTTCATTTGAACACTTGTGTTCTTAGTTATGGTTTAATGTTCATGGCGAAGGCTGAAAATTGCTTCGTTGATTGCTATTTGGTTGGAATCAGAAAATGCTTCATATGGTTTTGAATAATTTGATACTTGGCAATTGTTTTGAGCTCTCATAGATCATGTTTAAGCTCTTGCATCATGTAGTTTAATCTATTAGTGGAGAACTACCATAGAGCTTGTTGAAATTTGGTTTGCATGATTGGTCTCTCTAAGGTCTAGATATTTTCTAGTAAAAGTGTTTGAACAACAAGGAAGACAGTGTAGAGTCTTATAATGCTTGCAATATGTTCTTGTGTAAGTTTTGCTGTACTTGTTCATACTTGTGTTTGCTTTAAACAACCTTGCTAGCCCAAAGCCTTGTACTGAGAGGAAATGCTTCTCGTGCACCCAAACATCTTGAGCCAAAACCCATGCCATTTGTGTCCACCATATCTACCTACTATGTGCTATTTTTCTGCCATTCCAAAGTAAATTACTTGAGTGCTACCTTTAAAATTTCATTCCTTTGTCTTTGCAATATATAGCTCATGGGAAAATAGCTTAAAAACTATTGTGGTGATGATTATGTAGCTATGTGTTTTAGTTCTTATAAGTTGCTTGTTGAGCGGTAACCATGTTTCTGGGGACGCCATCAACTTTTTACACCTTTGTTGAATATCATGTGAGTTTGTATGCATGTTCGTCTTGTCTGAAGTAAGGGTGATTTATCATGATCAAATGGTTTAAGTATGCATATGTTAGAGAAGAATATTGGGCCGCTAACCAAAGCCATGTATCATGGTGGAAGTTCTCAGTTTGGACATTCATCCTCAATCTCTTATGAGAATATTATCTGTTGTTGAATGCTTATGCATTAAAGAGGAGTCCATTATCTGTTTTCTATGTTGTCCCGTATGGATGTCCTAAGTTGAGATCTATTAAAAACGAGAAATCAAATGCGATTTATCTCCTTGGACCTTTGTACAGGCGGCATAGAGGTACCCCTTTGTGACACTTGGTTGAAACATATGTTATGCAATGATAATCCATGAAAATCCAAGCTAATTAGGACAAGGTGCGGGCACTATTGGTATTCTATGCATGAGGCTTGCAACTTGTAGGAAGTTTTATACATAACACATATGAATTATTACTACCATTGACAAAATTGTTTCTATGTTTTCAAAATAAAAGCTCTAGCACAAAAATAGTAATCCATGTTTCCCTCTGCGAAGGGCCATTCTTTTACTTTATGTTGAGTCAGTTTACCTACTTCTTTCTATCTTAGAAGCAAATACTTGTGTCAACTGTGTGCATTGATTCTTACATGTTTACTTATTGCGCTTGTTATATTACTTTATGTTGACAATTATCCATGAGATATACATGTTACAAGTTTAAAGCAATTGCTGAAACTTAATCATCCTTTGTGTTGCTTCAATGCCTTCTACTTTGAATCTATTGCTTTATGAGTTAACTCTTATGCAAGTCTTTTTGATGCTTGTCTTGAAAGTACACTATTCATGAAAAGTCTTTGCTATATGATTCAGTTGTTTAATCATCATCTTTACCATTGCTTTGAATCACTTCATTCATCTCATATGCTTTAGAATATTGTTGATCAAGATTATGTTGGTAGCATGTCACTTCAAAATTATTCTTTTTATCGTTTACCTACTCGAGGCGAGTAGGAACTAAGCTTGGGGATGCTTGATACGTCTCCAACGTATCTATAATTTCTTATGTTCCATGCTAGTTTTATGACAATACCTACATGTTTTGTTCACACTTTATATCATTTTTATGCATTTTCCGGAACTAACCTATTAACAAGATGCCGAAGTGTTCTGTTTTCTACCGTTTTTGGTTTCAGAAATCCTACAAAGGAAATATTCTCGGAATTGGACGAAATCAACGGAATCTTATTTTTTCAAAGCTTCCGGAAAGCCGAGAGCACCGGAGGAGAGCCACTGGGGCCCCACCCCTGGCGAGCGCGGCCAAGGGGGCGCCCCCTATGGTGTGGGACCACCAGGACTCAGACTGCCCTTCCGCCTATAAAGTCTCTCCAACTCGAAAACCCTAAAAATATAAGCCACGGGACGAAAAAGTTACGCAGCCGCCGCCATCGCGAAGTCAAGTTCGGGGGACAGTCTCTGTTCCGGCACGCCGCCGGGGAATTGCCCCCGGAAGCCATCTCCATCGACACCACATCCATCTTCATCGCCGTTGTTGACTCCCATGATGAGGAGGGAGTAGTTCTCCCTCGAGGCTAAGGGCTCTACCGGTAGCTATGTGGTTAATATCTCTCTCCCATGTACTTCAATACAATGATCTCATGGGCTGCCTTACATGATTGAGATCCATATGATGAGCTTTGTAGTCTAGATGTAGTTATGATATTCAAGTGGATTTTATTTATGTGATCTCCGGAGACTCCTTGTCCCACGTGTGTAAAGGTGACAGTGTGTGCACCGTGTGGGTCTCTTAGGCTATATTTCACAGAATACTTGTTCACTGGTTATGATTTGAGTTGGATGTCTCTATGAAATTGTGGTGTGTTAGTACCTCCTATGAATGCTCAAAGTGATAGCGTGGGGTGTTTATTAGTACTTGGGAATACATCTTTAAGGTTTGCTTTTGCATCTACACGGTGAATTAGTGTTCTTTATCCAGCCAGAGAGTAATTCAGAATAGCATAGTGAAGTGCTTATATTTATATTTAATTATGATTGCATTGTTGAGAGTGTCCACTAGTGAAAGTATGATCCCTGGGCCTTGTTTCTAAGCATTGAAACACCGTTTCCAACAAGTTCTGCTACATGTTCGCTTGCTGCAATATTTATTTCAGATCGCAATTACTGTTTACTACCATCTATACCACCTGTGTTTTACTATCTCTTCGCCGAACTAGTGCGCCTATACATCTGACAGGTGTATTAGGTGTGTTGGGGACACAAGAGACTTCTTGTATCTTAATTGCAGGGTTGCTTGAGAGGAATATCTTTGACCTCTACCTCCCTGAGTTCGATAAACCTTGGGTGATTCACTTAAGGGAAACTTGCTGCTGTTCTACAAACCTCTGCTCTTGGAGGCCCAACACTGTCTACAAGAATAGAAGCACACGTAGACATCAGAGGGCGATGAATCTGGAGCCGCGTGCGCGACACGGGCAGGCGACACAGGCTCGGGCGATGAGGAGGGATGATCAACGTCCAGGGCGTTGGAACGTGCATGGGCACGATCCTCGACACCATGCACAGGCGATGAAAACCGCGGATCGGCAGCTGCATGGGCACGGCCAGCGAGGCCATGCTCGGGCGATGTGGGTGACGCGGTAGAAGGCGACCTGGGCCGATCAACGTGCGCGTCTGCATGGGCACGGCCATCAAGGCCATGCGAGGAAGCGCCATGATCGACGTGGTCCACAGCGAAGGGAGTGATCGGCAGCGGGGATGATACGTCCCAAACGTATATATAATTTTTGATGCTCCATGCTTGTTTCGTTACAATCCTTATATGTTTTATGTGCACTTTTTAACACTTTTTAGAATTTTCTGGGACTAACCAATTAACGCAGTGCCGCAGTGCCAGTTCCTGTTTTCTGCTGTTTTTGTGTTTCTGAAAAGTTATACATGAAAGTTTCTCGGAATTGGATGAAACAAAAGCCCAGAGTCTTATTTTTCCAGGACGAAGACGGAGCCAGAAGGACACGCGCAGGAGAGCTGCCACGTGGCAGTACATAGGGCAGGCGCGGCCACCCTTGACCGTGCACGGCCCATGTGCGGCGCCTCGTCACTCGTTTGCTCGTCCTTCCGCCTATTTATTCCTCGTATCGGGAAAACCCCGGGGACCCGAGCCTCCATCCACGAAAATTTCTGACGCTGACGTCAACCGAAATCCTAGTTCGGGAGGGTTCTTCAGTCCATCCCGGCAACCTGCTGGAGAGGGAAATCACCGCCGGAGGCCTCTACATCGCCATGTCTTCATCCGAGGTGATGCGTGAGTAGTCCTCCACGGGACCATGGGTCCATAGCAGTAGCTATATGGTTGTCCTCTACTTGTTGTGCTTCATGTATAGATCTTGTGAGCTACCTAGCTAACATGATCAAGATCATCTATTTGTAATTGCTACACGTTGGTTTGATGTGGATCCGATTTATAAAGAGATTGCTTTGGTTGAGATTATGTATTATGTTATTATGATCTTGTATGCTCTCCGTTTCTAGTAGATGCTCTGGCCAAGTAGATGCTAGTGACTCCAAGAGGGATTATTTATGCTCGATAGTGGGTTCATGCCTCTATTTAACCATGGGAAGTGACCTTGTTCTCTACGGTTGTAGACGTGTTGTTGCTACTAGGGAGAAAACAGCGGTGGTCTATTCAAGGATAGTTTCATCGTTTACTTTACACACATTGCTTAAAGCGATAGTCCGTTGCTTGCAACTTAATATTGGAGGGTGTCGCGGATGCAATCCTGAAGGTGGATTATTAGTCATAGATTCAGTTGGATTAAGGTATATGTATATTGTTGTAATGCCCGCATACTTTCATAGCATGTATTCTGCACCAACCATTAGCGTAGAATCTCTGTTTGTCAATTTCCCATCTGTAATTTGTTTACCAGCATATTTATTTTATTGGGGAGCGCCTCTAGTGAACTGTGGACCCCGGTCCTTCTTCTTTTAATTGCAATCTTCTAAACATTTTTTCTCTCTGCAAACAATTCTTCTTCCATACATTCGTTTAATCCTTTGTTTTCAACAAAACCAGTGAGCTTGACAACCTCGCTAAAAGTTGGGGACAAAGTACTTGGTTGTTTGTGTGCAGGTCTCCACGTTGCGCCGGATGCGCCCTGCCACAGTAGGTTCGCAACACCTCGGGAGAGAACGTTTTTCTCCTACTGGTCGATAAATCTTGGTTTCTTACTGAGGGAAAACTTCTTGTTGTGCTCATCATACCTTCCTCTTGGGGTTCCACTCAACATTGCACATAAATTCTCCTTCATCAGCTCCGCGCTCAGCAAAGACTTTTTCTGGCGTCGTTCCCTGGGAACTGAAGAAAAAGCTACACCACAAGGATTTCTAACTCCCACGGCAACTTCACACCAGCAAGACTTTTTATGGCGCCGTTGCCGAAGAGAAAAGCATCTCTTCTGCGAGGGGAGTCTCTCACTCTCAACTCTTTTACTTTGTTATTATTTTGCTTGCATATTTTATTTTTATCTTGTTTGCATTATATATCGAAAATCCAAAAAAATTAGTATAGTTTCTATTTTTGTTGTTTACTTTACTTTGCAAAATGAATGTCCCTGAAGTTGAGGTTCGTACTTTTAAGCAACAAGGGGGTGAAAGTTTGAAAGATGCTTGGTATAGAATATGTCATGCTCATCATAGATATACTAAGAAATATTCTACTATGATTCTTCTTAGGAATTTCTATGTTGGTATTTCTACTTGGAATAGATATGTTCTAGATATTCTTATTGGTGGTAATTTCCTAGGTGCTCCCGCTTCGGAAGCCTATGTTTTAATTGAAAATCTAGTAGGAAGTCCTCCCATTAATGTTGCTAAAATTAAGATCACTTTAGAAGAGGTGGTAAAAAGACTAGATTCTTTAGATAAAATTTTGCCCAATTTACTTTTTGATGCTATCCATACTAATGAGTTCATAGGAGGAATCAATAAAAAAAATGCGGTTTTGGAGGGTAGCATTGCAAATGATGATAGAACTATTAGAATTAGTGAACTTCAAGAAGCTATGGAAACTTTGAGTTCAACTTTTTCCTCTCTTGGTTTCAAAAAGGAGAGAGCTTTTGTTGGGAAAGAACAAAATTTTATGTATGTTCCTAAGGCATCCAAACCAAAAACCCGTGATATGTTTAAATTTGATAAAACTTTTAGTGCAACTAAGAGTAAATTGCATGTTGAATCTTCAGAGGTTTCTAAGGTACTTGATGATACAAATGGTGTTTTTGAAGAAGTAATTTATCTTGATGCTTTACCTCTTGATAATACTTGATTTGCACCCTTTCTGCGCCTAGCTCAAAGGCGTTAAAGAAAAGCGCTTATGGGAGACAACCCATGTTTTATTTCTGTTATTTTTTCTTTGTTGAGTCTTGGAAGTTATTGCTACTATAACAACCTCTCCCTATCCTTTTTATTTCGTTTTTGTGCCAAGGGTAGCCTCTAATATAAAGAAAGCAGTGTTTGGGGTATTTGCAATTCTGAAACAGATTCTATGCTGGTCACGAAACAAATTCTTAAAAATCGCCAGAACGTTATTTTGAGCTGAAAATTTGTGTGCTTATGACCCAGTATGTTAGCTAACTTTCGTTCGTTTAGCATTTTTCGATTTGAGCAAAATAACTATTTATTTAATTTCAATCTTTGCCTGCTGGTCTGTTTTGACAGATTTCTGTCATGTTTTGCATTTGCGTCTTATGCTTCGTCTTTTTGAGTTCCTTTGTGAAAAAGAGCTTTGGGAAGAAGTATCTACAGTAGAATATGTTAAAATGAGTGTTTGATATGTGCCATTACTGAAGCCTTGCTGGTTTGATATATTTTTATTTGCACTAATGTTGCTAATCAATTGTGTTGAGTTTTGTGTGAAGGAAGTTTTCAAGTGTAGGGAGAGAAGAATGATGCAATAAGATGAAGCATGGACAAGAGCTCAAGCTTGGAGATGTCCCCTGGACCCCCCAAGAAATATCTAAGAAGTACAAGCGTCAAAGCTTGGGGATGCCCAAGGCATCCCCTCTTCATCAACAAAAGCACCAGGTCATTTTTCAACACGCTATATTTTTATTCCTTCATGTGATATGTGTTATCCTTGGTGCGTCTTTACTCTTTGATGTGTGTTTACTTTCAATAAATTTGGATCCCATCATTCATGTTTACTTTGGAGTGAGACACGCTCCACCGCTTTGCATATTTACTTTGGAGTGAGTCACGCTCCGCTGTTTTGTATGTTTATTTTGGAGTGAGACACGCTCCACTGTTATGCATTTTGCGTTGGAGAGAGACACGCTCCACTTTTATATTTATTTGTGTATCAATAGCTCACTGTATATTTACTTGTTTTTCATATATGAGAGTTGTTTGGTTTCATTTGGTTGATGTTGGAAGCATGAAAAAAGTTTTATGTGTATGTGATGCAAATGGAAGCATTTTTAGACTCTGGCATAGTTATTTTTGCATATCTTGCTAGATGTTATTCTCATGATGAGCTTGTTAATTATGTTTTCATTATGATTAGTCTCAAATACTGAGAGTGTTTAGTGTGCCATTGAAGGTTTCATGCATTGTTTTAGCATACAATAGAAAAGCATAATATTGTGGTATATATTCTGCTGCGAATGTTTTTATTTGGGTCGACTTGGCACATGTTTTGCAACATGTTATGACTACATTCCAGTCAATTCTTGCCTCTATGATCATTTAGTTTGCAACTTGTGTATCACTTTATGCTTTGATTAATATATTTTGTCATTGTGCATGATTATGGCCATTATTCTCTCTTAGTTGGTCGCACCCGGTCTTTTTCTAGCCTCCATTTGTGTGAGTATTTTATTCATGCATCCAACCACCAAAAACCAAATGTGCCAAAGTGTCCACCATATCTACCTATATGTGGTATTTCATTGCCATTCCATAGTAGTTTGCTCGTGTGCTACCTTTAAAACATTCAAACAGTTCCTCGTTTTGTGACATTTTTTTAGCTCATGAGGAAGTAAATTAAAATTGTGGTTGTCGTCTTGCATACTAGTTAAGTAACTCAAAGACTCGCGAGCTTCATCTTGCTTGTCACATAAAAAGTATATAAAAAAAGAAGAGCTGGTTTGACCACAACTTCCAATAGGGAAAGAAAATAGGAAAATTATAAGAAAAGGGCATTCCTCCATGGTTTGTGATTGCTTGGTCGGCACCCGAGGATTCGGTTAGCCATGGTATGTGTAATCGAAAGTTGGGAGGAGTGTCACAATTCTATAAGTAGTATAAATGAAAAGAGGCTTCACCCAAATATTTCGGAACCGCTCTTAAAATTGCTTAGTATGGAAGATGGCAATAGCACTTTTTACTACTCGTTGACATGAACAACCACCTCTCAAAAGTGCATTTTATACTCTTGGTTTTTCAATAAAAAGCTCTAGCACATGAGTGATCTTACTTGCCTCTCAAAGAGAGACCTTATTTTACTTTTATGTTGAGTCTCCACTTTCTAGTTTATGCACCACTTATGAGAGCATAGTTGTGATTCTTAGTTTTATGTGCATGGTCCCAAGATTTTATTGATTGATTCATAATTATGGTATTTCTTGTTCAAACTTTTTTGTTTCTAGTCATTCGTATAATCTTTTAAAGGTGTCCAAGCATTTATGTTTTGCTTCCACTTATGGGACAAGCTGAGTACCACTTTATTATGTATCTATATATGCTATGCTCTTGACAATCACTTTGCTTTCCATGCACGTTATACATTTTCTTTTGTTTGATTACTATTCATGTTTTAGCATAGTTATTAAGTTTCATTGTTTGATTATATCTATCGTGTTTATGTTAGGATTCTATGATTCCAGCTATGTTTGCTTTTACACTTAGATTGATCAAAGTAGTGTGACAGCATGTCACCTCAAAAATTATTTGTTTGTTATCACTTACCTACTCGAGGACGAGCAGGAGTTAAGCTTGGGGATGTTGATACATCCCAAACGTATCTATAATTTTTGATGCTCCATGCTTGTTTTGTTACAATTCTTATATGTTTTATGTGCACTTTTCCACACTTTTTAGCATTTTCTGGGACTAACCTATTAACGTAATGCCGCAGTACTAGTTCATGTTTTCTGCTGTTTTTATGTTTCAGAAAAGTTGTACATGAAATTTTCTCGAAATTGTACGAAACAAATGCCTAGAGTCTTATTTTCCTGGGACGAAGATGGAGCCGGAAAACAGCGCAGGAGAGCTAGGTGGCAGTTGATATAACAGCCCGCACCAGCCTCTCGTGCCTGCCCTTCTCGTTTGCCTTCTTCTCCAGCCGACCGAGCCTCATCCACCCTAGGTTTCCCCCTCCACGAAAGGTTCGGGAGGGTAGTCTGAGTTCCATCCCTCCCCTGCCGGAGGAAATCACCGACGGAGGCCTCTACATCGCCATGTCTTCATCCGAGGTGATGCGTGAGTAGTCCTCCACGAGACCATGGGTCCATAGCAGTAGCTAGATGGCTGTCTTCTCCTTGTTGTGCTTCATGTATAGATCTTGTGAGCTGCCTAACATGATCAAGATCATCTATTTCTAATTGCTACATGTTGGTTTGATGTGGATCCGATTAATAGAGAGATTGCTTTGGTTGAGATTATGTATTATATTATTATGATCTTGCATGCTCTCCGTTTTTAATAGATGCTCTAGCCAAGTAGATGCTAGCGACTCCAAGAGGGAGTATTTATGCTCGATAGTGGGTTCATGCCTCTATTTAACCATGGGAAGTGACCTTGTTCTCTACGGTTGTAGATGTGGTGTTGCTACTAGGGAGAAAACAGCGGTGTTCTATTCAATGGTAGTTTCATCGTTTACTTTACATACATTGCTTAAAGCGATAGTCCATTGTTTGCAACTTAATACTGGAGGGTGTCGCGGATGCAATCCTGAAGGTGGATTATTAATCATAGATGCAGTTGGATTACGGTCTATGTATATTGTAATGCCCGCATACTTTCATAGCATGTATTTTGCACCAACCATTATCGTAGAATCTTTGTTTGTCAATTGCCCATCTGTAATTTGTTTACCCAGCATATTTATTTTATTGGGGAGGCGCCTCTAGTGAACTGTGGACCCGGTCCTTCTTCTTTTAATTGTAATCTTCTACAGCATTTTTCTGTTCTGTTCTCTGCAAACAATTCTTCTTCCACACAGTTTGTTTAATCCTTTGTTTTCAGCAAAACCAGTGAGCTTGACAACCTCGCTGAAAGTTGGGGACAAAGTACTTGGTTGTTTGTGTGCAGGTCTCCACGTTGCTGCGACGCCGTTGCGCCCTGCCACGAGTGGGTTCGCAACACCTCGGGAGAGAACGTTTTTCTCCTACGGTCGATAAACCTTGGTTTCTTGCTGAGGGAAAACTTCTGTTGTGCTCATCATACCTTCCTCTTGGGGTTCCACTCAACGTTGCGCATAAATTCTCCTTCATCAAATCCGCGCTCAGCAAAGACTTTTTCTGGCGCCGTTCCCGGAGAACTGAAGAAAAGCTACATCACAAGGATTTCTAACTCCCACGGAAACTTCACACCAGCAGGGGACGACGACGCGGTGTCCTCTAACAACTCCAACTGAGCACCACGACCAGTTCCTGCACCATGGTTAGGCAACAACAAAGGAGAGTATGCAGCGTCATCAAATTGGTTAGCAGGAATAGTAGTGGAGTGAGGTGGAGATGACTCGACAGTGGAGGACGGTAGCTTGGCAAATGGAAACAGGTTTTCATCAAACACGACATCCCTAGAGATATAGACACGATTAGTAGGAACATGAAGACATTTGTACCCCATATATATGAAGGGAGCTATACCAAAAAAAAACACACTTTCTAGAGCGAAATTCCAACTTGCGTTTATTGTAGGGGCGTAAGTGAGGCCAACAGGAACACCCAAACACCTTGAAAAAAGTATAGTCAGGAACTTCATGCAAAAGCAATTCAATGGGTGTCTTCAATTAAGAACTCTAGTGGGAGTACGATTAATGAGGAAACAAGCAGTGAAGAAGGCATCACTTCGGAATCTAAAAGGAACAGATGCATGAGCTAGTAAAGTGAGGCCAGTTTCAACAATATGACGATGCTTACATTCAGCAGAGCCATTCTGCTGATGTATATGAGGACATGCTAAACGATGAGAAATCCCAAGCTTTTGGAAGAATGTGTTGCGATTGCGATACTCGCCACCCCAATCAGACTGAACATGGATAATTTTAATGCTTGAGAAGGCATTCAACATGCGTTTGAAATTGGATGAAAACATTAAACACATCAGATTTGCGCTTGATAAGATATAACCAAGTAAAGCGACAAGAAATTTTAATGCTCATTAATTTTAATGATGCTCTCGCAAGAAATAAGAGTTGAAGCAAAAGAGAGCATCAAAAGCAAATAAGAAACACTTTTAAGTCTAACCCGCTTCCTATGAATAGGAATCTTGTACACAAATAAATTCATGAAGAACAAAGTGACAAGCATAGGAAGATAAAACACGAGTAACTTCAAAATTTCCAGCACGTAGAGGTGTTTTAGTACCATGAAAATTTCTACAACCATATTTTCCTCTCTCATAATAATTTCCAGTAGCATCATGAACAAACTCAACAATATAACTATCACATACAACATTCTTGTCATGATCCACATGCATAAAAGTCTCATTACTCCATAGTGGGAGTAAAACTATCACAACCATCATTGTAATCATCATAAATTGGAGGCATGGTATAATCATAATAAACTTTATCCTCCATAGTAGGTGGCACCAAAATACCACTATCATTACAATCATCATAAATGGGAGGCAAAGTATCATCAAAGAAAATTTTCTCCTCAAAACTTGGGGGACTAAAAATATCACAACCAGCTTCCCCAAGCTTAAATTCTTCCATAGCATTAGCAATAATAGTGTTCAAAGAGTTCATGCTAATAACATTGCTACAACTATTTTGCAAACAAAGTTCCATGGGTTTTTTAATTCTCTCTTCAAACACATCATGTCCTAATTCAATATAAAGTTCATAAAGATCTCTAACTTTTTTGTTGTTTTCCATTAAGCCTAACTAGTGAAAATAAAAACAAGAAACAAAAAGATAAAATTGCAGAATTTAAAGGAGATACCCTCGAGCATTCACACACCGGCAACAGTGCTAGGAAATAGCTTAGTAGTCGGAGGATGTGAACACCTTTTACATTACCTCCCTGGCAACGGCGCCAGAAAATAGCTTGATGTCTATGCACGCTTCTATTCCTGTAGACAGTGTTGGGCCTCCAAGAGCAGAGGTTTGTAGAACAGCAGCAAGTTTCCCTTAAGTGAATCACCCAAGGTTTATCGAACTCAGGGAGGTAGAGGTCAAAGATATCCCTCTCAAGCAACCCTGAAATTAAGATACAAGAAGTCTCTTGTGTCCCCAACACACCTAATACACTTGTCAGATGTATAGGTGCACTAGTTCGGCGAAGAGATAGTGAAATACAAGTAATATGGATGATTATAAGTAGTAATTGCAATCTGAAATAAAAATGGCAGCAAGCGAACATGTAGCAGAACTTGTTGGAAACGGTGTTTCAATACTTAGAAACAAGGCCTAGGGATCATACTTTCACTAGTGGACACTCTCAACAATGATCACATAATTGAATAAATAAATGCTACTCTCAAACACTTTCTTGTTGGATAAAAAACACCATTCATTGTGTAGGGCTACGAAAGCACCCTCAAGCCGGAGTAAACAAGCTCCACAACTTCATAAAGGAATCACACACGATGCGCACCTGTCACCATCACACCGTGAGAGTGACTCCGGAGTTCACATTAAAGTAACCTCTAGAGTGCATAATAGACAAGAGTAACATCTACATATTCAACTAGATTACAAAGCTCATGATCACATAAAGATCACACCATGGGAGAGAGATGAACCACATAGCTACCGGTAGAGCCCTCAGCCTCGGGAGAACTACTCCCTCCTCATCATGGGAGACAGCAACGGCGATGAAGATGGCGCGGTGTGTCGATGGAGATGGATTCCGGGGCACTTCCCCGTCCGGCGGCGTGCCGAGCAGAGCTTGTCCCGAACTTGGCTTCACGATGGCGGCGGCTACGTAACTTTTCGTGGAGGAAGACCGATTGATTTAGGGTTTTCGCATCTGGAGGATTATATAGGCGGCTCGGAGGGGTCCCGGGGCCCACACCATAGTGGGCGCGCCCCCCTCGGCGCGCCGCGGTGGGGTGGCCACCTCGTGGCCCCACTCCGTCTCTCTTTCGAACACTCTGTGTAAAATAAGGCCTTGGCTTTTGTTTCGTCCAATTCCGAGAATATTTCTTGTGTAGAATTTCTGAAACCAAAAACAGCAGAAAACAGGAACTTGCACTTCGGCATCTTGTTAATAGGTTAGTTCCAGAAAATGCATAAAAATGATATAAAGTGTGAAAAAAACATGTAGGTATTGTCATAAAACTAGCATGGAACGTCAGAAATTATAGATACGTTGGAGACGTATCAAGCATCCCCAAGCTTAGTTCCTACGCCCTCGAGTAGGTAAACGATAAAAAGAATAATTTCTGAAGTGACATGCTACCAACATAATCTTGATCATACTATTGTGAAGCATATAAGATGAATGAAGTGACTCAAAGCAATGATCTATAGTTTGCTAACAAAAACATAATTACTAAACAATTGAATCATATAGCAAAAACTTTTCATGAATAGTACTTTCAAGACAAGCATCAAAAGTCTTGCATAAGAGTTAACTCATAAAGCAATAGATTCTTAATAAGAGGTTTTGAAGCAACACAAAAGAAGATTTAAGTTTCAGCAATTGCTTTCAACTTGTAACATGTATATCTCATGGATAGTTGTCAACATAAAGCAATATAACAAGTGCAATAAGTAAACATGTAAGAATCAATGCACACAGTTGACACAAGTGTTTGCTTCTAAGATAGAAAGAAGTAGGTAAACTGACTCAACATAAAGTAAAAAAAGAAAGGCCCTTCGCAGAGGGAAGCAGGGATTACTCATGTGCTAGAGCTTTTTATTTTGAAAACATGGAAACAATTGTGTCAACGGTAGTAATAATTCATATGGGTTATGTATAAAATCTCCTATAAGTTGCAAGCCTCATGCATCGAATACTAATAGTGCCCGCACCTTGTCCTAATTAGCTCGGATTTCCATGGATTATCATTGCATTACATATGTTTCAACCAAGTATCACAAAGGGGTACCTCTATGCCACCTGTACAAAGGTCCAAGGAGATAAATCGCATTTGATTTCTCGATTTTGATAGATCTCAACTTGAGGACATCCATACCGGGACAGCATAGAAAACAGATAATGGACTCCTCTTTTACGCTTTAAACATTCAACAACAAATAATATTCTCATAAGAGATTCTGAGGATTAATGTCCAAGCTGAAACTTCCACCATGATACATGGCTTTGGTTGGCGGCCCAATGTTCTTCTCTAACAACATGCATACTCAAACCATTTCAACTCATGGCAAATCTCCCTTACTTCAGACAAGACGAACATGCATAGCAACTCACATGATATTCAACAAAGGTGTGACAGGTTGATGGCGTCCCCAGAAAACATGGTTACCGCTCAACAAGCAACTTATAAGAACTAAGATACATAAGCGACATATTCATTAACACAATAGTTTTTTAGGCTACTTTCCCATGAGCTATGTATTGCAAAGACAAGGAATGAATTTTTTTTAAAGGTAGCACGCAAGTAATTTACTTTGGAATGGCGGGAAAATACCACATAGTAGGTAGTTATGGTGGACACAAATGGCATAGGTTTTGGCTCAAGGTTTTTGGATGCACGAGAAGCATTCTCTCTCAGTACAAGGCTTTGGCTAGCAAGGTTGTTTGAAGCAAACACAAGTATAATCCAGTACAGCAAAAATTACATAAGAACATATTGCAAGCATTATAAGACTCTACATTGTCTTCCATGTTGTTCAAACACTTTTATCAGAAAATATCTAGACCTTAGAGAGACCAATCATGCAATCCAAATTTCAACAAGCTCTACGGTAGTTCTCCACTAATAGATTTAAACTACATGATGCAAGAACTTAAAAATGATCTACTTGAGAGCTCAAAACAATTGCCAAGTATCAAATTATTCAAGACAATATACCAATTACCACATGAAGCATTTTCTGTTTCCAACAAAATAACAATAAATGCGAGGCTTTCAGCTTTCGCCATGAATACTAAAGTAAAACGAAGAACACAAGTGTTCAAATGAAAAAGCGGAGCGTGTCTCTCTCCCACACAAGCATGATAGGATCCGATTTATTCAGAGAATGAAAATAACAAAACGAAAAAAAAGCACACAAACGCTCCAAGTAAAGCACATAAGATGTGAAAGAATTAAAATATAGTTTCACTAGAGATGACCTGATAAGTTGTTGATGAAGAAGGCGATGCCTTGGGCATCCCCAAGCTTAGACGCTTGAGTCTTCTTGAAATATGCTTGGGTGACCCACGGGGGCATCCCCAAGCTTAGGATCTTCACTCTTCTCGATCACATTATATCACCCTTCTCTATTGACCCTTGAAAACTTCCTTCACACCAAACTCAAAGCAATCTCATTAGAGGGTTAGTGCATAATCAAAAATTCACATGTTCAGTAAGGACACAATCATTCCCAACACTTCTGGACATTACCCAAGGCTACTGAAATTTAATGGAGCAAAAAAATCCACTCAAACACAGTAAAAGAGGCAATGCGAAATAAAAGGCAGAATCTTTCAAAACAGAACAGTCTGTAAAGACGAATTTTTTCGAGGCACTTAACTTGCTCAGATCAGAAAACTCAAAACTAATGAAAGTTGCGTACATATCTGAGGATCACGCAGAATTTTCGCAGATTTTTTTGATTCTTCTACAGAGAGAAAAACGTGAATTCGTGACAGCTAAGAAATCTGTTTCTGCGCAGAAATCCAAATCTAGCATCAACTTTCTATTAGAGACTTTACTTGGCACAACAATACAAAATAAATATGATAAGGAGAGGTTGCTACAGTAGTAAAAACTTCCAAGACACAACAAAATAGTAGCAAAATAAAAACATGAGTTATCTCCCAAGAAGTGCTTTCTTTATAGCCATTAAGATGGGCTCAGTAATTTTAATGATTCTCTCGCAATAAGAGTTGACGCAAAAGAGAGCATCAAAAGCAAATAAGAAACACTTTTAAGTCTAACCCGATTCCTATGCATAGGAATCTTGTACACAAATAAATTCATGAAGAACAAAGTGACAAGCATAGGATGATAAAACACGAGTAACTTCAAAATTTCCAGCATGTAGAGAGGTGTTTTAGTACCATGAAAATTTCTACAACCATATTTTCCTCTCTGATAATAATTTCCAGTAGCATCATGAACAAACTCAACGATATAACTATCACATACAACATTCTTGTCATGATCCACATGCATAAAAGTCTTATTACTCTCCACATAAGCATAATCAATTTTATTAGTAATAGTGGGAGTAAAACTATCACAACCATCATTGTAATCATCATAAATTGCAGGCATGGTATAATCATAATAAAATTTATCCTCCATAGTAGGTGGCACCAAAATACCACTATCATTACAATCATCATAAATAGGAGGCAAAGTATCATCAAAGAAAATTTTCTCCTCAAAACTTGGGGGACTAAAAATATCACAACCAGCTTCCCAAGCTTAAATTTTCCATAGCATTAGCAATAATAGTGTTCAAAGAGTTCATGCTAATAACATTGCTACAACTATTTTGCAAACAAAGTTCCATGGGTTTTTTAATTCTCTCTTCAAACACATCATGTCCTAATTCAATATAAAGTTCATAAAGATCTCTAATTTTTTGTTGTTTTCCATTAAGCCTAACTAGTGAAAATAAAAACAAGAAACAAAAAGATAAAATTGCAGAATCTAAAGGAGATACCTTCGAGCACTCACAGCTAGGAAATAGCTTAGTAGTCGGAGGATGTGAATACCTTTTACCTTACCTCCCCGGCAACGGCGCCAGAAAATAGCTTGATGTCTACGCACGCTTCTATTCATGTAGACAGTGTTGGGCGAGCAGAGGTTTGTAGAACAGCAGCAAGTTTCCCTTAAGTGAATCACCCAAGGTTTATCGAACTCAGGGAGGTAGAGGTCAAAGATATCCCTCTGAAGCAACCCTGAAATTAAGATACAAGAAGTCTCTTGTGTCCCCAACACACCTAATACACTTGTCAGATGTATAGGTGCACTAGTTCGACGAAGAGATAGTGAAATACAAGTAATATGGATGATTATAAGTAGTAATTGCAATCTGAAATAAAAATGGCAGCAAGCGAACATGTAGCAGAACTTGTTGGAAACGGTGTTTCAATACTTAGAAACAAGGCCTAGGGATCATACTTTCACTAGTGGACACTCTCAACAATGATCACATAATTGAATAAATAAATGCTACTCTCAAACACTTTCTTGTTGGATAACAAACACCATTCATTGTGTGTAGAAAGCACCCTCAAGCCGGAGTAAACAAGCTCCACAACTTCATAAAGGAATCACACACGATGTGCACACTGTCACCATCACACCGTGGAGAGTGACTCCGGAGTTCATATTAAAGTAACCTCTAGAGTGCATAATAGACAAGAGTAACATCTACATATTCAACTAGATTACAAAGCTCATGATCACATAAAGATCACACCATGGGAGAGAGATGAACCACATAGCTACCGGGAGCCCTCAGCCTCGGGAGAACTACTCCTCCTCATCATGGGAGACAACAACGGCGATGAAGATGGCGGTGGTGTCGATGGAGATGGATTCCGGGGCACTTCCCGTCCCGCGGCGTGCGAATAGAGACCACTGCCCCCGAACTTGGCTTCGCGATGGCGGCGGCTACGTAACTTTTCGTGGAGGAAGACCGATTGATTTAGGGTTTTCATCGGAGAGATTATATAGGCGAAGGGCAGCCTCGGAGGGGTCCCGAGGGGCCCACACCATAGTGGGGCGCGCCCCCCCTCTTGGGCGCGCCGCCAGGTGGGGTGGCCACCTCGTGGCCCCTCTCCATCTCTCCTTCGGTGTTCTGCAACACTCCATGGAAAATAAGGCCTTGGGCTTTTGTTTCGTCCAATTCCGAGAATATTTCCTGTGAGAATTTCGAAACCAAAACAGAAAACAGAACGGCACTGAGCATCTTGTTAATAGGTTAGTTCCAGAAAATGTATAAAAATGATATAAAGTGTGAACAAAACATGTAGGTATTGTCATAAAACTAGCATGGTACATCAGAAATAATAGATACGTTGGAGACGTATCACACCGCCCGAGTGGTCCGGTGGTGGAGGCGCAGAGGACTTGGGGATGTACGACTTCCCCGAAGTAGGCACCGTGTAAGGGGTGGCGTGTGCGTGTCAATACCCGGATTTTTAAGTCCAGATGCCTATTATGTCGTACGTCGCAATCCCAGGAAGATTGTTGTTGCAAGACATAACAGTTGAATACCATAGAGTCATCATTTATTACAACACATAATGTCTTACATCCATAGATCACATGATCCAATATTACACAAATAGTTGATCTAATGATCAACGAACATAAATAGCGGAAGTGAAGTAGTAGGTGGAACTATCTATTCTACAGGCCAACGCTTGACGTTAGAAGCATCCTAGTTCTAGTAGACGTCCTGCTGACATTGGAACAGCCAGGGACACAGCCATGAGTACTTTAAGTACTCGCAAACTAATACTAATGTAAGTAATTATCAATTTTAGGGGTTGCTAAGCTCTAGGTTGATTTGCATAAAGCCAAGTTTAGTTCATAAACATTTAGTAAAGATGCTTGAATCGCTAGACTAACTCAAGTGGGTACATTAGTGTCATTCCCACAACCTCAGTTGTGTTTTCAAAATTCAAGTCACCATTCAATTCACCATTCCTTTTTAAGACAAGTTCTGACAACCAGTATGGCCTTTCCAATCGTCTGTAACCGTGGAAACGGCTATTCGAATAGGTTTACACTCTACAGAGGTTGTACTCTTGTGCCACAACTTTTGATTACATCCGTCGGGATAACCCCGAATCATCGTAACTCAGTATGCGGATCATCAACCATAACCTTTCACTTAAATAACCTAGTATAGGCACCTCTCCCCATGAGCTTGGCCTCCCGGTGAAAACAAACCGTCAACCCGGGAACTGCACAGGGCTTGGGTCGTACATTCACCTCATATTCACATCATTTCACTTTCAATGGAGGCAGCCTCGGCGTAACCCCTATGATGCTTGTTTAGAGGGAACACATACTAAACTATATAAGTTTCTAGTTAAGCCCTACCCATAATCAGGTATTGTGGGGGTACTTGTATAATTGGAAGGGTATCACATCCGAACCCAATCATCAGTTTTCACAAACTTTCACCCAGTCATTCAATTCACATTCACCTTCAAACTCTTTTTAAGTCATTTCATTTCACCTTGTTCCCATCTAGAGTAATCAATTTTATTTATTTAGCAATAGCAACTAGTCATGAGGGGTGCTATCTAGCTTTATTTGCTTAGGCTAACTTTGATACTCTTGTTCTATTCTAGACCAAGTGAATCATGAATCAAAAGGTAAACTTTGAAATACAATAAGTAAAATAATAGTAAGGTAAAACATGGAATAGGATCCTTGAGCATAAAGTAATATGTAATGGTGCCTTGCTCAGGGAGAGCTTTGCATTAGGGTGTCTTGCAAGAGTATTAGCTTGCCTTGAGCAGGGTAGTGGTCAAAGTTCTCTTCCTCCTCCTGGAAGTAGCCCTCCTCCTCTTGATACTCCTCGTTACTAGCGTCTATACACGAATACGAGGTATATAATCACCACACAAACTTAAGGGCTAAGCTAAACACACCAAAGACTCACACAAGCCTAAGCTAGCATCACATCTTTATCAACATGGTGATTGACTTAATTTTATGTTAAAGAAAAATAATTTCCTTTCATTATAATATTGATTATCATTTTTATTTATTTCTTTGGAGAAATAATTTCCTCTCATTGAATCTTATTAAGATTTAATCTCTTCAAATAATAATAAGGTATGAGTATATGTTGACCAAGGTCAACACTTCATATCTATTATTTGGGAGTGTGATTTAAAGGAGCGCTATACCTTATGCATTTTAATAATAGCATGGTAATGATTTAATATCTCTAAGTAACAAAGCATGAGGATTATTAGACCAAGGTAATTACCTCTCTTTGAACTACTTAGGATCACAATTTAAATGAGAGAGTATCTCTCATGCAATTTAATTAGTTAATTTGGGATGTTTTAAATGCACTAGAAATGGCCACATAACCATTATATTGCTCTAGTCCATGATCATACAAAACAACTATGTTATATTTTTGCAGAAACAATTAGAGTATACCAAATGTGGTTTATGAGAGTTGGAATCAACTCAAAATCATTTATAGATAATTTTTAATAATTATTTGAAGTTGGAAAAGGCCCTGCCTTGTTATTTTTATAATTTAAATTTGAACAGGAATTTGGAGGCAAGACCAGTGGCATGTTTTAGATAATTTCCTAAGCTTTCCGAATATATAAAATTTACTAAATTTGGTTCAGTGGATTTTGTTTTATTTATATTTGAAACAATCATCAGCAAGGAATTTTAATTAAACAGAAATTCAGTTTTTGAATTGATGGGCTTGGCGGGAAGACTAGGTGGGCTACACAGGCGAAAATGAGATGGGCCGGCCCAGCAGCGGTGACTTGCACGCGCGGGCCTCCTGACACGATGGCTCCACCCGTCAGGGGCGTTTAAACGCCGAAGCGGTATGGCTAACGTGGGGCGTTGGATCAGATGGGAGATCGACGGCTCACAACCGTCGTCTTCTCCGGCGAGAAGCCGACGCTCTCACGGCGAGCCTAGGGGGTCGGAGGGCATACCGGCGTTCCCGCGGGCGAGGGCGAGGTGCGTGGCGATGTTGTCGAAGGTGAGGAAGCCTGGCGAGGCTTGGGGAGGCGTGAATCGATGGCGACGATCTGCGGTCTCCGGCGGCTTCGAGCTCCAAATTGCGGCGGCTCCGGCGATGATTGGATGAGCTACTGGTGCGAGGAGACTCAAGGAAGGGAGGGGAGTGAGGTGGTGTGAATGGTTGGGTGCGGGAGGTGCTCTATTTATAGAGACATGGTGGTGTCGTGGGTGCGGTGAGAGAGCGTCGACGGCATGGCTGCTCCGGCGCTCGAAGGGGCAATGCAAGGACGGCTATCGAGTGGCGATGGTATGGCGAGGCTCTAGGAGTAGCTGGCGCAGCAAGAGGCCGATGGGATCACTCGTGCGCATGCTCATCATGCCACGGTACCCGCGGCGTTTCTCCGGCGAGGACGACGGCGACAAGGCAGCTGCTTGCTCTGGAGTGTGTCTAGCAGCTAGAGGTGAGGGAGGGGGTGCTCGACGCAGGCGTAGGATTGCAGGAGTAGGACGGAGGCGACTGGTCGTTGCCATGCTCTGGTGCGGCCAGTGCGCACTCACCGCGCGCATGGCGTGCACTGGCATGGTGCTGGGCGTGCGTCGCCTGGCCAATGCCGCGCTCGCACGAGCCAAGGCCGTGCAGGGTCATGATCAACAGGTACAGTGGCATCTCCAGGACATGGTGATCGAGCAAGGAGAGGGCCAGAGAGGAGTGGTGCTTGTGTGTGTGGCATGTGCATGGCATGGCCAAAGTTTTGCCATGCCCACACTTTAATCATCAATGGCAGGTACTGGGCTTGGTGTAGGAGTGATAGGGGAGCAATGATCAGCAAGATTCAAGAAAGGTTTAGTCTAAAATCTGTTGGACAAAAGCATGTGTGATGAATTCTGTTTTGTGTCTGCCAACTGTTCGACGAAATGGCCGCATGAGAAAAAAATTTAAATTTTGAAATTCTTTTTGGTGCAACTCATTTATATCAATAATGTGATAGAATGGTGGTGGTGGTATTCATTTTGGTGTTGGTTTGCAAAGTTTCCAAAATGTGGTTATCTTCACTTTACTCTCACATAGCATTTTGTCCTATTTACCATGGTCAACCTAAGCAGAGTCAACACTTGTGGTCAACAACAAAGTTGCTCATCTTGACATGATCTTGGATGAGGTAGAAAGAAATAGAGGGGTTTAGTTTAGGAATCTTCCAAAACAGTGGTGCAAAGAGGGCAACATTTTATAAATGTCAAAAGTGACCATTAACATATGTATGTTGGTTTTGCATTTTCCTTTGATTTGATTCTGGTTTCTTTGATGTATTTGTATTTGTTTTTGATATATAATGTTTTACAAGCAATGGATCAAGCCATGGTGGCCTTTGTTGATGATTTAATGTGTATGTGAGGGTTTTTGGCCATTTTTGTATTTCTTGTATTTCTCTCAAATTGAGATGCTATGATCATGGTTTTGGGTTTAAGAGTAAGTGATCAACACATAAACACTCATCATGGCAATTGCACACAAAAATATACACACTATGCATAAAACTACATGTGACACTATATGCATAATAAAAGTTTTTGTTTGTTGCAAATTTTGAGTATTTGAATTTCTCCTCTCTTTATTTCTTTATTGTTGAAAACTTGGGATGTTACAGTGCGCCACCCTTGTTGACGGCGAGAGCGGACACATCCCCGTGGCCACCGCGCTCTCGTCGCCCAGGACGGGCCTTGATACGTCCAATTTGTATCACTATTTTGTATCATAATTTGCTGTTATTCATTGATATATTTCGTATTGGGACACAATACTTATGTTATTTCATCTATTTTGCATGTTTCATCATCATTGGAGGATCAAGCACCGGAGCCGGATGCTGGAAAAGGACCGTCGAACGCAATATTTCGGAAGATCAAGCTGTGGAAGGAAATTTCACGTAAATTCCTATTTTCAGATGACGGAGGGAGCAGAAGGGGAAGAAGGGAGCCAGTGGGCGGACCACGGCCGGCGCGGCCCCGGCGCGCCACCTGTGGTGTGGGGGCCCCACAGCCCCTTTCGCCTCCTTTTCTTCGCGTTCTCCTTCGTCCCGAAAACCTAAGCCACGAGAGAGGACTCACGAAGTTACAGCCGCCTCTGCGGGGCGGAGAACACCAGAGAGAAAAGCTCTCCGGGCAGGAATCCGCGGAAATTCCCTCCCGGAGGGAAATCGACGCCATCGCCATCGTCATCAAGCGGGACATCATCTCCACCATCATCATCATCATCTCCACCATCTACACCGCCATCACCATCGCTGCACCTCGTCACCGCTGTAACAATTCGGGTTAAATCTTGATTGTATGATAGGGGAAACTCTCCCGACATTATTCTCTACTTGTTATAGATGCTATTGAGTGAAACCATTGAAACAAGGTTTATGTTCAGATTGTTATTCATCATCATATCACCTCTGATTGTATTCCATATGATGTCTCGTGAGTAGTTCGTTTAGTTCTTGAGGACATGGGTGAAGTCTAAATGCTAGTAGTGAATTATGGTTGAGTAATATTCAATGTTATGATATTTAAGTTGTGGTGTCATTCTTCGAGTGGTGTCGTGTGAACATCGACTACACAACACTTCACCATTTATGGGCCTAGGGGAGTGCATCTTGTATTCGGTTGCTAATTGCGGGGTTGCCGGAGTGACAAAACCTGAGCCCCCGTTAGTATATCGATGCAAGAGGGATCGCAGGATCTCGAGTTTAAGGCTGTGGTTAGATTTATCTTAATTACTTTCTTGTAGTTGCGGATGCTTGCAAGGGGTATAATCACAAGTATGTATTAGTCCTAGGAAGGGCGGTGCATTAGCATAGGTTCACCCACACAACACTTATCAAAACAATTAAGATTATTAAACCACATGAAGCGAAAGTACTAGACTAAAATCCCCGTGTGTCCTCAAGAACGTTTGGTCATTATAAGTAAACAAACTGGCTTGTCCTTTGAGCTAAAAAGGATTGGGCCACTTGCTGCAATTATTTCTCTCGCATTTTACTTACTCGTACTTTATTCATCTGTTACATCAAAACCCCCTGAATACTTGTTTGTGAGCATTTACAGTGAATCCTTCATCGAAACTGCCAACACCTTCTGCTCCTCGTTGGGATCGACATTCTTACTTATCGAAGATACTACGATACACCCCTATACTTGGGTCATCAAGACTATTTTCTGGCGCGTTTGCGGGAAGCGCTATTGGTAAGCGGAATTGGTAAGGAAAACCTTTACTGTTTGTGCTGATTTTATTTCTGCCTGTTGCTATAAATCATTATGGAGAGATCCTCTCTTCAATTTCTATTTGGGAAATCTACTACTACGCAACGGTAGTGGATGAAGCGCCAGGTGAGGAAGTAGTACCATATAAAATACCTATGAAAATTATTGAACGTGTTATGGATAACCGCTATGAAGGGGATGGAACTGTCCATCCTGGTGATCATTTATTGTTTTTGCATGAATTATGCGGGTTATTCAAATGTGCAGGTATTTCTATGAATGAAGTTAGGAAGAAACTATTCACTATATCGCTGTCTGGTAAAGCGGCGCACTGGTATAAATTGCTGAAGAATGGTGATTCTATTGATTGGGAGGACATTGTGCCTTTATTTTATTCCAAATTTTATCCTCCAAGTGAAATTCACACAGATCGGAACCGCATATATAATTTCTAGCCTCATGATGGAGAGAGTATTGCCCAAGCTTGGGGGAGATTGAAGTCTTTAATGCTCAAATGCCCCATTCATGAGCTGGTAATGTTATTATTGATAATTTCTATGCAAGACTTTCTTTTCAAGACAAGACCTTGCTGGATACTTCTTGTTCTGGATCATTTACACGCAACAAAGAAGAGTTTAAAAGGGACCTTCTTGATCGGATCCAAGAAAATACTGAAGGATGGGAGAACGACAAAGATAGAGAATCAGGTATAATTTATGATTATAAATGCATTGAAGCTTTTATGGATACTGATAAATTTCGTAATATGAGTGCTACATATGGTCTTGATTCCCAAGTTGTTGCAAATCTTTATAAAGCTTTTGCCTCTCATTATGAATTTCCTAAGAAGAATTTTGATAAGTATCATGAACCGTATAAAGATAAAGTTGATTCATCTGTAAACAAATGTGTAGTGATTGAAACTGTTGATAATGTTATTCCTGAAGCTTATATTGAAAAAACTCCTTTCCCTGCTAAAATGAAGGAGTACTCTCATATCTAGTGCGGTTAATAAAAGTGAAAAGAAACCTAAAGAACCTGAAGAACAAATTAAAATTGAACTCTTTGCAATAGTTAAAGATCTTGTGACTGAAAATGTGGAGGATGGTCATATTATTTTCTGTGAAGATGCTTCTAATATTGTTTCACATCCTAATAAACCCAAACAAGTTAGTGTTCCTATGCTATCTGTTAGAATTGGTGATCATTGCTATTATGGTTTATGTGATATTGGTGCAAGTGTTAGTGCTATTCCTTATGAGCTTTACACGGAGATTATGCACGAAATTGGTTCTTGTGAACTTGAAGATATTGATGTGGTTATTCATCCTAATAGAGAAACTATTTCTCCAATTGGTATTGTTCGAGATGTGGAAGTTCTATGTGGTAAGATTAAATATCCTGCTGACTTTTTGGTACTTGGTTCTGCTGCTAGTGATCATTGTCCTATCATTTTTGGTAGACCTTTTCTAAATACTTGTGGAGCTATTGTAAGAAAGAGAAAATTTTGACTAGATTTGCTGGTGAACCTTATGAATTTAACTTTTCTAAATTTACCAAAACTCCTTATAAAGCTGACTTGCCTAGTAATGATTTTAAAATGGAGCAGTGTGCATCTATTGTTCTTGTTCCTAATAATCCTTTGCAGCAACATTTGGAGAATAGTGAAAGTGAATCTTTTAGGAAAGAAAGAGATGAGCTTGAGGAAATTTTTCTTCGCCAACCTATTCTCAAGCATGATTTACCGGTGGAAGATTTGGGTACAACACCGCCACCAAAGGAAGATCCTGTTTTTGATCTAAAGCCTTTACCATAATCTTAAATATGCTCATATTGATGATAAGAAAATATATCCTGTTATTATTAGTTCTAAGCTTTCAGAGATTGAGGAAGAAAGGTTATTGGAAATATTGAAGAAACACCGAGGAGCTATTGGCTATACTCTTGATGATTTGAAAGGATTTCTCCTTCTATTTGCCAACATGCTATTAATATGGAAGAAGATGCAAAGCCTGTTGTTGAACATCAACGTCGTCTAATTCCGAAGATGAAAGAGGTGGTAAGGAACGAGGTATTAAAACTTCTTGAAGCTGGTATTATATATCCTATTGCTGATAGTAGATGGGTTAGTCCTGTGCATTGCGTTCCTAAGAAAGGAGGAATGACTGTTGTGCCTAATGATAATGATGAGCTTATTCCTCAAAGAATAGTTGTAGGTTATAGAATGTGCATTGATTTTCGAAAAGTTAATAAAGTTACTAAGAAAGATCATTACCCTTTACCCTTTATTGATCAAATGCTAGAAAGGTTATCCAAAAATACTCATTTTTGCTTTCTTGATGGTTATTCTGGGTTTTCACAAATTTCTTTTAAAGCTAAAGATCAAGAGAAAACCACGTTTACCTGTCCTTATGGAACTTATGCTTATAGGCGTATGCCTTTTGGTTTATGTAATGCTCCGCTACTTTTCAAAGATGCATGTGCTATTTTTCATGGTTTTTGTGAAAGTATTGTAGAGGTGTTCATGGATGATTTTTGTCTATGGGAATTCTTTTGATAATTGCTTGCGAAACCTCGATAAAGTTTTGCAGAGATGTGAAGAAACTAACCTTGTTCTTAATTGGGAGAAATGCCACTTTATGGTTAATGAAGGAATTGTATTGGGACATAAAATTTCCGAGAGAGGTATTGAAGTTGATAGAGCTAAAGTTGAAGCAATTGAGAAGATGCCCTATCCGAGGGATGTTAAAGGTATTCGTAGTGTTCTTGGTCATGCTGGGTTTTATAGGAGATTTATTAAAGATTTCTCTAAAATTTCAAAGCCTCTTACTAATCTTCTTCAAAAGATGTACCTTTTGTTTTTGATGATGATTGTAAGGAAGCTTTGAAACTCTAAAGAAAGCCTTAACAACTGCTCCTGTAGTCGAACCTCCTGATTGGAATTTGCCTTTTGAAATTATGTGTGATGCTAGTGATTTTGCTGTAGGCGCTGTTCTTGGACAGCGAGTAGATAAAAAATTAAATGTTATTCATTATGCTAGTAAGACTCTTGATGCTGCTCAAAGAAATTATGCTACAACTGAAAAGGAATTGTTAGCTGTAGTCTTTGCTTGTGACAAGTTTAGACCCTATATTGTTGATTCAAAAGTCACAATTCATACTGATCATGCTGCAATTAGATACCTTATGACAAAGAAAGATGCTAAGCCAAGGCTTATTAGATGGGTACTTCTTGCAAGAATTTGATTTGCATATTATAGATAGGAAAGGTGCTGATAATCCTGTTGCTGATAATTTGTCTAGATTGGAAAATATTGCTTATGACCTGTTCCTGTTAATGATAGTTTTCCAAATGAACAATTGGCTGTAATAAAGGTGAGCTCGCGAGAGAGCCCTTGGTATGCAGATTATGCTAACTTTATTGTTTGAAGTATTTGCCTCCAACATTTTCAGCTCAGCAAAGGAGGAAATTCTTTTATGACTTGAGGCATTATTTTTGGGATGACCCACACTTATATAAAGAAGGGTAGATGGTATTATGCGAAGATGTGTTCCTGAATATGAACAAGGGAAATATTGAGTAAATGTCATGGTAGTGTTTATGGAGGACATCACGCTGGAGATAGAACCGCGCAAAAGGTTCTACAATCAGGTTTTTATTGGCCAACACTCTTCAAAGATGCAAGGAAATTTATTTTATCTTGTGATGAATGTCAAAGAGTTGGTAATATCTCTAGACGCAATGAAATGCCTATGAATTATACTCTTGTTATTGAACCATTCGATTGTTGGGGATTCGACTTCATGGGTCCTTTCCCTTCTTCAGATGGTAACACTCATATACTTGTCGCTGTTGATTATGTTACTAAATGGGTAGAAGCTATACCTACAAAGAGTGCTGATGGTGAGACCTCTATAAAAATGCTTGTAGATATTATATTTCCTAGATTTGGAATACCTAGATATATTATGACTGATGGAGGTTCTCATTTTATTCATGGAGGTTTTAGAAAAACTCTTGCTAAGTATGGTATTAATCATAGAATTGCTTCCGCTTATCACCCTCAAACTAGTGGTCAAGTAGAATTATCAAATAGAGAGATTAAAGCTATCTTGGGAAAGACTGTTAATAAATCTAGAAAGAATTGGGCTAGTAAATTGAAGGAAGCACTTTGGGCTTATAGAACTGCTTATAAAAAACCCTATGGGAATGTCACCTTATAAAATGGTTAATGGAAAAGCTTGTCATTTACCTTTAGAACTAGAGCACAAAGCTTATTGGGCTGTTAGAGAACTAAATAAAGATCCGAAATTAGCCGGTAATAAGAGGTTGTTGCAATTAAGTTCTCTAGATGAATGGAGAAGTGAAGCTTATGAAAATGCTAAACTCTTTAAAGAAAAAGTTAAGAAGTGGCATGATAGAAGGATCATCAAAAGAGAGTTTAATATTGGGGATAAAGTCCTATTGTATCGGTCTCGTCTCAGATTCTTTGCGGGAAATTACTCTCGAAGTGGGAAGGACCATATGTTGTTGAGGAGGTGTATCGTTCAGGAGCAATTAAAATTAGCTCTCTCCAAGGCAATGCCACACAAGTGGTGAATGGACAAAGACTCAAGCATTATATTTCGGGTGATTCTTATAATGTTGATGTTGATATTATTCAAGTGGAAACACCGGAGGCTTTCATCAAAGGACAAATTGATAGTCCGCCAGAACTCGACTTTGAATAGGTAACATACAGGTAATAAAAAGTCCGCGTTTACCTTTCCGAACATTATTTCTTGTTTTTAGAAAATATGAAAAATTACGGAATCGAAACAGTGGAAAAGACGCGCGAGGGCCCGTCACCACGGGCCGGCGCGGCCACCCCGCCGCCCGACCTATGGTGACAGCCTCGGCGTCTCGTTTCCACTCGTTTTCGGCCGGAACCTTCCTTTTGTCGTAAAAATATTTGCTATATAATCCCCGGATCCAGGAGGTCCGTATATCGTTTTCTTGTCGTGTTTTGTTTCGAGCTGTTTTCGCCAGATCGCCGGATCTAGATCCACCATGTCCTTGTCGGGAACTCGGAAGGACAGCTTCTTTGAGGACGTCGTCAACCCGTACATGAACTGAAGATGCACCCCAAAGAATTGCTGCTCGTGGATGGAGAGTTGCAGATCAAAGATGTTCAGGGTCCTAAAGGAGAAGGGAGTTTGGAAGACAGGATGGAGAAACTGGAACAAGAGGTCTTCAACTACAAGAAGATGGCTGAGCGTGAAGTGGACATCTTTCACAAGATTGTGTCTGAACTCATTGATGGACACAACAAGGAGACTGCGAAGTTGTGGGACGATATCTTCTCACTTCACGACACCACCAACAAACTCCAAGCTCAACTCTATGATGTTCATAATCAAAACTGTGAGTATGAAAACAGGTTTAAGCGCATAAGCCATGCTGCTAGTTTCAGGTTCCCGGAGACCAAGATGTCTTTTGTTGATGGAGGGCCTCTTCCATGGAAGTCTGATGACGGCAAAGATTCACCATCATCACCGAAGGAGTAATTCATCATCGGTATTGGCATCCCCTTGGTTTGTTCCAAGCTTGGGGAGTGCCGCGATATCACATCATCACTACCTTTATCTTTTACTATCAAGTAGTGTCATATCATGAATAGGGAAGTTATCTTATGGAATAGTATGCAATGTGGAAGTATCTCTCTTAGTTAGTTATCTATGTATCCGTTGGTGTGAGTTATCGTTATGGAATATTAATGAGAAGTCTTATCATTTACTTTTTGCACACCTTATTTTAGTTTGCAATCTCCATTATATGATTACTCTTGACATGAGTATTGATATCACTTTGGGAGCATCAAGTAAATCTATTTGGTTTTGGCAAACTTAGCATTGGTCAATAGCAACAACACCCTGATGTTTGAATAGAAGAGAGAAATACACTTAGATACATTACTCTATTATCTCTATGCTAATGAGTTTAGTATTCTGAAGTTAAAATTGCTTGTGCTTATGGGAAAGATGCATGATTGTTCTATCATATGTATATTTGTTTGTTTCCCTCAACCTTTATGCTTGCTATCAAACCTTGCTAGCCAAAGACCTGTATCGAGAGGGAATGCTTCTCATACATCCATAACCTTAGACCAAACCTATGCCATTTGTGTCCACCATACCTACCTATTACATGGTATTTTCTGCCATTCCAAGTAAATACTTCATGTGCTACCTTTAAATAATTCAAACTATACTACTCCTTATTTGTGTCAATGTTTTATAGCTCATGAGGAAGTATGTGGTGTTTTATCTTTCAATCTTGTTGGGCGGACTTTCACCAATGGACTAGCGGCACATCCGCTTATCCAATAACTTTGCAATAAGAGCTGGCAACGGGGTTCCCAGCCCCAATTAATAACTTTCATTAATAATTCTCTTCACATGCTTTGCTCTGATTTATCATTAAGCAACTTAATTTTGCAATAGACACTCCTCCATGGTATGTGAATGTTGGAAGGCACCCGAAGATTCGGTTAGCCATGGATTGAGAAAGCCAAGGTTGGGGGAGTGTCATCCTTAATAAAACTAAAATACATGTGTAAACAAAAGAGAAGGGGATGATCTACCTTGCTGGTAGAGATGCCATCCCTCATGGGAGCCGCTCTTGAAAGGTTCGTTTGGCAAGGGGTTAGAGTGCCCGCTACCATTCGTTGACAACAACAAACACCGCTCAAAATCTTACTTTTATGCTCTTTATATGATTTCAAAACTTGAAAAGCTCTAGCACATGATTTAATCCCTGCTTCCCTCTGCGAAGGGCCTGTCTTTTACTTTTATGTTGAGTCAGTAAACCTATTTCTCTCTATCTCAAGCAAGCAATTGAGTTGTTGTGAATCAATCATTTATGCTATGATTCAGTTAATCATGTCTTTTATACTTTCTTGTTTAGTACCAATTTTATCTGAATGAATATGACTTTGAAGTTATCAATGATTATGAGAAGATTGTTATGATTGAATATGGAAGCCCAGCTATGAAATCTAATATGAAAGCTTTGCTTAGAAGTACAATCCGTTAGTAGTTCTCTGACCAAGAACAAAGTTTGCCATCACCAACTATGATTTCTTATGCACCTTTACTTGTGATTTCTCTTTACCTATTTCAAGATGAGTTATATGAGGAAGTTGTTTACTAGAATGTCTTGTGTGAATGAATATGATGCTTCTTGTCCGTATTTTATTTATCGACTCTTCACTCCATAAACATGTGGTCTTGTTTATCGAGCTCAGTTTCGCTTGGGGACAAGCGAGGTCTAAGCTTGGGGGGAGTTGATACGTCAAATTTGCATCACTATTTTGTATCATAATTTGCTGTTATTCATTGATATATTTCGTATTGGGACACAATACTTATGTTATTTCATCTATTTTGCATGTTTCATCATCATTGGAGGATCAAGCACCGGAGCCAGGATTCTGCTGGAAAAAGCACCGTCGAACGCAATATTTCGGAAGATCAAGCTGTGGAAGGAAATTTCACGTAAATTCCTATTTTCCAGATGACGGAGGGAGCCGAAGGGGAAGAAGAGGGAGCCACCGTGGGCCAGACCACGGGCCGGCGCGGCCCATGGCCTTGCCGCGCCACCCGTGGTGTGGGGCCCCCAGCCCGCCTCCTTTTCTTCGCGTTCTCCTTCGTCCCGAAAACCTAAGCTACAGAGAGGACCTCACGAAGGGTTACAGCCGCCTCTGCGGGGCGGAGAACACCAGAGAAAAGAGCTCTCCGGCGGGCAGGAATCCGGGGAAACCTCCCGGAGGAAATCGACGCCATCGCCATCGTCATCAAGCGGGACATCATCTCCACCATCATCATCATCATCATCTCCACCATCTACACCGCCATCACCATCGCTGCACCTCGTCACCGCTGTAACAATTCGGGTTAAATCTTGATTGTATGATAGGGGAAACTCTCCCGCATTATTCTCTACTTGTTATAGATGCTATTGAGTGAAACCATTGAACCAAGGTTTATGTTCAGATTGTTATTCATCATCATATCACCTCTGATTGTATTCCATATGATGTCTTGTGAGTAGTTCGTTTAGTTCTTGAGGACATGGGTGAAGTCTAAATGCTAGTAGTGAATTATGGTTGAGTAATATTCAATGTTATGATATTTAAGTTGTGGTGTCATTCTTCTAGTGGTGTCGTGTGAACGTCGACTACACAACACTTCACCATTTATGGGCCTAGGGGAGTGCATCTTGTATTCGGTTGCTAATTGCGGGGTTGCCGGAGTGACAGGAGCCCCCGTTAGTATATCGATGCAAGAGGGATCGCAGGATCTCGGAGTTTAAGGCTGTGGTTAGATTTATCTTAATTACTTTCTTGTAGTTGCGGATGCTTGCAAGGGGTATAATCACAAGTATGTATTAGTCCTAGGAAGGGCGGTGCATTAGCATAGGTTCACCCACACAACACTTATCAAAACAATGAAGATTATTAAACCACATGAAGCGAAAGTACTAGACTAAAATCCCCGTGTGTCCTCAAGAACGTTTGGTCATTATAAGTAAACAAACCGGCTTGTCCTTTGAGCTAAAAAGGATTGGGCCACTTGCTGCAATTATTTCTCTCGCATTTTACTTACTCGTACTTTATTCATCTGTTACATCAAAACCCCTTGAATACTTGTTTGTGAGCATTTACAGTGAATCCTTCATCGAAACTGCTGCCAACACCTTCTGCTCCTCGTTGGGATCGACATTCTTACTTATCGAAGATACTACGATACACCCCCTATACTTGTGGGTCATCGGGCCTCCACACGTTGCTCACTGTTGAGGAGGCGCTGGTACAACTCGTGGGGAGACATCGGTGAAGTGGCGGCGTGCTCATTGACCACCTCCACGAGACCATCGTACTCTTCATCGAGGCCATTGATGACGTAGGAGGTGAACTCGGATTCACGAAGGGGCTGGCCAATGGAGGTCAGCGTGTCCGCAAGCTCACGAACTTTGTTGTAGTAGTCCGTAACGCTGAGATCGATCTTCTCACACTCGCCGAGTTGGCGACGGAGAGCATTGGCGCGCGCCTGGGACTGCGCCGAGAAGGTCTTCTCCAGGATGCTCCACGCCTCATGCGAGGTTTTGGCGAAGACGACGAGCCCAGCAACCCCGGCGTGAGGGAGCCCTGGATCGAAGAGAGGTTGGCCTGATCTTGCGCGGTCCAAACACGGTGAGCCGGATTGATGACTGGTCCGTGCACGCCGTCAACCAGCGCGGGAGGGCAAGGTAAGGTGATGTCGACGTAGCCCATGAGGTAATGACTCCGAAGAAGAGGAAGGACCTACGCACGCCAGAAGATGTAATTTTCCGGCGAAAGTTTGATGGTAATGTGGTCTCCAAAGTGGTTGGGCGCCGGGAGCAGGCCAGATGAGTCCGGCGTGGGTGACGGTGCTGCTGGCGGCGCGGCCACCACTGAGGCAACTGGCGGAGGAGCCGACAGCAGAGGAGCCAGCAGCTGGAGAGGCCGCGCCGAAAGCCTGAAGCTGTAGCGCGGGCGGGGCCGCAGACGATGATGCCGATGGCGAATGCGAGAACATGGAGCCGACGGCGAGGGTTCCGATCGAGGGGCCGGTCATGGCGGCGTGCTCGATCGGCCTGTTCAGCAGCGCGGCGAGGGAGGCCGGCAGGTAGCCGGCGGAGGTGAGGCCGGTTGTCGAGGAAGAACTCGACATGGCGGGGCGGAAGCGGCGGATCGAGGACGCGGCGGCGGCGGCCTAGGGTTATGCGCCGACCTAGTCTGATACCATGATACCATGTAATGAATAATGTTTGGGGGAACCGGCACTGCTCCAAAGAGAGAGACCTATCTCATATATATATATGGGGTATACAAGATACATATATAAGTATCTATACCATATACAATATGACATACATATACAGCTACTATACATGTCTAACACGCTTCAAAACGGTTGGCAGGAAGGAATATAGAGCTTGTAAGCGACGGGTAGCGAGCGGCAGCTGGCGGACAGCCGGACGGGCGGTCTATATGGCGTTTTACTTTTCGCGACCAAAATTGTGGATGCAGCCTAGCCGTTCACCTTGTACGGTACAGGCGGATGGGTATCTCATGCTCTTAGAGCATCCCCACTCGTTGGCGCTCCCCACGCCCAAATCCGGCGAAATTTTCGTCCGGATTGGAGGAAGATTTGGCGTGGGGAGGAGTAGTTTCCCAGTCGTGTGCTCCCCAAGCGGCGTTTCTCGGGGAAAAAGAGGATGGCTCGGGAATCCGGACGAAAGAGGAGACACGTGGGCGTGGGCGATTGGTTTAGCTTCATCCGGAGTCCCCGGAGACCCCGGAAACCGAGGATGGCATGGGGAGTCCGGACGAAAATAGGCTCAAATCCGGACCAAAACGAGGGGCCTTGTTTTGCCGTCCGGATGAAAAAAAGTGGCCGTGGGGGGCTCTATGGGGAGACGAGTGGAGATGCTCTTACTACCGGCCGGGGAAGGATCTAGAGAAAGAGCAAGGTGTCGCGCGGTCACTTGCAGGCAGCTGCTCTGCTCCAAAGTTAATGGGCATGTTTGCTTGTCTGATCATCAGCGCCCACTGCGCAGCGTGTTTGATCATCACTTCATCAGTCTGGCGCGTCGGCGCGGTGTGGCATCGCGTGTGCTGACACGAAGGTTTGGCGTTTCGCTCCACATAGTTCCGAGAAGTTGGGCACGGCACGAATAGGACAAAAATTGGGAGAGATACATATATTAATTGGGAGTATTTATGCAAAGCTCGCAAGATATGCTCATATTAATTAGGAGATACATATATCAATGCAGTGTTGACATCTAAACCTAATTTCATTACAAAATAAATGTTGTGGTGTTTATACAAAACTATCAAGATATTCTATATTAATTGTAAGATATACATATGTAAATGCATGAAATTAACCAACCAATATCTAATATTCCATCATGTGCCTATATAAATACACACAACGGTACACCAAGCATGAGTCATATGTTTTCCTCATGGCGCTCAGTAAAACCAACCCAAGGATGCAGAACATGGTCATTATTGCTTTCATGCTCATGACCATTGTGCCTTCAAAGTTGCCATCCTGCCAAGCAAGTATGCAGTAACTTTTTTGTATTTTACATGCAGTTTTCAAATATTCGAAGTACTATGAGCAGCTTTTTAGTTTTATTTGTGTAGACTATATTACTAAATTGTTTCTCCTGTGATGTATTGATTGTAGTTTATCGACCCATATGCATACAATTTGAGGAGTGCACTATCGAGTCGTGCGATAGTGACTGCCTATGAAGAGGCTTTCGCGCACCTTATCGAGTGCGTTGCGAAGCCATCCATAATCATCATGAGTGTTGTTGTATACATCTTTGGTAGGTTATAATGAGAGCGATAAAGATTTTCAGCATATGGAATTCAATAATGCTGATGAATGATGCCCCGAGCATGTAACGTATTGGATGCCAATTATTGAATAAATTTATATTTTCTAATAAACAGTGATTAAAGGCATGAATCTCATTGGATACGGGAAATTTAGATGGAGGAAGATTGACCACGTAGGATGTGTTTTTTAACCCATACATGTAGAATGGGGCGTAGGCATATAGCCATTTTATATTTGGTGGGGCGAAAAAAATATCCATGTGGAGTCTTAAAGCACTCTAGAACCAGTAACCGACGAGTCCGCAAAAATTGATTAACTCGCGGTGGCCTGAGCAGATTTTTTCTGTTTTTTTACTCTCACCTCATATGCAGAGGTGGAAAACTCACGAACCCAATAATTTTGTATAACCGGATATGGCATTGAGGCTACCTAACACCAAAACTGTATCTGTGGAGTCTGAAAACACTTCACCCTTTTTTTCTCATTTGGTCTATCAAACACACATGCTCATATCAGTTCGTCCATAATTGCCCCACCTTTCATCCCTTATACATATGGCTTCGGGGTAGTTTATTAACAAATAGTGATAGGACATGCCTTACGGGGTATATCATAAGGAGACTTGCAGTCAGCCCAACACGTCTGGGCTCGCTGAAGATGCTGACTGGACTCATAAAAGGCCCAAGATGGCGACTTCAATATGTACTCGTTTAGAACACTTGTAACCCTAGTTGGCTGTATATATAAAGCCACCTCTAGAGGTTAGAGGGGGAAATCTACACGACACATGCCGCCTAAGCTTCTAAGGTGGCGGCCACCATGTAAACCAATCTATTATTATATAGTGAATTCTAGCAGGATGTAGGGATTCGACATTGCTATAGATGATAAACCTAGGTAAACTATGTGTTTGCCAATCTTGCTCCCGGATCTCCTACGTTGTATTTCCCTGTCGTGATGAACCCATGGGGCAAGCGATGATTGGAGCAACGATATGGGCTGGCTCCTTCTTCAACATCAATGACAAGTTTACCATCGATGGCCTCTGTGCCGACGCGTTCAACTTCTTCATTGCCATAATGATCCTAGATGTGTCGGCAAAACCATCAATCAGCTACATGAGAGTCTCCGATCTCACCCGAGAAGGCAGGGAAAAATAACTACGAACCCCGGAGACTGGCATCAACAAGTGCTTTGCATGCGCCGCTGGTTATCGAGATCTCCTAGCGGCGCTATACATGACAGGATCATAACTCGTCGGCAAAGGTTGTGACCAACTCGAAGACGTCCAGGCTATTGCCTGAATCTGTACCGCATGTCTGGATTAGAAAGGGTGGTTGGGTGAATCCCCACCCTTTGCAATCCATTCTCGTAAAAATTTATTTAATTAAGTTATGGATTACTTGACTTTGTAAACAGTGAGTGTGTAAGCATCCGAGTTAACGACGATATTGGCCACTATTTTCAAACGTAGAAGGGGTTGATGTAGGGAGACTCGTTGTCTCATATCTTATTTAATATATATATCACTATGTTTATGGAGCACAACATAAAAAACATCTTGTGTATCTTCAAACAATTATAAGGTATAAAAATACTTTAAAATGAGGTGTTTTGTTTTGGTCAAGTTAAAGAAGTAGAAGACCAATATAGATAATTGTGTTGTTGTGAGCCGGGTCCTTACCTTTCAGATACCTAGGGATTCCAATATATTTTAAAATTTGAAAAATGGTGAATGGAAGCAAATGGAGGATTGATGCATGTAAAATGCATACATAAACTTTGCACTTTATTGCCACATATTACCATATTTTTTCACCTTATATAATGTTTTCTGGGATTTTCTAAACAATCCCCTCTCCTCTTGTTCTAACTCCGTCTGGCGGAAAACGCCTCTTTTTAGTGTTTTTGACTTTCTACGAGCTATGGGACTCGGAAAAGGGAAAAGTCAAGGGCCACGCTTCGGAATTTTCGAGACGACCAATATGAGCTAGAGTGGGACACTAGGAGGTCAAGGGGATGTAAACTAGAGCAGGTGGCGCGCCCACCCCCTTAGGGCGTGCCACCTATGCTCGTTTCCCCCTCTATCAGCCTCAATCTTGCCCCACGGACTTCGATTGACCTAAAAACCCTATATATATGACCCCCAGGGTTTCGTCGAGGCTACGGCGCCAGAGATCAAAAACACATAAACAGAGAGTCAGTATGCCACCGCCGGCAGAGGCCGAAGAGGGGAAACGCTGTCGGAATCGCATCCGGTGGACTCCCCCTCCGGTGTGGTCATCATAATCATCTTCATCAACATCATCATCTCCATCACCATCTACAGCAACTCACCATCTTCATATACCCTTTGTGATCTCTTGGCAAACATGATGTACGATGCAATATATTGTTTTCCCATGATCTATTGTGTCTCTATGTTGATGTTTGAGTAGTGACTTGTTCTTGAAAATGGTGATATAGTTTGTTTTTGGTTGCATACAAGTATGTGTTATCTTCTATGATGATCTTGTTGTACTAACATATGAGTGCACACATATGTTGGGGGATGGACAAGGTTGTCGTCGTTGCATGTTGATGGGATGAGGAATAGCCGGAGTTTGACAGAAACCGAATCCCAAGTCTTAGAGATACATGTTGTATTAATTCGTGGTTAATCAACGGGGGTATTATCATGGGGACCTTAGATCTAAATGCGGTGGTTGGACTTTATGTCTTAATAATTCCCTTGTTTGCTCCTAATTAGCCTCAGGATCAATCACTAGGGGTGTATTTGCTCAGGTATATGGCTGCACCTATTCATGGATCCTCCTTAGAAGAAACAATAAAAAGACTATCTTTGCGCTTCACTAATTATGCCAACCACACAAATGAAGTAGCAATTTGCCATAACACTTACTGCCTTGAGTTACTCCACTTCACTTCACTTCATCTCACTTTACTTTACTACACTTTAATTTTCTTGCATTAGTTTTATTCATTGCATTTTATTTTTAGCATTTGTAGTTTCATAGTAAAAACCTCTTCACACACACACACACACACACACACACACACACACACACACACACTATAGATCCGAACTTTGCATAGAAGGCCACATAATTGGGTTATATGGCTTTAGAGAATAGATAGTTTAACTTCGGCTCCTTGTGGGTTCGACACTCAAATAATTATCGAATTGTACTACGGTGATCCCCTGCACTTGGGGGTTATCAAGATACTTTTTAGACGTTGTTTCCGGTGAGCGTAGAGCTAGGATTCTATTATTGCTTGCATTGCTAGTTTACTTTCAGTACCTTGCACATAAAATTAAAACTATAAAAAAAATTAGATAATGAAATATGCTATAGAGACTTCTCGTGACTCTCACAAATATCTGAAGGAATTGCTAGATAACTATGTTAGAAACTTGAATATTCCCTTGCCTACTAATATATTGAATGCAAGAAATCATTTTGAGGGTGCCAAGAAAGAATAAGAGAAGGAGGAGGATGATACATTGCAAACGAATCTATAATTTTTGATGCTCCATGCTTGTTTTACACCAATTTCTATATGTTTACACTTCGTGAAATTTTTATGCATTTTCTGGAACTAACCTATTAACAAGATGCCACAGTGCCAGTTCATGTTTTCTGTTGTTTTTGTATTTCAGAAAAGTTGTACAAGAAATATTCTCGGAATTAGACGAAACAAAAGCCGAAATTCCTATTTTGTTGTCATGAAGACGGAGTCCAAAGTGGAGACGGAGAAGAGCCAGGAGGCAGCCACACCATGCCTAGGCGCGGGCCTCCCTCTGGCCACGCCTAGGGGTGGTGTGGGCCCCTCGGGCGCCCACCGATCTCGCCCTTTCGCCTATAAATTCACATCCTCGGGAAAAACCTAAGCACCCGAGCCTCCATCCACGAAAAGTTCCGTAGCCGCCGCCATCGTCAAACCTAGTTCGGGGGGTTATGAAGCTCTTCCCGGCACCCTGCCAGAGAGGGAGATCATCACCGGAGGCCTTGATACGCGTAGATGCACACGTCCGTTGGGAACCCCAAGTGGAAGGTATGATGCGTATAGAAGCAAGTTTCCCTCAGTATGAAACCAAGGTTATCGAACCAGTAGGAGCCAAGAAGCACGTGAAGGTTGTTGGTGGAGGAGTGTAGTGCTGCGCAACACCAGTGAAACCGGCGCCAACGTGGAACCTGCACAACACAATCAAAGTTGTCAATCTCACCGGCTTGCTGAAAACAAAGATTAAACGTATCGAGTGGAAGATGGTGTTTGTTTGCAAAGAACAGAAAAGAACAATGATTGCAGTAGAATGTATTCAGATTTAAAAGAATGGACCGGGGTCCACAGTTCACTAGTGGTGTCTCTCCAATAAGATAACTAACATGTTGGGTGAACAAATTACAGGCGGGCAATTGACAAATAAAGATTCAATACATATCAACGATGATTACTATGTGATTTTATCAGGGCATTACGACAAAGTACATAGACCGCTATCCATATGCATCTATGCCTAAATAATCCACCTTCAGTTATCATCCGAACCCCCATATTAAGTTGTAAACAACAGATAATTGCATTAAGTATGGTGCGTAATGTAATCAACACAAATATCCTTAGACAAAGCATCGATGTTTTATCACTAGTAGCTACAGCACATCCACAACCTTAGAACTTTCTGTCACTGTCCCAGATTAAATGGAGGCATGAACCCACTATCGAGCATAATTACTCCCTCTTGGAGTTACAAGTATCAACTTGGCCAGAGCCTCTACTAGCAACGGAGAGCATGCAAGAACATAAACAACACATATATGATAGATTGATAATCAACTTAACATAATATTCTATATTCATCGGATCCCGCCAAACACAACATGTAGCATTACAAATAGATGATCTTGATCATGTTAGGAAGCTCACAAGATCTATAACAATGATAGCACAAGCGGAGAAGACAACCATCTAGCTACTGCTATGGACCCATAGTCCAAGGATGAACTACTCACGCATCAATCCGGAGGCGGGCATGATGATGTAGAGCCCCTCCGGTGATGATTCCCCTCTCCGGTGCCGGAGGCGATCTCCTGAATCCCCCAAGATGGGATTCGCGACGGCGGCGTCTCTGAAGGTTTTCCGTATCGTGGCTCTCTGGGGGGTTTCGCGACGAAGGCTATTTGTAGGCGGAAGGGTAGGTCAGGGCGTCACGAGGGCCACACAACAGGGCGCGGCCAGGGCCGGCGCGCCGCCTGGTGTCAGCCACCTCGTGGCCCCACTTCTCCCTTTGGTCTTCGGCTTCGTGTAAAAATAGGCCCCTGGGCGTTGATTTCGTCCAATTCCGAGAATATTTCCTTACTAGCATTTCTGAAACCAAAAACAGAGAAAACAGAACTGGCACTTCGGCATCTTGTTAATAGGTTAGTGCCGGAAAATGTATAATAATGCTGTAAAGTATGTACAAAACATTCACGTATTGTAATAAAAGTAGCATGGAACATAAGAAATTATAGATACGTTTGAGACGTATCAGGCCTCTTCATCACCATGCCCACCTTCGAAGTGATGCGTGAGTAGTTCATCTCTGGACTACGGGTCCAGAGGAGTAGCTAGATGGTTGTCTTCTCCTCCATATGCTTCATGTTTTGATCTTGTGAACTGTATCATGATCAAGATCATATTTATGTAATGCTACATGTTGTGTTTGCTGGGATCCGATAAATATCGATGGTTGAGTTGATTATGGACCTGTTTATATGTTATTTGCGATCTTGCATGCTCTCCATTGCTAGTAGATGCTCTGGGCAAGTATGTGCTTGTGACTCCAACAGGGAGTATTTATGCTCGATAGTGGGTTCATGCCTCTAGTAATATGGGAGAGTGACAGTAAATCCTAAGGTTGTAGATGTGTTGTTGCTACTAGGGAGAAAACAACAATGCTTTATCCAAGGATAATTCTATTATTTACTTTACACACTTTATTTAATGCAATAATCTGCTGCTTGTAACTTAATACCCAAAGTTGTTCGGATGATATCCTGAGGGTGGATTATTAGTCATAGATGCAGTTGGATTACGGTCTATGAATCTTGTTGTAATGCCCAAATGAATCGCATAGTAATCATCTTGTCATGTATGGTCTTTATTCTGTCAATTGCACAGCTGTAATTTGTTTACCCAGCATGTTATTTAGCTTTATGGAGAGACACCTCTAGTGAACTGTGGACCCTGGTCCTTTTCTTTTACACTTTTAAACCACCTACTGCAAAGCATTGTTCTCTTTATTTCACTGCAAACAAACATCTCTTTTCACACTATATGTCTAATCCTTTGTTTTCAGCAAAACCGGTGAGATTGACAACCTCACTGTAAGTTGGGGTAAAATAGTTTGGTTGTGTTGTGTGCAGGTTCCACGTTGTTGCTGACACCGGCAGTGCGTCCTGCCGAAGTCAGCCATCAACACTTTCATAATTGATTTCTTTCTCCTACTGGTCGATTAAACCTTGGTTTCTTACTGAGGGAAAACTTGCCATTGTGCTCATCATACCTTCCTCTTGGGGTTTCCCAACTGCATACTCTGCACAACATCAAGCTCTTTTCTCGCGCCGTTGCCGGTGAGAAAGAGGATTTCTGCAAGGGGAGTATCTCATCTCCAATCTCTTTACTTTGTTATTGTTTTGCTTAGTTTATTTTACTTTGTCTTGTTTGCTTCTTTTTATCAGAAACACAAAAAATAGTTCATTTTATAGTTGTTATTTGTTGCTTTATTTTTAGCTCATCGTGTTGATCCCTAAGTACGTTCTGAAAGACTTATCAATAAGTAGTGGTTCTATAATTGGGAGAGATAACATTGAAGAATTCTTTAATCATGTTAGTAAGCACAAAGATATTGAGGATAGATCCTTAGTAGAACTTGCTCCTAATGATGAAACTGCTGCAGCTTATTTATTTCAAATGTTGGAGGCTAGGTTTGTTAACCTTAACCCCATAATGCAGCAAATGTTTCTTAAACTTCATGAAGTTGAGGATGATGAAGAGATTTTATTCTGAAAACTTTGCTTAAAGAATTTAGAGATGTCGTTATAGAAGCTAGGAAAGTCTTTGATCGGTTTAAGATGCTAGGATCATGTGTAGATGTTATTGGTACACTTGAAAAGATAGACAAAACCAAGCCTAAAAATAGGGAGGAAATCAAAATAACAATATCTTTCAAACTCGTAGGAATGCATGAAGCTTTGGAAAAGAATTTGATTGGACTGTTCCTGAAAACCCATTTGATGAAAGTAGTGAACCCGGGAATGTTGATAGAGGGTCTTCTAAAACTTATATGGATAAAATACAATTCCTTGTTGAAAAGACTTCTGGCATTAATATCGATGCTTCTTCACTTGAAAATACTTGATTCAAGCTTTTTGCGCCTAGCTGCCACCAAAAAAATTATTATTATCAGCCAGAACGTCGGATTGATTTGAAGTTGTTTGAGTACTTGCCCAGGGTTATTATATAACTTTCATTAGTTTTGCACTTTTCGATTTGAGCAACAGAGGATTTTCGAAAAAATCGATATTTACCCGTTGTTCTGTTTTGACAGATTTCTCCCACTATTTGCATTTTCCTCTTAATCTTTTTATTTTTGAGTTCTTTTGAGAGAAAGAGATTTTAAAAGAAGTTGCTACAGTAACTAATTTTTTAATGGATGTTTGACTTACGTTATAACTGAACCAAAGTGGATTTGCTATTTTGATTACACTAATGCTCCTAATGAAAATTGTGTGAAGTTTTGTATGAAGGTCAAGTGTAGGGAGAGAAGAATGATGTGATGAGATGAAGGATGGACAAAATCCAAGCTTGGGGATGCCCATGTCACCCCAAGAAATATCCAAGAGGTAAAAGCGTCAAAGCTTGGGGATGCCCAAGGCATCCCCTCCTTCATCAACAAAAATATCAGGTCATCTTTCAAGACACTATATTTTTATTGCTTCATATGATATGTGTTGTTCTTGGAGCCTCTTTATTTTTGTTATCTTTTGTTTTGTTTGTTGTAGTATATGGTTGGATCCCAGCATACTTGTTTTGGAGAATGACACACTCTGTTTTCATTGCATAGAACACTCTAGTTTTCACTCTTATTGTTCTGCGAGTGTTCTCTTTTGCTAGTACTGCGTTTAGCCCTTGTTTTTCACTCGTATTTTGTTCAGAGCTTGTTAGTTTTCTTTAGTTAGGTATGATTAGCTCTTGGGTATTTATTGATTATTATCTATGAGAGTTGTTTCAAATAAATTGATTGGGGTTGGAGAGGAGTAAAATATTCCATGCTTATAGTGGTACAAAAGGAAGCTTGTTTAGACTGTGGCTTAGACTTTAGCATGTCATGTTAGATGTTATTTTAATTATATGCTTAGTAGTTATTGTTGTAGCATGAATTGTCTCAAATAGCTGAGAGTGCTTAATGTGTCATTGAAAGAATCATGTGTTGTTTCCATCACACAAAAGCATAATATTGTGGTATTCTCCTTTGATGCTTTATTTGGGTTGACTTGGCACATGCTTACACCATGTTATGACTACAAACCAGTCACCTCAAGCCTCTATGATCACTTAGTTTTTGACTTGTAATATCACTTTATGCTTTGATTAATAATTTTTTGTCGCTATGCATAATTATGGCCATTATTTCTCTCTTAGTTCGTCACTCCCAGTCTTTTGCTAGCCTTCACATGTACTGAGTATGGGCTCTACTCGTGCATCCAACTCCCAAAAAACCAAAGTTTGCCAATTGCGTCCACCATACCTACATATATGTGGTATTTCACTACCACTCCAAAGTAAATTGCTTATGTGCTACCTTTAAAACCTTAAAAAATTATTACTTGTTTTGTGTTCCTATTTTAGCACATGAGGAATTATTGAATGCTTTATTGTCTTTTCATGAATTCACACCTTGACTAGCATGAATAATGTGCTAGTCCTTAATATTGCAAAAATAGCAAGGCAATTGGGTGCCCAGCCCACAAAAAATGTAAAATAAACAAATAAAGCTCCGCACACTATGTACTGGAGAGATCCTAAATAATGGTGTGCAAATGGAGAACTATATGGGATCCTCTCTTGAAGTCACTATATGAAAGTATGATAGATCATTTGATGCCATTCGTTGACACAGACATACATACCTCTCAAAATACATTTTCAACACCTCTGTTTTATTCAAAATAAAAAGTTCTAGCACATGAGTAATCTTGCTTCCCTCTGTGAAGGGCCTTTATTTTACTTTTATGTTGAGTCTTCATCTTCTAACTTTATGCACCAATTAAGAGAGCATAGTTGTCATTCTGAGTATAATGTGCATAGTCCTAAAATTTATTATTGATGATTCATAATTATGTTATTGCTTGTTCTCAAACTATTTGTAGCTAGTCACCCTTTTGAACTTTAAAGGTGTCCTATGCATTTATGTTTTGCTATTCCATGAAGGACAAGCTGAATACCACTTTGCAATGTTTTCTCTACGCTCAAAAATAAACAATTGCTTTCAGTGCACTATTATTCACGATCTTTTGTTTGAGTTACTTCTCATGTTGCAACATAGTTGCTAAGTTCTATTGTTAGAATTATATCTGTCATGCCTATGTTTAGAGTACTTTGATCTCAGCTCACAATGCTTTTACAATAACTTAATCAAGATTGTGTTGGCTGCATGTCACCTCAAAAATTATTTTTGTTATCACTTACCTACTCGAGGACGAGAGTTTTGGGGATGCTGATACGTTGCAAACGTATCTATAATTTTTGATGCTCCATGCTTGTTTTACACCAATTCCTATATGTTTTGTTTACACTTTGTGGCATTTTTATGCATTTTCTGGAACTAACCTATTAACAAGATGCCACATTGTCAGTTCCTGTTTTCTGTAGTTTTTGTATTTCAGAAAAGGTGTACAGGAAATATTCTCAGAATTAGACGAAACAAAAGACGAAGTTCCTATTTTGCTGTCACGAATACGGAGTCCGAAGGGGAGACGGAGAAGAGCCAGGAGGCAGCCACACCATGCCTAGGCACGGCCCCCCTGGACGTGCCTAGGGGTGGTGTGGGCCCCTCAGGCACCCACCGAGCTCGCCCTTTCGCCAATAAATTCACATCCTCGCAGAAAAGCTAAACACCCGAGCCTCCATCCAAGAAAAGTTCCGTAGCCACTGCCATCATCGACCCTAGTTCGGGAGGGTCCTCAAGCTCTTCCCGGCACCCTGCCGGAGAGGGAGATCATCACCGGAGGACTCTTCATCACCATGCCCACCTCCGAAGTGATGTGTGAGTAGTTCATCTCTAGACTACGGGTCCATAGCAGTAGCTAGATGGTTGTCTTCTCCTCCATATGCTTCATGTTTAGATCTTCTGAGCTGCCTATCATGATCAAGCTCATCTTTATGTAATGCTACATGTTGTGTTTGCTGGGATCTGATGAATATTGAATACAATGGTTGAGTTGATCATAGACCTGTTTATATGTTATTTGTGATATTTTGCATGCTCTCCGTTGCTAGTAGATGCTCTGGCCAAGTATGTGCTTGTGACTTCAAGAGGGAGTATTTATGCTCGATAGAGGGTTCATGCCTCTAGTAATCTGGGAGAGTGAAAGTAACTCCTAAGGTTGTAGATGTGTTGTAGCTACTAGGGAGAAAACAACAATGCTTTATCCAAGAATAATTCTATTGTTTACTTTACACAGTTTACTTAATGCAATGTTGCTTGCAACTTAATACCCAAAGTTGTTCGGATGATATCCTGAGGGTGGATTATTAGTCATAGATGCAGTTGGATTACGGTCTATGAATCTTGTTGTAATGCCCAAATGAATCTCATAGTAATCATCTTGTCATGTATGGTCTTTATTATGTCAATTTCACAGTTGTAATTTGTTTACCCATCATGTTATTTATCTTTATGGAGAGACACCTCTAGTGAAATGTGGACCCTGGTCCTTTCTTTTACACTAATAAAACCACCTACTGCAAAGCATTGTTCTCTTTATTTTACTGCAAACAAACATCTCTTTCCACATTATACGTCTCAGCCTTTGTTTTTAGCAAAACCAGTGAGATTGACAACCTCATTGTAAGTTGGGGCAAATTAGTTTTGTTGTGTTGTGTGTAGGTTCCACGTTGTTGCTGACACCGTTAGTGTGCCCTGCCAAAGTCAGTCAGCAACACCTTCAGAAGTGATTTATTTCTCCAACTAATCGATTAAACCTTGGTTTTTTACTGAGGGAAAATTTGTTGTTGTGCTTATCATACTTTTCTCTTGGGGTTTCCCAACTGCATACTCTGCACAAAATCAGATGACAAAAGCATAAGCTTGGGGATGGCCATGCAACCCCAAGAAGAGGATAAAGAAGAACATGTGTAGGAAGAATGGAGTAGCTACCCATCTCCAACTCCCAACAACTATAACACACAAATTCCTATGAACACCCCTTCTTATAATATTGATGATGATCCTCAATGTGAAATAAGTTTGTATAATTTATGGGATGATCATAATGATGTAATGGAAATAGATGATACCATAACTTCATTACATGATTTGTCTTTATGTGGTGATTCTATTAACAACTAGGCTATCAAGTCTACTTTCATGCTTGCAAATATTATAAAGAGGAAGAGATAAGAGCTCTCTTTATGTTTCCATGCTATTTAAAATGCAAGATAATGGTCATTATATATAGGAATTGGCTACTATTTAGTTGTTGTTATTTATTCATATATAAAATTTTAATGCATACGAAGAGAGTGAGACTTAAAAGTTAATGGTTTCCAATCTTGTGGTGTCTCCATATGATTTCAAGTAAAATTTAATTTGAGCAAACCTTTATGTCGTTATAAAATCATAAAATAAATTTACTTATGATTACATATTAATTAGTTTATAAGTTTTAATAAATAAAAAACTATGGAGAGTAAATGAGAAGGATGAGCAATGGAGAAGTTGGGGTCGACCTTGAACATGTGTTGTTCATGCCAATGGAACCATTACAAAGTCTATATCATTAAACCTCTTCCTACATTAAAATAAAATAAAAAGTTTGTTTTCTTTTTATATATGTTAGCTTCTTGAATAAAATGGTTTTCCAATAATTCCTACAGTTTCCATCTTGGTATAAAATTATCATATCATTTGTTTGAAAAACTAACCATTTTATAGGCATTGGAGTATGATGGAGATGTAAATATTTCTTTGTTTGAGATGAGTAACATGATATGATTAGGGATAAGTAGAAGACCAAAAGTATCAAGATCATAAGCTTCGGGATGCCCATGTATCACTGATGACCCACAAGTATAGGGGGTGTATCGTAGTACTTTCGATAAATAAGAGTGTCGAACCCAACGAGGAGCAGAAGGTGTTGACAAGCAGTTTCGATGAAGGATTCACCGTAAATGCTCACGGACAAGTATTCAGGGGTTTTGATATTGCGATAAATAAAGTACAAGTAAATAAAATACGAGAGAAATAATTGCAGCGAGTGGCCCAATCCTTTTTAGCACAAAGGACAAGCCGGTTTGTTTACTTATAATGACCAAACGTTCTTGAGGACACACGGGATTTTAGTCTAGTGCTTTCGCTTCATGTAGCTAAATAATCTTCATTGTTTTGATAAGTGTTGTGTGGGTGAACCTATGCTAATGCACCGCCCTTCCTAGGACTAATACATACTTGTGATTATACCCTTGCAAGCATCCGCAACTACAAGAAAGTAATTAAGATAAATCTAACCACAGCCTTAAACTCTGAGATCCTGCGATCCCTCTTGCATCGATATACTAACGGGGGCTTAGGTTTCTGTCACTCCGGCAACCCCGCAATTAGCAACCGAATACAAGATGCACTCCCTAGGCCCATAAATGGTGAAGTGTCGTGTAGTCGACGTTCACACGACACCACTAGAAGAATGACACCACAACTTAAATATCATAACATTGAATATTACTCAACCATAATTCACTACTAGCATTTAGACTTCACCCATGTCCTCAAGAACTAAACGAACTACTCACGAGACATCATATGGAATACAATCAGAGGTGATATGATGATGAATAACAATCTGAACATAAACCTTGGTTCAATGGTTTCACTCAATAGCATCTATAACAAGTAGAGAATAATGCCGGAGAGTTTCCCCTATCATACAATCAAGATTTAACCCGAATTGTTACAGCGGTGACGAGGTGCAGCGGTGGTGATGGCGGTGTAGATGGTGGAGATGATGATGATGATGATGGAGATGATGTCCCGCTCGATGACGATGGCGATGGCGTCGATTTCCCCCTCCGGGAGGGAATTTCCCTTCCGCCCGGAGCTCTTTTCTCTGGTGTTCTCCGCCCCTGAGGCGGCCCTTCGTGAGGTCCTCTCTGTGGCTTAGGTTTTCGGGACGAAGGAGTACGCGAAGAAAAGGAGGTGAAAAGGGCTGTGGGGCCCCCAGACCACATGGTGGCGCGGCCAGGTGATACGTCTCCAACGTATCGATAATTTCTTATGTTCCATGCTACTTTATTGATGATACCTACATGTTTTATGCACATTATATGTCATATTTATGCATTTTCGGAACTAACCTATTAACAAGATGCCGAAGAGCCAGTTCTTTTTCTGTTTTTTGGTTTCAGAAATCCTAGTAAAGAAATATTCTCGGAATTGGACGAAACTTTCGCCCAGGTCCTATTTTTGCAAAGCTTCCAAGACCGAAGACCTAACGAAGTGGGGCCACGAGGAGGCCAGGGGGTGGCCGGCGCGGCCCAAGCCCTGGCCGCGCCGACCTATCCCCTGGGCCCCTCGTGTGGCCCCTCGCGTTGACCCTCCGCCTACTTAAAGCTTCCGTCGCGAAAGTACCGAGAGCCACGATACGGAAAACCTTACGGAGACGCCGCCGCCGCGAATCCCATCTCGGGGATTCAGATCGCCTCCGGCACACCGGAGGGGGATTCATCTCCCGGAGGACTCTACACCGCCATGGTCGCCTCCGGAGTGATGAGTGAGTAGTTCACCTGGACATGGGTCCATAGCAGTAGCTAGATGGTCGTCTTCTCCTTGTTGTGCTTCATTGTTAGATCTTGTGAGCTGCCTAACATGATCAAGATCATCTATATGTAATACTATATGTTGTGTTTGTCGGGATCCGATGGATAGAGAGTACTATGATTACGGTGATTATCAATCTATTGTTCATGTGTTGTTTATGATCTTGCATGCTCTCCGTTATTAGTAGTCTGGCCAAGTTTTTACTCTTAACTCCAAGAGGGAGTATTTATGCTCGATAGTGGGTTCATGCCTCCATTGAATCTGGGACAGTGAGAAAGTTCTAAGGTTGTGGATGTCTTGTTGCCACTAGGGATAAAACATTGATGCTATGTCTAAGGATGTAGTTGTTGATTACATTACGCACCATACTTAATGCAATTGTCTGTTGCTTTGCAACTTAATACTGGAGGGGTTCGGATGATAACCTGAAGGTGGACTTTTTAGGCATAGATGCGGTTGGATGGCGGTCTATGTTCTTTGTCGTAATGCCGGATTAAATCTCACTATATTTACCATGTCATGTATATGCATTGTTATGCCTTTCTCTATTTGTCAATTGCCCGACTGTAATTTGTTCACCCAACATGCTTTTATCTTATGGGAGAGACACCTCTAGTGAACCCCCGGTCCTATTCTTTACATAGCATACAATCTACTTGTTTTACTGTTTTCTTTGCAAACATCTTCCACTCGATACGTTTAATCCTTTGTTACGCAAGCCGGTGAGATTGACAACCTCACGTTTCGTTGGGACAAAGTACTTGGGTGTGTTGTGCAGGTTCCTAGTTGGCGCCGGAATCCCTGTGTTGCGCCGCATCACATTTCGCGACCATCAACCTTCAACGTGCTTCTTGGCTCCTCCTGGTTCGATTAAACCTTGGTTTCTTTCTGAGGGAAAACTTGCTACTGTGCGCATCATACCTTCCTCTTGGGGTTCCCAACGAACGTGTGAGTTACACGCCATCACCAGGCCATGGGCCGCGCCGCCCTATGGTCTGGGCCCACAGTGGCTCCTCTCTTCTTCCCCTTCTGGCTCCCTCCGTCATCTGGAAAAATAGGAATTTACGTGAAATTTCCTTCCACAGTTGATCTTCCGAAATATTGCGTTCGATGGTGCTTTTTCCAGAGAATCCTGGCTCCGTGCTTGATCCTCCAATGATGATGAAACATGCAAAATAGATGAAATAACATAAGTATTGTATCCCAATATGAAATATATCAATGAATAACAGCAAATTATGATACAAAATAGTGATGCAAATTGGACGTATCAATCACCCTCTTCTTTCAAATATCTCAAGTAAATCATTTCAAACTCATGTTCTAGTTTTATCTTCATGATCCCTTTAAATATTTGTGGAGACTATGTTTTTATTAATATTTGATTGTATTTAATTTTCCCTATGCATGATTGCTGTTGAAATATAGTTTTTTTAGTTTACTCTCTTGTTTTTAAATAAAGTACTAAGTTTTTACCCATTTGGATGAAAAAAGCTGCAAAACAAACATGGAGTTGCCGATTCATGCGCTGCACTTTTTAGTGCATGATTTTATGATTTTTTGTAACTGATAAAATATTGATAAAACTATAGCTTCAAATTTTCATCCTCTATATGCAAACAAATTGGCTAAAACTTCTGACATCTCTAAGTGGTCGAAAAAAATTCATTTTTGCTGCAGCTAAAAACCTGGGCAGATTCTGTCTCTTAATGTTTGAATCATTCTTTGAAGTATCAAAATGATTTTTTCTTGAAACTTTCGATATACTAGAATGAGTAGGACATTATGTTCTCTCTGGTTCATGATAAATTAATTTTATTTATGAAGAAAATAGCAGCAAAATATTATCCTTTTACCACTAATGTCACCCCATAGAAAAGAATGGAAAGAAAGTTTTTTGCTTCGAAATAAACAAGAACATCATGAAAAATTCCTTGAATTCTTATGAAGGAGCTACTGAAGTAAATTATCCTATTCTTAAAAATATTAATGAAAATAATTTACATGCTTATGTGGGAATTGATAAAAAAAAAGTATGTCATCTTTGTTATATTTATGAGTGCACTTTATCCATAGGAAATATTTTTGCATAGTTTCATCAATACCTGGGGAAGTGATATTAGATGTTTACTATCTTTGTGTTCTCCTCGCTATATTTGATGCAAATAAGATTTTTATTGAGGAACACTACTTATACTTGATTGAGAGATAGTAGTTTTGAATAAAAGTCTATGCATCCCATTATGCTTGTTATTGCGGACTTGGCACATATTCAATTATAAATAATTATATCAAAGAAAGGGCTAAAAACTAAGAATTTCTCGAGAAATAATTATATTCCTATGTGTCTTTAAAATATGAAGGTTGATGTTTGTGTGACGGTCCAGTCTTTTAAATGGTGAACCCCATTGCTGAAGCATATGTAAGTCAGTTGCTAGTATCTTCAGTTGACCAACCAACCTCTTGCTAGCCTTTAAAGAAATGAGACACCACCTAGAAAGAAAATAAAAAAATAAAAAAGGAAGAGAAAATAAAATAAAATAAGAAAAAAAGAAAGAGAAAATAAAATAAAAGAAAGAGAAAAAAGAAGAAGAGAACACCAAACACTATTACAAAAGAGAAGAAGAAAAGAAAGTGAAAAAAAAGAGAAGAAGAGAAAAAGATAGAACCCAATGAGTCGGCTATTATGATGATGAAAGAAAAGGCTAAAAATAAGAAGTGCCCGAAGCCAAACCAAATGCTATTATGCTCAAAAGGGGAAGAACCCCTGCCCATCATAAGGTGTTAAATCTAAGAAACGAACACCTAACCGACTTCCACTCTATCGTCAACTAAAGATACTAGCTACTTACTCATGTATGAGTCTTCTATGAGTGTTTATGTCAAAGGACTAGAAGGATACGACTTCCTCTCATTATTTGGTTTGCAATGCAAGCATATAATGAATTACTAGTCAACAATTGAAGCAATCAAAGGTCTCAAAAACCTTTATGATTAAGTCAAATGCGATGTGAGAACTCTATTTGTTGCTACTATCAATTAATCATGTCCAAGTAGTGTTGCCATATATTATCTCTTTTACACCATGCATAGATAGCAGCACATCAACATAGTGGATCTTTATTAGCACTTTGTCATTCATTAATTAAGCTATTCTTCAAATACTTGCCATGTTAAATTGTTATGCACGTATGTAGAAAATTTCTTGTCAAAGTCCTTTAGAAGCAATGCAATAAACTCCAAATTACATGTTAGCTTTATCACCTTTATGCACGAGGACGAGCATATGTTAAGCTTGAAGATGTTGATGCATGTAAAATGCATAATGAACTTTGCACTTTATTACACATATTACTACATATTTGCACCTTATATAACGTTATTTGCATGTTTCATATTGTTTTTGGAGATTTTCTAAACAATCCCTTGTGCTCTGGTTCTAACTCTATCTGGGAGAAAACGTCTCTTTTTAGTGTTTTTGACTCTCCAGGAGCTACGAGACTCAAAAAGGGCAAGGTCAGGGGCCACGCTTCGGAATTTTCGAGATGAACAAAATGAGGTAAAGTGGGACACCAGGAGGTCAAGGGGGTGGAAACTAGAGCAGGTGGCGCGCGCACCCCCTTAGGGCGCGCCACCTATGCTCGTTTCCCCCTTGTCCATCCGATCAGCCTCAATCTTGCGCCGATCGGAGGGGGGAAACAATGTCGGAACCGCCTCCGGTGGACTCCTCCCCCCTCTGGCGTGGTCAGCATGATCATCTTCATCATCTCCATCACCATCTACAGCAACTCGCCATCTTCGTCTACCCTTTGTAATCTCTTGACAAACATGATGTATGATGCAATATATTGTTTTTCCATGATCTATTGTATCTCCTATGTTGATGTTTGAGTAGTGACTTGTTCTTCGCAATTGTTATATAATTTGTTGTTGGTTGCATACAAGTATATGCTATCTTCTATGATAATCTTGTTGCACTAACATATAAGTGCACACATATGTTGGGGGAAGCACAAGGTTGTCACTCTTGCATGTTGATAGGATGAGGGATAGCTGGAGTTTAAAAGAAACTGAATCCCAAGTCTTAGAGATACATGTTGTATTAATTCATGGTTAATCAACGGATGTATTATCATGGGGATCTTAGATCTAAATGCGATGGTTGGACTTTATGTCTTAATAATTCTCTTATTTGCTCTTAATTAGCCTTGTGATCAATCATTATCGGTGTATCTGTTCATGTATATGGTTGCACTTATTCATGACTCCTCTTTAGAAGAAACAATAAAAAGATTATCTTTGCGCTTCACTAATTATGCCAACCACACACAATTTGCAAGAACACAGCATTTTATTTTTAGCACTTGTAGTCTCATAGTAAAAACCTCTTCACACACACACACGCACACGCCCACGCCCACGCGCACGCACGCAGGCACGCACGCACGCACGTTGAGCTCAGTTGGATAGAAAAGCTTATGTTGAGCTCAGTTTCGAGAAAAGCGTTGAGCTCAGTTGGATAGAAAAGCTTGTGTTGTTAGCTTGGTTCTCCTTAATTTTGTGCTCACTAGTTTGCCTAGGTTTCTCCTATCTTTTCTAGAGATACCTAAGGGGTACAAAACAAAATATAATTTTTTAGACCAAGATTTTTTGGGCAGTGATGGCTACAAAATTACATATGGACTAAGTGAAATATCATGTTTCGTCCCAAGGATATAGGAGGTGCTGGAAATCAAAAATAAATATTTACTCAACAAGTGGTTGTTTAAATTGTTAAATAAAAATAATTTGTGGCAAGATCTGTTACAAAACAAATACCTCCAAAGCATACGCTAGCTTAGGTTGAATCTTAACCCATGAATCTTCCATTTGGAAAGGCTTGATGAAAGGCAAAGAGAATTTCTTCTCTAGAGGTTTCTCCGAGGTAAGGTAATTTCTAGATACACGCTCCTAAGAGGATACATAGCTAGGACACAAACCATTATTTCAACAATATTCAACATCATATAATATTGTACAACAAAAAATTCATTACACAAGTCATGGCGGAATCACCCATGAATATAGCTTTTAAAACTACTCTAGCCGACATTAAATGAGCATGATGGTTACATATAGTTTGATATTTGATGGATATTGTTCTAACAGATAACCAAGATGTGCATAAATGGAGTTAACGTCCTCAAAGATTTTTCCTTTTAAATCTATGTAGTTAGATCTACTGAATGGAAATAATAGATATTTGCATAAGTGTATTTGAAATATAAAAGTACCAATAAAAATTTGAAGTTTTATGCGGTTCTTGCATGGAAAAGAAATCTTGACAAAAGATAACCTAGATAACAAAGAATTGGTATGGAAATAAAAAATGTTGACATTTATTTATTGGTTGTCCCTTTGAAAACATTTTATGTAGAATCGTACACATGTCTTTAAAAAATATGATTAAATGAGATGCATAAAAAATTAAAGGTCAAGTCCAAGTTAGAGTTTGTGCTTTTCAGCCACTTGGCACGTTAGAATTGAGTTTTTTTAAGCGGTCGAAACACACTTCTTTTGGAAGATTATTCCTTTGATGTGCCACTGGATCCATAAGTGGACATATCTACAGCAAGAAGAGCATCGCCAGCCACCAGGACATGGCTATTAGGTGCGGCTAACCGCCAGGACATGTTTTTAAGTGGCCAAAACAGACTTTCTTTGGAAGAATCACATGTTGATGCATCTGTGTCTCATTCTGTTTTTTCTATCTAGATGATTGATCCATGTATCAACATTGTCATGGTATAATCTTCCCCCTTCTCCACCTTTGTATATATCATCCATTTAATAGAAAAATTCATATTCATCATGTAAGGGCTGCTCCTGTGATTTCACTATCAAAAAATTGTATCAGCCATGTGTGACCACTAAGCGATTGTACTATTTGTTTTGAGATGTAAACTTTAATAATGCAATAAATATCTATATGCATGGACCAACACAAAGGAAGGGCTATGCTTCCCTTTTTCACAAAAAAATCTACTATTTTTTACTTGAAAATAAATCTACGTAAAAACATTGGGTGCTGCAGAGTTGTGTTTCTCTTGCACTATTCGTCAGTTCAAAGGATCGTAACTACAGATTGAGACCAAGCTACATGTAGCCCTTTTTTAAAATTTAAAAATCATATTTTGAAGTTTTAGAAAAAAACCGAAAAAATCTTAGACGTAGGCATGATGTATATTACAAATGTGTGAAATGTCAGTTTGAAATTCTTTATAGTTTAGGCTTTACAGAAATGAAAAATGTGTGAAACTGAGTATAGTGAATAATGCACATTTCAAAACTATAAAACTTGTCATATTTTATCATTTCTGTGTAGCCTAGAATATAAGGAATTTTACATTAAGATTTTACAAACTTGTACGTTACATTGTTGAGTAGATCTAGGATTTTTTCCATAATTTTTTAAAACTTTAAATAAATTTTCAGTTGAAAAAAATAAAGGGCTACATATAGCTCGGCCTCTATTTGTCACTTCATAGAACGAACTATAGAATTACAAGATATACAAGCTCTTCTCAACTGAAGATCATCCTTCTCAAGTCTTTTGTAAAATCTACTACATGATCCTAAATCATTAAGCTATGGTACAACAAAACTGATTCAACTATACACCCTACCCGTATTCATGTGAAGCTATTCTTGTTTACTGGTCTAAATACATGGTTAGACAGCTCCGTGCACCGGAGGATAAGATACAGTAGGAACGCGGCATAAGCGAGCACAGCCACGCAGAGTAGCGAGCCAGATATCGGGCCTCTGATCTCCGAGGAGAAGAAATCCAGCAAGAGGTAGCCGTTGATCACGATTGGCAGAGACGCAACTGTCCATGTCACAATCTGCACCAATACTCCTTAGTTAGTTCAGACTTGTATGTGTAACCCGTAACGATTTTCCTAAACTGAAACACTGGAACATATTATCAGACACCATTTACTTACTTGCGTTGTCAATCCTATCTTAAACACTCCCATGACCTCCTCCTTGGACACCAACGTTATCAGTGGTATGAGCGAGAACGGGATCTGAACCGACTGCAGCACATTGAGCCACTCGTTGAGAACATCCAGCGCAGATTCAGTGGTGTTGAAGTACAGAGCGACAGCTATAGTCGGCACGATCGCGAAGCTCCTAGTAATAATCGCCCTCATCCATTTCTTCAACCTCCAATTCAAAAACCCATCCATTATGAACTGCCCAGCATATGTGCCGGTGATGGTGCTGCTCGTGCCGGCGGCTAGTAAGCCAACTCCCCAGATAGACAGGATGGGGAAATAATCTCCCCCAAACTTGTCTTGGAGATACTGTCCAGCATTTTCAAGCCCAATGGTGCCCGCCACTTCGGTACCGTAAAACCCTTTTGCGAAAACCGTCGTGACAAACAGGTTTATCATGAAGGGCACTACCAGTGCCAAGGTTGATTCGATGCTGTAGTACCTCAACGCTTCGCGGACTTGGTATTCCTTGTTCTGGTCGATCTTTCTTGATTGCACGAGGGCGGAATGGAGGAACACGTTGTGTGGCGTGATGACACATCCGACTATCCCAACTGCTTGCCTTAGTGTTCTTGAGCTCAGCTTAGGAACCAAAATACCTGTTTGGCAGAAATTATGCTCCGGTCAACTGAAGAAGAAGAATGTAGATCAAGTGAAATATATTACTCCCTCTCATCCATAATAAGTGTCGGAGACAAACTTGAACTAAAGCTCCGACACTTATTATGGATCGGAGGGAGTATGAACAGTCCAGCGGAAAAATAGACTTACCAATGATTAGGTCTTTCCCACTGGGTTTGGCTTCTATGAACATCCACGCGAAGGACCAGGCCATTATTGCAATCAGAACTGCAAATAAAGCCTCCAATTTTCTCACTCCATAGTTCTCAAGGGAAAGAAAGATAAAGCTGGTGAAAAAGTATATTAAGGTAAGTGGGGTGAAAACTTCTGGACATTCAAATAATAACTAGTACAGCAAAAATAAATGTTCATGATGTCAGCAAGCAAATTGCAAATGTACTGGTGCTAAATGCAGGAATTCAGATAATGTAAAATGACACAACGTTCATTCCTCTTGTTAGTTGTTACTCATATGCTAGTTTTCACGCATATTGTCTAGAAACCAAAATGATCAAATAACTGTCACATTTCTGATGTGTGCACAGGGAAATGTTCAGTCCTAATCACCTATGATGGTCAACAGAAAATGATCTGTAGCCGGTCCTGTATCAATGCCATAAATGTTGCTCTATCTCTGCTTTTCCTCCACCAGGAATATGCTGACTAGTAACATTTCTAAATGATGCACCGGTAGAACCGACCAAAAGAATACTAAAACTGAGACTAACTTGATCAAACTTATAGTTTTTGCAACTGATTCTACAAACTGATACTAATTTGACCAAATTTCAGGTTATGCAGCTCGTACCCAGCAGTACATCCCAATAGCATAAGCAGCGGCGAGCAAATTAAGCTTACCAGTCTAATGCAGTGATGACAACGCCGGCCCAGATGGGCAGGTAGCCGCGGCTGAGGATCTTGATGGCAATGGCGCTCCCGATGACCTCCTGGATGTCGGCGCTGACCATGGAGACCTCGGCCATGAGCCAGAGCGCGCGGCGCACCCAGTCCGGGTACTCGTCACGGCAGAGCTCGGCGAGGTTCTTCCCGGTGGCCACCCCGAGGCGCGCGGCGAGCAGCTGGACGAGCAGCCCCATGGCGGTGGCCCAGAGGAGCAGCCAGAGCAGCGTGTCGCCGGCGGTGGCACCGGCCTGGAGGTCGCCCTCGAGGTTGCCCGGGTCGAGGAATGCGATGCTCATCAGGAAGCCCGGGCCCGTGAAGAGCCAGAGCTTGCGCCACGAGAAGGGCGGCGCGCGGCCGGTGGAGGCGAAGATGTCCTCGTCGTCGGCGTCGGGGTCGGTAGCGATGGACACGATGATCTTCTCGGCCGGCTCGAAGGCGCACTCCTCGTCGTCGGAGGAAGAGGAGGACGACGGGCGGAGGAGCGCGTGCGCCTCGACGTCGGGGCTGGCGCACGCGGCGGGGTCCCCGGCGGCGGCCATGGGACGGGCGAGGAAAGGTCGCGCAAATGCTGCCGACGGCCGGCCTTCTTCGCCGGATGTTTCGGGGACTCCTGTGGCTGGAGGATGCCCGAGGTTGCCATATGATCCTCGTTGCGCAAAACTAAATACGCTCCGGAAATCCATGAGGCCAAATCATTTTGGCTGGAGCGCCCTCGCATGCCTGCATGCGTCGTGCGTGAACGGTACAGGCGAAAGAAGTCGAATGTACGGAGACGCTATTTGACTCGCGTGTTCATTAAACGCGGCTGCTCTAGGAAGGGCACGTCGTGAGCCTCCCGGTGGCCATGCCATGCCGCCCTGATTCCTGTCTCGTGGCGTGATGCTTTTCTTACTTAAATAATATATTTTTTTGTGAAACACATACAAATGTAGACGATCAAAAATACACACACTCACCCCATGAACGCACGCACGCACACCTTGCCCTATGAACACCTCTGAGAGATTGATTGATGAAATTCTGCCAAGCACACAGACTTAAGAGTTGACACGTGGCAATGGTTCAATGTTGTCCACTGTAGATAAAGAAAAAATTATGGCTTTCATTTCATGTGCTAAAATTCAAATGCGCGCTCAATATATGTTTCCCTTCTTTGTGAATCTTCCATAGCATGATGCAACATGTTCATGCAGATACAGCATGAACGCTTGTATGAGGCAACATTTGCTTCATATGGTTGTGAAGAATAAGTTATTGCGTAACTCTCGATTGATTTATCATCAGGTTGTTCAAACAAAAATAGCTATCATCAAGATTAACCATGTATCCTCACCTAATACAATGATATTTTATATGTGGATGTGTATTAACTAGGATATTGATGCTTACTTTGTCAAAAGAATATATTACTCAATTTACGCAAATTAACAAAAGCATGTAGATTCATTACTGCTTAGTACATAACGTGTTTGATGGTTTTTCATATATCCTTCATACGACATTACAACATACTGTTCCCTGTGTGGTGACTGTCCCTCTTGTTTAGAGCTTCTTCGACATGTTTCTCCTAAGACCCTCAGCTTAGCTGATGGGCTGGATCTCCTTAGTTTTAAATTTTGTGTTGCTAAAACGCTATGTGTTTCATTTTCTGTAAATGAGAATGGAGCTGGGGAGCGCTCCCTGTTTGTCTAAAAAACATTACAACATACTAGCTATGAGAAAAAAATGGACCATCGTGACAATTCGGTCAAGCAAATATCATTTTTGATAATAAGCAACCCATATTATCATAATATGCTAGCATGTTCTACAAATATTCAGAAAGTTATGAGAAGCTCTTCCAGAGGAATTTGTTGTATTAATTACACGAGGAGGAGTTTTTTGTTGAGAAACACAGTACAAACGCAGACGCTCACATACACGTGCATAAACTTACCCCTATGAACGCACACATGCACACCCTACCCCTCTGAGCACCTCCGGAAGACTGAGCCGGCGGATTGGATCTTGAAATTGACGAAGTCACCACAAGCACCTCTCTTCCGACAGGAATGTCTTCTCCCACTAAATGAATATTTCGTCTTCATGAGACACACGGATGTCAAACCTGGGATTTAAACTCTAGTGGACTGGGGATACAACCATCCTCCTAACCACCCAATCTCAGGTTGTTTCTCCGAGGAGGAGATGTTTGATAAGATGGTTCTGGAATACTCAATGATGATCAAGGTGGAGATATTTTGCAAATGCACTCAAACATCCTCATCATTTATAGGTGTTGGGTCTAAAATATCCATAGAAAGTAAATACACATAAATTAGATTAGTATGATATTTTCTAGAATTATGGTGTAAGTAATTTAGTTGTTCGCATAGAAATAATCTAAAGGTCTTGTTTGTATAAATAGGGTACGTGCCACTTCTCCACCCGCAATCATGAATAAGAAACTAAGCAGCAAGCATAGGCGCAACCAAGTATGTGAGGTTGGGAGTGGCTATAAGAAATCCATAATTAATATAGGCAGTGTCTCACTGAAGTGTTGCACCACGTTCATAGTTGTGAACCAAATATTGGGTCATCCCCACCGTTACAAGTTACAATTTGATTTTCCTAGATAGTGAGGGTACTCAAATAGTGTGGGTGTAGAGCCACGGTGCAGTGGGTTTCCATATAACTAGTGTCAAAGACGATAGGGGCACCCTTTTTGCAATCATCCTCACACAAGATCTATGAAAAATGGATGTATGAAGAAAATCAGCACCATATAGGAAAATAATATAATCACACAATCCATGATAACAAGTTTCCCTACAAGTATGAGTGATCGAGTATAAACCCTTTACTATTTGGGGTGCCACTCATGCTTCTTCTTTTTTCATCACCGAGTGGAATGTTATTAATGTCGGTTCAAAAAATGTTTATAATGTTGGTTCAAATGTTGTTTTTCATTATGGGAAATATCTATTGATGTGCATTTATGCTACATCATATGAGAGAGTCTTGTTGAGTCTTCTAGTCACTCGAAGGTGGCTCATATAACTATAACATCGTATGTCAGGTTGGTAATGCCAAGAAGTTTAGCTAATATATTATGTAGCATTAGGGTACTTGGAGTCTTAGATTGATGAAAAATCCAGCACTTTCCCTGTGGAAGTTGCATAGTATAGTTCCCTGTGGAAATTTCAGAACTATCCACAACATTGTGTGCATTAAAGGTGAACCGACATATGAACTAGCTTTGGAACAAAGAAAGCATACAGTCCCACTATATAGTATTTACATGCATCACTCTTGCAGTCAACATTGCTTTATTATCACACTTGCGCACCCATGCCTCATGCATGGAGATGGCCATGTTCAATGGGGATAATTTGTCTGACAATGTAGTCCAGATCAAAAAAATGAGAGAGCCTCCTCATATTCAATGGTTATATCATATCAACTCCTCGACACCTCCTCAACTTAAAATATAATGTACTATAAGAAGCACTTATGATCCACTTTAGTTCTGATTGTTGAGGTGATGAATATTTATCTTATCTGTCATATAGATAAATCATTTTTTAGCATTCACCAATTATCATATTTGAAAGTACTTGAACATCATAGATCTCGGAAAAGAGGCAGGTATACCTCTGCACATCTTCAACCATGGTACATGTCATCTATTTTTTGACCTAATTAATGCGATGTACGAGTCTACTTAAAAACAACTAAAGTAAATTTCTAGTCATAAAACATTTCAAAATTATGGCTTAGTCACTGAGCCAACTATAATTAAGGGATAACATCAATAATGGGGGCATCAAGATAATAGATTTGATCAACGCAACACTTGATAGTCTTTTTGTTATATGAATGATTGTTGATACCAAATTTCTGGTTTATCTCATTCATGTGAACCGCTTCAGGGGGAGTAGAATTGAGAGAAATAGCTAACTCGAGTTCAAGAACATTGTTTCCACCATTTACCAATTCTTAAAGATTATTGCACTACTATATAGGAGGACAAATAGGATCTCAGCCTCCGAGTTACCATCAGAGCATCTCCAGCTCTTCCCCTAAAATCCTCTAAGTACCTAAAAAACTTGAAGCATATGGAGTTACATCATCTAACCCTTCCTATAAAGTTTATAACTCCTAAAGTTTTGAGGAAACATCCCATCCAAGACTTTTGTCCTAGATATTGGAGAAATATGTATTTGCTCCCCCCAATCCACCTCCCTATCCATATTTCTTATGCGGAAGAAAGTTTCAACGCCCGACAACCGTGTAGCGCCTCAATGTTTCGATGTCACTACCCCTTCGACTATGTTGCTCATGGACTTGTGTCTTCGCTCAAGGAGAACTAGGTTGGGCTTGGTGACCAATGACTTGGTGTCCTTTGGACCTTTTGTCCTAGCCTTCTCCAACGAAGACATGTGATAGTGCGAATTATCTAAACCTCAGGACACATTCTCGTGTCTGTGATCTCTACCCCTAGCTCATTTACTTACTTGAAATCTTTTCTGCAAGATATATATTTGTCGAATTGCATGTTTAGGATGTTTTAGGCAACCATAGAAAAGAAATGGTAAAATTGCCAACTTTCATCTACACATTTGATCGTCGCGTATTCACTCCCTTAGTCGATGTAGGCGGTCTTTCGGACATGCAAGTTGAGAAATTCAATGTGGCAATTTTGGAGTACAAGACATCGACTAAGGTGGAGAGAGTGGCTTGAAAAGACCAATATAACACGTGAAGTGTGAAGGGTTCCACTTAGTCAGGGAGCGCGACAACAACTAAGGCATAGAAGATTGACATCACTAGGTTCACTTAGAAGTTTAGGATCATGTTGATGTAGCACACAAATATATGAAATTACATCGTGGCATGTTAGACCAAGACTGTGACATTTGGTGTGCGGCACAAAATCATGTTGTCACCATGAACTATGCATTATAGGATGTGTAACCATTTTGGTGCTTTGTTTGTTGCTTTTTTTTAGAAAGCTTTGTTTGTTGCTGGTATGTAGAACTTCGAATGTACATTTGAACTGTGTCATTTGTAGCTTTATGCAGTAGAATATTCATTTTTAAATTGTAATGATGGCAATACATCATGAAGTAAAAGCGAGTGGACAAATCTGTATTTTTGTGCCACTCGTTTGTTCACATCTTCAAATAGAAAAATGGTGGATACATAGGGGCTCAACTTGAAGTTATTTTCACAATTACTCCGTAGTAAAGATAGAATAATTTGTCATTCCATCACCTTCCTGCCGCCTTGACTCAACGAGCGTTGTAACTTTTTATGATGACAATTCCATGTACTACACGTTAAAAATATGCCTAGTACAAGAGCAGTTTTTTCTTAGGGCATGCCCAATGCATAGCCCCAGGGGTGCTGCCTCACAGCTTTATCTTGGTTCGGGTGGTCCAAATTAGGTTCGGATAAGGAGGCAGCCTCTTCATCAGGAGGCAGCCTCTTCAGCCATAAAGTGATAAATGTGAGAGAGAAAACCAATCAGCTTTTGAGAGAAAGACATATTAATGGGACCATAACATGGCATGTATATGTCAAAAGTTTTATCCAAGCCTAGTTGGACAGCTGCCTCCATTGCTCATGCCCTTAATACGCGGGGAGGGAGCCGACGGGACATGACACGTGGATGAACAAATGGCACGCATATTCCGTTCTACCCCACCCACACACAACTGGACAGGCGCGGTCGACCACGAGCTCGCCGTGCTGTCCCACACGTCAGCCACCTGTGCAGCTGACGTAAGAATTCGAGTTCCTTTTCGCCTTTTCCATTTTCCACGACGAAATGCAGTCCAGCTTTCGCTGCTACCCACAGGACGCCACGCGACGCGGAAGAGCTAGAAACTCCTATCGCCACCACACCCGGTCCCGACGGAAAGGAATCATCTTCTCCGCGGCCCCTCGCCCGCAGCAAGCGAGGACCGCGCCGCCCCCGCCCGCCGGCGACGGCTACATGCCGACCGCCTCCTGCCCGCGCCCGCCTCTCCGCGGCTCCGGAGCCGCGGGGCGCCTCAGGTTCCCCCCGCCGCTGACCCCGCCGCAGCTGTACCCGGCGGGGCTGGGGATCGGGAGCTGGCGCAGGAGGCTCGCCGGCGTCGGCGTGGCGGCCGCCTCCGCCTCGCCCTTCGACGAGCTCTACGCGCGGGGGAGGCCCGTCCACGGCCCCTCCAAGGTGGGGTTCCCTTCTCTCCTCCCTCGGTCGCATCGCCCGGCCCCATTTCGCCCCCAAATTGAGGGAGAATTTATAATTTGCCATGCATTAGTTCAGATCTTTATAATTTGCCACACATTACTTAGGCTTCTACTATTTGCCACACATTAGATTGTTTCCTTGCTAATTTGCCCTTTTTCTCCTTTTACATATATATTGTTTTCTTTAACTCCCAAATACAATATGAAATACGTTCCGGTTGATCGAAAAAACAGAGTTGGAAAACAAAGGCTCCAGCGATGCTGCGGCGGGGGCGCCGCCTGACCACCGCGGACGCAGCAGCAGAACCGCAGCCGCTGCCCGCCAGGGCACCACCACGTCCTCCCGGTGCAGGACGACAGCGACCAGAACAGCTGCAATGCCCGTCTCCAAGTACATGCCAGCCATGCCGATACTGAATGTGTCAGTGCTACTTGAAGACGGAGAGTGACTTCAACTAAATATGCAGCAATGGGACTCCTTCAAGGCAGCTTGCTCTTGCTGCCTGTCCGCATTAGTGCTTCAAATAAACGCATTAGTGCTTCAAATAAATGAACAGATCATGAAATCGTAGGCAACTTCAGCTAGCAAGAAAGCAAAAGATACGTGGACAGTTCAGTTTGTACGAGGTGTTCAGTTCAGGTCCTACGAAAGTTCAGCTTGTGCTCGGCTGATGTCGGTAACATGATCAGGCCACGAATGCGTTGACATACCAGCTATCGGATCCAGGAGCTATATTCTACTTAAGGTCTAAAATTAATCTCTAAGATCATTACTGCATTACCAACTACCAGATCTTAGTGTCACCTTCTCGATTGTGGCTGTTGTTCATGGTCGCTGATCATGGCGGCATCCGTGGTAGTTCGGCGGGCGGCGGCGTTGCTTCTGCGTCCATGGTAGTCTGGCGGCCGGCTGCGGCGACGCTGCTGCGTCCGTGGTGGTCCGGCGGGCGGGCGGCGCTCTCGCCCTACCGGAACCTCCGTTTCCCCTCCTTTGTTTTTCCTGATCAACCAGATCAATGATCAGGTATCGTTTGGCCAAACTGTACCAACGTACGTATCTCATATCGTATTTGGGAGTTAAAAAATAGAATATATCTGTAAAAGGAGAAAAATGGCAAATTAGCAAGGAAACAATCTAATGTGTGGCAAATAGTAGAAGGCTATGTAATGTGTGGCAAATTATAAAGGTCTGAACTAATGTGTGGCAAATTATAAATTCTCCCCCAAATTGATTAGTTTGATTGCTTGCGCATACTGAGTCCGCGGGAACTGTATGGTTAGTTATGGAGATTCGTTATGAGATGGCAGCTTTCTGATGTGGCGAATCTGAAGGCTGGAGCGTCTGCGTTCCTATAGTTGCCATGTTTCGGTTAGGAGATCATGTACTTGTACTCAGGCTCAGCTGTGGGTGTTGATTAATCGTGACTAATACTACCATGAGGCTGTTACTGCCTGAATATTAGGTGTAGTCGGATGAGGTGCCTAAAACCGGTGAATCGTTGTCAGGATCAGTTGAAAGATTAAACTTACATGCTTTGCGTGTCTGTCTGGCTGCGTTGAGATTTCCTACCAGCCTGAGCTCTCAACTGTCAGTTTTGTACCGAAAGGCAGGGCTTCTATGATCCTTAGTGTGGGCACCCCGTAAAGCAGTGAAGTTCTACTTCTAGTAGTATTCCGAAGTCGATTGCCTGCCGCCACAGCCATAACCAAGCTCCTCTTCATCCTATCGATGGATGGACCCGCTGCAACATCTCTTCTACACTGCGTGTGAAGAGGGATACATATCAAGCTTGAGTTGTGCATGACGCAAACCTTTTTATGATGACAATTCCGATATCTTCCTCAACCCAAGTCAAGGCGGAGATGCACATGGTCAACAACACCATCCTGTTTCTGTTATGCAACTAGCATGGTCACCAATTCCACGAAGAACTCAATCATTCCATGATCATTACCACTTGCCTTGATACGAACGTGGAAGATACTCGGCTACTTTGCGACCTGAGTCAAACCATTGGTCAGCCCACGTTTAAATGCACTTGCGTTCTGAGTGCCTCAAGGCTGAACCAGAGCGAGCATCCCGTAAAGGCGTAAAGCAGTGCAGGTCTAGCTCTAGCTCTAGTTTTCCAAACTACAGATGTAGCTTTGCCCCCCTGATAATTCTGTAAGAAGCACATGGCTTAACTATTGTAATTCTTCATTGAAATGAAGCGTACGTACGTGGTTATGGCTTGTGAGGGAGTGTTAGATATTGGTGTTGTACGCATAAAATTGTCTTTTATTAATTATTACGGTGGACATTTTGTGCATTTGCAGTTGAAATGGTAGTATGACAACCATTTCCCTTTCGTAGATATTCTTGATTGCCAGCTAGAATTCTAAATTTGTAGATCAGATTATGTTCCCAAGATAAAACATGGGACTAATGAGTAGGCTGGGTTGTTCTCAATATATAGCTAAGTCCGTGTCTGTATACTCCTAGCAGGTTCATCGCGTCCTGTTACAAAGTAGCTTCACTCACTTTTTGATTTTTTTTTCTGTTGTAATTAACAAAATATTATCACTAATTAGATTCAGAAGAAGGTCTAGGGAAAGGCAAATCATGATACTGCCAAAAGAGTTAACTACTGCCTACTTGCTTTTCCATGGGCTCTCCCTTTCTTAGTGATGTAGCAACACTTGAAGTCTTGAAATTTGGGTTAACTAATAGATCCGATGGGTTTGAGTAATATGCATCTAAAATGCTTGCCATGTACAACTAAACTTCTTCTCTGTTGGGTTTCATATCTAGCCTACGCCAACTTGCTTTTGGATGTTGAGTAATATGCATCTGAAGGCTTTGATATTGTTTGTTGTTGTTGTACAGCTTAACTTCTATGGGTGAATTAATCCTTAAATTTTTGCACTTCCTTCGGTGATGACTGATTTCATATGTTGCATATAGAAACTTTCATGCTTTTAACCACTTAAGGAGATACGTTCATGACCTTTCATCAACAAAACTTGCTCAACTGGTAACTGTTTTGGGCACTCTGAAGTACTGCATTTTAATGGCCATGTGTTTGATTTCCTTGTAGAAATCTATCCTGTGGAACTTGATCCAAGATATCGAGCCTTTGGATCTAAGTGTCATTCAGAAAGATGTTCCCCCTGAAACGGTTGATGCAATGAAGAGGACCATCTCTGGCATGTTGGGTCTGCTTCCATCTGATCAGTTCCGTGTTGTTGTAGAAGCCCTTTGGGGTCCGTTCTTCAAGTTATTGGTATCCTCAATCATGACTGGGTATGCTCTCTTATTGAAATATAATGTTCTTGTGCATCGTGAGTGGATTTTCTAAGAGCTGGTTGCTTCACCAGACATACGATTATTCTTTGCTCTACCTTTTCAAAATAGATTTCAATCATCAGTGATCACCTTGGGTTGTATGTCACTACTAGACGATCTCATGTCAAACTAAGGAAAAATACTTTTCATTTGTAAAAAAAAAAACATGAATCTGGTAACATTGCCAAGTCTTTAGTAGTGGTGCACCCACGGCATGGTATGCATTCAAAATAACTGCCGTAAATTGGAATACATTTTAATGGCATTTTAATTCTTGGAATCTTGGATGTATATATTTTTCTTTCAGCTCAAGTACACAGTGACCACATTTTTATGCATGTTGAAGTCCAGTATAGCTTTCTTTTCTAAAAAAGTTTTCACTGTTTTACGTTTTTCAGCGTATTGAGATTCATCTAGTTATTGCTTATTGATTAGTTGTGCTAGGATTGCTGGCATCGATTGTTTGGGATAGTTTTTTTTTCTAGGTTATAAGTCGTCTCCCATATGTAACCTGTTGGGATAGTGCTGATGAGTTGGTTAGTTGTTCTAATTTTCACTGTTCCGTAAAGCAAAATTAAAATTACGGTTTTACCTACCTGTCCTCATTCTTTTTAGCAAAAACTGTTGGCTGCCTACTTGAGAATTTTTTTAAAAAAAATTGGAATTGCCGCGTACGTATTTGATTAGTGTAAAGAATGTCTCTCACATGTGATAGCTCTTGTTACATTTTTAATTGTTAGCCATATAAAAGATCAATAAAATAACTCATTTAACAAGGAATTTCGTGTATCCATTTATTATCAATATTCTGAACAAGTTTGAAGCAACGGTTTGTAGTCTTTGTTTGCTGCAAAGTGATCTGTATTAACATTTGTCTTCAAAACACAGTGCGATGCATTATTGTGCTGGAAGACTAGCACTTACTTCATTTCCCCTTGCAGGTATACTCTACGTAATGCGGAATACAGGCTATCTTTTGAAAGGAACCTTGAACTTTCTGAAGAAGATGCTGAATTTCAGAACAGAGATATCAGTGAGGACATTCATCATGACATCAATCTGGGTAGTCCTGTTACAATTTTCAGATTATCAGAAGACGACATGCCCCAGGACTCTGGAAAAAGTGACGAAGAATCATCAGGTGGAAGTATTGAAGAAGAGCTAGGTAACTTGACACCTGAAGCGGAAGAGCAGATTATTCGATTGCAATCTCGGCTGGATGCGATCAAAAAGGTAATAGCAGTCTCAAATTATATGCCGTCATTAGGAATTTTCAAATAATGGCAAACTAACTTTATTGCTTTTATCATGTATCCGGTAAGATTTGTCTGAATCATGATTTGCCATGATTCTGTTTATTACCATGCCTCCTGGCTCCTGTGTAAATGACTGAGTCAAATATAAAAAAATCCTGTGATATATCTAAAGCTGCAAGGCCTTGTATTTTCTTCTGTCGTAACTACAACCTTACTGGTTCAGTGCAATCATCTAATTTACTTTTACAGTTTCCTAACCAAAGAAAAGATATTGAACGAAATGTGAATTTGTGGAGAAGTTCGAGGATGAATTATGGACTTCTTTTCTAATTGCACCAGCAAACTGAAATCTTGTGAGACATATACTAAAGAAGTCCACCTCTTAATTGTACTTTGCTCTGTATTACTGAGATTTGATATGACACCAATTGGATTTTCATTCCAATGCGCTATATTGGTACGCATTGTGCATTATGGTGCGCCACTTTGTGCAGCTGTTGCTTGTGAAGTTCTTAATTGTATATTTATATGCATTACGGCCGCCTCTTTGGGCAACTGTTGCTGTAAAATTCTTAGTTCATAGTTTTGCGGTTGACTATATGCACTGTGTTGTGTTCAAACTTGAAAGCTTTTTTTTTCTTATCTTGCAGGAGTTACATGACCTGAAGAGAAAAAATTCTGCCCTACAAATGCAACAGTTCGTTGGAGAAGAGAAAAATGATTTGTTGGACTATCTAAGATCCCTAAGACCAGAGAAGGTATGTTCTTTTCGCTGATCTTAAGAACTTATTTTAGTTGCACCTTGACAGCTTAATGATGATTAACTGCTCCTGCTACAAATCCCAAGCAACTGATAAAATTCAGAGATTGGCCTTAGGTTTCATTACAGCAGCCTTACTAGCTGTTTTGCACAGGTTGCTGAACTCTCGGAGTCCACTTGTCCTGGTGTGCAAGAGTCTATTCAGTCTGTTGTGCATGGTCTACTTGCTACTCTTTCCCCTAAGATACACTCAAAGTCCCCTCCGCCACTAGAGAATGCTGCTGGGGGCACCCTAAATCGCGGTGGCGAGGACGATGATTTTGCGGAGCTCGTGGAGAATGCTTCCCTCCCGTTTCAGCCCCTAATATCTGTTCCCCGTGATTATCTTGCACGTCTGCTATTCTGGTAATACATATCAGACTCGTTAGAACTTCTTTGATTTGGTCTTTCTGTTTATAGCATGGGAGTGATTGTCTTGTGTTGCTGCCCAGGTGCATGTTGCTTGGTCACTACATCCGAGGTCTGGAGTACCGGTTAGAGCTGGCACACCTTCTCAGAATATCTAGTGATGTGGGGTCTTTCTCCGTTGACGACGATCATTTTGATTTTATTTGAGAAAGTTTTGCTGGTCTCTTGGGATTCTTCACAGAAGAGAATGAAAATGCTTTGGCAATCTGGCCGAGATGAGGCAGAGGTGGCTGTTTGGCTGCATTCATCGTCAAGAAACGTGTTCTAAAGCAGCAAAGTTCTGGGCCAAAGTTCCTGTTGTAGTTCTTGTAAAGTCAGAAAACAGATGTTCGATTGTAAAGCTAGTGTTACATATCGATGCGAACAATTGGATTTACTGTCTTTTATTTATTGTGTGATGTAAAGATGAACATGTTCTTGCCGCAAGTCTTGTGGTAGCATTATATATAGGCTCATAGGCATCCTTTGTTGTTGTACTTATAGTTTGTATGTATTTGGCTAATATTTATCAGACTAATGATGTTATATTGTTGAATCTTATCAAGGTTTGTTTCACTTTGTTGGTGTGAGTACTGTCCTGTTTATAAGCGTCCCTCGGCGGCTACTAGAAGGATGCAAGTATATCTGGTTTCCTATTTGGTAGGGCAACTTCAACTGCCCACTTCCCACAAAATGGACACGGCTAGTGGCCTTTTTTGCTGCAAAAATAAACTACGGAGTATTTCATTTAAACTACAACGTAAATGAAAACATAATTACATAAGTACTTCCAAATTTAAAGTTTCTAACATAAATTAAAACTTAACTTAGCCATTTGTGGAGTGGAAAATGTGAACTTCAACATAATCTCAAATTAAAGATCCAACACAATGGTGCTGTAGCCCTCCTCCATAGAGTCAATCAGAGTTACTATAAGAAAATAGCAGCCAAAATACCAAAGCAATCACAGATTTTGGCGACCATGCCTATAGACGGAGTCTGGCCGTCCCACGGTTTCCAGCCAACGGAAACCTCGTGAACGTCAGCGTTTCTTATCATAATCTACCCCTGGTTGTTTGTGGACCTTCCCTATGCCTAAGGCAGTATAGGGGGCTATTGGAAACCCTCCTAGGTCTATAGAAAGGAGTGGGGAGCCAAGGGACAAGAAGTATCCATTCAAGCCACCACGGCGGAGCCTGCTGCTCCACCGCCTCCATAGCCTTCGCCGCAAAGATCTCCACTATCATCACCACACAAGAGGAGAAGGGACTTGGATTCTTGGAGGCTTGGGCATCATCTCCATCATCAACCACTCCATCTACACCATCTCCATCACCATCACCATCATTTACTTTCATCTTGTTGTATTTCCTAATCTCCTTTGTGCATTTGAACAAGTATCCATTCATCCTCATGTACTTGATTTGTATTATTACTATGACGATGTTACTTACCTCCATGTGCGAGTAGATTACCTTGTTCTTGGGGATATTGTGAAACCCTAGTTATGGATTTGAGATGAAATCAAGATGTTTTATTCCTTCCTTTATCATTGCGTGTTAATTGTCTCTCTTGCTGTTGTATGAAGTCGACCATGCAACATTTGCCTTTAAGGACAAGAGAGGGGATTACCTTTAGACATGTGGTAGGGAGGAGGCGTCAAGTGACACCCTCACGCTAATCCTCTATCGACGTGTAAGCCTAAATAGCAGAGGCTTGACAGGACTGTCCTGCAGTGGGACAACGCATGACCATATTCATCACAATACTTCACTAGCAAGCCACCTCAAGACTTAGTCGTCTGCTTGGACTACTACGGGAAAAAAATTCTCCTACCTTCTCAGACATCACCTCGATGCCACACGTTCCACAACCTTGTTGGCTAGGACAATCCAACCAGGAGGGTTCATCGCGTCACGATGTCCTTGGCCGTCGGCTAAGGAGTAGCTAGCACTGATGGGATTCATAGCATAGAAAACAAAAAAAATCCTACCGCAAGAACGGACAACAAGCCAAGATATAATCTAGTAGATGGGAGCAACGAGGTGAAGATCAACATACCCTCGAAGATCGCTAAGAGTTAACGAGATAAATCTCGTGGTGGATGTAGACGATCACTTGCCGCTTTCAAAAGCGCGTAGAAGATCTTGACGGTGCCACAATCGGGCAGCACCTCCGTACTCCATCACACGTACGGTGTTGATGACGACGTCCTTCTCCCCGTTCCAGCGGGCAGAGGATGTAGTAGATCCTCCTCGGAATCCCGCTAGCACGATGGCGTGGTGACGGTGGTGGTGGAGATCTCCGGCAGGGCTTCGCCGTAAGCGCTGTGGGAAAAGATGGAGGAGGAGAGAGGCTAGGGTTTGGGAGAGAGGGGGTGGCTGGGGCGCCGAGCCCCTTTGGTGGTGCGGCCAAGAGCTGCCCCCTCCTCTCCTCCTCATTATATAGGTGGAATCCCTAAGGGTTTGCCCAAAGTCTTCGAATAAGACCCCAATTCAAAAACTGCCATATGGACGAAATCTAGAGGGACAGGGACTCTCCCCTTCCCCCTTGTTGGCCGGCCAAGGAGGTGGAGTCCACCATGGACTCCACCCTCCCACTTGGTTGGCTGGTTAGGGTTGGTGGAGTCCAACCGGACTCCACCTTCCATGGTGATTTCTTCCGAAAGGTTCTAGAACATTCTAGCGCCTTCCATAAATGCACTGGATCATTTCCAAACTTGAAAAGTGACTTCCTATATATGAATCTTATTCTCCGGACCATTCCGGACCTCCTCGTGATGTCCTGGATCCCATCCGAGACTCCAAACAATATTCGAACTCCATTCCATATTCCATATCTACTTAAAACGACATCAAACCTTAAGTGTGTCACCCTACGGTTCGTGAACTATGTAGACATGGTCGACACTCCTCACCGACCAATAACCAATAGCGGGATCTGGAGATCCATAATGGCTCCCACATATTCAACGATAACTTAGTGATCGATTGAACCATTTACATACGATACTGATTCCCTTTGTCACACGATATTTTACTTGTCCAAGGTTTGATCATCGGTATCTCCATACCTTGTTCAACCTCGTCTCCGACAAGTACTCTTTACTCGTACCGTGGTATGTCATCTCTTATGAACCATTCATATGCTTGCAAGCTAATCAGACGACATTCCACCAAGAGGGCCCAGAGTATATCTATCCGTCATCGGGATGGACAAATCCCACTCTTGATCCATATGCCTCAACTCATACTTTCCAAATACTTAATCCCACCTTTATAACCACCCATTTACGTGGTGGCGTTTGATGTAATCAAAGTACCCTTCTGATATAAGTGATTTACATGATCTCATGGTCGAAGGACCAGGTAACTATGTATTGGAAGCTTATAGCAAATTGAACTTAATGACGTGATCATATGCTACGCTTATTTGAGTGTGTGTCCATTATATCATTCATCTAATGACATAACCTTGTTATTAATAACATCCAATGTTCATGATCACGAAACCATGATCATCTATTAATCAACAAGCTAGTTATACAAGAGGCTTACTAGGGACTCCTTGTTGTTTACATAACACACATGTATCAATGTTTCGGTTAATACAATTATAGCATGTGAAAGTTCAGAGATGGTAAACCTAGAGGGGGGGGGTGAATAGGTTTCTACAGATTTTAATTCTTTCTTTGCAATATTAGGCTTTGCGGAATATAAAGATGAGCCTAATGCAAACTAGGTGAAACAACCTATATGAGGATACAAGTAACTCAAGCACGAAGGCTCTCACAGGTAGTTAAAACACAAGTAAGGAGTTCGGTTAGAGATAACCGATAGCACACGGAGACGAGGATGTATTCCCGTGTTCCCTTCCTTTGCAAGAAGGTACGTCACGTTTGGAGGAGTCGACGTCCCACGAAGGATTCCCCGCGCCACGAAGGCTCACCCTATTCTCTGGAGCCTATCCCACGAAGGAATAGCTCACTCACTTGTGGTAGACTTTGAGGTAGCCTCCAAACCTTCACAATCTTGTCAGGAGCAAATCCACAGCCCGGATGCTTCCGGACCACTCTTGCCCACCTAGGGTTTCCAAGGAACCCTAGAGAGCAAGCTTCTTGATGAATACAAGGGGAATGAGATTTGGCTTGGTAGAACAGTAGATTGGGTCCTCCTCTATCGTTTCCCCGGAGGGATTTGAGTTTGGGTGGAGGAGGAGGGAGATCCGAGGCTTTTGGTGTTTCTAGCAATGGAGTGTGAGAGAGAGAGCTCAAGAACATCTTGTAGTGTAGTGCCTAACTTTTCAGAGGTAGAAGAAGGGCTATTTATAGTGTCACTTGAAATATGGCCGTTGCCCACTTGACACCTCAGCAGATTCTTCGAGGAACCCGGTCGACCGGATTTGGCGCAGCAGAGGCGGGCCGGTTCGGCCCTGGACCGGACCTGCCGGTTTCAACCGCTGGGACCGGGTCTTGACCGGCGAGCTTCCGAGGCTACTGGATCTTGTCCGGTTGGCACAGCGAAGTCCGGTCGGTCGGCGGCAGTCGAATCCGGTCCGACCGGGCCAGAGACCGGAACGGCCGGTCAAGGAGCCGGTCCGACCGGGCCAGAGACCGGATCGGCCGGTCCACAACCGGGCCGTCAACCGGACCATCTCCCAGACCTTACTGGATCCCACCCGGTTGGCACCGGTCCTGGGGCCGGTCGGGCTGGACGGTGCCAGGGCCGATCTGACCGGGCCTGGGACCGACCATGGTCCGGAAATCCCTTGTTGATTTTTCGTCGAAGTGGGGGGGTCTCCCATTGCCCTCTTGTTCCATTGATACACCATTATACCTCTTTGGCTAATACCTGGGAATCATCTTGTAGACATGTATTAGTCCAAATACTCTAGCACGGTGTCATAGTTACCAAAATAATGGATAAGGGTGAAATACCCTTACAATCTCCCCTTTTGGTATACGATGACAAACCGAGCTAGAGTCACATAAAGATATTATGATAAGCCTTAAACCTTGATTCCATATGAGATATTGAGACAACTCCCCCATAATGTGTGCACTTGGAGAATTTGCGTTTGAATGCAAAGTGCAACATTTGTGGAACATGAGTAGCTCCCCCAATATCTTTAGGAAACAAGCATGGTATGGATATGTGCATATCAAGATGTATAAGCATAGCACACATAATCATCCTAGCATAGATATTAAGCATATAGGTACATGTCCATACACGAATTACTCGAAGTAGCAAATGGTTCTTGAAATGAAAAAGCAACCAAATAAGCACAAGCCAAATAAGAAGCAAATAAAATGGCAAGCATGGCTTGTGCAACCAAGAGCCCCGTAATCCTAGACTCTACTCTCTTCTCCCCCTTTGGCATCGGAACACAAAAAAGGCGAAGAAAAGAGGAGGGATGCTAGCGTTCCCATCAATAGAACTCATGCCCTGCGGATGGAGAGCTGCCATCACCATCCTCATCATCATCCTCGCCATTGCCATCATCATCACCTTCATCCTCTTCATCATCATCATCATTTCTATGTCCAGAGTGAGCAGTGTGAGGAGGAAGACCACTGTGAGCATACATGGAGAGGTCGAAGTTCTGAAACATCTCATCAGTAATAGAGGGCCTCTCCCAAGTAGGAGCATGTACAAGCTCCATCTCAGGTCCAGGGGGAGGAACATGGGCATTCCTAGTAGCCATGAACTCATTCTGTCGCCTCCTGGTCTCCTGGTTCAAAGCAAGACTTTGATGTGCAACATCATTGGTATTCTTGCACATTTGCCACAAGCTGGAGAAGAACCGAGAGGCGCCGTGCTGTGGGCGCCTAGAGTGGCTGGAGCTAGCAGGGTCATGTCGTTCCTTGGTCCTACGCTCAGAAGGCATCATGGAAGGAACGTCCGGTTTATCTCCTTGGGTAGGAACCTTGAAAGCCTCCATCTTGACCCGTTCACCTTCAGTATTGAGAGGTGGTGGCACAACCTTGTTGATGAGCAGCTGAATGTACTGAGCATAGTTTGGCGTCATCCGCTCGCGAGCAGAGCGCTTCAGCTCACAATAGATGAGATCACAGCCATCAATGGTCTTCTGGCGCTCAGGGTGGCAATAGTACATCAAGTTCAGATGTGTGGCACGACATTCACTTGTATCCCCAGACTTGCTGATGAGGTTCTCACGGAATAGCTTGGCAAGAAGAAGGTAGGAGTAGTACATCCCAGAGATAGTGGGAGGGCCAGCTGTGGGTTCCGAAGGATAGCAGAAAGCAATGTCCTCTTTATGGAACCGGTCCTGAGAGTGTATCTTGAAGCCACGAGCACGACCACCTCCAAACCCCAAGGCTTCACAGAACTCAAGATAGGTGCAAGAATACTTTTCCTTTCCTGTCATCCAAGTCATAGTGCGAGCTGCATCATTATGGAAAAACACAGTGCAGTGAAATTGCCTCACAAGGATTGGGCAATAGCTCTCATTAGGAGGTGTCAAGCACATGAGATCAAACAACCCCATCCGCCTCAAGGTGGCAACCACAAAGCGATACTTGGTGGCTTCATGCATTGTAAGAACATCCTTGATGGCCTTGGGCATCACAAAAGTACCATTCTTCATGTACTCTTGAGAATTGTAGTATTCCTCCCACAAGTGCTGCTGAGTGATGGTCCAGAAGAATTTATCACTTCCAAGGTAAGTGGGTTCCGGGAAGCGATAGGGATTCTTATCTCGAATTCTTCTCCAGGCAGTAACAGTGACTGCGCCAACATTGAAAGTTGGCACTATCTCAGTAACATCCTCATCTTGTGCTGGCTGTTTATCTTTCCTCTTGTTGGCAACTTTCTTGATTCTTCCCCTAGCGGAGCTGCCAGTGTCAGTAGTCGGAGGTGCTTTAGAAGGCACACGCCCGCTAGTACGGCAGCCAGGAGGCCTCGGCGCAAGCCTTCCTCGCTTGGCAACACCACCACGGTCATCACCACTCGAATCACCTGTGAATAAGCAAATAGAGCGAGGATAGCAGGGGGTAAGTGTACATGTCATCAATAATTAGGGAGGCCAAAAAGCATAGCATATGTTCAAGTGTTTCGATGAGATTATGCGAAGAACTGGGCGAGCCGGCGCACAGGCCGGTCCAACCTGACGATAGACCGGACGAGCCGGTTGCCAATGCGGTCGACCGGGCCGCACGCCGGACCGGCCGGTTGAGAGGCCGGTTGACCGGGCCTATGACCGGGTCTGTCAAATTGTGAAGTGTTGCCCATAATTTCTACCACAAAATCATGCAAAAACTCATAAACTTGAACATAGACTATAGCAATAGAGTGGAATATGTGCATAGTGCTGTGAGACACTCTAATGGCATGAGGACTTACAAACCCTAACCCTAACTTTTCTCAACTTTCCTCAACATTTGGCAATGGAAGAGGGAAAGCAAGAGGGAGAGGGAAAGCAAGAGGGAGAGGGAATGGGAGAAAAATGTACCCGAAGACATCGTCCTCTTTGCCCAAGTGAAGCAAGAAGAATTCGTGAAGAGGACTTGAGGGCCAAATCCCCAAGATCTCCCAAAATAGCTTGAAAGGGACCAAATCCTTTGGTGAAGAGACTTGAGAGATCCCGATCTACGAGTGGGTGAAGTTTGGGGAGAACCTCGTGGGGGGAAGGGCCTAGGACGTGGTGGAGATGGTGGAGGCGGCGGCCATGGAGGTTTTGGAGGTGGGGGATAATGAGGAAGAAGACCCCAAGGGGTATCCTCCTCCAAAACATAACCAGCCGCGCGGCCGGTTTGGCGCCCGGTCGACCGGGCCTGGGGCCGGCTGGCCCGGCGTAGAGGCCGGTCCAACCGGGCCAGAGACCGGCCAGGGTTATTCTGCCCATTTTTGTCTCGTTTTGCCCCTATTCTTTGTGTAAGTGTGTATGAATGCTCAGATGATGTTGACATGTACATATAGATAGATAGATGATGATGAGATGAGCATAGACATGGGGTTGGAAACACAAAGTTCTCTAGGCATACCCATTGGAGTGAAAATCCAAACAAGATGTAAATAGCAACAATGGGCATGATTCGAAATATAAACCAAGAATCATAAGTCATTTTGAAGTGATTTTTGCAATAAGATCATTTAGCCTTGTATAGTCAAATCAAGTTGCAATTGAGGCTAAATGGGGAGCGGGGGATTACTCCCCCTATGTGAAAGCGCAAATGTCATGAGACCTCGAAGAGACATGCTTGGGTCCATATAATGACATTGGGTCTATTTATGTTGCACACATAGGTATGCATCATACCAAGACATGGTAAGATGACAATCCCCATATGTGATGTGCCTCTAAGCTAGATAGCTAGATAAAAGCAAGAATGTAGTGCAAGAAGTTATTCAATCTAAGTTTTTAGGATCAAGAATACCAAGTTCTCCTCTCAAGTTCACAAACCGGGCTTCATCCAAAGGCTTAGTGAAAATATCCGCCAATTGGTACGATGTCCCTGTGGGGACCCCGGACTAGCTGTCCGAAATACCCTGTTATGTATACAGTTCACGTTCCCATGATCAGTGTGCCGTGAACACATAACCGAACTGATATCAAATTACATCATCCTTTACAAAACGGAATAAGAAAATTACAATAAGGTCACATGACCCATCTTTACAAGATAGCCTCGAAGGGCCTAATCTAATCATCGAGTAGCAGAATCACTTCAGCAGCGTAGAGCCCAAGTCATCTGCCTTAACCCTACAGGCAACTGACCGGGAAGACGTTCCTAGCTCGCATAGACGTCGTCGCTCCTTCTTCATCTGTCGAAGTCCTCCAGGTCTGGCCAAGTAAATAGCCAGGGACAAAGCCATGAGTACATTTGAATTGTACTCGCATCAAGAAGGTGATAACAATTCTAACTAAAGAAGACAAGAGAGGAAGAATAGTTTCTCTGGTGGATATAGCATGTGAAAGAGAATCGGTTTCTCTTGTGAATATAGCATCCCAACATCACAGTTGAAGGGGACACTATGAGGTTTCTATGACATCTCTATATCTTTATTGAAGAAGATACTTCATAAGATAGACTACGACATCTCTACATCTTTGTTGAAGAAGATACTTCAAAAGAGTTCTACAACATAAAACACTAGGATGGGGTAACCCAATTTATTTATCCTTCCCGACCATCTCCATATGGTCGACACAACCTTTCCCGTACCCTTCCGGTACTTCAAAACAAGTTCTTTCCTTTCATTTGTCAAACCATTTTGTAAACCAAAACTCATCAGGCTAAGCAACAGCCATTCCAACCGTCCATGACCGCGGACGCGGCTATTCGAATAGATTTTACTCTGCGAGTTTGCACACTTTCCCCACCTCTATCCGGATACCTATCGTGTGGGCATCATCCCCGCATAACAACATATGCCACGACGGATACCCGAACATAGCCTTTCGCCCATTCTCCTACCCTATGGAGTATGTACCTCCCCTGCACCGTGGCAACTCACCTCCCTTTGAGCGTGGCTCGACCGCCAAGCCAGGAGACCCATAGTGTCTTCCGGACGGGTCAGCCCCGAAGGCCTCCCGTTATACTATTGTCCCAACCATGACAACCCGGACTCGGGGGTAACCGTACCCTTGTATAGTTGTGCGGTGCCTCATGCTAAGAAGAACAAACGTCAAGCTAAGCTCCGTGCCCACGTTGGAGTAGCTGTGGTTGCGCGGGTTAATTGTCACGGGTGAATACTTAGACGCCAAAGTTTTTATAAACAAGATTCTCTTTCCAACCATCTTTGCCAAGATCCTTTTCTTTCATAAACACACACTTAGGTAAGTCCAACTCACCCAAGGTTTTCCAAAAATTCTTTTCAACAAGGTATTTTTCCAAGGGGTTCCCAACCTATGGTTTCATGTAAGAACTGAAGAGACAACAATGGCATGATGCTAGCCATCATACCACTAAGGAGATGATAAATGAGGTGTCAAGGGGATCATACATACTTAGGATAAGCATGCGTAGGACAATATAAGTAGGATGATTAAACAAGGGTCATGATGTTAATCATCATACCACTAAGAAGATGATAATATAGGCGGACAAGGGGGCATACATGCTTAGGGTAAGCATGCATAATATCAACAAGAGGTTCAACATACTTGGGAGCAAGTATGCATAGTGTAGAGGACCAATCATAACACAAGATACAAGGAACCAAGTATATAATGGAACAACGAACACACAAAGAAGGATAAATAGCAAGAGATCAAAAGATGGCTTGCCTTGGTTGGCTTATTTGTCCCTGGACTTCTTCAAATTCTTCGAATCCTTCCCCTCCTTCAAACCCGACAATGTCCGAATCTAACGCCGTAAAATAAAAAGGAACACAATCAACACATTGCACCAATAATCCAAACATGCATCAAATAGTATCTAACCACTCAACCAAGGTCTAATAGATGTTGACAAGGACCTATAATCCCTACCAAAAAGCTTTGACATATCTATTTTAAGAAACCCAAATTATTTTACTAAAATAAAAGCATGTGAGTCTCACAAATTAGCAATTGCCTACGTGGTTATCACCATGGCCTAAACTAAATATTCCCTGGTAGATAACACCACAAATAAGACAAGTGCATTGGTTTGGCATCAAAAACATTCATATTTTATTTGCAAACATTTTTGGAAAAGCAGAAAATCATGCTTCCTATTTTATTTTGATTATAAAATACTACCTAATAAAAGGGAGTAAACAATATACCACACCATTTAAAATCTTAAGCAAAACAATAAAAACTTGGTGTAAGTCTCAGAGGGTTTTGTTTTGCAAGAATTAAACATAGGTTGACTATTTTTAAATAAAAGGGGTGGTCAAAGATTTTAATAAACAAAAGGTTTTTGGTTCAACATCCCATGTGACGTACACTAAACACAAATAGTAACCAATTTTCAATAACAGAGGCTAAAACTAAATATTTTATAAGGTCAGTACTTAAACAAGGCTAACAAAATTGGTTTCACTTAAAAAGGTTAATTTTTCAAATTTAAGAATTAACTTGAATCTGAATCATACATAGAGCAAGATACACATGCCAAAAATTGTAGAAAAATCCTAAAAATATGGGGCCAGTGGCATTGGAAAGATATTTGAATTTGTGAGCTAATGCAATTGGTTTCATTTGATTTGGGTCTGTAGATCTCGAGTTATTCACATTTGATTGGCTCTGGTTTCAACATAAATTAACAGCAAAAAAATCAAGGTTTGAATTAAAAAGGGCGGGAGTTTACTGGGCCATGCGGGTGGAGTTTTGGGCTGGCCCAGGTAGCTTTTCCAGGTGGAGGGTGAAGAAAAATAAAAAGAGAGGAGGGGGCCCAGGCGGGCCAGGCCTCTTGGGCTGACGTGGCTAAGTGGCCACGCAGCCCCCACGATCGGGACGATCGAGACGATCGGCTCGTCTCCTCCCGCAGACATGCACGCACACGGAGGCTCTGGGAAGAAGAAGAGGCGGACAGGAACTTACCGGTGGCGGGCGGCGGTTGCCGGCGGCGGCTGGGCGGGGTAGCGGCGGTTCACGGCGGTCCGGGGGCGCGCTCGGCAGCTTCTCCCGTCCTAGCAGCAACCCACCCGGCGAGTTCTTCTCCGCAGCGACCTCCAACCGAACCGCGACGGCGGCGTCTCTCCGGTGAACCTGGCGGCGTAGAGGTCGGGGTTAGGACGGAGGGAAGACATTGAGCAGTAGGGAACAGATAGGGAGGGAAGAGATCGTCGGGGGCGAGCTCCTCCTGCTCGCCAACCGCATAGTGACCACGGGCTGGTGGTGACCACGCCGGCGTGCTGCAGCAAGGGGACGCCTTGGTGCTCTCTGTGAGGCTCAGGGAGGTGGAGAGGAGGGGTCTGGAGTGGAGAGGAGTGGCGAATGGAGAGGCTGGGGCGATCGTCCCCTTTTTATAGCCAAGGCCGGGTTCATGGTAGACACGGTGTAGGGCGATGATGGACGCGCGAGGGTGAGCGTGAATGGTCAGCTGGGTGGTGGCATCATGAAGGGCATCCAGAGGCGAATCTAGTGCAGCTGAAAACCCGGGGATACGCGTGCTGGGCAGGTCACAGCGGGGTGGTCTTCGAGGCTGCACGCAGGTGTTCGATGTGAATCAAAATATGGAGCGGGGGTTAGGGAGGGATATAGGGTGCTGGATAGGGTCAAGATACGGTGCCTTATAGGCCTAAAGAAGTGGAGAAGGCTGAGTCGACTAGGTTGCTCGGGAACGCATGAGCACGGTCAGAGCAGGGTGACCATGTCTATGGCGAGCATGGGAGAGGCCATTGGGGTGGAGGGCTTTCCTTGGGAACTTGCGCATTGGGTAGAGGGGAGGCAGAGAGCCTTCATGGCGCGGCCTTGGGGCCTGGGGTGCCTGCTTTCGTTCTGCCCGAGTTTGGAGTGTCCACCGAGACATGGGTAGAGAGGAGGGAGTCTATGCTGTGTGGTGGCCATGTGTGCAGGTCTGGGCATGTCTGAGAGTCGTGTAGAGGTGCACAAGGTTGGCCACAGCCACAGGTTGGCTCCCTTGCAGCATAGAGGGAAGAAGAGAAGGGTGTGCCTCTCCTTGTTGAGTTCCAAGAAAGAGAGAGGGTGGAGTAGTCTAGGGTTTAGCTAGGCTTGTAGGTTTGAGAGATAGGGGTGCAGGTTAGTGGTAGCTTATTGATGGTTCAAGATAGGAGAGAGAGAGTGAGAGATATTTCCAAAAAAAATGCATCCAGGCATGCTATGGCCGGCCTCTCTTCTAAGCCAAGCAAAAAGGTTGGGTGCAAGGTGATGCCAAAATGGCCATGCTGGTCTTACATGGTGTGGTGCTAGTGGTGGAGAGGTTTTAGTTGCTAAAATAGTCCATGTATAACTCCCTCATATTTAAAAATAAGCATAAAAAGGAAATAACTTGCATTAAGTGCCATAAACAAGCATTTTGTTAAAAGAAAGTAAAGTAAAGTGAAATGATTTTATAGATGGATTTTTGGGTTGGAAAGGGAGGGTATGAGGTACCACCCACCTTTCCTAAGTTATTTTGGGAAAATAATTTGAAAAGCTTTGCTAAAACTAGAAATAGTTATATGGTCAAAATAGAGAAGAATCTTAATAGGATTTTTGGTAAATAAAAAGTTTTGGGAGAAGTGATCTCAAGGGTAGAGGTGATGGCGTGTAACTCACACGTTCGTTGGGAACCCCAAGAGGAAGGTATGATGCGCACAGCAGCAAGTTTTCCCTCAGAAAAAACCAAGGTTTATCGAACCAGGAGGAGCCAAGAAGCACGTTGAAGGTTGATGGTGGCGAAATGTGATGCGGCGCAACACCAGGGATTCCGGCGCCAACGTGGAACCTGCACAACACAACCAAAGTACTTTGCCCCAACGAAATAGTGAGGTTGTCAATCTCACCGGCTTGCTGTAACAAAGGATTAACCGTATTGTGTGGAAGATGATTGTTTGCGAAGAAAACAGTAAAAACAAGTATTGCAGTAGATTGTATGCGATGTAAAGAATAGGACCGGGTCCACAGTTCACTAGAGGTGTCTCTCCCATAAGATAAAAGCATGTTGGGTGAACAAATTACGGTCGGGCAATTGACAAATATAAAAGGGCATAACAATGCATATACATGATATGATAAATATAGTGAGATTTAATCGGGGCATTACGACAAAGTACATAGACCACCATCCAGCATGCATCTATGCCTAAAAAGTCCACCTTCAGGTTATCATCCGAACCCCTTCCGTATTAAGTTGCAAGCAACAGACAATTGCATTAAGTATGGTGCGTAATGTAATCAACAACTACATCCTTAGACATAGCATCAATGTTTTATCCCTAGTGGCAACAGCACATCCACAACCTTAGAACTTTCTGTCACTGTCCCAGGTATCAATGGAGGCATGAACCCACTATCGAGCATAAATACTCCCTCTTGGAGTTAAGAGCAAAAACTTGGCCAGAGCCTCTACTAATAACGGAGAGCATGCAAGATCATAAACAACACATAGGTAATAGATTGATAATCACCATAACATAGTATTCTCTATCCATCGGATCCCGACAAACACAACATATAGTATTAGATAGATGATCTTGATCATGTTAGGCAGCTCACAAGATCCAACAATGAAGCACAATTAGGAGAAGACGACCATCTAGCTACTGCTATGGACCCATAGTCCAGGGGTGAACTACTCACTCATCACTCGGAGGCGATCATGGCGATGAAGAGTCCTCCGGGAGATGATTCCCCTCTCGGGGTGCCGGAGGCGATCTCCTGAATCCCCGAGATGGGATTCGGCGGCTCTGGAAGGTTTTCCGTATCGTGGCTCTCGTCGGGGGTTTCGCGACGGAGGCTTTAAGTAGGCGAAAGGGCGACGGGGGCCACACGAGGGCCCCACACGCCAGCCGCGGCCAAGGGCTGGGCCGCGCCGCCTGTTGTGGCGGCGCCTCGTGGCCCCACTTCCTTCCCTCTTCACGCTTCTGGAAGCTTTGTGCAAAAATAGGACCCTGGGCGTTCATTTTGTCCAATTCGAGAATATTTCCTTACTAGGATTTCTGAAACCAAAACAGCAGAAAACAGCAACTGGCTCTTCGGCATCTTGTTAATAGGTTAGTTCCAGAAAATGCGTAAATACGACATATAATGTGTATAAAACATGTAGATATCAGCAATAATGTAGCATGGAACATAAGAAATTATCGATACGTCGGAGATATCAGCATCCCTTAGTTCGCTCGTCCAGGCAAAACGATAACAAGGATAATTTCTGGAGTGACATTCCATCATAATCTTGATCATACTATTGTAAACATATGTAATGAATGCAGCGATCAAAACAATGGTAATGACTTGAGTAAACAAATGAATCATAAAGCAAAGACTTTTCATGAATAGTACTTCAAGACAAGCATCAATAAGTCTTGCATAAGAGTTAACTCATAAAGCAATAAATCAAAGTAAAGGTGTTGAAGCAACACAAGGAAGATTAAGTTTCAGCGGTTGCTTTCAACTTATAACATGTATATCTCATGGATAGTGTCAATGTAAAGTAATATAACAAGTGCAATATGCAAGTATGTAGGAATCAATGCACAGTTCACACAAGTGTTTGCTTCTTGAGGTGGAGAGAGATTGGTAAACTGACTCAAAAATAAAAGTAAAAGAAATGTCCTTCAAAGAGGAAAGCATCGATTGTTGTATTTGTGCTAGAGCTTTTATTTTGAAAACATGAAACAATTTTGTCAACGGTAGTAATAAAGCATATGAGTTATGTAAATTATATCTTACAAGTTGCAAGCCTCATGCATAGTATACTAATAGTGCCCGCAACTTGTCCTACTTAGCTTGGACTACCGGATCTTAATACACATGTTTCAACCAAGTGTCACAAAGGGGTACCTCCATGCCGCCTGTACAAAGGTCTAAGGAGAAAGCTCGCATTTAGATTTCTCGCTTTTGATTATTCTCAACTTAGACATCCATACCGGGAACATGGACAACAGATAATGGACTCCTCTTTAATGCATAAGCATGTGAAAACAATTATTATTCTCATATGAGATTGAGGATATATGTCCAAACTGAAACTTCCACCATGATTCATGGCTTTAGTTAGCGGCCCAATGTTCTTCTCTAACAATATGCATGCTCCAACCATTAAGGTGGTAGATCTCTCTTAGTTCAGACAAGACGGACATGCATAGCAACTCATGATATTCAACAAAGATTAGTTGATGGCGTCCCCAGAAGCATGGTTATCGCACAACAAGCAACTTAATAAGAGATAAAGTGCATAAGTACATATTCAATACTACGATAGTTTTAAGGCTATTTTGTCCCATGAGCTATATATTGCAAAGGTAAATGATGGAATTTTAAAGGTAGCACTCAAGCAATTTACTTTGGAATGGCGGAGAAATACCATGTAGTAGGTAGGTATGGTGGACACAAATGGCATAGTGGTTGGCTCAAGGATTTTGGATGCATGAGAAGTATTCCCTCTCGATAGAAGGTTTAGGCTAGCAAGGTTATTTGAAGCAAACTCAAGGATGAACCGGTGCAGCAAAACTCACATAAAAGACATATTGTAAACATTATAAGACTCTACACCGTCTTCCTTGTTGTTCAAAACTCAATACTAGAATTATCTAGACCTTAGAGAGACCAAATATGCAAACCAAATTTTAGCAAGCTCTATGTATTTCTTCATTAATGGGTGCAAAGTATATGATGCAAGAGCTTAAACATGAGCACAACAATTGCAAAGTATCACATTATCCAAGACATTTTAGAATTACTACATGTAGCATTTCCCGATTCCAACCATATAACAATTTAACGAAGAAGTTTCAACCTTCGCCTTGAACATTATGAGTAAAGCCTAAGGACATATTTGTCCATATGCAACAGCGGAGTGTCTCTCTCCCACAAAGTGAATGCTAGGATCCATTTTATTTAAACAAAAACAAAAACAAAAACAAACCGACGCTCCAAGTAAAGAACACAAGATGTGACCGAATAAAAATATAGTTTCAGGGAGGAACCCGATGATGTTGTCGATGAAGAAGGGATGCCTTGGGCATCCCCAAGCTTAGACGCTTGAGTCTTCTTAAAATATGCAGGGATGAACCACGGGGCATCCCCAAGCTTAGAGCTTTCACTCCTCTTGATCATAGTATATCATACTCCTCTCTTGACCCTTGAAAACTTCCTTCACACCAAACTTCAAGCAAACTCATTAGAGGGTTAGTGCACAATTAAAATTCACATATTCAGAGGTGACACAATCATTCTTAACACTTCTGGACATTGCATAAAGCTACTGGACATTAAAGGATCAAAGAAATTCATCCAACATAGAAAATACGGCAATGCGAAATAAAAGGCAGAATTTGTCAAAAACAGAACAGTCCGTAAATACGAACCTAAAAGGTGCACTAGACTTGCTCAAATGGAAAAACTCAAAACTAATTAAAGTTGCGTACATATCTGAGGATCACGCTCGTAATTTTGCAGATTTTTTTGAATTTTCTACAGAGACTTATGCCAGAATTGTGACAGACAGCAATGCTGTTTTTGCAGCGATCCCAAATATAACATCAACTTTAGCATAGAAACTTTACTTGGCACAAAAACATGATAAGGAGAGGTTGCTACAGTACTAAACAACTTCCAAGACTCAAATATAAAACAAAAATTGCTGTAGTAAAAACAGGGGTTGTCTCCCATAAGCGCTTTTTTTAACGCCTTTCAGCTAGGCGCAGAAAGTGCAAATCAAGTAACATCAAGAGTAGAAGCATCAACATCATAACTTGTTCTAATAATAGAATCAAAAGGCAACTTCATTCTCTTTCTAGGGAAGTGTTCCATACCTTTCTTGAGAGGAAATTGATATTTAATATTACCTTCCCTCATATCAATAACAGCACCAACGGTTCGAAGAAAAGGTCTTCCCAACACAATAGGACAAGATGCATTGCATTCGATATCCAAGACAACAAAATCAATGGGGACAAGGTTATTGTTAACCGTAATGCGCACATTATCAATCCTCCCCAAGGTTTCTTTTTAACATTATCGGCAAGATTAACATCCAAATAACAATTCTTCAATGGTGGCAAGTCAAGCATATCATAAATCTTTTTAGGCATAACAGAAATACTTGCACCAAGATCACATAAAGCATTACATTCAAAGTCATTGAATTTCATTTTAATGATGGGCTCCCAACCATCTTCTAACTTTCTAGGAATAGAAGTTTCAAGTTTTAGTTTCTCTTCTCTAGCTTTTATGAGAGCATTTGTAATATGTTTTCTAAAGGCTAAATTTATAGCACTAGCATTAGGACTTTTAGCAAGTTTTTTAAGAACTTTATAACTTCAGAGATGTGGCAATCATCAAAGTCTAAATCATTATGAGCTACAGCAATGGGATCATTGTCCCCAAGGTTGGAAAAAATTTCAGCAGTTTTATCACAGGCAGTTTTGTAGCTTTGCACTAGGAGTAGAAACATTGCCAACACCAATTATTTTACCATTGATAGTAGGAGGTGCAGCAACATGTGAATCATTATCATTACTAATGGTGGTAATAGTCCAAACTTTAGCTACATTATTCTCTTTAGCTAGTTTTTCATTTTCTTCTCTATCCCACCTAGCACGCAATTCAGCCATTAATCTTATATTCTCATTAATTCTAACTTGGATGGCATTTGCTGTAGTAGTAATATTATTATCAATATCATCAGATTTAGCAGCCATTTTATTAATTAAAGAGGATTGTGATGCGGACATGTATGAGATTCGGGTTTCAGCATTTGAAATTTTAGTTTGCAGACCAGAAATCTCCCTATTCAAGTTTTCAAGTTGATTTCCTATATTTTTCAACAAGGTAGATTGTTCATTCATAGTTTTAGTAAACAATTGATTTTGCTCATATTGTGATTGCATAAAGTTTTTAGTGGATCTTTCAATTTCTAGCATCTTTTCCTCATATCTACCATAAGAATTAGCATAACCATTACCATTAGCAGAAGGATATGGCCTATAGTTATTACCAGAGTTGTTCCTATAAGCATTGTTGTTGAAATTATTATTTTTAATGAAATTCACATTAACATTTTCTTCTTGAGCAACCAATGAAGCTAAAGGAACATTATTTGGATCAACATTAGATCTACCATTCACAAGCATAGACATAATCACATCAATCTTATCACTTAAGGAAGAGGTTTCTTCAACAGATTTACCTTCTTACCTTGTGGAGCTCTTTCCGTGTGCCATTCGAGTAATTTATCATCATATCATCAAGAAGCTTTGTAGCCGCCCCAAAGTGATGGACATAAAGATACCTCCAGCAGCTGAATCCAATAAATTCCGCGAAGAAAAATTTAGTCCATAGAAGGTTTGGATGATCATCCAAGTAGTCAGTCCATGGGTTGGGCAATTCTTTACCAAAGTTTTCATTCTCTCCCATGCTTGAGCAACATGTTCAGTATCTAATTGCTTAAAATTCATTATGCTACTTCTCAAAGATATAATTTTAGCGGGAGGATAATATCTACCAATACTATTCTTAGGCAAAGATAGCAACCAATCTTTAGCTCTTCCTCTTAATGAGAAAGGAAACAGTTTCAATTTAATAATATCACCATCTACATCCTTATATTTTTGCATTTCACAAAGTTCAACAAAATTATTAAGATGGGCAGACATCATCGGAACTAACACCAGAAAATTGATCTCTCATAACAAGGTTCAGTAAAGCAGGTTTAATTACAAAGAATTCTGCTGTAGTAGCAGGTGGAGCAATAGGTGTGCATAGGAAATCATTATTATTTGTTTTTGTGAAGTCACACAACTTAGTATTTTCAGGGGTATTCATTTTAGCAATAGTAAATAAAGCAAACTAGATAAAGTAAATGCAAGTAACTAATTTTTTTGTGTTTTTGATATAGAGAGCAAGACAGTAAATAAAGTAAAACTAGCAACTAATTTTTTTGTTTTTGTTTAGGTGCAGCAAACAAAGTAGTAAATAAAATAAAGCAAGACAAAAACAAAGTAAAGAGATTGAGAAGTGGAGACTCCCCTTGCAGCGTGTCTTGATCTCCCCGCAACGGCGCCAGAAAAAGCTTGATGGCGTGTAACTCACACGTTCGTTGGGAACCCCAAGAGGAAGGTATGATGCGCACAGCAGCAAGTTTTCCCTAAAGAAACCAAGGTTTATCGTACCAGGAGGAGCCAAGAAGCACGTTGAAGGTTGATGGTGGCGAAATGTGATGCGGCGCAACACCGGGGATTCGGCGCCAACGTGGAACTGCACAACACAAAAGTACTTTGCGAAACAGTGAGGTTGTTAATCTCACCGGCTTGCTGTAACAAAGGATTAACCGTATTGTGTGGAAGATGATTGTTTGCGAAGAAAACAGTAAAACAAGTATTGCATAGATTGTATGCGATGTAAAGAATAGGACCGGGTCCACAGTTCACTAGAGGTGTCTCTCCATAAGATAAAAGCATGTTGGGTGAACAAATTACAGTCGGGCAATTGACAAATAGAAAAGGGCATAACAATGCATATACATGATATGATAAATATAGTGAGATTTAATCGGGCATTACGACAAAGTACATAGACCGCCATCCAGCATGCATCTATGCCTAAAGTCCACCTTCGGTTATCATCCGAACCCCTTCCAGTATTAAGTTGCAAGCAACGGACAATTGCATTAAGTATGGTGCGTAATGTAATCAACAACTACATCCTTAGACATAGCATCAATGTTTTATCCCTAGTGGCAACACACATCCACAACCTTAGAACTTCTGTCACTGTCCCAGATTCAATGGAGGCATGAACCCACTATCGAGCATAAATACTCCTCTTGGAGTTAAGAGCAAAAACTTGGCCAGAGCCTCTACTAATAACGAGAGCATGCAAGATCATAAACAACACATAGGTAATAGATTGATAATCACCATAACATAGTATTCTCTATCCATCGGATCCCGACAAACACAACATATAGTATTACAGATAGATGATCTTGATCATGTTAGGCAGCTCACAAGATCCAACAATGAAGCACAATTAGGAGAAGACGACCATCTAGCTACTATGGACCCATAGTCCAGGGGTGAACTACTCACTCATCACTCCGGAGGCGATCATGGCGATGAAGAGTCCTCCGGGAGATGATTCCCCTCTGGCAGGGTCCGAGGCGCGATCCCGAATCCCCGAGATGGGATTCGCGCGGTGGCGTCTCGGAAGGTTTTCCGTATCGTGGCTCCCGGTCGGGGGTTTCGCGACGGAGGCTTTAACTAGGCGAAAGGCGGCGCGGGGGGCCACACGAGGCCCCACACGCCAGCCGCGCGGCCAAGGGCTGGGCCGCGCCGCTGTTGTGGCGGCGCCTCGTGGCCCCACTTCCCTCTTCCTTCTTGGAGCTTCATGCAAAAATAGGACGGCGTTGATTTCGTCCAATTCCGAGAATATTTCCTTACTAGGATTTCTGAAACCAAAAACAGCAAAAACAACGCTCTTCGGCATCTTGTTAATAGGTTAGTTCCGGAAAATGCGTAAATACGACATATAATGTGTATAAAACATGTAGATATCATCAATAATGTAGCATGGAACATAAGAAATTATCGATACGTCGGAGACGTATCAAGAGGGTGCCTACATAATGTAGCTACCATCTTCACTCTTGGTTTTGTGGAGATTAAACATGGATTAAAATAAAAACAAGATAAGAGAGGATCAAGTGATCTAGGGCTGAAATAGTGGGTAGGGGAGAAGATCAAGTGAAAATAAGAATTGTAAGGATTGCATGGGACATGCAAGACGTGGAAGTTGTCGAGGATGTTGCATAGATGAGATCCATGCATTGAGGTCACTAAAAACAGTTGAGGGTGCTTAGAAATCAACTGCCAAAGTTTGGACATTTTAAGCCTGTCAAAACATCTTATTGACTTGGCTTTGAAATCAACAAGCAAAAGTGGGTATAAGAGTGATTTGGTTAAAGTAAAGGACATGGTTGGGGAGTGCTTATGATAAGGTCGGTCTAGGACCAAGTGCATTGCCTTAGATGACAATGGGTAGCTTAATCCAGGGGTTCCAGAACTGATCCTGATAACAGTTTGAGGACTTAGCCAAAATTGTGATGTCGGAGGGGTTTCTGACTAGGGTATAAGAGAAGGATGTAGAGAAGGGTAGATAATCCCAATTTTTGAATCAGGGATGGATTTGAGCTAGATTATAAACCAAAGATGAGTTTTAAGTAGGCACACTTATGTTGCCAAGAGTAGAAAAGTTAGATGTAGTAAGAAAGAAAACAATTTTTTTTCTTTCTAAGTCACACATGTGTTTTATTTTGTGAGTTGTTTGTCTTACCACTAGGAGTGTTGTTCTTTGAGGTAGATCAAGACAAAACTCAACAAGCAATACAAGACAATTCATCTACCAACAGATCAAAGCAATACATTATAACAAACAGATCAAGGCAATTCATCTAATTAGTTTTTTTAGAAAAAGTTTTTGTTCCCCCTAATTTTTGCACTAAGAACAACTAAACAAGGTTGCAAAATTGGGGTGTGACAGACTCTTCCACCCTTAAAATAATCTCGTCCCGAGATTACTAAGGTAGAACTAGAGGGGTTGTAAATTTCAACTAAAGTTAGACTCCATTCTTCTGTAGATGCGCCATTGTTGAGATGGTCATGGCTTCATCTTCTGGGAGACACGGCAGATTCTGGCCGAGAGCAAGCTTCGTGAAGTGGTTGACTACTCCCAGCAGGTGTTGGATATGTAGTTTTCTTAAGGATCCTAGCGGGTTTCATGATTCTAGGGGAGGTAGTGCAATCCAACGGTGCCCTAACAGAGTCGAAAACTTTTTAGAGTTAGCTAAAAAAAAATTACTGGAAGACGAAGTATTCCACCCTTAAGATTGTTCAACGGGGGTTCTAGAGACTCAGAGCTTCTAGCACGGGTCTTGTCGGTGCTTCGAGGAAGTGATATCTCTCGTCTTGAGTAGAACATCTTCAGAGGGTGATGTGTAGTCCACAGCTTCAAGGGGAGTTAGTCCATCCAAGTTCCCAACGGTGTTTTAGAAAGGTTTAAAATTTTAGGGTCAGCTCCAATTTTAGTGGAAGACAGAGTCTTCCACCCTTAAGATTTTTTTTGTCGGGGGTTTAAGAAAATATCTGAGCTCCTGCCTTGTGGCTCTGTCTGGGGCTTCTGAAGAAGTCGTCGATCTCCCGTATCCAGTTGAAGAATCTTCATGGGCGGCGTGCAGACCACAACTTCAAGAGGCACTCACGGTGTTTACTAAGCATATAACGCGCGGTAGGTTAGTAAGTCGACGAGACTCCTGATTGGTATCCTCATGAAGTAGCAACAAAGGTCATCGGAGACAAACTTCTGCTTGAGGGTCGGTGCTGACTTATCCAGTCAAGAAGTGGTTGGCTAAACTACACCTAATCTTGAGTCTTGAAGTATCTTCATGAGCTTCACTTGACGAGGACCAGATGAACCATGCGATGTAGCTTGGCTTTGACGTTGTTTGTTCTCACAGCTTGTTAGGCGGTGTGTTAGAGGGTGATTTCAAGAAGATATCCTCGAGGTTAGCGCGATTATATTTCAAGGTTAGACCAAGTTAGTATGTCTTCTCATAGAGGTGCAGTCACTGTTGAAGGTAGGGGCTTCTGCTTTCTTGGCGTAGTAGAGACGCTCCAGCTGATCTTGAAGGTAGTCAGTGTAGATAGGGGTTTGGGTTAATTGAGGTTTGAAAATCAATTGTTAACGGGGTTAGAGTTAGAGTCTTTCGTTAACTTAACCAATAGCTAGAAGTTAGTATTTTTGCGACGAGGTAGATGAGGGTGAAAACATATTAGGGAGGCTTTCTAAGCTAGGTTATCACACCAAGAGTGTTTTTCAGACCTAAAGACTAGGAAAACATACACACAGCTAACAAATAAAAGCCACTCAGGACAGCACACTAGGAAACTACAAGCAATCATCATACCAGACATAGCACTCTAAGTATCTAGGGATGCCTAATACGCAGGGGTAGCTCAATCGAAGTGATTTGAGTTTGTCCTATCCATCCTATAGGGGGTTTGGGGCTGGTCACATATGTTGATGTCTTCATCTTGATGACATTGACTTCAACAAGGATTCTGGTAGCAGTTGGTGGCGATGCAGGCCTGGTATTGAGTCATCGATGTTGAAGCGAAGGCGAAAACTTAGTAGATCTTATGGTCTCAACATCCCTGGGACATGAGGTCTTCAGAGGGGTAGCTGTTGAGGAACTCCCAAAGTTGACAACTTCTGGTGGCTGGCCTAAAAATTACTAGTCAAGAACTGAGGACTTGATCCCAGACGACTGCAAAAAGGTGCAAGTCCATGGAGGAACAAGGTCAGCTCCTTGACAGACTTTGGTGACAACCAAAGACATGATATTATCATTCCTATATGTGTATGGATAAGTTGGCATCCAAACTTCCATAGCTATTGTTGGAGGTACATGAGGCTTCCCGAGGGATTGATCCATCTTTGAGTTCGAGTCTCCGGTCTGACATCGTCCAATATGTAGGTTTGAAGTGGATGAGACCATAGAGTAAGAATTTTCAAGCATTTTTATAAAGCGGAGAGATAAGAATTTAGAAGCTTTGAATAAATAAGAGGAGTAGAAGCTATGCTTCCGACTAAAGAGAGAATTGTTTCGTAAATAGTTTTTCCCAAGTACTTGTTTCCTAACTAACGTCCATGCTAACTAAGGTCTCCTACAGTCAGGATAGCTCGATACCAGCTCTGTGGGGACCCCGGACTAGCTGTCCGAAATACCCTGTTATGTATACAGTTCACACTCCCATGATCAGTGTGCCGTGAACACATAATTGAATTGATATCAAAGTACATCATCCTTTACAAAACGGAATAAGAAAATTACAATAAGGTCACATGACCCATCTTTACAAGATAGCCTCGAAGGGCCTAATCTAATCATCAGAGTAGCAGAATCACTTCAGCAGCGTAGAGCCCAAGTCATCTGCCTTAACCCTACAGGCAACTGACGGGAAGACGTTCCTAGCTCGCATAGACGTCGTCGACTCCTTCTTCATCTGTCGGTCCTCCGAGTCTGGCCAAGTAAATAGCCAGGACAAAGCCGTGAGTACATTTGAATTGTACTCGCAAACCATCAAGAAGGTGATAACAATTCTAACTAAAGAAGACAAGAGAGGAAGAATAGTTTCTCTGGTGGATATAGCATGTGAAAGAGAATCGGTTTCTCTTGTGAATATAGCATCCCAACATCACAGTTGAAGGGGACACTATGAGGTTTCTATGACATCTCTATATCTTTATTGAAGAAGATACTTCATAAGATAGACTACGACATCTCTACATCTTTGTTGAAGAAGATACTTCAAAAGAGTTCTACAACATAAAACACTAGGATGGGGTAACCCAATTTATTTATCCTTCCCGACCATCTCCATATGGTCGACACAACCTTTCCCGTACCCTTCCGGTACTTCAAAACAAGTTCTTTCCCTTCATTTGCCAAACCATTTTGTAAACCAAAACTCATCAGGCTAAGCAACAGCCATTCCAACCGTCCATGACCGCGGACGCGGCTATTCGAATAGATTTTACTCTGCAGAGTTTGCACACTTTCCCCACCTCTATCCGGATACCTATCGTGTGGGCATCATCCCCGCATAACAACATATGCCACGACGGATACCCGAACATAGCCTTTCGCCCATTCGACTTAGCAAGAGGTCCTACCCTATGGAGTATGTACCTCCCCGGCACCGTGGCAACTCACCTCCCTTTGAGCGTGGCTCCACCGCCAACCAGGAGACCCATAGTGTCTTCCGGACGGGTCAGCCCCGAAGGCCTCCCGTTATACTATTGTCCCAACCATGACAACCCGGACTCGGGGGTAACCGTACCCTTGTATAGTTGTGCGGTGCCTCATGCTAAGAAGAACAAACTTCAAGCTAAGCTCCGTGCCCACGTTGGAGTAGCTGTGGTTGCGCGGGTTAATTGTCACAGGTGAATACTTAGACGCCAAAGTTTTTATAAACAAGATTCTCTTTCCAACCATCTTTGCCAAGATCCTTTTCTTTCATAAACACACACTTAGGTAAGTCCAACTCACCCAAGGTTTTCCAAAAATTCTTTTCAACAAGGTATTTTTCCAAGGGGTTCCCAACCTATGGTTTCATGTAAGAACTGAAGAGACAACAATGGCATGATGCTAGCCATCATACCACTAAGGAGATGATAAATGAGGTGTCAAGGGGATCATACATACTTAGGATAAGCATGCGTAGGACAATATAAGTAGGATGATTAAACAAGGGTCATGATGTTAATCATCATACCACTAAGAAGATGATAATATAGGCGGTCAAGGGGGCATACATGCTTAGGGTAAGCATGCATAATATCAACAAGGGGTTCAACATACTTGGGAGCAAGTATGCATAGTGTAGAGGACCAATCATAACACAAGATACAAGGAACCAAGTATATAATGGAACAACGAACACAACAAGAAGGATAAATAGCAAGAGATCAAAAGATGGCTTGCCTTGGTTGGCTTATTTGTCCCTGGACTTCTTCAAATTCTTCGAATCCTTCCCCTCCTTCAAACCCGACAATGTCCGAATCTAACGCCGTAAAATAAAAAGGAACACAATCAACACATTGCACCAATAATCCAAACATGCATCAAATAGTATCTAACCACTCAACCAAGGTCTAATAGATGTTGACAAGGACCTATAGTCCCTACCAAAAAGCTTTGACATATCTATTTTAAGAAACCCAAATTATTTTACTAAAATAAAAGCATGTGAGTCTCACAAATTAGCAATTGCCTACGTGGTTATCACCATGGCCTAAACTAAATATTCCCTGGTAGATAACACCACAAATAAGACAAGTGCATTGGTTTGGCATCAAAAACATTCATATTTTATTTGCAAACATTTTTGGAAAAGCAGAAAATCATGCTTCCTATTTTATTTTGATTATAAAATACTACCTAATAAAAGGGAGTAAACAATATACCACACCATTTAAAATCTTAAGCAAAACAATAAAAACTTGGTGTAAGTCTCAGAGGGTTTTGTTGTGCAAGAATTAAACATAGGTTGACTATTTTTAAATAAAAGGGGTGGTCAAAGATTTTAATAAACAAAAGGTTTTTGGTTCAACATCCCATGTGACGTACACTAAACACAAACAGTAACCAATTTTCAAGAACAGAGGCTAAAACTAAATATTTTATAAGGTCAGTACTTAAACAAGGCTAACAAAATTGGTTTCACTTAAAAAGGTTAATTTTTCAAATTTAAGAATTAACTTGAATCTGAATCATACATAGAGCAAGATACACATGCCAAAAATTGTAGAAAAATCCTAAAAATATGGGGCCAGTGGCATTGGAAAGATATTTGAATTTTTGAGCTAATGCAATTGGTTTCATTTGATTTGGGTCTGTAGATCTCGAGTTATTCACATTTGATTGGCTCTGGTTTCAACATAAATTAACAGCAAAAAAATCAAGGTTTGAATTAAAAAGGGCGGGAGTTTACTGGGCCTTGCGGGTGGAGTTTTGGGCTGGCCCAGGTAGCTTTTCCAGGTGGAGGGTGAAGAAAAATAAAAAGAGAGGAGGGGGCCCAAGCGGGCCAGGCCTCTTGGGCTGACGTGGCTAAGTGGCCACGCAGCCCCCACGATCGGGACGATCGGGACGATCGGCTCGTCTCCTCCTGCAGACATGCACGCACGCGGAGAATCTGGGAAGAAGAAGAGGCGGCCAGGAACTTACTGGTGGCGGGCGGCGGTTGCCGGCGGCGGCTGGGCGGGGTAGCGGCGGTTCACGGCGGTCCGGGGGCGCGCTCGGCAGCTTCTCCCGTCCTAGCAGCAACCCACCCGGCGAGTTCTTCTCCGCAGCGACCTCCAACCGAACCGCGACGGCGGCGTCTCTCCGGTGAACCTGGCGGCGTAGAGGTCAGGGTTAGGACGGAGGGAAGACATTGAGCAGTAGGGAACAGATAGGGAGGGAAGAGATCGTCGGGGGCGAGCTCCTCCTGCTCGCCAACCGCACAGTGACCACGGGCTGGTGGTGACCACGCCGGCGTGCTGCAGCAAGGGGACGCCTTGGTGCTCTCTGTGAGGCTCAGGGAGGTGGAGAGGAGTGGTCTGGAGTGGAGAGGAGTGGCGAATGGAGAGGCTGGGGCGATCGTCCCCTTTTTATAGCCAAGGCCGGGTTCATGGTAGACACGGTGTAGGGCGATGATGGACGCGCGAGGGTGAGCGTGAATGGTCAGCTGGGTGGTGGCATCATGAAGGGCATCCAGAGGCGAATCTAGTGCAGCTGAAAACCCGGGGATACGCGTGCTGGGCAGGTCACAGCGGGGTGGTCTCCGAGGCTGCACGCAGGTGTTCGATGTGAATCAAAAGATGGAGCGGGGGTTAGGGAGGGATATAGGGTGCTGGATAGGGTCAAGATACGGTGCCTTATAGGCCTAAAGAAGTGGAGAAGGCTGAGTCGACTAGGTTGCTCGGGAACGCATGAGCACGGTCAGAGCAGGGTGACCATGTCTATGGCGAGCATGGGAGAGGCCATTGGGGTGGAGGGCTTTCCTTGGGAACTTGCGCATTGGGTAGAGGGGAGGCAGAGAGCCTTCATGGCGCGGCCTTGGGGCCTGGGGTGCCTGCTTTCGTTCTGCCCGAGTTTGGAGTGTCCACCGAGACATGGGTAGAGAGGAGGGAGTCTATGCCATGTGGCACCCGGAGGTTGTCCCCGGCACTGGCTACCAGTACCTGGGCCAGCGCGACCTCGCGGGTAAGCCCGTGGCCGGCGCCCGCACGCCGACACCGCACACCAGCTGCACCACTTGGAGTACCTGCTTCACCACACTCAGACTCAGCAGGACCGCGCCCGTGAGAGGTGCGACCTGCAGGAGGATGAGATCGCTGCGCGCTCAGCTTGCCTTCACAGGCTGACCTTGCCAGTGAGCGCAAGCTGAGGGTTGCCGCACGCCGGAGGGTCACTCGCCTGAGGGCGAGGTGACTTCGCTGGAGGCCCGACTACTCAGATGGAGGCCACTATTGAGGAGCTTGAGGACGACGGTGAGGATCTCCGCAAGGAGAACGAGGCTCTCCTTAGTGACGACGACGACTTCGAGGACGAGGACTTCGATATGGAGCCCGATACTGAGGATGAGGCCTTCATCAACAATGAAGATGAGGAGCCCGAGCCACTGTTGTCCGAGGAGGACCCCGAGGAGCCAGCCTTTGTTGAGGAGGACGCCCCACCTGCACCTGAGGTTCCAGTTGTGGACCTCGACGACTTCTAGAGCACCACCTTGGACTCGCACCACCTTACCTTAGGGCGATGAGATAGGCCCCCTTTTGCGATGCGAGTAGACTTGTGATGATGGTTCTATGGAACCATTCTTTTGGATATGATGTATGAGACTTATGTGTGATGATGTATGCTACTTTGTGCCATCGGCACCCCTGCTATGTTATGCTATCATTTGCCTACTTTGCATTTGTTGTGCCCATTTTCGAATTTTCGTTTTTACTTGCAATCCCTCCCCTTTTAAGTGGCTGCCCATCTATTTGTTTCTCTTTAAAAATCTGAATCCACCCTTCTTCAGGATGGTGGAAACCCGTAGAGGAGACCACAGCGGGGCAAACCGAGACCCACCTCCACCTCCGCCTCCACCCCCACCTCCGGAACCAACTATGGCTCAACTCCTGCGCATTATGTTGGAAGACCGTGAGGCAGCCCGTGCGGAGCGTCAAGCGAATCTTGCTACCCTTCAGCACCTCGCCCAGATTGCTACCGGTAACGCCAACAACAACAATGGCGGGGATGGAAATGGAGACCCCCGCTCCAAGCTGAAGGATTTCCAAAGCACCAACCCACCGTCTTCTCCAAGTGCACTGAACCCCTCGACGCCGATGATTGGCTTCGCACCATTGAGAACAACTTGGAGGTTGCCGGAGTCGGCGATAATGAGAAGGTTCTGTTCGCCACTCATTACCTCTCCGGACCTGCCCGCGCTTGGTGGGAGAATGTCAAAGCTATTCAAGCGGAAGGACACGTAATTGACTGGGAAGAATTCAAGACCAAGTTCCGCAAGACCCACATCCCTTCAGGACTGATCAAGCTCATGAAGGATAAGTTCATGAATCTGAAGCAGGGAAGTATGTCTGTGGTGGACTACATGGATAAATTCACCACCCTGTCCCGGTATGCTCCAGAAGACACCGACACCGAAGAGAAGAAGAAAGATCGCTTCTTGAATGGTCTGCATGATGAGATGCAGAGTATCTTGGTGGCCGTTCCATACCCGGACCTTGAGTCGCTTGTTGATGCCTCTATTATGGTGGAGAGCAAGCGCAAGAGTGCGTTTGAGAACCGCAAGCGCAAGGCGATGATGCAGCAAGGCAGCTCCAGCACTCAGCGACCCCGCAGCTTCCTCCACCAAGGCCGGCGCCCCAGCAGCAGAGGGCACCACCTTCGCCCTGCACCCCGTCCCAACAACCCCAACTACAATCCCAACTACAACCGCCAGAACAACACTGTCCGCCCCGCCCCAATGGATGCTATACCTGCGGTCAACCGGGTCATTTCTCCAAGGAGTGCCCCAACCGAGCTACTGACAGCGCCCCAATGCGCCCAAGCCTAATCCGGGACAAGCTCGCACTGCTTTGGAAGGAACCTGAATCAGAAGAAGCCAGCTGGACCAACTAGGGGACACCTCAACCACGTCAATGCTGAACAAGCTCAGGAAGCTCCGGATATTGTACTGGGTACGTTTCCTGTCAACTCAATCTCCGCCACCGTCTTGTTTGACTCCGGAGCATCGCACTCTTTTGTTACTAAGCCGTTTGCTAGGAAGAGTGGTTTGAGGCCTACTATCATGCAACGTCCTATGTTAGTCCAAATTCCGGGATCCACCACCAAAACGGATCTATCCTGCAAGGACGTTCCTTTAGATATTCAGGGGAAGCGTTTCTACGCAGATCTGATCGTATTAGGAGAACAAGGCTTAGAAGTTATCCTTGGGATGAATTGGATGGTGAAGTATAAGGGTCACATAGATTGTGTTCGCCGAGCCATAACCTTGACTGCTGAGGACGGAGAAATAGTTGAGCATGTGGCGACGATACCTTCATCGAAGGTCTTATGCAAGAAGAGTGTCGCTAGCCCAGCCCTGCATGAGTTACCCATAGCTTGTTAGTATCCTGAGGTTTTTCCCGATGAGCTACCCGGTATGCCCCCTGATCGGGATATCGAGTTTATCATCGAGCTAGTCCCCGGAACCGCCCCCATCGCTCAGCGACCTTACCGGATGAACCCCCAAGAATTAGTGGAGTTGAAGAAGCAGTTGAATGATATGTTGAAGAAAGGTTTGATTCGCCCGAGTGCATCCCCCTGGGGATCTCCCGTTATCTTTGTAGATAAGCGGGACGGTACTATCCGCCTGTGCGTGGATTACCGGAAACTGAATGATGTAACCATCAAAAACAAATACCCCCTCCCGAAGATTGAAGATCTGTTCGACCAGATGAATGGCGCCCGAGTTTTCTCTAAGATAGATCTCCGAACTGGTTATCATCAACTCAAGGTTCGAGAGTCAGACATTCCCAAGACTGCCTTCACCACACGGTATGGACTTTTTGAATATACCGTGATGTCCTTCGGACTGACCAATGCTCCTGCCTATTTCATGAATCTCATGAACAAGGTGTTCATGAAGTACCTCGACAAGTTCGTCGTGGTTTTCATCGACGATATTCTGATCTACTCAAAGAGTGAAGAAGAGCATGCTGAACATCTGCGGATTGTTCTGGGAACGCTCAGAGACCATCAGCTTTACGCCAAGTTTAGTAAATGTGAGTTTTGGCTGAAAGAGGTAGGATTTCTAGGTCACGTCATATCTGCCGGAGGAGTGTCTGTCGACCCGTCCAAAATTCAGTCCATCATGGAGAAGAAAGCCCCCACCAATCAGACCGAAATTCGCGCCTTTTTAGGATTGGCGGGATATTACCGCAAGTTTGTTGAGGGATTCTCCAGCATTGCGAGGCCCTTAACACAGCTATTGAAGAAGGATAAGAAATTCGAGTGGACCAACAAATGTGAGGCCAGTTTTCAGGAACTCAAGAAGAGGTTAGTCACAGCCCCCGTTTTGACCATGCCCGATATTACCAAGGATTTTGATGTGTACTGCGATGCATCAAAGCTTGGATTGGGAAGTGTACTGATGCAAGAAGGAAAGGTGATAGCCTATTTGTCAAGACAACTTCGACCGCACGAGATGAATTACCCCACGCATGACTTGGAGCTTGCTGCGGTAGTTCATGCCCTGAAGACCTGGCGTCATTATCTAGTTGGAAATCGTTGTGAAATTTATACCGACCACAAGAGTTTGAAATACATCTTCACCCAGCGGGAGCTGAACATGAGGCAGAGCAGATGGATGGAGCTTATCAAGGACTATGATCTCGGTATTCATTATCACCCCGGTAAAGCCAATGTGGTAGCTGATGCCCTTAGTCGAGAGCCCTGTTCGCTGAACGCCCTTATCAAGGTTGCTCAACCTAAGCTGTATGAAGAACTGGAGGAGTTCGGCCTCGAACTCGTTAGCCATGGTTTCCTGGCAAATCTCGAATTGAAGCCTACTTTATTCGATCAAATCAAAGAAGCTCAAGAGGGTCATGAGAGTATTGAAGGAATCAAGCGTAGGATGAATAGGGAAGAAGTTCCTGGTTTTGAAGTTGACACCAATGGAATTTTGTGGTACAAGGGACGCCTGTGTGTACCTAATGTTGAAGACCTGAAGCAACTCATCATGAAGGAAGCTCACGACACCCCATATTCAATCCACCCCGGAGGAACCAAAATGTATCAAGACCTGAAGAAGCAATTCTGGTGGCACGGTATGAAGCGAGATCGCCTTTTTCATTGCTCGCTGCGATGTGTGCCAGAAAGTGAAGGCTGAACATCAGCGACCGCTGGACTACTCCAACCCCTCCAAGTTCCCGAGTGGAAATGGGAAGAAGTTGGGATGGATTTCATCACCGGACTCCCTAAGTCTCAACGTGGCCATGACTCCATCTGGGTCGTTGTTGATCGACTCACTAAGGTCGCTCATTTCATTCCAGTCAAGACCACTTACCCCGGAACCCGGCTGGCGGATCTATATATGTCCAGGATAGTGAGTCTCCATGGGGTTCCCAAGCGAATAGTTTCCGATCGTGGTACACAGTTCACGTCAAAATTCTGGAAAAGCCTGCATGAAACCTTGGGAACCAAGTTATCCTTCAGCACCGCTTATCACCCGCAGACCGGTGGCCAGACAGAAAGGGTAAATCAGATTCTTGAAGATATGCTTCGTGCTTGTGTCCTAGCTTATGGAGCCAAATGGGAAGATTGTCTACCCTTCGCGGAATTCTCCTACAACAATAGCTACCAAGCTAGTCTGCAGATGGCCCCCTTTGAAGCCCTTTATGGCGCCGTTGTCGAACCCTCTCAACTGGTCGAAGATAGTCAAGTCTTTGGACCTGACCATCTTCGCGAAGCTGAAGAACAAGTTCAACTAATCCGTGATCGCCTCAAAGCCGCTCAATCACGTCAGAAGAGTTATGCCGATTCCAAGCGTCGCGATTTGACCTTCAAGGTTGGTGATCATGCCTACCTTCGCGTCACTCCACTCAAGGGAATGCAGAGATTTCACGTCAAAGGGAAGCTGGCCCCAAGATATATTGGACCCTTCAAGGTTCTTGCCCGTCGAGGAGAAGTATCCTATCAACTTGAACTACCTGCTGAATTAGCGGATTTCCATGATGTGTTCCACATCTCTCTTCTTCGACGATGCCTCCAAGTGACTGACAAGATAGACATTCAAGAGCACATCGGAAGAATTTGTTCACCGTAGAAGGAAGATAAAATTTTGTAAGGTTCTAGATAATCACTGGTGGACAACCACGGAAGAAGAAAGCCACAGGGAAAGAGTAATCTCTCCGTTCCCAAATCACTCCGAGAGGAAGCCACTTGGGAATCAGCCCCCGGTTCTTAGCCACCGAATCTCGAGGACGAGATTCATTTTAAGGAGGGAAGGTTTGTAACAACCCAACTTTTTGTGCATTGGTTTAATCTTTGACATGTAAAATTTTGGGCCAACAAAAACTTTTTCTGTTTCACAAAATCTCATGCATATAGTTCACCATGCTCATGCATTGTAGAGATTGTGTGTTAATTGCTTGTAAATGTTTGGATTGTGTGTGGATCTTTAAAAACCCAACCACCCTTTTCTATTTTTGAGAATCTCCTTTCTTTAGTTGAGCAATTACAATTCCCATAAGCCCTTGATCATGTGATTGTGATCACATGTGATCTTCTTAGATCAAGTCCCTTTCAAATTTCCCTCCTTTATATTTTCTTATTCTTTCCTAAATTTTCAAATCTGAAATCTTTCTAAGGATGAGTACCTTTAACTCATCACATTTTGTACCTAGAGTTGACATGGGTCATCCTATGTGATCAATTCAATTTTTTTCGAAATTAGAATTAAATGTGAAGAGTCATGCCGGCCATGATCCTTCCCTCTCTCTTGTTCATTTTTTTTTCACCCCTTTCTCCACACCCACACCCTAGGGCATGTGATCATGCTCCCACATGATCTTCTTAGATCAAGTTTTCATCAACATTCCCTCTTCCTTATCTATTCCCTCGATTCTTCATTTTGAAATCTGAACACTCCCCAAGCAAGAGGATCAATGGCCCATCACTTGGTTGACCTATAATGTCTCAGATCATCTCCTAGTGGATGCTCGAAAATTTTCAAAATTTGGGTAGACAAGAGAATGACCATGCCGGCCATTGTTCTTTCCCACTCCCTCGGCCATTCCCCTTGCACCTCCTTCACACCAACACACATGCGCACGATCTGAGGGAGCCACAGCACCGTTCTGCTCCCTCCCTAGCCCCCACACTCGACCTCCCTCTCTATTTCTTCTCCCATGATCACCACCTCGGGAACCCGCACAAGATCATGAAGATCTCTCCCTCTCCTCCTTTTTGGCAGCACCCTGTCGTCCTGCTTGACCCCCCTGCAGCTCCACACCCTCCCAGACGACCGCCTGCACGCTCCCTTCGCCTCCCTCTCTCCTTACCCGCGTGGCAACCCCCAACGGCCGGTGACCACGTCTGCCCGGCTACGGCCACGTCGCCCACCCTACCTCCCTCCTCTGGTAACCCTAACCACGTCAAACACACGCACACGACCCGGCCATGCCTCGGGGACACGCCACAGCCCACGCCCGAGCCCTACCAACGCTGCACGGCGACGCCACCGCCAGGTCTTTTCGTCGAGCGCCTGGCAGGCAGGTCGCCCCGTCGCGTCTTACCCCTCTGTCCCGCTGTGCGACGCGCGCTAGACTCCAAGCCGCGGCACCGCCTCGCAGTCCCGTTGCAGCACCGCCCAGCTCAGCCACTCACCCGCTGCCGCCCGCCTCCTCCGTCGGTGCACGGACCTGGTGCACGGTGCACCGGCCGTCGCCCTATAAAAACAGCACCGCACCCTCCCTTCTCCCATTTGCTTCACCACACCCTCCCCAACCTCCCCTTCTCACCTCCACGGAGAGGAGCTCTGCTCCTCCCTGCCCGAGCTCGCCGGCTCCCGTGGCGTTGCGGAAGGTTGCCGACGCAGACGCCGCCGTTTCTCTCCCTCCCCTTACTCTTTGAACGCGCCTCCCTCTTCTGGAGCTAACGCGCCCCCTTTTTCTTCCCAGGGTTGCCCGTAGACGACGCCGCGCCGAACAGCGTTCCGCCGCCGTCGACGTCCGCCGGAAAAACCCGTCGCTGTTTCCGCCGCCGCGACCACCAGTCGACAGAGCCTGCTCCGCCGCTTCCAACGCGCCCGGTCCCGTCGCCATCTGCTCGCCGAGGTGAGCCCGCCATCCCCCGCCAGTTCCAGAGCCCGCCAGTGCACGTCGTGCACTCGTGCATGGGCGAGGAGGACGACGCACAGCGGCCGTCGATCCTCCCTTGATCGGACGGTCGCATGCGCCCCTGGCCCCGCACGCCAGCGTGGCCTCCACGCGCGCCCTCCCGTTCAAATTTCCGGCTCCCGCGTGTCGCGGATGGAGCTGGGCCGCCCAGCGCCAGCTCTCAGCCGATCTGGGCCGGATCTGGCCAAGCCCAGTCCTCCCGGCCCGACCCCCTTTTTCTTCCTTTTTCGTTTATAAATCTGTCAGTAACTTCTGCATAGCTTTTAAATCACCAGAAATTCACATATCGACCAAATTTATTGATTCAAAGTTCTAAATGCTCACAAATGAAATCTCTACCACAAATAATTACATGCATGTCATTTTGTGCTGTGAATATGTGCTGAAAAATATAAACCTAAAAAGTATCTGATTGGGTAATTTATTCATTGTGTGATAATTGTGCAACCTTTCTGCATGAGGTCAATTTGGTTGTGCAGTGTATGAAGATAGCTTCATTTTGGCACTGGTCTCACATGCAAAAGATTCCTAGTTTGTGATTAATAAATAAATCAAAAACTGACCAGAGAGCTCTTCTCTGATTTTTAATTCAAAAACTACACTTGATCTTGAAGCAAACCCAAATGCTACCAGTAGATATAGTGATAAGGTATTTATTCACCAGAGGAAATGATTTTTAGAGCTATATATTAATTCTGGTGAATTTATATCTGAAACAGGGCACCTTATCAGTATTTTAATTGTGTAAATTCTTTTACAACTCAAAAAATACAAATCCAGTGGGGTTAGTTCACAATTGTTCTTAGCTATCCAGGGATATGCTTTGTTATGGTTGGAGATGCTCTGGTTAGTGTTGGTTTAAGTTTTGGAGTGCTCTGGTTTCTGTCTTGATTAAATTGTTTAGCTCAGTAGAAATTTTATTTGCATATGATTCTTGTGCAGGTGTGTTCTACATGTCAATAGCTTTCTGTAGGTATGCTGCATGCATTTTTGTGACTTCCAGAAAGATTTAGGTCATTTAATTGGTTCATAAGTCAATTCTGGAATTGCAAAAATCATATCTTTTGTTTTAAAAATCAAAAATGGGTGAAACCACTTTCAGTAGTTTGCATTTGTCAACCTCTATCTACTGTGATTTTATCAAATTTTTGTGTGCATTATTCTGGGAACAGTTTATTGATTGGTATGGTGTGTTTCTTTTATTTTTGCGACGATAGATTCGAACGCCGCCGGAGACGAAGGAGGAGGTGACTTTGGGGGATTTGAAGAGGAAGACCAGGGACACTTTGCTGAGCAAGGCAAGCCACCTCTTGATGCATCTCTGATCCTATATATCTTACTCTTGCATTATTACAAGTTTTATAAAGTGCATGTCTTTTTATTTTCATTTCGGTGGTTAGTGCCACACGGAGTTTTATTAATCCACCCTTAGGGTGCAGCCCTCGTTGGTACCTACTGAACACATCTCTATTAGTGATATGGTGCTTATCACCTTGTCATCCTTGTCGCCATTTTTCGAAGAAGAATTGGACTATAGGTTGGGAGCCCTGGAAAAATGGTTACGAAAATGTTTTCCCGAAAAGAAGTATTTCGAAAACCTTGGGATGGGGTAGCCCTGCCCAAGTGTGGTTTTTGGTGAAACACAAAAAGGTTTATGAAAGATATTGCTGGAGGCAAATGGAGATGAAAAATGGTTTTCGAAAAACCTTGGTGACCATAGTACGAAACCGGACCTAGCCAGTACAACCACATTACCCTTTAGTGGGATGGGGCGTAGTGTAGTAGTGTGTCTCGCCTTAGTTTGGGTCCTGCAAATGTAAGGGGTAGTCCGAGCATGGACACCTATCGACCGTGGCCTTCCCGACGAACTGGGAACGCCTTTCCATTGCGTATCGATGGCAGGGGTACAACCTATGAGCTCCCATTGAATAATGCCCCGCAGTTGGTCGCGGCATTCCGGAGGGTCGAGCTGGTCGGGGAATTTGCTACTCCTGGGTAAACGACCCCTCGGACTCTGGTGTTGGGAGGTACAACTCTAGGCGGCATGTCTTAGGCTAAGGCGAGCAGGCGAAAAACTACGATCGGGTACTTGTCGTGGCATATGTTGTTATGCGGGGATGATGCCCACACGATGAGTATTCGGATCTTGTGGGGAAAGTGTACAACCTCTGCAGAGTGTAAATCTATTCGAATAGCCGTGTCCGCGGTTATGGACATGGGAATGGCGGTACGTGGCATTAGAGGAAAGTTTTGTTTTCTCCAAATTGTTTTCGAAAGTGATTATTTCGGGAAGTTTATACCAGTGGGGCTGGTGAAAAAGTACCTGCTTGGTACGGTGGAAGGTTGGAAGGAAAATGGCCATATGAGATGGCGGAAGTTAAATTGGGTCACCCTTACCTATTAGTCTGCAAATAAAATGGTTTATCAAAAAGTTTTCAATAAAGATATGGAAATGTCATACTCTCGAGAGGAACCACCTCTCGCTCCTTGTCGCCTTAGTTAGTGCATGTTCCTTGCTACTGCCATATTGCATTTTCTTTATTTCTCTCTAAGGTGGTTTGCGAGTACATTCAAAAGTACTCATTGGCATTGTTGTCCTGGTTATCTACTTGACCAGACTGTGAAGAAGAGTACTTCGAAGAAGAGGAGTACGACGCCGAAGACGCGAACTAGGACGCTCTCCCAGTCAGCCGCCTGTAGGGTAAAGGCCTGACTTGGGTTCCACCGCTTTTGGAGTCAAGTTGTTTCCGCTGCTGTTTGGTGAACTACGGCCTTGATGGCCTATGATGTAAGACTTCGTATTATCTAAATTCGGTATTGTAATGGATGATGTAATCTGGTATCAGTTCGGTTATGTATTCACGATGGAATGATCTTGGGATCGTGAAATTGTATGCATAACAGGAGTTCTGGACTGGTAAGTCCGGGGCCCCACATGAGATCCATGCATTGAGGTCACCAAAAACTGTTGAGGGTGCTTAGAAATCAACTGCCAAAGTTTGGACATTTTAAGCCTGTCAAAACATCTTATTGACTTGGCTTTGAAATCAACAAGCAAAAGTGGGTATAAGAGTGATTTGGTTAAAGTCAAGGACATGGTTGGGGAGTGCTTATGATAAGGTCGGTCTAGGACCAAGTGCATTGCCTTAGATGACAATGGGTAGCTTAATCCAGGGGTTCCAAACTGATCCTGATAATTTTGAGGACTTAGCCAAAATTGTGATGTCGGAGGGGTTTCTGACTAGGGTATAAGAGAAGGATGTAGAGAAGGGTAGATGATCCCAATTTTTGAATCAGGGATGGATTTGAGCTAGATTATAAAACAAATATGAGTTTTAAGTAGGCACACTTATGTTGCCAAGAGTAGAAAAGTTAGATGTAGTAAGAAAGAAAACAAATTTTTTTTCTAAGTCACACATGTGTTTTATTTTGTGAGTTGTTTGTCTTACCACTAGAGGTGTTGTTCTTTGAGGTAGATCAAGACAAAACTCAACAAGCAATACAAGACAATTCATCTACCAACAGATCAAAGCAATACATTATAACAAACAGAACAAGGCAATTCATCTAATTAGTTTTTTTAGAAAAAGTTTTTGTTCCCCCTAATTTTTGCACTAAGAACAACTAAACAAGGTTGCAAAATTGGGGTGTGACAGTCCCCACATGAGTGAGATCAATGTCCCCATTGGAAACATGGTCACGTAGGAAGTGATGGCGAATGTCAATGTGTTTGGTGCGACAATGTTGAACCGGGTTATTGGCGATCTTTATTGCACTTTCGTTGTCACATAGAAGAGGCACCGTACCAAGAGACTGTTATCACCAGAATTTGACCAAGCCAGAGGTGGGCCGCGATCAAGATGGACTTGAAGATGTGTACATCAAGAAATAGGTGAATCGGCCTTTATGCGCAGAGTTTGGGCTAGTTAGCCCGTGTATCTTAATATAGTAGGCTACGTAGAAGTTAGATTTTATCTCGTGCACGGTTTGGTGCACGCCCACATTAGAAAGTCCCCTGGACTATAAATATGTATCTAGGGTTTATGGAATAAACAACAACCAACGTTCAACACAAACCAATCTCGGCGCATCGCCAACCCCTTCGTCTCGAGGGTTTCTCCGGTAAGCACCATGCTGCCTAGATCGCATCTTGCGATCTAGGCAGCGAGCCTGCCACGTTGTTCATCGTTGCTCGTGGGAAGCCTTTTTGATGGCGAGCAACGTAGTTATCATAGATGCGTTAGGGTTAGCATTGTTCTTAGTATCATATGCTGTCGTAGTGCAACCCTTGCGCATCTAGCCGTCCTTGTACCTCATCATGGGTGCAGGGGCGGCACCCCGCTTGATCGTTATTTAGTAGATCTGATCCGTTACGGTTGCTCCTTGATTCATCAAGGATTAGTTTAACATCTGCAATAGTTAGGCCTTACAAAGGGTTGGAGGATCCAGCGGCGCGTAGGGTGTAGTTTGCTGGCCCTAGACAGGATGTTCCGAGGATCAACCTCGTGTTGGTTTTTAGGCCTTGTCTAGGATTGGCTTACGATCACCGTGCGTGAGCGCGAGGCCCAATCGTGAGTAGGATGATCCGATTATGCGGTGAAAACCCCAAATCGTCGTGGATCTCATATGCTTTATCTTGATCAAGCAGGACCACCATATATTCGGCCACCTTGGACGAATCATGGGTGGATCGGCTCCATGAGCCGATTCACGGGATAACCTGAGAGCCGATCGAGGCTCGTATTTAACGTGTACGTGTGTGCCCTGCAGGAAACTAAGCGAGGCATCATCCACACCTTCCGACCAGGTATAGGTCAGGTGGCACGCCCTGCAATTTGCATCGGCGCGCGACCAGGAGGCTTTGCGGGCCGTCGCTCTGAGGGACTGGGGCCAGCCGCAGCCCTAGTTGTTCCCGGCTCTACGGTGTTGACCCCACCCGCCGGTGGGTTTCTGACGTCAACACATTCTGCACGCCCGGTGGGACCATCCTCAACATCCACCACATCGCCATCTACATCCGAGATGGCGGAAAGCACTCCGGTCAAGTACGAGGACCTGGCTGACAAGCTCAAGAAGAAGCATAACAAGGTCAAGGCGGTCCTCGGAACCGAACTCGTCGGCTCCTGTGGGAAGACCCGTTCGCACGGCATCAAGCTCGACGGAGACACACGTCCGTTGCCTGATGTCAACACGGTCGATCTCAGCCACTCCATAAGAGAACCAGGGTTCTCTTTCGATGCCAATATGGCAGGGTTCGTGATTCGCCATGACGCGGACAAAGCAGAGAGCAGCCACTCCGTGGCAAAGAGAAAGAGGAGGCCGTTCCACGTGACCGGCCCCAAGACGACGATAAACGATACCTGGCCGAGGAGGTGAGAAACATACGGCATCCACGCCCATTATCCGAGCATCTCCTCAGCAAATATGGACAGCCATACGACCGACGTCGCCGCTACGATAACGACGATGAAGGATATCGTCGGTCTGATGCAAACAGGGGGTATCGTCCGCGTGACAGAAACGACGACGGGTATGAACGTCGCGCCAGAGGGAGGTCAAAGGAGCAAGACAACATGGACAAACACTGGAACTGTCCCTTCTTCAAACATTGCTGGGACTCAGGAATGAGCCGATTGCCAACAATCGAGAACTGCCCAGAGTGCACACAGCAAAGGAGAAGGACGAACGAAGTTTCAGTGTTCGAACGTCTAGGACCTCTCCCACCTCAGAATAAACGGACTGAGTCATCCCAAGAAGAAGACTTCGAGGAGTCAGATGGAGGAGAAGATAGGTACCGCCGACCAAGGTGGTGCAAGTCTCGGGAGCGCGGGTGCAGCGGCCGCGAAGCTTGGAAGAAGCCAGAGACGGTACTGCACGTTGAGAAAGCGCGGCCCGATCGGCCGCGAAAATCCAACAAATAGTGGAGACGAAGGCGCGCCCGCCAAAGAAAGTATGGCGCCCCAAACAGGAAAGCCGATGCAGCATCGGCGATGCCGATGCGACGCATCGGTGACACGGACATGGTTCGAAGTGGACAACATATGAACGGCGCCATCCAGAATTGTACCGGGACAAGTACAAGCGCGTCACCTGATCGAGAAGGACAAAGATGAAGGTTCTGCAAGAGATCAGGAGTTCACTAGTGCTGAGTGGACCCGGGGGGCAAAACCCGTGTCCTGCAAGTGGGCAAAGCAACCAGGGCCTGCAAAAGGGTTCGACTTCGATTTGAGCAAAACGGAGCAAATTTTTGATTGGCTCCTGAAGGAAAAACAGCTGAAGTTACCCGACGGCCACAAAATCCCCACGTTACAAGAGATGAACGGCAGACCATACTGCAAATGGCATGACACGTTCACCCATGCCACCAACGACTGCAAAGTCTTGCGCGGACAGATTCAGATGGCGATAGAGCAAGGCCGGTTACTCTTCGATCAGTTTGCCATGAAAGTTGACACGCAGCCGTTTCCGGAGGTCAACATGGTCGATCTCAGCCACTGCATAAGACGCGAGCCAGGTGGCTCGTCTGATATCAATAGGGCAGGGCTCGCAGATCGCCATTGCGAGGATAAGCCCGAGAGCAGTCGCTCCCGCGGAAAAGGTGAAGAGGAGGCCGATCCACACGATCGGCCCCAAACAATGAAAAGGGGTGAACTCTCGAAGCGTTACGATGGAAAGGGACGCCAACTCCAGCGATTGGCCAATGTTATCCTCAACATGCGCTTTACCTGTGTTCAGCATTGACCTAGAAGGCGATGGAAAGCTGGGATATGGGTCTACATCGGCTGACGAGCTAGAAGAGATTGAGGAAGTCAAGAAGGAGATCAAGAAGTTGTTGGACGCCGGGTTCATCAGGCCATGCAGGTACGCTGAAAGGATTTCCAATGTAATACCTGTGGAGAAAAAGGATGGCCGGTGGCGCGTTGCCATAGATTTTCGAAATCTCAACATTCTGTAAATAGTCGGATCGACGACTACAAGGGAAGACGATTCCAGCGATCGGCTAAAATTACTCGCACCACCCTTGTTTACTGATGTGCTATTTCGCATGGTGAGTGGCGAGAAAAGCTTGAATTGGCTGAAAAGCCGATATCTTCAATCACTTGAAGGATTCGGCTCGGGGGGCATATACACGGAGAAGGTACAAAGCCACGAAGGATGTACCCAGGGGAAGCCGATTCATGAATCGATCGGCTAATAAAAAATCGAAAATACAGAAATTTTTGAGCACAGCCGATGCGTAGTCATCGACTTAAGGATTCAAAGCCGATGCACGGCCATCGACTCAAGGGATTTAAGCGGAAGCCTACCAGAGCAGGCCCTTCATTGAGATTGCCTGGCGACTCGGGCCCTCTCTTCAACGACTTCCAATTCCTTCGACAAGACTTCAAGCTCGGCAGCATCGACAGAAGCATCAGTTTGGGCGTCCAAGACGGCCCTTTTTCTCATTTAAGGTGTTGAGGTTTGCCGGCAGGTTTGAGGATCACAACCCTGGCCAAACATCAGGAACAGCATGGATGTGCAGATCGGACTAGGATCACGAGAACAACCGGCGGTCATCCAGTTGGACTGAACTTCATTTTCACCAAAGGTTGCCTCATCGGACCAAAGAGACTTGGGGGGCAGCTCACCTGGGAAGTTCTCTGCTGTTAACAACCGATCTCGGTCAGAATCGGCTGACGCTGCACCACAGTAGAGGGGCTGATAGTGGCCCAATGCAGCTGGTGCAACTTCACTCTCGCCTTGATCGAGGCTCGGGGGGCAGCGAGCCAATGGTGTTGAAATTGGCTGTCTCTGCATCATAACCATGCTGAACGAGAGAGTTCTTGCAGAATAAAACCACCAGGGTTGACGGGAGGAGTTTGAAGGAGGGGCCATCGTCGGTGGTTAGACCTTAGGCCAGTTCGTTGCGGCACGGGAGTGCGACATCGCTGGAAAAGCTGTGAGCAAACACTTGTTGAGCAGAGGTGTCAGCTTCAACGTCAGAGGCTTTCCTGGGAACATTAACCCATGAGTTTTGTTATCAGGACGAACATCGTATTCGGATGATGTTAAAAGTCTAAAGGCCTTGGGGTCTCGAAGCTGCGCGTCGGACCTGTTCGATTCGAAGTTTGGTCTGAATTCCATGGACTGCAAGTCGACATCTGAGAAGGCAATCAGATCGATCTGTTTTGCAATCCATTTGAAAGCTGATGCTTTGCTATCGGCTCATTAAGCATCTACCGGATTGACAATCGGCGGACTCAGTATAAAAGAAATCGGCAAAATCAAGTTAAAGGGAACTTCTTCATTGATAAGCAGAGATTTCTTACATAAAGAGCCGATTGCTAGGAGGGATGTTGTCCCATCTACTACTCCTAACTCTATCCTAGCTAAGGGCCGCTGCTGTCCTCATCCTCGCCATCATCAGCGCTGCTCCCGGCCGGCTCATCCTCACTGCTGGAGAAACCACCGGCGGGACCTTCATTGTCCTCATCTTCTTCGCTAGCGTCGCCATAGTCGCTGTCGAAGTCGCAGATGTTGCCCGCCCAGGGGCAGAGACGCTTGGCCGGCGGTTCGTCGGAGGAGGTGGTATCCTCCTCCTCTTCCTTCACCTCCTCGGTGGAGGAGTAGCCGTCCCAGGAGAAGCCGTCGTCGTCGCTTTCCTCCTCCGACTGCCCGACAGCAAGAAAGCGAAGGTCGCTCTCCCCGTCCGTTAAAGATTGGTCGTCTTCGGACCAAACGAAGGAGTCGTGGGTCGACTCGTCCCCGTCGGCTATGGCGCGGCGGATGTCGGCCGCATGGGCCTCCTGTGGACCCCATTCAGGCGTTGGCTCGCGGGAGGTGGAGGATTGGGTGGAAAGACCTGATGAGGAAGAGGACGAAGAGGAGGTCATGGTGGTGGAGGTGGGTTTTTTCGATGTGCCGACGGTGAAGCCACAGGAAGTGGCTAAATAAAGGGAGGATACGTGGTTTAATACCTAAGCAGTTCCCGAGGACGTAGTGCCAGAATCACCAAGTCATGGAGGGAAGACGAGGAGGCAGGGCGTCATCATGAAGGAAACTGCGACAGTTCTTCCACGACATGACCCTTCGAAGAAAGCATAATGATTTTGGAAATATCATTTCCAAAACCAGGGGGGCATGTGTTATCACCAGAATTTGACCAAGCCAGAGGTGGGCCGCGATCAAGATGGACTTGAAGATGTGTACATCAAGAAATAGGTGAATCGGCCTTTATGCGCAGAGTTTGGGCTAGTTAGCCCGTGTATCTTAATATAGTAGGCTACGTAGAAGTTAGATTTTATCTCGTGCACGGTTTGGTGCACGCCCACATTAGAAAGTCCCCTGGACTATAAATATGTATCTAGGGTTTATGGAATAAACAACAACCAACGTTCAACACAAACCAATCTCGGCGCATCGCCAACCCCTTCGTCTCGAGGGTTTCTCCGGTAAGCACCATGCTGCCTAGATCGCATCTTGCGATCTAGGCAGCACGAGCCTGCCCACGTTGTTCATGCGTTGCTCGTACTGAAGCCTTTTTGATGGCGAGCAACGTAGTTATCATAGATGCGTTAGGGTTAGCATTGTTCTTAGTATCATATGCTGTCGTAGTGCAACCCTTGCGCATCTAGCCGTCCTTGTACCTCATCATGGGTGCAGGGGCGGCACCCCGCTTGATCGTTATTTAGTAGATCTGATCCGTTACGGTTGCTCCTTGATTCATCAAGGATTAGTTTAACATCTGCAATAGTTAGGCCTTACAAAGGGTTGGAGGATCCAGCGGCGCGTAGGGTGTAGTTTGCTGGCCCTAGACAGGATGTTCCGAGGATCAACCTCGTGTTGGTTTTTAGGCCTTGTCTAGGATTGGCTTACGATCACCGTGCGCGAGCGCGAGGCCCAATCGTGAGTAGGATGATCCGATTATGCGGTGAAAACCCCAAATCGTCGTGGATCTCATATGCTTTATCTTGATCAAGCAGGACCACCATATATTCGGCCACCTTGGACGAATCATGGGTGGATCGGCTCCATGAGCCGATTCACAGGATAACCTGAGAGCCGATCGAGGCTCGTATTTAACGTGTACGTGTGTGCCCTGCAGGAAACTAAGCGAGGCATCATCCACACCTTCCTGACCAGGTATAGGTCAGGTGGCACGCCCTTGCAATTTGCATCGGCGCGCGACCAGGAGGCTTTGCGGGCCGTCGCTCTGAGGGACTGGGGCCAGCCGCAGCCCTAGTTGTTCCCGGCTCTACGGTGTTGACCGTCACCAAAGAAGAGGCACCGTACCAAGAGACACACCATAGTCTTTCAAGGTTTGCTTCATCCATAACAACTGAGTGCAACAAGATGCCGCGGATATGTATTCGGCTTCGGCGGTGGATAAAGCGGTGGAGTTTTGTTTCTTGGATGACCAACTCACCAATGACCGGCCAATAAATTGGCAAGCCCCGGAGGTAGACTTCCGGTCAACCTTATCACCGGCCCAATCGGAATCCGAATAGCCAATGAGTTCAAAGGTTGACCCCTTTGGATACAAACCAAAAAATTTCCTACCGCGAGAACGCAATCCAAGCCAAGATGCAATCTAGAAGACGGGAGCAACGAGGAGATGATCGAGACTCACCCTTGAAGATTTCCAAAGCCTACAAGATGAGGCTCTTGTTGCTGCGGTAGACGATCACTTGCCGCTTGCAAAAGCGCGTAGAAGATCTTGATCACGGTGCCACGATCGGGCAGCACCTCCGTACTCGGTCACACGTTCGGTGTTGATGAAGATGACGTCCTTCTCCCCGTTCCAGCGGGCAGCGGAAGTAGTAGCTCCTCCTTGAATCCGGCAGCACGACGGCGTGGTGGCGGTGGCGATGGAGATCTCCGGCGGAGCTTCGCTAAGCGTTGCGGGAGAGGTGGAGGAGGTGGGGCGGCTAGGGTTTGGGAGAGGGGGTGGCCGGCCACTAAGGGGTGCGGCCAAGCTATGGCTTTGGTGTGGCCGGCCCCCTCCCCTTGGCCCTCATTATATAGGTGGAACACCCAAGAGTTGGTGTACAAGTCTTCGAATAAGACCCCAACCCAAAACCTTCCATGTGTAGGGAAACCTACCCAAGGTGGGATTCCCACCTCAAGTGGGACTCCCACCTTTCCATGAGGGGGGGTGGCCGGCCACCTTGGTGGAGTCCACCTGGGACTCCACCCCTCTAGGGTTGGCCGGCCATGGGTGGTGGAGTCCCTCCGGGACTCCGCCTTCCAAAGTGATTTCTTCCGGACTTTTCTAGAACCTTCTAGAACCTTCCATAAATGCACCGGATCATTTTCAAACTTATAAAATGACTTCCTATATATGAATCTTATTCTCCGGACCATTCCGGAACTCCTCGTGATGTCCGGGATCCCATCCGAGACTTCGAACAAAACTTCGAACTCCATTCCATATTCAAGTTCTACTATTACAACATCAAACCTTAAGTGTGTCACCCTACGGTTCGCGAACTATGTAGACATGGTTGAGAACTCTCTCCGACCAATAACCAATAGTGGGATCTGGAGATCCATAATGGCTCCCACATATTCAACGATGACTTAGTGATCGAATGAACCATTTACATACGATACCAATTCCCTTTGTCACGCGATATTTTACTTGTCTGAGGTTTGATCATCGGTATCACTCTATACCTTGTTCAACCTCGTCTCCTGACAAGTACTCTTTACTCGTACCGTGGTATGTGGTCTCTTATGAACTTATTCATATGCTTGCAAGACATTAGACGACTGATGCGCGTAGATGTACACGTCCGTTGGGAACCCCAAGAGGAAGGTATGATGCGCACAACTTTCCCTCAGTAAGAAACCAAGGTTTAATCGGACCAGTAGGAGTCAAGAAGCACGTTGAAGGTTGATGGTGGCGAAATGTGATGCGGCGCAACACCAGGGATTCCGGCGCCAACGTGGAACCTGCACAACACAACCAAAGTACTTTGCCCCAACGAAACAGTGAGGTTGTCAATCTCACCGGCTTGCTGTAACAAAGGATTAACCGTATTGTGTGGAAGATGATTGTTTGCGAAGAAAACAGTAAAACAAGTATTGCAGTAGATTGTATGCGATGTAAAGAATAGGACCGGGGTCCACAGTTCACTAGAGGTGTCTCTCCCATAAGATTAAAGCATGTTGGGTGAACAAATTACAGTCGGGCAATTGACAAATAGAAAAGGGCATAACAATGCATATACATGATATGATAAATATAGTGAGATTTAATTGGGCATTACGACAAAGTACATAGACCGCCATCCAGCATGCATCTATGCCTAAAAAGTCCACCTTCAGGTTATCATCCGAACCCCTTCCAGTATTAAGTTGCAAGCAACAGACAATTGCATTAAGTATGGTGCGTAATGTAATCAACAACTACATCCTTAGACATAGCATCAATGTTTTATCCCTAGTGGCAACAGCACATCCACAACCTTAGAACTTTCTGTCACTGTCCCAGATATCAATGGAGGCATGAACCCACTATCGAGCATAAATACTCCCTCTTGGAGTTAAGAGCAAAAACTTGGCCAGAGCCTCTACTAATAACGGAGAGCATGCAAGATCATAAACAACACATAGGTAATAGATTGATAATCACCATAACATAGTATTCTCTATCCATCGGATCCCGACAAACACAACATATAGTATTACAGATAGATGATCTTGATCATGTTAGGCAGCTCACAAGATCCAACAATGAAGCACATAAGGAGAAGACGACCATCTAGCTACTGCTATGGACCCATAGTCCAGGGTGAACTACTCACTCATCACTCCGGAGGCGATCATGGCGATGAAGAGTCCTCCGGGAGATGATTCCCCTCTCCGGCAGGGTGCCGGAGGCGATCTCCTGAATCCCCGAGATGGGATTCGCGGCGGCGCGTCTCTGGAAGGTTTTCCGTATCGTGGCTCTCGGTACAGAGGGTTTCGCGACGAAGACTTTAAGTAGGCGGAAGGGCAACGCGGGGGGCCACACGAGGGCCCCACACACCAGGGCCGCGCGGCCAGGGCCTGGGCCGCGCCGCCCTAGTGTGGCGGCGCCTCGTGGCCCCACTTCCTTTCCCCCTCGGTCTTCTGGAAGCTTCGTGCAAAAATAGGACCCTGGGCGTTGATTTCGTCCAATTCCGAGAATATTTCCTTACTAGGATTTCTGAAACCAAAAACAGCAGAAAACAGAATGGCTTTCGGCATCTTGTTAATAGGTTAGTTCCGAAAATGCGTAAATACGACATATAATGTGTATAAAACATGTAGATATCATCAATAATGTAGCATGGAACATAAGAAATTATCGATACGTTGGAGACGTATCAGCATCCCCAAGCTTAGTTCTGCTCGTCCCGAGCAGGTAAACGATAACAAGGATAATTTCTGGAGTGACATGCCATCATAATCTTGATCATACTATTGTAAACATATGTAATGAATGCAGCGATCAAAACAATGGTAATGACATGAGTAAACAAATGAATCATAAAGCAAAGACTTTTCATGAATAGTACTTCAAGACAAGCATCAATAAGTCTTGCATAAGAGTTAACTCATAAAGCAATAAATCAAAGTAAAGGTATTGAAGCAACACAAAGGAAGATTAAGTTTCAGCGGTTGCTTTCAACTTATAACATGTATATCTCATGGATAGTGTCAATATAAAGTAATATAACAAGTGCAATATGCAAGTATGTAGGAATCAATGCACAGTTCACACAAGTGTTTGCTTCTTGAGGTGGAGAGAGATAGGTAAACTGACTCAACAATAAAAGTAAAAGAAGGGTCCTTCAAAGAGGAAAGCATCGATTGCTATATTTGTGCTAGAGCTTTTATTTTGAAAACATGAAACAATTTTGTCAACGGTAGTAATAAAGCATATGAGTTATGTAAATTATATCTTACAAGTTGCAAGCCTCATGCATAGTATACTAATAGTGCCCGCACCTTGTCCTAATCAGCTTGGACTACCGGATCATCGCAATACACATGTTTCAACCAAGTGTCACAAAGGGGTACCTCCATGCCGCCTGTACAAAGGTCTAAGGAGAAAGCTCGCATTTTGGATTTCTCGCTTTTGATTATTCTCAACTTAGACATCCATACCGGGACAACATGGACAACAGATAATGGACTCCTCTTTAATGCATAAGCATGTGGCAACAATTATTATTCTCATATGAGATTGAGGATATATGTCCAAAACTAAAACTTCCACCATGATTCATGGCTTTAGTTAGCGGCCCAATGTTCTTCTCTAACAATATGCATGCTCCAACCATTAAGGTGGTAGATCTCTCTTACTTCAGACAAGACGGACATGCATAGCAACTCACATGATATTCAACAAAGGATAGTTGATGGCGTCCCCAGAAGCATGGTTATCGCACAACAAGCAACTTAATAAGAGATAAAGTGCATAAGTACATATTCAATACCACAATAGTTTTTAAGGCTATTTTGTCCCATGAGCTATATATTGCAAAGGCGAATGATGGAATTTTAAAGGTAGCACTCAAGCAATTTACTTTGGAATGGCGGAGAAATACCATGTAGTAGGTAGGTATGGTGGACACGAATGGCATAGTGGTTGGCTCAAGGATTTTGGATGCATGAGAAGTATTCCCTCTCGATACAAGGTTTAGGCTAGCAAGGTTATTTGAAGCAAACTCAAGGATGAACCGGTGCAGCAAAACTCACATAAAATACATATTGTAAACATTATAAGACTCTACACCGTCTTCCTTGTTGTTCAAAACTCAATACTAGAAATTATCTAGACCTTAGAGAGACCAAATATGCAAACCAAATTTTAGCAAGCTCTATGTATTTCTTCATTAATGGGTGCAAAGTATATGATGCAAGAGCTTAAACATGAGCACAACAATTTCCAAGTATCACATTATCCAAGACATTTTAGAATTACTACATGTAGCATTTCCCGATTCCAACCATATAACAATTTAACGAAGAAGTTTCAACCTTCGCCTTGAACATTATGAGTAAAGCCTAAGGACATATTTGTCCATATGCAACAGCGGAGCGTGTCTCTCTCCCACACAGTGAATGCTAGGATCCATTTTATTCAAACAAAAACAAAAACAAAACAAACCGACGCTCCAAGTAAAGAACACAAGATGTGACTGAATAAAAATATAGTTTCAGGGGAGGAACCTGATGATGTTGTTGATGAAGAAGGGGATGCCTTGGGAATCCCCAAGCTTAGACGCTTGAGTCTTCTTAAAATATGCAGGGATGAACCACGGGGCATCCCCAAGCTTAGAGCTTTCACTCCTCTTGATCATAGTATATCATACTCCTCTCTTGACCCTTGAAAACTTCCTTCACACCAAACTTCAAGCAAACTCATTAGAGGGTTAGTGCACAATTAAAATTCACATATTCAGAGGTGACACAATCATTCTTAACACTTCTGGACATTGCACAAAGCTACTGGACATTAATGGATCAAAGAAATTCATCCAACATAGCAAATACGGCAATGCGAAATAAAAGGCAGAATCTGTCAAAAACAGAACAGTCCGTAAAGACGAACCTGAAAGGGGCACTAGACTTGCTCAAATGGAAAAACTCAAAACTAATGAAAGTTGCGTACATATCTGAGGATCACGCTCGTAATTTTGCAGATTTTTTCGAATTTTTTACAGAGACTTATGCCAGAATTCGTGACAGACAGCAATGCTGTTTCTGCGCAGCGATCCCAAATATAACATCAACTTTAACATAGAAATTTTACTTGGCACAAAAACATGATAAGTAGAGGTTGCTACAGTAGTAAACAACTTCCAAGACTCAACAAAACAAAAATTGTTGTAATAAAAATATGGGTTGTCTCCCATAAGCGCTTTTCTTTAACGCAGAAAGTGTAAATCAAGTAACATCAAGAGTAGAAGCATCAACATCATAACTTGTTCTAATAATAGAATCAAAAGGCAACTTCATTCTCTTTCTAGGGAAGTGTTCCATACCTTTCTTGAGAGGAAATTGATATCTAATATTACCTTCCCTCATATCAATAACAGCACCAACGGTTCGAAGAAAAGGTCTTCCCAACACAATAGGACAAGATGCATTGCATTCAATATCCAAGACAACAAAATCAACGGGGACAAGGTTATTGTTAACCGTAATGCACATTATCAATCCTCCCCAAAGGTTTCTTTTTAGCATTATCGGCAAGATTAACATCCAAATAACAATTCTTCAATGGTGGCAAGTCAAGCATATCATAAATCTTTTTAGGCATAACAGAAATACTTGCACCAAGATCACATAAAGCATTACATTCAAAGTCATTGAATTTCATTTTAATGATGGGCTCCCAACCATCTTCTAACTTTCTAGGAATAGAAGTTTCAAGTTTTAGTTTCTCTTCTCTAGCTTTTATGAGAGCATTCGTAATATGTTTTGTAAAGGCCAAATTTATAGCACTAGCATTAGGACTTTTAGCAAGTTTTTGTAAGAACTTTATAACTTCAGAGATGTGGCAATCATCAAAATCTAAATCATTATGAGCTACAGCAATGGGATCATTGTTCCCAAGGTTGGAAAAAATTTCAGCAGTTTTATCACAAGCAGTTTTAGCAATTTCAGGCAGTTTTGTACGCTTTGCACTAGGAGTAGAAACATTGCCAACACCAATTATTTTACCATTAATAGTAGGAGGTGCAGCAACATGTGAATCATTATCATTACTAATGGTGGTAATAGTCCAAACTTTAGCTATATTATTCTCTTTAGCTAGTTTTTCATTTTCTTCTCTATCCCACCTAGCACGCAATTCAGCCATTAATCTTATATTCTCATTAATTCTAACTTGGATGGCATTTGCTGTAGTAGTAATCTTATTATCAATATCCTCATTAGGCATAACTTTCAATTTTAATAGATCAACATCGGAGGCAAGTCTATCAACTCTAGAAGCAATAATATCAATTTTATCAAGCTTTTCCTCAACAGATTTGTTAAAAGCAGTTTGTGTACTAATAAATTCTTTAAGCATGGCTTCAAGACCAGGGGGTACACTCCTATTATTGTTGTAAGAATTCCCATAAGAATTACCATAACCATTACCATTAGCAGAAGGATATGGCCTATAGTTATTACCAGAATTGTTCCTATAAGCATTGTTGTTGAAATTATTATTTTTAATGAAATTCACATCAACATTTTCTTCTTGAGCAACCAATGAAGCTAAAGGAACATTATTTGGATCAACATTAGATCTACCATTCACAAGCATAGACATAATCACATCAATCTTATCACTCAAGGAAGAGGTTTCTTCAACAGAATTTACCTTCTTACCTTGTGGAGCTCTTTCCGTGTGCCATTCAGAGTAATTTATCATCATATCATCAAGAAGTTTTGTAGCCGCCCCCAAAGTGATGGACATAAAGGTACCTCCAGCAGCTGAATCCAATAAATTCCGCGAAGAAAAATTTAGTCCTGCATAGAAGGTTTGGATAATCATCCAAGTAGTCAGTCCATGGGTTGGGCAATTCTTTACCAAAGATTTCATTCTCTCCCATGCTTGAGCAACATGTTCAGTATCTAATTGCTTAAAATTCATTATGCTACTTCTCAAAGATATAATTTTAGCGGGAGGATAATATCTACCAATAAAAGCATCCTTACATTTAGTCCATGAATCAATACTATTCTTAGGCAAGGATAGCAACCAATCTTTAGCTCTTCCTCTTAATGAGAAAGGAAACAATTTCAATTTAATAATATCACCATCTACATCCTTATATTTTTGCATTTCACAAAGTTCAACAAAATTATTAAGATGGGCAGCAGCATCATCAGAACTAGCACCAGAAAATTGATCTCTCATAACCAGGTTCAGTAAAGCAGGTTTAATTTCAAAGAATTCTGCTGTAGTAGCAGGTGGAGCAATAGGTGTGCATAGAAAATCATTATTATTTGTGTTTGTGAAGTCACACAACTTAGTATTTTCAGGGGTATTCATTTTAGCAACGGTAAATAAAACAAACTAGATAAAGTAAATGCAAGTAACTAATTTTTTTGTGTTTTTGATATAGAGAACAAGACAGTAAATAAAGTAAAACTAGCAACTAATTTTTTTGTGTTTTGTTTAGGTGCAGCAAACAAAGTAGTAAATAAAATAAAGCAAGACAAAAACAAAGTAAAGAGATTGGGAAGTGGAGACTCCCCTTGCAGCGTGTCTTGATCTCCCCGGCAACGGCGCCAGAAATTTGCTTGATGCGCGTAGATGTACACGTCCGTTGGGAACCCCAAGAGGAAGGTATGATGCGCACAGTGGCAAGTTTCCCTCAGTAAGAAACCAAGGTTTAATCGGACCAGTAGGAGTCAAGAAGCACGTTGAAGGTTGATGGTGGCAAAATGTGATGCGGCGCAACACCAGGGATTCCGGCGCCAACGTGGAACCTGCACAACACAACCAAAGTACTTTGCCCCAACGAAACAGTGAGGTTGTCAATCTCACCGGCTTGCTGTAACAAAGGATTAACCGTATTGTGTGGAAGATGATTGTTTGCGAAGAAAACAGTAAAACAAGTATTGCAGTAGATTGTATGCGATGTAAAGAATAGGACCGGGGTCCACAGTTCACTAGAGGTGTCTCTCCCATAAGATTAAAGCATGTTGGGTGAACAAATTACAGTCGGGCAATTGACAAATAGAAAAGGGCATAACAATGCATATACATGATATGATAAATATAGTGAGATTTAATTGGGCATTACGACAAAGTACATAGACCGCCATCCAAATGCATCTATGCCTAAAAAGTCCACCTTCAGGTTATCATCCGAACCCCTTCCAGTATTAAGTTGCAAGCAACAGACAATTGCATTAAGTATGGTGTGTAATGTAATCAACAACTACATCCTTAGACATAGCATCAATGTTTTATCCCTAGTGGCAACACACATCCACAACCTTAGAACTTTCTGTCACTGTCCCAGATATCAATGGAGGCATGAACCCACTATCGAGCATAAATACTCCCTCTTGGAGTTAAGAGCAAAAACTTGGCCAGAGCCTCTACTAATAACGGAGAGCATGCAAGATCATAAACAACACATAGGTAATAGATTGATAATCACCATAACATAGTATTCTCTATCCATCGGATCCCGACAAACACAACATATAGTATTACAGATAGATGATCTTGATCATGTTAGGCAGCTCACAAGATCCAACAATGAAGCACATAAGGAGAAGATGACCATCTAGCTACTGCTATGGACCCATAGTCCAGGGGTGAACTACTCACTCATCACTCCGGAGGCGATCATGGCGATGAAGAGTCCTCCGGGAGATGATTCCCTCTCAGGGTGCCGGAGGCGATCTCCTGAATCCCCCGAGATGGGATTCGCGGCGGCGTCTCTGGAAGGTTTTCCGTATCGTGGCTCTCGGTGAGGGTTTCGCGACGAAGACTTTAAGTAGGCGGAAGGGCAACGCGGGGGCCACACGAGGGCCCCACACACCGGGCCGCGCGCCGGGCCTGGGCCGCGCCGCCCTAGTGTGGCGGCGCCTCGTGGCCCCACTTCCTTTCCCCTCGGTCTTCTGGAAGCTTCGTGCAAAAATAGGACCCTGGGCGTTGATTTCGTCCAATTCCGAGAATATTTCCTTACTAGGATTTCTGAAACCAAAAACAGCAGAAAACAACAACTGGCTCTTCGGCATCTTGTTAATAGGTTAGTTCCAGAAAATGCGTAAATACGACATATAATGTGTATAAAACATGTAGATATCATCAATAATGTAGCATGGAACATAAGAAATTATCGATACGTTGGAGACGTATCAACGACATTCCACCGAGAGGGCCCAGAGTATATCTATCCGTCATCGGAATGGACAAATCCCACTGTTGATCCATATGCCTCAACTCATACTTTCCGGATACTTAATCCCACCTTTATAACCACCCATTTACGCAGTGGCGTTTGATGTAATCAAAGTACCTTTCCGGTATAAGTGATTTACATGATCTCATGGTCATAAGGACTAGGTAACTATGTATTGAAAGCTTATAGCAAATAACTTAATGACGTGATCTTATGCTACGCTTAATTGGGTGTGTCCATTACATCATTCATATAATGATATAACCTTGTTATTAATAACATCCAATGTTCATGATTATGAAACTAATCATCTATTAATCAACAAGCTAGTTAAGAGGCTTACTAGGGACTTATTGTTTGTTTACATAACACACATGTATCAATGTTTCGGTTAATACAATTATAGCATGGTATATAAACATTTATCATAAACATAAAGATATATAATAACCACTTTTATTATTGCCTCTTGGGCATATCTCCAACAGTCTCCCACTTGCACTAGAGTCAATAATCTAGATTACATTGTAAGGTACCTAACACCCATGGCATTCTGGTGTTGGTCATGCTTTGCCCTAGGGAGAGCTTTAGTCAACGGATCTGCTACATTCAGATCAGTGTGTACTTTGCAAATCTTTACTTCTCCATCTTCGATGTACTCGCGAATCGAATGATAACGCAGCTTGATATGCTTCAGCCTCTTGTGTGACCTTGGTTCATGTGCATTGGCGATGGCACCCATGTTGTCACAGTAGATGACTAGTGGGTCCAATGCACTAGGAACCACACCGAGCTCTACAATGAACCTCTTCATCCATACCGCTTCTGATGAAGCCTCTGAAGCCGCTATGTACTCCGATTCTGTTGAAGACTTCGCCACCGTGCACTGCTTCGAGCTTGCCCAGCTTACTGCAGCACCATTCAATATAAACACGTACCCAGACTGTGACTTAGAGTCATCAGGATCAGTGTTCCAACTTGCATCGGTGTAACTTGTTACAACGAGCTCTTGGTCACCTCCATAACAAAGAAACATATCCTTAGTTCTTTTCAAGTACTTCAGGATATTCTTGACCGTTGTCCAGTGTTCCATTCCTGGATCACTTTGATATCTGCTAGTCAAACTAACAACATGTGCTATATCCGGTCTAGTACATAGCATGGCATACATGATAGAGCCTACTGCCGAGGCATAGGGGATCTGACTCATCCTTTCTCTTTCTTCTGCCGTAGCTGGACCTTGAGTCTTACTCAAGACCTTGCCTGGTAACATAGGTAAGAATCCTTTCTTACTTTCGTCCATTCTAAACTTCTTTAGAATCTTGTCCAGGTATGTACTCTGTGATAGCCCTATTAGACGTCTTGATCTATCTCTATAAATCTTGATGCCTAATATATACGATGCTTCACCAAGGTCTTTCATTGAAAAACTATTATTCAAATAACCTTTTACACTGCTTAATAGTTCTATATCATTCCCAATCAATAATATGTCATCTACATATAATATCAGGAATGCTACAGAGCTCCCACTCACTTTCTTGTAAATACAGGCCTCTCCATGACACTGTATAAACCCGAAGTCTTTGATCACCTTATCAAAGCGTCGGTTCCAACTTCTCGATGCTTGCTTCAGTCCATAAATTGAACGCTGAAGTTTGCATACTTTGTCAACATTTTTAGGATCGACAAAACCTTTGGGTTGTACCATATACAACTCTTCCTCAATGTCTCCATTAAGGAACGCCGTTTTGACATCCATCTGCCAAATCTCATAATCGAAAAATGCAGCTATTGCTAACAAAATCCTCACAGATTTTAGCTTCGCTACAGGTGAGAAAGTCTCATCGTAGTCAACACCTTGAATTTGTCGGAAACCCTTTGCGACAAGTCGAGCTTTATAGACAGTAATATTACCATCAGCATCTGTTTTTCTCTTGAAGATCCATTTATTCTCGACAGCCTTGCGGCTATCAGGTAAGTCTACCAAAGTCCATACTTTGTTATCATACATGGATCCCATTTCGGATTTCATGGCTTCTTGCCATTTGTTGGAATCTGGGCTCATCATCGCTTCTTCATACGTCGCAGGGTCTTCATCATTGTTATCCACAATCATGACATTTAGACAAGGATCATACCAATCAGGAGTGGCACGTTCCCTTGTCGATCTGCGAGGTTCAGTAGCTATCTCATTTGAAGTTTCATGATCATTATCATTAGCTTCCTCTGTTGCCGGTGTAGGCGGCACAGGAACATCTTCCGGTACTGCGCTACTCTGATCAACGAGCAAAGATTCTTCAATCTCATCGAGTTCTACTTTTCTTCCAGTCACTTCTTTAGTGAGAAATTCTTTCTCAAGAAAGGTTCCGTTCTTAGCAACAAAGATCTTGCCTTCGGATCTGTGATAGAAAGTGTACCCTATAGTTTCCTTAGGGTATCCTATGAAGACGCATTTCTCCGCTTTGGGTTCTAGCTTGTCCGGTTGTAACTTTTTTACATAGGCTTCGCAACCCCAAACTTTAAGGAACGACAGCTTAGGTTTCTTATTAAACCATAATTCATACGGTGTCGTTTCAACGGATTTTGATGGTGCTCTATTTAAAGTGAATGCGGCTGTCTCTAATGCATAACTCCAAAATGATAACGGCAAATCAGTAAGAGACATCATAGAACGAACCATATCTAAGAGAGTTCGATTACGACGTTCGGACACACCGTTTCGTTGTGGTGTTCCCGGCGGTGTCAATTGTGAAAGTATTCCGCATTTCTTTAAATGCATGCCAAACTCATAACTCAGATATTCACCTCCGCGATCAGATCGTAGAAATTTAATCTTCTTGTTACGTTGATTTTCTACTTCACTTTGGAATTCCTTAAACTTCTCGAAAGTTTCGGATTTATGTTTCATTAAATAGATATACCCATATCTACTCAAATCATCTGTGAAGGTTAGAACATAACGATAACCACCGCGCGAGGCTACACTCATTGGTCCGCACACATCGGTATGTATGATTTCCAATAAGTCAGTAGCTCGCTCCATAATACCAGAGAATGGAGTCTTAGTCATTTTTCCCATTAGACATGCTTCGCATCTATCAAGTGACTCAAAGTCAAGTGATTCAAGTAATCCATCGGTATGGAGTTTCTTCATGCGTTTCACTCCAATATGACCAAGACGACAGTGCCACATATAAGTAGAATTATCATTCAATTTAATTCGCTTAGCATCAATGTTATGAATATGTGTATCACTACTATCGAGATCTAACAGAAATAAACCATTCTTTTCAGGTGCTCGACCATAAAAGATATTATTCATAAAAATAGAACAACTATTATTCTCAGACTTGAATGAATAACCGTCTTGCATTAAACAAGATCCAGATATAATGTTCATGCTCAACGCGGGTACAAAATAACAATTATTGAGGTTTAAAACTAATCCCGAAGGTAGATGTAGAGGAAGTGTGCCGACAGCGATCACATCGACTTTGGATCCATTTCCAACGCGCATCGTCACTTCATCCTTCAATAGTCTTCGTTTATTCTTTAGTTCCTGTTTCGAGTTACAAATATGAGCAACCGAACCAGTATCAAATACCCAGGTACTAGTACGAGAACCAGTAAGATAAACATCTATAACATGTATATCAGATATACCTTCTTTCTTCTTCTTGACAAGGCCGCTCTTCAGATCCGCCAAATACTTGGAGCAATTACGCTTCCAGTGTCCCTTCTCCTTGCAGTAATAGCACTCAGCATCAGGCTTAGGGCCAGCCTTAGGTTTCACAGGAGGCGTGGCAGCTTTCTTGCCACTCTTCTTGTTTTTGCCTTTAGACTTGCCCTGTTTCTTGAAACTGGTGGTCTTGTTGACCATCAACACTTGGTGCTCTTTCTTAATTTCAATCTCAGCAGATTTTAGCATGGCGAAGAGTTCAGGTAACTCTTTGTTCATGTTCTGCATATTGTAATTCATCACAAAGTTCTTGTAACTAGGTGGCAGTGATTGAAGGACACGATTAATCCCCAGTCTGTTAGGAATCACTATTCCCAAGTCACTGAGTTTCTTCGCATGCCCGGTCATGGCGAGCATGTGCTCACTAACGGAGCTGCCTTCTTCCATCATGCAACTGAAGAAGTGTTTCGATGCTTCATAGCATTCCACGGCCGCATGAGTTTCAAAGATAGTTTTCAACTCATTGACCAACTCATGAGGATCGTGGTGCTCAAAACGTTTTTGAAGATCGGCTTCCAGACTGCATAGGATGGCACATGATACGTCCAATTTGCATCACTATTTTATATCATAATTTGCTGTTATTCATTGATATATTTCATATTGGGACACAATACTTATGTTATTTCATCTATTTTGCATGTTTCATCATTATTGGAGGATCGAGCACCGGAGCCAGGATTCTGCTGGAAAAAGCACCGTCAGAACGCAATATTTCGGAAGATCAACTGTGGAAGAAAATTATACCAAAAATCCTATTTTTCCAGATGACGGAGGGAGCCAGAAGGGGGAGAAGAGGGGACCCAAGGTGGGCCCAGACCACAGGCCGGCGCGGCCCATGGCCTGGCCGCGCCACCCTCCCTTTCGCCTCCTTTTCTTCGCGTACTCCTTCGTCCCGAAAACCTAAGCCACAGAGGGTACCTCACGAAGAGTTACAGCCGCCTCTGCGTGGCGGAGAACACCAGAGAGAAAAGAGCTCTCCGGCGGGCAGGAATCCGCCGGGGAAATTCCCTCCCGGAGGGGGAAATCGACGCCATCGCCATCGTCATCGAGCTGGACATCATCTCCATCATCATCATCATCATCTCCACCATCTACACCGCCATCACCACCGCTGCACCTCGTCACCGCTGTAACAATTTGGGTTGGATCTTGATTGTTTGATAGGGGAAACTCTCCCGGTGTTAATCTCTACTTGTTATTGATGCTATTGAGTGAAACCATTGAGCCAAGGTTTATGTTCAGATTGTTATTCATCATCATATCACCTCTGATTGTATTCCATATGATGTCTCGTGAGTAGTTCGTTTAGTTCTTGAGGACATGGGTGAAGTCTAAATGTTAGTAGTGAATTATGGTTGAGTAATATTCAATGTTATGATATTTAAGTTGTGGTGTCATTCTTCTAGTGGTGTCGTGTGAACGTCGACTACACGACACTTCACCATTTATGGGCCTAGGGGAGTGCATCTTGTATTCGATTGCTAATTGCGGGGTTGCCGGAGTGACAGAAACCTGAGCCCCCGTTAGTATATCGATGCAAGAGGGATCGCAGGATCTCAGAGTTTAAGGCTGTGGTTAGATTTATCTTAATTACTTTCTTGTAGTTGCGGATGCTTGCAAGGGGTATAATCACAAGTATGTATTAGTCCTAGGAAGGGCGGTGCATTAGCATAGGTTCACCCACACAACACTTATCAAAACAATGAAGATTATTTAGCCACATGAAGCGAAAGCACTAGACTAAAATCCCCGTGTGTCCTCAAGAACGTTTGGTCATTATAAGTAAACAAACCGGCTTGTCCTTTGTGCTAAAAAGGATTGGGCCACTCGCTGCAATTATTTCTCTCGCATTTTACTTACTCGTACTTTATTCATCTATTACATCAAAACCCCTTGAATACTTGTTTGTGAGCATTTACAGTGAATCCTTCATCGAAACTGCTGTCAACACCTTCTGCTCCTCGTTGGGATCGACATTCTTACTTATCGAAGATACTACGATACACCCCCTATACTTGTGGGTCATCAAGACTATTTTCTGGCGCCGTTGCCGGGGAGTGAAGCGCTATTGGTAAGTGGAATTGGTAAGGAAAACCTTTACTGTTTGTGCTGATTTTATTTCTGCCTGCTGCTATAAGTCATTATGGAGAGATCTTCTCTTCAATTTCTATTTGGGAAATCTACTACTACTGCAACGGTAGTGGATGAAGCGCCAGGTGAGGAAGTGATACCATATAAAATACCTATGAAAATTATTGAACGTGTTATGGATAACCGCTATGAAGGGGATGGAACTGTCCATCCTGGTGATCATTTACTGTTTTTGCATGAATTATGCGGGTTATTCAAATGTGCAGGTATTGCTATGAATGAAGTTAGAAAGAAACTATTCACTATATCGCTGTCTGGTAAAGCGGCGCACTGGTATAAATTGCTGAAGAATGGTGATTCTCTTGATTGGGAGGACATTGTGCCTTTATTTTATTCCAAATTCTATCCTCCAAGTGAAATTCACAAAGATCGGAACCGCATATATAATTTCTGGCCTCATGATGGAGAAAGTATTGCCCAAGCTTGGGGGAGATTGAAGTCTTTAATGCTCAAATGCCCCATTCATGAGCTTCCTGGTAATGTTATTATTGATAATTTCTATGCAAGACTTTCTTTTCAAGACAAGACCTTGCTGGATACTTCTTGTTCTGGATCATTTACACGCAACAAAGAAGAGTTTAAAAGGGACCTTCTTGATCGGATCCAAGAAAATACTGAAGGATGGGAGAACGACAAGGATAGAGAGTCAGGTATAATTTATGATTATAAATGCATTGAAGCTTTTATGGATACTGATAAATTTCGTAATATGAGTGCTACATATGGTCTTGATTCCCAAGTTGTTGCAAATCTTTATAAAGCTTTTGCCTCTCATTATGAATTGCCTAAGAAGAATTTTGATAAGTATCATGAACCGTATAAAGATAACGTAGATTCATCTGTAAACAAATGTGTAGTGATTGAAACTGTTGATCATGTTATTCCTGAAGCTTATATTGAAAAAACTCCTTTCCCTGCTAAAATGAAGGAGTACTCTGTCATATCTAGTGCGGTTAATAAAAGTGAAAAGAAACCTAAAGAACCTGAAGAACAAATTAAAATTGAACCTGCTGTTGCAATAGTTAAAGATCTTGTGACTGAAAATGTGGAGGATGGTCATATTATTTTCTGTGAAGATGCTTCTAATATTGTTTCACATCCTAATAAACCCAAACAAGTTAGTGTTCCTATGCTATCTGTTAGAATTGGTGATCATTGCTATTATGGTTTATGTGATATTGGTGCAAGCGTTAGTGCTATTCCTTATGAGCTTTATACGGAGATTATGCACGAAATTGATTCTTGTGAACTTGAAGATATTGATGTGGTTATTCAGCTGGCTAATAGAGAAACTATTTCTCCAATTGGTATTGTTCGAGATGTGGAAGTTCTATGTGGTAAGATTAAATATCCTGCTGACTTTTTGGTACTTGGTTCTGCTGCTAGTGATCATTGTCCTATCATTTTTGGTAGACCTTTTCTAAATACTTGTGGAGCTATTATAGATTGTAAGAAAGAGAAAATTTTGACTAGATTTGCTGGTGAGCCTTATGAATTTAACTTTTCTAAATTCACTAAAACTCCTTATAAAGCTGACTTGCCTAGTAATGATTTTAAAATGGAGCAGTGTGCATCTATTGTTCTTGTTCCTAATAATCCTTTGCAGCAACATTTGGAGAATAGCGAAAGTGAAGCTTTTAGGAAAGAAAGAGATGAGCTTGAGGAAATTTTTCTTCGCCAACCTATTCTCAAGCATGATTTACCGGTGGAAGATTTGGGTACAACACCGCCACCAAAGGAAGATCCTGTTTTTGATTTAAAGCCTTTACCTGATAATCTTAAATATGCTCATATTGATGATAAGAAAATATATCCTATTATTATTAGTTCTAAGCTTTCAGAGATTGAGGAAGAAAGGTTATTGGAAATATTGAAGAAACACCGAGGAGCTATTGGCTATACTCTTGATGATTTGAAGGGGATTTCTCCTTCTATTTGCCAACATGCTATTAATATGGAAGATGATGCAAAGCCTGTTGTTGAACATCAACGTCGTCTAATTCCGAAGATGAAAGAGGTGGTAAGGAACGAGGTATTAAAACTTCTTGAAGCTGGTATTATATATCCTATTGCTGATAGTAGATGGGTTAGTCCTGTGCATTGTGTTCCTAAGAAAGGAGGAATGACTGTTGTGCCTAATGATAATGATGAGCTTATTCCTCAAAGAGTAGTTGTAGGGTATAGAATGTGCATTGATTTTCGAAAAGTTAATAAAGTTACTAAGAAAGATCATTACCCTTTACCCTTTATTGATCAAATGCTAGAAAGGTTATCTAAAAATACTCATTTTTGCTTTCTTGATGGTTATTCTGGGTTTTCACAAATTGCTGTTAAAGCTAAAGATCAAGAGAAAACCACATTTACTTGTCCTTATGGAACTTATGCTTATAGGCGTATGCCTTTTGGTTTATGTAATGCTCCTGCTACTTTTCAAAGATGCATGTCTGCTATTTTTCATGGTTTTTGCGAAAGTATTGTAGAGGTGTTCATGGATGATTTTTCTGTCTATGGGAATTCTTTTGATAATTGCTTGCGAAACCTCGATAAAGTTTTGCAGAGATGTGAAGAAACTAACCTTGTTCTTAATTGGGAGAAATGCCACTTTATGGTTAATGAAGGAATTGTATTGGGACATAAAATTTCCGAGAGAGGTATTGAAGTTGATAGAGCTAAAGTTGAAGCAATTGAGAAGATGCCCTATCCGAGGGATGTTAAAGGTATTCGTAGTGTTCTTGGTCATGCTGGGTTTTATAGGAGATTTATTAAAGATTTCTCTAAAATTTCAAAGCCTCTTACTAATCTTCTTCAAAAAGATGTACCTTTTGTTTTTGATGATGATTGTAAGGAAGCTTTTGAAACTCTAAAGAAAGCCTTAACAACTGCTCCTGTAGTCGAACCTCCTGATTGGAATTTGCCTTTTGAAATTATGTGTGATGCTAGTGATTTTGCTGTAGGCGCTGTTCTTGGACAGCGGGTAGATAAAAAATTAAATGTTATTCATTATGCTAGTAAGACTCTTGATGCTGCTCAAAGAAATTATGCTACAACTGAAAAGGAATTGTTAGCTGTAGTCTTTGCTTGTGACAAGTTTAGACCCTATATTGTTGATTCAAAAGTCACAATTCATACTGATCATGCTGCAATTAGATACCTTATGACAAAGAAAGATGCTAAGCCAAGGCTTATTAGATGGGTACTTCTTTTGCAAGAATTTGATTTACATATTATAGATAGGAAAGGTGCTGATAATCCTGTTGCTGATAATTTGTCTAGATTGGAAAATATTGCTTATGATCCTGTTCCTGTTAATGATAGTTTTCCAAATGAACAATTGGCTGTAATAAAGGTGAGCTCGCGAGAGAGCCCTTGGTATGCAGATTATGCTAACTTTATTGTTTCGAAGTATTTGCCTCCAACCTTTTCAGCTCAGCAAAGGAGGAAATTCTTTTATGACTTGAGGCATTATTTTTGGGATGACCCACACTTATATAAAGAAGGAGTGGATGGTATTATGCGAAGATGTGTTCCTGAATATGAACAACAGGAGATATTGAGTAAATGTCATGGTAGTGTTTATGGAGGACATCACGCTGGAGATAGAACCGCACAAAAGGTTCTGCAATCAGGTTTTTATTGGCCAACACTTTTCAAAGATGCAAGGAAATTTATTTTATCTTGTGATGAATGTCAAAGAGTTGGTAATATCTCTAGACGCAATGAAATGCCTATGAATTATACTCTTGTTATTGAACCATTCGATTGTTGGGGATTCGACTTCATGGGTCCTTTCCCTTCTTCAGAAGGTAACACTCATATACTTGTCGCTGTTGATTATGTTACCAAATGGGTAGAAGCTATACCCACAAAAAGTGCTGATGGTGAGACCTCTTTAAAAATGCTTGTAGATATTATATTTCCTAGATTTGGAGTACCTAGATATATTATGACTGATGGAGGTTCTCATTTTATTCATGGAGGTTTTAGAAAAACTCTTGCTAAGTATGGTATTAATCATAGAATTGCTTCTGCTTATCACCCTCAAACTAGTGGTCAAGTAGAATTATCAAATAGAGAGATTAAATCTATTTTGGGAAAGACTGTTAATAAATCTAGAAAGAATTGGGCTAGCAAATTGAAGGAAGCACTATGGGCTTATAGAACTGCTTATAAAAATCCTATGGGAATGTCACCTTATAAAATGGTTTATGGAAAAGCTTGTCATTTACCTTTAGAACTAGAGCACAAAGCTTATTGGGCTGTTAGAGAACTAAATAAAGATCCTAAATTAGCCGGTAATAAGAGGTTGCTGCAATTAAGTTCTCTAGATGAATGGAGAAGTGAAGCTTATGAAAATGCTAAACTCTTTAAAGAAAAAGTTAAGAAATGGCATGATAGAAGGATTATCAAAAGAGAGTTTAATATTGGGGATAAAGTCCTATTGTATCGGTCTCGTCTCAGATTCTTTGCAGGGAAATTACTCTCGAAATGGGAAGGACCATATGTTGTTGAGGAGGTGTATCGTTCAGGAGCAATTAAAATTAGCTCTCTCCAAGGCAATGCTACACAAGTGGTGAATGGACAAAGACTCAAGCATTATATCTCGGGTGATTCTTATAATGTTGATGTTGATATTATTCAAGTGGAAACACCGGAGGCTTTCATCAAAGGACAAATTGACAGTCCGCCAGAACTCGACTTTGAATAGGTAACAGTACAGGTAATAAAAAGTCCGCGTTTACTTTCCGAACAATATTTCTGCTGTTTTTGGAAAATATGAAAAATTACGGGATCGAAACGGAGTGGAGGAGACGCACGAGGGCGTGCCCCCATAGGCCGGCGCGGGCCCCAGCCTGGCCGCGCCGACCTATGGGGACAGCCCCTCGGCGTCCCTTTTCCACTCGTTTTCGGCCTGGAACCTTCCTTTTATCGTAAAAATATTTGCTATATAATCCCCCGGACCCCTGGAGGTCCGTATATCGTTTTCTCGTCGTGTTTTGTTTCGAGCTGTTTTCTGCCAGGATCTGCTTCGGATCTAGATCCACCATGTCCTCGTCGGGAACTCAGAAGGACAGCTTCTTTGAGGACGTCGTCAACCCGTACATGAACGAGCTGAAGATGCACCCCAAAGAATTGCTGCTCGTGGATGGAGAGTTGCAGATCAAAGATGTCCAGGGTCCTAAGGGAGAAGGGAGTTTGGAAGACAGGATGGAGAAACTGGAACAAGAGGTCTTCAACTACAAGAAGATGGCTGAGCGTGAAGTGGACATCTTTCACAAGATTGTGTCTGAACTCATTGATGGACACAAGAAGGAGACTGCGAAGTTGTGGGACGATATCTTCTCACTTCACGACACCACCAACAAACTCCAAGCTCAACTCTATGATGTTCATAATCAAAACTGTGAGTATGAAAACAGGTTTAAGCGCATAAGTCATGCTGCTAGTTTCAGGTTTCCGGAGACCAAGATGTCTTTTGTTGATGGAGAGCCTCTTCCATGGAAGTCTGATGATGGCAAGGATTCGCCATCATCACCGAAGGAGTAATTCATCATCGGTATTGGCATCCCCTTGGTTTGTTCCAAGCTTGGGGGAGTGCCGCGGTATCACATCATCACTACCTTTATCTTTTATTATCAAGTAGTGTCATATCATGAGTAGGGAAGTTATCATATGGAATAGTATGCAATGTGGAAGTATCTCTCTTAGTTGGTTATCTATGTATCCGTTGGTGTGAGTTATCGTTATGGAATATTAATGAGAAGTCTTATCATTTACTTTTTGCACACCTTATTTTAGTTTGCAATCTCCATTATATGATTACTCTTGACATGAGTATTGATATCACTTTGGGAGCATCAAGTAAATCTATTTGGTTTTGGCAAACTTAGCATTGGTCAATAGCAACAACATCTTGATGTTTAATAGAAGAGAGAAATACACTTAGATATATTACTCTATTATCTCTATGCTAATGAGTTTAGTATTCTGAAGTAAAATTGCTTGTGCTTATGAGAAAGATGCATGATTGTTCTATCATATGTATATTTGTTTGTTTCCCTCAACCTTTATGCTTGCTATCAAACCTTGCTAGCCAAAGACCTGTATCGAGAGGGAATGCTTCTCATACATCCATAACCTTAGACCAAACCTATGCCATTTGTGTCCACCATACCTACCTACTACATGGTATTTTCTGCCATTCCAAGTAAATACTTCATGTGCTACCTTTAAATAATTCAAACTATTACTCCTTATTTGTGTCAATGTTTTATAGCTCATGAGGAAGTATGTGGTGTTTTATCTTTCAATCTTGTTGGGCGGACTTTCACCAATGGACTAGTGGCACATCCGCTTATCCAATAATTTTGCAATAAGAGCTGGCAACGGGGTTCCCAGCCCCAATTAATAACTTTCATTAATAATTCTCTTCACATGTTTTGCCCTGATTTATCAGTAAGCAACTTAATTTTGCAATAGACACTCCTCCATGGTATGTGAATGTTGGAAGGCACCCGAGGATTCGGTTAGCCATGGATTGAGAAAGCCAAGGTTGGGGGAGTGTCATCCTTAATAAAACTAAAATACATGTGTAAACAAAAGAGAAGGGGGATGATCTACCTTGCTGGTAGAGATGCCGTCCCTCATGGGAGCCGCTCTTGGAAGGTTCGTTTGGCAAGGGGGTTAGAGTGCCCGCTACCATTCGTTGACAACAACAAACACCGCTCAAAATCTTACTTTTATGCTCTTTATATGATTTCAAAACTTGAAAAGCTCTAGCACATGATTTAATCCCTGCTTCCCTCTGCGAAGGGCCTATCTTTTACTTTTATGTTGAGTCAGTAAACCTATTTCCCTCTATCTCAAGCAAGCAATTGAGTTGTTGTGAACCAACCATTTATGCTATGATTCAGTTAATCATGTCTTTTATACTTTCTTGTTTAGTACAAATTTTATTTGAATGAATATGACTTTGAAGTTATCAATGATTATGAGGAGATTGTTATGATTGAATATGAAAGCCCAGCTATAAATTCTAATATGAAAGCTTTGCTTAGAAGTACAATCCGTTAGTAGTTCTCTGACCAAGAACAAAGTTTGCCATAACCATCTATGATTTCCTATGCACCTTTACTTGTGATTTCTCTTTACTTATTTCAAGTTGAGTTATATGAGGAAGTTGTTTACTAGAATGTCTTGTGTGAATGAATATGATGCTTCTTGTCCGTATTTTATTTATCGACTCTTCACTCCATAAACATGTGGTCTTGTTTATCGAGCTCAGTTTCGCTTGGGGACAAGCGAGGTCTAAGCTTGGGGGAGTTGATACGTCCAATTTGCATCACTATTTTATATCATAATTTTCTGTTATTCATTGATATATTTCATATTGGGACACAATACTTATGTTATTTCATCTATTTTGCATGTTTCATCATTATTGGAGGATCGAGCACCGGAGCCAGGATTCTGCTGGAAAAAGCACCGTCAGAACGCAATATTTCGGAAGATCAACTGTGGAAGGAAATTATACCAAAAATCCTATTTTTCCAGATGACGGAGGGAGCCAGAAGGGGGAGAAGAGGGGACCCAAGGTGGGCCCAGACAGGCCGGCGCGGCCCATGGCCTGGCCGCGCCACCCTGTGGTGTGGGGGCCCCACAACCCCTTTCGCCTCCTTTTCTTCGCGTACTCCTTCGTCCCGAAAACCTAAGCCACAGAGGGTACCTCACGAAGAGTTACAGCCGCCTCTGCGGGGCGGAGAACACCGAGAGAAAAGAGCTCTCCCGGGCAGGAATCCGCCGGGAAATTCCCTCCCGAGGGGGAAATCGACGCCATCGCCATCGTCATCGAGCTGGACATCATCTCCATCATCATCATCATCATCTCCACCATCTACACCGCCATCACCACCGCTGCACCTCGTCACCGCTGTAACAATTTGGGTTGGATCTTGATTGTTTGATAGGGGAAACTCTCCCGGTGTTAATCTCTACTTGTTATTGATGCTATTGAGTGAAACCATTGAGCCAAGGTTTATGTTCAGATTGTTATTCATCATCATATCACCTCTGATTGTATTCCATATGATGTCTCGTGAGTAGTTCGTTTAGTTCTTGAGGACATGGGTGAAGTCTAATTGTTAGTAGTGAATTATGGTTGAGTAATATTCAATGTTATGATATTTAAGTTGTGGTGTCATTCTTCTAGTGGTGTCGTGTGAACGTCGACTACACGACACTTCACCATTTATGGGCCTAGGGGAGTGCATCTTGTATTCGATTGCTAATTGCGGGGTTGCCGGAGTGACAGAAACCTGAGCCCCCGTTAGTATATCGATGCAAGAGGGATCGCAGGATCTCAGAGTTTAAGGCTGTGGTTAGATTTATCTTAATTACTTTCTTGTAGTTGCGGATGCTTGCAAGGGGTATAATCACAAGTATGTATTAGTCCTAGGAAGGGCGGTGCATTAGCATAGGTTCACCCACACAACACTTATCAAAACAATGAAGATTATTTAGCCACATGAAGCGAAAGCACTAGACTAAAATCCCCGTGTGTCCTCAAGAACATTTGGTCATTATAAGTAAACAAACCGGCTTGTCCTTTGTGCTAAAAAGGATTGGGCCACTCGCTGCAATTATTTCTCTCGCATTTTACTTACTCGTACTTTATTCATCTATTACATCAAAACCCCTTGAATACTTGTTTGTGAGCATTTACAGTGAATCCTTCATCGAAACTGCTGTCAACACCTTCTGCTCCTCGTTGGGATCGACATTCTTACTTATCGAAGATACTACGATACACCCCCTATACTTGTGGGTCATCAAGACTACTTGAGAGTACCGAGTTTTCCGAGTCGCGTAAACATTCTTTACTTCATCGGTTTCAGTTTCTGCAGGAGGGTCACCTAGCGGTGCATCAAGCACATATTGCAGATTTCCGCCATTGAGGAAGATCCTCACATGACGGAACCAGTCGGTGAAGTTGCTACCGTTGCTCTTAAGCTTTTCTTTCTCTAGGAACTGGTTAAAATTGATTGGGGACGCCATATCTACAACATATATTTGCAATAGTTTAGACTAAGTTTATGACAAATTGAGTTCAAATTTTAATTTAACAAAATTAAAAACTAGGTGAACTCCCACTCAAAACAATATCCCTCGAATTGTTTTAGTGATCACACGAACCAAATCCACCACACCAAGTCCGATCATCACGAGACAAGATGTAACTTCAATGGCGAACACTCAAAGTGTTCATCATATCAATCATATGATTCATGCTCTACCTTTCGGTATCACGTGTTCCGAGACCATGTCTGTACATGCTAGGCTCGTCAAGGCCACCTTAGTATCCGCATGTGCAAAACTGGCTTGCACCCGTTGTATGCACTTGTTGAGTCTATCACACCCGATCATCACGAGATGCTTCGAAACGACAAGTCTTGGCAACGGTGCTACTAAGGATGAACACTTTATTATCTTGATATTTTAGTGAGAGGGATCATCTTATAATGCTACCGTCGCGATCTAAGCAAAATAAGATGCATAAAAGGATTAACATCACATGCAGTTCATATGTGATATGATATGGCCCTTTTGTCTTTGCGCCTTTGATCTTCATCTCCAAAGCACGGACATGATCTTCATCATCAACGGGCATGATCTCCATCATCGTCGGCGTAGCGTCAAGGTCAATGGCGCCGTCTTCATGATTGTTCTCCCATGTAGCAACTATTACAACTTCTTTGAAATACTACTCAACATGAAATTTAAAGACAACCATAAGGCTCCTGCCGGTTGCCACAATACAATAATGATCATCTCATACATAGTCATCATCACATTATGGCCATATCACATCACCAAACCCTGCAAAAACAAGTTAGACGTTCTCTAATTTGGTTTGCATATTTTACGTGGTTTAGGGTTTTCGAGTGAGATCTAATCTACCTACGAACATGAACCACAACGGTGATACTAGTGTTGTCAATAGAAGAGTAAATTGAATCTTCACTATAGTAGGAGAGACAGACACCCGCAAAGCCACTTATGCAATACAAGTTGCATGTCGAGCGTGGAGCAAATCTCATGAACGCGGTCATGTAAAGTTAGCCCGAGCCGCTTCATCCCACTATGCCACAAAGATGCAAAGTACTCAAACTAAAGACAACATAAGCATCAACGCCCACAAAACCATTGTGTTCTACTCGTGCAACCATCTATGCATAGACACGGCTCTGATACCACTGTAGGGATTCGTTGCATAGAAAACAAAAAATTTCCTACCGCGAGAACGCAATCCAAGCCAAGATGCAATCTAGAAGACGGGAGCAACGAGGAGATGATCGAGACTCACCCTTGAAGATTTCCAAAGCCTACAAGATGAGGCTCTTGTTGCTGCGGTAGACGATCACTTGCCGCTTGCAAAAGCGCGTAGAAGATCTTGATCACGGTGCCACGATCGGGCAGCACCTCCGTACTCGGTCACACGTTCGGTGTTGATGAAGACGACGTCCTTCTCCCCATTCCAGCGGGCAGCGGAAGTAGTAGCTCCTCTTGAATCCGGCAGCACGACGGCGTGGTGGCGGTGGCGATGGAGATCTCCGGAGCTTCGCTAAGCGTGCGGGAGAGGTGGAGGAGGGGGCGGCTAGGGTTTGGGAGAGGGGGTGGCCGGCCACTAAGGGGTGCGGCCAAGCTATGGCTTTGGTGTGGCCGGCCCCCTCCCCTTGGCCCTCATTATATAGGTGGAACACCCAAGAGTTGGTGTACAAGTCTTCGAATAAGACCCCAACCCAAAACCTTCCATGTGTAGGGAAACCTACCCAAGGTGGGATTCCCACCTCAAGTGGGACTCCCACCTTTCCATGAGTGGCCACCTTGGGGGGACTCCACCCCTCTAGGGTTGGCCGGCCATGGGTGGTGGAGTCCCTCCGGGACTCCGCCTTCCAAAGTGATTTCTTCCGGACTTTTCTAGAACCTTCTAGAACCTTCCATAAATGCACCGGATCATTTTCAAACTTATAAAATGACTTCCTATATATGAATCTTATTCTCCGGACCATTCCGGAACTCCTCGTGATGTCCGGGATCCCATCCGAGACTTCGAACAAAACTTCGAACTCCATTCCATATTCAAGTTCTACTATTACAACATCAAACCTTAAGTGTGTCACCCTACGGTTCGCGAACTATGTAGACATGGTTGAGAACTCTCTCCGACCAATAACCAATAGCGGGATCTGGAGATCCATAATGGCTCCCACATATTCAACGATGACTTAGTGATCGAATGAACCATTTACATACGATACCAATTCCCTTTGTCACGCGATATTTTACTTGTCCGAGGTTTGATCATCGGTATCACTCTATACCTTGTTCAACCTCGTCTCCTGACAAGTACTCTTTACTCGTACCGTGGTATGTGGTCTCTTATGAACTTATTCATATGCTTGCAAGACATTAGACGACATTCCACCGAGAGGGCCCAGAGTATATCTATCCGTCATCGGGATGGACAAATCCCATTGTTGATCCATATGCCTCAACTCATACTTTCCGGATACTTAATCCCACCTTTATAACCACCCATTTACGCAGTGGCGTTTGATGTAATCAAAGTACCTTTTCGGTATAAGTGATTTACATGATCTCATGGTCATAAGGACTAGGTAACTATGTATCGAAAGCTTATAGCAAATAACTTAATGACGTGATCTTATGCTACGCTTAATTGGGTGTGTCCATTACATCATTCATATAATGATATAACCTTGTTATTAATAACATCCAATGTTCATGATTATGAAACTAATCATCTATTAATCAACAAGCTAGTTAAGAAAAGCTCTGATAGACAACGTCCCAAAATCGTCAACTAAGGGGCATTTTTCGTCGCCTATGGGCCTAACCCGACGATATGGGTTCTGTTGTCGAAACTGCGTCAGGCAAAGTCCAACGACGATTTTTTCGGTCCGTCGCGCTTGGGCGCCCTTCCGCCACGGAAAATCGGACCGTTGCGGAAGTGTTTTCGGGAGCCCGTTGACTGCTGACGTCATGCAAACTGACACGTGGCAGACGCCGTTAACTGGCAGTTAACGGCGTTAACCGGCTGAAACCCCGTGGTAGATGGTAGGCCCACACGAGGCCTGCCACGTCTTAAGCGGGCCGGGCCAGATGACATAGTTTGACCGGTCAACTATATAGCTGGGCTGGTCCATTAGTTACGTGGGCCGGGCCTAACCTCTAATGTTGACTGGTCAAAAGTTAAATGGGCCGGCCCATTTAACATGTGGGGTCCCCTTACAGCAACGGGCCGGCCCAAAGCAAGTGGGCCGGGCCAAAAACATAGGTGGGTCCCACTATCCTGTAAAAAGGCCGGCCCATTTAGTGTGTGGGGTCCACCATATAGCAAGTGGGCCGGCCCAACAAGCTGGCCGGGCCAAACACATGGTGGGTCCCACTATCCTGTTAAAGGGCCGGCCCATTTAGTATGTGGGGTCCACCATATAGCAAGTGGCCGGCCAACAAGATAGTGGGGCCAAAACACAGTGGGTCCCACCTTCCTGTTAAAGGGCCGCCCATTTAGTATGTGGGGTCCACCATATAGCAAGTGGGCCGGCCCACCAAGCTAGCGGGCCAAAAACACAGGTGGGTCCCACATTTCTGTTAATGGGCCGGCCCATTTGGTATGTGGGGTCCACCATATAGAAAGTGGGCCGGCCCAACAAGATAGTGGGCGGGCAAAAACAGTGGGTCCCACCTTCCTATTAAAGGGCCGGCCCGTTTACCATGTGGGACCACCATATAGCAAGTGGGCTGGCCCAACAAGATAGTGGGCCAAAAGCACAGGTGGGTCCCACTTTCCTGTTAAAGGGCCGGCCCAATTAGTTTGTGGGGTCCACCATATAGCAGTGGGCCGGCCCAACAAGATAGTGGGCCGGGCCAAAAACACAGGTGGGTCCCACTTTCCTCTTAAAGGGCCGGCCCATTTAGTATGTGGGGTCCACCACAAAAGCAATTGGGCTGGCCCAACTAAGTAGTGGGAGGGGTCCACCTTAAAGCAAGTGGGCCAGCCCAATTAGAGTGTGGGGTCCACCTTCAATCAAATGGGCTGGCCCAATAAGTAAGTGGGCCAGCCCGTTTAGTTGCTGTTTATATGCCGGCATAATAGGCGCTATAGGAATTTGCGGGCAGGCACATATGTGATTTCGCTTAATTGGGCCGTTTAAGGGATGGGAATTCGTGATTTAGATACTGAGAATATTTACGCAGCATTGATTTCTGTCGGATAGCCTCACTTACCACAAGCACCAAAGAAAAAATGCGCGAAAGAACTATAAAAACTAACTAAATATTACATCAGCTGCAAGGCATTGAAAAAATATTACAGAACCCAGAGAAATTGAATGGTAATTAAACCTAGCAATACAAGAAGCGATCCGGCAATCTTTTAAGTTGTCCATGCAGCACCTATATCTGAAACAAAGACATTACAAGTTAAGACAGCAACAATGGAAAGGCAAAGACACTACAATATTGTTTGGCAAAGAATTTGGAACTCATCATTTCGTCGTTATAACAAGATCATTGTAATGCGCACAATAAGCAAACAAAGAGTGCATGCCGCATACCAACAGCCAATATAACAGAGCATGTTAGAATGAAACAGCAGACTTACTACTGTCGAGTCCCATGCAAACCAACATGTTCAGGGAGTACAAAATTGGCATGAACAACATAGTAGCAGGCTATAAATTTTGTAACAACGACTGAGCAAGATGAAGTTATGATGGCTACATCTACAGAGCAGGGAATGTAAACCAAAAATAGAAGTTACGATGGCAAAAGCTAAAGAGGAGGGAATGTGAACCAACATGTGCCAAGTGCAATTACTTCATTTTGGCCGTGAACTAAATAATACTCCTGAACTTATAGTGAAGGGGATGCAAATCAAGATGTTTCGGGATATAAACTTGTAATGAGCAACACATAGAGGATAGTTAATGCTGGAGCTTAGGATGGACCAGATACAGAATATAGTGGGATCACCTGTGAACTTGTATAAGAGGGAATGCAAACCAATATGTTCAGCTTTCCATATGTGAGCGTCATGCCAAGTCAGAGAAACAAGTCAATAATGCAGCTTTTGAAGAACAAGATGGCACGCAAAATTATTATCTAGTAGTATGACAAGTTTATTTGTACTACAGGCTAGATAGCAGAGTGATAGCATGCCAAACTAAGTCCTTACTTTGTTAGCTTACAATGAACTAGATACAAAACAATGGCATCACCTGTAGTACAGGGAATGCAAGCCAACATGTTCATGGAGTAAAAAATTGGCACAAACAACATAGTAGCAGGCCATAATTTTTGTAACAACGACTGAGCAAGATAAAGTTATGATGGCTAGATCTACAGAGCAGGGAATGTAAACCAAATATAGAAGTTACGATGCCAAAAGCTATAGAGCAGGGAATGCGAACCAACATGTGCAATTACTTAAAATTGGCCATGAACTAAATAATAGCAGGATGTTACTATAATACCTATAATTTTTGTAACAACGACTGAGCAAGATAGAAGTTATGATGGCTACATCTACAGAGCAGGGAATGCAAACCAAAATGTTCAATCGCTTAAAGTTAGCAATGAAGTAGAAAATAGCAAGATGTTACGGTCATAGCTAGGAATGAACTAAAAGAGCTTCAGACAAACAAGCATCTGAACCCAGAACATGGCGCTAAAACAAGGGACTTACATTAGGAGAAGCACTCTGTGGGAGTCACAGCAGATCTTCCTGGGGTTGATAGATCCGGTGATGAAGTACGCTACATGTGCTACTTGGGGTTGGAGAGACGGCCATTACACTTCATGGTTACTCATCTCATCTGCAAAAACGTAACGGCGCGTCGTTAGCACAAACAGATTCCCCCAAGATTAAACAAGAACTTGCAGGCAAGCAATAGAAAAGCGACAGTAGAAGAGTTTAGATCATGCACGGCGCCGGTGAAGCAGATCCGGTTCATGCACAGCGGTGTCGGTGAGCAAGATCCGATGCGGTGGACGACGGATCCGGCGAAGCGGCTCCGGTGGGGTGGACGATACCGCAGCTGAAGCGACTGCGGTAGACTGCTGGATGAGTATATGGTTTCGAGGTTCGGCGGGGATGATCCAGTCCGGTTGATGACGGCGTCGATGAAGCGGCTCCGGCAGACAGCCGGATGACGAGGATCGCGAGGCCTCGGGTAGGCCAGGGAAGTCCGGCGGGGATGTTCCGGTGCGGTGGTCGTGGAGGTGGGAGAGAGAGGGACTTGGGAAGTTCCGGTGGGTGGTCTCAGAGGAGAGAGTGAGGGAAATGAATTTTTTTTCGGGGAGTTTCGGAGCTAGGGAGGTGGTGATCGAAAAAAATGACGGGTAGACCCCCCACCAACCGACTTATGCATGGACATTGTTGTCATCTTTACGAGGGTAGAATGGGAAGTTAGAGGCGTGTGAAATATTTGTATTTTTCGAGCGGGAAGTTTTGCCGCTGGAATGAGATTTCGAATTTGGCTATAGTCCAAGTAATACAAAAATATGAGACCGTACTAGTACGGCCAAGTGTCACATCAAGTCATCATCACGTTGAAAATCGGTTACCACGAGCATAATCATGATATATCTTGAAAATCAATTTTGAAAAGCCCTTCTGAAATATTTCGGGATTGGTACTAGGAGATTTTGCAGCTTGACTAAGTAATTTTTTTTCTTCGAAAAGGGGATATGACCCCAGCCTCTGCATCGTGGTGATGCACACGGCTTTTATTAATAATCCAGTCGCAACAAATGTATGTTTTTTTTTTGCAAGGAGCAACAAAAGTATGTTGTACAGATGGTCCAAGTAATATATACTCGTGATTGTAATATAAGGCCAGGGGTAGACCGGAACCATATCCTCTAACGTAGAGATGACAAGTCAGGTAAGCACAGTGCTTAAGTAGTGCAAAACGTAGAAGAAAAATCAGGAAAATGTAACAAATACTGTACGTATTTACTGTAGCAACCACTGTATATTTTTACTGTATAAAAAATCGTATAAATATTTAAAAAAGATAGTCATAATTTTGATTGTTACTAATTATCGTAAATGCATATGGCTTACATATATTATGGAAGTTAATTTAGATCAAATTAGACTTAATCATGTAGATGTGGAGAAGGAAAATTAGAGAGGTGTAGCTTACCCGACTTGTCTATTGCACGTTAGAGGATCTACTTCCGGGGTAGACCATGCTACTTAGACTACTCATAGTGGGAGTAACTAAGGAGTATTAACATAGAGCTGGTTGTGGTAACTAGCTATGTTACCATAACACTTTTCAAGATAGAATGAGTCTACATACTAACTAAAACAATCATGCATGATAGTACTACATCTAAGTTACTATGCATTATGAAGGTAGTAACATAGAGTAGTGTCATATGCATGCGGAAATTCAATTTGGCTCCCGGGTGCATATGCTCCCTCTACCAAAAAATCATATTTTAAAATGTCGAAAAAAATTAGCAAAAAATTTACATGTACATATTCATAATATATGTTCGTTCGTCAAGTTTCACGAAAAACCAATATTTTTTGTGGTCTATGTAAAAAAGAGAAAACTTATCTTGTGAAAAGCATTATTTTTAGTACTGTGTTTTATCTTTTTACACACGTCACACGACAAGTCGCAACTTTTTAAGGGCGTAGCACGAGAAGATGTACATGCGAATTTTTTGTTTCATTTTTTTGAAATTCAAAATATGTGTAAGATGCATTTCAAAATGGAGGGAGCATATGCTCCTATGTTTCAAAACACCAGTCCCGCATGCGCATGACACTACTATACGGTCACATCAAGTCATAATCACAACCAAAATCAGTTCCCATGTACAAATATTTTGGATTTTATTGGCGGGAGATTGTAGCGCTTGACAGATATTTTCAATTTAGCTGGCGCTAAAAAAATACTGTACTAGCAAAATTGGTAGCTTACTGTAGTACTGCCTCCTTTCAGGGATACAAGGACAAGGACCAATCAACTAAAATAATGTATGAAAATGGTCACCAATGGGCCAACTAATAGTTATACTTTTCCCATGCAGCGCAATATAAAAAATACTACAAATCAGATTAAACCTTGATTAAATATTGGTGCATCCAATCCATTCAGTTTTCATTTAATCCACATCACCAAGGAAACAACCACCAGGTACATAACAAGTGCAGATAGAAGCACCAACAAAATAGTTCAGCATCACAAACCCTTTCACACAACCAAGGGACACCTTTGACTGTCAGTGTTCACTGTGGTATTCAGCATCTCCCACACTTTCTCAGGATGTTGCCCAGGTGGGCTTGACTTGCTTCTAATCCTGCAGTTATACGGTGGATGACTACTCTTTGTGCAGCCACTATTGCTCGTTCCTCTTTGAGTAGTTCCTCGAGAACATAAAAAGACAATGACTTGGACCTCAACCTGCGCTTGGGCTTTGACTTGGACTTGGACCTCGACAAATTAGTTGTGAACCCAGCATTACGCAGGAATGTGTTGTTGGCTATACCATGACATTGTAGTACCTTGGAAAATGAATTCAGACATTCTTCCTGGGTTTTTTCTATACCATCTTTCTTTGGTTTTGCCAGCTCCACTTTCATGTCAGACTGAGGAGTTTTCAGTTGTTACACATGTGTAAGAGAAGAGATTATAATGTGAAGACATGTGTATGAACTACCTCTAATAATCCTACAAACTGGCATGGCTGATTACCGCATATACATTTTAGTAAGAGCATGTTACATCATATTGACATGTCTTCTATTGCTAACACGTAATAGCAGGACTATAAAAATATGCATGGATCCATGTGTAGAATTCGTAATGTGCATGATATTGCTGAGAAGTATATAAGTGAATTGTACTAGCCCTTTCCAGCAGTTCAGACATTTGGTTGTGTTGGCTAGTGCATGAAGCTTGACAAATATGACAAGATATTTCTGAATACAATTGAAAACCATAACTGACATTAGTAGAGAATACTTACAATAACACTCTGTGCAAAATGTCCAGTCAAACCATTTCTGCTCGTCTGGCACACCTTGAATTGCTCAAGTAGACTCATCTCTCTGTCTGTACTCTCACAGTATGCTTGCCTTGCCTTCTGATATTTTCGCAAGAGAAAATATAAATTAGTTTCACAACCACGTCACATGCCGACATGCGACAATTGAAAGTTTTCAAAAAAAATATAAATAAAACAGAGACATCAATTTACGATGTATATTGTGCATCTATAAATTCTAAATGATTTACTAATTTAAATATAGTTGTACAGATAACATTCCTTACCATACAGTAGAGGTGTCCAATCAAGCTACGAGATCCTGTACGCTGTTGTAAACGTACATTATTACGAGCACGCATGTTACTTCGAGCGATGAACTACAAATGAAGACTTGTGAGACACATGCTTAAAAAGGAATCAGTAATGTGATCTTGTCTCACTGTCTTCACAGAACATACCAAATTCTTTTGAGCAGACCAATACTCAACAAGATCACACCATTGATCATCAGTCATCTGTAGTATAGGAGAGGTTGTTGGAATATCGCTAGGAGTCCTCCCAGCAAAGTATCTCATCTTTAGCCTATGGCGCTCCTGGCGCAACGCTGAAGAGAATATGCTCCTGATAACAGTGATTACATTCTTCATGTCATCATCAAACTCAAGACATGTCTGTTTACAACAATGGGAACCGTTCATGTGTTAGATAGCTAGCCAACAGAAAGCTAGAGGGAATGTGAACGAGCAACATGGTATTGTTTACGAAAATGACTTACATGTAACATGTGCAGTAAACCTTCAAAATGAGAAGGGGTGTTTACGTGTTGTTTCCATGATGGAAAGATAGGAATTTGAGTCCTGACAAAAACGCCTGTGATCGATGCTATATTAGATGATTCTTGTGGATCCAGTGGCCTTCTGATACCTGCTATAACTGATGTGATGGGAAATCTTGTTCCCATTCGGGCAATCTTATTTTTAAGTGATTTCAAAGTCGTTGGCCCCCTTCGTTTTCTTGGTCGTGGTGGAACTGCAAATTTAAGCATTACATCAAGCTATCAAGGTATTTATGTAACGGAGCATGTAAGGGAACACGTACCTAATTCGGCCCCACCATCATCTTTAAGGAAGAAGTTGTCTCTGGCAGGACTAAATGTCAGCGGGCGATCGTGATTAGTTAGGTGTTGAGAACCTGCTGTTGAAACTGGGTCTGCTGTGAATTGTTCTTGGGTAACTGGATTGGCAACAGGTGGCTGGGGAACATGTGGTTTGGTATTTGCTCCGTCTACAGCTTTTAGACCAACCGATGTGGGGTTAGGTCGAAGCTTTTTATGTTGGTGTTTCGCATTACAATATTTTTTTGCCTGGTCATCATTTTCAACTAGATTAGAGTGACTCTGAGTCTGAGACCTTGTTTTTACTCTGTTCACTGCATTTGTTTGTGATCTGACATGACCAGCTTGAACCCTTTTTATTTTTAGGTGAGCTGTCAGATATTGATCTTCCTGTTGAACTATGTTCTTCACCTTGTTGGTATTTGAAACGTCCTTACGTGAAGTCCCTGATGCCTGCCAGAGATAAACGGTACTTCAATCAACAAAATCATATACATGCTTGATACGATTATGGAACATAAGAACAGCAAGCCAAGACATGATGAAACATATGTTATTATTATGTGTTAACTGAGCAGATGATAATGCTATAACTTGGGCTGGGTTGGACAGATACATCACAGTTATTGAAGATGCAACAATAATGCCAATGAAAAGAGCGAGCAATCACCTTGGGGGGTGGAGTAGGGTGCTTGACAAGGGCATCCTCTTTACTCAGGTCTCCCTCAGACTCTTGTTCAGTAGGATCAAGTTCTGAATAAGAAAATGATTGTTATCGATGGAGACAGGAGAGGTGTTTGATTGTTCACTGGTGATGCCTATATTTTCTCTCCGGCCCTCTTTGTACTCTACTACAGTATCTTTAGCATGCATTAGAAAAAAATGCTAACGAGATTTATCATGGAACTTTGAGTAGAGCAGTAGAAGGGCAAATTAGTAGTAGCAAGTAGATGATAGCTCAAAAAGGAATAAAGCGTAGATCAAAAATAAATGATTTCCCTGTGCATGCCAATTGATGATTACAAGATTTATAAACATGCAGTTTAATAATGTCGACTAATCACTCTGCAGGCTTGACTTCTACTACAGTCATACCAGATAGCACCAAACAGATTGTAGGAAAAGTAAACTTGAAACCCCAGATCGCACGAAACTGATGTTCGGAAATGAAATGCATAACGGAAGCGGCTAAACACCAACCTTCGCATGGGGAGTGGACGGCTTTACGCTTTGGTTTCGCGCGGTGGACCGGTTGGGCGCGGGGTCTACCCATTTCACCGTGCGGTAGACCAGGGAGTCGGGAAGCAGATCCGACGCAGCGGCGGAGGTGGACGGCGTCCCTGAGCAGGATCCGGCGCGGTGGGCGTCGGCTACGGTGGAGCACAAATGGTGCGGTGTGCGCCTTCGTAGGGGAAGCGGCTCCGGCTTGCTTGACAACGTCTTCTCGGACACTACAGCGTCTGGTCAGGAGGCTGTGGTGGCGAGGTGGGACGGTGGTGCACTGCCGTCGTCGGGCGAGATGCTCCGATTCGGTGTGTGACGCGTGAGAGATGTGGGATTCGGCGCCTGTGCCGGTGGTATGTTTTAATGGCTGGGGTGAGATTGGCCTTGGCCAAGAGAAGAACCGCTGGGGACGTTTTTGATGAAAGGATAAGATCGGAAATTCGAACATTTGAAAATTGGAGGCGGCAACCCGAGCTATTTTCGCCGCTGTTTTGGCGCTTCGTTGAAATGGTTTGGTGGATGCGCGAAAAAAAAATGGACGCGGTCCGACCCCATCAAGGTCTCATTTGTAAGCATGGGCGGTACGGCAGCCATCCTACCTTGATTTTTAGTGAATATCCATCCATTCATATATATGTGTTTTTTTCTGAACATTTGAGTACTTAAAACGGACTTCATATGACAAAGTTGCGCCTATTTTAGTGAACACTGCGTGGAGCCGATTTCGAAAACAAAACATGGACTAGGTACCAAAAAACATATATAGACTCGTTCTCCGCATTAAAAAGATTGATGTATCATGGATCTTAGTATATGTAAAATAACCTTGAGCTATTCATTATCATACGCGTAGAATTGAAGACTTCAGATATTTCTTTATATTTGAAAGAAACGCCATGTTTCATCCGACAACATTTATCATCTCATTGAGTTGGCGCTGATTTTATATGTGGTGACGAAAACAACTGAGGCTCCTTTGATTTATAGGATTTAGATCCTACGGGAATTATTCTACACTATTGGTTATATTCAAAGGGAACATATCCCATATGAATCTTGTACTACAAATCCTATATGAACAAAACATTAGGTCATCCCTCATGGAAAAATCCCTTTGGTACAATCAAAGAAACTCATATTCCCATAGGATTCAAATAGACAAGATGTACATACGTTTTTCCTATCCTATGACTTAAAGGACTCCTGAAATGGCTCGACAACAAAGATCATAAATTCCGAGTTGTGCATCGAGCAAAAGATATTGAAAAAATTCTTGATCGATCCAATTACAAAATGATTTTCAAAAGAACTAAAGTTTTGCCATTGATCACATAATTGGTATGTATATAGGTTCTACTTATAATAAAATATGTTTTGGTTTATTGGGATTGCGTTAGAATTACATGCATCACAATGTCTCGGGACTATTTCGGTATTTACCTCTTCTTTTAGAGTTCGCCCTATCTAAGATTATTTCCGACATTCGCCAATGTTTGCAAGGAATGGCATGCAGTCGATTCCCACCCTGTTTCAGAAAAAATGAAGAAAAAAAAGTGAACTTGTGGCTATAAAATGATAAGCTTGAATTTTGATATGTTTTTTTTAAAAAAAACTAGCTTCAAAATATGGCCTACCATTTTATATAAAAAACCATGGGTCTTAACGAAAATGCCCAAGGTAAAATGTGCATTAACATTTTGGGGAAAGGTGCAATAAGATTTCATTTTATTGTGGGAAACAAATTGTTGTTGTTTTTTTGCCTTTTCTGAATAGCTAAAAAGGTGTCATCTTTTTTCCATACATTCCATAATGTCATAGAACATAAGCATCCGGTGTCCAGATATAGCAACAATTCAGTATAAGACAATACTAACATAGTTTCCATAAAGTACTGCTAACACATAAGAAAACAAAAGATCTAGATGATGACCCAAGAAACATCCTTGTATATAATAACAATCTATTGACCATATGGCGGCTTTTGCATCATGATACGTCTCCAACGTATCGATAATTTCTTATGTTCCATGCTACTTTATTGATGATACCTACATGTTTTATGCACATTATATGTCATATTTATGCATTTTCTGGAACTAACCTATTAACAAGATGCCGAAGAGCCATTGCTGTTTTCTGCTGTTTTGGTTTCAGAAATCCTAGTAAAGAAATATTCTCGGAATTGGACGAAACTTTCGCCCAGGGTCCTATTTTTGCACGAAGCTTCCAGAAGACCGAAGACCTAACGAAGTGGGGCCACGAGGAGGCCAGGGGGTGCGGCGCCGGCCCCGGCCGCGCCGACCTATCCCCCGGGCCCCTCGTGTGGCCCCCGCGTTGACCCTCCGCCTACTTAAAGCTTCCGTCGCGAAACCCCCGCCGAGAGCCACGATACGGAAAACCTTACAGAGACGCCGCCGCCGCGAATCCCATCTCGGGGGATTGGAGATCGCCTCACCCTGCCGAGAGGGGATTCATCTCCGGGAGGACTCTACACCGCCATGGTCGCCTCGGAGTGATGAGTGAGTAGTTCACCCCTGGACCATGGGTCCATAGCAGTAGCTAGATGGTCGTCTTCTCCTTGTTGTGCTTCATTGTTGGATCTTCTGAGCTGCCTAACATGATCAAGATCATCTATCTGTAATTCTATATGTTGTGTTTGTCGGGATCCGATGGATAGAGAGTACTATGATTATGGTGATTATCAATCTATTGTTCATGTGTTGTTTATGATCTTGCATGCTCTCCGTTATTAGTAGAGGCTCTGGCCAAGTTTTTACTCTTAACTCCAAGAGGGAGTATTTATGCTCGATAGTGGGTTCATGCCTCCATTGAATCTGGGACAGTGACAGAAAGTTCTAAGGTTGTGGATGTGCTGTTGCCACTAGGGATAAAACATTGATGCTATGTCTAAGGATGTAGTTGTTGATTACATTACGCACCATACTTAATGCAATTGTCTGTTGCTTTGCAACTTAATACTGGAGGGGGTTCGGATGATAACCTGAAGGTGGACTTTTTAGGCATAGATGCAGTTGGATGGCGGTCTATGTACTTTGTCGTAATGCCCAATTAAATCTCACTATATTTATCATGTCATGTATATGCATTGTTATGCCTTTCTCTATTTGTCAATTGCCCGACTGTAATTTGTTCACCCAACATGCTTTTATCTTATGGGAGAGACACCTCTAGTGAACTGTGGACCCCGGTCCTATTCTTTACATAGCATACAATCTACTCAATTGTGTTTACTGTTTTCTTTGCAAACATCTTCCACTCGATACGTTTAATCCTTTGTTACAGCAAGCCGGTGAGATTGACAACCTCACTGTTTCGTTGGGACAAAGTACTTGGGTTGTGTTGTGCAGGTTCCGCGTTGGCGCCGAATCCCTGGTGTTGCGCCGCATCACATTTCGCGACCATCAACCTTCAACGTGCTTCTTGGCTCCTACTGGTTCGATTAAACCTTGGTTTCATACTGAGGGAAACTTGCTTCTATACGCATCATACCTTCCACTTGGGGTTCCCAACGGACGTGTGCATCTACGCGTATCAAGCTAAATTTCTGGCGCCGTTGCCGGGGAGATCAAGACACGCTGCAAGGGGAGTCTCCACTTCTCAATCTCTTTACTTTGTTATTGTCTTGCTTTATTTTATTTACTACTTTGTTTGCTGCACTAAATCAAAATACAAAAAAATTAGTTGCTAGTTTTACTTTATTTACTGTCTTGCTCTCTATATCGAAAACACAAAAAAATTAGTTACTTGCATTTATTTTATCTAGTTTGTTTTATTTACCGTTGCTAAGATGAATACTCCTGAAAATACTAAATTGTGTGACTTCACAAATGCAAATAATAATGATTTCTTATGCACACCTATTGCTCCACCTGCTACTACAGCAGAATTCTTTGAAATTAAACCTGCTTTACTAAATCTGGTCATGAGAGAACAATTTTCTGGTGCTAGTTCTGATGATGCTGCTGCCCATCTCAATAATTTTGTTGAACTTTGTGAAATGCAAAAGTATAAAGATGTAGATGGTGATATTATTAAATTGAAAGTGTTTCCTTTCTCATTAAGAGGAAGAGCTAAAGATTGGTTGCTATCTTTGCCTAAGAATAGTATTGATTCATGGACTAAATGCAAGGATGCTTTTATTGGTAGATATTATCCTCCCGCTAAAATTATATCTTTGAGAAGTAGCATAATGAATTTTAAACAATTAGATACTGAACATGTTGCTCAAGCTTGGGAGAGAATGAAAACTTTGGTAAAGAATTGCCCAACCCATGGACTGACTACTTGGATGATCATCCAAACCTTCTATGCAGGACTAAATTTTTCTTCGCGGAATTTATTGGATTCAGCTGCTGGAGGTACCTTTATGTCCATCACATTGGGGGCGGCTACAAAACTTCTTGATGATATGATGATAAATTACTCTGAATGGCACACGGAAAGAGCTCCACAAGGTAAGAAGGTAAATTCTGTTGAGGAAACCTCTTCCTTGAGTGATAAGATTGATGTGATTATGTCTATGCTTGTGAATGGTAGATCTAATGTAGATCCAAATAATGTTCCTTTAGCTTCATTGGTTGCTCAAGAAGAAAATGTTGATGTGAATTTCATTAAAAATAATAATTTCAACAACAATGCTTATAGGAACAACTCTGGTAATAACTATAGGCCATATCCTTCTGCTAATGGTAATGGTTATGGTAATTCTTATGGGAATTCTTACAACAATAATAGGAATGTACCCTCTGGTCTTGAAGCCATGCTTAAAGAATTTATTAGTACACAAACTGCTTTTAACAAATCTGTTGAGGAAAAGCTTGATAAAATTGATACTATCGCTTCTAGAGTTGATAGACTTGCCTCTGATGTAAATCTTTTAAAATTGAAAGTTATGCCTAATAATGATATTGATAATAAGATTACTACCACAGCAAATGCCATCCAAGTTAGAATTAATGAGAATATAAGATTAATGGCTGAACTGCGTGCTAGGTGGGATAGAGAAGAAAATGAAAAACTAGCTAAAGAGAATAATGTAGCTAAAGTTTGGACTATTACCACCACTAGTAATGCTAATTCTTCACATGTTGCTGCACCTCCTACTATCAATGGTAAAATAATTGGTGTTGGCAATGTTTCTACTCCTAGTGCAAAGCGAACAAAACTGCCTGAAATTGCTAAAACTGCTGAAACTGCTTGTGATAAAACTGCTGAAATTTTTTCCAACCTTGGGAACAATGATCCCATTGCTGTAGCTCATAATGATTTAGATTTTGATGATTGCCACATCTCTGAAGTTATAAAGTTCTTACAAAAACTTGCTAAAAGTCCTAATGCTAGTGCTATAAATTTAGCCTTTACAAAACATATTACAAATGCTCTCATAAAAGCTAGAGAAGAGAAACTAAAACTTGAAACTTCTATTCCTAGAAAGTTAGAAGATGGTTGGGAGCCCATCATTAAAATGAAATTCAATGACTTTGAATGTAATGCCTTATGTGATCTTGGTGCAAGTATTTCTGTTATGCCTAAAAAGATTTATGATATGCTTGACTTGCCACCATTGAAGAATTGTTATTTGGATGTTAATCTTGCCGATAATGTTAAAAAGAAACCTTTGGGGAGGATTGATAATGTGCATATTACGGTTAACAATAACCTTGTCCCCGTTGATTTTGTTGTCTTGGATATCGAATGCAATGCATCTTGTCCAATTGTGTTGGGAAGACCTTTTCTTCGAACTGTTGGTGCTGTTATTGATATGAGGGAAGGTAATATTAAATATCAATTTCCTCTCAAGAAAGGTATGGAACACTTCCCTAGAAAGAGAATGAAGTTGCCTTTTGATTCTATTATTAGAACAAGCTATGATGTTGATGCTTCTACTCTCGATGTTACTTGATTTGCACTTTCTGCGCCTAGCTGAAAGGCGTTAAAGAAAAGCGCTTATGGGAGACAACCCATGTTTTTACCTACAGCAATTTTTTGTTTTGTTGAGTCTTGGAAGTTGTTTACTACTGTAGCAACCTCTCCTTATCATGTTTTTGTGCCAAGTAAAGTTTCTATGTCAAAGTTGATATTATATTTGGGATTGCTGCGCAGAAACAGCATTGCTGTCTGTCACGAATCTGGGCACAATTCTCTGTAGAAAATTCGAAAAAATCTGCCAATTTACGAGCGTGATCCTCAGATATGTACGCAACTTTCATTATTTTTGAGTTTTTCCATTTGAGCAAGTCTGGTGCCATTTCTAAATTCGTCTTTACGGACTGTTCTGTTTTTGACAGATTCTGCCTTTTATTTCGCATTGCCTCTTTTGCTATGTTGGATTTATTTCTTTGATCCATTAATGTCCAGTAGCATTATGCAATGTCCAGAAGTGAAAATAATGATTGTGTCACCTCTGAATGAGTGAATTATTAATTGTGCACTAACCCTCTAATGAGTTTGCTTGAAGTTTGGTGTGAAGGAAGTTTTCAAGGGTCAAGAGAGGAGTATGATATACTATGATCAAGAGGAGTGAAAGCTCTAAGCTTGGGGATGCCCCGTGGTTCACCCCTGCATATTTTAAGAAGACTCAAGCGTCTAAGCTTGGGGATGCCCAAGGCATCCCCTTCTTCATCGACAACATCATCAGGTTCCTCCCCTGAAACTATATTTTTATTCAATCACATCTTGTGTTCTTTACTTGGAGCGTCGGTTTGTTTTCGTTTTTGTTTTTGTTTGAATAAGATGGATCCTAGCATTCACTTTGTGGGAGAGAGACACGCTCCGCTGTTGCATATGGACACATGTGTCCTTAGGCTTTACTCATAATGTTCAAGGCGAAGTTTCTTCTTCGTTAAATTGTTATATGGTTGGAATTGGAAAATGCTACATGTAGTAATTCTAAAAATGTCTTGGATAATGTGATACTTTGCAATTGTTGTGCTCATGTTTAAGCTCTTGCATCATATGCTTTGCACCCATTAATGAAGAAATACATAGAGCTTGCTAAAATTTGATTTGCATATTTGGTTTCTCTAAGGTCTAGATAATATCTAGTATTGAGTTTTGAACAACAAGGAAGACAGTGTAGAGTCTTATAATGTTTACAATATGTCTTTTATGTGAGTTTTGCTGCACTTGTTCATCCTTGAGTTTGCTTCAAATAACCTTGCTAGCCTAAACCTTGTATCGAGAGGGAATACTTCTCATGCATCCAAAATCCTTGAGCCAACTACTATGCCATTTGTGTCCACCATACCTACCTACTACATGGTATTTCTCCGCCATTCCAAAGTAAATTGCTTGAGTGCTACCTTTAAAATTCCATCATTCACCTTTGCAATATATAGCTCATGGGACAAAATAGCCTTAAAAACTATCGTAGTATTGAATATGTACTTATGCACCTTATATTTTATTAAGTTGCTTGTTGTGCGATAACCATGCTTCTGGGGAACGCCATCAACTATTGTTGAATATCATGTGAGTTGCTATGCATGTCCGTCTTGTCTGAAGGTCTATCATTTTAGTGGTTGGAGCATGCAAAATTGTTAGAGAAGAACATTGGGCCGCTAACTAAAGCCATGAACCATGGTTGAAGTTTCAGTTTTGGACATATATCCTCAATCTCATATGAGAATAATAACTTTGCTACATGCTTATGCATTTAAGAGGAGTCCATTATCTGTTGTCCATGTTGTCCCGGTATGGATGTCTAAGTTGAGAATAATCAAAAGCGAGAAATCCGAAATGCGAGCATTCTCCTTAGACCTTTGTACAGGCGGCATGGAGGTACCCCTTTGTGACACTTGGTTGAAACATGGCATGCGAAGACCCGGTAGTCCAAGTTAAGTAGGACGAGGTGCGGGCACTATTAGTATACTATGCGTGAGGCTTGCAACTTGTAAGATATAATTTTCATAACTCATATGCTTTATTACTACCGTTGACAAAATTGTTTCATGTTTTCAAAATAAAAGCTCTAGCACAAATACAGCAATCGATGCTTTCCTCATTGAAGGACCATTCTTTTACTTTTATTGTTGAGTCAGTTTACCTATCTCCTTCCACCTTAAGAAGCAAACACTTGTGTGAACTGTGCATTGATTCCTACATACTTGCATATTGCACTTGTTATATTACTTTATGTTGACAATATCCATGAGATATACATGTTATAAGTGAAAGCAACCGCTGAAACTTAATCTTCCTATGTGTTGCTTCAACACCTTTACTTTGATTTATTGCTTTATGAGTTAACTCTTATGCAAGACTTATTGATGCTTGTCTTGAAGTACTATTCATGAAAAGTCTTTGCTTTATGATTCAGTTGTTTACTCATGTCATTACCTTTGTTTTGATCGCTGCATTCATTACATATGTTTATAAATAGTATGATCAAGATTATGATGGCATGTCACTTCAGAAATTATCTTTGTTATCGTTTTACCTGCTCGGGACGAGCAGAACTAAGCTTGGGGATGCTGATACGTCTCCAACGTATCGATAATTTCTTATGTTCCATGCTACTTTATTGATGATACCTACATGTTTTATGCACATTATATGTCATATTTATGCATTTTCCGGAACTAACCTATTAACAAGATGCCGAAGAGCCAGTTGCTGTTTTCTGTTTTGGTTTCAGAAATCCTAGTAAAGAAATATTCTCGGAATTGGACGAAACTTTCGCCCAGGTCCTATTTTTGCACGAAGCTTCCGAAGACCGAAGACCTAACGAAGTGGCCACGAGGAGGCCGGGGGTGGCCGGCGCGGCCCAGGCCCCGGCCGCGCCGACCTATCCCCTGGGCCCCTCGTGTGGCCCCCGCGTTGACCCTCCGCCTACTTAAAGCTTCCGTCGCAAACCCCCATGAGAGCCACGATACGGAAAACCTTACAGAGACGCCGCGCCGCGAATCCCATCTCGGGGGATTCGAGATCGCCTCCGGCACCGGGAGAGGGGATTCATCTCCCGGAGGACTCTACACCGCCATGGTCGCCTCCGGAGTGATGAGTGAGTAGTTCACCCCTGGACCATGGGTCCATAGCAGTAGCTAGATGGTCGTCTTCTCCTTGTTGTGCTTCATTGTTGGATCTTGTGAGCTGCCTAACATGATCAAGATCATCTATCTGTAATTCTATATGTTGTGTTTGTCGGGATCCGATGGATAGAGAGTACTATGATTATGGTGATTATCAATCTATTGTTCATGTGTTGTTTATGATCTTGCATGCTCTCCGTTATTAGTAGAGGCTCTGGCCAAGTTTTTACTCTTAACTCCAAGAGGGAGTATTTATGCTCGATAGTGGGTTCATGCCTCCATTGAATCTGGGACAGTGACAGAAAGTTCTAAGGTTGTGGATGTGCTGTTGCCACTAGGGATAAAACATTGATGCTATGTCTAAGGATGTAGTTGTTGATTACATTACGCACCATACTTAATGCAATTGTCTGTTGCTTTGCAACTTAATACTGGAGGGGGTTCGGATGATAACGAAGGTGGACTTTTTAGGCATAGATGCAGTTGGATGGCGGTCTATGTACTTTGTCGTAATGCCCAATTAAATCTCACTATATTTATCATGTCATGTATATGCATTGTTATGCCTTTCTCTATTTGTCAATTGCCCGACTGTAATTTGTTCACCCAACATGCTTTTATCTTATGGGAGAGACACCTCTAGTGAACTGTGGACCCCGGTCCTATTCTTTACATAGCATACAATCTACTGCAATTGTGTTTACTGTTTTCTTTGCAAACATCTTCCACTCGATACGTTTAATCCTTTGTTACAGCAAGCCGGTGAGATTGACAACCTCACTGTTTCGTTGGGACAAAGTACTTGGGTTGTGTTGTGCAGGTTCCGCGTTGGCGCCGGAATCCCTGGTGTTGCGCCGCATCACATTTCGCGACCATCAACCTTCAACGTGCTTCTTGGCTCCTACTGGTTCGATTAAACCTTGGTTTCATACTGAGGGAAACTTGCTTCTATACGCATCATACCTTCCACTTGGGGTTCCCAACGGACGTGTGCATCTACGCGTATCACATCACCCTATCAAAATCATCTGCCTTCAAGCACGAGAGCAGAATGTCGACACGTGCTTCAACATGTTCCAAGATCCTCTTGATGATCTCATGGATATCTGCATCAGCCGAATAGGAATCAAAGTTGTCAGCCACTAGCTTCTGATAGAAAGAAACATCAGTGTTGAAGGCGTCGATCTTAGGAGTCCCCACATTTCATTACTTGCAAGACCAAGATGATCAAATTCCCTTTACTTCATAAGAATGTCTGGATCGCTGACACGATCGAAATCTTTGCTAGTACCCTCCTTTGGCCGAATTCAAATTTGCATCAGATCTTGGTGCCCATGCCTTTGGTACATGCGGGTAATTTTTTGCCAATATGTCGTGCATTGCACATAGCGTCCTACTGTACAGGGGTATTTCTACATATCTTCTTCCAAATATAATTTAATTTATTTCGGGTTGGATTCAATTTGTTTCAAAATTGTCTGATATACCATTTGTATTGGTAGGAGATGCAGCTTTGAATTTTAATCATTGTTTCTAGGTGCCACACTTGCAGGGTACAGTCAAAGATTTTATCCAATGTTTCATGTCTTGACAAATCCTTTTCGTAATGGAAGTTGAGACCCCCAGCCTCTGCATCAAAATGATGCACATGGAATTTTTTAGTATGGTATTCAACAAAATATGATAAGATGCAAAAATCAAACCTTGGACAAATATGACACATGCTCACTTGGGTAGAAAGCCAATCAAACTGATACAAATTACATTGCAGAGTCCTTGCATGTTAAACTATATATTGCCAAACACCACATATATTAAGGGATACATATTAATTTCGATACTACTACTTTTACGATAGAAGATTTGTAACTACAAACGTTGTGGGTTGTGGCTGCCCTCCTCAATCTACTCACTTGTCTCATCGGCAACCGTCTCCACCTCTCTACATGCACATATGGGTACAACTTCTTCACACCCGAAGAAGATTACTTGTTTCCTGTCATGCTCCGCCACTTGTAGTAGGTGTGCTCCTTTTTCAGAGATGAATTCTCTTTTAGGATGGAGATGTTCTCCTTTTTCAGAGATGAGTTCTCTTTTAGGATGGAGATGTTCTCCTTCGTTAGAGACCCGTTCTGATTTACCATGGAGAGGTTCTCCTTCGATAGAGATGAGTTCTCCTTTGATAGAGATGAGTGCTCATTCAAGAGTACGGCATACTCATTCCATAGCTTCATAGCACGGTTTACCAGATGTGCGTTCACATCTCGGAGCTTGGACGCATGGTCAATCAACTCGCGCGACTCATCCAGGAGCGACCGCCGGATTACTTGCAGAGACGCTTCATGTTGTCGTCCTTCATTAGATGGTAGATTCACAGAGCGACCCTGTGTGACACATGATATTATACTAATAAAGTGCAAGAGTGTAACTTCAATAGTAAAAATATAGTACTCCGAAAGTTTGCAGGACTTAAACTTCAATACTCATAGTAATATGTACAAGACTAACTTCAATAGTAATTGTAATATGTATAAATTTCAATTGCAATACTGTAGTAATATGAGTACTCCGGAGCTTGGAGTAATAAAGTTTCAAACTAAGAACGAAACATGAACTAATAAAGTTTGCCCTATGCATCAATCGATGGAGAGGCTGGATCTCAAGTTCGAAAGGGGGAAAAAGACTGCAGTGAAGTTTCAAGTTTGCATTGAAGTTCGAAAGTGGTAATGCAGCTAGTATTAGTGCAGTAGAAATCCCTTGTGCCTTGTTTGGTTGACGTGTTTTCACATGGTTCAGTGAGTAATATCTGGGTCTTTCTTAATAAGAACACATTTTATCTGTTTGGCAGAAGAGTATTGGACAGGATCAGAGTCGCGGGGATCCTCAGGAAACACTTCCGCGCACGTCGGGTGGACGTGGAACCGCAACACCTCTATGCTCTCGCGTTTCTGGTCGTTCCGCATACGTGCTCCGATTGCTGCTTCTCCTTCCAGGCATCCACCCCGTTCCAGCATGGATCAGGCTGAGGGATTGATTCCAATGCAAAATTACAAGTCCTGAGGCCTGCTGGCATGGATTACGTGAATAGAAATTGGACGCTTCACTAATAAGGCCCGAGGAACCCCTCAAAAAAAAACTAATAATGCCCCAGGACAGGCTATCTCTCAGGTTGTCCTGATCTGCCGCAAATACTCACGCCAAAACATGGTGAATGAAGTATTTTGCATCAAATCCCCTCCGAATAATACTCAGTAGGGGGCTAACTAGTTTTAAACCAATGATTAAACTACATTAACCACTGACCTCGAAGCTCTCCTCCTTGGAGAGGACCGACTCCCCGGCGACGGCGAGGTTGTCTTGCAGCTGCAGCAGGACTGTCACGTCTGAGCCCACGGAGAGGTCGTTGATCCGCTGCCGCTTGGTGGGCACATCAGACTCAACGGCGAGGCCGCCATGCGCCTGCTGCAGCAGCTGTAGGGGGGCGTGCGAGTTGGCGGCGAGGTCCTGTAGTTGCTGCTGGGGGATTACGACGGTGGGCCGCACACCTAACAGGCCCCCTTGTCCACTCGTGGGATTCATCGCCGGAAGATGGGGGTGCAGGGAGGCGCTAATACAGAGGTTGTGGATGGTACAGCCGCCGACGAGCACTGTACAGGTTGGGGCTATAGGATTTTGAAGATGAATGGGGAGAGGCGGCAGGGGCCTATATAAATCGAGAGGAGTGAGGTAGCGAGAAGTGAAGTGAATGGGGAGAGGCGGCAGGGGCCTATAAATCGAGAGGGCTATAGGTTGGGACATGATTTTTACGCAATATTTAAATTTAGATTTAAGCCGCATGTCACCAGGTGACATGCGAAAGGTGCATGTCACCTGATCTCTATCCGTGAAGGACACAGGTCACTCGCAACACTGTACATGGTGTACTGTAGGGACGCGAAACAGTATTGTTCACTGTTCGTAGTGTTTTTCATTTTTCTGATTTTTTTGAATTTTATGCCCATTTGAATCTTTTGGTCAAATCCTAGGTTTGACAAAGATTTAAACAAGTTTAAAATATATGAAAAGGTAAGCATGGATCCTTCTTAGTCACTCTAAAATGAAGCTTTTGGGATGTTCTTGAAATTTCCATGCTTGACTTCATAAGACAGAGTTTAGGGTTAGGGGTAGATATATACATGATTTGTTTGGTTTGAATATGTCTAGACCTTGTTTATCAACTTTAATTCTTACTATATGACATAAGAAAACTATTTGCTTTGGTTTTTCATTTTTCTGATTTTTTTGAATTTTGATGCCCATTTGAATCTTGTCAAATCCTAGGTTTGACCAAGATAATTTAAACAACTTTAAAACATGGAAATGAAAAGGGAAGCATGTATCCTTCTTAGTCACTCTAAAATGAAGTTTTTGGGAGGTTTTTGAAATTTCCATGTTTGAAACCCAAAACCACTTCTCTTCATGCTTGACTTCATAAGACAGAGTTTAGGGGTTAGGGGGTAGATACATGGTTTGTCTAGTTTGAAACTTTGAATATGTCTAGACCTTGTTTATCAACTTGAATATGCTTACTATATGACATAAGAAGACTATGTACTTTGGTTTTTCATTTTTCTGATTTTTTTAATTTTCTGCGCATTTGAATCTTGGTCAAATCCTAAATTTGACCAAGATTTAGACAAGTTTAACACGTGAAAACGAATAAGTAAGCCTGGATCCTTCTTAGTCACTCTAAAATGAAGCCTTTGGGAGGTTCTTGAAATTTCCATGTTTGAAACCCAAAACCACTTCTCTTCATGATTGACTTCATAAGATCGACAGATTAGTTTAGGGTTAGGGGTAGATATATACATGATTTTTCTGGTTTTAATATGTCTAGACCTTGTTTATCAACTTGAATGCTTACTATATGACATAAGAAAACTATTTGCTTTTGTTTTCATTTTTCTGATTTTTTTTGAATTTTGATGCCCATTTGAATCTTGTCAAATCCTAGGTCGTTTGACCAAGATAATTTAAACAAGTTTAAAACATGAATATGAAAAGGGAAGCATGTATACTTCTTAGTCACTCTAAAATGAAGTTTTTGGGAGGTTTTTGAAAATTCCATGTTTGAAACCCAAAACCACTTCTCTTCATGCCTGACTTCATAAGATAGAGTTTAGGGGTCAGGGGGTGTAGATACATTTGGTTTGTCTAGTTTGAATATGTCTAGACCTTGTTTAACAACTTTAATGCTAACTATATGACATAAGAAGACTATGTGCTTTGGTTTTTCATTTTTCTGATTTTTTTGAATATTGTGCCCACCCATTTGTATCTTCATGAAATCCTAGGTTTGACCAAGATAATTTAAACAAGTTTAAAACATGAAAATGAAAAGGGAAGCCTGGATCCTTCTTAGTCACTCTAAAATGAAGCTTTTGGGAGGTTCTTGAAATTTCCATGTTTGAAACCCAAAACCACTTCTCTTCATGATTGACTGAGTTTAATTAGGGTTTTAGGGGTAGATATATACATGATTTTTCTGGTTTTTCATTCTTTTGATTTTTTTCTGAATTTTTAGGGCCATTTGAATCTTGGTCAAATCCTTGGTTTGACCAAGATTTAAACAAGTTTAAAACATGAAAATGAAAAGGGAAGTCTGTATCCTTCTTAGTCACTCTAAAATGAAGCTTTTGGGATGTTCTTGAAATTTCAATGTTTGAAACCCAAAACGACTTCCCTTCATGCTAGACTTCATAAGATCGAAAGGGGGTAGATACACGATTTGTCTGGTTTGGATATATCTAGACCTTGTTTATCAACTTGATTGCTTACGATATGACATAAGAAGACTATGTGATTTGGTTTTCCATTTTTCTGATTTTTTTAATTTTTTGCCCACCCATTTGTATCTTCGTCAAATCCTAGGTTTGACCAAGATAATTAAAACAAGTTTTATAAAACATGAAAATGAAAAGGGAAGCATGTATCCTTCTTAGGCACTCTAAAATGAAGCTTTTGGGAGTTTTTTGAAATTTCCATGTTTGAAACCCAAAACCACATCTGTTCACATGCTTGACTTCATAAGACAGAGTTTAGGGGTTAGGGGTATAGATACATGATTTGTCTGGTTTGAATATGTCTAGACATTGTTTATCAACTTTAATGCTTACTATATGACATAAGAAAAATAATGTCATGTAAATGAGTTAACTTGGATTTCCTACCCTTGAATCCATAGGAAACTTTGTTCTAATGCACTATAATAATCAACCGAGTTTTTACACCAACAGGTCTGTCACTTACGTGTGGTGCCCACGCGTGAGGTCCCACACTTCAGTGAGCACAAGTCACGTGCAATAGGTACGCAAACTCCCAGCCATCTTCTTTGTCAAGAGAAGACGCATCAGGATGCGTATTGGAAGTCTGTGGGTCCTTCTGGATCCTTCGGTTGTCCCTCTCACAAAAAAAAACAAATCTCTCTCATTCTCGGCCTCGCTCGACTCGCTCGCACCTCCTGCTCACTGACAAACCCTGCACAAAAGTCAACATCATCACCCGAAAAAGGGGAGACACCATGGGTGTGTTCGGTTTGGGGATGGGGTGGAATGGAATGGAACCATTCCATTCCACGCTGTTTCAGAACCGTTCCACCCTTGTTGTTTGGACAAAAAAATCATCACGAAACTGTTCCATCCTTGTGTTCGGTTTTGGAATGGGATGAGAATGGAATGGAATGGGTGAGATAATCACCCGATTAATTATTCTAAACTCGATTAATTATTTGCTAAACTTGATTAAGTAGTGCTAAACTTGATTAATTATTGCTAAACTTGGTTAATTATTGCTAAACTTAATTAATCAGCGTGTGACAGTCACCCGTTCCACCTCGTCCGGCCGAATCGGAGGAACCACTTCATTCCGGATCTAGAGGGAATATTCCATTTGAAGGAACCACTTCATTCCATTCCAGTTTGCAACCGAACGAAAACCGGTGCACAAAAGTCCATCATCCACCCGAAAAACCGAACACAACCATAATTCTCTCCCTTCTTCTCTCCTTCCTCCGAGTGATCCCTCTTCCTCCGAGTTTCACTCGACGGGCAAACACACTTGTGCTGCATAGTAATAATAAAAAGGTATAGAAAAATCAACCTACGAATCTATAATTAAATAGGTTAGTAATAATAAAAAGGTAGAAAAATCAACCTACGAATCTATAATTAAATAGGTTAAACTAGGGTTTTGCCCACTACTACAGATCAAGGTTCAAACCTTGTTTATCAACTTGAATATGCTTACTATATGACATAAGAAGACTATGTACTTTGGTTTTCATTTTTCTGATTTTTTAAATTTTCTGCGCATTTGAATCTTGGTCAAATCCTAGGTTTGACCAAGATTAGACAAGTTTAACACGTGAAAACGAATAAGTAAGCCTGGATCCTTCTTAGTCACTCTAAAATGAAGCATTTTGGGATGTTCTTGAAATTTCCATGTTTGAAACCCAAAACGACCTCTCTTCATGCTACACTTCATAAGATCGACCGAGTTTAGGGTTAGGGGTAGATACATGATTTGTATGGTTTGAATATGTCCAAACCTTGTTAATTTATCAACTTGAATGCTTACTATATGACATAAGAAGACTATATGCTTTTGTTTTTCATTTTTCTGATTTTTTTTGAATTTTATGCCCATATATTTGAATCTTGGTCAAATCATAGGTTTGACAAAGATTTAAACAAGTTTAAATTGTGAAAATGAAAAGGTAAGCATGGATCCTTATTAGTCACTCTAAATTAAATCTTTTGGGAGGTTCTTGAAATTTCCATGTTTGAAACCCAAAACCACTTCTCTTCATGATTGACTTCATAAGAAAGAGTTTAGGGTTTTAGGGGTAGATATATACATGATTTTTCTGGTTTGAATATGTCTAGACCTGGTTTATCAACTTGAATGCTTACTATACATATGACATATATAAGAATGCTATGTGCTTTGGTTTTTCATTCTCTTTTGATTTTTTTTCTAAATTTTTATGCCCATTTGAATCTTGGTCAAAATCTTTGGTTTGACAAGGATTTAAACAAGTTTAAAACATGAAAATGAAAAAGGGAAGTCTGTATATCCTTCTTTTAGTAACTCTAAAATGGAAGCTTTTGGGATGTTCTTGAAATTTCCATGTTTGAAACCGAAAACGACTTCCCTTCATGCTAGACTTCATAAGATCGACAGGGGGTAGATACATGATTTGTCTGGTTTGGATATATCTAGACCTTGTTTATCAACTTGAATGCTTACGATATGACATAAGAAGACAATGTGATTTGGTTTTTCAATTTTCTGATTTTTTTTGAATATTGTGCCCACCCATTTGTATCTTCATGAAATCCTAGGTTTTACCAAGATAATTTAAACAAGTTTAAAACATGAAAACGAAAAGGGAAACATGTAACCTTCTCAGTCACTCTAAAATGAAGTTTTTGGGAGGTTTTTGAAATTTCCATGTTTGAAACCCAAAACCACTTCTCTTCATGATGCTTGACTTCATAAGACAAAGTTTAGGGTTAGGGGTATAGATACATGATTTGTATGGTTTGAATATGTCCAAACCTTGTTTATCAACTTGAATGTGCTTACTATATGACATAAGAAGACTATGTACTTTGGTTTTTCATTTTTCTGATTTTTTTAATTTTCTGCACATTTGAATCATATCTTGGTCAAATCCTAGGTTTGACCAAGATTTAGACAAGTTTAACACGTGAAAACGAATAAGTAAGCCTGGATCCTTCTTAGTCACTCTAAAATGAAGCTTTTGGGAGGTTCTTGAAATTTCCATGTTTGAAACCCAAAACCACTTCTCTTCATGATTGACTGAGTTTAATTAGGGTTTTAGGGGTAGATATATACATGATTTTTCTGGTTTGAATATATATGTCTAGACCTTGTTTATCAACTTGAATGCTTACTATACATATGACATATCTAAGAATGCTATGTGCTTTGGTTTTTCATTCTTTTGATTTTTTTCTGAATTTTTAGGGCCATTTGAATCTTGGTCAAATCATTGGTTTGACCAAGATTTAAACAAGTTTAAAACATGAAAATGAAAAGGGAAGTCTGTATCCTTCTTAGTCACTCTAAAATGAAGCTTTTGGGATGTTCTTGAAATTTCAATGTTTGAAACCCAAAACGACTTCCCTTCATGCTAGACTTCATAAGATCGAAAGGGGTAGATACATGATTTGTCTGGTTTGGATATATCTAGACCTTGTTTATCAACTTGATTGCTTACGATATGACATAAGAAGACTATGTGATTTGGTTTTTCATTTTTCTGATTTTTTTGAACATTGTGCCCACCCATTTGTATCTTCATGAAATCCTAGGTTTGACCAAGCTAATTTAAACAAGTTTAAAACATGAAAATGAAAAGGGAAGCATGTAACCTTCTCAGTCACTCTAAAATGAAGTTTTTGGGAGGTTTTTGAAATTTCCATGTTTGAAACCCAAAACCACTTCTCTTCATGCTTGACTTCATAAGACAAAGTTTAGGGTTAGGGGGTATATATAGATACATGATTTGTATGGTTTGAATATGTCCAAACCTTGTTTATCAACTTGAATATGCTTACTATATGACATAAGAAGACTATGTACTTTGGTTTTTCATTTTTCTGATTTTTTTAATTTTCTGCGCATTTGAATCATATCTTGGTCAAATCCTAGGTTTGACCAAGATTTAGACAAGTTTAACACGTGAAAACGAATAAGTAAGCCTGGATCCTTCTTAGTCACTCTAAAATGAAGCTTTTGGGAGGTTCTTGAAATTTCCATGTTTGAAACCCAAAACCACTTCTCTTCATGATTGACTGAGTTTAATTAGGGTTTTAGGGGTAGATATATACATGATTTTTCTGGTTTGAATATATATGTCTAGACCTTGTTTATCAACTTGAATGCTTACTATACATATGACATAAGAATGCTATGTGCTTTGGTTTTTCATTCTTTTGATTTTTTTCTGAATTTTTAGGGCCATTTGAATCTTGGTCAAATCCTTGGTTTGACCAAGATTTAAACAAGTTTAAAACATGAAAATGAAAAGGGAAGTCTGTATCCTTCTTAGTCACTCTAAAATGAAGCTTTTGGGATGTTCTTGAAATTTCAATGTTTGAAACCCAAAACGACTTCCCTTCATGCTAGACTTCATAAGATCGAAAGGGGGTAGATACACGATTTGTCTGGTTTGGATATATCTAGACCTTGTTTATCAACTTGATTGCTTACGATATGACATAAGAAGACTATGTGATTTGGTTTTCCATTTTTCTGATTTTTTTAATTTTTTGCCCACCCATTTGTATCTTCGTCAAATCCTAGGTTTGACCAAGATAATTAAAACAAGTTTTATAAAACATGAAAATGAAAAGGGAAGCATGTATCCTTCTTAGGCACTCTAAAATGAAGCTTTTGGGAGGTTTTTGAAATTTCCATGTTTGAAACCCAAAACCACATCTCTTCACATGCTTGACTTCATAAGACAGAGTTTAGGGGTTAGGGGTATAGATACATGATTTGTCTGGTTTGAATATGTCTAGACATTGTTTATCAACTTTAATGCTTACTATATGACATAAGAAAAATAATGTTATGTAAATGAGTTAACTTGGATTTCCTACCCTTGAATCCATAGGAAACTTTGTTCTAATGCACTATAATAATCAACCGAGTTTTTACACCAACAGGTCTGTCACTTACGTGTGGTGCCCACGCGTGAGGTCCCACACTTCAGTGAGCACAAGTCACGTGCAATAGGTACGCAAACTCCCAGCCATCTTCTTTGTCAAGAGAAGACGCATCAGGATGCGTATTGGAAGTCTGTGGGTCCTTCTGGATCCTTCGGTTGTCCCTCTCACAAAAAAACAAATCTCTCTCATTCTCGGCCTCGCTCGACTCGCTCGCTCGCTCGCTCGCACCTCCTGCTCACTGACAAACCCTGCACAAAAGTCAACATCATCACCCGAAAAAGGGGAGACACCATAATTCTCTCCCTTCTTCTCTCCTTCCTCCGAGTGATCCCTCTTCCTCCGAGTTTCACTCGACGGGCAAACACACTTGTGCTGCATAGTAATAATAAAAAGGTATAGAAAAATCAACCTACGAATCTATAATTAAATAGGTTAGTAATAATAAAAAGGTAGAAAAATCAACCTACGAATCTATAATTAAATAGGTTAAACTAGGGTTTTGCCCACTACTACAGATCAAGGTTCAAACCTTGTTTATCAACTTGAATATGCTTACTATATGACATAAGAAGACTATGTGATTTGGTTTTTCATTTTTCTGTTTTTTTTTTTTCTGCCCATTTGAATCTTGGTCAAATCCTAGGTTTGACCAAGATTTAGACAAGTTTAACACGTAAATGAGTTAACTTGGATTTCCTACCCTTGAATCCATAGGAAACTTTGTTCTAATGCACTATAATAATCAACCGAGTTTTTACACCAACAGGTCTGTCACTTACGTGTGGTGCCCACGCGTGAGGTCCCACACTTCAGTGAGCACAAGTCACGTGCAATAGGTACGCAAACTCCCAGCCATTTTCTTTGTCAAGAGAAGACGCATCAGGATGCGTATTGGAAGTCTGTGGGTCCTTCGGTCGTCCCTCTCACAAAAAAAAAAATCTCTCTCATTCTCGCCCGACTCGCTCGCTCGCTCGCTCGCTCGCACCTCCTGCTCACTGACAAACCCTGCACAAAAGTCAACATCATCACCCGAAAAAGGGGAGACACCATAATTCTCTCCCTTCTTCTCTCCTTCCGAGTGATCCCTCTTCCTCCGAGTTTCACTCGACGGGCAAACACACTTTTTTTAATTTTCTGCCCATTTGAATCTTGGTCAAATCCTAGGTTTGACCAAGATTTAAACAAGTTTAAAACATGAAAATAAAATGGTAAGCATGGATCCTTCTTAGTCTCCCGAAAATGAAGCTTTTTTTTTTGAAATTTCCATGTTTGAAACCAAAAACCACTTCTCTTCATGCTTGACTTCATAAGACATAGTTTAGGGTTAGGGGTAGATATATACTCCCTCCGATTCATATTAATTGACTCTAATATGGATGTATCTAGACAAAGTTTAGTTCTAGATACATCCATATTGAAGTCAATTAATATGGATCAGAGGGAGTATGATTTTCTGGTTTGAATATGTCTAGACCTTGTTTATCAACTTGAATGCTAGCTTACTATATATGACATAAGAATGCTATGTGCTTTGGTTTTTCATTCTTTTGATTTTTTCTGAATTTTTATGCCCATTTGAATCTTGGTCGAATCCTAGGTTTGACCAAGATTTAAACAAGTTTAAAACATGAAAATGAGAAGGGAAGCATGTATCCTTCTTAGTCACTCTAATTAAAATGAAGATTTTGGGAGGTTTTTGAAATTTCCATGTTTGAAACCAAAAACCACGTCTCTTCATGCTTGACTTCATAAGATATATAGAGTTTAATTAGGGGTTAGGGGTATAGATACATGATTTGTTTGGTTTGAATATGTCTAGACCTTGTTTAACAACTTGAATGCTTACTATATGCCATAAGAAGACTATGTACTTTGGTTTTTAATTTTTTTGATTTTTTAAAATTTTCTGCCAATTTGAATCTTGGTCAAATCCTAGGTTTGACCAAGATTTAAACAAGTTTAAGACGTGAAAATAAAATGGTAAGCATGGATCCTTCTTAGTCTCCCTAAAATGAAGCTTTTGGTTTTTTTTTTAAATTTGGTTTGAAACCCAAAACCACTTCTCTTCATGCTTGACTTCATAAGACAGAGTTTAGGGATAGGGGTAGATATATATATACATGATTTTTCTGGTTTGAATATGTCTAGACCCTGTTTATCAACTTGAATGCTTACTATATGACATAAGAATGCTATGTGCTTTGGTTTTTCATTCTTTTGATTTTTTCTGAATTTTTATGCCCATTTGAATCTTGGTAGAATCCTAGGTTTGACCAAGATTTAAACAAGTTTAAAACATGAAAATGAGAAGGGAAGCCTGTATCCTTCTTTGTCACTCTAATTAAAATGAAGCTTTTGGGTGGTTTTTGAAATTTCCATGTTTGAAACCCAAAACCACATCTCTTCGTGCTTGACTTCATAAGACAGAGTTTAGGGGTTAGGGGGTACATAGATACATGATTTGCATAGTTTGAATATGTCTAGCTAGAGACCTTGTTTCTCAATTTTAATGCTTACTATATGACATAAGAAGACTATGTGCTTTGGTTTTTCATTTTTCTGTTTTTTTTAATTTTATGCCCATTTGAATCTTGGTCAAATCCTAGGTTTGACCAAGATTTAAACAAGTTTAAATTATGAAAATGAAGGTAAGCATGGATCCTTATTAGTCACTCTAACATAAATCTTTTGGGAGGTTCTTGAAATTTCCATGTTTCAAACCCAAAACCACTTCTCTTCATGATTGACTTCATAAGACAGAGTTTAGGGTTTTAGGGGTAGATATATACATGATTTTTCTGGTTTGAATATGTCTAGCCCTTGTTTATCAACTTGAATGCTTACTATACATATGACATAAGAATGCTATGTGCTTTGGTTTTTCATTTTTCTGATTTTTTTGAATATTGTACGTGCCCACCCATTTGTATCTTCATCAAATCCTAGGTTTGACCAGGATTTAAACAAGTTTAAAACATGAAATGAAAAGATAAGCCTGGATCCTTCTTAGTAACTCTAAAATGGAAGCTTTTGGGATGTTCTTGAAATTTCCATGTTTGAAACCGAAAACGACTTCCCTTCATGCTAGACTTCATAAGATCGACAGGGGGTAGATACATGATTTGTCTGGTTTGGATATATCTAGACCTTGTTTATCAACTTGAATGCTTACGATATGACATAAGAAGACAATGTGATTTGGTTTTTCAATTTTCTGATTTTTTTGAATATTGTGCCCACCCATTTGTATCTTCATGAAATCCTAGGTTTTACCAAGATAATTTAAACAAGTTTAAAACATGAAAACGAAAAGGGAAACATGTAACCTTCTCAGTCACTCTAAAATGAAGTTTTTGGGAGGTTTTTGAAATTTCCATGTTTGAAACCCAAAACCACTTCTCTTCATGCTTGACTTCATAATACAAAGTTTAGGGTTAGGGGTATAGATACATGATTTGTATGGTTTGAATATGTCCAAACCTTGTTTATCAACTTGAATATGCTTACTATATGACATAAGAAGAATATGTACTTTGGTTTTTCATTTTTCTTTTTTTTAATTTTCTGCACATTTGAATCATATCTTGGTCAAATCCTAGGTTTGACCAAGATTTAGACAAGTTTAACACGTGAAAACGAATAAGTAAGCTGGATCCTTCTTAGTCACTCTAAAATGAAGCTTTTGGGAGGTTCTTGAAATTTCCATGTTTGAAACCCAAAACCACTTCTCTTCATGATTGACTGAGTTTAATTAGGGTTTTAGGGGTAGATATATACATGATTTTTCTGGTTTGAATATATATGTCTAGACCTTGTTTATCAACTTGAATGCTTACTATACATATGACATAAGAATGCTATGTGCTTTGGTTTTTCATTCTTTTGATTTTTTCTGAATTTTTAGGGCCATTTGAATCTTGGTCAAATCCTTGGTTTGACCAAGATTTAAACAAGTTTAAAACATGAAAATGAAAAGGGAAGTTTGTATCCTTCTTAGTCACTCTAAAATGAAGCTTTTGGGATGTTCTTGAAATTTCAATGTTTGAAACCCAAAACGACTTCCCTTCATGCTAGACTTCATAAGATCGAAAGGGGGTAGATACATGATTTGTCTGGTTTGGATATATCTAGACCTTGTTTATCAACTTGATTGCTTACGATATGACATAAGAAGACTATGTGATTTGGTTTTTCATTTTTCTGATTTTTTTGAACATTGTGCCCACCCATTTGTATCTTCATGAAATCCTAGGTTTGACCAAGCTAATTTAAACAAGTTTAAAACATGAAAATGAAAAGGGAAGCATGTAACCTTCTCAGTCACTCTAAAATGAAGTTTTTGGGAGGTTTTTGAAATTTCCATGTTTGAAACCCAAAACCACTTCTCTTCATGCTTGACTTCATAAGACAAAGTTTAGGGTTAGGGGGTATATATAGATACATGATTTGTATGGTTTGAATATGTCCAAACCTTGTTTATCAACTTGAATATGCTTACTATATGACATAAGAAGACTATGTACTTTGGTTTTTCATTTTTCTGATTTTTTTAATTTTCTGCGCATTTGAATCATATCTTGGTCAAATCCTAGGTTTGACCAAGATATAGACAAGTTTAACACGTGAAAACGAATAAGTAAGCCTGGATCCTTCTTAGTCACTCTAAAATGAAGCTTTTGGGAGGTTCTTGAAATTTCCATGTTTGAAACCCAAAACCACTTCTCTTCATGCTTGACTTCATAAGACAGAGTTTAGGGATAGGGGTAGATATATATATACATGATTTGTTTGGTTTGAATATGTCTAGACCTTGTTTATCAACTTTAATTCTTACTATATGACATAAGAAAACTATTTGCTTTGGTTTTTCATTTTTCTGATTTTTTTGAATTTTGATGCCCATTTGAATCTTGTCAAATCCTAGGTTTGACCAAGATAATTTAAACAACTTTAAAACATGGAAATGAAAAGGGAAGCATGTATCCTTCTTAGTCACTCTAAAATGAAGTTTTTGGGAGGTTTTTGAAATTTCCATGTTTGAAACCCAAAACCACTTCTCTTCATGCTTGACTTCATAAGACAGAGTTTAGGGGTTAGGGGGTAGATACATGGTTTGTCTAGTTTGAAACTTTGAATATGTCTAGACCTTGTTTATCAACTTGAATATGCTTACTATATGACATAAGAAGACTATGTACTTTGGTTTTTCATTTTTCTGATTTTTTTAATTTTCTGCGCATTTGAATCTTGGTCAAATCCTAAATTTGACCAAGATTTAGACAAGTTTAACACGTGAAAACGAATAAGTAAGCCTGGATCCTTCTTAGTCACTCTAAAATGAAGCCTTTGGGAGGTTCTTGAAATTTCCATGTTTGAAACCCAAAACCACTTCTCTTCATGATTGACTTCATAAGATCGACAGATTAGTTTAGGGTTAGGGGTAGATATATACATGATTTTTCTGGTTTTAATATGTCTAGACCTTGTTTATCAACTTGAATGCTTACTATATGACATAAGAAAACTATTTGCTTTTGTTTTCATTTTTCTGATTTTTTTTGAATTTTGATGCCCATTTGAATCTTGTCAAATCCTAGGTCGTTTGACCAAGATAATTTAAACAAGTTTAAAACATGAATATGAAAAGGGAAGCATGTATACTTCTTAGTCACTCTAAAATGAAGTTTTTGGGAGGTTTTTGAAAATTCCATGTTTGAAACCCAAAACCACTTCTCTTCATGCCTGACTTCATAAGATAGAGTTTAGGGGTCAGGGGGTGTAGATACATTTGGTTTGTCTAGTTTGAATATGTCTAGACCTTGTTTAACAACTTTAATGCTAACTATATGACATAAGAAGACTATGTGCTTTGGTTTTTCATTTTTCTGATTTTTTTGAATATTGTGCCCACCCATTTGTATCTTCATGAAATCCTAGGTTTGACCAAGATAATTTAAACAAGTTTAAAACATGAAAATGAAAAGGGAAGCCGGATCCTTCTTAGTCACTCTAAAATGAAGCTTTTGGGAGGTTCTTGAAATTTCCATGTTTCAAACCCAAAACCACTTCTCTTCATGATTGACTGAGTTTAATTAGGGTTTTAGGGGTAGATATATACATGATTTTTCTGGTTTTTCATTCTTTTGATTTTTTTCTGAATTTTTAGGGCCATTTGAATCTTGGTCAAATCCTTGGTTTGACCAAGATTTAAACAAGTTTAAAACATGAAAATGAAAAGGGAAGTCTGTATCCTTCTTAGTCACTCTAAAATGAAGCTTTTGGGATGTTCTTGAAATTTCAATGTTTGAAACCCAAAACGACTTCCCTTCATGCTAGACTTCATAAGATCGAAAGGGGGTAGATACACGATTTGTCTGGTTTGGATATATCTAGACCTTGTTTATCAACTTGATTGCTTACGATATGACATAAGAAGACTATGTGATTTGGTTTTCCATTTTTCTGATTTTTTTAATTTTTTGCCCACCCATTTGTATCTTCGTCAAATCCTAGGTTTGACCAAGATAATTAAAACAAGTTTTATAAAACATGAAAATGAAAAGGGAAGCATGTATCCTTCTTAGGCACTCTAAAATGAAGCTTTTGGGAGTTTTTGAAATTTCCATGTTTGAAACCCAAAACCACATCTCTTCACATGCTTGACTTCATAAGACAGAGTTTAGGGGTTAGGGGTATAGATACATGATTTGTCTGGTTTGAATATGTCTAGACATTGTTTATCAACTTTAATGCTTACTATATGACATAAGAAAAATAATGTCATGTAAATGAGTTAACTTGGATTTCCTACCCTTGAATCCATAGGAAACTTTGTTCTAATGCACTATAATAATCAACCGAGTTTTTACACCAACAGGTCTGTCACTTACGTGTGGTGCCCACGCGTGAGGTCCCACACTTCAGTGAGCACAAGTCACGTGCAATAGGTACGCAAACTCCCAGCCATCTTCTTTGTCAAGAGAAGACGCATCAGGATGCGTATTGGAAGTCTGTGGGTCCTTCTGGATCCTTCGGTTGTCCCTCTCACAAAAAAAACAAATCTCTCTCATTCTCGGCCTCGCTCGACTCGCTCGCTCGCTCGCACCTCCTGCTCACTGACAAACCCTGCACAAAAGTCAACATCATCACCCGAAAAAGGGGAGACACCATAATTCTCTCCCTTCTTCTCTCCTTCCTCCGAGTGATCCCTCTTCCTCCGAGTTTCACTCGACGGGCAAACACACTTGTGCTGCATAGTAATAATAAAAAGGTATAGAAAAATCAACCTACGAATCTATAATTAAATAGGTTAGTAATAATAAAAAGGTAGAAAAATCAACCTACGAATCTATAATTAAATAGGTTAAACTAGGGTTTTGCCCACTACTACAGATCAAGGTTCAAACCTTGTTTATCAACTTGAATATGCTTACTATATGACATAAGAAGACTATGTACTTTGGTTTTCATTTTTCTGATTTTTTAAATTTTCTGCGCATTTGAATCTTGGTCAAATCCTAGGTTTGACCAAGATTAGACAAGTTTAACACGTGAAAACGAATAAGTAAGCCTGGATCCTTCTTAGTCACTCTAAAATGAAGCATTTTGGGATGTTCTTGAAATTTCCATGTTTGAAACCCAAAACGACCTCTCTTCATGCTACACTTCATAAGATCGACCGAGTTTAGGGTTAGGGGTAGATACATGATTTGTATGGTTTGAATATGTCCAAACCTTGTTAATTTATCAACTTGAATGCTTACTATATGACATAAGAAGACTATATGCTTTTGTTTTTCATTTTTCTGATTTTTTTTGAATTTTATGCCCATATATTTGAATCTTGGTCAAATCATAGGTTTGACAAAGATTTAAACAAGTTTAAATTGTGAAAATGAAAAGGTAAGCATGGATCCTTATTAGTCACTCTAAATTAAATCTTTTGGGAGGTTCTTGAAATTTCCATGTTTGAAACCCAAAACCACTTCTCTTCATGATTGACTTCATAAGAAAGAGTTTAGGGTTTTAGGGGTAGATATATACATGATTTTTCTGGTTTGAATATGTCTAGACCTGGTTTATCAACTTGAATGCTTACTATACATATGACATATATAAGAATGCTATGTGCTTTGGTTTTTCATTCTCTTTTGATTTTTTTTCTAAATTTTTATGCCCATTTGAATCTTGGTCAAAATCTTTGGTTTGACAAGGATTTAAACAAGTTTAAAACATGAAAATGAAAAAGGGAAGTCTGTATATCCTTCTTTTAGTAACTCTAAAATGGAAGCTTTTGGGATGTTCTTGAAATTTCCATGTTTGAAACCGAAAACGACTTCCCTTCATGCTAGACTTCATAAGATCGACAGGGGGTAGATACATGATTTGTCTGGTTTGGATATATCTAGACCTTGTTTATCAACTTGAATGCTTACGATATGACATAAGAAGACAATGTGATTTGGTTTTTCAATTTTCTGATTTTTTTGAATATTGTGCCCACCCATTTGTATCTTCATGAAATCCTAGGTTTTACCAAGATAATTTAAACAAGTTTAAAACATGAAAACGAAAAGGGAAACATGTAACCTTCTCAGTCACTCTAAAATGAAGTTTTTGGGAGGTTTTTGAAATTTCCATGTTTGAAACCCAAAACCACTTCTCTTCATGATGCTTGACTTCATAAGACAAAGTTTAGGGTTAGGGGGTATAGATACATGATTTGTATGGTTTGAATATGTCCAAACCTTGTTTATCAACTTGAATATGCTTACTATATGACATAAGAAGACTATGTACTTTGGTTTTTCATTTTTCTGATTTTTTTAATTTTCTGCACATTTGAATCATATCTTGGTCAAATCCTAGGTTTGACCAAGATTTAGACAAGTTTAACACGTGAAAACGAATAAGTAAGCCTGGATCCTTCTTAGTCACTCTAAAATGAAGCTTTTGGGAGGTTCTTGAAATTTCCATGTTTGAAACCCAAAACCACTTCTCTTCATGATTGACTGAGTTTAATTAGGGTTTTAGGGGTAGATATATACATGATTTTTCTGGTTTGAATATATATGTCTAGACCTTGTTTATCAACTTGAATGCTTACTATACATATGACATATCTAAGAATGCTATGTGCTTTGGTTTTTCATTCTTTTGATTTTTTTCTGAATTTTTAGGGCCATTTGAATCTTGGTCAAATCATTGGTTTGACCAAGATTTAAACAAGTTTAAAACATGAAAATGAAAAGGGAAGTTTGTATCCTTCTTAGTCACTCTAAAATGAAGCTTTTGGGATGTTCTTGAAATTTCAATGTTTGAAACCCAAAACGACTTCCCTTCATGCTAGACTTCATAAGATCGAAAGGGGGTAGATACATGATTTGTCTGGTTTGGATATATCTAGACCTTGTTTATCAACTTGATTGCTTACGATATGACATAAGAAGACTATGTGATTTGGTTTTTCATTTTTCTGATTTTTTTAATTTTTTGCCCACCCATTTGTATCTTCGTCAAATCCTAGGTTTGACCAAGATAATTAAAACAAGTTTTATAAAACATGAAAATGAAAAGGGAAGCATGTAACCTTCTTAGTCACTCTAAAATGAAGTTTTTGGGAGGTTTTTGAAATTTCCATGTTTGAAACCCAAAACCACTTCTCTTCATGCTTGACTTCATAAGACAAAGTTTAGGGTTAGGGGGTATATATAGATACATGATTTGTATGGTTTGAATATGTCCAAACCTTGTTTATCAACTTGAATATGCTTACTATATGACATAAGAAGACTATGTACTTTGGTTTTTCATTTTTCTGATTTTTTTTAATTTTCTGCGCATTTGAATCATATCTTGGTCAAATCCTAGGTTTGACCAAGATTTAGACAAGTTTAACACGTGAAAACGAATAAGTAAGCCTGGATCCTTCTTAGTCACTCTAAAATGAAGCTTTTGGGAGGTTCTTGAAATTTCCATGTTTGAAACCCAAAACCACTTCTCTTCATGATTGACTGAGTTTAATTAGGGTTTTAGGGGTAGATATATACATGATTTTTCTGGTTTGAATATATATGTCTAGACCTTGTTTATCAACTTGAATGCTTACTATACATATGACATAAGAATGCTATGTGCTTTGGTTTTTCATTCTTTTGATTTTTTCTGAATTTTTAGGGCCCTTTGAATCTTGGTCAAATCCTTGGTTTGACCAAGATTTAAACAAGTTTAAAACATGAAAATGAAAAGGGAAGTCTGTATCCTTCTTAGTCACTCTAAAATGAAGCTTTTGGGATGTTCTTGAAATTTCAATGTTTGAAACCCAAAACGACTTCCCTTCATGCTAGACTTCATAAGATCGAAAGGGGGTAGATACATGATTTGTCTGGTTTGGATATATCTAGACCTTGTTTATCAACTTGAATGCTTACGATATGACATAAGAAGACAATGTGATTTGGTTTTTCAATTTTCTGATTTTTTTGAATATTGTGCCCACCCATTTGTATCTTCATGAAATCCTAGGTTTTACCAAGATAATTTAAACAAGTTTAAAACATGAAAACGAAAAGGGAAACATGTAACCTTCTCAGTCACTCTAAAATGAAGTTTTTGGGAGGTTTTTGAAATTTCCATGTTTGAAACCCAAAACCACTTCTCTTCATGATGCTTGACTTCATAAGACAAAGTTTAGGGTTAGGGGGTATAGATACATGATTTGTATGGTTTGAATATGTCCAAACCTTGTTTATCAACTTGAATATGCTTACTATATGACATAAGCAGACTATGTACTTTGGTTTTTCATTTTTCTGATTTTTTTTAATTTTCTGCACATTTGAATCATATCTTGGTCAAATCCTAGGTTTGACCAAGATTTAGACAAGTTTAACACGTGAAAACGAATAAGTAAGCCTGGATCCTTCTTAGTCACTCTAAAATGAAGCTTTTGGGAGGTTCTTGAAATTTCCATGTTTGAAACCCAAAACCACTTCTCTTCATGATTGACTGAGTTTAATTAGGGTTTTAGGGGTAGATATATACATGATTTTTCTGGTTTGAATATATATGTCTAGACCTTGTTTATCAACTTGAATGCTTACTATACATATGACATATCTAAGAATGCTATGTGCTTTGGTTTTTCATTCTTTTGATTTTTTTGAATTTTTAGGGCCATTTGAATCTTGGTCAAATCATTGGTTTGACCAAGATTTAAACAAGTTTAAAACATGAAAATGAAAAGGGAAGTTTGTATCCTTCTTAGTCACTCTAAAATGAAGCTTTTGGGATGTTCTTGAAATTTCAATGTTTGAAACCCAAAACGACTTCCCTTCATGCTAGACTTCATAAGATCGAAAGGGGGTAGATACATGATTTGTCTGGTTTGGATATATCTAGACCTTGTTTATCAACTTGATTGCTTACGATATGACATAAGAAGACTATGTGATTTGGTTTTTCATTTTTCTGATTTTTTTAATTTTTTGCCCACCCATTTGTATCTTCGTCAAATCCTAGGTTTGACCAAGATAATTAAAACAAGTTTTATAAAACATGAAAATGAAAAGGGAAGCATGTATCCTTCTTAGTCACTCTAAAATGAAGTTTTTGGGAGGTTTTTGAAATTTCCATGTTTGAAACCCAAAACCACTTCTCTTCATGCTTGACTTCATAAGACAAAGTTTAGGGTTAGGGGGTATATATAGATACATGATTTGTATGGTTTGAATATGTCCAAACCTTGTTTATCAACTTGAATATGCTTACTATATGACATAAGAAGACTATGTACTTTGGTTTTTCATTTTTCTGATTTTTTTTAATTTTCTGCGCATTTGAATCATATCTTGGTCAAATCCTAGGTTTGACCAAGATTTAGACAAGTTTAACACGTGAAAACGAATAAGTAAGCCTGGATCCTTCTTAGTCACTCTAAAATGAAGCTTTTGGGAGGTTCTTGAAATTTCCATGTTTGAAACCCAAAACCACTTCTCTTCATGATTGACTGAGTTTAATTAGGGTTTTAGGGGTAGATATATACATGATTTTTCTGGTTTGAATATATATGTCTAGACCTTGTTTATCAACTTGAATGCTTACTATACATATGACATAAGAATGCTATGTGCTTTGGTTTTTCATTCTTTTGATTTTTTTCTGAATTTTTAGGGCCATTTGAATCTTGGTCAAATCCTTGGTTTGACCAAGATTTAAACAAGTTTAAAACATGAAAATGAAAAGGGAAGTCTGTATCCTTCTTAGTCACTCTAAAATGAAGCTTTTGGGATGTTCTTGAAATTTCAATGTTTGAAACCCAAAACGACTTCCCTTCATGCTAGACTTCATAAGATCGAAAGGGGGTAGATACACGATTTGTCTGGTTTGGATATATCTAGACCTTGTTTATCAACTTGATTGCTTACGATATGACATAAGAAGACTATGTGATTTGGTTTTCCATTTTTCTGATTTTTTTAATTTTTTGCCCACCCATTTGTATCTTCGTCAAATCCTAGGTTTGACCAAGATAATTAAAACAAGTTTTATAAAACATGAAAATGAAAAGGGAAGCATGTATCCTTCTTAGGCACTCTAAAATGAAGCTTTTGGGAGGTTTTTGAAATTTCCATGTTTGAAACCCAAAACCACATCTCTTCACATGCTTGACTTCATAAGACAGAGTTTAGGGGTTAGGGGTATAGATACATGATTTGTCTGGTTTGAATATGTCTAGACATTGTTTATCAACTTTAATGCTTACTATATGACATAAGAAAAATAATGTTATGTAAATGAGTTAACTTGGATTTCCTACCCTTGAATCCATAGGAAACTTTGTTCTAATGCACTATAATAATCAACCGAGTTTTTACACCAACAGGTCTGTCACTTACGTGTGGTGCCCACGCGTGAGGTCCCACACTTGAGTGACAAGTCACGTGCAATAGGTACGCAAACTCCCAGCCATCTTCTTTGTCAAGAGAAGACGCATCAGGATGCGTATTGGAAGTCTGTGGGTCCTTCTGGATCCTTCGGTTGTCCCTCTCACAAAAACAAATCTCTCTCATTCTCGGCCTCGCTCGCTCGTCGCTCGCTCGCACCTCCTGCTCACGACAAACCCTGCACAAAAGTCAACATCATCACCCGAAAAGGGGAGACACCATAATTCTCTCCCTTCTTCTCTCCTTCCTCCGAGTGATCCCTCTTCCTCCGAGTTTCACTCGACGGGCAAACACACTTGTGCTGCATAGTAATAATAAAAAGGTATAGAAAAATGAACCTACGAATCTATAATTAAATAGGTTAGTAATAATAAAAAGGTAGAAAAATCAACCTACGAATCTATAATTAAATAGGTTAAACTAGGGTTTTGCCCACTACTACAGATCAAGGTTCAAACCTTGTTTATCAACTTGAATATGCTTACTATATGACATAAGAAGACTATGTGATTTGGTTTTTCATTTTTCTGTTTTTTTATTTTTCTGCCATTTGAATCTTGGTCAAATCCTAGGTTTGACCAAGATTTAGACAAGTTTAACACGTAAATGAGTTAACTTGGATTTCCTACCCTTGAATCCATAGGAAACTTTGTTCTAATGCACTATAATAATCAACCGAGTTTTTACACCAACAGGTCTGTCACTTACGTGTGGTGCCCACGCGTGAGGTCCCACACTTCAGTGAGCACAAGTCACGTGCAATAGGTACGCAAACTCCCAGCCATCTTCTTTGTCAAGAGAAGACGCATCAGGATGCGTATTGGAAGTCTGTGGGTCCTTCGGTCCTCCCTCTCACAAAAAAAAACAAATCTCTCTCATTCTCGGCCTCGCTCGACTCGCTCGCTCGCTCGCACCTCCTGCTCACTGACAAACCCTGCACAAAAGTCAACATCATCACCCGAAAAAGGGGAGACACCATAATTCTCTCCCTTCTTCTCTCCTTCCGAGTGATCCCTCTTCCTCCGAGTTTCACTCGACGGGCAAACACACTTTTTTAATTTTCTGCCATTTGAATCTTGGTCAAATCCTAGGTTTGACCAAGATTTAAACAAGTTTAAAACATGAAAATAAAATGGTAAGCATGGATCCTTCTTAGTCTCCCGAAAATGAAGCTTTTTTTAAATTTCCATGTTTGAAACCAAAAACCACTTCTATTCATGCTTGACTTCATAAGACATAGTTTAGGGTTAGGGGTAGATATATACATGATTTTTCTGGTTTGAATATGTCTAGACCTTGTTTATCAACTTGAATGCTAGCTTACTATATATGACATAAGAATGCTATGTGCTTTGGTTTTTCATTCTTTTGATTTTTTTCTGAATTTTTATGCCCATTTGAATCTTGGTCGAATCCTAGGTTTGACCAAGATTTAAACAAGTTTAAAACATGAAAATGAGAAGGGAAGCATGTATCCTTCTTAGTCACTCTAATTAAAATGAAGATTTTGGGAGGTTTTTGAAATTTCCATGTTTGAAACCAAAAACCACGTCTCTTCATGCTTGACTTCATAAGATATATAGAGTTTAATTAGGGGTTAGGGGTATAGATACATGATTTGTTTGGTTTGAATATGTCTAGACCTTGTTTAACAACTTGAATGCTTACTATATGCCATAAGAAGACTATGTACTTTGGTTTTTAATTTTTTTGATTTTTTAAAATTTTCTGCCAATTTGTATCTTGGTCAAATCCTAGGTTTGACCAAGATTTAAACAAGTTTAAGACGTGAAAATAAAATGGTAAGCATGGATCCTTCTTAGTCTCCCTAAAATGAAGCTTTTGGTTTTTTTTTAAATTTCCAGGTTTGAAACCCAAAACCACTTCTCTTCATGCTTGACTTCATAAGACAGAGTTTAGGGATAGGGGTAGATATATATATACATGATTTTTCTGGTTTGAATATGTCTAGATGTTATCAACTTGAATGCTTACTATATGACATAAGAATGCTATGTGCTTTGGTTTTTCATTCTTTTGATTTTTTCTGAATTTTTATGCCCATTTGAATCTTGGTAGAATCCTAGGTTTGACCAAGATTTAAACAAGTTTAAAACATGAAAATGAGAAGGGAAGCCTGTATCCTTCTTTGTCACTCTAATTAAAATGAAGCTTTTGGGTGGTTTTTGAAATTTCCATGTTTGAAACCCAAAACCACATCTCTTCGTGCTTGACTTCATAAGACAGAGTTTAGGGGTTAGGGGGTACATAGATACATGATTTGCATAGTTTGAATATGTCTAGCTAGAGACCTTGTTTCTCAATTTTAATGCTTACTATATGATATAAGAAGACTATGTGCTTTGGTTTTTCATTTTTCTGTTTTATTTTAATTTTATGCCCATTTGAATCTTGGTCAAATCCTAGGTTTGACCAAGATTTAAACAAGTTTAAATTATGAAAATGAAGGTAAGCATGGATCCTTATTAGTCACTCTAACATAAATCTTTTGGGAGGTTCTTGAAATTTCCATGTTTCAAACCCAAAACCACTTCTCTTCATGATTGACTTCATAAGACAGAGTTTAGGGTTTTAGGGGTAGATATATACATGATTTTTCTGGTTTGAATATGTCTAGCCCTTGTTTATCAACTTGAATGCTTACTATACATATGACATAAGAATGCTATGTGCTTTGGTTTTTCATTCTCTTTTGATTTTTTTCTAAATTTTTAGGCCCATTTGAATCTTGGTCAAATCCTTGGTTTGACCAAGATTTAAACAAGTTTAAAACATGAAAATAAAAAAGGAAGTCTGTATCCTTCTTAGTCACTCTAAAATGGAAGCTTTTGGGATGTTCTTGAAATTACCATGTTTGAAACCGAAAACGACTTCCCTTCATGCTAGACTTCATAAGATCGAGGGGGTAGATACATTGTCTGGTTTGGATATATCTAGACCTTGTTTATCAACTTGAATGCTTACGATATGACATAAGAAGACAATGTGATTTGGTTTTTCATTTTTCTGATTTTTTTGAATATTGTACGTGCCCACCCATTTGTATCTTCATCAAATCCTAGGTTTGACCAGGATTTAAACAAGTTTAAAACATGAAATGAAAAGATAAGCCTGGATCCTTCTTAGTCACTCTAAAATGAAGCTTTTGGGAGGTTCTTGAAATTTCCATGTTTGAAACCCAAAACCACTTCTCTTCATGATTGACTTCATAAGACAGAGTTTAGGGTTTTAGGGGTAGATATATACATGATTTTTCTGGTTTGAATATATATGTCTAGACCTTGTTTATCAACTTGAATGCTTACTATATATATGACATAAGAATGCTATATATGTGCTTTGGTTGTTCATTCTTTTGATTTTTTCTGATTTTTTAGGCCCATTTGAATCTTGGTCAAATCCTAGGTTTGACCATGATTTAAACAAGTTTAAAACATGAAAATGAAAAGGTAAGCATGGATCCTTCTTAGTCACTCTAAAATGAAGCTTTTGGGATGTTCTTGAAATTTCCATGTTTGAAACCCAAAACGACTTCGATCTCTTTATGCTAGATTTCATAAGACTGAGTTTTAGGGGTTAGGGGGTAGATACATGATTTGTCTAGTTTGAATATGTACATAGTACTCCCTCTATAGGAACTTGGAGAAAGCAACTGTTGTGCCACACAATTTTGTTGTTTTCCTATTTTTCTTTCATGAAGCTTTACGATGTGGTTCGTGTGTGGGGATCAAGCTCGTAATCTCGTTTCAATTACACAACCAACTACTCTGCTCATCCTTGCATGTAATTAACCAATATAGGAATTTGATTCCACGGAACTTTTTCAGTACATAAGTCTCCTCCTTAACTCCTCTAGTCTCTACCAAGCCGGCCGCCTCGCTACTTCCCTAGCTTCCTCCCTACAGCACACCTCGCCCCCGTACGCGAGCTAGGTCCAGCCGGAGATGGGGCACAGCCGCCCCCGCTGGAAGAATGCTCAGAGGAAGTCCGGGCAGGAGGACAAGGGTGACGCCATCCCGGATGAACTTCTCGGGCTGGTGTTCCTGCGCCTCACCTCGCCTCTGGATCTCGTCCGCGCCGCGTTCGCCTGCAGGAGCTGGCGCAAGGTCATCGCGGCGGAGGACTTCCGTGTCCTCTCCGCTCGCCACGGCGCGCCATCCTCCATAGTCGCCGGCCACTACCACATCAGCTTCTCCCATTGTCACTATCGGCCGTCTGGCTTGCTGCCCCACTTCGTTCCCTCTTCCTCGTCATGTTGGGCCGGGGTCGCCGCAAATAATCTCGCGCTCGACTTCCTCCCACGGGCGCCAAACGGCGACCTCAGTTTGGAGCTCGCCGACTCTCGGGGCGGCCTCCTACTCCTTGCGGACTTCGACCACACCGAACACGGAAAGCCTTTCGAGCAGCCTTCACGTCTCGTCGTCTGCGATCCCCTGGCAGGTCAGTACGTGACGGTCCCTCCACCCCCTGCTGTTTCGCACACAACATTCGTAAGCTTGTTCCTGGGCGCCGCCCTCCATGGCGAGGACGCTGCGGCGCGCATCAGTCTGTCAAATTACAGGGTGACGTGCCTGATCTATCATGACGGCATCTGCAAGACCTGCGTGTTCTCGCCTGGCCCTGGTGGCCACGCTTGGACCTCCTCCGGCGCCATCGTGCCTCTCCACGCCACGCACACAGGCCGGTCGGATATCCTCTTTGTGGGGTGCAACGCCCGTTTCTTCCAGTGGTACGTGTTCGGTGGGCTCGGAAACTTCATTCTTGCTCTCGACAGAGAATCCGGCGAGCTCTCACGCTTCGAGAGAGCTCGAGACGAGGACTGGCTTCACACCGTGCCGATTGAGATGCTGGGCGGGCCCTCGCGCGTGCTGAATTGGTACGTGCTAGAGCTTCCGTGGCCACCTACCTTCCGAGCTTGCTTATCCTAGGATTCTGGCTTCCTGGGTTGGATTAGTGTCGGCCATGGTGTCGTCGACATGGTCTGGAGGTTGAAGACGAAGGGCATCTCAAGGATTTTGTTGTAATTTCGTTTTTTTTCAGGTGTTTTGTACTATTTGATGTTTCTCTTAATGCCAGAGGGTTTATTTGCACTAGTCATACTTGACATAGCTGTACGTTTTGAAGATTAACTTGTTCATCATGATCCGAACTTCTCATACTCTTAATGCCAGAGGGTTTATTTGCACTAGTCATACTTGACATAACTTCGAACTTGTTTTGAGTAATACGTAGTATGGTATACTAGAATAGGAGGAGTAACACTTTTCGCATTTGGGCCAAATATAAAGTACTACCTCCATTTCAAGGAATAAGGCGCACGCGTACTCCAAGACGTATCTTTTGGTCAGATTACCTTGACCATTGAATTGACAAGACAACACACAGAGCATTGGGGCGTGCTCGATGGTGCTAGCTGCGGCTATACAGACATGTGATAGGCATCGCGGAAGCGTCGCAAATAGAAAACAAATCATATTTTTTGGGGGAGGATGTTTTGGCTCCTGGTTGCGTATGCTCCCTTTAGTTTGAACTGCAACATCTATATATTTTGAAATGTAAAAAAAATCCAAACAAAAAATTAATCTTTTCATCTTCACATGCTAAGAGCGCATAAAGTCTTTCCATAAAAAACTAAATTGTCGTTTGGGCTATGTAAAAAAGATAAAATTTATTGCTAAAAATAAAGCTGTTTACATCAACCACAAAAAATATCGGCTTTTCACGAAACTACACGAACACACATAGATTATCGAGAAGTACATGCGGATTTTTTTGTTAGAATTTTTTGAAAATTAAAAATATGTTTTTTTGGGTCGAGGTAGCATATCCGCCCAATAGCCGAATTAAATTTCCGATTTTTTTGGACTGACAATTTCATCGGGAAGACATGGATGCGCGCAGACGGCGTGCAAGGCAAGGCATCGATTTGACCGGACGTACTTAGGGCAGGTCAGGCTGCCAGCGTACTTATTCCGGGCAGGTGAGGTACTAGAACTCAAAGTCCTCCTCAGCGTCTCTCCTCTCTCTCTGTCTTTATTGAGTGTACTAGCGCGCAGGGACTCAAAGTCAGGGAAATGTTTGAGATGCAAAGTAAGAGAATATTTACCAGTATAATTGGTTGATTAGAAGATTAAGTGGTGAAATCACAACAGATTGGAGCAGTACATGGTGGAAACCGCAAAATATCCTTCCAAATGGTGTTTTTGTGCAACATACGAAGTATGAGGTGGTGGAACTTGAGGCCAGTGACTTTACTTACTCCAAAATGCAACTTTACGTACATGAGCCATCGGATCAAGATCCAACGGACACAGTTGATCCAGAATTTGTAGTCACATTTTAAGTTGCTCGAAAAAAATCGAAAACATTACAGTAAGATATATATCTTTCTTAAGTATTCTGGTAAAGTTTTACTTCATTTGAAAATTGAGTTTAATTTTAAGTTTAAAATTTGGATCAACCATGTGCGTTGGATCTTGATCGAATGACTCACGTACAAGTCGCCAGTGAAGTTACTGGATCTCGTTCCTTGGTGGAATCTGCAATTCCCTCCCCTATATATACTATACAAGTCGAAGACTACGACCCTCTATCCCTATCTCCTTCACATCCTCTAAATTCATATTCCCATTTAGAATCGTTGGGCATGGAGGTTCCCCCTGGTAGCTTTAGAGCTTTTGTCGACGATGCTAATTTGAGAAGACTGCTCACCTACGGTTTGTGCTCTCAATCCGCACAACCTCCATTTTGGCGGGTTAGTACTTTCTTCACTAGGTTCATCAAGATGTATTTTAATTTGGGCTAACAGTCGTGTTAATTTCCTTGTATTAAGCAGTGCTGTTCGTGCAAGAAGGTTGCATGCGACAGCTGCGCTAGGAACCTGCCCGGTGGCGCGTGCCCGGGATGCCAGGGCGTCTTCCAAGGTGAAAGTCCTCCATCTGAAAGCATGTACTTTTCCCGTGAATGTGTTATGGAAAAGAATGTGGTGAGAAGAACGTTCATCTGCGGTTTGTGCTCTCAAATCGCACGACGTCCACTATAACGGGTTAGTACTTTCTTCACTAGGTTCCACCCAACTGTATTTTTCTTTGGGCCAACAGTCATGTAAATTTCCTTGTATTAAGCAGTGCATTCGCATGGGGGAGGGACATCACATTGCATGCGGAAGCTGCTTAAGAAACCTGCCCAGTCTCGTGTGCCCGAACTGCGACGGCATCTACGAAGAGGATGAGGATTTAAGTAGATTTGCCTCCTTGTTTAAGGTGGATTGCAGCAACGATGGTTGCGACATGAGCGGCGACTTGCTCGAATACTTTCAACATGAGGCGACGTGCCCGCATGCGCCAACGAGACGGTAGGTGGTTGATCTTGCCGGTCTCGATGGAGAAGATGATCGCGCTTTGAGGCTAATCTGAGCTCGGTGGAGAAGGACCGGATGGAGTTTCCTTTTCTAGAACTAGAGTTCTTTTTGTACTTTTGGATGTCTTGTCTGTAGTTTCCTTTTACTTGGAGGGTCCTCCTAGCTTGCAGTCTGTAATCCCACCGTCATCATAATATAAAAGCAGTGTCGCGAGGTCCTTCGGGACATTTCTGTGTTCAAAAAATGTATGATTTTAGACATGTCGTCTATTTATGTGTGCGATGTTGTATCATCTATTACCGTGATTAGTTTGAACGTGTCCATGTCCTAGAACAAAACTTCGGCATGATGTACTTGTATGTTTAATTGAATTCGACCAAGTATAATGTGGAACCGATCATTGCGAGCATATGGAGATTGCGAACCGGTAATTGACAGGTGGTACATGCTCTATCTTAATCTTGTTTATCTAATGGTAATTGCGATTTATGCGGTACTGAAATAATTAGTTTTAGTTATAAACAGGGACTCTTCGGACGGGGGCTCCTTTTCAAACAAGACCGGGGAGATTTATGAAGTGCTAGAAGGGAACAAATTACTACATGAGTGTTTTGCGTGAAATGGTTAAAATTTGTAGTGGCAGATTGCCGCCAATGCAATTTTTTCATGTGGTTGATATGGTAGGATGGACATTTCAAAATTTCACGAATTATTTCGGTTTGTGACCATATATTAAATTAGTTCTGGGCTCATTTCCATATAATTTGAAATTTCAACGCGAAGTACACGAAGTACAATTAAAAAAGGGGAAACTATATATACGTGATGTGCACTAAATGTGTGGTACCCCCCAAAAAATGACCAAACATATGCGTTGCATCCAAGTACGTAACACCCATATGGCAAACGAAAGCATTGAGTAGTTGTTTGTGATGTAAGTAATCTACATATATATCAAAATACCAAACATGGCACACCAAAATATTTTTTAGAAGAACTTACCAGATTTTGGCACCATGCATGTTGGAGTTTTTTTTTTGACAGAATCCATCTTGGAGTTCGCATGGCTCTCTTCCGAAGTGAGAGGTGAGTTGGTTAATGCTAGAACCATGGCAAACTTCCGAATGTTAGTAATTTATCATGGATTCATCATTTGTGATGAAATACCTAGGAACAATGCCAAACATGACCTACCTATGTTCTTGAGAATATTCCCTTTCACCGATTTTGGCACCATGTGTGTTTTTAAGTACGTTTGCATGCCTTCTTGATTGGTTATTAAAATACCATGTCAAACTGTCGATACATGGAAAATTCCTTTGCTACAATCAAATAAACTTCGGGCTCCTTTTATTCAAAGGAATATGGAGGGCGTAGGAATATGAAAGGTGCATGATTGGAATGTTATGCCAAGTTGAATCCTATAGGAACATGATGTGTCTTTGATTGTGGCAAAGGAACTTTTCCATGAGGTATTAGCTAATGGTTTTTTCCTATAAGATTTGCACTACAAGATTCCTATATGAATAGTTCCTATGAATCAAATGACTTGTATAGGAATTTTTCCCATAAGAACCGAATCCAACATAATTCCTATGACAATCATATGAATCAAAGGAGCACGATTCCCATAGGATTGAAGTAGACATGACATCCCAATTCTATGATTTTCCTTTTCCTATACTTTCCATTTCCTATGAACCAAAGGAGGCCTAACTAGTTGGCCATACTGAAACAATTGCCAAATAAATGCCGTGCATCCTATGGCCCCCGTGAGTTTGACCTAAATTTGAAATCATGGTAAAAGGTGCTTAAAATAGGCAAATAAAAGCATGTAGTCAAATTTTTTTAGGATGTAGTACTACCTAGGGAAAATACCAAACATGCCATAATGCAAACTGTGTTTTAGAGAGTAGCCCTTCAAAAAAGTTGGCATCCACTTGTTGATTTTGCTATCGACATGACAAAATAACTGATCAGATGACCAAGTGGTAAAAATTGCAACAGATTAGACCACCACATGGTGGAAACTGCTAAAAATCATGAAAACTGCGAAGAAAAAGTTAAAGTGGTGGTTTGTGCAGCATATGGAGGATTGAGTAGTACAAGTTGGATGTGCACTACCGTGTGCCCGTGGTAATGTTCGCCTATTATGATGATGGCAAGAAAAAATGATGTTTTCTCTGCTGAAACTGTCCCGAGCTGATTTGACGAGACAAAATACAGCTACACGGCGTGCAAGGGACGGCTATACAGTACATTAGCTTCTTCTCGGGTCACACGCCTGCACCACAGGTGCAGTAAGTGCAGCAGAGACCAGAGAGAGAAGGAACGCCCGTATTATATTTGATTTCAATTCATATTGTTTTTTTCCTTGCCTCTCCGTCTTCTTCACCGCCATCTTCTCGGTGTTTTCAAGAGTGATTATCAAGTGGAGAGACAATTGCATTGGGAAAGTCTCTCCACTTGATAATCTCTGTTGAAAAACTCGCACGTCTTGTGAAATGTGAAGGCTGCACGCGTGGGGAAGGGAGACGCAAACGCCGCGTATACCTTTCTCTCCTCAGGCACCCCGGCTGGCCGCCCGCCGCAATAGTTCCTTGCATAGCGCTTGCCGTCTCCTCCAAAAACCCCCAGCGCACTTGCATCCGCCATCCACCTAAATCCACCGCCGAGTACCTTTCTGTCCTCACCACCGCCGCTGCGCCTATTCCCCTGTCCAGCAGACGACTGCGGCGTTGCGTGTGTCGCCGCCGTGTCAGATGGAGGCGGAGCCGCTCAACTCCCGAAGGCGGGTCGAGCCAGATCGGGAAGAGCCTCCGTCGAGCCTCGACCTCATCAGCCGCCTCCCCGACGAGATGCTGCACATCATCATCTCCCTCCTGCCCATGATATCCGCTGTAAGGACAACATTGCTCTCCAAACGGTGGCGCCACCTCTGGCGCTCCGTCCCACTTAACCTCCTCGTCGGCGACAACGACCTCATCAGCCGCCTACCGGACCAGATTCTCCACATCATCATCTCCCACCTGCCCACTGTATCCGCTGTAAGCACAACCTTGGTCTCCAAACGGTGGCGCCACCTCTGGCACTCCGTCCCACTTAACCTCCAGATCGACGACGAACTCGCCAAGCAAAACCACAAACGCATCGCCGCGGTCTCCAGTATCCTCGCCGCTCACCCTGGCCCCGCCAGAAGCGTGTCAATCGACCCCTTCAGAACCACTTGCAAGGTCGACACCACGCTCGACAGCTGGTTCCGGTCCAGCACCCTATCTTGCGTCGAGAACCTCAGATTCGATGCTGGAACTGTGATGCGCTCCTTCCCGCTGTCCGCGTTCCGCTGCGCGCCCACGCTGCGCATTGTCAGCATTTCTACTTGCTATTTGCCCGAGATTCATGCCAACTCCATGCTTCTTTTCCCCCAACTCAAAAGGCTCTTGCTCTATGACGTCTACATCTGTAAGGCGACGAACATCGACCGCCTGTTCACCCGCTGTATTGTGCTCGAGGCACTTCACCTTGAGGGGGTCCACGGGTTCACCCAACTCAACATTCAAATGCCAAATCTTCGTACAATTAGTGTGGCTAGCTATTGGAAACGCAACACCACCGAACTTATTCAGTTAGACACGGTGCAAATTATGGATGCATCTTGCCTCGAGAGATTGGTCATATGCGTTGATGATGTTCCACTACTAATCCAGGTCGCCAACGCACCAAAGTTGATGGTGTTGGGCTTTGCGTCGTACCCTGGCTGCCAACTTGTTATTGGACGCATAAACTATTTGGTAGAACAGCCTTCTTCTTGTTGAATTAACTCACATTTTTGTTATTTTTTTTGACATATGTACCATTGTCCTGTAGAGGATGATGCCCATAAGCTTGGAAAATTCTCTGTGCACAGTGAAGAACTTGGTTCTAAAATCTGACGGCCCTCGTCTGGATCAACTACTTGCATTTCTTAGATGCTTTCCCTGCACGGAGAAGCTATATATCCAGGTAAATTCGTTGTTGTTAACTGTTTACCACTATGAGCAAAAACTGTAGAGTTACATGGAGTTAACCTGTTATTACTTATTAGCCTAGATCAGTTGAACAATTGTACTAGAAGAACATCCACAATGGAGTTATATTATGTTGGTTCAAAACTAAACTTCTTGTCATACAATGTGTTGTATCTTGTGCATCTGTGAAGTTTCATATAAACACATGATAATATGTGATCTGTGTAAAAAAGAGAAGACATATGTAAATAGTGTGACTTACTATTTACACATCATTTGTTCTTTTTTTGTGTAGAACACAATGTATGTCCAGACTTTTAGTTTACATTTTTTTTGGAAACTTGGAAGTGTCAAAAGAAAAATGGGGTGCACCCGCAACTAGTTGCGGATTGGAGTTTCCCATGTTGGTAACCTTTCCCCAACTTTACAATGACAATAACAGATGTAAAAAAGTGCATCTATCAAATTGGAACGTGTCAGGGGATTATGTTGTTCCACGGTCCTCAATTAACACATGATTCAACTCACCTGAGATATTCATTAGTTGATAGCTATGAAGTACTTTGTTATTGTACTGACTACTTAATTTGACTTCTTTGCAGTTTTATAGAACCGGCAATAAGGTTCATGTGCTGCATAATGAGCCAGCCTGTCCCATTGAATGCCTTGATCTCCACCTCAAAGAAATTTCGATTTCTGACTACCGAGGAAGGAGAAATGATGTTATTGTCTCCAGGTTCTTTATACAGAACACTAGAATGCTCAAAGTAATGAATTTTGGTGTAAGATATCATCACAAGGAGATCTGGTGGGATACCCAGTTCAAGCAGCTAGACCTGAAGAACACCGCTTATAGAGATGTTGATTTTCAGTTTGGATATTTACCATCCTTAGATAAGTTCAGCTCGGACGGTGTTCTTAGCTGGTTGGTACATGACTTGTCAGTGGCTGATCCCTTTGCTAGAGGGATATATGCAAGAGAAGGGCCAATTTCTGCATAGTGTTAGTTTAACTCCCTATATTTTGTACTGGTCTGAACAATATATTTTATCACTCTGTTAATGTAGTTCAGACTTGATGTTATTCTTGTGAACATGGTCTAATATTCTAATGCTTTCGCGATGTATGTACTACTAGTGATATTTACAGAAGCTAGCAATTGTTTGACAAAATTTACTAAAAAAAGCCTGTAACGCATGTTCACATTCAGTTCGTCAATGCTAGTGTTCACAGAGGAAAGGTTTATTGTTCACAGAGGCTGACATGTGGGGCCCATGAGCCAGCAGAGTCCTCAACGTTTCAAAGGCGGCAGGGAATCAAAAAAAAATGAAGTAGCCACAAATTAGGGTAAAAAATAACTCCAAGAAAGGAAACTTCTTTTGTAAATAGAGGACGACATGCGGGTCCCATTTTGCACGGGATCGAAAGAAAAAAGGCAAGTGACCAAATATCAGGAGCCAAAAATAATCCACGAAAAGAAACTTTTATTGTACATAGAGGATGACATGTGGGTCCCATTTTGCAATAGCGGTCTCATAGTTTCCAGGCGGCACAGGATCAAAAGAAAAAGGAAGTAGCCAGAAATCAGGGTGTCAAAAAATCCATGAAAAGAAAGATTTCAATTGGGCTGCATCTGGACATCTGGGCCTTCGAACTATCGTGCTGGAAGCCTTTTGACTCGTACAATTTAAGCCCACTCCAAAACAGGAAAGTCCTATGCTTGGCAAAAACAAAAAACAAGGAGATTCAACATATAAGTTTGTTTATGTAAAAACAAAGATTTAATTTATCCCTTTGAAATAGCTCAGAGCGAAATACACTGTTTATTGTCTGCAAAATAATCAAGATATCACATGTTTCTTGTACGGGGAGGCTGACATCGGGGACCCATGAGCCAGCAGCGTCGTCAACGTTTTAAAGGCGGCAGGGGATCGAAAGAAAAAATAAACCAAAAATCAGTTGGTAAAAATCCAAGAAAATAAACATTTATCGTTCTAAGAGGATGACATGCGGGACCCTTGAGGCAGCAGCATCCTCAACCTTTGCATAAAGAGGATTTGCAGTACGGGGAGGCTGACATTGGGGACCCATGAGCCAGCAGCGTCGTCAACGTTTTCAAGGCGGCAGGAGATCGAAAGAAAAAATAAGCCAAAAATCAGTTGGTAAACAAAACCAAGAAAAGAAACAATTACCTTTCTGAGGGGATGACATGCGGGACCCATGAGGCAGCAGCATCCTCAACTATTCTAAGGCGGCAGGGGATCAAAAGAAAAAGGAAATAGCCGAAAATCAGAGGGTAAAAAATAAATCCAACAAAGGAAACTTTTAGGATTTGCTAAGAAACAGTCGACTTATTCTTTTTTGGCCATCAGTCGAATTTCTGTCCAACCAATTAGGCATCGCGATTGTGGACTTGCACGTGTTTCTCTGAGCCACTGTGTACCGTACTTAGGGCATGTACAATGGTAGAGAAGGCATGCCTTCCCTTACCCCGCCACATCAGCTAGAGAAGGCATTAGATATAAGTCATACAATGCATTATCTCTTACAGCCATCTCTAGCAATTAATACGAATAATTAAATTTTGGTAGGAAATTTGTTGCTAAGGGAAGACATATGTGATACAACGGAGAAAATAGTCTTCCCTTATTTCCTAAGAGATGATCCCTTAGCTAAGGGAAGACAACCTTCTCTCTCTTCGTTCTCTTTCCTCCAACTAAGCAAAAAATCTGACGTGGCATCTCTAAGGGAAGGCTGACATCACCGCATTGTACATGCCCTTAGCCATCTGCTATAGCTGCACACGTTTGTGTGGGGAGGTTTTGGATGTAAAACGCGTGCATGACTAAGTCAGCGGATAGATATTTACTGAACTTTTTGTGTAAATTTGTATATGACGAATTACAGTCCATTACACTGGTATTTACATGATTTGGAACATGTAAAATTAGGCAAACAAGTCTGTAATTTTACTTTCAAATCATGTAGACGATTTTCTTTCAGTTTCCCCATCTCACAGTTTACAGTCCATTACAACTATGTTTACATAATACAAAACATGTAATTTTCGCCAAACAACGTTTTAAGGTCTTTAAATCATGTATTATGGATTTTTTTTCTGTTTGCAACTTGTTTGTCTGTTGCTAATTATAGGGATTTAGCCCACATACAAGGCTTGGTAAAATTCTTTTTTTATGGGCTTGACTGATTTTTGCCTATGCCATGTGCCGTCTTATAATTTGAAGAAAAACTGACTTACGCTGAATTGAAAATCAGTCAGCTGACAAATAGACATCCCCAACTTTTATTGTTCATAGAGGATGACATGCGGCACCCATGAGCCAGCAGCCTCAACGTTTCAAAGTCGGCATGAGATCGAAAGAAAAAGGCAAGTGACCAAATATCAGGAGCCAAAGATAATCCAAGAAAAGAAACTTTATTGTACATAGAGGATGACATGCGGGTCCCATTTAGCATATCAACGTTTGAGAGGCGGCAGGCGATCGAAAGAAAAAGGCAAGTGACCAAATATGAGGTGCAAAAAAAAATCCAAGAAAAGTAAGTTTTATAGTACATAGAAGATGACATGCGGGTCCCATTTAGCATCAGCGGTATCACCGTTTGAGAAGCGGCGGGGATCAAAAGAAAAAAAGGAAATAACCAGAAATTAATTAGGGGTCAAAAATAAATCCACCAAAGGAAACTTTTATTGTTCATAGAGGATGACATGTGGGACCGACCTGCCAACAGCGTCCTCATCGTTTCAAAGGGGCGGGATCAAAAGAAAAAGGCAAATATCCAGAAATTAGGGGTAAAAAATAACTCCAAGAAAGGAAACTTTTATTGTTCGTAGAGGATGACATGCGGGACCCATGAGCCAGCAGAATCCTCAACGTTTCAAAGGCGGCAGGTGATCAAAAGAAAAAGGCAAGTGACCAAATATCAGGAGCCAAAAATAATCCAAGATTTATTGTACATAGAGGATGACATGCGGGTCCCATTTTGCACAGCGGTCTCAATGTTTCAAATGCGTCTTGAGATCAAAAGAAAAAGAAAGTAGCTAGAAATTAGGGGCTCAAAATAATCCAAGAAAAGAAAGTTGATGGACATAGAGGATGACATGAGGGGTTTAGCCAGCAGGTTCCTCAACGTTTCAAACGTGGCATGAGATCGAAAGAAAAAAGGCAAGTGACCAAATATCAAGAGCCAAAAATAATCCAAGAAAAGAAACTTGAATGTACATAGAGGATGACATGCGGGTCCCATATAGCAGCAGTGTATCAACGTTTGAGAGGCGGCAGGCGATCGAAAGAAAAAGGCAAGTGACCAAATATGAGGTGCCAAAAAAATCCAAGAAAAGAAAGTTTTATAGTACATAGTGGATGACATGCGGGTCCCATTTTGTAGCAGCGCTCTCAACGCTTCCAAGGCGGCACAGGACCAAAAGAAAAATGAAGTAGCCAGAAATCAGGGGTTGAAAAAATCCAAGAAAAGAAAGATTTCAATTGGGCTGCATCTGGACATCTGGCCTTCGAACTATCTTCTGGGCCTTTTGACTCGTACAATTTCAGCCCACTCCAAAACAGGAAAGTTCGGATTTTTCTAAAAAAAACAGGAAAGTCCTACTATGCTTCGCAAAAACAAAAAACAAGGAGATTCAACATATAAGTTTGTTTATGTAAATATAAAGATTTAATTTATCAGTTTGCAATAGCGCAGAGCGAAATACAAAGTTTATTGTCTGCAAAATAAGATATCACATGTTTCTTGTACGGGGAGGCTGACATCGGGGACCCATGAGCCAGCAGCGTCGTCAACGTTTCAAAGGCGGCAGGGGATCGAAAATAAAAAAAACCAAAAATAAGTTGGTAAAAAATCCAAGAAAAGAAAACATTTATCATTCGAGAGGATGACTGCGGGACCCATGAGGCGCAGCATCCTCAACGTTTATTGTTTATAGAGGTGACATGTGGGACCCGTGAGCCAGCAAGCGTCGTCAACGTTTTAAAGGCGGCGGAGATCGAAAGAAGAAAAAAAGCCAAAAATCAGTTGGTAAACAAAATCCAAGAAAGGAAACATTAACCTTTACGAGAGGATGACATGCGGGACCCATGAGGCAGCAGCATCCTCAACGATTCCAAGGCGCCAGGATCAAAAGAAAAAAAGGAAATAGCCAGAAATTAATTAGGGGTCAAAAATAAATCCACCAAAGGAAACTTTTATTTTTCATAGAGGATGACATATGGGACCGACCTGCCAACAGCGTCCTCATCGTTTCAAAGGGGGCAGGGGATGAAAAGAAAAAGGCAAATAGCAGAAATTAGGGGTCAAAAATAAATCCAAGAAAGGAAACTTTTATTGGTCGTAGAGGATGACATGCGGGACCCATGAGCCGCTTACTCAACGTTTCAAAGGCGGCATGAGATCGAAAGAAAAAGGCAAGTGACAAAATATCAGGAGCCAAAAATAATCCAAGATTTAGTGTACATAGAGGATGTCATGTGGGTCCCATTTTGCAGCAGCGGTCTCAATGTTTGAAATGCGGCTTGAGATCGAAAGAAAAAGAAAGTAGCTAGTAATTAGGGGGTAAAAAAATCCAAGAAAAGAAAGCTGATGGACATAGAGGATGACATGTGGGTCCCATTTTGCAGCAGCGGTCTCAATGTTTGAAATGCGGCTTGAGATCAAAAGAAAAAGAAAGTACCTAGTAATTAGGGGGTCAAAAAAAATCCAAGAAAAGAAAGTTGATGGACATAGAGGATGACATGCGGGTCCCTTGAGCCAGCGCTTACTCAACGTTTCAAGAGGGCGGGGATCAAAAGAAAAAGGCAAGCCAAAAATCAGAGGGTGAAAAAAATCCAACAAAGGAAAGTTTTATAGCACATAGAGGATGACATGCGGGTCCCATGAGCCAGCAGGTTCCTCAACGTTTCAAACGTGGCATGAGATCGAAAGAAAAGGCAAGTGACCAAATATCAGGAGCCAAAAATAATCCAAGATTTATTGTACATAGAGGATGACATGTGGGTCCCATTTTGCAGCAGCGGTCTCAATGTTTGAAAGCGGCTTGAGATCAAAAGAAAAAGAAAGTACCTAGTAATTAGGGGGTCAAAAAAAATCCAAGAAAAGAAAGTTGATGGACATAGAGGATGACATGCGGGTCCCTTGAGCCAGCAGCTTACTCAACGTTTCAAAGGGGGCGGGGATCAAAAGAAAAGGCAAGCCAAAAATCAGAGGGTGAAAAAAAATCCAACAAAGGAAAGTTTTATAGCACATAGAGGATGACATGCGGTCCCATGAGCCAGCAGGTTCCTCAACGTTTCAAACGTGGCATGAGATCGAAAGAAAAAGGCAAGTGACCAAATATCGGGAGCCAAAAATAATCCAAGATTTATTGTACATAGAGGATGACACGTGGGTCCCATTTTGCAGCAGCGGTCTCAATGTTTGAAATGCGGCTTGAGATCAAAAGAAAAAGAAAGTAGCTAGTAATTAGGGGGTCAAAAAAATCCAAGAAAAGAAAGTTGATGGACATAGAGGATGACATGCGGGTCCCTTGAGCCAGCAGCTTACTCAACGTTTCAAAGGGGGCAGGGGATCAAAAGAAAAAGGCAAGCCAAAAATCAGAGGGTGAAAAAAATCCAACAAAGGAAACTTTTATAGCACATAGAGGATGACATGCGGGTCCCAGCCGGCAGGTACCGTTTCAAACGTGGCAGTGATCGAAAGAAAAGTCAAGTGACCAAATATGAGGTGCCAAAAAAAATCCAAGAAAAGAAAGTTTTATAGTACATAGAGGATGACATGCGGGTCCCATTTAGCGAGCGGTATCACCGTTTGAGAGGCGGGGATCGAAAGAAAAGTCAAGTGACCAAATATGAGGTGCCAAAAAAATCCAAGAAAGAAAGTTTTATAGTACATAGAGGATGACATGCGGGTCCCATTTAGCAGCAGCGGTATCACATTTGAGAGGCGAGGTGATCGAAAGAAAAAGTCAAGTGACCAAATATGAGGTGCCAAAAAAATCCAAGAAAAGAAAGTTTTATAGTACATAGAGGATGACATGCGGGTCCCATTTAGCGGCAGCGGTATCACCGTTTGAGAGGCGGCAGAGGATCGAAAGAAAAAGGTAAGTGACCAAATATGAGGTGCCAAAAATAATTCAAGAAAAGAAAGTTTTATAGTACATAGAGGATGACATGCGGGTCCCATCAGCGGTATCACCGTTTGAGAGGCGGCGGGGATCGAAAGAAAAAGGCAAGTGACCAAATTTGAGGTGCCAAAAAAACTCCAAGAAAAGAAAGTTGATTGCACATAGAGGATGACATGCGGGTCCCATTTAGCACAGCGGTCTCAACGTTTCAAGGCGGCAAGGGATCAAAAGAAAAAGGAAGTAGCCAGAAATCGGGGGTCAAAAAAATCCAAGAATAGAAAGAATTTTGGTTCATAGAGGATGACATGCGGGACCCATGATCCTGCATCGTAAACGGCTCGATCGGAGAACGTTGAACGAGATGGCGCGATCTAGAAAAAAACAATGCCAGAGAGGCTGCCATCTGGGCCCTACATCCCTCGGCGGTGCGGATTTGCGTTGACTCGGCCGGCGAACCCGAGATTTCGAGATGCACCACGTCCCGGGCCACCATACGCCACGTTTTGGCCGCTTTCGTCGGGCTAGGTGGCCTCGATACGTCTCCAACGTATCGATAATTTCTTATGTTCCATGCCACTTTATTGATGATACCTACATGTTTTATGCACATTATATGTCGTATTTATGCGTTTTCGGAACTAACCTATTAACAAGATGCCGAAGTGCCAGTTCTGTTTTCTGCTGTTTTTGGTTTCGAAATCCTAGTAACGAAATATTCTCGGAATTGGACGAAATCACCTCCCGGGTTCCTATTTTGCCGGGAAGCATCCGGAACACCAGAGCCGCCGGAGGGGGGCCTGTGGGCCCAGATGACATGGTGGCGCGGCCCGGGCCCGGCCGCGCCACCCTATGGTCTCGTCGCCTCGTTGACCCTCTGCGCCGCCTCTTCGCCTATATAAAGCCCCTGCATCGAAACCCTTACGGAGGAAGCCACGATACGAGAAAAGTTCCGAGCCGCCGCCATCGCGAAGCCAAGATGCGGGGACAGGTCTCTGTTCGGCACCTGCCGGACGGGGAAGTGCCCGGAAGGCTTCTCCATCGACACCCCCATCTCCACCGCCATCTTCATCACCGCTGCTGCTCCCATGAGGAGGAGTAGTTCTCCATCGAGGCTCGGGGCTGTACCGGTAGCTATGTGGTTCATCTCTCTCTATGTAGTTCAATACAATAATCTCATGAGCTGCCTTACATGATTGAGATTCATATGATGATGCTTGTAATCTAGATGTCATTATGCTAGTCAAGTGGGTTTTACTTATGTGATCTCCGGAGACTCCTTGTCCCACGTGTGTAAAGGTGACAGTGTGTGCACCGTGTGGGTCTCTTAGGCTATATTTCACGAAGTACTTATTCACTGTTGAAGAGCGTAGTGAAGTGCTTATTTATATCTCTTTATGATTGCAATGTGCATCGTATCACAATTTATCTATGTGCTACTCTAGCAAAGTTATTAAAGTAGTTTTATTCCTCCTGCATGTGTGCAAAGGTGACAGTGCGTGCACCGTGTTAGTACTTGGTTTATGCTATGATCATGATCTCTTGTAGATTGCGAAGTTAACTATTGCTATGATAATATTGATGTGATCTATTCCTCCTACATATGCATGAAGGTGACAGTGTGCATGCTATGCTAGTACTTGGTTTAGTCTTTTGATCTATCTTACACTTAAGGTTACCTAAACATGAGCATTATTGTGGAGCTTGTTAACTCCGGCATTGAGGGTTCGTGTAATCCTACGCAATGTGTTCATCATCCAACAAAAGTGTAGAGTATGCATTTATCTATTCTGTTATGTGATCAATGTTGAGAGTGTCCACTAGTGAAAGTGTAATCCCTAGGCCTTGTTCCTAAATACTGCTGAGTTACTACGCTTGTTTCTGTTTTACTGTGTTACTACTGCTGCAATACTACCACCATCAACTACACGCCAGCAAGCTATTTTTGGCACCGTTGCTACTGCTCATATATATTCATACCACTGTATTTCACTATCTCTTCGCCGAACTAGTGCACCTATTAGGTGTGTTGGGGACACAAGAGACTTCTTGCTTTGTGGTTGCGGGGTTGCATGAGAGGGATATCTTTGACCTCTTCCTCCCTGAGTTCGATAAACCTTGGGTGATCCACTTAAGGGAAAACTTGCTGCTGTTCTACAAACCTCTGCACTTGGAGGCCCAACACTGTCTACAGGAAAGGAGGGGAACGTAGACATCAAGCACTTTTCGGCGCCGTTGCCGGGGAGGAAAGGTAAAGGTACTCACACTCCGGATCTCGGCTACTAAGCTATTTTCCTGGCGCCATTGTAAGTACTCGAAGCTATTTCCTTTAGACTCTGCAATTGCGACATTTGGTTTCGTGTTTACACTAGTTAGGCATAATGGAAAACAACAAAAATATGAGAGATCTTTATGAACTTTATCTTGAATTAGGACATGATGTGTTTGAAGAGAGAATTAAGAAACCCATGGAACTTTATATGCATGCTAATGGGAATGTTGTTACTATGAATGCTTTGAACACCATTGTTGCTAATGCTATGGAAAATTCTAAGCTTGGGGAAGCTGGCTTTGATGAGCATGATATTTTTAGTCCCCCAAGCATTGAGGAGAAAATTTACTTTGATGATACTTTGCCTCCCATTTATGATGATTATAATGATAGTAGTCTTTTGTTACCACCTGTTATGGAGGATAAATTTGATTATGATTACAATATACCTCCTATATTTGATAGCTACTTTGTTGAATTTGCTCCCACTACAATTAATAAGAATGACTATGCTTATGTTGGGAGTAGTAATTATTTTATGCATGAGACTCATGATAAGAATGCTTTAAGTGATAGTTATATTGTTGAGTTTGCTCATGATGCTACTGAAAGTTATTATGAGAGAGGAAAATATGGTTGTAGAAATTTTCATGTTACTAAAATGCCTCTCTATGTGCTGAAATTTTTGAAGCTACACTTGTTTTATCTTCCTATGCTTGTTACTTTGCTCTTCATGAACTTGTTTATTTACAAGATTCCTATGCATAGGAAGCATGTTAGACTTAAATGTGTTTTGAATTTGCCTCTTGATGCTCTCTTTTGCTTCAACTTCTATTTCTTGCGAGTGCATCATTAAAACTGCTGAGCCCATCTTAATGGCTATAAAGAAAGAACTTCTTGGGAGATAACCCATGTGTTTATTTTACTACAGCAATTTTTGTTTTGTTGAGTCTTGGAAGTTGTTTACTACTGTAGCAACCTCTCCTTATCATGTTTTTGTGCCAAGTAAAGTTTCTATGTCAAAGTTGATGTTATATTTGGGATCGCTGCGCAGAAACAGCATTGCTGTCTGTCACGAATCTGGGCACAGTTCTCTGTAGAAAATTCGAAAAAATCTGCCAATTTACGAGCGTGATCCTCAGATATGTACGCAACTTTCATTAGTTTTGAGTTTTTCCATTTGAGCAAGTCTGGTGCCATCTTAAAATTCGTCTTTACGGACTGTTCTGTTTTTGACAGATTCTGCCTTTTATTTCGCATTGCCGCTTTTGTTAAGTTGAATGAGTTTCTTTGTTCCATTAACTTTCAGAAGTTTTGTGCAATGTCCAGAAGTGTTAAGAATGATTGTGTCACCTCTGAACATGTGAATTTTTGATTATGCACTAACCCTCTAATGAGTTTGCTTGAAGTTTGGTGTGAAGGAAGTTTTCAAGGGTCAATAGAAGAGGGTGATATAATGTGATCGAGAAGAGTGAAAGGTCTAAGCTTGGGGATGCCCCGGTGGTTCATCCCTGCATATTTCAAGAAGACTCAAGCATCTAAGCTTGGGGATGCCCAAGGCATCCCCTTCTTCATCGACAACTTATCAGGTTTCTTCTAGTGAAACTATATTTTTATTCCATCACATCCTATGTATTTTACTTGGAGCGTCTGTGTGCTTTTATTTTTGTTTTTGTTTTGTTATCTTAGTTCTCTGAATAAGTTCATCCTTGTGTGGGAGAGAGACACGCTCCGCTGGTTCGTATGAACACATGTGTTCTTAGCTCATAATATTCATGGCGAAGTTTCTTCTTCGTTAAATTGTTATATGGTTGGAATTGGAAAATGCTACATGTAGTAATTCTAAAATGTCTTGGGTAATGTGATACTTGGCAATTGTTGTGTTCATGTTTAAGCTCTTGCATCATATACTTTGCACCTATTAATGAAGAAATACATAGAGCTTGCTAAAATTTGGTTTGCATAATTGGTTTCTCTAAGGTCTAGATAATATCTAGTATTGAGTTTTGAACAACAAGGAAGACGGTGTAGAGTCTTATAATGTTTACAATATGTCTTTTATGTGAGTTTTGCTGCACCTGTTCATCCTTGAGTTTGCTTCAAATAACATTGCTAGCCTAAACCTTGTATCGAGAGGGAATACTTCTCATGCATCCAAAATCCTTGAGCCAACTACTATGCCATTTGTGTCCACCATACCTACCTACTACATGGTATTTCTCCGCCATTCCAAAGTAAATTGCTTGAGTGCTACCTTTAAAATTCCATCATTCACCTTTGCAATATATAGCTCATGGGACAAAATAGCCTTAAAAACTATCGTAGTATTGAATATGTACTTATGCACTTTATCTTTTATTAAGTTGCTTGTTGTGCGATAACCATGTTTCTGGGGAACGCCATCAACTATTGTTGAATATCATGTGAGTTGCTATGCATGTCCGTCTTGTCTGAAGGATCTATCATTTTAGTGGTTGGAGCATGCAAAATTGTTAGAGAAGAACATTGGGCCGCTAACTAAAGCCATGCATCATGGTGGAAGTTTCAGTTTTGGACATATATCCTCAATCTCATATGAGAATAATAATTGTTGCTACATGCTTATGCATTAAAGAGGAGTCCATTATCTGTTGTCCATGTTGTCCCGGTATGGATGTCTAAGTTGAGAATAATCAAAAGCGAGAAATCCAAAATGCGAGCTTTCTCCTTAGACCTTTGTACAGGCGGCATGGAGGTACCCCTTTGTGACACTTGGTTGAAACATGGCATGCAAAGACCCGGTAGTCCAAGCTAAGTAGGACGAGGTGCGGGCACTATTAGTATACTATGCATGAGGCTTGCAACTTGTAAGATATAATTTTCATAACTCATATGCTTTATTACTACCGTTGACAAAATTGTTTCATGTTTTCAAAATAAAAGCTCTAGCACAAATACAGCAATCGATGCTTTCCTCTTTGAAGGACCATTCTTTTACTTTTATTGTTGAGTCAGTTTACCTATCTCCTTCCACCTAAGAAGCAAACACTTGTGTGAACTGTGCATTGATTCCTACATACTTGCATATTGCACTTGTTATATTACTTTATGTTGACAATATCCATGAGATATACATGTTATAAGTTGAAAGCAACCGCTGAAACTTAATCTTCCTATGTGTTGCTTCAACACCTTTACTCTGATTTATTGCTTTATGAGTTAACTCTTATGCAAGACTTATTGATGCTTGTCTTGAAGTACTATTCATGAAAAGTCTTTGCTTTATGATTCAGTTGTTTACTCATGTCATTACCTTTGCTTTGATCGCTGCATTCATTACATATGTTTACAAATAGTATGATCAAGATTATGATGGCATGTCACTTCAGAAATTATCTTTGTTATCGTTTTACCTGCTCGGGACGAGCAGAACTAAGCTTGGGGATGCTGATACGTCTCCAACGTATCGATAATTTCTTATGTTCCATGCCACTTTATTGATGATACCTACATGTTTTATGCACATTATATGTCGTATTTATGCGTTTTCGAAACTAACCTATTAACAAGATGCCGAAGTGCCAGTTCCTGTTTGCTGTTTTTGGTTTCAGAAATCCTAGTAACGAAATATTCTCGGAATTGGACGAAATCACCTCCCAGGTTCCTATTTTGCCCGGAAGCATCCAGAACACCCGAGAGCCGGAGGGGGCTGGTGGGCCAGATGACATGGTGGCGCGGCCCAGGCCCGGCCGCGCCACCCTATGGTCTCGTCGCCTCGTTGACCCTCTGCGCCGCCTCTTCGCCTATATAAAGCCCCTGCATCGAAAACCCTTACGGAGGAAGCCACGATACGAGAAAAGTTCCGAGCCGCCGCCATCGCGAAGCCAAGATCTGGGGACAGGAGTCTCTGTTCCGGCACCCGCCGGGACGGGAAATGCCCCGGAAGGCTTCTCCATCGACACCGCTGCCATCTCCACCGCCATCTTCATCACCGCTGCTGCTCCCATGAGGAGGGAGTAGTTCTCCATCGAGGCTCGGGGCTGTACCGGTAGCTATGTGGTTCATCTCTCTCCTATGTAGTTCAATACAATAATCTCATGAGCTGCCTTACATGATTGAGATTCATATGATGATGCTTGTAATCTAGATGTCATTATGCTAGTCAAGTGGGTTTTACTTATGTGATCTCCGGAGACTCCTTGTCCCACGTGTGTAAAGGTGACAGTGTGTGCACCGTGTGGGTCTCTTAGGCTATATTTCACGAAGTACTTATTCACTGTTGAAGAGCGTAGTGAAGTGCTTATTTATATCTCTTTATGATTGCAATGTGCATCGTATCACAATTTATCTATGTGCTACTCTAGCAAAGTTATTAAAGTAGTTTTATTCCTCCTGCATGTGTGCAAAGGTGACAGTGCGTGCACCGTGTTAGTACTTGGTTTATGCTATGATCATGATCTCTTGTAGATTGCGAAGTTAACTATTGCTATGATAATATTGATGTGATCTATTCCTCCTACATATGCATGAAGGTGACAGTGTGCATGCTATGCTAGTACTTGGTTTAGTCTTTTGATCTATCTTACACTTAAGGTTACCTAAACATGAGCATTATTGTGGAGCTTGTTAACTCCGGCATTGAGGGTTCGTGTAATCCTACGCAATGTGTTCATCATCCAACAAAAGTGTAGAGTATGCATTTATCTATTATGTTATGTGATCAATGTTGAGAGTGTCCACTAGTGAAAGTGTAATCCCTAGGCCTTGTTCCTAAATACCTGAGTTACTACTGCTTGTTTACTGTTTTACTGTGTTACTACTGCTGCAATACTACCACCATCAACTACACGCCAGCAAGCTATTTTCTGGCACTGTTGCTACTGCTCATATATATTCATACCACCTGTATTTCACTATCTCTTCGCCGAACTAGTGCACCTATTAGGTGTGTTGGGGACACAAGAGACTTCTTGCTTTGTGGTTGCAGGGTTGCATGAGAGGGATATCTTTGACCTCTTCCTCCCGAGTTCGATAAACCTTGGGTGATCCACTTAAGGGAAAACTTGCTGCTGTTCTACAAACCTCTGCACTTGGAGGCCCAACACTGTCTACAGGAAAGGAGGGGGTAGACATCAGCCTCAAAAACGAGAAAAAAAAAGTTTTGACATGCACCACGGAGGGACCAAAATCGTCGGCCATGGTACACCAGCAACCACGGCGCGACTTCAACTTCGTCGGCCATGGCAACTTTTCTTGTAGTGCTAGTTAAGAGGCTTACTAGGGACTTATTGTTTGTTTACATAACACACATGTATTAATGTTTCGGTTAATACAATTATAGCATGGTATATAAACATTTATCATAAACATAAAGATATATAATAACCACTTTTATTATTGCCTCTTGGGCATATCTCCAACAGAACCCTTTGGATACCACAGCCCGAGAGTAGGAGTATGAACAAGGTATCTTAGAATCCGTTTGACCGCCATCAAATGGCTCTCCTTAGGAGCAGATTGAAAACGAGCACACATCCCTACACTTAGCATGATATCCGGCCTAGAGGCACAAAGGTAGAGCAAGGATCCTATCATGGAACGGTATACCTTTATATCCACATCCTTCTCACCATCACATGAGCCAAGTTGCCCCTTTACGGGCATGGGTGTCTTCATTGGGTTCGCATTGGTCATGTCAAACTTCTTGAGCATGTCCTTCACATACTTTTCTTGAGAGATGAAGGTGCCTTTTGCAAGTTGCCTCACTTGGAAGCCTAGGAAGAACTTCAACTCTCCCATCATGGACATCTCAAATTTCCTAGTCATCAATAGCTCAAAAGCTTTGTTATGATTGGGGTTAGTTCCACCAAATATAATATCATCAACATATATTTGACATATAAACAAGCCACCCCCTTTAACCCGCTTGGTGAAAAGGGTGGAATCGACCGTACCCATGCAAAACCCATCTTGTAGTAGGAAATCCCTAAGGAACTCATACCAAGCACGTGGAGCTTGCTTGAGACCGTAGAGTGCCTTATGGAGTAAATACACATGGTTGGGTCGGCATGGGTCTTCGAAACCCGGGGGTTGAGCTACATATGCGGTTTCTTTTAGAGGACCATTCAAAAATGCACTTTTCACATCCATTTGATATAGTTTGAAATTGTGGAAAGATGCAAATGCAAGCAAAAGACGAATAGCTTCAAGACGGGCTACCGGCGCAAAGGTATCCTCAAAATCCATACCTTCTATTTGGGCAAACCCTTGCGCCACTAACCTTGCTTTATTTCTAATGACAATGCCATTCTCATCTTGCTTGTTCTTGAATACCCATTTGGTCCCAATAACATTGATGCGATGATCCTTGGGTCTCTCAACTAGAGACCATACTTCATTACGAGTGAAACACTCCAATTCTTCTTGCATGGCAATAACCCAATCCGGATCAACCAAGGCTTCATGTACCTTGAGTGGCTCAAAACTAGACACAAAAGCATGATGTTGACAATAAGTGATAAGTAATGCATGGTGTCTACGAGTTACCACTCCTTTTGAGATGCTACCAAGGACATGATCTACTTTCATGTCACTTGCCCTTGTAGCCGCCTTGATCTTCCGAATGGTTCCTTCATGATCAATGAATTCATCTCTTGCTAATACTTGATCATGAGGGACAACTTGAGCTTGAACATGAGTTGAGGATGTTTCTTGATCATCATCATGGTCTTGCTCAGTGGGTTGAGGACTTTCTTCTTGTTCTTCGGAATGTGGCTCATCTTGAGTGGAGGATAAATCTTGGGTTGCACTTGATGGTTCAACTTGAGTTGAGCTAGGCTCAACTTGAGGTGAGCTTGATACTTCTACTCCATCACCTTGATCATCATTATGAACTTCCATGGGCCGGATGTGTCCAATGCCCATATGCTTGATGGCACTAGATGGATCATCATCATTACCTGCAACACATGGAACAACTTGCTCCACTTGGGAGCCATTATCCTCCAAGAACACCACATCACAAGATACTTCAATAGTCCCAGTGGACCGGTTGTAGTATCTATAGGCGTGGGAGTTCTCCGCATATCCAACAAATATGCCCTCTATGGTTCTAGTTTCAAATTTACCAAGCTTCCCTTTATTGTTCTTAACAAGACATTTGCATCCAAAGACACGAATGTACATGACATTAGGCTTGTTACCTGTGAGAAGCTCGTATGGAGTTTTGTTGTGGAGGGGGCGGAGGAAGAGCCGGTTGGAGTAGTGGACAGCTGTAGAGATGGCTTCTCCCCAAAAGTTGTGGGGTGAGTTGAATTCACTCAACATGGTTCTTGCCATCTCAATGATAGTCCGGTTCTTCCTTTCAACAACACCATTTTGTTGAGGGGTATATGGAGCTGAAAACTCATGCTTGATGCCCTCATCATCAACAAACTCTTGCATAGTGTAGTTCTTGAACTCGGTGCCATTGTCGGTCCTAATCGCCTTGATCTCGGATTCATATGTACGTTGAGCTTTCTTGGCGAAGGTGATGAACTCTCTATGGGTCTCATCCTTAGACTTAAGTGTTGGAGATATGCCCAAGAGGCAATAATAAAAGTGGTTATTATATATCTTTATGTTTATGATAAATGTTTATATACCATGCTATAATTGTATTAACGAAACATTGATACATGTGTGATATGTAAACAACAAAGAGTCCCTAGTAAGCCTCTTAACTAGCTTGTTGATTAATAGATGATTAGTTTCATAATCATGAACATTGGATGTTATTAATAACAAGGTTATATCATTGTATGAATGATGTAATGGACACACCCAATTAAGCGTAGCATAAGATCAAGTCATTAAGTTATTTGCTATAAGCTTTCGATACATAGTTACCTAGTCCTTATGACCATGAGATCATATAAATCACTTATACCGGAAAGGTACTTTGATTACATCAAACGCCACTGCGTAAATGGGTGGTTATAAAGGTGGGATTAAGTATCCGGAAAGTATGAGTTGAGGCATATGGATCAATAGTGGGATTTGTCCATCCCGATGACGGATAGATATACTCTGGGCCCTCTCGGTGGAATGTCGTCTAATGTCTTGCAAGCATATGAATAAGTTCATAAGAGACCACATACCACGGTACGAGTAAAGAGTACTTGTCGGAGACGAGGTTGAACAAGGTATAGTGTGATACCGATGATCAAACCTCGGACAAGTAAAATATCGCGTGACAAAGGGAATTGGTATCATATGTGAATGGTTCATTCGATCACTAAAGTCATCGTTGAATATGTGGGAGCCATTATGGATCTCCAGATCCCGCTATTGGTTATTGGTCGGAGTGAGTACTCAACCATGTCCGCATAGTTCACGAACCGTAGGGTGACACACTTAAAGTTGGATGTTGAAATGGTAGTACTTGAATATGGAATGAAGTTGGAATATTTGTTCGGAGTCCCGGATGGGATCCCGGACATCACGAGGAGTTCCGGAATGGTCCGGAGAATAAGATTCATATATAGGATGTCATTTTATGTGAATAAAATGATGCGGAAGGTTCTATGGAAGGTTCTAGAAGGTTCTAGAAAAGTCCGGAAGAAACCACCAAGGAAGGTGGAGTCCACATGGGACTCCACCTCCATGGCCGGCCAACCCTAGTGGGGGAGGAGTCCCAAGTGGACTCCCCCTTAGGGGGCCGGCCACCCCCCCATGGAAGGTGGAATTCCCACCTCTAGTGGGAGGGAAAGTTTCCCACCATATGGAAGGTTTTGGTTTCGGGTCTTATTCGAAGACTTGGACACCAACACTTGGGATCCACCTATATAAACAAGGGCCAAGGGAGGGGGCCGGCCACCCCAAGACCACAAGCTGGCCGCCCCCCATAGAGTGGCCGGCCACCCCCTCCCAAACCCTAGCTTTGCTCCTCCACTTCATATTGCCCGCATAGCTTAGCGAAGCTCCGCCGGACTTCTACACCGCCACCGACACCACGCCGTCGTGCTGTCGGATTCAAGAGGAGCTACTACTTCCGCTGCCCGCTGGAACGGGGAGGTGGACGTCGTCTTCATCAACAACCGAACGTGTGACCGAGTACGGAGGTGCTGCCCGTTCGTGGCGCCGGAACCGATCGTGATCAAGATCTTCTACGCGCTTTTGCAAGCGGCAAGTGAACGTCTACCGCAGCAACAAGAGCCTCCTCTTGTAGGCTTTGGAATCTCTTCAAGGGTGAGTCTCGACAATCCCCTCGTTGCTACCATCTTCTAGATTGCATCTTGGCTTGGATTGCGTGTTCGCCGTAGGAAAATTTTTGTTTTCTATGCTACGTTATCCTACAGTGGTATCAGAGCCGTGTCTATGCATAGATGGTTGCACGAGTAGAACACAATGGTTTGTGGGCGTTGATGCTCTTGTTATCTTTAGTTGAGTACTTTGCATCTTTGTGGCATAGTGGGATGAAGCGGCTCGGGCTAACTTTACATGACCGCGTTCATGAGATTTGCTCCACGCTTGACATGCAACTTGTATTGCATAAGTGGCTTTGCGGGTGTCTGTCTCTCCTACTATAGTGAAGATTCAATTTACTCTTCTATTGACAACACTAGTATCACCGTTGTGGTTCATGTTCGTAGGTAGATTGGATCTTGCTCGAAAACCCTAAACCACGTAAAATATGCAAACCAAATTAGAGAACGTCTAACTTGTTTTTGCAGGGTTTGGTGATGTGATATGGCCATAATGTGATGATGAATATGTATGAGATGATCATTATTGTATTGTGGCAACCGGCAGGAGCCTTATGGTTGTCTTTAAATTTCATGTTGAGTAGTATTTCAAAGTAGTTGTAATAGTTGCTACATGGAGGACGATCATGAAGACGGCGCCATTGACCTTGGTGCTTCGCCGACGATGATGGAGATCATGCCCGTTGATGATGGAGATCATGTCCACGCTTTGGAGATCAAGATCAAAGGCGCAAAGACAAAAGGGCCATATCATATCACATATGAACTGCATGTGATGTTAATCCTTTTATGCATCTTATTTTGCTTAGATCGCGACGGTAGCATTATAAGATGATCCCTCTCACTAAAATCTCAAGATAATAAAGTGTTCATCCTTAGTAGCACCGTTATCAAGTCTTATCGTTTCGAAGCATCTCGTGATGATCGGGTGTGATAGATTCGATAAGTACATATAACGGGTGCAAGACAGTTTTGCACATGCGGATACTAAGGTGGCCTTGACGAGCCTAGCATGTAAAGACATGGTCTCGGAACACGTGATACCGAAAGGTAGAGCATGAATCATATGATTGATATGATGAACACTTTGAGTGTTCGCCATTGAAATTACATCTTGTCTCGTGATGATCGGGCATAGGTGTGATGGATTTGGTTCGTGTGATCACTAAGACAATGCGAGGGATATTGTTTTGAGTGGGAGTTCACCTAGATTTTTAATTATGTAGAATTAAAATTTGAACTCAATTTGTCATAAACTTAGTCTAAACTATTGCAAATATGTTGTAGATATGGCGTCCTCAATCAATTTTAACCAGTTCCTAGAGAAAGAAAAGCTTAAGAGCAACGGTAGCAACTTCACCGACTGGTTCCGTCATGTGAGGATCTTCCTCAATGGCGGAAATCTGCAATATGTGCTTGATGCACCGCTAGGTGACCCTCCTGCAGAAACTGAAACCGATGAAGTAAAGAATGTTTACATGACTCGGAAAACTCGGTACTCTCAAGTTCAGTGTGCCATCTTATGCAGTCTGGAATCCGATCTTCAAAAACGTTTTGAGCACCACGATCCTCATGAGTTGATAAAAGAGTTGAAGACTATTTTTGAGACTCATGCGGCCGTGGAATGCTATGAAGCATCGAAACACTTTTTCAGCTGTATGATGGAAGAAGGCAGCTCCATCAGTGAGCACATGCTCGTTATGACCGGGCATGCGAAGAAACTCAGTGACTTGGGAATAGTGATTCCTAACAGACTGGGGATTAATCGTGTCCTTCAATCACTGCCACCAAGTTATAAGAACTTTGTGATGAACTACAATATGCAGAACATGAACAAGGAGTTTCCTGAACTCTTTGGCATGCTAAAAGCTGCTGAGATTGAGATCAAGAAAGAGCACCAAGTGTTGATGGTCAACAAGACCACCAGCTTCAAGAAACAGGGCAAGTCTAAAGGCAAGAACAAGAAGAGTGGCAAGAAAGCTGCCACGCCTCCTGTGAAACCTAAGTCTGGCCCTAAGCCTGATGCTGAGTGCTATTACTGCAAGGAGAAGGGACACTGGAAGCGTAATTGCTCCAAGTATTTGGCGGATCTGAAGAGCGGCCTTATCAAGAAAAAGAAAGAAGGTATATCTGATATACATGTTATAGATGTTTATCTCACTAGTTCTCGTTCTAGTACCTGGGTATTTGATACTGGTTCGGTTGCTCATATTTGTAACTCGAAACAGGAACTAAAGAATAAACGACAACTGCTGAAAGATGAAGTGACGATGCGCGTTGGAAACGGATCCAAGGTCAATGTGATCGCAGTCGGGACACTTCCTCTACATCTACCTTCGGGATTAGTTTTAAGCCTAAATAATTGTTATTATGTACCCGCGTTGAGCATGAACATTATATCAGGATCTTGTTTAATGCAAGACGGTTATTCATTCAAGTCTGAGAATAATGGTTGTTCTATTTTTATGAATAATATCTTTTATGGTCGAGCACCACAAAAGAATGGCTTATTTCTGTTAGATCTCGATAGTAGTAATACGCATATACATAACATTGATGCTAAGCGAATTAAATTGAATGATAATTCTACTTATATGTGGCACTGTCGTCTTGGTCATATTGGAGTGAAACGCATGAAGAAACTCCATACCGATGGATTACTTGAATCACTTGACTTTGAGTCACTTGATAGATGCGAAGCATGTCTGATGGGAAAAATGACTAAGACTCCATTCTCGGGTATGATGGAGCGAGCTACTGACTTATTGGAAATCATACACACAGATGTATGTGGACCAATGAGTGTAGCATCGCGCGGTGGTTATCGTTATGTTCTAACCTTCACAGATGATTTGAGTAGATATGGGTATATCTATTTAATGAAACATAAATCCGAAACTTTCGAGAAGTTTAAGGAATTCCAAAGTGAAGTAGAAAATCAACGTAACAAGAAGATTAAATTTCTACGATCTGATCGCGGAGGTGAATATCTGAGTTATGAGTTTAGCATGCATTTAAAGAAATGCGGAATACTTTCACAATTGACACCGCCGGGAACACCACAACGAAACGGTGTGTCCGAACGTCGTAATCGAACTCTCTTAGATATGGTTCGTTCTATGATGTCTCTTACTGATTTGCCGTTATCATTTTGGAGTTATGCATTAGAGACAGCCGCATTCACTTTAAATAGAGCACCATCAAAATCCGTTGAAACGACGCCGTATGAATTATGGTTTAATAAGAAACCTAAGCTGTCGTTCCTAAAAGTTTGGGGTTGCGAAGCCTATGTAAAAAAGTTACAACCGGACAAGCTAGAACCCAAAAGCGGAGAAATGCGTCTTCATAGGATACCCTAAGGAAACTATAGGGTACACTTTCTATCACAGATCCGAAGGCAAGATCTTTGTTGCTAAGAACGGAACCTTTCTTGAGAAAGAATTTCTCACTAAAGAAGTGACTGGAAGAAAAGTAGAACTCGATGAGATTGAAGAATCTCTACTCGTTGATCAGAGTAGCGCAGTACCGGAAAATGTTCCTGTACCACCTACACCGGCAACAGAGGAAGCTAATGATAATGATCATGAAACTTCAAATGAGACAGCTACTGAACCTCGCAGATCGACAAGGGATCGTGCCACTCCAGATTGGTATGATCCTTGTCTAAATGTCATGATTGTGGATAACAATGATGAGGACCCTGCGACGTATGAAGAAGCGATGATGAGCCCAGATTCCAACAAATGGCAAGAAGCCATGAAATCCGAAATGGGATCCATGTATGATAACAAAGTATGGACTTTGGTAGACTTACCTGATAGCCGCAAGGCTGTCGAGAATAAATGGATCTTTAAAAGAAAAACAGATGCTGATGGTAATATTACTGTCTATAAAGCTCGACTTGTCGCAAAGGGTTTCCGACAAATTCAAGGTGTTGACTACGATGAGACTTTCTCACCTGTAGCGAAGCTAAAATCTGTGAGGATTTTGTTAGCAATAGCTGCATTTTTCGATTATGAGATTTGGCAGATGGATGTCAAAACGGCGTTCCTTAATGGTGACATTGAGGAAGAGTTGTATATGGTACAACCCAAAGGTTTTGTCGATCCTAAAAATGCTGACAAAGTATGCAAACTTCAGCGTTCAATCTATGGACTGAAGCAAGCATCGAGAAGTTGGAACCGACGTTTTGATAAGGTGATCAAAGACTTCGGGTTTATACAGTGTCATGGAGAGGCCTGTATTTACAAGAAAGTGAGTGGGAGCTCTGTAGCATTCCTGATATTATATGTAGATGACATATTATTGATTGGGAATGATATAGAACTATTAAGCAGTGTAAAGGGTTATTTGAATAATAGTTTTTCAATGAAAGACCTTGGTGAAGCATCATACATATTAGGCATCAAGATTTATAGAGATAGATCAAGACGTCTAATAGGGCTATCACAGAGTACATACCTGGACAAGATTCTGAAGAAGTTTAGAATGGACGAAAGTAAGAAAGGATTCTTACCTATGTTACCAGGCAAGGTCTTGAGTAAGACTCAAGGACCGGCTACGGCAGAAGAAAGAGAAAGGATGAGTCAGATCCCCTATGCCTCGGCAGTAGGCTCTATCATGTATGCCATGCTATGTACAAGACCGGATATAGCACATGCTGTTAGTTTAACTAGCAGATATCAAAGTGATCCAGGAATGGAACACTGGACAGCGGTCAAGAATATCCTGAAGTACTTGAAAAGAACTAAGGATATGTTTCTTTGTTATGGAGGTGACCAAGAGCTCGTTGTAACAAGTTACACCGATGCAAGTTGGAACACTGATCCTGATGACTCTAAGTCACAATCTGGGTACGTGTTTATATTGAATGGTGCTGCAGTAAGCTGGGCAAGCTCGAAGCAGTGCACGGTGGCGAAATCCTCAACAGAATCGGAGTACATAGCGGCTTCAGAGGCTTCATCAGAAGCGGTATGGATGAAGAGGTTCATTGTAGAGCTCGGTGTGGTTCCTAGTGCATTGGACCCATTTGTCATCTACTGTGATAACATGGGTGCCATCGCCAATGCACAAGAGCCAAGGTCACACAAGAGGCTGAAGCATATCAAGCTGCGTTACCACTCGATTCGCGAGTACATCGAAGATGGAGAAGTAAAGATTTGCAAAGTACACACTGATCTGAATGTAGCAGATCCGTTGACTAAAGCTCTCCCTAGGGCAAAGCATGACCAACACCAGAATGCCATGGGTGTTAGGTATATTACAATGTAATCTAGATTATTGACTCTAGTGCAAGTGGGAGACTGTTGGAGATATGCCCAAGAGGCAATAATAAAAGTGGTTATTATATATCTTTATGTTTATGATAAATGTTTATATACCATGCTATAATTGTATTAACTGAAACATTGATACATGTGTGATATGTAAACAACAAAGAGTCCCTAGTAAGCCTCTTAACTAGCTTGTTGATTAATAGATGATTAGTTTCATAATCATGAACATTGGATGTTATTAATAACAAGGTTATATCATTGTATGAATGATGTAATGGACACACCCAATTAAGCGTAGCATAAGATCAAGTCATTAAGTTATTTGCTATAAGCTTTCGATACATAGTTACCTAGTCCTTATGACCATGAGATCATATAAATCACTTATACCGGAAAGGTACTTTGATTACATCAAACGCCACTGCGTAAATGGGTGGTTATAAAGGTGGGATTAAGTATCCGGAAAGTATGATTTGAGGCATATGGATCAATAGTGGGATTTGTCCATCCCGATGACGGATAGATATACTCTGGGCCCTCTCGGTGGAATGTCGTCTAATGTCTTGCAAGCATATGAATAAGTTCATAAGAGACCACATACCACGGTACGAGTAAAGAGTACTTGTCAGGAGACGAGGTTGAACAAGGTATAGTGTGATACCGATGATCAAACCTCGGACAAGTAAAATATCGCGTGACAAAGGGAATTGGTATCATATGTGAATGGTTCATTCGATCACTAAAGTCATCGTTGAATATGTGGGAGCCATTATGGATCTCCAGATCCCGCTATTGGTTATTGGTCGGAGTGAGTACTCAACCATGTCCGCATAGTTCACGAACCGTAGGGTGACACACTTAAAGTTGGATGTTGAAATGGTAGTACTTGAATATGGAATGAAGTTGGAATATTTGTTCGGAGTCCCGGATGGGATCCCGGACATCACGAGGAGTTCCGGAATGGTCCGGAGAATAAGATTCATATATAGGATGTCATTTTATGTGAATAAAATGATGCGGAAGGTTCTATGGAAGGTTCTAGAAGGTTCTAGAAAAGTCCGGAAGAAACCACCAAGGAAGGTGGAGTCCACATGGGACTCCACCTCCATGGCCGGCCAACCCTAGTGGGGGAGGAGTCCCAAGTGGACTCCCCCAGGGCCGGCCACCCCCCCATGGAAGGTGGAATTCCCACCTCTAGTGGGAGGGAAAGTTTCCCACCATATGGAAGGTTTTGGTTTCGGGTCTTATTCGAAGACTTGGACACCAACACTTGGGATCCACCTATATAAACAAGGGCCAAGGGAGGGGGCCGGCCACCCCAAGACCACAAGCTGGCCGCCCCCCATAGAGTGGCCGGCCACCCCCTCCCAAACCCTAGCTTTGCTCCTCCACTTCATATTGCCCGCATAGCTTAGCGAAGCTCCGCCGGACTTCTACACCGCCACCGACACCACGCCGTCGTGCTGTCGGATTCAAGAGGAGCTACTACTTCCGCTGCCCGCTGGAACGGGGAGGTGGACGTCGTCTTCATCAACAACCGAACGTGTGACCGAGGTGCTGCCCGTTCGTGGCGCCGGAACCGATCGTGATCAAGATCTTCTACGCGCTTTTGCAAGCGGCAAGTGAACGTCTACCGCAGCAACAAGAGCCTCCTCTTGTAGGCTTTGGAATCTCTTCAAGGGTGAGTCTCGACAATCCCCTCGTTGCTACCATCTTCTAGATTGCATCTTGGCTTGGATTGCGTGTTCGCCGTAGGAAAATTTTTGTTTTCTATGCTACGTTATCCTACATTAAGGAGAAAGACCCAAGAGTATCTTGAGTAATCATCAACAATGACAAGTCCATACTTTCTCCCACCAAGAGTATCATAATGTGATGGCCCAAAGAGATCCAAATGAAGGAGCTCCAAAGGCCTAGATGTGGTGACGATACTCTTGATAGGATGTTTCTTCTTGAGTTGTTTTCCGGCTACACATGCACTGCATACACGATCTTTCTCAAAAGAAATGCCGGTTAGTCCAACAATGTGCTCACCCTTTAGGAGTTGTTTAAGATTCCTCATGTTAACATGACCAAGGCGGCGATGCCACAACCAACCTTCGTCATGCTTGGCCGCCATTAGACATGTGGAGGGAGAGGGGCTCTCTTTCGAGAGGTCAACCACGTAAAGGTTGTTCTCCACATATCCAACAAGGACCAATTTGAGATTGTCACTCCTAAAGACTTGCACATAATACTTAGTAAAATATGAATTATAACCGGCATCGGCAAGATGATATATAGAAAGCAAGTTATAACCAAGGGATTCAACAAGCATGACCGTCTCAAGGCACAAGTCCTTAGAGATTGCCACCTTGCCATACCCAAGTACCTTTCCCTTTGAGTTGTCACCAAAGGTGATGCTTGACTTCTTGTTAATATCTTCAATGAATTGGTCAAGCACACCTCTTCCTCCGGTCATATGATTGGTGCATCCACTATCAAACACCCATTTTGGACCACCGGAGGAATACCCCTACAAAATCAAGTAGAGGATTTAGGAACCCATTGATTAATGGGTTCCCTAGTCATGGCAACAAGATCTTTTGGTACCCAAATCGAGTACCCTCTATAAGCATAGCCATTACGAGGGCCAACATAGTTAGCATAAACATCACCATAATAATCAATAAATAAAGCATAGTGATTGTTTGGCCCCGTGCGGTCACCACTAGTGGCTTTGCCCTTTGGGGCTTTGCCATCATTAGTGACCTTCTTGTTCTTTTCTTGAGCGGGCTTCTCTTTCTTGTAGTTGTTCTTCTTGTAGGGCTTGGGAACATACCCAAGTCCATACTTTTGATTGTTTGACCTTTGCTTACTCAAGAGGTCATCCAATCCCATCTTATTCTTGGTTGTGGTGAACTTGGCAAGTTCTTTCTTCAACCTAACATTTTCCTCAAGAGTAGTTGCTTGCTCACAAGCCGATTCATTAGGATAATAGTTGAGACCATATTTGGTTACCAAAGATTCAAGATATGTATTGGTCTCAACATGCAAAGATAGTTCCTCTTGTAAACGAACATGTTCCGCAACAAGCTTAGCATGCTCACTAGTAAAGGTAGGTGGAGGAACTAGCAACATCTTTATCAATAATGGGATCATTCATTGATTCAAGAGCCTTTGAGTAGGTTTCTTGGAGTAGGTCATGGTTCTCTCCAAGTTTCTTGAGCTCATCCTTAACAAGCTTGTTAGCTCTTTCAAGGTGGTCAAGATCCCTAGTGAGAGAAGCATGAGCAACTTCAAGCTCCTCCTTTGAGGCATTGAGCTCTTGGGTCAATGATTGAGCCCTTTCAATAGTTTCAAGATCCTTAACTTTATCTAGTTCATAAGTTTCAATTTGTTGCTTAAGACCTTGAGATATGCACCTTTCGGTTTTTAGCTCTTGTCTTAGGAGATTGAATCTCCTTTCCTTATCATTCAAATGATATTCTAATTCCTCAATGGACTTTTCTTTGAGGAAGTCCATCAAGAAATCAAATTTGACAAGAGCTTCACCACGAAGGGTGCATCTAACATTGTAAAGTTCCTTAAGCACAGTTAATTCTTCTTGATTTTCAGCTTCATCATCAAGAACACTAGATAAAGAAGGTGGGGGTTCCATTACCTTGGTTTCTCTTGCCATAAGACAAGAGCCAATGATTGTAGATGAGGGAGAGTCATCGGAGTCATCATCTTGAGTTGTTCTTGCCATGAAGGAAGAACCAACATCATTCTCCGTGGAGTAATCCTTGGAGTAGTCATATGTGAAGAGTGACCCGGGCTTAGAGAAAGCCAAGCCGGCCACTCCGGCCTCCTTCTCCTCATCTTCCTCTTCTTCATCGGACAAGTACTCGGCCCCAACAAAGGCTCTTCCCTTGTTCCTCTTGTATCGATCGTTGATTGGGTTTGGCTTCAATCTTGGCTTGACCCCTTTGATGAACTTTGGCTTGTCTACCCTTTTTTCATAAGGGCACTCATTTGCAAAGTGGCTCTCTTCGTCACAATTGTAGCAAGTTCTCTTCTTCTTCTTGTCATTGAGGAGCATTGGCAACTTTCCCTTGTACTTCTTGGCAAAGAAGGCAAAGTCGGTAGCGATGTCACTAGTTGAAGTCATCTCCTCATCTTCTTCAATTTCATATTCTTCTTCTCTTCCATGGTCAGCTCTAGCTTTGAGAGCAAGGTTGTGTGACGCTTCATGGTTGTGTGAGGCTTCATCAACACGGTTCATTGCCATGAGCCTTTTTCCTGCCTTGGCCATGTTTTCATTGGCGGCCACATAGGAGACTAGATCATCGGAGTTCAGATCAGCACTCTTGGTCATGATTTGCAATTTGAGTGCAAGGTTGGTGTCTTCTTGCTTGACAGCAATCATAGCAATGACCTTGGACTTTATGAATGCTTCATTCATCTCGAAGCCGTCATTGTACTTCTCAACACCAAGTCCCTTGACCCTTAGTCTAAGAGCACCAAGCCTTGCATAGGCATCGGCCACGGATTCTCCTTCTCGAATCATGAACTGGTGGGCCTCTTGCTTTGCGGTCTCATAAAGAGCTGATTGGATCAAATCGGTTCCCTCTTGGAGTACTACGATTCGATCCCACAACTCTTTAGCGGAGCCAATGTCATTGACTTGATCAAGGAGCTTGCGATTGATGCCACTTCTAATCTTGTCACGTGCGGAGGCATTGAGTTGACGGTTGTAGAACTCGGTGGAGGTCAACCGAATGGGATCTTGTGGCTCCCGGTATCCATTAACAATGATCTCCCATAGCTCCACACTGCAGCTGCGAATATGAGATTCCATAGAAGATTTCCAATGTGGAAAGTGAGTTCCATCAAAATGGGGAACGGTCCCACTATGGTTTATATGAGGCATGGGTGAAGTGTTTCTGGGATAGTCATGGTTAACTTCATGGAAGGTTTCCTTAGAGGCCGAAGCCCCACTAGGAGCTCCACCACAGTTAGGTTCTTAAGCATGGCAGACATTTCTGCCATTTGGCTTTGTAGTTCATCCTCCTTTTTCTTCTTCTCGGCATCATATGCCAAGAGTCTAGATTTCATTTCTTTAACCGAAAGGTTAGAGTCGTCATCTAGACCCTCGAATAGTTTTTCCATCTCACTCTTAAGGCGGTGAAGCCCTTAATAAGAGTCCAGGCTCTGATACCAATTGAAAGTTCAGAGATGGTAAACCTAGAGGGGGTGAATAGGTTTCTACAGATTTTAATTCTTTCTTTGCAATATTAGGCTTTGCGGAATATAAAGATGAGGCTAATGCAAACTAGGTGAAACAACCTATATGAGGATACAAGTAACTCAAGCACGAAGGCTCTCACAGGCAGTTAAAACACAAGTACGGAGTTCGGTTAGAGATAACCGATAGCACGCGGAGACGAGGATGTATTCCCGTGTTCCCTTCCTTTGCAAGAAGGTACGTCACGTTTGGAGGAGTGGAGGTCCCACGAAGGATTCCCCGCGCCATGAAGGCTCACCCTATTCTCCGGAGCCTATCCCACGAAGGAATAGCTCACTCACTTGTGGTAGACTTTGAGGTAGCCTCCAAACCTTCACAATCTTGTCAGGAGCAAATCCACAACCCGGATGCTTCCGGACTCTTGCCCACCTAGGGTTTCCAAGGAACCCTAGAGAGCAAGCTTCTTGATGAATACAAGGGGAATGAGATTTGGCTTGGTAGAACAGTAGATCGGGTCCTCCTCTATCGTTTCCCCGGAGGGATTTGAGTTTGGGTGGAGGAGGAGGGAGATCTGAGGCTTTTGGTGTTTCTAGCAATGGAGTGTGAGAGAGAGAGCTCAAGAACAGCTTGTAGTGTAGTGCCTAACTTTTCAGAGGTAGAAGAAGGGCTATTTATAGTGTCACTTGAAATATGGCCGTTGCCCACTTGACATTCTTCGAGGAACCCGGTCGACCGGATTTGGCGCCGCAGGCGGCGCACGGGTCGGTCCGACCGGCCTGGCCGGACCTCCGTTTCAACGGAGCTGGACCGGGTCTTGACCGAGCGAGCTTGGGCTACTCGATCTTGTCCGGTTGGCACAGCGCGAAGTCCGTCGGTCCAGGGCGGCGGTCAATCCGTCCGACGGCTGAGCTGGACAGCCGATCAGGCCGGTCCGATCGGGCAGACGGATCGGCCGGTCCACAACCGGGCCGTCAACCGGACCATCTCCCAGACCTCACTGGATCCCACCCGGTTGGCATCGGTCCTGGGCCGGTCTGCGCCGGGCTGGCTAGTGCCAGGGCCACTGGCCTGGGCCGGCCATGGTCTGAAACCCCTTGTTGATTTTTCGTCGAAGTGGGGGGTCTCCCATTGCCTTCTTGTTCCATTGATACACCATTATACCTCTTTGGCTAATACTTGGGAATCATCTTGTAGACATGTATTAGTCCAAATACTCTAGCACGGTGTCATAGTTACCAAAATAATGGATAAGGGTGAAATACCCTTACAGCATGGTATGCAAACATTTATCATAAACACAAATATATATAATAACCACTTTATTATTGCCTCTTGGGCATATCTTCAACAAGCACAAGAGGCACCAGAGGAAGACCCTATGACCCCCTCAATTTGTCATGCTTGAACGTGCCTCTTAGAGTCACCCATAGGCTTGGGGGCTACTGACAGGGTGACGAGTAACCTGTACCCAAAGTTAGGTAAATATCAGCCCACCAACCAAGGCTAAACTTATATTTAGGCGGCATAGTACCAAACCGGTACTCGCTAGACGAACAAGCAGACCGACCCTCAATAGTCATCTAGAAAAATCACTGGGATAACATGCCAAGATGTCCCGCACCATAGAACTCAGCACCCATGACGTTAGGCATGGAGCACGACTGGCTGATGGGACCATACAACCCGCCGCTCGGCCACGTCCCTAGTCAGCCTAGCGAGGCATGACTCCTCGCTGGGTCACATCCCAACCCTTCGGTCGGTGGAGTCATCCCTGAGGGCCTAGAAGTCCACGATGACGTCAGCTACAGTAGAGCGGATCCCGAAGACCTTACGATAAGGATACGGAGTAGCGGCCCAGGATCTCGATACTGCCATGTCACCTCGAGTACAATGGTAACAGCTCGACCATGACCCAATGTCCATGACCGAGGGTATAAAAGGAGAATCCTATGAATGAAGGAAGGGCACCTGATCTCACTCCATTCACGATCCAAGACTCCATTCACACCCATCCCATCCCATCAACCACACACCCACCATAGGAGTTGTAGTAGTTGTTAGGTAGTTCATCTTTATGATCTCAGAGCATATATACCCACCAATTTTATTCTACCCGGAGTTATATCCTAGCCGAAACCACACGCCGACTAGACTCCTAGCCAGCGTCCACCATATCTTCCGGCTAGATTCCTAGCCAGAACACCCCTTTTGTAACATGTGAGCACCTCACACGCTCCATGTAATATAGCCAAAACATGACGTAGGGTTGTTATCATATCATCATTTAGGCCTGAACCTGTATAAATCTTGTGTGCCTTGAGGTTGTTAGCCCATCGGTTGCTTGTTCTTGTGGAAGAAGAATTGGAACAACTTGATGTTCTTCGTGTTCTTGGCTACCGGTGGTTTGTGTATCGATGGTTTGTAGGGTTTGCTGCACTGTGTGGTTTTATATCACCTGGCAGCTTCTCCTTTGGTCGACATCAAGATGCTGGTGTGTGTTGACTAGCCATTTGGGATGTGTGCTGTGCAACATGCACATTGCCTTGTGTGTTTCATGTTGGAACTTGGTGCTGGTGGATCAACTCGGCTTGATATTATCCTCCATGTGATATTTTATTTTGATCTCCAAGTGGAATTGCAACTTGGAAAATCTGGTCTATTTGCTTTGTTTTCTGCAGGTATTCAAAAGGATCAAAGCCTACTGGATGATCAAGATGATCAAGACAGTAGCTAGGGTTTTAGAATAGGTCAATTCAGATTCTTGTAATTTTCCTTTTTATTTTTATAATTCAATTATGAGTTGATTTATTGTAATATAATTGGATATTGTAAATGACAATGTATCTTGTGTGATGATCAATAAAGCTCAAGGTTTCTCTATTTAGCTCTTTGTAAATTATTTATATTCTCTTAATGTTTGAGTTATATCAATATTACAATATTTGTTTGAAATATTCATATTAATATTTAATGTGTATTGTTTAAGTTTGATTTTCAATTCAAACTTATTTTAAATTCAAATTCTCAAATGTGAGTATCAATCCAATTGTTTCCCCTCTTTCAAAACCCTAATTCAAAAGAGATCATGTCCAAGTTTATCGCACTCTCGAAACCCTAACCCTGGATGGTGTCGAGAGAGAAACTTGTTCCCTCTTAGGTTTTTATGCAAATAAGCGCGAAATTTTTCTCAGTTTTGCGATGCAATGCACATCCCTTTTTTAATTCTACCCACAAACGTCTGGAAACCTGGGGTGTTACACCCTTCCTCGCGCGTGTGGAGGCCTTGGCGACGCGATGCTTGGAGGCTCTGCAGCCCAGCGGCGCGGCCCAGTTCGCTCTTTTGGTCGCCTGGCTTGAGCTCCGGTGGCTCGCGGGAGGGCCTTGGAGTTCCAGTGTGTGCGTTCCCGAGCAGCAGCGCGGCGGGTGGCCTTGTGGTGGAGACGGCTCTTCCCCGATGATTCTTCGTGCGAGAGTGTTCTTGTGACATGGCTGCCATCAATATGTAGCCTTTGTGCCTAGATCCGGCGGGGACGATGTCCCAGCGTGCGGGAGCTGCCCATGTCAGGTCGTCCCTCCCCCAGCGCTCATGCTACTTGTCGGGGGCTTGCTGGATGACCTGGTTAGGGTCTCTTAGTGTCCGGCAGTGAGATCCGGCCGTCTGCTGTGCAACTGGTGGCTGGTGTAGCAGCGGGCGACACGTCCCCCATGGTTGGCAGGTAAGGTTTCGTCTTGGTTGACCAAGCGCCATTTTGACCACCTCTGGTGGCCAGTGAAGCGCCTGTGGATCCTCCTCCCTCATGTTCTGGTTGTTTTGGTGAGCACATGAGGTGGCCAGTGTTCTACCTAGTCGTCGAGATGGATCTTCGCGGCCTGAGTGCCTGAGACCGGGAGTAGGTATTTCCTTGGCTTTCTTTAGCCATTGGTGTGGTGCGCGGTGACCAGCAAGCCACTAATCTGAACATCCTTGCTGCATTTTTGGGTTTGTTGGTGACTTGCGTTCGGGCCACTTTGGCTCGTTGGGGCTGTCGCTGTGGTTGGCTCATGTTGGTTGTGATGCTTGGCGTGTGGTGTTCTCTACTGGTGGGGAGGCGGGCCAACCAGGTTCCATGTGGCACGGTTGTAGGCAGGGCGAGGATTGGACGATGGCGACGCTGACGTCGTGTCCTCCTTGGAGGCATTTTTCTAGGAGATCTGGCCCTCGGTTGGTGCACAATTTTGATGCACATGCCTTGGCTCTAGTTGGCAGCTGGTCATGTTGACAACCTCACATTATGCTTACCTTGGGTGGTAATGTTTGTGGTTCGCAGTTGATCCCATGTTGTGGTGTCTTGGCCGCATGAGGACGCTCGACAAGTATCAGTTGATGGCTGCAGAGGTACGGTGTGATAGGCGAGGGATGCGGCTAAGCTTGGTGGAGCCGTGTGAAGTCCAGCGACGCTGTCGATTTCAAGGCCTTTGCCGTCGGTGGTGTGGCCTGGGCTGCTGGGGCCTCCTCCAGTTGAATGGTGTCCATCTCCGGATAGCTCAGTGGGGGGTTCGAAGTCGCCCCTGACGCGGTGATGACGCCCCTGAAATGCGAGACCAGTTGATGCCTGCTTGTCGCTTCTTGTGCATTTATTAGGATGTCATTTAGGTCGATGGTAGTTTGATGGTGTTTGTTGTAATGCGCGTCTTGCAGCCGTTAGATGGATTTTTGTCTTGAGTGGTCGGGTGATAGCCTTGTAGTAGGTTTGTTTGTAAACGCAAGCTTTGCGTTTTCTAAAAAAAAAAAACTCAGCAGACATCATCGGCGGCGTCAGTAGGCTAAAAATGGCAGGGAAAAAGATTCCGAAATCAGCACCCGCTGCTGCGCGGGCCCATTCCGCGCCGGCGGCGCCACGCCCAAATCCCCAAAACCCAAACTGAAAACAAGCGAATCAGCCAACCCTCCTGCGCCACACACAACACCGTACCACTCATTCCAAAATTAAAAATTCGCACGGACAGCCTCTCAAAAACGAGAATCCCGCGCTCCGCGCGCTCTCTGCCCCGCCTCTCCTCTCTTCCCCGCCGTCCCGTCCCGCCTCCGTTCGAAAGACTTCGAATTTCCCCAGATCCTCCCCGAAATCAGAAACAAAAATCCCCAAACTTTTTCCCTCCTAATCTCTCCCTCCCCCAAACCAGTTTCCAGAATCGAACCCGAGGCCCGCCGCTTCCCCCCCAAACCTTCGAATCCAAAAACCAATGGCGGCCACCTCTCCCTCCATTTCCAATCCCCCCATTCGCTACATAACCTCCTCTGCCCGCCCCTGCCATCATCCTCCTCCTCCGCCTTCACCGTCTCCGGCCCCTCCTGCCCTCTGCCGCCGCCGGCATACCTCTTCTTTCCCCGCCGGAGCCGGAGGAGGAGCAGCCACCAGCCGCCGCCACCCATGGCCGACAAGGAGAACTCCGCCTCCGCCTCCGCCTCTTCCTCCACCGCCGCGCCCCGCCTCACCCGCGCCGCCGCCAAGCGCGCCGCCGCCGTCACCGCCGTCGCCGTAGCCGTCGCCGCCAAGCGCAAGCGCGTCGCGCTCAGCGAGATCCCCACGCTCCCCAACGGCGCCGACGTGCACCAGGCCAACCCCAAGAAACCCCGGAAGGCTTCCTCCCAGCCCTCCAAGCCCAAGAAGACCGCGCCCAAGCCGGCGCGCGAGGCCGCCGACGAGAACGGGGACCCGCAGCTCTGCGCTCCCTACGCGTCGGACATCTACTCATACCTCCGATCCATGGAGGTACGCTCGCTTCCCCCTCCCTCCCTCTCTCTCCCCCTCCCTGCCACGTACACCGGTTTCCTCGCCCGCCATCGCAGTGTCCTAACGAGGCCCGCCTGACTGACAGGTCCAGAAGAAGCGCCGGCCGGCGGCGGACTACATCGAGCGGGTGCAGGTGGACATCACGCCCAACATGCGCGGCATCCTCGTCGACTGGCTCGTCGAGGTCGCCGAGGAGTACAAGCTCGTCTCAGACACGCTCTACCTCACCGTCTCCTACATCGACAGATTCCTCTCGGCCAACTCCCTCAACCGCCAGAAGCTGCAGCTGCTCGGCGTCTCAGCCATGCTCATTGCCTCGTAAGCACCCGTTTCATCCCCACCCATTTTACACTGTTCGATTAGTTCCAGAATTGGGTCTGACCTTAGATCCGTTGTGTGGATCCAGCAAGTACGAGGAGATCAGCCCCCCGAATGTGGAGGACTTTTGCTACATCACCGACAACACCTACATGAAGCAGGAGGTGTGTGCTCTTCTCTTCCTTGCTTGCTTTGCATCATTTCTGTCAGATCTTGCAACTGAAATTGGTCCATCTTAGCTACAATGCTCATCTGTGTTCCTGTTGTCCATGTGCAGCTTATTAAGATGGAGAGTGATATCCTAAACATTCTCAAGTTTGAGATGGGCAATCCTACCGCCAAGACCTTCCTAAGGCTGTTCATCAGATCTGGCCAAGAAGACAACAAGGTAATAATAATCCACCATTCTCACATGTTACATCTCACTTCTGCTGCTGTGAAGTTGTTTGATGCTCCAGCACACTGTTGTCTCATTTCAACTCGTTTCATGCTTGCTGCAGTATCCTGCCCTGTCGCTGGAGTTCATGGGCAGCTATCTTTCCGAGCTGAGCCTGCTGGAGTACGGATGTGTCCGGTTCTTGCCATCAGTTGTTGCAGCTTCAGCTGTCTTCGTCGCACGGCTGACCTTAGATCCAGACTCCAACCCCTGGGTATGAAATAGTTCCATGGCATTCAAGGTGTTGCTCTTGCACTATCTGCTTTGAAATTGAGACTCATATCTGTTTTGCGTGGTTGCAGAGCAAGAAGTTGCAATCAGTGACAGGGTACAGGGCATCCGAGCTGAAGGACTGCATTACCACCATCCATGACTTGCAGCTCAGCAGGAAAGGACAATCTTGGAATGCTATTCGGGACAAATATAAGCAGCACAGGGTAAGCATGAATCCTAACTGTCACAGTTTACCCATGTGATCATTTACATGATTGTGCTGTTGGTCTAACTGTGAAATCTTATCTGAAACAGTTCAAGGGTGTATCGGCATTGCTACCTCCTGTTTACATCCCTGCATCATACTTCCAAGACCTCAAGTAGTTCCTCGGTGACACTGCACGAAGATCAAAGCTCGACTGTGATACATGATGACTCAAGTTCAGAAGTGGCTTTTGCCAGTCTGGTTAGGCTAGTCATAGGTCCTTAGATGCTGGTAATGTCAAACCTCAGCTAGGCACACTTAGAGTTGATTTTTTTTATACTAGCTCTGTAGGAGGCGACAATCGAGGCAGCTGGAGACCTGTACCTGTGTATCATACTCATACATTACAATCTGAAGCCTTTATTTATTGGGTCATAATTGCAATATTTGATTCCCTGCCCTAGCAATTTCCTTTTTCTTCTTCAATTCATACGGTTTGGGTAAATCTAGTTCAGAGGTACATTAGCAGTGTATAGAAACAACCTAGCTAGTGGGCAGTGTGCACTGACCAACTGATGTGCTCTCTAGTCTCCACATCATATATTTGATCAAATCATAAAGTCTTGTGATTGCTACTGATGAGATCTCTTATTTTTAGAATTGAGAATCTTATGTTTAATCACTGATCAATGCCAATCATCAATATATTTTTGTTGTTATGTGAGTGGCATACCTCTACGCACTGCAAGTCAAATAATGAATAGTTTGTATGTGCTCTGGAGCTTGATAAAAGATAACTGGACTCAATGCTAATGTTTGCTTGAATGTTCTATCCTGAACAAATGTTGGAGGACTGGAGAAGATTTTTTTTTTGGAAGATTGGAAAATAAGATCTGTTGCCAAACAGCTGTTTACATTCTTTTTCATGATTCACTTATGTTCCTTGGTAAACTTGTGCCTTTTTTCTAGTTGTAGCATGCCATTAAAGAGAATCTTCATCCTACCTGTGCTGATTTCCTAGTGTTTTTTCCCCTAAGAGCAAGGTTGGATGTGTATAGTTTTCTTCTCTGGTTTATACTGCATCAAATCGTTGAAAAATAATTTTTGACATCTATAACTTATTACACTTGAGCTAAGAGTTACAAGAATTCCAAATAAAATACCCTCCGTCTGTAAATAGATGTCTCAACTTTGTCAAAATTTGAATGTATCTAGACCCATTTTAGTATCTAGATACATTTAAATTTGTCCTAAGTTGAGACATCCTTTTATAGACGGAGGTTAGTATATTTATTGTGTTTGGTCTATCTGTATTCTATAAACATTTATGCTGGCCGCAGCTTACTAGGTGCAGTTCTAGAACCTCTTGCCTGCCTTGGCAGATGAATGATTCTTCTGGCCTGCACTGATTTCAGTTGGAATTGCGTATCTTTCTTCATGGTTTTCTACTGACAAATATGAACTTCGCGAAAATATCGCAAGTCTCAGTTCAACATCTGTGGCACAAATAAAGTCTCAAACAACAGCTCAAACTACATACCAGATATCATAGGACTTTTCAATCTGCAGGACCTTGAAAAGTGGGTTTCAGTTTTCCAGTATGTTTGGCTGGAATAAGTGGACTTCCAAAGTTGCAAGTATTGCCTGTGTATGCCATTGAAAAAGTGTGTATATATTAATTCTCTGTTTCTTCCATCAATTCTGCAAATAAACATTCAAAATAGTATTTGTAAGCATTTTTTGCTGGTCAGTTTTTTACTGTTTTTGTTTTTGTTTTTGTTCAGTTTCAGTTTCTGTTCATCTCTAAATTCAAGGGATCATTTTCAAACTCTGCCCATTCAGAGGTTTGAAGTTTAAATATATGTTTTTGCAAGCATTTTATAACAAAAATCCACCAAATCCATAAGTTTTCTACTTGACTCCATGTTTCACCTGATCAGGAATGCTTCACTTTGCAAAGGGTCCCAAGAAACTGTTTTCTCTGTTCTTTTCAGACCTATGAAATTTGAGCTTATATTCTTTTTTGCATTGATGAAAACACAGTTGTTTACATTCTTTTTCATGATTCACTTATGTTCCTTGGTAAACTTGTGTCTTTTTTTCTAGTGATGGTATGTCATTAAAGAGAATCTTCATCATATGTGTGCTGATTGTAGTATTTTTTTCCCTTGGAGCAAAGTTGGATGTGTATAGTTTTCTTCTCTGGTTATACTGCATCAAAATGTTGAAAAATAAATTTTGACATCTATACTACACTTGAGCAAAGAGTTACAATAATTTCAAATAAAATATTTCGTTGTGTTTTCTCTATCTGTATATTCTATAAATATTTAAGCTAGCTGCAGCTTTCTAGGTGCAGTTCCAGAACCTCTTGCCTGCCTTGGGAGATGAATGATTCTTCTGGCCTGCACTGATTTCAGTTGGAATTCTGCATCTTTCTTCATGTTGCTCTGCTGTCAAATACGAACATGGCGAAAATATCACAAGCCTCAGTTCAACATCTGGCACAAATAAAGTCTCACCCAACAGCTCAAAACTACATACCAGGTATCATATGACTTTTCAATTTGCAGGACCTTCAAAAGTGGGTTTCAATTTTCCAGTATGTTTGGCTGAAATAAATGGAATTCCAAAGTTTCAAGCACTGCCGGTGTATGCCATTGGAAAAATGTGTATGTAATTAATTCTCTGTTTCTTCCGTCAATTCTGAAAAGAACATTCAAAATAGTACTTGCAAGCATCCTTTGCTGGTCGATTTTTTACAATGTTTTTGTTTCAGTATCAGTTTCTGTTTCATCTCTAAATTCAAGGGTTCCTTTTCAAACTCTTCCCCATTAGGAATGCCTCACTTTGAAAATGGTCCCTTCTTTTCAGTTGATCCATAAGCCGGTTTATCCTAGATTTTCTGAAATTAACTCTGGTGGGGGTGGGTCCCAAGAAACTGTTTTCGCTATTCTTTTGGGACCTATGAAATTTGAGTTTATATTTTCTCCAATGATGAAAACACAGCTGATTCAGTTGATGAAGGGGAGTAGAAGGACCGAAAGGAAAATAAAAGGAGAAACTAGAACAGAACAATTTCCCCTTATAATTTTAAAAATTATCCGATAAAATAAAATTAAAAAAACATCCGACCTACCGGATTCGAACCAGTGACCTAAGGATTTATCTGCAACGACTACAGTCCTCCGCTCTACCAACTGAGCTAAGGTCGGGTTGTGACGTAAACAATACTGAACCTTATTTAACACGTAATTACAGCACAAGTGTCCTTTTTTTGCGAATAAGAACTGTCCTTTTTTATTGCGGGAGAACCTGTAACGAACAGGTTGACTCTAACCAATCGGCCACAAAGAGGAAGAGCTAATGCCGCGAGATATGGAGTCTTTCATACCTTGAACCGGGCGCGAATGAGTAACACTTGGTCACGCACAAGGATTACACGGAGAAGGTTCCAGAAAAGGGTGAGCTAGGGAGGAGCGCCGCCAGGCGATCATGGTAGCGTCGTCGTCGCTGATTAAGTGATCGTACTGGTCACTTGAGCCTTTGAGGGGCGAAACCCTACCGCTGCGCGTGTGCAGCGTACGGGCAATCGCCGAGCCGCCGGCAGGCATAATGGGATTAGGGGCATCAACCCAGCAAGGTCAGGAATTCAGACTTGGAGATGGCAGGGAAGGGGCAAGGGCTGCAAATCCCTATCCATGAATTTGCTGTTGCTGGAAGCAACTTTTTCCTAGGCGTAACAAAAAATATTACTACTCTACTAGAACTAGCAGTCCTGACTGAGTAGGTTTGTATGCACATCATAGTTGTTGGTTGCATTTTGTGCCATGTATTTTGTAAGGATATCTATCAATCCCCCACACCAAAAATTCAGTTTGTCCTCAGCTTCCGGGGTCCAAAATTCAGAGTGCAATCCTGCCCTCTCTCATAGACGCTGCTAAAAAGTTCAGAAAGTCCTTTGCTATCTAAAATTCACAGAGTAACTCTTTCGGTAATACTATTAATAACGTGTAAAGCTAGCGAACTGCTTCTGCTGATCTTTTTTTTAGCGAACCCGCAGGAGATCTGCGCGTCATTGCATTAAGATTAGGGTAAGCGGACAAAGATGTCCCAAGCCACCAATATACAAGAAGAGGTGTCAAGCGTCATTTTGGTGCCGGCTAAAAGGGAAAACCTCTCACTCTCCCGGCAGCCTACCACTACGCCTGGCCCTAACCCAGGCGTGCCACTCATCGATAATGATCCCTAGCGTCACGGCATGGGGCAAGCGCTTATCCTCGAAGACACGCGCATTCCGTTCCAACCATAGCGACCTCAGCGTGAGCATGATCAGAGAGTTGGCCGAACGGCGGTCTACCTTGGTGAACATAGCACTCGCCCGCAAGCACCACACGTTGATGCCGAGGTCGCCCGTGGGAGTGATGTCCGACAGGCCAAGACGCGCGACGAGCCCGGCCCAGATCGCGCGCGCATATGGGCAATGCAGGGACAAGTGATCGAGCGTCTCGTCGGAGGCGTCACAAGCTGACAGAGCGTATGCGACGGCAGACCGTGCCGCAGCCGTCGATCGGCAGTCCAGCAGCGCCACCGCAGCGCTAGCCAGGCGTGGAACTTGAACTTCAACGGCGCAAAGGAGTTCCACACCAAGGAGGCCGCAGGCAGACCGACGGTGCCATGGAACAGCGCGCGGTAGGCACCTCTCGATGAATAACTCCCATCGGCGGTCCACTTCCACCTGAAAACGTCGGAGACAGCCGTGTCGTCAATTTGCTACAGCTCGTGGGAAACCGCCGCCCAAAGACGTAGATATTGCACGACGGCGTCCATGGAGAGCTGCCCGGAGATGTCCAGTGCCCAGGCATTGTTCACCTTCCCTTGCTGCACGGTACGGGTCCGCCGCATGGCCGGCTTGACGAGCTCCAGAACCGCTGGCGCAATGGAATCCACAACGAGCCCCCCCAATCCACGCGTCCTCCCAAAAAAAGAACCGTGGAGCCAGGGCCTACCTTGATGCATACAGAAGCATTGAAGAGGCTGACTGTGTTCCCCGAAGCCGCGATCGATAAACCGGCCCATGGCTTGTCCATGGAGGTGCGCTGCAACCACAACCAGCGCGTACGGAAAGCAATGTTCATGAGGGTGAGGTTGCGCAACCCCAGACCACCGAGCGACTTCGGCTGGCAGACGAGATGCCAAGCGACAACACAGCAGCCACCCTTCGCGTCCTCAGCACCTGCCTAGAGAAACCCGCGCCTCAGCTTGTCAACGGCCTTGATGAACCACAGATCAAGGTCGAGAGCGAGCAACTGGTAAACCACCAAGGAGGAGAGGACGGCCTGCACGTAGGTCAAGCGACCCTCCCTAGAGAGCAACCTAGCCTTCCAGAAAGGCAGCTTTGCGACAAGTTTGTCGAGCACGGCCTGCAGCTCCGCCTTCCCATGCTTCCCAGCGAAAGCGGCAAGCCAAGGTAACTACAAGGGAGCGCGCCTAGCGAGCATGGCAGCGCTACCTCGAGATCGAGCAGCAGCTCCGGAGAACACCGGATCGGTGCCGCGAAGCTGTTGGCCGGATTCGCCTTAAGACCAGAGATGCCACCGAAACAGTCCAGCACCTCCCATACCGCGGCAATCAGAGGGTTTGGAGAAGATGACGACGTCGGCGGCATAGAGGGAGACGCGATGGCGCAGCCCCACATCCGCCAGGCTCGAGAGGACGCCGTCCCGTTCCACCGAGAGGAACAGCGCCGGCAGGACATCCATGGCGATGACGAAGAGCAACGGGGAGATGGGATCCCCTTGCCGCAGGCCCTCCCATGCCGGAACGTGTCGCCCGGGCAGCCGTTGAAGAGCACACTAGTGCTGATCTTTCTTCATCTAGCTTTATTTCTAGTGGAATGGCAACTGCATCCAAACTTGACGAATGGGAACACCTTACTATGCACTGTCCATGTCAGATTTGCCCGAACAAAGTCAGATTCCAGATAGCCATATCAATGAAGTGCAAAGAAGGATGGAGCAACTTTTGTACTCATCGAATTTCAATTCTCTCTTTCATGGAAATCACTACTACACGTTTGCATCGCTCCTGGAATGCTTTACTTCCAAAAGACGCGTACAATCACGAGCGAAAACAATTCCAACCGGCTATGCCGGCCTTTACAATTTTCTTGAAATAAAGCATAAAAAGCACGGACTCATAATTAGTGCATGGTCCATGGAGGGCTTGTATCTACCATAGGAAAGGTGTTAGCAATTAGAAAAAGGACCAATATGTACTGTAAGTCTGTAACTAGCTGTATTTCAGTCACAATTTGCTTTACAAACACCCCATCTCCTCCCCCCGCGTCGCCCTCCTCTGGCGACAAGGGGGGAACCCTAGCCGCCGCCACACCCCGCCCCCTCCCCGTCTCTCCCCTGCTTCGCCGCCGCCGGAGGGGGCCCGGCAAAGCCGCGCGCGCCCCAAGGAAGGTGGCGGCGGGGCGGCTTCTTTCCTTCCCTCCCGCGGCCCCTGGTGAGAAGGAGCTCACTTGGGCGCGGCGGCTGGTGGCGGGCGCGGCGACGGGAGGTGGGCGAGGCGACGGACGACAGGCGCGGCGGCGCTCCTGGCAGCGGGCGGCGTGTGGTGGCTGTGCGGGGCCGAGGTGCTGCTGATGGTGGCGGCGGGAGGTGCGGGCCGTCCGGGCCCGATCTGGGCCGCGTCTTGGCGGCGCGGCGGGCTATGCAGCGGAGGGCGGGCGCGGAGGCAGGGCGCTGTGTCTGGGGCGCGGTGGCTGCCTCGCGTTGTGAGGTGCTGCGTCCCTGGCTCTGGCCCTGTCCCTCTCCGGCAGCGTGCGGAGGACGGCCGGTGGTGCTGCCCAGGGCCGAGGCGGGTGTGGCGGCCACGGTGGAGATGGGGGATGAGGGTTGAAGGTGGGTCTGGCCAAAGCACGATGCAAGATGGCGCGACAAGCTCCGGGCTAATGCCTTGTCCTCGGTGGCTGGCCGGCCGGCAGCTGGCCGAGGCCGGCGATGGCGACGGCTTCGGGCGCCGCTTCCTTCTTGAAGGTATCGCCGTGGGGATGTCTTGCCATCTTGTCTGGAAAGCTCCGGGGAAATCCCTAGATCCGCCATGATCGGTCGATGGCGGCGCTTTTGTGTCGTCTCCCCTCTTGAGGGCATCGATTTGGAGCTGCTTAGGCCGGAGGGACCCGTGGATGATGGTGGGTGTTGGCGGTGTGGGCTGTGTGGCAACGATGACAATGGTGAGTGGATCGGAGCTGCGGCATGTCCTTCGTCACCCCTGCCGTGATGGTGAAGTCGGAGCTGCGAGGCGACTTGTGGCAACGATGCCACTTGATTGGTGTCGGTGCAAGGCATGCAACTTCCTCCTATGAAGGTCGCGATTGAAGTCGGAGCTGCCTCCTCGACGCGCTTGGGGGTCGACTGTTTGGCATGGGCTGACATGGGCTTCGATGTCATTCGCGGCGGCGAGGGTCTCGGTGGCGGACTTCTAAGGTGAAGTCGGAATCGCTGGCTCGTGGAGGAGTGACGACGATGACGCTCGATGGCATCCTCAACGAGGGTCTTTCTTCTCGATGACGTGTGTGCTTCATGTGGGTAGCCAGGTTGGCCGGGGTGCTCAGTGTGTGTTGTTGGTTTTCGCTCCTTGCTTCGGTTTTCGGCCGGTTTCCCGCTAATTAACTGGCCAAATTCTGTACTTCTTCTCTATTAATGAAAATGGCAAGTCTTTTGCCTCGTTTCAAAAAACAATTTGCTTTACTCTCTGAAGTCCATTTCCAAAAAAGGGTTCCTTTTCTCTATAAAGGGCCAAAATGTTTTCTTCTTCATTTCTATCATTTGTTTTCCAGGCCCTTGAATGATGAAAATATCCCTCCAAAAGCAACCGGCAAGGACGAGTTCTTTGCTCATGACACCGGTACAAATATGAAAGGAGACCAAGACGTAAATACACTAAAAGATGAAAATTGTGTTCATGCAGAAAAAAAATTCAAGACTTCGATTTGGAGTAATTCCAATATGTCCAGAAATTTCAGAAAAGGAAAAATATGTGACAATTTATAGCATGAGAACATATAGAAATATTGGAATAATATACTTTGAAAATTTGAACAGTCAAAAATTTCCAGAGACAAAAAAGTTTCCAATCCGTGGGAATTATGAAACAAGTTGATAGCTATTGGTGTAAAAAGTATACCAACCATAAATATCAAAATTTGAACCATATTCTTTTAATCCGCAAAAAAGGGAACATGGTAAAAAATTGAGGATCACAAGGAAATAATTTATATTTTATTTTTTTGAATGCCAAAACTAAAAATAGTGGATGGGTGCCTTTAAGCATTTTATGAATGTATTGAAGTCTTATTCTACGGAATGTTGTTGCTCTTGTAAGGGTTTATGTTCTGAACTGGGTTTGTAATAAAGTTTATGCTTTACCATATAAAAAGTGTATTGAAATTATAGTTTTGAAGTAGTATCTCTTCGTCCAGTAGACAAGGAAACACTTCCAAATAGGAGAAACAAGTAAATTGCAAAAATGTTTCATTTTCGCTAAAGAAGATACCTCATCCGTAATTGAAAAGTCTCAGACTTGAGTATCTTTGATCAAGTTTTTAGAAAAAAAAAGAACACTCGAAATAGTAAATAAAAAAACACGGAAATCTATTTAAAGATGAATCGAATGATACAGATTTGATATCATTAGAAAAACTAGATACCTATATAATATTAAATCGGTATCACCGGATTCATCATGAAATATATTTTAATACTATATTTGGTTAGCATTAATGAGATCGATGGGTTTTTTGTCTAAGAATTTGGTCTATGTACCTTAACATTTCCAAAAACACACCAACCGAATTGCCATCATGGAAGATGACCACACAAGGCTTCAAGCGGCTGTTGTGGTGGGAGCTTCTGCGGTGATTTTTTTCTAGTTAAGTTGGAGTCACTGTTTGTTGAGAAGTGATGTGATGATGATGTTTTGATGTTGGTTTTCTTCGTTGCGGCGTTTATAGAGCATGTTAATTGCCACATTGGCACCCCTTTCTGGGCAAGCCCTGCTGCCACGACACATACCGCCGGTGAGAATGGGACGAGGTTAGGGATGACTTGTCGTTGCGGCAAGGGGTTTCTCTGCAGACTCAGCGGCAAGGGAGTTATGATGGCAATTTGTGCAATTAAATTTGAATTTTGAAGGTATATAACAATAGAATTTTCTAATATGCAGAGGATCACCCCTTTTTTCTCCTAAAAGTTTGAAATGAAATTTCTTGATTTCCCGGCAGCAAAATTTTAGATTTTAGAACAAGGAGCGAACATATTGCCAAACGTTGGACTTTTCTTTTTATAACATTGCATGTCCATTGAATGCGTCCGCTCAATGTTGGAGTCCAAAAATTAGAAAGCACTTCAAAATGGCTGTTAACGGGTCTCTTTTGCTGACGTCTGAATATGCATGTAGGCCTAGTGAGAGGTCATTTCTTCGTGGAATCATAATTTAAAATAATTTCTTACCAAACAGTTCTAAATACTATGCACAAACTGAAGAAATGAACACTCAATAATTACTATATACCGGTCAAATTAATTAACGCAAGTACTAGCTCTACTCATCTATGATCACAATCTATCTCGATTCACAGCCTTAGGCTCAAGTCCATCTTCATACTTTGCTCCGAGGGCGTCTGCTGCTCTGAAGTAGGAGGCTCCGACTGCGTCCTCATCCTGAAGCTCCCCGGCCACGACGTGGAGGCCGAGCCCAGCACCTCCTCGTAGACGAGCTGCGGCCAGGGTCCACCAACGACGCCTTCGCGGAGCCTCGGCGCCGTGGCGTCTCTCGAGACCGGGGGCTTGTGGGCCGCCGAGCTCGCCGGGTTGACCCGCAGGGCGGCGCGCACGATCGCGGCGTGCGCCTCGAGCGGCACGCCGGCCATGGCCACCATCCTCTGGTGGTTGTGGTACGACGAGAGCGTGGAAGACCGCTTGGCCGCGCTGCGCTCCCGCTTGTGCGCGTTCTGGTGCCCGCCCAACGCCTGCGAGCTGAAGAACTTCCTCATGCAGAAGTTGCACGAGAACACCTTGTGCGGCGGCGGCGGCGGCACCGTGGCAGCTGGAGGAGGAGGAGGTGGTGGCTGCTCGACGTCCGAGGACGACGAGGAGGAGTCTGTCGCGGCCGCCGGTGGCGAGCCGCTGACGCCTAGCGTGAGGTTGAGCCAGGTCACTCCGTCGGCGCCGTTGCCCAGCTGCTCGCCGGCTGCGGCAAGCAGCCGCGCCGGGGCCGTCCCCTTGTCCACCGACGCCTCGTCCACCTGCTCCATGATGTCCCGATCTTGCATGCCGTCAGAACTGAGAAGTGCTTCTTGGCTCTTTCCTGCCTGCCCGACAGCGGGTTGGTTCTTGGTTGGTGCAGGTCATGCACTAGCTTAGCTGATCCGCGTCTGCTTCCGGGGGCTCGCCCGCAGTGTGAGCTTTATAGAGGGGGTCGATGAGGCGCGACAAGCTAGGCTTGTGTGTGGATGGTCTTTGCGCGCGCTGCGAGGAATCCAATCAGGAGCTAGACAACTCCCTAATTAACTCTCTCTTCTTTCTTCCATGCTTTCCCATCAGGATCAATCGGTCTGGCCCATGTCCCCGGAGCAGTGCGCCTGCTCACGTCACCTTCTCCTGTGCTCGCCATGCCTAACTGGGCTGGCATCTAGGTTCATACTGTTGCTACTTGCTAGCCTAGATGCCTTGTAGCGTCTTCGTGATCGAACGAGCTGCGAGTTGTGACCTCGATCGTCACTGTAGTGCTTCCTTTTTCTTCTTGTCAACTGAAAGATCGTAGAATCGCATGCACTTGGTATGGAGTTTCCGCGACAAGGTTGCTTGGTTCCGGTGGGTACGCAGCTAGGTGTCGCCGGAGTTGTGGCGCATGGGGTCATCCATCTTCTTTGACGTTAAGCTCTACATCATCTGCTTTGCTCTGGATGGCTTTCACGGTTTCAGCTGTCTAATCAGGACAACTTCCGATCCAACCTCCGGATAACCTGAAATGATTGAGCTTATTGGGTCTCCAGGTTCGAGAAGGGAAGCTAGACAATCTCTTCAAACGAAATTAGCACGACTACCACGCAACTGATAGCGGCTAGCTTGCTAGCTAGAAACGCACCCTGCTCAAGTTGCATAATAAGTCGGCCAATCATGTACTAGTATAAGAACCATGCAGCAGGAGTAATGTTTACGCAAATTAAACAGATGACTAATTGGGCCGTATGATGTGATCGATGTTATGTACCATTGAAACTTCTTTTTTGATGTCTCCGATACTTCTCTTTAGCCATTCATTGGTGTCGATCTTTGATAAGCAACTAGTACCTAGCTCGCTATGGAATGGACGACGTGCTGTCATTTTTCTAATCTCACTAGAGCTTGCTGATTTTTTTTTGAAACGGGGGCAAAAGATTTGCTCCAATCTATTAATTAAGAAAGAGTGTTTTGGACAAGATAGTCCGTACAAAACAAAGATCTCTCCGGCATTATTTCACCCAAACGCTTTGCCCCCGCATCACCCACAAACGGGCTTCACTCTTAATTTTTTTTCAAACAAGACTAGCGGCGGCATATGCTTGCTACGGAAGACCCGCACATTTCGTTCATTCCAAAGCTCCCAAGTGACGAGTAGGGTGAGAGAGGCAACGACCTTGCGGTTAGGCATAGCACCACCCGTCATAGTTGTCCACCAATGCTCAAGAGATTGACCCGCCCAAAGGTTTGGTTGAATGTTGGGGTTGCCTATCCAAACCCTTATATGACTCCAAAGGCGGATGGAGTACCGACAATTGACAAAAAGGTGGCACGCTGACTCCGTCACTTGCTTGCATAGGGGGCACAAGCCATAATTTGGCCAACCCCTCTTTTGTAGGCGGTCGGCGGTCCAAACCCGGTTTTGCATTAGGAGCCAAGCGAAGAATTTAGCTTTCGGTGTGGCCCAAACTTTCCACACCATTTTATGCATGATGGAGGTTGTGGAACCGATGAATTGCACCTCGTACGCGGATTTGACCGAGTATTGCCCATTGGTCGTTAGCTTCCAAGCGATGGTGTCCTCAATACCTTCATCAAGGTGGACATCAAGAAATTTGGTCCAAAGTACAATGAATTGGGTGAGGTGCTCCAAAGTGAAGCCCTCATCCATAGTGATTTTGTGCACCCAAGCGTTTCCATTTAAGGCTTGGCTAACCTTCCATTTCTTCCTCTTTGAGATTTGGTAGATGAGAGGAGCGATCTCAGTCGGTTTTAGGCCACCAAGCCATGGAGCCTCCCCAAAGGGGGATTTTTTTACCATTGCCGATGGTGATGGATGTAACGGCGTAGAAGATGTCCATGCTGTCCTTGTTGCAAGGGTTACCAGAGCCCGCCCAAATTTTACAACTCAAGCCAAGGCCAATGAAGACGGAGGGTTGTGGAAAATCTATCCAAGTTGATGACCCCAAGGCCGCCAAGCTTCTTCTAGTGATACACCATTTTCCAATTGACTTTGCATTTTGCACCGGTGGTCATGTCCTTAGCCGACCAAAGGAAGGCCCGCTCAATTTTGTTGATGTACTTAAGCGTGGACGGGGGCACGACGAGAGGGGTGATATAGTAGGTGGCTTGTGAGGAGATGACCGATTTCACAAGGGCCACACGGCCGGCCATGGTCACATGCTTGCCATTCCAAGTTGGAAGCTTGTTAGCATATTTGTCTTCAATGTGTTGGAAATCAACCCGCTTTAGTTGCCTCACCGAGAGAGGAAGCCCGAGGTATTTCAAAGGGAAGGTAGACTTCATAACCGAGATGCCATGGAGGATGCCATCGAGGTTCATGCCACCGCACCGAATGGGGACCACCGTACTCTTTTGGAAATTTGTACACAACCCGGTGACCTCCCCAAAGCTTTCAAGAATCTTAGCCAAATTGTTGATATCCTGTTTGATCGGGGCGACAAAAATCGCCGCATCATCCGCATAGGGACATGTTCTAAGGATAGTAATGCGACCCCTTAGCTTGTGGAGGAGGCCATGGGAGGTATCACCATCAAGGACTTGTGTGAGCGGATCGATGGCGAGGACGAAGAGAAGCGGGGACAATGGGTCACCTTGACGAAGGCCACGACCATGCATAAATGCACAATGCGCTCACCGGCGATGCCATTGAGAAGTACACGGGATGAGGAGGTGGTAACTAATGCGGTGATCTAATTGTGGAATATAGGAGGAAAACCCTGCCTTTGAAGAAGATCCATAATAAACTCCCAACGGATGGAATCGAAGACCTTGCGAATATCTAGTTTGAAAAGAAGCGCCCGCGTTTTGCTTTTGTGGAATCTTTTAGCGAGGTTCTTCACATAGAGAAAGTTGTCATAGATACTCCGCCTCTTGATAAAAGCGCAACACTAATAGTAACAACTTCAAGCTAAGCCAAAGGGACCATCCATAGAGATGAAAGAATTTTCTGCAACAGATTATAGAGATGAAAGAATTTTCTCCCGTATAGAGAAGTGGGTAATTTTTATTTTGTATCTACTGTTATGGTCCAAGAATACATGTCCAGAACATGTTTCGCGACAATAATCTATAGCAAGATTTGGATACCCATAACAACTTTCCCATATTTAAAAAGATGTCTATCGTGCGGACCTTCCTTATTACATGTGAAATCTTTAGTTTTACTTAGTGATATTTTACACCACCCGAGGCGAAACTATATGCTATCTTTGTTTTTTGACATGTAATATTTTTTCTCATTTATGTATTTCCAATGTCCCTACGACTAATACTTTAGTCACAGTACCTGGCCAGGCGATGTTAGACACCACAACCAAGTGGCTCTAGAGTGTATCTCTCATTCACCGAGGCAGCAAATCCCAATCTTGACATATCTAGAACAATGACATACTTTTCACTATACCCGAAAGGCACTTACGGAGTAACATTGATGACTCATAAGTAACTATCTAATATCTAAATCTACACTACTCTCATGGTATAAGGAGAGAATTTGCGAAGATGACCTTTACCAATGATCGTTGGAGGTGATTTTAACATTATTAGACGTAGATAGGAAAAGAATAATGATAATTTTAACACTCGTTGGCCTTTCATTTTCAATGCGATTATCGAAAGCTTAGATTTAAGAGTGCTAACTCTGTCTGGACGTCAATACAGATGGACGAATCACAGAGATTCCCCCACATATGAAAAATTGGATAGAATTCTAGCCAGCGTTGATCAGATTCTGATCATACACCACTTATTTTAGATTTTGGGGATCATGCTTTTATTGGAAATGAATCTAAATTTTCTTTTGAACTAGCTTGGTTAAAGATGGACGGCCGGGTTCTCTCAAATGGTATCCCAACAATGGGCGTCTGTTTCTTAGGGAGATAATTCCATGGAATTATGGCAGAAAAAAAATTCACAATCTTAGACAATACCTACGGGGCTGGGCTCAAAACCTATGCGGTCAATACAAAATTGAAAGAGATAGGCTTTCCACTATAATTGATATCTTAGGTCGAAAAACAAAGCTCGTTCCTTTCAGCGATGATGAGAGAACTACTATGCGTAATGCAAATGATGATTTGTTAAAGCTACATCACACTAAGGAATCCAAATGGTCTCAACGCACCAAAGTTAAACACATACAAGAGGGTGGGGATAATACAAAATATTTTCATCTCATTGCCGATAGTAAACATCGCAGGAAAAGAATTCTTCAACTTGAACAAGATGAGGGAACTATTGTGGGACAACGAAATTTGAAACAATATATAACTGAGTATTATAAAACACTTTTTGGCCCACAAAAGCCTGTGACATGTACATTGATTGAATCCATGAACCATGATGTTAAACAAGTTTTGGATGAAGAGAACACAATTTTAACTACGGGTTTTTACGGAAAAGAGATCTACGAAGCAATAATGCAGTTGGAAAAAAATAAAGCACCTGGGTCAGATGGCTTTCCGGCTGAATTTTATCAAACTTTTTGGAAAATAATCAAGTTTGACCTCGTTGCCATGTTCGAAAGCTTTCAAAGAGGGGAGCTGCCTCTGTTTCATCTAAATTTTGGGACGATTATTCTTCTTCCTAAAAAAGAAAAAGCAATTCAGATCCAACAATACTGTCCCATTTGCTTGCTAAGTGTAAGCTTTAAAGTGTTTACTAAAGTTGGAACTAATCGAATTTCGAATATTGCTGAAAATATCCAGCCGACACAAACAACTTTTATGCCCGGTAGACATATTGTTGAAGGTGTCGTTATTCTACATGAGACGGTCCATGAACTTCATAGGAAAAAAATGGATGGAGTGCTTTTTAAGATAGATTTGGAGAAACCATATGATAAGGTAAAGTGGTCTTTCTTACAACCAGTTTTACGATTAAAAGGCTTCGAACCGAAATGGTGTAATTGGATTCAAAAATTTATAGATAAGGGTAGTGTTGGGATTAGGGTAAACGACGGCATATGACACTACTTTCAAACCAGGAAAGATCTTAGAAAAGGTGACCCACTGTCACCTATTCTATTTAATATTGTCGCATATATGTTAACGGTATTAATTGAAAGAGCAAAGGCAGATGGGCAAGTGGCCGGTCTCATTCCTCACTTAGTGGATGGAGGGGTTTCTACTCTTCAATATGCGGATGATACTATACTTTTTATGGAACACAACTTAGAAAAGGCTTTGAACATGAAACTAGTTCTCTGTATTTTCGAACAATTGTCAGGTCTCAAGATAAATTTTCATAAAAGCGAGATCTTTTGTTTTGGCAAGGCGAAGGACAGAGAACAAGATTATAAAATTCTTTCTAGGTGTGACATGAGGTCACTTCCTTTTAGATATCTTGGTATTCCGATCCATTTCCGTAAGTTGAGAAATGGGGGCTGAAACCGGTAGAAGACCGATTTGAGAAGAAGTTAAGTAGTTGGATTGGTAAAATGTTATCTTATGGAGACCGTCTTATTTTAATTAATTCTATCCTCACAAGCCTACCCATGTTTGTGCTCTCTTTCCTTGAAATTCCAAAGGAAGTTTGGAAGAGATTATATTTCTTTAGATCACATGTTTTTTGGTAAAGTGATGGTCATAAAAGCATAGTTGTCAGAATCATGATTCTATTATACGATTCTACGACTTCACGACCCAAATTGAGTGAAACGATTCAACGATTCTGCTAAGTAGAATCTAAGATTTTACGATTCTAAAAGTTAAGATTCTACGGTTTGCGATCCTACCATAGAGGTTCCAATCCGATTCAGAATCACGATTCTGACAACATTGCATAAAAGGAAATATAGACTAACCAAGTGGAATATAATATGTAGGCCAAAAAACAAGGGGGGCTAGGAGTGGAGGATTTAGAATTAAAAAACAAATGTTTACTAGCTAAATGGTTATCTAAACTTATGAATGAAGAAGGTTTGTGGCAAGATTTACAGTATATGAAATATTTAGGCTCTAAAACGCTTTCTCAAGTGTCAGCAAAACCAACTGATTCGCGTTTTTTTTGGAAGGGGTTAATGAATGTAAAATATGATTTTTTTTTCTTAGAGGACCTTTTGTTGTTGGTAATGGTGGTAATACTAGATTCTGGGAGAACATTTTGTTAGGACAAAGGTCCTTGGCCAATGAATATCCATCGCTTTACAATATTGTTAATCACAATAATGTTACAGTGGAGAATGTGTTAGCATCACATCCTATGAACATTAGTTTCAGAAGAACTTTGGATGATAATAAATGGAGAAGGTGGACACATATGTTACATGGATTAATTCTTGTCCAATTAACTGACCAGGAAGATAATTTCAAATGGAGTCACACCACATCTGGTAGGTATTTTTTCTGTTAAAACAATGTACACTAACTTGGTTAATGATCACACGGTTTTTTTCAAAAAATATATTTGGAAGATAAAGGTACCGCTGAAAATTAGGATATTCATGTGGTTTCTCTATAAGAAAGTTATTCTCACAAAAGATAATCTTGTCAAACGTAATTAGCATGTGGACGTTAAATGTTGTTTTTGTGATCAAGAGGAGACAATACAATATCTCTTTATTTCATGTCTTTCACACAATTGATTTGGAGAATTATCTACATGACTTTTAATTTGCCAACACCTGCTAATATTACAAACATGTTTGGGAATTGGTTGAATGGGGTTGCCAAAAAGGATAAGACACATATTAGAGTTGGTGTTTTTGCTGTTCTGTGGTCAATAAGGAAAGTCCGTAATGACTACATTTTTAACAAAAACGAGTTTTCCATCATTTTTGCAGGTTATACCTCTAGCTACTCATTGGATCCATATGTGGTCCTATCTATAGTCGGAGGACGAGCGTGCGGCTATGGATATTGGGTGCAACCGACTGGTGATGGTAGCATGGGATTTTTACAGCCGGTGCGGATGGTGTGCTGACAAACGGTTGACTTGCATCAGGCGCTTCATGTCTTTCTTTCTTTTCCGGTGGCTCATTCTTGTTGAGACGCTTTGTGATCCGTGATGTATAATATTTTGAATACTCTTGTAAGACTAATTTTATTTAAATAAAGGCAGCCATATGCATCAATTGCTGCAGAGGCAGGGGATCCCCCGATTTCGAAAAAAAACATTGGTACATATCATGAGAAAAGGCCGATAACATACTCAAGCTACTGAGCGTTATTACATATCATGAGAAAAAAATACCTGCCATGTAGATTCACCAATATATTTGGGAATCGGCTCAATAGGGTGGATAGTAGGTTTAAACTTCTTATTAGGGTGGGAGCGATTGCCGTTATTTGGTCGGTGTGACTATGTAGAAATGACAAGATATTTAACGATAAAAAATCTTCTCTTTCGCAGGTTATTACCGGTGCACATCTTTGTTCCGTTCATGGTCGTCTATGCATCGTATGGAGAACATAGACTTGTTTACGGAGGTGTCTACACGGTTAGAGGATACGGCGAAGAAATTTATTACCGAACATGGGTGGCTGCATAGTCTCCGGATTGGACCACCTTCATCTTAAGATTTATGCAGAAACCTTGTCTTATGTATCGAGTACTTCTTTATTTGTTTTCTTTGAGTCCGAACAGCTGTGTACATCTTAGTTATGCAGAGGCTAGGTGTAATACTTAAACTCTTAAGTAATGAAATGCCCTTTATCGAAAAAAATATCATGAGAAAATGCCGGTAACATACTGATGACATGTCATGTTCTGCAGTATATCAAGAGGTCTTTCAAACATCATTGTTCACCCTTACAATGTGCTCTGGCATATCATTGGCAACCATGTAACTCACCAGAGCACATATAATTCTTTGCAACAACATGGATCCAAGTGGAACAAGCATTTAAGGAGGTCTTTACCCAACACGGATGGTGGCATAATCTACTTATTGGCTCTTCTTCTCCATAGGCCGATTTCCCAATGGTGTCACATGTCGTGATTTTGTGTGAGGAATTTAATTTTTCTTTATGGGATGTGTGCATCTTTGTTATAAAGAGGCTGGGGGTATCTATCTTATTTGTATTGCCATGATACAACTTTTGAGTTTATAAAACTCCCTTTATAGAAATAAATCTCTTCAACTAGGATTCACACATCGCATCAAATCCGTGGCACACTACGTGTAGAACATTCACTTGAGAAGAAACCATCTTGTTCTCTTATAACCCCGACTCTCGACAAATCCACTACCAGCCCTGATCTCTTTCTCTATCGCAAAGTCCCTCGTCCCTGGCCATCGCCGGTTTCGAAGGCCTTAACTACGTGCCAAGCTAACCCATAAGAGATCTCCACCACCGCCCATTGTGGCTTGATGTCTTGTGAGCACACTACATCCATCCACTACCCCAAATTTCTCATGACACCGAGCATCCCCTTTCCAAAACCCCAGTTATTGCGAGAGTACCATTATTAGTTGATATCACTATCAGTTTTTTTTGGCTAAACATGATTAGCATTGTAGTCAACTATGTGATGTTTGCAACAAGGACAACTCTCAGTGAATGCTATTTTGTTCCTTAAACTAGATTTGGTGTCCCTGTAGTTTTTTGTTTTCATTATCTGGTAATCTATGTCATATGTTTGGCCATTCCGTTGCAAGGTTTCTTCATGTGCTACAATCTCATTTAAATCTATTAATCCTCAAATTTTCCATTGTTTTCTTCAGGTTTCTTCATGTTTTCATTGGTGCATTATTTTGTCCACTGTGTTTACTGCAATGATTTTATGTTTTACAACAAAGTTTTTTCTCATTAAAATCTATTAGTACTAAGATGTACCAATCTACTACAACCGTGGATGGTCCTACAAATAATTTTCAAGGAAAACATGATATGCATGTTTGGAAGCCATGGTGGTTGAAGTTCTTCAATGCCTTCCATACTTCAGTATTGGAGGTGAGCAACCAGAAGTTGAAGGAAGTAATATATGGTTATTTACCAATATAAGTTTATCATACCTTATTTTTCATTTTTAGTAGTTTTTTTTATGTTTATCTTAAACTTTCAAGCACTGTAAAAAGTCGGGTTGCATGAGGAAGAGGCTGAAGGAGATGTTCTCTTTTGTAGTCTGAAAAGTCGAGAACCCTAACTCCTCCAACCTTGCTCCACATACTTTATCGTCTCTGCGTCAAGTACCTTTACTTGTGGGATCCACTATACCAGAGTGGAAGTAGGAGGAGGATGAAATTAGCAAAAAACTAAAGCAATCGAATAATAGAAAATTAATGCATAGACTAAATTGCTACAACTAAGCCAATCCAACAACCTTGTTCTATGCATGCATCTTGTTTTGTCGAACCCTCCAGTTAAATATTTGAACTTCATAGTTGTGAACAATGGTCTGGTCAGCCACGGGTTATGAGGCATAAAATCTGCTAAATCTTTATTTTTGTCAATAGTGGGAGACTATTATTGTCGCAAGTGCACTGAAAGAGGCTGGACCTTTTAAGGTGGCATTCCGCAGCTGAGTTCTTGCACTCTTTGCTTCCTATCCTTTTGTGAAAGTGTGGGATGATGTTGGCAAGATAGATAGGGAGCCTCTTTACACACTTGATCCTGAGTCAACTTGATAGAAAAGGAGAGGCACCTGGCTTCCTTCCACACAGTTAGCCATATCTGCAGGGGGCAGTTCCAACATGCGTCGCTTTCGGTGGGATTTGAAGATCTACATGCATTTCTCGAGCACAATCGATCAGGGCCCCATTGGCATCTCGTTCTGCTATTGCAAGATCATCCTTTGCTTCTACTTGTCTTGTCCTGCAAAAGGTACGAAATAAATAAATAATTTTAGTTTCTTTATGGTCCTACTACAAGTGCTGCTATAATCATGTTTTTTAGGTATGGAGTAGTTCTTAAATCATGCACTCTAGATCTGTACCCCAGCTCAAATATTGTGTTGACATGTATGCTCTGAACCCTGACGAGGTCCATTAACAATCTGAACAAGATCATGGGGAAATCCTACTTGTGCAGCTACTCCTTGCTTAATGGAGACGGCAATATATCACGAATCGTCAACATGATTTGACAGCTGGAAGGTAGCCATTGTGACAAATGACCAATCAGGGACATATAGTTTACCCTGTTACAGATAATTGTTGTGGTGGTGTCACTTCTGTGTGATAGTACCCCTCAATCTTGTACTTGTAGCAACGAACCTGAGTTGTAGTTCAGTTATTGTTTTGACCTTATCCCTGTAACTTCGAACTGAATGTGATAGACAGAGATCCTATCTGAAAGCAGTTTTTCCATCAGACAAATGGTAAAAGTAAAACTTGCCACTCTTTTTTACCCAACCAGATGACTAGATGAGACAATTAGAAGCTGGCCATGTGATAAATGAGCAGTAGTCTTCCTAACTGGAATAAATGAGATTAGTTCCATCTCCAAGTCCAAAAGGCAACTGCTTTTTCTGTTGGGAGTTTCCGGTGATGGCTACCCTTGTCTGCCACTTTGCTTACTACTACTGCAAGACCAGTGAATGACCCATGGCACGGTTGAGAAGGCAAAATGCTTTCTTTCAAGGTTGTTTCTCTTTTCTCTTGGCGAGAATCAAAGAGTGGTCTCTGGCAATTGCAATTCCCGGAAGCAATTATGCCCACTGAGGATTACAAATCATCTAAAGAAAATATCTTTGGTCAGGTGCATGTGTTGACATGTTTATTCCTTGGATATAGTCTGGCCACAGTGGGAGCCAACCATAGAGGGCTCCAAAGGAAGCTCCTCCTGTTCCAGATGCCAAAATACATTAAGGAAAGTGACATCATAGTTCCAGTGTGCACCATTAGTGTGGCGTTTTGTTTGACATGAAGTGCAAGAATATTGTCGGGAAGATGATAAGGCATAGGCTTTGCTTCCGTGCATGATGCTTTCTGAACATTCAAGCTTGTGTGCCCGAATTGGGCACGTCTCTCCCTCTCTGTCCTCTCGTGGTTGCTTGCCAATCGCAGCGCGACATGGACGGCCGGCCGGCCGGCCGCACCTGTCGAGACGCAAAGATGACTCTCAAGTTCGAACATTTTAGACAAGAACTTTCAGTAGCATAGCTGTTCTGTTAAAGTACTATCTGACAAGCGACGCGGCCCGAGTCTGATTCAGTGCAAATGGTGATAATCTTCATAAACAAAATATGCAAGGTGACGAGATCTAACAAGAGGCAATGCTTGATGTTGGAGGATTTGGAGTGCTGATTGCAGTAAGTAAGAAGCTCAACTTGTCTACGTGGCTTGTGTGCATCTACGATGCAGAGGCTGGAGTATTTACCATTTCAAAAAAAGAAGAAGATAGAGGTTGCTTGGAAATAAAGATGCTGGTACCACTAGTACTGATCGGGCCTTTTAAGCCCTCCATCGCTTAGTCGCCGACGACTCGGCTTCTTCGGCCGTGCTATATAAAGCCCCACGTCACCGCCCTCTTGACACACACTATCACTACGGTAGACACAAACACTTCGACATGGTTCGTATCCCCCGTGGGGCAGAGGTAATAAACATCGCACACGCTTTTTTTTTACAGAAAAAGCGTATGTGATCATATGTCTCACACACGGTTTCAATTTTGTTTCACAAACATTGAGTCTGTGGAAAGTCCCTTGTGAATATTTTAGTCATGATATATTCTCGCAAGTTTACTATTTTTGTTCGAAATACGAACTTAAAATGTTCACGCCATTCACATCCTTGCCTATAAAATGAGTTTCTCACTCTTGCGATGGAGCCCATTTCGCTAACCATAGCTCGTATCTCCCGTGATGCAGAGGTACAAGAGAGGCCAAAAGGGAAGGACACGATTGGATTGGGGGAAGGCCTATATGTATTGTTATACAACTCTATGAAGTCCAATTTGTAAAATGTACCATCGACCCACCTTGTGGTCAGATCCTGTACCTCTATTTCCAATCCAACGGCACGTGCTCTTCAGTTGCAGCGGCATAAGTTCTCACGTTTCACGGGATACGTTCTCCCGGCCAGATGTGTTCGGAAGCCATGAGCGAGTGAAATTTCCGGAGGAGGGGGGCCTGTGGATCCCAGCGTAGCAGTAACAGGAGACTCCATGGCAGACTGAAGCAAAGCATATTCAGGATAATCTATCTTCGGCGAAAGCACTGAGAACCAATATACTAGGCCCCGGATACGGTAGCAGGAATTGGCTTATTTGGTCATTGGGTCTCTCCGTTGCGGTTTATATGTAGAGGCAGACGACATGCGTAATAGGTATCCTTGTCGGAGCGGCCGGACGTACACGATGCATACCCGTATGAACTCTATTCACAAACCTTGCTTGATTGAACAATATTGCTGGATATAGCGAGGTTATCAGTGCTTTTATAGATATAGATAGGCCTCCATATATAGCGAGGTAGATATATAGAAGCGGAAGACTACGTCGGTGCAAAGAGTCAGGAGTAGAAGAAAGATGAGTACCGAGACCCTATGTGCGACCTCCCGCATGACGGAGGCTCGATGACGGACGGCGGGGTCGCAGATGACACAGAGATGGTGCACGATCTGTAGCCTTCAACGGCTCCTTCCTACATGTTAGAGCATCTCTAGCAGAGCCGAACTGAAAAATGAGTTTAGTTCACCGAACTCGTGTTTACGGGCCAGAAAACCCTTGTCACAGATTAGAATCCATAAAAGAGGAACTGAAAAGCGAAATTTGAAATGTCGCGGGTAAATTAGGCGATGATCATATATATAGATGGATTCGAGGCTCCGATTGAGCATCAAAACTTACATAGTTCGAGAAATTAAATCTAAATTACTTATACACCGGCGAGCGCTACTTAGTTTAAGCAAAATGCGGCCTAAATACTGGCCTATGGGCGCGGCGGTGCCGGTGGTGGCGGAGCGTCTCGGCGGCAGACGGCATCGACGCTGTCGTGGAGGAGCTTCACTCCTCGACGACGTCCAGCTCGAATATTTTGATTTTGACGCGGCAGACGCGCTCCTCCCGGCGGACCACCTCGTACTCTCACACCTGGCGGACGGCGTCCGCCTCCTCCCGGCGGAAGCGAGCTCGGGCCTCCGCCTCACTGATGGCCTTCATCTGTGCGAGCACGGCCTCCTCGTCGTCGCTGCCGTGGACGTAGTTGCCCGCCGAGATGGTGAACGACCGCGCGGGGACGATGTCATCGTCGTTGCTGCTGTCCGCGATGGGGAGCCGTGGTGCGCGGCTTGAGCCGCCGGACGAGGACCCATCGCCGGCGTTGGCGTACCTAGCCAGCTTCCCTGGGGTCGTGAGCCCCCAGTTTGTCCACCGGTGGACGCTGCGCTTGCGCGCGCCCTCCGACCTGTTCCATTTCCGCCATTCCGCGTCGGTGCGGAACACGGGGGACACGGCAATCCGGCACCGCGGCCTGATGAGCCTCCACGGGAGGCCATCGCGCCGACGAGGAGGGTGGATCGGTGGCTGGGGGCTGCTCGATTGCTCGCCGGAAAACGGGGTAGGCGGCGGCGGAGGGAGTGGAAGCAGCGGAGGTAAGTAGGGTTTGGAAACCGAACTCCCCTCCGCGACCCCTTTTAATAAGGGACGACCATGCAGTTTCTCGGGGGGCCGAACTCGTTATACGGGTTAGGCCGCGAGTTCGGGCTCCGTTCTAGCCCATTTTCAGCCCGAACCCGTATAACCACCGGATTTTTTCAGTTTCCGCCTAGTTTACGGGGCTCTGCTAGAGATGCTATTACACCTCTTGTTGCGGCACTTCTCGCAAAGCCTTTCGGTATTGACGAAAATTGACATCCCATGCATTTCGGGGTATCAGTGGCGGACACAGGATTTTAACTAAGGGTATGCCACTCGAAAATTTTGATATGTATTTCGCTAAAATATTTTTAAAGATTCAGTAAATAATAATAATAAAAATACCGATCTTGCGGAAATTCCCCTGACCCCCGCGTCGCCCTCCTCTGGCGACATGGGGGAACCCTAGCCGCCCCCGCTCCTAGCGGCCCCCCACCGCCTTCCCCCGCATCAGCGCCGCCGGAGGGGCCATCGGCAAAGTCGTGCGCGCCCCAGGGAAGGTGGAGGTGGGGCACCTTTTCTTCTTCCGACGCTCGAGAGATCTCCGGGCTTCGGCATTTCAGGCAGCGGGCGGGCGCGGCCGCTGCAGGCAGCTGGCGGTGAGTTGCATCGGAGCTCGTCTGGCTGGGCTCAGTGGCGGGGTCGGCGTCTAGAGGTGCGAGGCGGCTGGAGGTGAGAGACGACGCGGCTGGGCCAGATCTGGGCCGCGAGGGCCTTCTTTGGGCTCGGTTGAGCTGGCGCGAGGAGGAGTTCTTCTGGGCTGCCTTGCTGCGCGGCGTCGCCGGGTGGGGCGCGGCGGCGAGGTCGGCATCTGGTGGTGCAAGGAGGCATCGGGCTGGAGGTGTGTGCTGACGCGTTTGGGTCGGGTCTTGGCTGTGAGGGCCTTCTCTGGGCTCGGTCGTGCCGGCACACAGAGGTGTTCTTCCCGGCTGCGTGCCGTCGCCGTCTTCGTGGCGCCCAGCTCGGGAGTGTGGCAGTATGCGGAAGCTCTCGCGATGGCGCATGGAGGCTGCGTGGCAAGGTGCGTGCGACGGCTGTCCGGGGGTCGCGTTGGGGCGGATGCAGGTTGTGGTTTCTGTCGGTCCTTGTTGGGCGGGCGTGAGGTTTTGGGACTCTTCGCTAGGCGAAAGCTTTGTCTTGGCGGCTGGCTAGGACCGACGACGGTGATGCCCATGGGCGCCGGATCCTTCTTGAAGGCGTTGTCGAAGCGAGTGTTTCTTGATCTCCGTCCGGGCTCTCCGGGGAAAACCCTAGATCCCCCGCGGGGTCGGGCGTGGGCGGCGCTCTTGTGTCGCTTTGCCTCTTCGGGCCTTGCTTTGGACGTCCACCGGACAGAGGGCTTGTGGAGTGCTTTCGTGCTTGGTGGAGGCAGGTTCGTCTTTAGCCAGGCGGGGCGCGGCTCTGGGGCCGGCGTGGTAGTTGGAGCGGTGGCTCCGGTCTTTCGCCTCCGCCTATTGCGTTGAGGTGTGGTGTCGACCTAGCTGGTCGTCGACCCGTGTGGAGCGCAGCCTCGGGCTAGCGTGTGGTGTTGTGTTGTAACGGTCTGGTGTCGACCTCGTTGGTCGTCGTCCCGTGTGGAGCGCAGCCTCGGGGCTGGCGTGTGGTGTCGGGTTGTATCGGTTTTTCGACCAGTTTTCCTCATAAACGGGTCAACTCTTTTTTTCTATATCAATGAAAGGCAAAGCTTTTGCCTCGTTTAAAAAAACAAGTAAATAATAATAAAATTTGTAATGTCATTTGGGTGTGACTGGTTCTCAGTCACATAATATCATTAAATCTCAGTTGCAACTCATAACTAGCACGAATCACAATGCAAATTAAATGGTGTAGGATTTGATAGAGCACGATGTTAGCTGAGAAATAGCAAATCCCATGGTTTTAACACTATATTAATAGATGCATATATTTGTTTGGAGATGTATAAGAGTATATAGAAATCTAGAACTGTAATTAAAAAGTCTGCTACAACGATGATTACCTTGCAACATGGTAATGTGCAAGGCGTCAATTGCCGTGTTCTCCCGGCAACTAGCGAAGTGCAATCGCCGGTTGCAGGAACAGGCTCTAGCATGAGGCGCGCCGGCTTGGACTGCCGGCGAACTGCGTGTCGGCGAGGACTCACTCCCGGGCTCCCGGCGAGCTGCAACAGCGTGTGGATGTGGCGTCCAATGATCAAGGTCAGCGACTCTCCCGGCGGCCGTTGGCGATCTGCGTGTGGAGACTCGATGGATTGACGGTGTCTTCGTCGAGCCGCCCGCCGAGTTGCCAAACTGATCGATGGGATCATGCCTGTAATCGAGGATGCGATCGGGGTTTGACAGTTGCGAATCCGCAAAACTGCAAAACTGATCGATTGGAATCAATCAATTACAGCAATACATGAGGCTTCATGTTTTTTTTACTAACACTATTACAATGCATGGCTGGGGCCCAGGATATGCCATGGCCCACCCGGCATACCTTTGGGTCCGCCACTACGGGGTATTGCAGAAAACCTCAAACGGAGAAGGAAGAGATGCACTCTACTGGGAGGCGGGGCTTCTGTTGTCACATCTGGGATGTCGAGTGATCCTTGAACCCTGGGCTCCTCAAAGCTTCTAGAGTATTGTCAAGCATTGGCGCACATTTTGTGCTTTGACATCCGTGCCGCATGCTGTGACCCTGATACCGATGCCAAGACCAAGAAAACCGAATACCCACTCGCCATTGCTGCCCATTTTGCGGAGAAAAGATCGAAAGCCTTGCTGCACCAAGGGAGTTCTCTGCATGTAGTTATGTTCCAATGTCTCCTATTCCTACGTGCTACCGTTGCTTCTATTTTTACTTCCATCGTCCTCTCATGGGTGTAGCCCGTTGGACTGTACAATATCTTAGTGTCAAAGAAAAGAGTTGTAAGGTGAAAGTTTTGAGTGCCAATGGGGCAATGTACTGAATGTAGCTTGCTGCCCACACTCCAGGAGCTGTAGACCTGTAGTATATATGTTGGAGAAAATATCACTACCTCAAGTGTAGGTTGGTGTATAATTATTTTGTGCCAGTTTCATTTTACTAAGAGGCTTTAACGAATAATCTAAACACAGTTCTTGCAGGGCAGACTTTAAAGCTACAGCTGACATGGGTTATTGATCCTTGTATTTTTCTAATACTTCCTTCGTCTCGGTTCACATGGCTCACATGAATTTGCATCGTGACCAAAGAAACAGTTTATTGGACGATTAAACTCTTCTCAACCCTTGCCTATCTCCGTCGCTATTTAATAGAAGTACTAACCGTCTCCTCATGCAAAAACGGAACAGACCCACCGCGCAGTTAGATTACTCATAGTGGGAGTAACTTCACTAGTAACTAAGTGTTCAACTCGCCAAATTTTTTTATGTGCCAGTGAGTTAATGAGGAGAGAGGAGGATAGAGTAACATAGCTAGTTACCGTAATATCATATTTTCCTAAGATACAATAAGTCTAAAAGCTAATTAATGAAGACATCTATGATAGTACTACTTTGATGTTACTAACCACTATGAAGGTAGTAACATAGAGTAGTAACATGTGCATGTTACTACTCTATGTTACATGTGCATGTTACTACTCTATATTACTTCCCACTATGACCCTTCTTAGACTGCTCGAAGTGGGGGTAACATAGGTGGTAACATCACACATCCCAAGTTATTTTGGTGACATCTCCTGACAATAATTGAAAAAAGAGAGCGAAGTGCTAACTAGCTACTCACCAAATTATGAAGGTAGTAACATAGAGTAACTTCACTAGTAACTAAGTATCTAACTCACCAAATTATTCGTTTGATTTCTAAATAAACCTCGCTAATTTTCCCACTAATTCCTCCTTTAAGTACTCCCTAATCGACGTTCTGCCAATTCTCATCCCTCTCCTACATCAGTTTTATCAATGGCGCCAGGACAACAAAACATCGGTCGCCGGCCTCCACCACTAGGTTTACGAGGGTTTAGGGCAACACTGTTCGGTCCACCGCTCTAGGATAGGGATGAGAGGCGCTCCGTCATTCCCCCGGTTGTGCCCGCGCGGCGTGTAGGGTGTAACATCCCAGGATTCCAGACAGTTGCGGGGTAGATTTAGGAAAGGGATGTGCATCTCATCGCAAAAACTGGGAAAATTTCGCGCTTAATTGCATACAACACCTAAGGGGGGTCAAGTTTCTCTCTCAACACCATCTAGGGTTTAGGGTTTCGAGAGTGCGATAAACTTTGACATGACCTCTTTTGAATTAGGGTTTTGGAAAAGAATTGATCATCATTTGATTTGGTATAAACATTTGAATCTTGGATAATGAAATGAGTTTGAAATAAAATTCAAACTCAAACAATTCAAATAGGATAAGACATTATATTTCAAACAATATTTATATAACAATGTAATTTAAAACATAAGACAATGAAATTAAATTACAACTACCTCAATATAGAGAAACTTGAGCTTTATTGATAAACATAAACAGATACATTGTCTTTACATAATTCAATTATATTACAACAAAGTGAATTTGAATTAAACAAGAAAAAGGAAAATACAAGCAAACTATGATAAAACCCTAGCTACTGTTCATCTTCACTTGATCATTTTCATCATCTGGATCCTCTTGATCTTCTTAAACCTGCACACAAGAAAAAATAGAAGCAATGCAATGAACCAAGTGGCAATGCCACTTGGCTATTAGAAAAAATGATCATTGGCAGATAATCAACAACCAGCCGAGCTGATCCAACCATGGAGCAAGTCCCAACAGGAAGAAACCACACATCTCACAAGGCATCATGCATGCTTCACAACACACATGCAACTAGGTCTAGTCACCACATCACAAAGCCCTGTTTTCGACAAAGCAAGGACTTGCCCAGCCATATAAATGGTAGAGTCCTAGAAAACCAACCATCCATCAACCAGTTCATCATCAACAGCCTAGCCATTCTTCATCAAGAACACAAACCCTAGAAACCAGCAAGATGGGTAGCTAGAATCTTTGTAAGAACCAGCCAGCCAGGAGGAGAAGGGCAGGATCAACATCAACAACAACCAACTGAAGCAAATCCTCTACATCAGCAAATATAATCTAGGAGCTGGAGTGAGGTATACCAAATTCATGAACAAACAACATGTTCTGTTCATATTGCACAAGCATGCCTCAACAAAAATTCACACATGGTAGGAGGACCCTGTTTTGATTATCATATGGTCATTGACCAGGTGATGCTGGCAAGAATAGCATCTGCTAGAGATCAAAACCCAAGCCAGAAACCATGGTCATGCCAAGATAAACCAAACCAGTGGCATAGCCAAGAGAAACAAGTATGGATTTAATCTACTAGAAACCTACCAAGATCACGTAGCAAAACTAGCCTATTAAAACCATCAGAAATTATCAAACTTTGTTGTCTGGATAGTTTTCAACATCAAAGGCTACTTGAAAGTGCATGGAGGCCCCATGTGTGGTTTTGGTAATTAATGATAATCCTTATGGACTAATGTTTGCATTGAGTTATAATTGTAGGAGTTGTCCATGGGCAATGCTTGGACCATTGGCTTCAAGGTTGCAAATAAGAAGAAATAAAGTGCAAGTTCAAGATGAGTCATCTCGAAGAAATCATTTGCTTGAAGTTTGCCATTTATGTGGTGTTCATGGATATGTAAATATGCACCAAAGAAGAGCTCCTGTAGTGGAGTGTGGGGGAGCAATCCACAAAACATCATCAAGCAAGCATAATCAATAAAGGAGTTCCATCTTGTTGCGGTCAAGATAGTCATCATCAATCTCAAGTGGAATGCGCAGGGTTAAGATTTGTTCTTGATAGGGTTTCTTTCTTACCGGTCTCGTGCTTTAGTTAGGAGACCAGGTTATAGGTTAGTTGCCGCACTATCAAGGGGCTCTCGATTGAGTAACTCGGTCGTACCATTTGAAGATAGGTCAAACCTTTGCATCCTTGCATCATATTTCTTGGTTGTTATTTGGATCTTATCCATATGGTGTTTTAGAGCTTGTGCTTATTCTCATAACAAGCTCTAGTTCATCGAAAACAGATTCCACATGAAATACTTGTTGCGTTTTCGATATTGGAGTTTTTCCCGCTTCTTTTGTATTGAGAGGTTCACCTCTAAATTCATGGAAAAATCTATACCAAATTTTATTGAGATTTTATCTCTTTGTGGGATAGCTCTTGTCATCCTATTTCCAACTAAATTGGTTTCACCTAAATCCGAGTTTTCTAACTCAAGTTGTTGCAATTTCCTTATTGGAGGTGTTACCGGTTTAGCTCTTATAGATAGGTTAAACATTTCCCCATTTTATATTATTCTCCATGGTTGGACTATGATGTTTCTCTGCATGATCTTGTAGATCTCTTTATTGTGATTCTAACAAGAGCAAGTTCATCAAAATCAGAGTTTGTATGTGAAAATGGCGACATTTTTGGTGTGTGGTGCGCTGCCGGCCGGACTGGTCCGGCCACGGCCAGACTCAGTCCGGCCGGATTACTGCGAGCACGAAAATTATGCCTAGAATGATCTGGACTTGGTCGGATGAGTCCGGCCGGCCAGATTGGTCCGACCAAGCCTGGAAGGTCCGACTAGGGGTTGTTTTTGGCTGTGTTTTCAACGGTTAGATTCCATTTTGGAGGCCATATATAACCCCTTCTTCCCCATTGAGTTGGTTTCTTCTCCTACTGTTATCACTAGAATTTGACCAAGTCAGAGGTGGGCCGCGATCAAGATGACTTGAAGATATACATATAGAAGAGATATGTGAATCGGCCTTATTTACCAAGTTTGGGCTAGCTAGCCCGTGTATCTTAGTTTAGAAATTAGAGTTTGTCTCGTGCACGGTTTAGTGCACGCCCACATTAGAAAGTCCCTGGACTATAAATATGTACCTAGGGTTTATGGAATAAACAACAACCAACGTTCAACACAAACCAATCTCGGCGCATCGCCAACTCCTTCGTCTCGAGGGTTCCTCCGGTAAGCACCATGCTGCCTAGATCGCATCTCGCGATCTAGGCAGCACGAGCCTGCCTAGTTGTTCATGCGTTGCTCGTCTGAAGCCTTTTTGATGGCGAGCAACGTAGTTATCGTAGACGCGTTAGGGTTAGCATCGTTCTTAGCATCATATGCTCGCGTAGTGCAACCCTTGCGCGTCTAGCCGTCCTTGTGCCTCATCATGGGTGCAGGGGCGGCACCCGCTGATCTTTATTTAGTAGATCTGATTCGTTACGGTCGCTCCTTGATTCATCAAGGATTAGTTTAATATCTGCAATACTTAGGCCTTACAAAGGGTTGGAGGATCCAGCGGCATGCAGGGTGTAGTTTGCTGCCCCTAGACAGGACGTTCCGAGGATCAACCTAGTGTTGGTTTTTAGGCCTTGTCTAGGGCTGGCTTACGTTTACCGTGCGTGAGCGCGAGGCCCAATCGTGAGTAGGATGATCCGATTATGCGGTGAAAACCCTAGATCGTCGTGGATCTCATACGCTTTATCTTGATCAAGCAGGACCACCATATATTCGGCCACCTTGGACGAATCATGGGTGGATCGGCTCCATGAGCCGATTCACAGGACAACCTGAGAGCCGATCGAGGCTCGTATTTAACGTGTACGTGTGTGCCCTGCAGGAAACTAAGCGAGGCATCATCCACACCTTCCCCAGGTATAGGTCGGGTGGCACGCCTGCGACCCGCATCGGCGCGCGACCAGAGGGCTTTGCGGGCCGTCGCTCGAGGGGGCCAGCCGCAGCCCTAGTCGTTCCCGGCTCTACGGTGTTGGCTCCTGCCCGCCGGTGGGTTTCGACGTCAACACATTCGGCACGCCGGTGGGACACATCTTCAACGACAACCATCTCGCCATCCACATCGAGATGGCGAAAGACACCATACCATCTTCATCGAAGTGGCGGAAGAAACTCCGGTCACGTACGGGGATCTCAGGCGAGCTCAAGAAGAAGTACGACGAGATCAAGTCTGCCCTCGAAGCCGACCTAATCGGCTCTTTCCACAGGACCCGCTCCCATGGCATCGGATGGAAGGGGTTCACACCTGAAGCGCGCTTGATGGAGTGGACCTGTCCACCTCGGAGGAACGCACCAGTCGCTGCGTCGGAGATAAACTTCATGGTGGCTCATTCGCTGCATCGCCACTGAGAGCCTGGTGAACACGTTGGAGCGTGTCGCGCTGCGCGTGATCCAGGAGATCATGAGCCATCGGTACTCTCCGTCGGGACCAGCCCTAGGGACTCATCAAGGGGAGTTGCTACTCCATCCCGTCCACCGCTGCCGTTCGCGTTGGCGGCCCGAGCGCCGAACTCATCGGCCTATATCGTCTACAAGATTGGTGGTGACCCCGGTGATTACCAATTTCTACAAGACGCGCCCAAGGAGATCCCGCACGGATACGCATGCGCATACGTGCGACTGCAGCACCTGGGCACCCTCGAACCAGGTCGCTATAGCAGGGACTTCTGGGGCAACAGGGGGACGTCGGAGGCAGACCCGAGAAGCAAACGTGGCTAGCTAAGTACCACCCCGACAAAGCTCCCGAGCCCAGCTCCTGCAGTTGGCTCAGAACCGAGAAACAAGCATGGCTGGTTAAGTACGCCACTCCGACGAATCTTCAGGGTTCGGCACCCGCAACCATCACCGCGGATCAAATTTGTACGATCCTGAAAGATCAGTTCGGCATGATGCCGAAAAGAAAGGCGATCGGCTATACCAAGCCGTACCCCGAGTACGAATTGATCCCGCTACCACCCAAATATCGGCTCCCGGACTTCACAAAGTTCAGCGGATCAGATGGCTCCAGCTCCATCGAGCATGTGAGCCGATATTTGGCACTGGGCATGATCTCAGCGTCGGACGAGCTGCGCGTGAGGTACTTCTCGCAGTCCCTCACGGGATCGGCTTTCGGATGGTACACGTCTCTGCCACCGAACTCAATCCAGACTGGAAGCAGGTGGAAGAACGGTTCCATGAGCAATACCACTCAGAGGCTTCCGGGCTGGCATTGCCGATCTAGCACAAGTACGACGAAGCGCGAGAAACGGTGTCGGAATATCCAGCGCTTCGGACGGTTAGGAACCGATGCTATTCGGTTCACGTGAGCGAAAAGAAGCGGTCGAATTGGCGGTGGTGGGTCTATCATCATCGATCAAGGAAGTGGCCTCCCAGGCGGACTATCCTTCATTAGCACACATGGTGCAGAAGTTGTCAGCATATGAGCAACGCCACCCGGATATCTACCAAGATAAATTCAAGCGCGTGGTTACCATGGTTGACGCAGGCGAAGATGAAGGTCCAACGGGAGAGCGAGAGGTCGCAGTAGCTGAGTGGACTCGAGCTGCAGGCCCAGTAACCTGCAAATGGGTAAAGCCACCGGGGCCTCCAAGAGGGTTCGACTTCGACGTGACGAAAACCGAGCAGATTTTCGACCTCTTACTCGCGGAGAAGCACATAAAGGTACCCGAAGGCCACAAGTTTCCTACGGTGCAAGAGCTGAACGGAAAGCCATACTGCAAGTGGCATAACACGTTCACCCACACCACCAACGACTGCAGGGTGTGGCGTCAGCAGATCCAAGTGGCGATAGAAAATGGGCGACTAATTTTTAACCAGTATGCCATGAAGGTCGACACACACCCCTTCCCCGCCGTCAACATGGTGGAGTTTACCCACCTTGGAGGGTGCCAGCCTGATTTCTCAGCCAACATCAGCATGGTAGAGCTTGGACACCGCTCTGAGAAGGATGGGGATGAAGACAGCTGCTCTCAGAGCAAGGACACGAGGGGGCCGCTCCATGCGATCGGCTCCGTCAAGATGGCAAGCGCTACGTCACAGAGGGGAAGTGAAGAACATAAGATACCAACGACCCCTCTCTGATCACCTCCTCAACAAGTATGTTAGTCGATATGACCAAAGCCGGCGATACAACAACAATGATGAAAGAGGTCGTCTGACCAGAAACGACGGAAGACATCGCCGGCATAATCATGATGAGGAGCGACAGGAGAGCGCCACGGCAGGGAGCAGGACGATACGGACAGGCATTGCCTGCCCTTCTTCGTACACTGGGATTCAGGAATGAGCCGATTACCAACAATCGGCAACGCCCAATGCAACGGAAGAAGAAGGAGACAACCAACGTATCGTGTTCGAGCGCTTAGGGCCTCTCCCACCGCAAAACGGCATGCTGAGACCCCTCTGTTGGAAGATCTCGATGATTCGAAGACGAAGGGGAATACGAAGAAGACAGTGCCACCGTCCAAGGTGGTGCCCTGACGGTCTCAGCCATACACAAAAACGCAGGGTTCAGCGATTGCGCGGTCTGGAGGAAGCCGAAAGGATGTACTTGCATACGGCGAGGAAGGCACGACCCGGGCTGCGAAAGTCCAGAGGACCCTGGATGAGGAGGGACCGCAAAGAAAAGAGTGGCGCCCCAAGCAAAGAAGCCGATGATGACACATCGGCCGGCACAAACATGGTGTTCATTCGTCCGGCGGAGTGTAGTGCTCCACGATTACACAGTGCACCCGACATGGATAACAGCAAGCGCACCAACGTGCTAAGGTCAGAGATTGGGCTGGTTTTATCCGCCGACATGGACGAGTAGCAAGACTACGTCAATAAGCAACATGGCGAGGCCGATCCTTGCGATCGGCCCTCCGAAACTGATGAAGGGATATTACAAAACCTTCACCGAGCAAGCAACATGGAGGCCGATTCCAGCAATCGGCCCAAATTATCCTCACCATCCATTCTGGGATCAACGTTTGACCCAACAGGACTACCCGAAGAGCCGATACCATCAATTCTCTTGACAGAATCGGCTCGGGGGCACCTAGATGGATAAAACACGAGGATATGAAATAATACTGAGTATGGGGGCCGATACACAAATCGGCCTAAAATTTTTAAACATTTTACAGCCGATGCAAGGGCATCGACTTTAGAATTGAGAAATAGCCGATGCGCGGCCATCGACTCAAGAGGATCAATGTTGCGATCAGAGGACCAATGAAGCACGAAAGGGGTTTTTCATGGAAGAACCCCTCAATGGAGTGATTTAATGGCTTGGTTCCCCTCTTCAAGAGCAGTCCGGACGTGCAGATCAGGTCGAGGATGGATCGCCAAAGGAAAGGAGCCGATCTGACTTGCAAGGGCGAAGAGGCGCAATGAAGAAACTCGGGGGGCAGCTCACCTTGAAGGTTCTCTGCAAGCCGATTTACGTGCAAATCGGCTCTGCATGATCAAGCCCAGGCTAATTCGGCTAAGTTTTTGCCTTGGCCAAGACTCGGGGGGCAGCAAGCCTGGTGGATGTTCTGCTTTGCTCTGTTTTCACGAGCCGATTGAGTTATCATCGGCTGATCCTTCATTGTAACTTTCTTCATAAGTGATGGGTATTGAAGAAGGGAAGGACGCGTTTCAAAGGACCGATGCGGTGCTATCGGCTCATTACGCACTGGCGAAAGGGACGAATCAGCGGGGTCAGCAGAAGGGGGAATCGGCTCAATGAGCTTTAAAGAAATCGGCAAAATCAAAGTGGGGAAAAGTTCTTCATTAATAAGCGAAATTTCTTACATAAGGAGCTGATTACTCTCAAAAGGAAGTACTGGGGATACATTGCCCCATCTACTACTGGGCCTATTCTAGGGGTCCTATCTACGGGCCGTCGCCCTCGTCGGCGCGGCGTCGCTGCTGTCAGCGCTGCTCTCGGCGCTCGTCGTCGCTGCTCCAGCGACCGCCAACAGGCCCTCGTTGTCCTCATCTTCATCATCGGCGTCGCCATCGTCGCTGTCGACGTCGCTGAGGTTCCCAGGCCGAGGCAGTGCCGTTTGCCGGCGGCTCGTCGGAAGAACTCGTCGTCGGCTTCCTCCTCCTCTCCCTGCTCCCCTTCCTCCCCGGAAGAGGTGAAGTCACAGGAGAAGTTATCGTCGTCACTCTCCTCCTCCGGTTCCCCAACGGCGAGGAAGCGGAGGTCACTCTCTCCGTCGGTCAAGGATTTGTCATCCTCGGACCAGACGAAAGAGTCATGGTCCTCTTTGTCCCACTTCGTTGGGGCGAGGATATCGTATGCTGCCTGCGTGCCCCACGAGGGCGTCGACTCTCGAATAGGAGAGGACACGTAGGAAAGACCCGATGAGGAGGAAGAAGAGGAGGACGAAGACATGGTGGCAGAGGAGGGTTTTCTGGAGGCTAGTGCGAAGGGGATGGGGAAGATGACTGTTTGCTGCGGTTAAATAAAGAGAGCATAGTGAAATTCAATGCCACAGCAGTTCCCGAGGAGGTGGTGCCAGAACCGTCTAATCGCGCAGAGAAGTTGAGAAGGCAAGTTATCATGATGAAGGACTCTGCAACGTTTCTGCCACGACATGACCCGACGAAAGGAGAGCATAATGATTTTGGAAATGTCATTTCCAAAACCAGGGGGGCATGTGTTATCACTAGAATTTGACCAAGTCAGAGGTGGGCCGCGATCAAGATGACTTGAAGATATACATATAGAAGAGATATGTGAATCGGCCTTATTTACCAAGTTTGGGCTAGCTAGCCCGTGTATCTTAGTTTAGAAATTAGAGTTTGTCTCGTGCACGGTTTAGTGCACGCCCACATTAGAAAGTCCCCTGGACTATAAATATGTACCTAGGGTTTATGGAATAAACAACAACCAACGTTCAACACAAACCAATCTCGGCGCATCGCCAACTCCTTCGTCTCGAGGGTTCCTCCTAAGCACCATGCTGCCTAGATCGCATCTCGCGATCTAGGCAGCACGAGCCTGCCTAGTTGTTCATGCGTTGCTCGTATGAAGCCTTTTGATGGCGAGCAACGTAGTTATCGTAGACGCGTTAGGGTTAGCATCGTTCTTAGCATCATATGCTCGCGTAGTGCAACCCTTGCGCGTCTAGCCGTCCTTGTGCCTCATCATGGGTGCGGCACCCCGCTTGATCTTTATTTAGTAGATCTGATTCGTTACGGTCGCTCCTTGATTCATCAAGGATTAGTTTAATATCTGCAATAGTTAGGCCTTACAAAGGGTTGGAGGATCCAGCGGCATGCAGGGTGTAGTTTGCTGCCCCTAGACAGGACGTTCCGAGGATCAACCTAGTGTTGGTTTTTAGGCCTTGTCTAGGGCTGGCTTACGTTTACCGTGCGTGAGCGCGAGGCCCAATCGTGAGTAGGATGATCCGATTATGCGGTGAAAACCCTAGATCGTCGTGGATCTCATACGCTTTATCTTGATCAAGCAGGACCACCATATATTCGGCCACCTTGGACGAATCATGGGTGGATCGGCTCCATGAGCCGATTCACGGGACAACCTGAGAGCCGATCGAGGCTCGTATTTAACGTGTGTGCCCAGGAAACTAAGCGAGGCATCATCCACACCTTCGACCGGGTATAGGTCAGTGGCACGCCCTGCGACCCGCATCGGCGCGCGACCGGGGAGGCTTTGCGGGCCGTCGCTCGAGGGGGCCAGCCGCAGCCCTAGTCGTTCCCGGCTCTACGGTGTTGGCCAGTCACTGCCCGCCGGTGGGTTTCTGACGTCAACACCTACTCTCTCTTTACTCCATTGTTGACCTTGAGAAGCTTCCTCTCCCTCTAATCCCTCCATGATTCTTGCTCATATTTGAGGCAAAGATAGAGGATATCTAGATCTACATCTTGACCAAACAAATTCCTCTCTTTGTGAGGGAAATCTACTAGATCTAGATCTTAGAGAAATTTGGTGTTCCTCCTCCTATTTGTTCTTCCTCTCTTATTCCCCAATAGCTTTTGTAGCTTTGTTGGAATTTGAGAGAGAAGGACGTGAGCATCTTTGTGGTGTTCTAGCCATTGCATTGCGTGCATCTCTTTGAATTCTCCGTGGTGATATGTGGAGGTGAAAGTTCGTGAGATATTCACTTCGGGAACTTGTTCCCGGAGCTTGTTCCTCTTGGGTCTTTGGACCCTAGACGGCTTAGTGGTCTTTGTGGTGTTCTTGGGGACCCCAATTAAGTTGTGGAGATTCTTCAAGGGCAAGGCCTTTGTGGCGATTTATTGGGAGCCTCCAGTTAACTTGTGGAGATAGCCCCAAGCTTTGTGCGGGTTCGGTGACCACCCTAAGGTTCCATAGTGGATCGAGGACATCCCTTTTCGTGGGAATTCTCGAGGAGAATACGGTGGCCCTCGTGCGTTTGGAGTGACTTGTCCTCCACACCGCTCCAACGGAGAGTAGCAGCCGCAAGAGTGTGAACTTCGGGATACATCGTTGTCTCCGTGTCACTTCGGTTATTCGTATACCCGAGCTCTTTACTTATGCACTTTACTTTGTGATAGCCTTCATGCTTGAAGTTATATATCTTGCTATCACATAGTTGCTTGAATTGCTTAGCATAAGTCGTTTGTGCACATAGGTGAACCCTAGTTATATAGGTTTTGTGCTTGACAAATTAAACGCTAGTTTTATTCCACATTTGTTAAGCCATATTCTTAAAAGTTTTAATCCGCCTATTCACCCCCCTCTAGGCGGCATCCGTGTCCTTTCAATTGGTATCAGAGTCCGGTCTCTCACTATAGGCTTTACGGCCTTGAGAGTAAGGATGTCGGCTAGAGATTTAGTGCATGATCACACTTTTATTTTTGATGGCACAAATTATGATGTTTGGAAAATTTGCATGCTTAGTCATTTTCGGGCCATTGACCCTTATATGGAGTGAATTGTAGATATAGGTTTTTCTCCTCCGATGGATTCCCAAAATCTATCTTTAGAGGATGAGAAAAATTTATATCTCAATGCTCAAGCTTCTAACGTGCTTGTTCATGCTTTGAGCAATGTAGATGTTCTTGCAATCTTGCCTTTCCGAAGCGTTCATGATTTATGGACAAAGCTTCAAGAAAAATATGATGTGTCCAACATTATTGAGGATGATTTTATTCCCTCCACTTCCGACCGTGATGAACTTTCATCCACTTCACCATTGTGTTGCAAGACACAAGGAAAAGCCAAGGTGAGTGGTGATGAACAATGCAATGTTTATAGTGTGATTACTCTTGATGATCCTTCATCTCTATCTCATTGCAATGCCTCATCTTTGGACTTAAACACGTATAGCACTATAAATGATTCACATGCTTGTGTTGATAGTCCTTGCATACCATGTTTTAAATGCTCATCTAAATGCCATGGTGATATGCTTTCTAAATTCTTGTCGCCGTGATATAAATGCTTCTATTTCCTCTAGTTGTTGTGTGTCTAACAATGTAGAGGAAACCAAAGAATCCATTGGCAATGACAAGATCTTGAATGGAGATTCAAGTATCTCTTCTTCTCCATCATCTCAAGTTTCTGATATATGCCTTATGGCTAAGGCTTCTACGATATCTCATACCTCAGAAGCTAATCTTTTTCATAATGATGAAGATGAAGTACATGAAGAAGAAGAGGAATTGATTGCCTATTTACATGACAAGGGTGAGGTTGTTCATCGTGCTCTTCGCAAAAATAAAATTTCTTGCTCTAAATTTGTTGAAATCTTAGTTTGTGCTATTGAGAGCCAAAAACTTATTGAGATGCATGAGAACATCATATTAAAAATGGATGCTCTTGAATGCGAGTATGCCGATGAAATAGGTTCTCTAAAGGATGAACTTGAAGAAGAACAAATCACCAAAGAATCTCTTGAGGAGACCTTTTCTCTAGAATTGTCTAGAATAAAGGAAAACCATGATAGAGATCTTGAAGTGGCAAATGATCTAAATCTAAAAAATGATAATCTTGTGTTTGTTAATTCTAAACTCCTTGAGGATTTTGAGAAACTCAAAAATGGCTCTAGGGTCATTGAGAGTGCGCTCACCAAACTTACCGAGTCACATGAGCAACTTAAAGCTTCATATCTAAAAGAGCATGCCAACTTGCCTTCTCCTATTGCTATTAATGATGATGCTTGTGCTAGTAACTCTACATCTTGTGAAACATCCATTTTGACAGAGAATGTTGAGCTAATGGCCCAACTTGAATTGCTAACTAGCAAGTATGGGATTTTGGAAGAAAGTCATGGAAAGCTCTCTAGCTCCCATGATGAACTTCTAGTGTCCCATGAGAAGCTAAAGTTAGCTCATGATGCTATCATGTCAAAGGTAACATCTTATGAGCCTCATGTGGATACTAGCACTAATTCTCAAAATGCTATGTTTTCCATGTGCTAGTCCTATTAATTCATCTACTCATAGTATTGCAAAATCTTGTGATGAATCATCCTCATTGCCTTGTTGCTCTAACAATGAACTCTCTTCTTCCTCTAGTATTTGTGTTGTTACTAACCATGTAGAGGAAATCAATGAGCTCAAGGTTCAAGGCTCAAGTCACTTCCTTGAAGAAAGACTTGAAAAAGGGTCATGAAGGGAAATGCAAAATTGACAAGATGTTGAGTCCGCAACAATCCCCCAATGACAATAGCGGACTTGGATTTATCTGCAACAACAAGAAGAAGTCCAAAAGCTCCAAGAACAAGAAGGGCCAAGTTCAAGTCAAAGATCCGGCCAAGATTACTTGCTTCAAATTCAAAATTGAAGGACATCATGTTAGATCTTTCCCATTGAAGAAGAAGCCTCTTAGTGAGAAGCAAGAAGGTAAGCGGCCTCAAGTTCAAGGCAATGCCCAACCTCGGGTTGAAGAAAATCCACTTCCCAAGAAGAATATAGCTAATGATCCCATTGTGGACAAATCAAGTGAGAAGAAGGAGAAGAGAATAACTTGCTACATATGCCGTGAGAAGGGCCATATCTCCTCCTTTTGCACTATTGGTACCTCGTCCAACCCTATCATCATTGATGATGTTTATTATCTTTGTAAGGATGAGGTTGGAAATGTGTTTGCAAATATGTTGGTGCTCAAAGTGGTGTTAAGAAAAGAACCATTTGGGTTGCCAAACCTATTGTGACTAACCTCTTAGGACCCAACTTGGTTGGCGACCAGCAAGCTAAAACTTGATCAATAGGTGATGTTGGAGGGCATTGGAGACTTGGTTACATCATGAAGAATTAAGTGACCTTCATAATTTATGTTCTCTCAAGCCAAGTCATTTGGATTATCTCAATTATATCATATATCCAATGTTCCTCTTGTGGTAACATGTACTCAACTTATTTACATTGAAAGTTACTCGCCCCTTTTGCATGTGTTGGTTTTGTATCTTGCATATGCTTGTATATGTTGTGATTCCTAGTTGAATTATCTTGACAAATCAAGTGTATGTATGTTAGGTTGCGCACCATGTATTTGTGTTTGTGTTGGAGCCTATTTGCATCTTATTGTATCTTATATGGCTCTTGTGAGTGATTAATGGATTATCCCATTTTGGGGGAGTGATATGCCTTTGGGAATCTCACAATCCTAACAATGTGTGTACGTGAGGAATATCACTTAGAATTGATATTGCAAGATTATTTAGTTTCTATGTGGTATGTCATCCTCATGAGAAATTCAAATTCTAATGTCCATTAACTATCTCTAGTTGGAATTTATTTTCCTGTTATGAAAACAAATACTTTATCACATCATGGGGGAGTATTATGCTTTGTGCATATTACAATCCATGAAAATGTGTATATTTGAGGTTATGTCACATAGTAGTGATATTGTAAATTATCTTGCTCCTATGTGGCATGTTTTGCTCAATCAAGTCCAAATTTTCTTAGATGGCTTCTTTGCTAATATCGTTGTGGATCTTGTTTGTGAGAGCTTTTCTTGGCATGGTTTTACACAATGTGCTTCTCAATATCCTTTTTGGGAAATCATGTGCTTCAAGTTATGCTATTCATCGCTTTGTATGGTGGTGTAATTAATTGAAGCTATCAAGAAACTCACTTTGCATAATGGTTAACTTTTATCTTTTACCATATACTTTATTATGTGTGAAGATGATCTTGGATATACTTGGAAACTACCACCGGGAAATATTTCTGAAATATCTCTTGTCCTACGACAATTGGTAATCTATTATGAGGTAGATATTATTGATCATCTTTACAATGGCTCTTGTGTTTAATTGCTTTATTTCTTGCCATGAAATGGATTTTTCCTTTGACTCCCATGTGTCTTCCTTGCATCTTATGGATATTTTATCTACTTGAACTTTTCTAGTGTTTTATTAGATATAAGTAGAGTGATGATCCCACTCTTGTGCATTTTGTATCCAAATGTAAAATATTAAATAATACAATAATCTTGGGGAGCTCTCATATATTTGTTAAAATGCTACTTTTATGATTCTATCACAACATCGCTTGATCATTTTCAATTATTTGTTTTTGGAAGACAAACCTTTTTCTTTTTGGTACTTCGTGCCATCATGAAAATTGTGAGGGTTTGGTTTATTTGTTGGAACCTTGCTCTCTTGGGGGTTGGTTATCTCATTGCTTGCTTTGGTTTTAATTAGCTTCTTGTAATGATATAAGTCTTTGAAATCAATCTTGTGTTTATTTGATTCTTTGATATAATTTGGACAACTATTTATTCTTGATTTATTTAGTGTTTCTTCTAAATTGTATTTACATTTGGTTCTTGAGAGTCTCTTCCATGCATATTTACTATATGTATATTCTATGGCATGATTTGCTTTCATTGTTCCAATATATGGGGTAAACTCCAACAAATCCTAAATGGGCTAAAATGTGTATGAAATTCAATTTCATATCAATATGCACATATTTATGTGGAGTTTGTCCTATATGTTGTAGTGTCTAACTACTTTGGACCAATTAGTTTCGGGACCATTTTGTACTTAAATTTGTTTTAGGTACATGAAGATGCATTGGATGCTTGCCAACTTCATATGGAAGAGGTGGTTACTAAATGATTATTTGAGGCAAGCTAGGATGATCAACGAACTCATATCTACTACATCCACATCAATGCTATCTTGGTAACAAATATCTTCTCATGCATACTTTTCTTGTATTCAACCTCATGATTACATCTTGGCATTGAGTTCTTTTTTTGTATCCTTTAAGTGTGATACTTGTTGCTTTTCTCAAAGAATCCCAACTATCTTCTTTCCCTTGTTGATATTTGCGATGTCTTTGATGTGTTTGTGTTTGAAGTTCATTACTGTACAATAAGATAAAATTGAGCCTTTGGGCATGCTATTAAGCAAAGATCTTATTTGTATATGGCATGACTTAGTTTTGGATATCATGTTTCAATTATTTTGTATCTATTTTGTGTGTACATGTTTCTTTGTGGATAAATATCTTTGTGATATTGTCTACTTAGAGAAACTTATACACATAAGAGATGATAATTCTCCACTTGATATCTTATTTAATTTTTATGTGTTGTTGGTCATGCTAAGCAAAATCACTCTTTGAAGACTATGATGATGCTATTTTCTCATCCTTGTATTGGTCTTATAATATTCTTGGCCATGCCTCTCACATATCCTTTTGGTTGAGCATTTTATTATGGTGTCTCTTACTTGTTGCTCAACCATTAATTTGCTCCAAGTGTTAAGCTTAATTTCTTGTCTATGATCTCTTGAAATTGCTTATGGTTAAAATGGTAATGAAGGAGTCAGGATTCCATGTTGTGCATATTGTATTCAAATGCAAGAATCTAATTTATGCATGTATCTTAGGGAGCTTCCTCATTTTATTTAAAGCACTATGTTGCGGCGATCATAAGATTTTATTTCACTTGGTATCTTTTGCTTTGAATGATATTATGGGAGTGATGATACCATGTTTGTGCACCTATATTCCAATATAAATTGTTTATCTTTGTGCACAAACCTTGGGGAGCTTCCTTATATTATTTAGAGCACTCTACTTGATCTTATCATAATATCTACTCTTTATTTGGTTTCTTATTTTTGGTTCATTTGTTTGCTTGCTTCATGTGTCTTCTTGATTTTGTTATCTTTTTGCAATCTTTGATCCTATATATAGTTTGAATCCCTCCGATTATTTATCATTGGATACGTGCATTTGATTCCACTCACAATATAAGAAATGCAGACCTTATGGACGAATTCTCACTATATTGACCTCTCTAGATTTTTCGCCCATTTCGGCAATGGATGCCAATGGGGGAGAAGTTTAGATGGTTTAGGGAATGGGGTTTTATGCTTCTTGCTTTGTGCCAAAGTATTTGCCTTTCATGCTTGGTATCTTGTTGCCTTGCTTGGTTAAATATTGAGAGGAAACTCCACTAGGCATTGATTGCCAATATATGCAATGAAATTCAAGTTCATTCACACATGAATATTTTATGGGGGAGTTTGCTCTATTTATTCAACTTATTTGTTACTTAAATTCCTTATATAAACCCTCTCAAAGAGATTGTCATCAATTACCAAAATGGGGGAGATTGAAAGTGCATGGAGCCCCCATGTGTGGTTTTGGTAATTAATGACAAACCCTATGGGCTAATGTATGCATTGAGTTATAATTGTAGGAGTTGTCCATAGGCAATGCTTGGACCATTGGCTTCAAGGGTGAAAATAAGAAGAAATAAAGTGCAAGTTCAAGATGAGTCATCTCGAAGAGATCATTTGCTTGAAGCTTGCCATTTATGTGGTGTTCATGGATATGTGAATATGCACCAAAGAAGAGCTCCTGTAGTGGAGTGTGGGGGAGCAATCCACAAGACTTCATCAAGCAAGAACAATCAAGAAAGGCGTTCCATCTTGTTGCGGTCAAGATCATCATCATCAATCTCAAGTGGAATGCGCAAAGTTAGGGTTTGTTCTTGATAGGGTTTCTTTCTTACCGGTCTTGTGCTTTAGTTAGGAGACCGGGTTATAGGTTAGTTGCCGCACTATCAAGGGGCTCTCGATTGAGTAACTCGGTCGTATCATTTGAAGACAGGTCAAACCTTCGCATCCTTACATCATATTTCTTGGTTGTTATTTGTATCTTATCCATATGGTGTTTTAGAGCTTGTGCTTATTCTCATGACAGGCTCTAGTTCATCGAAAACGGATTTCACATGAAATACTTATTGCGTTTTCGGTATTGGAGTTTTTCCCGCTTCTTTGTATTGAGAGGTTTCACCTCTAAATTCATGGAAAATCTATCCCACATGTTATTAATATTTTATCTCTTTGTGGGCTAGCTCTTGTCATCCTATTTCCAACTAAATTTGTTTCACCTAAATCCGAGTTTTCTAACTCATGTTGTTGCAATTTCCTTATTGGAGGTGTTACCGATTTAGCTCTTATAGATATGTTAAAAGTTTATCTATTTTATATTATTCTCCATGGTTGGACTATGATGGTTCTCTGCATGATCTTGTAGATCTCTTTCTTGTGATCCTAACGAGCCCAAGTTTATCAAAATTAGAGTTCGTATGTGAAAATAGCGACGTTTTTGGTGTGCGGTGCGCTGCCGGCCGGACTGGTCCGGCCACGGGCCAGACTCAGTCCGGCCGGATTACTGCGAGCACGAAAATTATGCCCGGAATGGTCCGGACTTGGTCGAACAAGTCCGGCCGGCCAGATTGGTCCGGCCAAGCCTGGAAGGTCCGGCTGGGGGTGTTTTTGGGTGCATTTTCAACGGTTAGATTCCATTTTGGAGGCCATATATAACCCCCTTCTTCCCCATTGAGTTGGTTGCTTCTCCAGCTCTCTCTACTCCATTGTTGACCTTGAGGAGCTTCCTCTCCCTCTAATCCGTCCATGATTCTTGCTCATATTTGAGGAAAAGATAGAGGAGATCTAGATCTACATCTTCACCAAACAAATTCCTCTCTTTGTGTGGGAAATCTACTAGATCTAGATCTTGGAGAAATTTGGTGTTCCTCCTCCTATTTGTTCTTCCTCTCTTATTCCCCCAATAGCTTTTGTAGCTTTGTTGGAATTTGAGAGAGAAGGATTTGAGAATCTTTGTGATGTTCTACCCATTGCATTGGGTGCATCGGTTTGACTTCTCCATGGTGATATGTAGAGGTGAAAGTTCGTGAGATATTCACTTCGGGAGCTTGTTTCCAGAGCTTGTTTCTCTTGGATCTTTGGACCCTAGACGGCTTAGTGGTTTTTGTGCTGTTCTTGGGGACTCCAATTAAGTTGTGGATTCTTCAAGGGCAAGGTCTTTGTGGCGATTTATTGGGAGCCTCCAATTAAGTTGTGGAGATATCCCCAAGCTTTGTGCGGGTTCGGTGACCACCCTAAAGTTCCATAGTGGATCGAGGACATCCCTTTTGGGGGAAATTCTCGATGTTTGGAGTGGCTTGTCCTCCACACCGCTCCAACGAAGAGTAGCACTCGCAACAGTGTGAACTTCGGGATACATCGTTGTCTCCACGTTACTTCGGTTATTCCTATACCCGAGCTCTTTACTTATGAAGTTTACTTTGTGATAGCCTTCGTGCTTGAAGTTATATATCTTGCTATCACATAGTTGATTGAATTGCTTAGCATAAGTTATTGATGCACATAGGTGAACCCTAGTTATATAGGTTTTGTGCTTGACAAATTAAACGCTAGTTTTATTCCGCATTTGTTAAGCCATATTCGTAAAAGTTTTAAACCGTCTATTCACCCCCTCTAGGCGGCATCCGTGTCCTTTCACTACTGGCAATCAAGAAATGATCACCCAGTAAGCATAAATCTTTCCACAGTAACACAGTAGGAGCAAACCAAATGTAGCGGTAAACCAATGCTAAGGTTACATCAGCCACCAAATTATCCAAACCAACAAGAAATACACATTTATCATCACTCAATTGAGTTCAAAACAAAGATGAGATACCCAACAACAGTTGGCTTCCATCTAAGCTTATAAACATATCAAGGGAATCACCACTGCATAAACAGTTCATCCAAATATCTGACATCAATAAAGTAAGCCTTCTCAGATAATTGAATCAGGCAACATCAAGCATACAAGGATGCTATACAAGTATCAGGCACATCACTAAAACCCTCCAGCATGCTTTTACAAGCATGAGCAGTCACCAGTACATGGTGAGAAGCTCCACAGACATAAGCAGTAGCATAGGACAGTAAGTAAACCATTAGAACATGATGGTCACTTGATCATTTAGAGCCTGCACACACAAGCAATAACATCAGCAGCTCACCAGGAATGATGAGCAACTACAAGAGCCTGCATTTAGCTGCAGCAGCAGAGACAACAAGCTAGGATAGATAGATAGATTGCATCCAGCAAGCACACCTGCAATTTATTGGTGCACACAAGCACAAGATAATCAAAACATGAAAGTAGAGTGCACTGAGAGCATAGCAACAACATCACAGGAAGCACTAGCCTTGCAATAGCATGCTACTGATAGCACTAGTCCTCAGATGAGCATCCCCAGAGAAGAAAGGGGAGGAACCAAATGATACGTCTCAAACGTATCTATAATTTCTTATGTTCCATGCTAGTTTTATGACAATACTCACATTTTTTATATACACTTTACATCATTTTGATACATTTTCTGGCACTAACCTATTAACAAGATGCCGAAGCGCCAGTTCCTGTTTTCTGCTATTTTTTGGTTTCAGAAATCCTACACAGGAAATATTCTCGGAATTGGACGAAACAAAAGCCCACGGTCTTATTTTGCACGGAGCCTTCTAGAAGTCCGAAGAGGAGACGAAGAGGGGCGGCGAGGCGGCCACACCCTAGGGGGGCGCGACCCCACCCCTAGCTGCGCTGCCCTATGGGGTGGGCCCCTCGAGCGTCCCCGACTCCCTTCGCCTATATATTCTCTCCGTCGCGAAACCCTATTACCGAGAGCCACGATACGGAAAAAGTTCGAGACGCCGCCGTCAATCCCATCTCGGGGATTCAGGAGATCGCCTCCGGCACCCTGCCGGAGAGGGGAATCATCACGGAGGGCTCTACATCACCATGCCCGCCTCCGGATTGATGCGTGAGTAGTTCATCCTTGGACTACGGGTCCATAGCAGTAGATAGATGGTTGTCTTCTCCTCTTGTGCTATCATGTTTAGATCTTGTGAGCTGCCTATCATGATCAGGATCATCTATTTGTAATGCTACATGTTGTGTTTGTTGGGATACGATGAATATGGAATACTATGTCAAGTTGATTAATTGATCTATCATATATGTGTTGTTTATGTTCTTGCATGCTCTCCGTTGCTAGTAGAGGCTCTGGCCAAGTTGATACTTGTGACTCCAAGAGGGAGTATTTATGCTCGATAGTGGGTTCATGCCTCCATTGAATCTGGGACAGTGACAGAAAGTTCTAAGATTGTGGATGTGTTGCCACTAGGGATAAAAAATCAATGCTTTGTCTAAGGATATTTGTTTTGATTACATTACGCACCATACTTAATGCAATTGTCTGTTGTTTGCAACTTAATACTGGAAGGGGTGCGGATGCTAACCTAAAGGTGGACTTTTTAAGCATAGATGCATGCTGGATGGTGGTCTATGTTCTTTGTCGTAATGCCCTAATTGCCCAACTGTAATTTGTTCACCCAACATGCTATTTATCTTATTGGAGAGACACCACTAGTGAACTGTGGACCCCGATCCATTCTTTTACATCTGAAATACAATCTACTGCAATCTCTGTTCTCTGTTGTTCTTCGCAAACAAACATCATTCTCCACACCATACGTTTAATCCTTTGTTTTCAGCAAGCCGGTGAGATTGACAACCTCACCTGTTAAGTTGGGGCAAAGTATTTTGATTGTGTTGTGCAGGTTCCACGTTGGCGCCGGAATCCCTGGTGTTGCGCCGCACTACACTCCTCCACCAACAACCTTCACGTGGCCTTCATCTCCTTTGGTTCGATAACCTTGGTTTATTTCTGAGGGAAAACTTACTGCTGTGCGCATCACACCTTCCTATTGGGGTTCCCAACGGACGTGTGCATCACACGCCATCAAGATTGTTTTCTGGCGCCATTGCCGGGGAGATCAAGACACGCTGCAAGGGGAGTCTCTCACATCCAATCTCTTTACTTTGTTTATTGTCTTGCTTTATTTTATTTTCTGTCTTGTTTGCTTTCTTTATATCAAAAACACAAAAAAATTAGTTACTTGTTTTACTTTATTTAATTTGGTTTTGCTTTACTTATTTTTATTATTGCTAAAATGAATACTCCTGAGAACACTAACTTGTGTGACTTCACTAGTTAGGCTTAATGGAAAACAACAAAAAAATTAGAGATCTTTATGAACTTTATATTGAATTAGGACATGATGTGTTTGAAGAGAGAATTAAAAAACCCATGGAACTTTGTTTGCAAAATAGTTGTAGCAATGTTTTTAACATGAATTCTTTGAACACTATTATTTTTAATGCTATGGAAAAGTAGAAGCTTGGGGAAGCTGGTTGTGATATTTTTAGTCCCCTAAGTTTTGAGGAGAAAATTTTCTTTGATGATACTTTGCCTCCCATTTATGATGATTATAATGATGGTTGTGATAGTTTTACTCCCACTATTACTGATAAAATTGATTATGCTTATGTGGAGAGTAATGATACTTTTATGCATGTGGATCATGATAATAATTCTTTATGTGATAGTTATATTGTTGAGTTTTTTCATGATGCTACTTTAAAGTACTATGAGAGAGGAAAATATGGTTGTAGAAATTTTTATGGTACTAAAACACCTCTCTACATGCTGAAAATTTTGAAGTTACTCGTGTTTTATCTTCTTATGCTTGTCACTTTGTTCTTCATGAATTTATTTGTGTACAAGATTCCTATGCATAGGAAATGGGTTAGACTTAAATGTGTTTTGAATTTGCTTCTTGATGCTCCTTTTGCTTCATTTTCTATTTTCATGTGAGCATCATTAAAATCTTCTGCGCCTAGCTGAAAGGCGTTAAAGAAAAGCGCTTATGGGAGACAACCCATTATTTTATTCCTGCAAATTTTGTTTTATATTGGAGTCAAGGTTCTTGTTACTACTGTAGCAATACCTTTGTATCTTTATTTTCATGTATTATTGTGCCAAGTAAAGTCTCTAATAGAAGGTTGATACTAGATTTGGATTTCTGCGCAGAAACAGATTTCATGTCTGTCACGAATTCGCATTTTTCTCTCTGTAGAAGAATCAAAAAAATCAGCGAAAATTCATGCATGATCCTCAGATATGTACGCAACTTTCATTAGTTTTGAGTTTTTCCATCTGAGAAAGTTAAGTGCCTCAGACAAATTCGTCTTTACGGACTGTTCTGTTTTGACAGATTCTGCCTTTTTATTTCGCATTGCCTCTTTTGTGTTGAGTGGATTTATTTGTTCCATTAACTTTCAGTAGCCTTGGGTAATGTCCAAAAGTGTTAAGAATGATTGTGTTCTCTCTGAACATATGAATTTTTGATTATGCACTAACCCTCTAATGAGTTTGCTTTAAGTTTGGCGTGGAGGAAGTTTTGAAGGGTCAAGAGAGGAGGATGATATAATATGATCAAGAAGAGTGAAAAGTCTAAGCTTGGGGATGCCCCGTGGTTCATCCCTGCATATTTCAAGAAGACTCAAGCATCTAAGCTTGGGGATGCCCAAGGCATCCCCTTCTTCATCGACAACTTATCAGGTCACTTGTAGTGAAACTATATTTTTATTCCGTCACATCTTATGTGCTTTACTTGGAGCGTCTGTTTGTTTTTATTTTTGTTTTTGTTTGAATAAATTCGGATTCCAACAATCCTTGTATTGGAGAAAGACACGCTCCGCTTTTTCATATTAAACACTGGTGTTCTTAGCTTTACTTTAATGTTCATGGCGAAGGCTGAAAACCGCTTCGTTGATTGCTATTTGGTTGGAAACAGAAAATGCTTCATGTGGTAAATGGTATATTGTCTTGAATAATTTGATACTTGGCAATTGTTTTGAGCTCTCATAGATCATGTTTAAGCTCTTGCATCATGTAGTTTAAACCTATTAGTGGAGAACTACCTAGAGCTTGTTGAAATTTGGTTTGCATGATTGATCTCTCTAAGGTCTAGATATTTTCTGGTAAAAGTGTTTGAGCAATAAGGAGACAGTGTAGAGTCTTATAATGCTTGCAATATGTTCTTATGTAAGTTTTGCTGTACCGGTTCATACTTGTGTTTGCTTCAAACAACCTTGCTAGCCAAAGCCTTGTACTGAGAGGGAATGCTTCTCGTGCATCCAAAACCTTGAGCCAAAACTCATGCCATTTGTGTCCACCATAACTACCTATATGTGGTATTTTTCTGCCATTCCAAAGTAAATTGCTTGCGTGCTACCTTTAAAAATGTCATTCTTTGTCTTTACAATACATAGCTCATGGGAAAATAGCTTAAAAACTATTGTGGTGATGAATATGTTGCTATGTATCTTAGTTCTTATAAGTTGCTTGTTGAGCGGTAACCATGTTTTTGGGGACGCCATCAACTTTTACACCTTTGTTGAATATCATGTGAGTTTCTATGCATGTTCGTCTTGTCTGAAGTAAGGGTGATTTATCATGATTAAATGGTTTGAGTATGCATATTGTTAGAGAAGAACATTGGGCCGCCAACCAAAGCCATGTATCATGGTAGAAGTTTCAGTTTGGACATTAATCCTCAATCTCTTATGAGAATATTATCTGTTGTTGAATGCTTAAGCATTAAAGAGGAGTCCATTATCTGTTTTCTATGTTGTCCCGGTATGGATGTCCTCAAGTTGAGATCTATCAAAACTGAGAAATCAAATGCGATCTATCTCCTTGGACCTTTGTACAGGTGTGTTATCACCAGAATTTGACCAAGTCAGAGGTGGGCCGCGATCAAGACGAGCTTGAAGATATATGCGTGGAGACACATAGAGAATCGGCCTTGTGTATCAAGTTGGGCTAGTTAGCCCATGTATCTTTGTATAGTAGGTTACGTAAAAGTTAGAATCTATCTCGTGCACGGTTTGGTGCACGTCCACATTAGAAAGTCCGCTGGACTATAAATATGTACCTAGGGTTTATGGAATAAACAACAACCAACGTTCAACACAAACCAATCTCGGCGCATCGCCAACTCCTTCGTCTCGAGGGTTCCTCCGGTAAGCATCATGCTGCCTAGATCGCATCTCGCGATCTAGGCAGCACAAGCCTGCCTAGTTGTTCATGCGTTGCTCGTACTGAAGCCTTTTGATGGCGAGCAGCGTAGTTATCGTAGACGCGTTAGGGTTAGCATCGTTCTTAGCATCATATGCTCGCGTAGTGCAACCCTTGCGCGTCTAGCCGTCCTTGTGCCTCATCATGGGTGCAGGGGCGGCACCCCGCTTGATCTTTATTTAGTAGATCTGATCCGTTATGGTCGCTCCTTGATTCATCAAGGATTAGTTTAATATCTGCAATAGTTAGGCCTTACAAAGGGTTGGAGGATCCAGCGGCATGCAGGGTGTAGTTTGCTGCCCCTAGACAGGACGTTCCGAGGATCAACCTAGTGTTGGTTTTTAGGCCTTGTCTAGGGCTGGCTTACGTTTACCGTGCGTGAGCGCGAGGCCCAATCGTGAGTAGGATGATCCGATTATGCGGTGAAAACCCTAGATCGTCGTGGATCTCATACGCTTTACATTGATCAAGCAGGACCACCATATATTCGGCCACCTTGGACGAATCATGGGTGGATCGGCTCCATGAGCCGATTCACAGGACAACCCTGAGCCGATCGAGGCTCGTATTTAACGTGTACGTGTGTGCCCTGCAGGAAGCTAAGCGAGGCATCACCCACACCTTCCTGACCAGGTATAGGTCAGGTGGCACGCCCTGCGACCCAGCATCGGCGCGCGACCAGGAGGCTTTGCGGGCCGTCGCTCTGAGGGATGGGGCCAGCCGCAGCCCTAGTCATTCCCGCTCTACCGTGTTGGCCGGTCGCTGCCCGCCGGTGGGTTTCGACGCCAACACATTCGCACGCCCGGTGGGACAATCTTCAACGACAAATCATCAACATCCACCACATCGCCATCTACATCAGAGATGGCGGAAAGCACTCCGGTCAAGCACGAGGGCCTGGCTGACGACCTCAAGAGGAAGCATAACAAGGCCAAGGCGGTCCTCGAAACCGAACTCGTCGGCTCCTGCGGGAAGACCCGTTCGCACGGCATCAGGCTCGACGGAGACACACGTCCTTTGCCTGGCGACGATACGGTCGACCTCAGCCACTCCATAAGGGAACCAGGGTTCTCGTTCGATGCCAATATGGCAGGGTTCATGATTCGCCATGACGCGGACAAAGCGGAGAGCAGCCACGCTCGTGGCGGAGAGAAGGAGGGAGCCGGTCCGCGAGACCGGCCCCAAGACGGCAATAAACGGTACCTGGCCAAGGAGGAGGTGAGGAACCCACAGCGTCCACGCTCGTTTCCCGAGCACCTCCTCAGCAAATACGATCAGCCATACGACCGACATCACCGCTACGGCGAAGCAAGAGATCATCGGTCTGATGCGGACGGGAGGTATCGTCGGACCAACGGCCACGACGACGGGTATGAACGTCGCGCCGGAGGAAGGTCTGAAGAGTCGGACAACGTGGATAGGCACTGGGACTGCCCCTTTTTCAGACACTGCTGGGATTCTGGAATGAGCCGACTACCAACAATCGGCAATTGCCCGGAATGTAAACGAAAGAAGAAGGGTGCGGTTAAGGTGTCCGTGTTCGAGCGTCTGGGACCTCTCCCGCCTTGGAGCGAGCGTACCGAGTCCGTTCAGGAAGAGGATCACGAGGAACTAGAGGACGGTGATAAAGACGACAAGTATCATCGGCCAAGATGGTGTCCTGACGGACTCAGCCGCTCCCAGAAACGAAGGGTTCAGCGATTACGTGCGTTGGAAGAAGCCGAAAGGGTATATCTGCACGCGTTGAGGAAGGCGCGGCCTGACCTGGCCGCCAAAATTCAGCGAACCCTGGATGAAGAGGGTCTGCCACAAAGGAAAGAGTGGCGCCCTAGGCAAAGGAAAGCCGATGATGAAGCATCGGCTGGGATCAACATGGTTTTTATCCTTCCTGCGGAATTTAGCGCTCCAAGGTTATATGAAGCACCTGTGGCACAACTGCGGCCCACGGCCGGTCATCTTCGAGAAGCCGCGAGAAAGGAGTTACAGGCATCTAAAGGCCCTGTATTTACGAGGTTACATCAATGGGCAGCTTGTCAATAAGATGTTGGTAGACACCGGAGCGGCAGTCAACATTATGCCATACTCCATGCTACGGCGGTTGGGACGCTCCAGCTCGGATTTGATCAAAACCAATGTAACGTTGAGCGATTTCAATGGCCAAGCATCTGACGCGCAAGGTGTTCTGAATGTGGATCTGACCGTAGGAAGGAAGACTATCCCTACAACGTTCTTTGTTGTCGACAGCAAAAGTACCTATGCTGTAATATTAGGGAGGGATTGGATCCACGCCAATTGTTGCATCCCATCCACGATGCACCAATGCCTGATACAGTGGGATGGAGATGAAGTGGAGGTCGTCCACGCCGATGACTCAGCCGAGATTTCAACAGCCGGCATGGGTATTTGGGAGGCATCAGGTCAAGAACCGCTCTCGGGCATCAATTTGGACGACTGCGAACGCATCGATGTGACAAAGAACGGGGTAAGATTAGTTCTATCCACCGGGCTGACCGTATAACGGGAACAACATCGATGGACAAATGTGTCGAGGCTGATCCTTGCGATCGGCCCCAAGGGTTTGTGGAAGAACATCATAAAACCTTCACCGGGCAAGCAATGTGGAGGCCGATTCCAGCAATCGGCCAAAATTATCCCCACCACCTATTTGGCCTGGGATTGATATTTGACCCAGCAGGGACTGCCTGAAGAGCCGATACCATCAATTACTTGACAAAATCGGCTCGGGGGGGCACACAGAGGGATGGTACGGAGTTGGGGACGGATGTCAAAGTTCCAGCAGAACAGCTCAAGTGTGGGGGCCGATACATAAACAAATCGGCCACAAAAAATCGAAGACATCAAAACTTCTGAGCACAGCCGATGCACGGCCATCGGGCAGTCATCAGGCAGCGAGGCTCCACTGAGGGCTCTTCTCAATAGAATGATTGATACCCCAAGCGGATCATGGTGTTGACAATGTCGGGTCGCAGCCCCGTGAAGCAGTATGTCTCTTCTGGAATCAGGAGAATAGTCAATGATGGGGCGATTGGCTGCGGCATGTCACGGCCGAAAGGGGGGAAAACGTTGGGAAACATCTTCACCAAGGGCTGCATCAGCCTGTCAAAGACGCGGGACTTGAACGGAAGAAGCTCAGGGAGACAGCTGATCCTGAAGGGTCCTTCATTATAGGAAGCCGATTTTTCCCCAGTCGGCTAGCCCTACATCTCAGCTTGCCTGAAGAATGATGCTGTGGTCACCAGAAACATCAGTGTCTACATACAAACCAATTGAGCGACACGCACGGGGCTTTGTGATGGGCACCTACCGGAACCAGATGGCCAGCCCGCTGGATTGGCTAGTAGGGCTCGTAATCTTGTTGAGGACTCATGGGGCAAAGCCGACGCTTGGCCAACGACTCAAGGGGTTTGGTGAGTTTCACAGAGCATCCATCACCAAATCGGCAGTGTTAGCGCAAGCTTGCGGATCAGTCTAGGGTCATGAGAACAGCCGATGATCTTGAAGAGCCGAATCATTCTAGCCGAGCTATTCGCACCAGAAGCTGCATCAGTTCGCCCAAGAGGATGAGCTAATTAAGACAGCAAGGTGGATCCTCGGTTCAAGGGAACTGCTGACCCTTCCAAAATTTGCCAAAGGCTGGCTCCTTGAGCCTAACACAGTGATACAGTTGGGAAACCGATAATGGCTCAATCAGCTTGTCTGCTTTTATCCTCGCCTGAGCTAAGGCTCGGGGGGCAGCTCGCCCTTTAAGGATTCCTTGTTCTATGGAGCCGATTTGGTTAAAATCGGCTTGCTCTGCATCGTAACTCGTCAAGAGGGGGTGAGTTATTGCAGACGGGAAGGGCTGGAGGTAATGGGAGGAAGCAACGATCGCTGACGGACTTTGGACCAGGCGAGACTACGAAGAGATGAGGCATTATTAGGACAGTGGCGAAAAGGTTCTGGTAGATGAGAATGCCGCTGAGGTCCATTAGTCCGTGTGGTTGAGTTTGCATTTCCAGGATCTAGGATTTGCGCGATTGCGGCTCGTCCTAGGGGTGGAGGTCTGGATGGATCTACCCCGAGTTTATCATGAGAGTCCGATGCGTTGCCATCGGCTCCTTAAAGCGCCGACCAGTTTGGCAATCGGCAAGTACGGTATAAAGAGCAATCGGCTAAATTATCATAAAAAAGGACGACATCGAGTTGGGGAAGTTCTCCATTGATTAACTAGAGTTCTTACATAAAGAGCTGATTGCTCTCAAAAGAAGATCCTAGGGGCTACATTGCCCATCTACTACTGATGGCCCCGAGCTAAGATCCGATCTAGGGGCCGTTGCTGCCTTCGTCGTCGTCGCCATCATCACCGTCGTCGGCGCTGCTCCCAGCCGGCTCGTCGCTGCTGTAGCGACCGCCGGCAGGACCTTCGTTGTCCTCGTCTTCTTCATCGCCGCCGTCGCTGTCAAAATCGCTGAGATTGCCGGGCCAGGGGCGGTGGCGCTTGGCCGGCGGCTCGTCGGAGGAGCTGTCATCTTCTTCCTCCTCCTCCGGCCTCCTCTTCGGAGGAGGGGGCCCCGTCCCAGGGAAGGTGGTCGTCGTCGCTTTCCTCCACCGCCTCCTCCCTGGCAAGGAAGGAGAGGTCGCTCTCCCCGTCGGTCGAGACTGGTCGTCCTCGACCAGGTGGAGAAGTCGTGGCTTGGCTCATCCCCGGCCTCGATGGCGCGGCGAATGTTGGCCGCGTGAGCTTCCTCCGGATTCCATTCCGGCGTCGGCTCGCGGGAAGAGGAATACTCGATGGGAGAGCCCGATGAGGCAGAGGAAGAAGAGGACATGGTGGCGCAGGAGGGTTTTTTGGGCTGATGCGAGGGAGATGCAGGAATAAACTGTGCGGAGTGGTTAAATAACGGGGATATAGTGGGAGTTTAATGCCCAAGCAGTTTCCAAGGACGTGGTGCCCGAACCGTCAAATCGTGCAGAGAAGGTGTGGAGGCAAGACGTCATCATGAGGTATACTGCGGCAGTTCTGCTCTGCCACGACGTGACCCGGCGAGAAAAAAGCGTAATGATTTTGGAAATGTCATTTCCAAAACCAGGGGGCATGTGTTATCACCAGAATTTGACCAAGTCAGAGGTGGGCCGCGATCAAGACGAGCTTGAAGATATATGCGTGGAGACACATAGAGAATCGGCCTTGTGTATCAAGTTGGGCTAGTTAGCCCATGTATCTTTGTATAGTAGGTTACGTAAAAGTTAGAATCTATCTCGTGCACGGTTTGGTGCACGTCCACATTAGAAAGTCCGCTGGACTATAAATATGTACCTAGGGTTTATGGAATAAACAACAACCAACGTTCAACACAAACCAATCTCGGCGCATCGCCAACTCCTTCGTCTCGAGGGTTCCTCCGGTAAGCATCATGCTGCCTAGATCGCATCTCGCGATCTAGGCAGCAGCCTGCCTAGTTGTTCATGCGTTGCTCGTACTGAAGCCTTTTTGATGGCGAGCAACGTAGTTATCGTAGACGCGTTAGGGTTAGCATCGTTCTTAGCATCATATGCTCGCGTAGTGCAACCCTTGCGCGTCTAGCCGTCCTTGTGCCTCATCATGGGTGCAGGGGCGGCACCCCGCTTGATCTTTATTTAGTAGATCTGATCCGTTATGGTCGCTCCTTGATTCATCAAGGATTAGTTTAATATCTGCAATAGTTAGGCCTTACAAAGGGTTGGAGGATCCAGCGGCATGTAGTTTGCTGCCCCTAGACAGGACGTTCCGAGGATCAACCTAGTGTTGGTTTTTAGGCCTTGTCTAGGGCTGGCTTACGTTTACCGTGCGTGAGCGCGAGGCCCAATCGTGAGTAGGATGATCCGATTATGCGGTGAAAACCCTAGATCGTCGTGGATCTCATACGCTTTACATTGATCAAGCCACCATATATTCGGCCACCTTGGACGAATCATGGGTGGATCGGCTCCATGCGCCGATTCACAGGACAACCCGAGAGCCGATCGAGGCTCGTATTTAACGTGTACGTGTGTGCCCCGAAGCTAAGCGAGGCATCACCCACACCTTCCGACCAGGTATAGGTCAGGTGGCACGCCCTGCGACCCAGCATCGGCGCGCGACCAGGAGGCTTTGCGGGCCGTCGCTCGAGGGGGCCAGCCGCAGCCCTAGTCATTCCCGGCTCTACCGTGTTGGCCAGTCGCTGCCCGCCGGTGGGTTTCTGACGCCAACAAGGTGGCATAGAGGTACCCCTTTGTGACACTTGGTTGAAACATATGTAATGCAATGATAATCCATGGAAATCCGAGCTAATTAGGACAAGGTGCGGGCACTATTGGTATTCGATGCATGAGGCTTGCAACTTATAAGAGGTTTTATGCATAACACATATGAATTATTACTACCATTGACAAAATTGTTTCCATGTTTTCAAAATAAAAAGCTCTAGCACATGAGTAATCCCTGCTTCCCTCTGCGAAGGGCCTTTCTTTTACTTTATGTTGAGTCAGTTTACCTACTTCTTTCTATCTTAGAAGCAAACACTTGTGTCAACTGTGTGCATTGATTCTTACATACTTGCTTATTTGCATTCATCATATTACTTTGTGTTGACAATTATCCATGAGATATACATGTTGAAGTTGAAAGCAACGCTGAAACTTATATCTTCCTTTGTGTTGCTTCAAAACCTTCTATTAAGAATCTATTGCTTTATTAGTTAGCTCTTATGCAAGACTTATTGATGCTTGTCTTGAAAGTACTATTCATGAAAAGCTTTTGCTGTATGATTCAGTTGTTTAGTCATTATCTTTTTGTTAGCAAACTATTGTTTCGAATCACTTCATTCATCTCATATGCTTTACTATAGTATTGATCAAGATTATGATAGTAGCATGTCACTTCATAAATTATCCTTGTTATCGTTTACCTACTCGAGGGCGAGTAGGAACTAAGCTTGGGGATGCTTGATACGTCTCAAACGTATCTATAATTTCTTATGTTCCATGCTAGTTTTATGACAATACTCACATGTTTTATATACACTTTACATCATTTTGATGCATTTTCCGGCACTAACCTATTAACAAGATGCCGAAGCGCCAGTTCCTTTTCTGCTATTTTTGGTTTCGAAATCCTACACAGAAATATTCTCGGAATTGACGAAACAAAAGCCCACGGTTTTATTTTGCACGGAGCCGAAGTCCGAAGAGGAGACGAAGAGGGGCGACGAGGCGGCCACACCCTAGGGGGCGCGGCCCCACCCCCGGCCGCGCCGCCCTATGGGGTGGGCCCCTCGAGCGTCCCCGACTCGCCCCTTCGCCTATATATTCTCTCCGTCGCGAAAACCCTATTACCAAGAGCCACGATACGGAAAAAGTTCCAGAGACGACGCCGCCGTCAATCCCATCTCGGAGGATTCAGGAGATCGCCTCCGGCACCCTGCCGGAGAGGGGAATCATCACCGGAGGGCTCTACATCACCATGCCCGCCTCCGACTGATGCGTGAGTAGTTCATCCTTGGACTACGGGTCCATAGCAGTAGCTAGATGGTTGTCTTCTCCTCTTGTGCTATCATGTTTAGATCTTGTGAGCTGCCTATCATGATCAGGATCATCTATTTGTAATGCTACATGTTGTGTTTGTTGGGATACGATGAATATGGAATACTATGTCAAGTTGATTAATTGATCTATCATATATGTGTTGTTTATGTTCTTGCATGCTCTCCGTTGCTAGTAGAGGCTCTGGCCAAGTTGATACTTGTGACTCCAAGACGGAGTATTTATGCTCGATAGTGGGTTCATGCCTCCATTGAATCTGGGACAGTGATAGAAAGTTCTAAGGTTGTGGATATGTTGTTGCCACTAGGGATAAAACATCAATGCTTTGTCTAAGGATATTTGTGTTGATTACATTACGCACCATACTTAATGCAATTGTCTGTTGTTTGCAACTTAATACTAGAAGGGGTGCGGATGCTAACCGAAGGTGGACTTTTTAGGCATAGATGCATGCTGGATGGCGGTCTATGTTCTTTGTCGTAATGCCCTAATTAAATCTCATAGTAGTCATCATGATATGTATGTGCATCTCTATTCTGTCAATTGCCCAACTGTAATTTGTTCACCCAACATGCTATTTATCTTATTGGAGAGACACCACTAGTGAACTGTGGACCCCGGTCCATTCTTTTACATTTGAAATACAATCTACTTCAATCTCTGTTCTCTGTTTTCTTCGCAAACAAACATCATTCTCCACACCATACGTTTAATCCTTTGTTTTCAGCAAGCCGGTGAGATTGACAACCTCACTGTTAAGTTGGGGCAAAGTATTTTGATTGTGTTGTGCAGGTTCCACGTTGGCGCCGGAATCCCTGATGTTGCGCCGCTACACACTCCTCCACCAACAACCTCCACGTGGCCTTCATCTCCCCGGTTCGATAACCTTGGTTTCTTTCTGAGGGAAAACTTACTGCTGTGCGCATCACACCTTCCTCTTGGGGTTCCCAACGGACGTGTGCATCACTCGCCATCACCAAGCTAGCAGCAATAGCAACAGCAAGAGCGAGCCCAACTAAACAATTACACGGCCAGTAGCGCAGCAGGAGCCAACACAACCATAGTAGCAGCACAACAGGGCCAGTACCCAGAGAGGGGAACCAGCCAGTAGCTCTAGAGGAAGAAGACGAAGGAGAGAAGAGAGAGGAGAGGGTTCGTGTACCTGGGCCACAGCGCTGCAGGCGCAAACCTTGACGGCACGGCAGCACGGGCCAGCCAGGGCAGCGCCAAGCCGGGGCCAAGCCTGGCCACGCCGAGCACCACAGCCACCATCACGTCACCGGCATGTTGCCGAGCAACACCAGGGCACTCATGGACGCTAGCTTGACGTGAATCGCCAAAGTCACCGCAACCCTAGTTGCAGTAGGGGTTCGATGGCGAGCGGGAGGAGCTTCCCCTTCCAAATCGAGGTGGATAGGAAGCACCAGCATTGTGGGGCGCGTCGATTGTGACCCACGTCGAGGTCCAGAACCGCCCGAGTTGGCCGAAGACGGCCGGCGACCGTGGAGGCGAAAAGGGGATCGCGAGAGCTCGAGGGGGAATTAGGGTTAGGCTTCATCGTGAGAGAGAGAGAGGCCTTGTTGGGCCGAGCCAGATGGGCTGGTCCGGCCTAACCAACTGGTTGGCCTGACCAGTGGGCCCGAGGGGCATTCTGGTCATTTGACCATTAGGTTTTCTTTGAGATCTAGAAATAAATCAAAAACCCTAGAAAAAATGTAAAAAAATAAAGTAAAATATGTATACCACTTCAAAATTTATGCTCTGTCCAAAATAAATGCTTCCATGAAAATTTGAACAAAAGTTTAAAATAATTATTAAGAAAAATTACAAAAGAAGTTATAAGGAAAAATCAATCCTTTAAAAAATAAGAAAAAGGAGTATTTAAACAAAACCTTATTTTTCTTAATAATTAATCAAAGAAAATAAATATTTTCTTTGACATGACTCTTTATTGGAAAAATCAAAAGTTATTTTATATGACTCTTAAGGAGGATCCATAAATCTTTCTTATCTTCAAACTTTAAAAATCAAAGTAAAACCATAAAACATCAACTGGAGGGGGACACTAAAACCCTAAAGCATGCATCATTTAGATCTTTAACCATTGTCCTTAGAACAATGGTCAGTCCACACCATCTAACTGTAATACCTTGCCGTCTTCAGGTAAGTTTATCACTTGCTCATGTCATCCTCCTCCTCCTCTTCTTCTTCTTCTTCACTAGTATAATTGAAGAACTAAGACATGAACGTGCTGCCAATCGTGCCATCCCAGGATCAACCAGTCACCACCACCTTCTACGCCACTGTACGTGCTGCGTTCTCGTGCAGCTCGAGAACAGGCTCAACGAACTGATCAATTATTCATCCAACCGAACTTCTACGCCACGGTACTATGTTCTTGTGCGATCCCGCGACGCAACTTACACTAGACTAACTACCAGCCAACCGATCAATTATTCAGCCAACCAATCAATTTTTGCTCATCTGGCGGGGAAGAAATGAACAGCAGCCAACGAGCTCATTCCCAGCATGTAGTTGTTTTCCGATGTCTCTTATTCGTATGTTCTCTCGTTACTTCTATCGTCCTCTCCTATGCTTAGGCCGATGGGGCGTCAATAATTTACGGCATGGAACAATGGAACTTGGTGCCTGTTAAGGTGATGAAGATGTATATGTATGCAGGAGAAGGGTCCATGCCCCAGGCCAAGGTTGGTGTGAAATTATTGCGTCAGTTTCATTTTACTAATAATCTAGGAAACTCGGAATTACTAGGTGTAACCGTATGATCTTTTTTCCAGGCTGCTAGATGGGGACATGCAAGTAGAATCCAAAATAGATAGATTTTCGATCCTTATCATTTTTATTTGGCTGATACATGTCTCAACCTTATCTGATCTATGAATGTAAACATCGAATGGTTCGTACTTTAAAATAAATGAAAAAACTGTGTGCATCTATTGATGCAGAGGCTGGGGCTTTGCTTCCATTTCAAAAAAATGCAAGGCAGAGTTTAATACTTCCTCCCAACCAAATTAACTGATGCGGCTTAAAAGTACACTTCTATGCCAATTAATTTGTGGCCCAAGAAATACTACTTTCTTGGTTTATAAAAGGATGTTAGTATGTCAAAATTCAGATGTATCTATATCATAGTAGCCATGTTTCCGGAACGGTTGTAGCGAGGGACGGGAACGAGGTACGAGGATCGATGGGTAAGAAAAACAGGAAACGGCAAGAGTATACATCTCTCCAACGAACCGATCAACAACCATTACACCACGGTAGGGTTTTAGGGGCACTTACATGTGTCCTTAAATGTATAAATTGTGCCCTAAATAATTTTAAGGGCACATAAATGAATTGTTTATAGGGCACATAAAAAAACAGATTTAAAATTCAGATTACTGCCTAAATCAGTAGTAAAGTTTTTAAATGGAAAATTCAGTTTACAAATTCAGATTACAGCCTAAAATTCAGTTCACATAATCACATTTTTCATACAGAATGCAGTTTACACACAGAATAGAATTAATACACAGTCTCAGAATTCAATTCTATGAAAATCAAACCACAATAGGTTCCTTTACATATTCTTTTGTTCACTCTCCCCTTCTTTTCTTCCTTTACATCTTGCATTGCAAGAATATTTGTACATAAATAATGCTCTACAAATGGCTTTGTGCGGCTACACTCCTTTCATGTTCCTTGGTAAAATATAAGTGGCAAGGACAAGATAGAACATATTAACATGATTCATATGGTTCTAGTCATTTGACGAACAAAATTGCATGGAGAGTGAAACAAATAAGTTAAGTTTTGCATACCTCGAAGATATGTTTAGACCTGCAGGTGTAGTAGCTGGCAAATTGACTATAGAAAAGAATAATGTGTGATACTACTCCGTACTTGCTTGTACCTAAGTTAAGCAAATATATTACTCCCTCCGTCTATAAATAGATGTCTCAACTTTGTCAAAATTTGAATGTATCTGGACTCATTTTAGTATCTAGATACATTTAAATTTGTCCTAAGTTGAGACATCCTTTTATAGACGGAGGTTGGTATTTAGTATATCTAACTGCAACTGAGCAGCTGTTCCAATTTACCTGAGCAGTCCATTGTTTGCAAGAGTAGTTTAAACAAAGGTGCTTGTTAGACTGGACCAGCAAAAAGCAAACGAGATAATTCTGTTGGTAGTTGGCATCTGGTTAGACTGAAGTATTGTTCTTATGTTTTTGGTGTTGCTACATGGGTAGAGTGTTACGGGAATAACGGTATAGAAAATAAGAACATCAATATAAGTCAACAAGGACATATGAGATGGTGAAGTGTCAATAAAAAATATGCAGCAACCTGCTAAAAAGGAGCCAGTAACACATAACCAAATCATGATACATAGTACTCACGCCCCCTTGTGTTCTTTTTTCTGGAAATGACATGACACTAAATGGTAAAGCATGCAGATACCATACAAAATTGATGGTAGTAGAGCATGCATTCAGTCAATCTACCATTTCCCCGTTGTACGACCTTTTATATTGGCATTTGCTAGTGCAAGTCACAAAACATACAAATAGGTGAAAATTAAGAAAAATGAAGAATTACATGAATGAGCGAGCGAACAAGTGGACAATGCATGATACCTACTCATATAACAATGGTCAAAATGAAGTCACCAGTTTATCCAGAAATAGTTAGTGAGGTCAGGAGTCAGAATAGAACAGAGTGCAGGTCCGTATTAACCAGCTGGAAATAAGTTACCCAAATCATATCATAAAGGGGGGGTTCCATAGTGGAAAGTTTCTGGGAAATTTCAGAACATTAAAGCCAAGAAAGCAGCTAGGACAACTGAAAGAGAAAGCTCTGACCTAAGAAGCCCATCCAACAAACAGAGATCGAGCAATAAAAGTCTAGGAAGAATTTTCAATATTCAACCAACAAAAATATCATAACTTAGTACACCATGAAACATCTAAATATCAATTTAATGAGTCACAGGTGGAAAAAAGAATAGAATAAATAACCAGAAAAGAGTGGCATGTAGGATATGAGCATGATTCTTCAGTACAGACGGTTCCTAGTAAGCTTAGCACCAAAATAATAAAAAATGAGACAACCTGTATCTAGCTTCATGAGAAGCATTGCTCTTGCCGAACTGCTCGATCAAGAAGTAGTAGTAGTAGTCCGGCTGCAAGCAAGTTGCAGAGAGCAAGGGAGCAGGATCTTACCAGAGGAGATCTTTATCTACTTGTACTGAAAGAAGGTCACACAGTTATTGAACTCCTTTTCCCAAAGCCCTTGCGAGTACATCTGCATCACGCGATATTGTTGCTGCAATCCTGCAAAAAAAATAAAACCAATTATTAGGTGCTTTCAAGTTTCAACACAACCAAGACAAGAGATTCTGTTCACAGTCGTCTATGCATATGGATGTGATATAAACATCAGAAGTGAAGTGTGAGATAAGCTACCTTTAATTTTACATGCCTACAAGTGTGGTCTACATGTGAGTCTCATTCAGATACCTTTGCAAAGCAGTTTTGCTTGGGACCACGTGAAGTTGCTTGAAGAAATAGTCAGTTTGCAGATCGTTAGCCGCTACCCGCTAAGTAGAATCTGCAAACAAGAAATAAGGGCTCTATGAAAATAGGGCCACAAAATTTCCAGATCCAGGGAAGAAAGAACACTCACCATGTTCAATCATCGTCCTCTTCATTGTCGATGTGGTAGTGCCAGCGGCGGGACATGTCGTCGAACACTTTCACGCTCATCTCCTCGCCGCCTTGGTAGCAGAATGTGAGCACGCAGCCGGCTTGGAGATCGTGGGAGCGCGCAAACTTCTCTCAGCCGGTGTGGAGGTACATCTTGCCGCGCCCTTCGAAGAGCACGTCCACCGGCCACCGGCAAAAGTCACAGCTAGCCTCCCACAGCGACAGCGTGGCCGGCTCGTTGCCGGCGAAGAAGTCAGTGAATTTGTCCGGCAGCCTCTGGATGCCGAGTGGATCACCATTGAGGACGACGATGAACTCGAACTCCTACTCCCCCTCGGAAGACGGCGACGACGCAAGCGACGGAGAACGTGTTGGCGTTGCTGTTCCAGCACAGTCGTCGCGGCCGCGGCCACGACGACGACCTCGACCTCGACCTCTACCAGCCATGGAATGGCCCTCCACTCCTGAGATGGTGGCGGCTAGGGTTGGGGATTGAGGCACTAGGGTTTGTGTGAGGGACGTTGCGCGAGCACCCCTTTTTATACGACAGTAGGAGGCGAGGGAGTGGTGGCGCGCAGTAACGCCAGCACGGAGACCTAGGTGCGACGAGACGTGTCGCTGCGCCTCTGTGGAAACTGCACAGTCGTTGCACGCCAATAACTTCCGTCGCGAGGTAGGCGACGGTTGCGCGTCGTTCGTGTGTCAACGACACGCCGGGCCCACCACTTCCCGCCTTGCTTCGCGCTCTATCCGACGCGCCCGAAGCGTCCCCTGTGGAGCAGGAACTGCCTCGGGACGCCGGATAGCGTATTGTGCCGCGCCGGGCGAAAAGGGCCTTTGGGACGCGCGACTGGGGCCGGTTAAATATCTAGCGCGCCTCAAAAAACTTTGGGGGACGCGAATGGATATGCCCTAAGCCTACTAGTCGTTCCCTGGCCTTGTCCCCATTAAGCCATTCTGCCACCGCAAGTTCTTTCGTTGCTCTCATTTTACCTTGCCTCAGCGTGCACATCGCTTGCCATCCCTCTCCACTTCGCCTCCCACCTACAGCTGCCGCGCCGCTAACTTTGCTCACCTCTACACTTGAGAAAGCTGGCGCTGTACCGGCTCGCGTTCTCGCACCGAATTGTCTCGTTCCGCGCGTTGACCCCAACCCTCGATCCGAGTCGACGCTCCTGAGTGATGGGACGGGGCACCGTTCCCCGTTTCCGGCTACTATGATCTATCATTAAAGATTGTTTAGATACATCTAAATTTAGTTAAACTTGCGATATCTTTTTATGGACAGAGGTAGTACTTTTATTCAAATGGATGAGGATTTTTTGAAGTCCGACTATGTAAAATTTAACCAAGTTTTTAAAAAGTCACTAACATGTAAAATATTACGTCATCATCGTTAGATGCATCATAAATTATATTTTCATATGATATCTATGTATTATCATTGTTTACAAAACCTATTCCCTCCGATCTGTAATTGTAATTGTATGGGTTTTAGTCCATCTTAGTTTATTGAAATAAAGTCCAGAAACTTGCTATGGATCGGAGGAAGTAGTAATAATTCAGAGATTGGCAGGAAGAACCTCACCGAAAGAAAATAACAACAATCTTCTGAACCAAAAAAAAACTAATCATGGTACCAATAAAAAAACAACGAACATTAACAGGTGCTAATTTGCCGTTGAAGGCCTCTGAATAATACGATTTTTCCCAGAACGAGGTTGTGCTCGGTACTCCCCTATAACTTTGGAGGTACTCCCTGCTTTGGTATTGGATCGAGTATAGGGGTTACTGCAATCAGATTTTGGTACAGTAAATTGGTAAAAGATGGACTATATTATAGATTCAAACGCCGGGTGCTGTAGAAGACGTGGAAGTGCTCGTGTTTGCTCCGCCATGTGCTCCAGGTCGAGTTCCATCAGTCTGTCGGAAGAAGCGAGGAACTGCTTGCATGAGTCCCACCGCACGGGGAGTCGACGAGGCCGCTCCGCTAGTGCTGATGTGCCCGCCACCACGGAGCTCACGCCGATGTTCTTGCTGCATATCCTGGCAGATGAGCTTCAGTTTCTCTATCTTGTACCTGTCCGCGGCGGCTAGCAGCCGATCCGCCATTGCACTCGCCTCGAGCTGGCTCATATCAGGTAGCGTGTCCGTGTAGATGAACTGGAGCAGGGTCCTGAACACGTCGGCGTCCATGTCGTCTACGCGTAGATCAGCGGTGTTGTCGACATCTGAGGCGAGTGCGAGATCGTCCCTGAATACCGGGGATCGGGCCTCCAGAACCCACCGGTGCGCGGGGAACGTCTCTCCGCCGACCTCGATCTTCACGTCCGGTGTTTGCATGTACCAGATGGCTTCCAAGATTTGTTGCCCGTTGAAGTCAAACGGTGGCTCCGGCGCCATGCCTGCGGGCTCAGGCGCGGCAGCATCAGTGTGGTTGTCGGTACGCAGCCCAAGGTCGACGGCGACGTCGCACAGGATGATCAGGCAATCGTCCATCAGATGCTCCCCCTCGTTCAGATGTTCGTTTCTCAGGAAGTTCCTCAGCCCCCAGACGTCGTTGCCCGAGAAGCAGCGTTCTCCAAGCGAGGTTCCGGAGAACGACGGCTCACCGGCCTGGTCCAGCACGCTGAACTTGAACGTCGCCGTGGCGTCGCCGGTCTCCGCGTGGCTGACCTGCTGGAGGAAGAGGGAGATGTAGCCGTCGTGTTCCTCCGTTTCGCCGTTCGGGTAGCACGCGATTCTCCAGTCATGGCCGCCGACGCGGAACGTGCACGACGTGATCGCAGTGCCGTTGGGCACCCTGCTCCTCACTTGCGTGTACCCGTCAATCCGGAGCACGTGGCACCCGGTTGCCCACCTCACGCTGACGGTGGAAGCGGAGAGGCGCTGCCGGCCGGCGGCGCGGATGGCAGACAGAATCGCCGACGTCGACATGACTTGGGCGAGAGGGTTGACGAAAGATCGATCGATTTCTTCCTGCAGGTATTGTATATGCACCGGTCGACGACGACACGGGATCGAAATCGTATGTAATGTACACCCGAAAACTGTTTACGTTCGATTCTCTCCCGAATTTGGTCTGCGCTACGGAGGCGTGGGTACTAGGGATTTCTTCCTTTCTCGTAGATTGTTCGATTGATGCAAGCATATGGTAGGCGCACCGGAACGGTGTATTGCAGGTCTCTTATTCTTTCTTGTTCCACCTCGAAAACTCAAAACTTTTTTTTTCCCAAACCAAGAGCTTGTTCTAGTACAACCCCTTCCTCAAACTTTTCTTTTGACAACTTAACACTCTTTATTGTTTGCAAATCAGATTTACACCGTATATGAGAAAACTTGAGATACAATAGGCTCATGCAACCAAACAGAGGGAGGAGAACTCTTTGCAGATCTAGCTAGCTCATGAACCACTATATATATTGTATGATCTCCATCTTCCAGATCCCCAAATGAGTCTTGCATCGTCTTGATTATTTTCGATCAAGATTATTTTGGCAAGGAGATAGTGAGAATCAAAATATCGGCTCACTAGATGGAATATGGTTTGCCACCCCAAAGACCAAGGAGGGCTTGGTGTTCATGACCTTGAGGTCAAGAATAGAGCAAAGTTTCTTACGGAAGATGGGGTTTGGCAAACTACTCTGCGGAGAAAGTATGTTGGCTCAAAAGCGATATCCCAAGTTATTTGAAAACCTGGGGATTTGCACTTTTGGACTGGTCTCTGTTGAAGTGTATAAGTAGATTGCCTAGCCCTTTTTATCAGTTCGGACTTTTGGTTCAAGTGGCTAGTGCATGAACCTTAACATGGTATCAGAGCCCCAGGTCTCGAGTTTCAAATCCTGAATTCACAATTTATTCTAAAATCCTCGCAGCGGCAGCCGCCGCCCGCCCCGGCACCCTGCCGTCTCGCGCCCGGCCGCCGCCGCTGCCTCTTTGCCTCTCTACACGTGTTAACTTGTCTTCTCGTCTTTCCGTCACACGTGAGAGGGGGTGTTGAAGTGTATAAGTAGATTGCCTAGCCCTTTCCACCAGTTCGGACTTTTGGTTCAAGTGGCTAGTGCATGAACCTTAACAGTTTCATGGCGACGAAAAAATACTTCTTTCCATATGTTTCTTTCTCTATCAGTGATGAATCAGAGATAAGGTTCTGGGAGGATAAATGGTTGGGAAATACCACGATCTGGGAACAGTATCCAGCTTTATACAATATTGTGCGTCATAAATGAGATACCTTAGCTATGGCGATGGGTACCTCTTAGCCTAGTGTGACGTTCAGACGAGATCTCATTGGACCCTGGCTTGCATTTTGGAATGCACTGCTTCAGCGCTTGGCATTTGTCCAGTTGTCACAAGTCATGATGAATTTCGATGGAATCTAAATGAGAATGGTCTATTTTATGTGGATTCTATGTATAAAGCTTTGATTCGACCCATTGAACCGATAGTCAATAATAAAATGATCTGGAAGATGAAGATACCGCTAAAGATGAAAGTATTTGTGTGGTATCTTCGTAAAGGGGTCATTCTAACCAAAGATAACATTGCTAAACACAATTAGCAGGGAAGTAAGAAGTGTGTTTTTTTGTCAACAGGATGAGACAATAGATCTATATGGTCAATCATCCAAATAAGTTCTACCTTATATCCGCCACATAGCGTAGCAAATATATTCGGTAATTGGCTCAATGCGGTGGATCATAGAAATGACAAGGTGTTTAATGATACAAATTTTACACTTTTGCAGGTTATCTACCGGTGCACATCTTTGCTCCGTTCATGGTCGTCTCTGCAGCCTATGGAGAACAGAGCTGTTTATGGAGGTGTCTACACGGTTGGAGAATACGGCGAAGGAATTTATTATCCAACATGGGTTTGGACCACCTGCTCCTTAGGAATCAATGTTTTGAGCTATGTCTTATGTATCGAGTCTTGTTTTCTATATATACTCAATTTACAGTGTTAGTGCGGCTGTGTGCATCGTCGTTATGCAGAGGCCGGGTGCAATACTTAATACTTTCAAGTGATGAAATGTTCTTTATCGAAAAAAATGAACCACTATATTGCTAACCTAGATATATGCTCAAAAGAAATTTTAATAAATCGTAGGTAATATGGTAGGAATCATCAATAACTGCAGCCGCAACGCCACGGCTGATAGCTCCATTCCTCATAGTTTCCACAGATTGGGTTAAGACTCAAACCTTGTTTCAGGGTATTTGACTTTGTACCGGAGAAAACACCCAAACCAATTGGTTCTCTTACTGCCTTATATACCAATCCACATTCCAAAAGACAATGGACATCACCTGTAATTATTTTTTTGCCCCGACGACATATATATCCTCGTTTGTGAAGTGAAATAACTTTGCGTCCATCGAATTTCCGTCCAATGTTCATCCAGTGAAACAATGGACTATGATGCGGCTACATATTGATAAGCTGCCTATTCTAGATAATTTAGGAATCATAGAAAACTAGGAATAATCAAGAGATGGCATGATGTGTTGTCTAAAACATTGTGGCCTTGTAGAATCTCAAGGAACTACTAGGCTACACAATTACTAAATTCGATTTATTCTATGAGCAATAGGCCATCTTACCCATTGAGGCTAATCGGGGTGCCTTGAGGTTTGCTAGACACCATGATTTTTCGGCTAAAAACTACTACGGTCATATGATGTGGAATATGATGAAGTAGCCGATAATGTCTTGATGACCTTAAGGGACATAGAAAGAGAAACTGCATGTAGCTAGAACATACACAAAAGATGTTTGGATTAAAGATAACGGAATCATTGACTTAGTCTAGAAAGCTATACTATTGATTGTCTCTAAAAGCCAGAAATTCAGTAAATGGTCACCATGTTGGGACGGACCATTGCGAGCGACATAGATAGTACGCCGAAACTCATATTTGGTGGAGACAATGGAAGGTAGACAACTGCCCCGAGCAATCAATGGACTTGTGGGTTATCATGGCATCCTTGAAACTTATCACACCAAGGATCGAACCTACTTTGCTTTCCGAACATCTTCTCTTCTTACTACGACAATCATATTTTTGTTCGGTCTTGCTAAACATGGCACCGGTCCCACTTTCTTATTAACACTACCCGTCTCCTTCATCTTGCTTGTTTAGCAGTTAGCTTTTATGTATGACAGAGCTGCATCGCACTATCCCTACATTGTCTGAGTAGGGCAAGAACAAGAAAACGATTCATATTCCGAACAGTCTAGCCACATAGTTTTTCGTATTGCTTGCTTGAACAAGATAGTTTTCTACCCACGGGAGCTTTTTCTAACCGAGCAGCATTCATGAATTCGCCTTAAAGGAAAGAGATAAGATTGAGATTATTTGGGGGCATTACACAGTACCAAAACTATAGCTTTTCATGTGTGTCTTTTCCGTTAGCACAAATCCGGGTGCGGATGACACCACTGACCCCGTTCTTTATCCCGACTGGACCACGCCTTTCACCTTTCTTTGTAAAACAAAGTTAATATATTGAGTTTTTTTTACAAAGAAAACATAAAGAATTGGAAAAAGTATCAACTTCTTGTAATTCTGTATGCCAGCTCCTAACATATGTGCTAAGAGGACGCTAAGCAGCCTGGGACTCTTATTTATGATCTTGTTTAGGACTGGGAGAGCGGAAAAAACTAAGGTTCATTAGCATGGGTTCTACTCTCGTCTTTCAAGTAACTACCCTGGTATCACCTATGTGGATTGATGGGGCTTTAGGACGGACTCCAAAGTTTACTGTTGAATCTGAGTATATACAACCAAAACTCACTCATTCAACGTGCGATAAAAGCTAGTCTTGAACGACGGAAGAATAGTTGCAGGAACCTGGGTTCGGTATGATCGTTCTTCCAATTCATACTAGCTACGACTTTCCCTCCTTAAAGGATCTAATAGTAAGGGGCCTACCTATGGCCAGTAAAGAACCCACCTATGGCTGGCTCCTCGGACAGCTTTTGGAGCTTCTGCTTCACCGGTGTAACACAAGTGGTTCATGGGCTTTAACTAACTAAGTGTTGGCAGTTATTTTATGCTGGTTTCACGGTGTCGAGGGTACTCCTCGGCAATGCCCTCTGATTGAGACTTAGGGTTGATGGAATCCTGCAAGCTGACACGAGACATCGGTACGCAGACAAGCGGGGAGAGCGATTTACCCAGGTTCAGGGCCCTCGATGAGGTAAAACCCTTACGTCCTGCTGTCTGTTCTTGATTATGATGAAAACGGTGTTACAATGGGGTGCCGAATAGTTCGGCTGTGATCTCGTCGAGATAGCTAATCGCTAGGGTAACCTAGTTCTAAGCTTCTGTTGGCTAAGATTGCTAAGATTGATTATTCCCTCGATAGCCCCTCTCCTGGCTTTTATATAGGTGGCCAGGTCCCGAGAGGTCTAATCGAGTACGAGTAGGTTTACAGTAGATCTATCTCTAATCTTTCCTTCTTCGGCTTCTTCCGTGTCTTGTACTTCAAGTAATCTTCCACCGCACCGACCTAGTAGCCCATCTTGTCTTCGAGTACCTTCATGGGCCTCCACCTGGACTGTATAGGGTAGAGCAATACTGGTTACCCGAAGGGTAATGCCCACGTCAGTAGCCCCCGAGTGTCTAGCCGAACATAGTTCGGGTAGAGACTGAAGCATGTCTTCTTCCGAAGCTCTTCTCCTTAATCATTGTCGCTCTACTTCTGTCTTCTGTCGGGTGCGCAGGCCCCGATGGGAGTAGCCCCCGAGTCTAGGTACGGATGCTCGCAATCCGTGCGTAGACTCAAGTTGTACCACTCGAACATCTTCTTCTGCCGAAGCTTTTCCTGCAAGACTTTGTAGGCCATCCGATACATTTTCTTTATGCATGGGATACCGAATAACGTGCCCAACTTTTGTTGGTTAACTGCCGATGGCAAAACAACGTTACCCTACACAAAATCAAGTCCCCGGGCATGATCCTGGAGTGCGAAAAAGTTGGCTTGTGCGCATCCAGCGCTCCTGATGGGAGTAGCCCCCGAGTCTGGGCGCGGGCGTATTACGCCTGGGTGCAGACTTGAGTCAATTATTTCCTTCGAATCCTCATTTTATCGGGTGCGCGACAGCGATCCCGATGGGAGTAGCCCCCGAGCCTAGGTGCGGGTGCTTGCAATCCGTGCATAGGCTCAAGTTGACTACTCGACCTTTTTGTCTTTTCGTATGCAATCAACAATGCCCATGACGTCACTGATGAGACGCTGCTGCTGTGACCTGATTGACAGGACTTGACCCTCCGGGCCCACCCTAGTTCTGCGCAGGCAGTTTTTAGGTTTTGACCAGTGCACGCGCAGCGACCGAGGCGTTTCCTCGATTTTCGCGCGACGTGGAAATAATGGGCCGCCGGTTCCATCCTGTTTTCTAGTGCCACGTGTACAGCTGGATTCGCTCCACCTCCCACGACGCCCACGGAGTTATGGCCACGATCTGATGACAATCTTTGCGGTATAAATAGAGGACTTCCTCATTTTTACTTTTTTACACCTCCTACTGCTCATCTTCCCCGCACATCCTCTCCTTCTTCCCGCATCGTTCTCTCAAGAGCTTCAAACGCCATGGGTAGAAAGAAGGGTGCCAGTGCTTCGGAGGCGGCCAAGGTTAGCCGTGATTGGAGTGCCTCTGCAATTTCCAACCGCGACATCAACAAGCTGCGGTCCCTCGGATTCATCTCCGCATCTGAGGACGATATCCGTCGGTGCTTTCGCCCAAAGCCCCCGAAGGGCTTTACTGTTATGTTTTCGCCTTTCTGTTCCGTGGCCTCTCCCTTCCGGCGCACGAGTTCCTTCGCTCTCTTCTTTACTTCTATGGGATCCAGCTCGGCAGCGACCGAACTCCATCCTCCATCTATCCATCTTTGTCGCTGTCTGCGAGGCCTTCCTCGGCATTGACCCTCACCGGGGTCTTTGGAGGAAGATCTTCTACGTGAAGCGCCATAACGACAAAGAACGGTCCCCCCGTCGGTGGCGTCGGCTTTGTTGTCGGAAGGAGGTCGACTACTTCGATTACCCGATGAAGGAGTCTGTCCAGGGCTGGCGCAACAAATGGTTTTATCTACGAGATCCTTCAGTGTCTGGGCGATGCTCAAACCTTCCTCCTTTTGAGGACAAACTGATTGCTAAGCCGAAGAAATCCTGGCAAAACACCCTTTCTCCCGACGAAAAATTGATAGCCGACAGGCTGTTCGATCAAATAGTCACTCTGAAAAACACGGGAGGCTTGACAATGTGCGGCACTGAGGTTGTCTCAGTGTTCCTGCAGCGTCGAGTGCAACCGTTAATGTCTCGCCCCATCAACTGTGGCTTTACTCGGGTAAGGATGATGAGTCCAGGGTTAGCTCTGCCGATCTTTCGGCCGATGATCTCCGAGACGAAGTCCGTCGCCTGACGTGCCTTAGTAAGAATGACAATATCGTCCTGATATCAGCTCGTCCTCCTTACGATGCTGACCACCCTCCAACCGAGGTAATTCTTCGTTTATTTTTACTGCCGACATCCCTTTTTCTGTTGTATCTCATCAATCTCTTTTTCTTTGAAAGGCGCTTGCAGCTGCCCGATGCTATCCTCCTACTCCCGAAAGTGGTGTAGTATTAGAGGATGATGACGAAGATTCCGATGGAACCGAGGACCCTCATGTCCTTGAGGACAGCAATGTCCAAGAGGAAGAGGCTACTGAAGATGACGCCTTCGTCAGGAGTAGGCGTCAGAAGCAGGTACACGATGACCTTATCGCTTCGGCTGAATCAAGTCCTCACGGAGGCGATAATGATGCCGACGACGCTGCCGCGCCTCCTCCTGCCAAAAAGAGCTCAACAAGCATCTTCGCAGGCGAAGATGACCTTGACCTGTGAGTGTTTCTTGCTCCCTCCTTGATTTATTCCTTGTCATCTCGTATGCTAACTGCGCACTGTTTTTAAATAGCTCTGATGACGATGATGAAGTCCCTCTTGCAAAGAGGGCGAAACTGGTCTCCGAGAGAGCCGTATCGGCTAAAGAATCTAATCCTTCACCCGCAAAATCGACACCTCCTTCACGAACGGCCGTAGAGAAGGTTCCAGTGTCGACAGTTATCCCTCCTGGCGACGTTCCTGCTTCATCGGCTGGTCGTGATCATGTAAGTATTTAACTTGCTTCATTTCGCTGAATTCCCTTTTATCGGTTGGATCCTTATAATCTTATCTTGTCGCAGCCGATCTATGCCACAGTCGACGCCGTAGTGGAGTTTGCCGAAGAGTTCACCCGACTAGAGTTAGAGAACTCCCAACTTCGAAAGACTGTCAGATCTTCGGCTGATCAGGTGCTGGAAGCCAACAGGCTTGCCACCGATGCCAAGAACGAGAACATCTTGCTGAAGGAGGAGGTAAAGAAGTTGAAGCAGCGACTGAATGATGAACAAGACGCCAAGCATGCAGCAGCAGCTTTAATCGACAAAAAGGAAGGCGCCCTTCGCGAGTCCATCAAAGAATTATTAGGTAAAACCCGCAACTTGCTGAAGGGTGTTTTGATTATTGATTACTGATCTGTCTTTTTCTCAGATGCTGCCGATTTAACCGTCACACGTCGTCATCAACTTCGAGAGGATTCCATAGCCGACGCCTTGTCACTTGCTGCCGAGTCTAACATCCAAGTGCTTCGTATTTTGAAAAAGGCCAAAGGGGCGTTGTCAAGGTTATACTCGATGATTTTCCCGAAGATGAAGGAGGACAAGACTCTTGACGATATGGCGGCTTCTTTCCTCGTTGATCCTTCTGAGCCTGTGGAGGTATTGAAACACCGCAGCCGTTTATTTGGGGCGGTTCTCACTTTTCAATTACTCATGGGACATGGGATGGAATCAAATTTGGAGGAGTTGTCCAAAACGTTGCCTGTCGATAGCGACCATAACTTGATCGATCTTGAACCTTACAAGCGATCAGCAGTTACTTGTGCGAACCGACTTCTGAAGCTGGTGGATGAAGCTCAAGCCAAGCCTGCTCCCGAACCCGCCCCTGGCTCGTCATCAGCGAATCCTTGAACTTTTTATTTGACTTGTTGTAAATAAGACCAGTCGCGACTTCGTTGTAGTTTGATTTTACTTCGGCTCTGTTGCCAATTTGAACATGCTTTGAACATGCTTTTGAATGTATCGCACATGCCCGGTGCTCCCGATGGGAGTTTTTACTTTGATACTTAATCTGAATTAAGGGTTGCACTGCAGATTCCTCCGTCTTCTTCTCGTGCTGGGCTTTTTCCAAATCTTTCGAGTAATGATGAATCAAGCCTCGTTCGCCACTTGCGTGACCAGGTGTCTAGTTTAGACAAAGATATCACTTCTCTTCGTGCAATGGCGGCCTTGGTGAAGAAAAAAGGGGAGATAGCGATAGCTATCGAACAGTATGCTCTTGATGGTCTGCATATTGCTACCGAAAGTTTGGGCTGTAAGTATTAACCCATGTTTCTGCTTTTCTGCAACAGTTTCAAATATTCCCTTAACTGGTTCTTATTCCTTTTCAGTTGTAGCTTCAGATGCGGCTGAAGAGAACAAAAAGATCTACGAAGAGGTTGAAGCAATGACTGACGTTGCGCACCCGAATCATGGTTTGTGGCTGCATCGTCCGAAGGCTGTCGTCATGGCGAAGTTCAAGTATCGGGTGGGGAAGGCGCATTATTACTTTGATAAGTTCCACGCTCATCTCACGATGGTTTGGAACACCTTGTTTCCCCTAGACCAAGCACCTGAAACCTTATCTGCTTTGTTCACCCGATTCAAGTCCCCCGAAAGGATTCGGCAGTTGGTGCGGAAGGAACTCTTGGCGGGTGCGGAGCTTGCTCTTTCTTCGACATTGGCATGTCACCCGTCTCTAGACTTGGAAGCCATAGCAAATACTGAGAAGAACTTGGGCTAATATTATGATGCCGCCAGAGGTCCTGCATACACCATCGTTTCCCGGATGGAGTCATGTCTTGAGAAGGATCTGAAGGCCCATTGGGGCCGGGAGGCTTGACTATGAATGTAATAGCCTTAGTTCCTGCATAAGATTACTTTGTATAAATTTATTGCGTACGTTGTATGCTATGATAGTTGTTATTTTATTTGTCGAGGGCGGCTGAGTGATCAATTCAACCTGCTCTCCCGACGACTTCGTTGAATTATGCAATGTTATTGCGAAGCCTTTGTGTAAGTTTTGTAAGAGCGAGACCCGTCGACTTAGTCGAGGGAATTAGACGCTTGGCATCGTCACTCGGTGCACCGGTTTGAGCCTTATTTTGTGATAATGTAACCATCGACGACAGCACTCGCGTATTTTCTCGAGGCTTGGATTGGTTGTTTTCTTTTTGTGTGCCACTAATCTTAGCTCTCGTTGAGAGTATTTAATTAATGACACTGCGTGTTTTATGGGCCAATGCTCCCGATGGGAGTAAGAGCCGAAGGTAAGGGCCGCAGTCGACCTGTTCAGGTGGTGGGGCCTGAATTGAAAGAGGATGCAGAGAACCTGATTAAAACTTTATTCATAAAGAAAAACCAACCTTAAAGGCTATTAAAATAATAAAAACAATTGCGCCCTATGTATAGAACCGTCGCAGGTGTGCGATATTCCATGGGTTTTCGACATCTTTTCCCGAAGTTGGATTTTTGAGCCTGTACGCTCCTCCTGGAATCACTTCGGTGACGATGTAAGGTCCTTCCCATGGAGACTCGAGTTTCGAGGGTCTTTTTTGTTTCAGCCGCAGTACCATATCTCCAACGCTGAAGCATCGATTGCGTATTCGTCGACTGTGGTAGTTCCTCAGCGCCTGCTGATATACCGTGGTCCTGGCTAAAGCAATGTCTCGAGCTTCATCTAGTAGGTCAACGGCATCTTGCAGTGTGATGTTGGAAGAGGGTTCTGTATGCCGTCACTCGAGGTGCTTCGAATCGAACATCAGCGGTAGGACTGCTTCGGCTCCATGTACCGAAAAATGGGGTGTACGCGTCGACCTGTTAGGCGTGGTGCGCAAACTCCATAGTACCGTTGACGTCGAAACCCACCGGCGGGCAAGGATCGGTCAACACCGAGAGCCGGAACAACTAGGGCTGCGGCTGGCCCTGGCCCCTCAGAGCGACGGCCCGCAGCCCCCGGTCGCGCGCCGATGCAAATTGGGCGTGCCACCTGACCTATACCTGGTCGGAAGGTGTGGATGATGCCTCGCTTAGTTTCCTGCAGGGCACACACGTACACGTTAAATACGAGCCTCGATCGGCTCTCAGGTTATCCCGTGAATCGGCTCATGGAGCCGATCCACCCATGATTCGTCCAAGGTGGCCGAATATATGGTGGTCCCGCTTGATCAAAATAAAGCATATGAGATCCACGACGATTTGGGGTTTTCACCGCATAATCGGATCATCCTACTCACGATTGGGCCTCGCGCTCACGCACGGTGACCGTAAGCCAGCCCTAGACAAGGCCTAAAAACCAACACTAGGTTGATCCTCGGAACATCCTGTCTAGGGGCAGCAAACTACACCCTACGTGCCGCTGGATCCTCCAACCCTTTGTAAGGCCTAACTATTGCAGATATTAAACTAACCCTTGATGAATCAAGGAGCAATCGTAACGGATCAGATCTACTAAATAACGATCAAGCGGGGTGCCGCCCCCGCACCCATGATGAGGTACAAGGACGGCTAGATGCGCAAGGGTTGCACTACGACAGCATATGATACTAAGAACAATGCTAACCCTAACACATCTATGATAACTACGTTGCTCGCCATCAAAAAGGCTTCAGACGAGCAACGCATGAACAACGTAGGTAGGCTCGTGCGCCTAGATCGCGAGATGCGATCTAGGCAGCATGGTGCACCGGAGAAACCCTCGAGATGAAGGGGTTGGCGATGCGCCGAGATTGGTTTGTGTTGAACGTTGGTTGTTGTTTATTCCATAAACCCTAGGTACATATTTATAGTCCAGGGGACTCTCTAATGTGGGCGTGCACCAAACCGTGCACGAGATAAACTCTAACTTCTACGAAGCCTACTATAAAGATACACGGGCTAACTAGCCCAAACTTGATACACAAGGCCGATTCACATATTTTTCCCTCGCATATATCGTCAAGTCTACCTTGATCGCGGCCCACCTCTGACTTGTCAAATTCTGGTGATAACACATGCCCCCCGGTTTTGATAATGATAATTGCAAAACCATATGCATTCTTCGAAGGACCGTGTCTGTCGCAAGATCGTTTATTACCACCTCCTCCGCATGACTTGATAATCCGGCAGTCTGGCTCCTCTTTGAATCCGTGATCGGCTTCTAGCTAACCGATGTCTACGTTCCCCTCCTTTCCTCCAAGTGCAGAGGTTTGTAGAACAGCAGCAAGTTTTCCCTTAAGTGGATCACCCAAGGTTTATCGAACTCAGGAGGAAGAGGTCAAAGATATCCCTCTCATGCAACCCTGCAACCACAAAGCAAGAAGTCTCTTGTGTCCCCAACACACCTAATAGGTGCACTAGTTCGGCGAAGAGATAGTGAAATACAGTGGTATGAATATATATGAGCAGCGGTAAAAAATAGCTTGCTGGCGTGTAGTTGATGGTGGTAGTATTGCAGCAGTAACACAAGAAACAAGAAACAAGCAGTAAAGCAGATTTAGGAACAAGGCCTAGGGAATAGACTTTCACTAGTGGACACTCTCAACATTGATCACATAACAGAATAGATAAATGCATACTCTACACTTTTGTTGGATGATGAACACATTGCGTAGGATTACACGAACCCTCAATGCCGGAGTTAACAAGCTCCACAATAATGCTCATGTTTAAGTAACCTTAAGTGTAAGATAGATCAAAACGACTAAACCAAGTACTAGCATAGCATGCACACTGTCACCTTCATGCATATGTAGGAGGAATAGATCACATCAATATTATCATAGCAATAGTTAACTTCGCAATCTACAAGAGATCATGATCATAGCATAAACCAAGTACTAACACGGTGCACGCACTGTCACCTTTGCACACATGCAGGAGGAATAAAACTACTTTAATAACACATCACTAGAGTAGCACATAGATAGTAGTGATACAAAACTCATATGAATCTCAATCATGTAAGGCAGCTCATGAGATCATTGTATTGAAGTACATAATAGAGAGATTAACCACATAGCTACCGGTACAGCCCCGAGCCTCGATGGAGAACTACTCCTCATGGGAGCAGCGGTGATGATGATGGCGGTGGAGATGGCAGCGGTGTCGATGGAGAAGCCTTCCGGGGCACTTCCCCGTCCGGCGGCCGGAACAGAGACCCTGTCCCCCATCTTGGCTTCGCGACGGCGGCGGCTCGGAACTTTTCTCGTATCGTGGCTTTCTCCGGGGTCGTGGGCTTTATATAGGCGAAGAGGCGGCGCAGAGGGTCAACGAGGCGGCGAGGGGGTAAGGCGGCGCGGCCAACCCTAGGCCGCGCCGGCCACCCTCCCGGGAGGTGGCCCCCCTCCGGTCCTTCCCGGGTGTTCTGGAAGCTTCAGGAAAAATAGGAACCCGGGCGTTGATTTCGTCCGATTCCGAGAATATTTCGTTACTAGGATTTCTGAAACCAAAAACAGCAGAAACAGAACTGGCACTTCGGCATCTTGTTAATAGGTTAGTTCCAAAATGCGTAAATACGACATATAATGTGCATAAAACATGTAGGTATCATCAATAAAGTAGCATGGAACATAAGAAATTATCGATACGTTGAGACGTATCAGATCCCCAAGTTTAGTTCTCGTCCCGAGCAGGTAAAACGATAACAAAGATAATTTCTTAAGTGACATGCCATCATAACCTTGATCATACTATTGTAAGCATATGAGATGAATGCAGCGATCAAAACAATGGTAATGACATGAGTAAACATCTGAATCATAAAGCAAAGACTTTTCATGAATAGCACTTTCAAGACAGGCATCAATAAGTCTTGCATAAGAGTTAACTCATAAAGCAATAATTTAAAGTATAGATATTGAAGCAACACAATGGAAGATTAAGTTTCAGCGGTTGCTTTCAACTTATAACATGTATATCTCATGGATATTGTCAACATAGAGTAATATAACAAGTGCAATATGCAAGTATGTAGGAATCAATGCATGGTTCACACAAGTGTTTGCTTCTTAAGGTGGAGGGAGATAGGTAAACTGACTCAACAATAAAAGTAAAAGAAAGGTCCTTCAAAGAGGAAAGCATTGATTGCTATATTTGTGCTAGAGCTTTGATTTTGAAAACATATAGAGAGCATAAAAGTAGAGTTTTGAGAGGTGTTTGTTGTTGTCAACGAATGGTAGTGGGCACTCTAACTACCTCATCAACCAGACTTTCAAGAGCGGCTCCCATGAAGGACGTTATCTCTACCAGCAAGGTAGATCATCCCTCTTCTCTTTTGTTTACACATGTACTTTAGTTTAGTTTTTCTTTATTTATGGATGACACTCCTCCCAACCTTTTGCTTACACAAGCCATGGCTAACCGAATCCTCGGTGCCTTCCATCATTCACATACCATGGAGGAGTGTCTATTTGCAAAATTAAGTTGCTTACTCATCAAAGCAAAACATGTGAAGAGAATTATTAATGCAAGTTAATTAATTGAGGCTGGGAACCTCATTGCCAGCTCTTTTTGCAAAATTATTGGATAAGCGGATGAAGCCACTAGTCCATTGTGAAAGTCTGTCAAAAGTAAATGACAAGATCGAAAGATAAAACACCACATACTTCCTCATGAGCTATAAAACATTGACACAAATAAGAGGTGATAAATTTTGAATTGTTTAAAGGTAGCACTCAAGCAATTTACTTTGGAATGGCGGAGAAATACCATGTAGTAGGTAGGTATGGTGGACACAAATGGCATAGTGGTTGGCTCAAGGATTTGGATGCATGAGAAGTATTCCCTCTCGATACAAGGTTTAGGCTAGCAAGGTTATTTGAAACAAACACAAGGATGAACCGGTGCAGCAAGACTCACATAAAAGACATATTGTAAACATTATAAGACTCTACACCGTCTTCCTTGTTGTTCAAACTCAATACTAGAAATTATCTAGACCTTAGAGAGACCAATTATGCAAACCAAATTTTAGCAAGCTCTATGTATTTCTTCATTAATAGGCGCAAAGTATATGATGCAAGAGCTTAAACATGAACACAACAATTGCCAAGTATCACATTACCCAAGACATTTTAGAATTACCAATTACTACATGTAGCATTTTTCAATTCCAACCATATAACAATTTAACGAAGAGGAAACTTCGCCATGAATATTATGAGCTAAGAACACATGTGTTCATACGAACCAGCGGAGCGTGTCTCTCTCCCACACAAGGATGAACTTATTCAGAGAACTAAGATAACAAAACAAAACAAAAATAAAAGCACACAGACGCTCCAAGTAAAATACATAGGATGTGATGGAATAAAAATATAGTTTCACTAGAAGAAACCTGATAAGTTGTCGATGAAGAAGGGGATGCCTTGGGCATCCCCAAGCTTAGATGCTTGAGTCTTCTTGAAATATGCAGGGATGAACCACCGGGCATCCCCAAGCTTAGACCTTTCACTCTTCTCGATCACATTATATCACCCTCTTCTATTGACCCTTGAAAACTTCCTTCACACCAAACTTCAAGCAAACTCATTAGAGGGTTAGTGCATAATCAAAAATTCACATGTTCAGAGGTGACACAATCATTCTTAACACTTCTGGACATTGCACAAAACTTCTGAAAGTTAATGGAACAAAGAAACTCATTCAACTTAACAAAAGCGGCAATGCGAAATAAAAGGCAGAATCTGTCAAAAACAGAACAGTCCGTAAAGACGAATTTTGAAATGGCACCAGACTTGCTCAAATGGAAAAACTCAAAACTAATGAAAGTTGCGTACATATCTGAGGATCACGCTCGTAAATTGGCAGATTTTTCGAATTTTCTACAGAGAAATAGGCCCAGATTCGTGACAGACAGCAATGCTGTTTCTGCGCAGCAATCCCAAATATAACATCAACTTTGACATAGAAACTTTACTTGCCACAACAAAACACAAAACTAAGATAAGGAGAGGTTGCTACAGTAGTAAACAACTTCCAAGACTCAACAAAACAAAAATTGCTGTAGTAAAATAAACACATGGGTTATCTCCCAAGAAGTTCTTTCTTTATAGCCATTAAGATGGGCTCAGCAGTTTTAATGATGCACTCGCAAGAAATAGTATTTGAGGCAAAAGAGAGCATCAAGAGGCAAATTAAAAACACATTTAAGTCTAATATGCTTCCTATGAAAAGGAATCTTGTAAATAAACAAGTTCATGAAGAGCAAAGTAACAAGCATAGGAAGATAAAACAAGTGTAGCTTCAAAAATTTCAGCATATAGAGAGATGTTTTAGTAACATGAAAATTTCTACAACCATATTTTCCTCTCTCATAATAACTTTCAGTAGCAACATGAGCAAACTCAACAATATAACTATCACTTAAAGCATTCTTATCATGAGTCTCATGCATAAAATAATTACTACTCCCAACATAAGCATAGTCATTCTTATTAATTGTAGTGGGAGCAAATTCAACAAAGTAGCTATCAAATATAGGAGGTATATTGTAATCATAATCAAATTTATCCTCCATAACAGGTGGTAACAAAAGACTACTATCATTATAATCATCATAAATAGGAGGCAAAGTATCATCAAAGTAAATTTTCTCCTCAATGCTTGGGGGACTAAAAATATCATGCTCATCAAAGCCAGCTTCCCAAGCTTAGAATTTTCCATAGCATTAGCAACAATGGTGTTCAAAGCATTCATACTAATAACATTCCCATTATCATGCATATAAAGTTCCATGGGTTTTTTAATTCTTTCTTCAAACACATCATGTCCTAATTCAAGATAAAGTTCATAAAGATCTCTCATATTTTTGTTGTTTTCCATTATGCCTAACTAGTGTAAACAAGAAACCAAATGTCGCAATTGCAGTCTAAAGGAAATAGCTTCGAGTACTTACAATGGCGCCGGAAAATAGCTTAGTAGCCGAGATCCGGAGTGTGAGTACCTTTTACCTTTCCTCCCAACGGCGCCAGAAAATTAGCTTGATGTCTACGTTCCCCTCCTTTCCTGTAGACAGTGTTGGGCCTCCAAGTGCAGAGGTTTGTAGAACAGCAAGTTTTCCTTAAGTGGATCACCCAAGGTTTATCGAACTCAGGGAGGAAGAGGTCAAAGATATCCCTCTCATGCAACCCTGCAACCACAAAGCAAGAAGTCTCTTGTGTCCCCAACACACCTAATAGGTGCACTAGTTCGGCGAAGAGATAGTGAAATATGTGGTATGAATATATATGAGCAATAGCAACGAAAATAGCTTGCTGGCGTGTAGTTGATGGTGGTAGTATTGCAGCAGAGTAACAAAGAAACAAAGAAACAAGCAGTAACTCAGCAGTATTTAGGAACAAGGCCTAGGGAATAGACTTTCACTAGTGGACACTCTCAACATTGATCACATAACAGAAAATGCATACTCTACACTTTTGTTGGATGATGAACACATTGCGTAGGATTACACGAACCCTCAATGCCGGAGTTAACAAGCTCCACAATAATGCTCATGTTTAAGTAACCTTAAGTGTAAGATAGATCAAAACGACTAAACCAAGTACTAGCATAGCATGCACACTGTCACCTTCATGCATATGTAGGAGGAATAGATCACATCAATATTATCATAGCAATAGTTAACTTCGCAATCTACAAGAGATCATGATCATAGCATAAACCAAGTACTAACACGGTGCACGCACTGTCACCTTTGCACACATGCAGGAGGAATAAAACTACTTTAATAACACATCACTAGAGTAGCACATAGATAGTAGTGATACAAAACTCATATGAATCTCAATCATGTAAGGCAGCTCATGAGATCATTGTATTGAAGTACATAATAGAGAGATTAACCACATAGCTACCGGTACAGCCCCGAGCCTCGATGGAGAACTACTCCCTCCTCATGGGAGCAGCGGTGATGATGATGGCGGTGGAGATGGCAGCGGTGTCGATGGAGAAGCCTTCCGGGGGCTCCCCGTCCGCGGGTGCCGGAACAAGAGACTCCTGTCCCCTGCATCTTGGCTTCGCGACGGCGGCGGCTCTGGAACTTTTCTCGTATCGTGGCTTTCTCTGTAAGGGTTTCGATGCAGGGGCTTTATATAGGCGAAGAGGCGGCGCAGAGGGTCAACGAGGCGGCGAGGGGGTAAGGCGGCGCGGCCAACCCTAGGCCGCGCGGCCACCCTCCCGTGGGCCTGTGGCCCCCTCTGGTCCTTCCCGGGTGTTCTGAAGCTTCGTGGAAAAATAGGAACTGGGTTGATTTCGTCCGATTCCGAGAATATTTCACTAGGATTTCAAACCAAAACAGCAGAAAACGGAACTGCACTTCGGCATCTTGTTAATAGGTTAGTTCCGAAAAATGCGTAAATACGACATATAATGTGCATAAAACATGTAGGTATCATCAATAAAGTAGCATGGAACATAAGAAATTATCGATACGTTGGAGACGTATCACTAACTTGGCCGATAGTCAAAGTCAAACAAACCCCAAAAGAGCCGATGGCGCCGCACCGGTCCCTACCATATAACAAGCAAGGGCAAACCTGGTTACCCCTCCAAACGGTCACCTGCAACCTCCGTCTGAGAAAGCAAACTCAGATCCCCAAAATCCGCCACCTACGCGATCTCGCGAGCTTCAGATCTCAACCGCATCGCCTCAACTCTGCAGCGCATCAAATGGCGGAACCGTCCAACGCCGACGCCATGGTCTCCGGCTTGAAGGTAATACTCCACCGCTTCTCCACCATTAGGGCCAATATCAGGATTGAACAGAAGAACACCTGACTTAATGTTCCTCTCTGTCATTAATTTTAGGTCTCCGACCTCCTATTGCCGCATCCTTCTCTCCCAAATTCCATGTGTCTTGGCCCCCGCTCTTCCGAGAGTCCTGCTCATTTAATCTCCTGTGAAGCTAACAGAATCCCCTTCGTGAATCAGAACTTAGATCTGACCTCCTGGGCCGACTGCCTGCGAGCCTGGCCTAATCCCCCGAAGGTTGGGTGCCGTGGTACAACAGAGTATCCAAAACCCATTACGCCACCTGGGAATCTATAGGGATAGCCGATGCCTTATCATTATCACTGTCTCCTCTTGAGAAGAATGAAAATATTCTCAAAACCATCGGCTACTTCTGGACGTGAACTGCTTCCTGTTCGGCCATGGCCCGATGACACCAACCCTGCTGGACGTGGCCATGATTACAGGCCTGGACATTGCGTCTCCAAGCCCTTCTGCTTTCAAACTGCCGAAAGTCCCTTTCACCCTTTCTTCTAAAAAAGAGTGTACCAGCTGGGGCGCCTACCTCGATCGTTATATGAAAACCAAAGGCCCCGTGACAGAGCGAGAACACACAGCCTTCCTGAACTTTTGGTTGGAACACTTCATATTCTGGCCCATCACTTGCCCCTACCAAGAACTACCTTTCCCTAGCCTATGAACTGGCCAAAGGCACCCATCTCGGCATCGGCAAACTGTTCCTTGGAGAGGTATATCGATCTCTTCAACGATGTCTGTCAAGCTGTTCTCTCGAAGACAGTTAAAACGGCGCCCCCGGTGGTTTATTCAGCTATGGGCGCAGTTATACTTTCGGGATCAGATCCCGACTTCCCACCTTGACCTCCTGCACCTTCCCGATGTTAACGGGAAGGATATTCGATGCACCAGTTATGGTCAAGCCCCGTATGGTCTCCCAGCAGCAGGCTGATCCCTAAGGAAGCAGCAGGGTGGTTCAAGATCTTCTTCCAAGGTTTGGACAACCCCCTGTTCTTTCCTTATACTGAAACGGAGGATTTTGAAAATCCAGTCTCCTTCCGATTGGGTAGCTTTGCCGATGACGATAGCACCCGGCATCTGTATTCCATCATGATTCGTCCTTGCTTTCTCCCTGTTGGAATGAGCACCTCAAACCGGATCATCAAACCTGGTTATGAGTGCTATCAACCGGTAGTGGTAGCCCGTCAGCTCGGTCTCGGACAAGTGCCTCCGCACTTATTCTTACACCACCTGACCGCAAGCAGAGCCGAACTGCCTGACATCCTTACCCAAAGGTGCTACACCTTCTTTGACGCTTGGCCCTTCCAATCCCTCACAACCTCCGTTTCTCCTTCACTACCGACGGCTTCGAGACCTGGTGGTCCATGTGGAAGACCCATGTTTTTAGGAGGGCATTAGGACCGCTACTGAAACAACTCGACGCCGCGCATGACATCTCTGCTGACCAGGTACCATTCCTCAAAATATTTCCCGTAACCACTTAATGGTGATTTGCCTATGAACTGACCTCACCTCTTGGCAACAACAAGACGGCCCAGCTCCCACGCAAGCTGATGGTTCTCCCTTCGTATTCCTTCCTCCGGCCCTGTGGTCCTCTCTCTGTCGAGTTCGCCACCTCTCGAAGAAAGTCATAATGGCCAGCCGATTTCACCGAAATCGGCTCCCAAGAGCAAAACCTCCTTGGGCCGGTTGCCCCCGAGCCTCGACCCGGCGAGGACGGCGTGAGGAAGGTGGCTGTCGGAAAACCTTGACGCCCAGCTCCTGCCCAAGCGAGTTCGCAGGTAAGTTGTACCATATTTCGATCGACCGCACTTGCCCTCCCAACCTTTGTAAGGTGGTCGTACCTCTTCTTTCAGACTTCCACCGAAGAGAACTCCAGTGAGGGAGAACAGTCCAGTCCCAGGGACTCCTACCCACGCGGTACGGAGAGATCCACCACACAGAGCCAGACGGACTCGCCAACCTCGGCTTCTCGAAAAAGGTCGACTCCCGAGCCTGCCGCTCTTCACCCTTCAGTCCAAACGAGGTCGCGCATGAAGCGCCGATGCGTCCAAAGGGCTCGCACGGGCCCACAAACCTCCTCTCCTAGCCAGGAAGTTTCAAAGGTAACCCTCCTGACCGCTCGTGTTCCCCGTTGTCTTGTCACTAACTGGATTGCTTTACCATTCCCCTTGCAGATTAATGAGACTTCTAGCGGGGTCGTTGAAGAGGTGCCGATGCCATCTACTGCCCCTGGTCCCTCCGATTCGCCACGCGTGACGGTCCAAGCGTCTGACCAGTGTACTGCAAAGCCGATTGTTACCACCTCGGCTTCCCTTCCTTTCTTGGGAGAGGTACACTTTCTTCCTCTCTTTTTTCTCTCGGGCCTACTTTTTTCATCTGCCGCATGCTCATACCGCTCTTGTTCGTTTGTCAGGGGTGTGATCCTTCAAGCTTGCTGACATTCGACCCCGATTCCATCGAGCCAGCCGCTCCCAAAATAGGCGAAGAGCCAAACCTCGGTGCAGTCGACGGTCCACTCCAGCCTCAAAGTCCTGCTCTCCTCCCCGCTGATACCCTGGTTGAGGACCCCGAGACGATCAGGGGCATCCTCGTGGACATCCAGCCTCGTCTCCCGTGGTGCTGGTAGCTAAACTCTGGCCGACAGTGACTTTATCGTTTTCAAGTCAAGGGTGCAGTCGGCTCGTCAAAGGATTACTCGCGCCCAACTCCCGTTGAGAGCCGATATTGCAGAAAAATGCCAACGGCTCAACGAGAAGAAGGCTGCTTTAGATGCGAAGACCGCCACTTCCACTCATAGTGTCAGACTTGAGACCTTACGCAAGGAGCTGGAGGACCTTGAAAAGAGGGCCAGGGAGACCAAACAACTCATCCAAGACGAGGAATCCCTCATTGCTCGCTCCCAAGAGGAAGCACAAGGTCTCACTGCTGATCAAGACCGACCTAGCTGAAATTCGTGCCCTAAGCAGCCAGCTGGTGATGGGGAGAGACGAGGATGATGAGGTCGAGATCGCTGAGGTGGATCGAATCCGTGCCGATGCTCTTCACGCTCTTAATGCATTTCTTCAGTAGGGCCTCTTTGCTTCTGTGTGTGAACTGATACTTGTAAACTCGCTTTCTGTTCTTGTCAAAGTCGACTGTCACGCATCGGCTCCGGTTGCATCCGAATTTTTTTTTATTTTTTTTATTTTTTTTAGTCGGCTACCAAAATTTCCCCGCACATGCCCAACGGCGTCGCGCGCGCTCCATGATTAGGTGCCCCCCCGAGCCGATTCTGCCAGGTGACTGCTGAAACCGGCTCTATGTTTAGCCAAGGTATTGTGGTGTGAACGTCGGCTTCATTAGGAACAACACGGATTCCCTCCAGCGTAATAGACGACGCATCCCATTGCTCATTAGATCGACGTTGAGTCCGGACCGGACACCTGGTGAGGACGATTTTAGCCGACTCCTAGAATCGGCTCCCACGTTCGTAGGCCCACGAGAGTCTGGTGATGCTATTTCACAGGCCGTTGGGGCCGATCCCACAGACCGGTATAACTGTGTTTGCCCATACATAATGCCGGAGCCCGTGGCATCGGCCTTCTTGGTATCATTGTTTAATACGCCACCTTTTCGAGCTCGTCGGGTAGATCTTGCCTTTGTCTTTGTCACGGCGGCATGTGAGCCCCGCCGTGTTGATGCCAGAGGAGAACTCTAGCTTCCCTCCGCAGTGTCTAAGATCCACCATGTTGACACCAGGCTGCGGGCGCGTGTCTCCGTTGAGCTTGATGCCGTGCAAACAGGTCTCCCCACAGGAGCCGACGAGTTCGGTTCCGAGGACCGCCTTGACCTTGTTATGCCTCTTCTTGAGCTTGTCAGCCAGGTCCTCGTACTTGACCGGAGTGCTTTCCGCCATCTCGATGTAGATGGCGATGTGGTGGATGTTGAAGATGGTCCCACCGGCGTGCTGAATGTGTTGACGAAACCCACCGCCAGGACTGGTCAACACCGTAGAGCCGGAACAACTAGGGCTGCGGCTGGCCCCCCCTCGAGCGACGGCCCGCAAAGCCTCCGGTCGCGCGCCGATGCAAATTGCAGGCGTGCCACCTGACCTATACCTGGTCGGAAGGTGTGGATGATGCCTCGCTTAGTTTCCTGCAGGGCACACACGTACACGTTAAATACGAGCCTCGATCGGCTCTCGGTTATCCCGTGAATCGGCTCATGGAGCCGATCCACCCATGATTCGTCCAAGGTGGCCGAATATATGGTGGTCCTGCTTGACCAAGATAAAGCATATGAGATCCACGATTTGGGGCTTTCACCGCATAATCGGATCATCCTACTCACGATTGGGCCTCGCGCTCACGCACGGTGACCGTAAGCCAGCCCTAGACAAGGCCTAAAAACCAACACTAGGTTGATCCTGAACATCCTGTCTAGGGGCAGCAAACTACACCCTACGTGCCGCTGGATCCTCCAACCCTTTGTAAGGCCTAACTATTGCAGATATTAAACTAACCCTTGATGAATCAAGGAGCACCGTAACGGATCAGATCTACTAAATAACGATCAAGCGGGGTGCCGCCCCGCACCCATGATGAGGTACAAGGACGGCTAGATGCGCAAGGGTTGCACTACGACAGCATATGATACTAAGAACAATGCTAACCCTAACACATCTATGATAACTACGTTGCTCGCCATCAAAAGGCTTCAGCACGAGCAACGCATGAACAACGAGGCAAGCTCGTGCTGCCTAGATCGCGAGATGCGATCTAGGCAGCATGGTGCTTACCGGAGAAACCCTCGAGATGAAGGGGTTGGCGATGCGCCGAGATTGGTTTGTGTTGAACGTTGGTTGTTGTTTATTCCATAAACCCTAGGTACATATTTATAGTCCAGACTCTCTAATGTGGGCGTGCACCAAACCGTGCACGAGATAAACTCTAACTTCTACGAAGCCTACTATAAAGATACACGGGCTAACTAGCCCAAACTTGATACACAAGGCCGATTCACATATTTTTCCCTCGCATATATCGTCAAGTCTACCTTGATCGCGGCCCACCTCTGACTTGGTCAAATTCTGGTGATAACAAGTACTGATGGTAATTCTTCGACCCAAGCTCCCTCTGCGCCTGTAAGGCGTTTCTTGAGGCCATCCCCTATTAGACCGTTGATCCTTTCCACCTGTCCGTTTGTTTGCGGGTGAGCCACGATGTAAACTTCAGTTTTATGCCCCTGTCATCGCAGAATTCTGAACTCTTTGGAGTCGAAGTTGGTTCCATTATCTGTGACGATACTATGAGGTACGCCAAACCGACATGTTATCTCCTTGAAGAACGGACTGCTGTTTTTGCCTTCTGGTTTCGTATGGTACGCTCGATCCACTTTGTGAATTTATCGACTGCGACTAATAGGTATGTGTGGCCTCCAGGCGATGATCTCGGCAGTGGCCCGACTTGATCGAGGCCCCATTGGGCGAACGGCCATGCCAGTGGTATCGTCATTAGGTCTGTTGGGGCGTGCGGTTTTGGAGAGAACCGTTGACAAGGGTCGCACTTCATGACCAAATCTCGAGCATCCGATGCTGCCGTTGGCCAGAATCCTGCCCTGAAGGCTTTTGCTACGAGAGCCCTACTTCCCGCATGATGCCCGCAAGTTCCCTCGTGTATCTCGCGTCAGTGCTTTTCCGTCGTCGATGGCAATGCACCTTTGGAAAATAGAAATGCTACGCTTGTAGAGTTCACCGTTTACTATGGTGAAAGCTTTTGATCGCCTGACGATTCGTTTTGCTTCTACTGGATCTACCGGTAGTTCCTGCCTTGTCAGGTACGCCAGGAGCGGTTTAGTCCATAACGGCTCGAGGAGGAGAACTTGTTCGGCTGGGAGAGCTGGAGCGTCATCAATAACTTTGTGTGGGTTTGCCTCTGCTTCTTCAGTCGATGGTTTTAAAGGTGTCAGCGCCTTCTCTTTTATTGATCGCTGAGTGATTACTTCGTAAAAAACTCCGTCTGGGATGGGAGAACACATGGAGCCGATGTTAGCTAAGGTGTCGGCTTCCTCGTTGCTGGCTCTACCGATATGTTTGAGCTCACACCCCTCGATAGGCGATCATGTTGTCGCTAACTGCGTCGCACATGTTCATCGACTGTTGTACCACCAAGTTTGAGTCCCCGTAGATCTCCAGGCGAGTCGCCCCACACCCTTTGCCATCTTCATTCCATGCAGCAGTGCTTCATATTCTGCTTCATTGTTTGTCGGCAGAGGGAAGTTCATACGTAATATGTACTTCATCTTATCTCCTTGTGGCGATATCAGCACTACTCCTGCGCAGCGCCGTGCTTGCTTTGACCCGTCGAAATACATTATCCATGATCCTGACATGTCGGGTGCCACCGGTGTCTGGGATTGAATCCAGTCTGCCACGAAGTCTGGGAGGATCTGGGATTTTATGGCCGTTCGATTGACATAAGTTATGTCGTGAGGTGCTATCTCGATAGCCCATTGGGACACTCGACCAGTGGCCTCCGGATTGGTCATTATATTTTTCAACGGCGCCTCGCTCACAACGACAATCGGATGCTCGGTGAAGTAGTGCCGTAGTTTGCGGGCCGATCTCCATACGCATACGCCAGCTTCTGATGATGGGGGTACCTTTGTCTTGCAGGTGTGAGTACTTCACGAGGTAGTAAACGGGCCTCTGTACGCCGTGGACTCTCCTGCTTCTTCTCGTTCAACAACCAGGACGTTGCTGAAGACTTGGGCTGCGCAGCTATATACATGAGTAGCGTTCCTTCTCACGGGGTTACAAGGACTGGAGATGTCGATAAGATCTTCTTTAGATTGTCGAAGGACTCCTATGCCTCCTTTGTCCACTCGAACTTTTCCGATTTTTCATCAGATTGTAGAAAGGCAAAGCCTTTTCTCCCAGCTTGGCAATGAACCTGCTGAGTGCTGCTAAGCGTCCTGCCAACTGCTGCACTTGGTGCATTCTTTGGCGGCTCCATGTCGAGAATAGCTTTGATTTTCAAAGGGTTGGCTTCGATCCCCTGGCCGAGATGAAGTATCCTAGTACTTGCCCCCCTGGAACTCCGAAGAAGCACTTTTTGGGGTTTAACTTGATCTTATACCTGTCTAGGTTGTCGAAGGTTTCCCGCAGATCGTCAACGAGGGTGGCAGTGTGTTTTGTTTTTACCACGATATCGTCGATGTAGACCTCGATGTTTCGTCCGATCTGCTCTCCAAGGCAAGCTTGCATGCAACGTTGGTAGGTTGCTCCCGCATTTTTCAACCCGAAGGTCATGACGTTGTAGCAGAAAACGCCGTGTGGGGTAATGAACGCGGTCAGCTCCTGATCTTCCTTCTTCAATTTGATCTGGTTATACCCAGAGTAAGCATCGAGGAAGGAGAGGCGGTCGCATCCGGCTGTGGAATCAACTATCTGGTCGATTCTAGGCAGCGGGAAGTGGTCTTTCGGACAGTGTTTGTTGAGGCCGGTGTAATCGATACACATACGCAGAGCGGCGATGTCCTTCTTGGGAACCATGACAGGGTTGGCCACCCACTCTGATTCCTTGAGTTCTCGGATGAATCCTGCTTTGCGAAGTCGATTGATTTCCTCACCAATTGCTCTCCTCTTGGGTTCTGAGAATCGACGCATCGATCGTTGCACCGGTTTGGCTGTCGGGTCGACATTAAGGGCGTGCTCAGCGAGTTCCCTGGGATACCCGGCATGTCGGATGGTTCCCATGCAAATATCTCCCGCGCTCACGGAGGAACTCGATGAGCGCGCCTTCCTATGCGGCCGTGAGGTCAGCCGATACGTTGACCGTTTTCGGTCGGGCACCTGCAGCTTCTTGGCTTCCTTTGCAGCGTCGAACTCGTCGGATCTTACGTTTCGGTTGTCGGTCGGCGGCTGCGTATGATCCACGGCTGCGTCGATCGCATTGAGCTCCTCCTTAGCGCCGAATTTTGAAGCGATCTTCTGGAACTCTCTGTCTGTGTCTGACCGAGCAAAACTCCCATGAATGGTTATTGGGGTTCCGTTATTTCCTGACATCTTCAGTTTTAGGTAAGCATAATGGGGTATGGCCATAAACTTGGCGAACGCCGGCCTGCCGAGGATGGCATGATACTGAGACTCCCAGTCGACAACTTCGAACTCGATCTTTCTCTTCTGAAATTGGTGGGCGTGCCGAAGACCACATCTAATGACGTTTTTCCGAGAGAGTAAGTGGGTCGAGTTGGTATAATGCCGTGGAATCCTGTGTCGGACTCCCTTAGCATATCGACTGTTAAACCCATAGCTTTCATCGTGTTGGCGAACAGTAGGTTTAAGCCGCTTCCTCCGTCCATAAATACCTTACTCATGTTGTATCCTCCGATCTGCGCCTCGAGGACTAGAGCTGCGTGGCCTGGTCTAGGGACAGCTTTCGGGTGATCTGACCCGTCGAAGGAGATACTTTGCCTGACCAGTCGATGAATTCAGGTGTATCAACCATAGCGACTGCGTACTTCACTTCTCGTGAGAATTTCTTGATTTCCCTCTTTGAGAAGCTGGTTTTGTGGATCATGCTGACCTGCCCGCGCGGTTCTGGGAATACCTCGGCTGGCACGTACTCATCCTTCTCCATTGGTTCGTACGGTTCCGGGATATATGGCTCCGCCCGATAGCTGTAAGATCTTGCCTTTTTCTCCATTATGTGAACTCTCGACATAGCTTCACTCCGAGGTCATCACAGAACGTCGAATTTCCAGGAAGTGTCGGCAGTTCCTTAATAGGTGACTGGATTTTTCCCGCCCGTCCTTCGGGTCAATATAGGAGTGGAGGTAGCATGGCGCATCGAGTTGCTCCGTGGCTGACAGGTGCGTTGAACGGGCGCGGCCATGGATTAATTGCATGCCCTCCTGTTCCCGTTCTACATAGTATGATTCCCTTCGCCTTTTCTTTCTCCCTGTTGCGTGATCGAGGCTCCCTCGGTTACCTCCATGCATGCTTCTGGGCGGAATTTCCAAGGTTGCTGCCCGGGTATCTTCTGTTGAGACCGAGGGCCCAAACCGGACGTACCTGTCCTTGGGAGGCGAAGAAAGCCTCCGGAGTCGATGATGAAGTGGACGCCTCCAAAGGTGGTGGTCATGTTGTCACTCGATTCTGAAGGGGCCGGGTGCGACGGCTTGAGGTGTGATGCGAACTCGAAGGGCTCGCAGTAGATCGGATCTTTCGGTCCTGGAGGTGTCGGTGACTCGAGCACAAACGCTGCAGACGTGACTGGTACCGCCGATGCCCCCCTTGCCGACAGGGTTCCCACAGACGGCGCTAATTGTCGAGGGTACTCGGCAATGCCCTCGATTGAGGCTTAGGGTTGATGGAATCCAAGCTGACACGAGACATCGGTACGCACAAGCGGGGAGAGCGATTTACCCGGTTCGGGCCCTCGATGAGGTAAAACCCTTACATCCTGCTGTCTGTTCTTGATTATAATGAAAACGGTGTTACAATGGGGTGCCGAATAGTTCGGGATCTCGTCGAGATAGCTAATCGCTAGGGTAACCTAGTTCTAAGCTTCTGTTGGCTAAGATTGCTAAGATTGATTATTCCCTCGATAGCCCCTCTCCTGGCCTTTATATAGGTGGCCAGGTCCCGAGAGGTCTAATCGAGTACGAGTAGGTTTACAGTAGATCTATCTCTAATCTTTCCTTCTTTGGCTTCTTCCGTGTCTTGTACTTCAAGTAATCTTCCACCGCACCGACCTAGTAGCCCATCTTGTCTTCGAGTACCTTCATGGGCCTCCACCTGGACTTTATAGGGTAGAGCAATACTGGTTACCCGAAGGGTAATGCCCACGTCACACGGTTTCTTCATTGTTGTAGCATGTGTTGCATGTGTTTGCAGTAACTTTGCAGATTCAGAACTATTGGCAACAAACGGTGACTGTCTATCTTCTTCCCAGTTCCCAGATACAAGATTCTAGGCTTTGAGCAATTCAAAATGCTTGATAGCCATGAAGGCATTTCACTAGGGTTCCTTTGGTAGAACTAATTCTTTCTCTCTTTTCTTCATATCATAATTGAATTGATACCTGAATTCAAAGAAGAAATCGAGAGACAAACGTTCCTGTTCCAATTGGGGTCCAGGCGGCTTTCATACACATGGATTTTTCCTTTCTTTTGGTTATGGTGCTTGGTCAATTGACATCGCCACATAGATAATTTTCTAGCACGTAAGTTCTTCTTGAAAACCAAGGGCATATATTAGGACCGCAGAATGTGGTGCTCGGAAGAGATCTTATTGGTCCTAGACTTGAATCATGGAATGCTTTGCTATAGAGTTTGGCTTTGGTCCAATTAACGTAAGGGACTCACGAATTTTGTCAGAATCTAAATGAGGATAGTAAATTATTTGCGGATTCCATGTATACAACATTTATCCAGCCAAACGTGCCGATTGATAATAACAATTTTTTTAAAAAATAAAGATTCCGCTAAAGGCGAAATTTTTGCATGGTATTTTGTAGAGGTGTAATCTACAATAAAGACAACCTTGTAAAAGCAATTTTCATGGAAGTACAAAGCACATATTCTGTTACCATGGGAGGCTATCAAATACTTGTTCTTTCGGTGCCAATTTGATAGATCAATGTGACAGGTCATCTAAATAGGTTCTACTTTATACCCGTCACGTAGCATTGCTAAAATATTCGGCAATTGGGTAACGGTGTGGATCATAGGTGTACAATACTTATTAGAGTTGGAGGGCTTGTTGTTATGGGCTTATGGCTATGTAGAAATGATAAGATTTTTAATGATATTTTTTTTCTCTTAAACATGTTCTTTACCGTGCACAACTTTACTCCATTCATGGTCCTCTCTACAATATATGGAGAATCGCAACCTGTTTCTGGAGGTGTTTATATGGTTGGAGGACACATCGAAGGATATTTTTATCCAACATGGATGGCCACCTAATCTTTGGATCGAACTTCCATCACCTTAGGTGCCTATACAGTTTATTTAATAATTACTTTTATTGCGCCTTTTATTTCTATTTTTGTCACGGTTGGATTTCAGTGGTTGTGTGCATCTTATTTATGCAGGTGTAATGCTTAAATATTTTAAGTAATAAAGCATTATTTATCGAAAAAGTATGTTAGCATCCATTTTGGCAGGTAACCATCTGAGCAAACAGAACAAGTTGTAGGCTTAAGACCGGGATGGGAACATTCGTTTCTTAGCTAGATTTAAGAGGAGCTGGAGGCGTGAAGAAGGTGTGCCACGACTAGAGGATTCGAGAACCTACACTAAGAAGGAAAGCTAAATGCAGGAGCCAGATTATGCTTAGATACTATGACTTAGCTGTTTCATCCTGAAGGCGAGATGAAGTCCGTCCAACACGAAGGATGAGGTGGCTCTACCTAAAGGTAACATGAACGCTCGGGTATGGATCTAGTACGAAGACGGCGGTGTTTTTAGCTAGTTTAGGGCTAGAATTCGACAAAGTTTCAACTTTGTATGGTGTAGAGTTGTCCAAAACTTGCACGACAGACCAACCGCTCCATAAATTTTTTGACATGGAAAAATCTAACTGCATGAAATGTTTTGACTGCATGAATTTTTTTGACATGGAAAATTCTACATAATGATGATTGCATCCCGCGTTTATACCATGGTTGAAATGAATGGAGAAATAAAGGTCAATGTGTCTGGTGCTATATGTTTTTTTTTTTGAGGGAAAAGACAATTCATTCATTAATGACAGAACCACGTACAGAATCTTGATTACAAAGATCACTGATAAACCGAGGAATCGGTTTCAGCCAAATATTGGTGTCACCGCTACGTTTAGCTAGGAAAGCTAGATCATGTGCTACACCATTACCCTTTCTCCCTATCTTAGATATAATACAGCCTGGAAGCACATCTCTCAGTAGACTAATATTTCTGTAAACATGCCAGGTTGCAGACACACTAGGCGTTGGGCTATTCACAGCGGCCACAACCACAGCATTGTCTGATTCCAAGATCACCGGCTTCAGGTTGTGGTGGATAGCAAGATTCATTCCAGCCCAAATTGCGGTAGCTTCTGCCTCTTCTGCATCCCTGCACCTTTCTAGTACGATGCTTGCCGCCACGATGATCGAGCCTAGATGGTCCCGCACAGCGATTCCGGCAGTAGCTTCTCCCGACTCGGCACAGAAGGCAGCATCCACGTTCATCTTCAGCTCATTAACATTTGGTGGAGACCAAACCGATCTCATTGTATTTACCTTCCTGCTAGGGGTATGAACGGAACCATTAAAATCAGAAGCAGATGGATATAGAGTATGGGGCAAACCTGGAGCAGTAAGTTGGTTGTGATCTGGGTCCTGCAGGAAGCTGTCATAGCCAATGAGGAAAGCAGCTGACCTGGCAATTGTTTCCTGGCCCCTGCCATGGATGATATCATTACGGAGATGCCAAGATCTCCACAACAACATCAAAATCTGACTTCTTTGTGTTGGGTTCAAATTCATCAGCAGGTTTTGTAGCCAATCTGGCCCCGTGTAGGTAAAAACGTGCTCTGGTGGAATCTGCCAGTGCTTCCTCATTTCATGTCTCAGTGCTCTCGATTTCGTGCAGCTGACAATAGCATGAAAACTATTTTCCTCCTCCCTTCCGCATATATTACATATACCGTCAGTTTCGAGAGTCCTCTTCAATTTATTTTTTTTGGTTGCGAGATTGTCACGGGCAGCCCTCCAACCAAAAATCCTTACCTTCTTCGGCACATTAGCATTCCAGAACAGCTTCCACAGGTTTCTGGTGTTGTCATAGTTTTCACTATTTCCTGCATACCACCTAACACCATGCTGCAAATTGTATGCTAATCTGTAAGCGCTTTTCACAGAGAACACCCCTGATTGTTCATAGTGCCAGGCAACTAGATCCTCACAGGCAGTGATCGGGAGTTTCAGCTTTAGGATCCACTTGACGTCTTGGCTGTAGCATACCTTCTTAACCAAATCTTCATTCCACTCATTGCTACCATTACGAAGAAGTTGATTAACTCGGCGAACCCTGGTGTTAGTTTTTCCTGGGGTTACCTTGAGATTATAATCTCTAGGTAGCCAGTTGTCTCTCCATATGTTGACGCTCTTGCCATTACCAACTCTTGTAATAATCCCCTCCTTAATTAATTCGAGGCCATACTCAATGCCGTGCCACGAGGGAGAGGCATCTTGTCTGAAAACAGTGTCCAGGAAATTTCCACGAGGGAAGTAGATTGATTTGAGCAACCTGGCACATAGGCTCTTGGGATTATTGATGATCCTCCAACACTGTCTTGCAAGCAACGCTTGGTTCATCAGTTTTGTATCTCTGAACCCGATCCCACCTAGATTCTTAGGACTCGCTAGGATATCCCAAGATGCCCAATGCACTTTCCTCTTCTTCTCATCTTCGCCCCACCAGAAATTCCGCACTAGCTTCATGTAATCGTCGTGGAACCCCGCTGGGAGCTTGAATATACTCATGCTATGGATGGGTATGGCCTGGGCTACAGATTTAATAAGCTCATCTTTCGCTCCCATTGACATCAGTCGTTCTGCCCAATTGTTAAGTTTCTTGGACAGGCGTTCCTTTGATGGTTGAAACTTTCCTTTTCTCATCCGACCCTCAGGTGTTGGATATCCCAAGTATTTATCTTCAAACGTATCTCGGGACACATCTAGAGTTTGTCTCACTTGTTGTTGGATGGCCTCGGGGCAGTTATCGCTGAACAAAAGCGAGCATTTGTTAGCACTAAGGAGCTGGCCCGAGCCCTCTTCAAAGGCAGATATTACGTCTTTTATCACACTCGCTTGGTCTTGGCTTGCACGGAAGAACAAGAGGCAGTCATCGGCGAACATCAAATGTGAAATACCAGGAGAGTTTCTGCATATCTTGAACTCCTGGAGCATATTAGCTTGGACAGCTTTATTGATCACTTTGGTGAGGCTTTCAGCAACAAAGAGAAAAAGGTAGGGAGAGAGTGGATCTCCCTGCCTTAGGCCCCTCGATGGTATGAAAGTCTCTGTAAGTTGCCCATTGACCAGTACCGAGAACTTGACAGATCTCACACATCTCATGATCCAACTCACCCATTTTTTGTCGAAACCCATTTTGAGGATAACACCTTCCAAAAAATTCCAGTCGACTCTATCATACGCCTTCGATAAATCCATTTTATACGCGCAGAAGGAGTCCTCTCCTTTCCTGGATCTGTGAATTGCATGGAAGCATTCAAATGCAATAAGAGCATTATCTGATATTAGTCTACCTGGTAAGAAGGCACTTTGAGTTTCCGATATCAGCTCTTGGAGGTGTGGTCTGAGTCTGTTAACTAGGCATTTTGATAAGATTTTGTATATGACATTGCACAAAGAAATAGGTCTGTAATCTTTGAGATCCGAGGCATCATTCGATTTCGGTATCAGGACAATTTTGGTCATGTTGAAGTCGTCCGGAAGGTCGCCATCCCGGAAGAATTGTTTTATGGCATCACACACCTCTTTTTTGAGTAGGCCCCAGTTGCGCTGAAAGAATCTCGCGGGTAGGCCATCTGGTCCCGGGGCCTTCAGGGGTCCAATTTGGAATAAGGCGTCACCAATCTCATCTTCTGTTAGCTCTGCCAAAAGAGCATGATTCACCTGGTCAGAAATCATTGGCTGGATCAGGTCTAACAATGCAGCAGGATCAACTGTAGGATCTTCGGTGTAAAGCTCTTTAAAGAAACTGTTGGCTAGCTCTCTGAACTCATCTTGATTAGTAGTTTCAGTGCCATCTCTCTTCTTCAACTTTCTGATCTTATTCTTCTTGGCTCTTCCTGTAGCTTTCCGGTGGAAATTTTTTGTGTTTTAATCTCCCTCCTTCAACCAACTAATTCTCGATCTTTGCCTCCACATTATCTCTTCTCTATGGAGGATCTCATCGAGCCTAGCGGAGACTCGTTGGATTTCTTGCTTGTTACGGTGGTAGTTTCCATTTTGTAACCTACCAAGCTTTTTCTTCAGTTCTCTAATCTCTCTGTTGATCGATCCAAACTTCTCTCTACTCCAGGTCATCATAGATGACATGGCAAGAGCGAGTTTGCCTTGGATATCTTCCAGATTCTTGGCAGGGCTGAGGTGTTGCCAAACCTCATCCACGCACTCTGCAAAAGAAGCCTCTCTCTCCCACATGGCCTCATATCTAGGTTGTTGTGATAACTGATGGTTTTGTTCATTCAACAAGCTAATCACAATGGGAAAATGGTCCGAACATGAAGACACAATATGCTGAACTGTAGTTTGAGGGAATAACTGTGACCATGAAGGGCAAGCCACAGCTCTATCGAGACGAACTCTTACATTCTTTCGCCCTAACTGTTTATTATCAAAAGTCCACGGACACCCATGGAAGCCCAGGTCATGCAGGTTACAGAACTCCAGAGCCTCTCTGAAATCCCACATGCGTCTCTCACTTCTTTTAGATGCGGACCAGTGTTCAGACTGGAACATGGCTTCGTTGAAGTCTCCAGCAACAAACCATGGTTCCTGAGATTTGTCCTTTATTCTTTTTAGAAGTTTCCAGAATTCTGGACGATCTTGCGGGCGAGGTTCACCGTAAACAAAAGTGTACCTGGCTTTTCTTCCATCAGGGTCAGTTACCATGGTGTCAATGTGATGAGGCCCAAAACTGATAAGATCTAAACTCACACTGTCACTAACAAAGAGGGCAATCCCCCCACCTTTACCTTCTACGCAGACTGGCAGGCAGTTGGAATAGCCGACGCGGCTACAAACTCTCTCCACCGCGAATTTCTTTTGTCTAGTCTCTGACAGGAAAACCAGAGTGGGCTTGTACTCCCGCACCAGCCGTGCGAGCTCCTGAACTGTCCGAGGCTGCCCTAGGCCTCGGCAGTTCCATATCAGTATCCGCATTACTTCTTCCAGGCACCCTCATCGGTGCCCGGTTCTATGCCGTCCGTGTCCGGATCGGTCTTCTTGCAGTCCACCTGCTTCAGAATCATCTCGTTCCCTATGTCACCTGGCTGGTCTACTCTGGCTGGCTGTAACAACATGTCCCCTGTTGCTCCTATGGCACGGTGATCATCCCTACATTCAGCTAACACCTTTAGGGACTCACACACTACTCGCTTAACAAACTGATAACTCTCAGCTGCAAGCCCCATTACATTTTCTGCTTCTGTCTGTCCCTCATGATCTCTCAGCTTGGGAAGGCCTTCCTTCCCCAGGCAAACCTCCAGCTTAGTCACCTGAACCAGAATCTTCTTTGCCGCATGTAAGAGGCAGGGATCATTTTCCTCTTCTCTCTTCTGCTCCCAATGGTACCGCCTCACTCGCGGCTGCTTGATGCTCAGGTTTTCCACTGTTTTGGTAACATGTTCATCAGCAATGAAAGCAGTACCAAAACTATTCGTAAACTCCTTTACATTCAGGTTTACAACTGTAGCTGTTATCTGCAGTACATCTATTACTGGCATGGTGACAATGTAGTCGTCCTCCGAATCTCCTCTGGCATCAACTCTACAATCCCCTTCAGCCCCCTGCATGCTCTGTTCTTCTTTATGTTCAGCTACAAGTTCTCCTTGAGACATTTCGTGTCTCAAAGAATATGGAAGCACTCCAGGATCAAACGTGTAGCCAGAAACAGCGTGCAATGCTTGCAACTTGACCCCTTTTTCTTGCTCCTTCTGAACATTTAAACTCTCTGCCAGCAGATTTCTTCCCAGATGTGGACGAAGGTCACACAAGATAATGGGTAAATTACTCATGTGTCTGGTGCTATATGTGATCGTACTATTTGATGCCATGGATTAAATTAGATGGTTTAACCATATGGAATTATGATTTTGTCATAGAGGTGTCAATAGTGAGATATTTAGTGATGATTTTTGTAGATTGTCAAGCTCAAGCTATAGGACTCTGTTCTTTAGCGAATTGGCATACTTGTTTTTGTTTTTTTTCGATAAAGGATGCTTTATTACTTGTTTTTGTACACAAAGTTAATTATGGATCCAGATGTTTTTTCAGTTGTGCTTTAAATCGTGACCAGGGAAGGAATTACATGGACAAAACCTGCGACCGTGCGGGTCACAAGGTGGACTGCAAAGAGCGCAAGGAGCTTGCCGGAGGCAGGGTCGAGAATACAATGTCTTGGCCGCTAGCGAGCTCTAGCTTTCCTTCATGTAGACACGATGGGGTAGTCTGCGATGCTTTAGACGCATGGTGCAGCCGGAGAGGTTTTTGTGGCGCAATTTCACGAGTTCTGTGTACGCGTCCTCTTCCCGACGTCTCATATTCTCAACCTAGCACATATTTCTCTCTTGCTCTGCCTTCGTTTACAGCTGGTGCACGAGAGCGTCTAGAAGAAGTTGTTGACCCTAGAGGCACATGCACCCACTCGACTGATGGTCATATATAAGTTGTGTTTTTGTGTATTTGTTCGTTCTTGCACGAGGGTGTGGGATATAAAGACATTGAATAACTCGTGAAACAGCAAGTCGTGGTGGGTTTGGTTGCTGATAAAATTTATATTAATTCAACTTCACGAGATACTTTCACGTGAAAGAAAATCTACAATTGATAGGATGGAATGGGCAGCGCAAGAAAGATTGCTGTGTCTGCTTGGATGTTATCGGTACAAATGAAAGGCATACCTCTGATTTTACTTTTTTTTTTCCGAAATGGGAACTTGCACTAGCTTCAACATCAATTAATGCATGCATGGCTTCGTATTAACCTTATTACCTGTTCCAAAGTTCACAAATCACGGGTTGGCGAGTGTTGATACAAGAATCAGCTACAAGGAGAAAATTAAAATCATCATCATTAATTTAAAACTAAAGCACATCAAGTAATTCTACTAACAGGATCAGGATGCCAGCTCGACTGCTCGCGAAGGACTTCGCGCGCGGACGAGGTGAGATGGTGGCGGGCCAGGCGCACGGGGGCCTAGGCGGATGAGAACGAGCCGGAAAGCGGCCAGGGGCTGGGCGCGCCGGCCTGGTTGCACGACGCGGAGGCGGACGTTGGCCTCGAGCGAGTGGAGGTGGAGCAGCACCGAGGATTTTCAGCGGCGATGGTTGGCGCGTGGAGGCGGCTGGCGGTGCTTGGCGGCGCGGGGAGTTGGCCGACGCGGCAGGGAACTCGAGCAAGACACGGTCGTGGTGGGTGGAGTTGCGCAGCGATTTCGATTTTGCGGAGAAGAGCGGCGGCGCGGCTACCAGAAATTGGCCGTGGCGTCGAGCGGAAGGAGGCGGCTTGGCGCTGCGCGGGGCGAGGGGCCAGACGGCAGTGCCGCTGATGAGGAATCGGTAGTCCCGGCCCTACAAAATCGAGCACGAACTCCACGAACAGCAACGGAAAAGTGGACGAAAATTTGTCAAATCCGAGCAAAATAGATGAATTAGGGCTAGATAATTTAGGAAATCGTAGATCAACCACTAAGGAGGGGTAGTTTAGACATACAAGGATACCTAATTGACTTATGGCAGACGCCTTTCTTAGTCCGGAGACTCCGATGTATGCAGTCCGGAGACTCCGGTCTTGATCTTCGTGGGCCGGAGACTCTGGTGTGAGTCGGCGAGCCCGAAGACGTGTAGGTGCACCTGAAGTTTCTTCCATCTCCTCTTCCAGGTTTCCACGACCTCGGATTTAAGTCCTCGAGCATCCATGGCATCCTCCACTTCCTCCGTACTTGGCGATGTATTCCTATCATCAGCCCCGTCGATGGCCACGATCGGAACAATCGATCGATCAGGGCCCCCAATTTTCAGGGGCCACCGATTTTCTAAAGCCCAGTACTCTAGGTGACTAGGCCCAGCAAGGCATGACGCAAGGCACGACCGATCCGGCGATCCGTTCACATCGAGAGCTCCAGGAAACCACACGACGTTTCGCCTGATCGCCTCGCTGCTGTTCCGCCTTTCATCGGCGTGGGCGATCGCCTCGCTGCTGCTCCAGGAGGCCCGCCCCTGCTGATCCCGTTCCGTCCGGTGATCCGATCGTTCCACCTCGTGGTCTACCTCCGGTCCTTTTCCTCGAGTCGGCGATCAACAATCAGGTCCGTTTGCCCCATGGTCTGAATTTCACTCGTAATAACAACGATCAGATTCAATTGACAATTTCCTTGTAAATCATTAAATCAGCGATGTGTTAACCTTGTAAGGCTGAATTTCAAGAAGTTGCTGCTCGCGACTTGTTGTTGTTTCAGTTTAGAGCTTCCATAGAGTTACAGATATACACATACAATAGTCTGAAGAACTACAACTTGAGAATCTAAAGACATACACATATAACCTGAGAATCTGAAGAACTTGCTGAAGGCTGAAGCCTCAAGGTAAGATTGTTGATTCGGTGCCTGTAACTCAAACTACCTTGTCAAGTAAAGTAGTCTACAACCAGTCATGAACTCATGATTCCTTATTTTATATTTTTTTTTTGATTTGTTAAATAGGACAAATCATGAGAAGAACAAAGTGTCTATCTGGTGCTGAAAAGAAGAAGAAGAGAAAGAGATTAGATGCAGTAACTCAGTCGCAAAAGGGTGCTCTAGACAAATTTATTGTGAAAAGGGTGCTCTAGACAAATTTATTGTGAAAACGTCTAAAGCAAGTTTGAAGTTGAGGCTCATACTGCAGAATTTGATGAAGGTGATAGTGACGACGAACGAGCTGATGCTTATACTGATGACGGAGGTGGTGATGCTAATACTGATAATGAAGGTAATGATGCTAATATTGGTGTGGAAGATAATGATGCGATGATACCAATAGCTCTTTTCATCCTGATATATTTGATCCAAGATATTGGGAGGGTCTTGATCCTAAAATGGTTGACATTTTGCTGCAAAAGGGTCCTAAAAGAGACAAGTCAATTAGGCATGGTCCTAGAGACAAAATATCTAGAAGGTTTTCTGCAACGGCATATAGCAGAGTTCTTCCAAACGGAGAAACATGTGATAGAGAATGGCTTGTATACAGTAAAGATCTTGACAAGATATTTTGCTTTTGTTGCAAGTTATTGAGAAAGGGGCTTGTGAGAGGATCATTGGCAAATGAAGGCTTCAGTGACTGGATACATCTTAGCGGTAGACTTCAACAACATGAAACTAGTAGAGAACATGTCACAAATATGAGCACATGGTATGACTTGCGTACGAGGTTGAAGAACAATCAAACAATTGATAAAGTTGCTCAGTGAGAACTTGAAAAGGAAAGGGATCATTGGAGAATTTTTTTTGTACAGGATTCTCTTGATTGTACAATTTCTTGGAGAACATAACATAGCATTTCGTGGCACTAATTGTAAGTTGTACCAAGACAACAATGGCAATTTATTGGGACTAGTTCAAATGTTGGCTAAATTTGACCCGGTTATGAAAGAGCATGTTGATCGAATTACCAATGACCAAACTCGTGATCACTATCCAGAAGGAGTTGATAACTTTGCTAGCTACTGCAATAAGGTCTGAAATTATTGAAAAGGTAAAAAAAGGAAAAGTACTTCTCAGGTATTCTTGACTGTACTCCTGATGTAGGCCACCAAGAACAGATGTCTTTGATAATAAGGTATGTTGATGCATCTTCTGGTTCCGTTTGCATCGACGAATCTTTCTTAGGTTTTTTGAGTGTGAATGATACCTCTGGCCATGGACTGTTTGATGTTTTACAAGATGAACTGGAGAGTCTTGAACTTGATATAAACAATATGAGAGGACAAGGATATGATAATGGATGAAATATGAAAGGTAAACATCACGGGGTACAAAGGGAAACTTTTGAATGTAAACCAAAGGGCATTTTATTCAGCTTGTGGTTGTCATAGCCTGAATTTGACACTATATATATGGCAAATTCCTGTCGTAATGCAACTGATTTTTTTGGAATTATCCAGCCCATCTATACAACATTTGCTAATTCTACAAAGAGGTGGAAAATTCTTAAAGATAATATAACAGGATTGACTCTCAAGTCATTGTCAGCTACTCGTTGGAAAAGTCGTGTTGAGAGTGTTAAGGCTATAAGGTTCCAAATGTCAGATATACGGGAGGCTTTGCTGCAAGTGGCTGAAAGTGATAAGGATCCACTTACAAGTAGTGTAGCTAAACAATTGGCAGAACATGAGCTTGGTGACTTTGAGTTTATCGTTTCTATAGTCATATGGTATGAGATATTATATTATATTAATGCGGTAAGCAAGCAACTACAATCAAAAGAAATGATTGTTGATATTGCCATTGAGTTTGTACAGGGTTTGATTTCCTTTTTTCACTAAGTATAGAGATACTGGCTTTTCAAAGGCATTGGAAGCTTCTAAAGGAATTGCAATGGAGTTGGATATTAATCCAGGCTTTCGCACCAAGCGTAAAATTACAAGAAAAAGACAGTTTGATGAGGGACCGACTGATGCACCTACTGAATCACATTCTGCAGAGGAGTCATTTAGAATCAATTATTTTTTGCGTATTGTTGATCAAGCTATTGCTTCACTTAAAACCAGATTTGAACAATACCAAGAGTATGAAAAAACTTTTGGTTTCTTGTTTACTTCTGATAGACAGCGATCCTTGGATGATGAGAGTTTGAAGGATTCTTGTCTCAAACTTGAGGCTGCACTTAAACATGAAAACAAAACGCTTATGGATATTGATGGAGAAGAATTATGGAGGGAGTTAATTCTGCTCCGGGAGTTACTTGAGAAATCTATGGGTCCTCTTGACATTCAGATGTTTTTGGAGAAGCGTCCGTTTTATCCTTTTGCTAATATCGCATACAGGATTCTGTTAACCGTTCCTGTTACTGTTGCATCTGCGGAAAGGAGATTTTCTAAACTGAAGTTGCTGAAATCCTACATGCGTTCTACTATGACACAAGAAAGACTCAGTTCATTGGCGACAATAGCACTTGGGAGTGATATCTTGGAGAAGATCAATTATGAAAAGATGAAAAGATGACCGAAGATTTTATTTCAAGAAATACCAGACGGATGATGCTTTTTGGTAGAACATGAGGTTCGTTTACTGCTTTAGTGCTATAGTTCTCTGTGACAATGAAAACTTGATATATGTTTGAGCATTCTACAGAATAGTGCATATTAAACTTATATACTTAAGTAAATAATCATAGGAAGCCAGACGTTTCGAAATAGATCGCATCTCTCCTCTCAGCCGCCGCCTCAACCCTAGCCACCTCCAGTTCATCCTCCTCCATAGATTGGTTCCCCCTCCTCCGGTCGGCTTCGCCGGCGTCAGGAGGAGTGGGGAACCCGATCTATGCGTGGAGTTTCGAATAAAAGTATTGTTTTCATTAGATTATGTTAGGATTTTGGTAGCCGCCTTCTTCTTGGTTTCCCCTCAATGGAGATGGCATCGTCTGCAGTAAGTGATCTTTGGCCTTTCGTTCGGCGACGAGATCTTCTTCCCGGCGTCAATGGTGGTGTTGAACAATCACAATTTTCTGGGTATGGGTCTTCGGATCTTGCTTCGCCGATCGATTTTGGATCTTTTGTCGTTGTTGCCGCGAGGAGGATTATCCTCAGTTTTTGTCCCGGCTGCTACGTCCTCGATAATGGTGATTCGTACTCTCGGCTCTCCATCGACGATGACAAAGCTAGTCGGTTATTATTCCCTGACATACTGGTGTTGGTACTCTTGCCGATGTTGTATGACCGCTTTAATGGTTGCGTGCGTGCACGCAGTCTTGGCATTGCGGCACCAAAAATTATGGGAGAACTTTCGTCGGTATCTACAGGTCTATGGTTCGGTATCTATATTTGGCTGCCTTCAGAAGAGTACAAGATTGTGTTCTGGAAGAAGAAAGAAATTGAAGACCTCGAAGATTTGTTACTATCTTTTAGACTTTATTTTGTAATCGTTGGAGTCAGTTTATGTATCTCTACCATGTACTATTTGTTGCTATGAATATATGTGGTATTGATTGTCAAAAAAAACTTATATACTTAAGTGAACTTATAATTTTATTTGACTAGTTATTGAGTTTGAACAAAAAAAAATTGGCCCCATTTTCTAAGTCGCACCCGGGCCCCCATTTCCTAGAGACAGAGCTGCCTATCATGGTCATATGATGGAGGATGGAGTAGCATAACATTCCACATAGGCAATTGTAGGCACGCATAAAGAAGAAGATTCACCTTTGCGTATGTGTTTGCATTGACGCACATGATGCGGTGGAGATCGAAGGTCGGGCTACATCAGGCAACATAGGAGGAGCGTATGGGTCTAGGGTTTTGGGTGGAGGAGTTGTCGGCGCTCTTGCCCAGCTCGTCGGCGCGGTGGTCGAGCTCTTCTTGGCGAGCCTGGAGGAGTTAATCACATTCCTGGAGCTCCTGTTTGAGCATCTTGAGGTCATCAGCCGTCATGGTGATGGCGGCTGGGAAGGGGGAGGAGGGATAGGGTTTTTAGGTTTTTGATGACAGAGGGGATCGGCTGGAGCTCTAATACCATGAAAGTCACGTTATGATCTAGGCTGCGTGATCGCAATGCCTCGGCCTCCCTCGTATATTTATAGACAAATACAATTACACATTACATTTATAGAAAGCGTATTTGGCTATGTGCCTTGGAGTCTACAGTCTACAACAAGATGACGGCCGGCCGCCTCCTTCTCTAACACAATCCCTAGGCGAACGTTTGATCTTCTTTCGATGGCAAACACCTCGCTGATCGTATCATTCATCAGATGAGCCTTGCTGCCAAAGCTCTTCTCGTTCTTCAAAGTCCCCAACGGGCACGAGTGAAAGAGACAGTGAATACCACGATAAGGAAGGGTCCACTAGGTCCAAGGAGGAACGGTCGTCTCGTTCCCAATGTCTCCAAATCCTCACATATCCTATACTTCTCCAAAGGCCGTTTCAGCTCTCATCTCCCTAGGCCAACTTACTTTTTTCTAGAACGCGACCTATAGCTGCATAAAAGTGTGTATTTGGCTAGTAGATGTGGAATGATGCAAATCACAATGCATTGATGTGAGACAAATACATGTATCTATATAGGCCACAACCTCAACTATACATGGAAAGATGTGGATCCGTCATAAATACAGAAGATACACATACAGATATAAAAATATCTCAACATATCTCAACAGTAGAGATTGATAAAGCCTGGCTGATAAACATATAAGTAATATATATAGGCATCCTACGACGGCATGAGTTCGAAGTAGTCGATCAGCCTAATATTATTTCGCATTGATCGCATGCATAATTTGACAAAGAGAGTGTAATATATATAGGCATCCCACGTCGGCATGAGTTCGAAGTAGTTGATCAGCCTAATATTATTTCACATTGATCGCATGCATAATTTGACAAAGAGATGAGTGATAACGTACACTTCTAACTTGAATGATTTGCAGTGTACTCTATAGGTTTGAGTGATAGATGATCTTCCTCGCCAAGTAAAAGGTGAAAACTGAATCATGTTGGTGTGAGAGAACGGCCGCTGCTGTCGCGGGATCACCATACGCAACCTTGCTTTACTAAAATCACCCACAGTGTTTTCAAATCAAGGTTTAAAATAACATGTTATTTTTTCGTTAATAACGCGTTATAACATATCTGGACAGTCGACAGTAAATTTAAGTATTTTTTCTCACCATGACGTTATTTACGAAATAACATGTTATATCGTGCTAAAACGTCATATTTGGCGGGCTATTTTTTCCAGCCCACTTCCACAAGAGTCTGATTTTTCATCCTTAAGAAAAGATGATTTTTTTTTTGTTTATCGCGGTGATGAACGTCAATCTGTTGGCTTCTTTTCTAAGTCGGAAGATAATATCATTAATACTGGTGAATTCTTAATATATAATTTATACTACGTTGATGTCTCGTGGAGTGTTGATGTTAGGCTTCTAATAAATTGGAAAACTATTTTTGTAAGTGGTTATGTATGCATAAATCTGTCACTTTTGAACGAAAATCCTTTATTTTTAAGCTATATCTTGTATATTTTCAAAATGATATTTGACATATAGCATGCTATTACCATGATATATATAGCGTCCGTAGCGTTTGGAAGAAGTCGCCGCTATTTTGTTTAGCACGCTATTTTAAACCTTGGTTCAAATACAGCTCGGCATTTCTTTGTTCACCTCTCCGCTTCTGCTTGCCGTTCACCAGCGTGTGTTATGGGTAGGATGATGTCTCGCTGCGCTGCTGAAGACCTAGTTCTTGATTTTCCAATTACACAAGTCGAAGCACTTCCATGGCAACCACCGTCCAGCTCCTTCCATGGAAATCGCCCAAAGATAACTGCAGTTCTCTATGAATCATGCCATTACGTTTATCACAGGGAATAGAATACTATTAGGTATTAGCTAGAAACACTTAAGAAAGTTTACCTGTCTAAACCTGCAGCTTGTGACTGGGAGTTTTATGACCTAATTCAGGAGACCCACGGAACAATCAAGTTTTATAAAAACAAGTATAGAATGGCCTGAGTGAGCCATGGGGACAACATGCATGGGGTGGTAAGAAATGATTCAATTCTTCCAAATAATCTAGGGTGTTAACTATTTTAAAACTTCAGATGTAAAAACGTCTAATAAAAAATCGAAAAGATAAGCCATTCAAGGTAGCATGATCCAACAATAATGCATCTCTACACCTTGTTATGTCCCTTCAAAGAATGCTATGTCTAATCAAGTAAAAATAATATCCAGTATTAAAATTCCCTATAATTTAAAAGATATCAATTAAAATCTCTATGTAGCTTTTTCTCGAGGCAATGTCTTCCTATCTAAGGATTCATGTGAACTGTCTTAAATTTTGTTATGTAAGGCAATAATTCTAAGTGCTTGCCTGGATTGCTAAATTTATTCACATGGCTTTCTGCGCTTCCATGAAATTACGTTTTATATGAATCCGGGAAAAAGATTGGAGCCAGCTTTCAGCTATTAGAGTTCACCTTTTTGATCTCATCTTTATTTTTAACTTGAAGGAATAATTTATTTACTATCAACGTATCTACCTGTAAATTTGTTTGGTGGTAGCAACACACGGGTATTTGTGCTATTTATCATAAAATATGGCGAAGGAATTTATTATCCAACATGGGTGGCTGCATAGTCTTCGGATTGGACCACCTGCTCCTTAGGAATCGATGTTTTGAGCTATGTCTTATGTATTGAGTCTTGTTTTCTATATATACTCAATTTACAGTGTTAGTGCGGCTGTGTGCATCGTCATTATGCAGAGGCCGGGTGCAATACTTAATACTTTCAAGTGATGAAATGTCCTTTATCGAAAAAAATGAACCACTATATTGCTAACCTAGATATATGCTCAAAAGAAATTTTAATAAATCGTAGGTAATATGGTAGGAATCATCAATAACTGCAGCCGTGGAGCCACGGCTGATAGCTCCATTCCTCATAGTTTCCACTACGTCCATGCAATCTGAGCTGATTATGATCTTATTGCATCCGATAGATTGGGCAAGACTCAAACCTTGTTTCATGGTATTTGACTTTGTACCGGAGAAAACACCCAAACCAATTGGTTCTCTTACTGCCTTATACACCAATCCACATTCCAAAAGACAACGGACATCACCTGTAATTGTTTTTTGCCCCGACGACATATATATCCTCGTTTGTGAAGTGAAATAACTTTGCGTCCATCGAATTTCCGTCCGATGTTCATCCAATGAAACAATGGACTATGATGCGGCTACATATTGATAAGCTGCCTATTCTAGATAATTTAGGAATCATAGAAAACTAGGAATAATCAAGAGATGGCATGATGTGTTGTCTAAAACATTGTGGCCTTGTAGAATCTCAAGGAACTACTAGGCTACACAATTACTAAATTCGATTTATTCTATGAGCAATAGGCCATCTTACCCATTGAGGCTAATCGGGGTGCCTTGAGGTTTTCTAGACACCACGATTTTTCGGCTAAAAACTACTACGGTCATATGATGTCGAATATGATGAAGTAGCCGATAAAGTCTTGATGACCTTAAGGGACATAGAAAGAGAAACTGCGGGTAGCTAGAACATACACAAAAAATGTTTGGATTAAAGATAACGGAATCATTGACTTAGTCTAGAAAGTTATACTATTGATTGTCTCTAAAAGCCAGAAATTCAGTAAATGGTCACCATGTTGGGACAGACCATTGCGAGCGACATAGATAGTACGCCGAAACTCATATTTGGTGGAGACAATGGAAGGTAGACAACTGCCCCGAGCAATCAACGGACTTGTGGGTTATCATGGCATCCTTGAAACTTATCACACCAAGGTATCGAACCTACTTTCCTTTCCGAACATCTTCTCTTCTTACCAAGGCAATCATATTTTTGTTCGGTCTTGCTAAACATGGCACCGGTCCCACTTTCTTATTAACACTAACCTTCTCCTTCATCTTGCTTGTTTAGCAGTTAGCTTTTCTGTATGACAGAGCTGCATCGCACTACCCCTACATTGTCTGAGTAGGGCAAGAACAAGAAAACGATTCATATTCCGAACAGTCTAGCCACATAGTTTTTGGTATTGCTTGCCTAAACAAGATAGTTTTCTACCCACGGGAGCTTTTCTAACCGAGCAGCATTCATGAATTCGCCTTAAAGGAAAGAGATAAGATTGAGATTATTTGGGGGCATTACACAGTACCAAAACTATAGCTTTTCATGTGTGTCTTTTCCGTTAGCACAAATCCGGGTGCAGATGACACCACTGACCCCGTTCTTTATCCCGACTGGACCACGCCTTTCACCTTTCTTTGTAAAACAAAGGTAATATATTGAGTTTGTTTTACAAAGAAAACATAAAGAATTGAAAAAGTACCAACTTCTTGTAATTCTGTATGCCAGCTCCTAACATATGTGCTAAGAGGACGCTAAGCAGCCTGGGACTCTTATTTATGATCTTGTTAGGACTGGAAGAGCGAAAAAACTAAGGTTCATTATCATGGGTTCTACTCTCTTCTTTCAAGTAACTACCCTGGTATCACCTATGTAGATTGATGGGGCTTTAGGACGGACTCCAAAGTTTACTGTTGAATCTGAGTATATACATCCAAAGCTCACTCATTCAACCTGCGATAAAAGCTAGTCTTGAACGAAGGAAGAATAGTTGCAGGAACCTGGGTTCGGTATGATCGTTCTTCCAATTCATACTAGCTACGACTTTTCCTCCTTAAAGGATCCAACAATAAGGGGCCTACCTATGGCCAGTAAAGAACCCACCTATGGCTGGCTCCTCGGACAGCTTTCGGAGCTTCTGCTTCACCGGTGTAACACAAGTGGTTGATGGGCTTTAAGTAAGTGCTGGCAGTGATTATGCTGGTTTCACGGTTTCTTTATTCTTGTAGCATGTGTTGCATGTGTTTGCAGTAACTTTGCAGATTTAGAACTATTGGCAACAACCGGTGACCGTCTATCTTCTTCCCAGTTCCCAGATACAAGATTCTAGGCTTTGAGCAATTCAAAATGCTTGATAGCCATGAAGGCATTTCACTAGGGTTCCTTTGGTAGAACTAATTCTTTCTCTCTTTTCTTCATATCATAATTGAATTGATACCTGAATTCAAAGAAGAAATCGAGACACAACCGTTCCTGTTCCAGTTGGGGTCCAGGCGGCTTTCATACACATGGATATTTCCTTTCTTTTGGTTATGGTGCTTGGTCAATTGATATCGCCGCATAGATAATTTTCTAGCACGTAAGTTCTTATTGAAAACCAAGGGCATATATTAGGACCGCAGAATGTGGTGCTCGGAAGAGATCTTACTGGTCCTAGACTTGAATCATGGAATGCTTTGCTATAGAGTTTGGCTTTGGTCCAATTAACGTAAGGGACTCACGAATTTTGTCAGAATCTAAACGAGGATGGTAAATTATTTGCGGATTCCATGTATACAACATTTATCCAGCCAAACGTGCCGATTGATGATAACAATTTTTTTAAAAAATAAAGATTCCGCTAAAGGCGAAATTTTTGCATGGTATTTTGTAGAGGTGTAATCTACAATAAAGACAACCTTGTAAAAGCAATTTTCATGGAAGTACAAAGCACATATTATGTTACCATGGGAGGCTATCAAATACTTGTTCTTTCAGTGCCAATTTGATAGATCAATGTGACAGATCATCTAAATAGGTTCTACCTTATACCCGTCACGTAGCATTGCTAAAATATTCGGCAATTGGGTAAACGGTGTGGATCATAGGTGTACAATACTTATTAGAGCTGGAGGGCTTGTTGTTATGGGCTTATGGCTATGTAGAAATGATAAGATTTTTAATGATTTTTTTCTCTTAAACATGTTCTCTACCGGTGCGCAACTTTACTTCATTCATGGTCTTCTCTACAATATGTGGAGAATCGCAACCTATTTCTGGAGGTCTTTATATGGTTGGAGGACACATCAAAGGATATTTTTATCCAACATGGATGGCAACCTAATCTTCGGATCAAACCTCCGTCACCTTAGGTGCCTATACTATTTAATCATTACTTTTATTGCGCCTTTTATTTCTATTTTTGTCACGGTTGGATTTCAGTGGTTGTGTGCATCTTACTTATGCAGTGTAATGCTTAAATATTTTAAGTAATGAAGCATTATTTATCGAAAAAGTATGTTAGCATCAATTTTGGCAGGTAACCATCTGAGCAAACAGAACAAGTTGTAGGCTAAAGACCGGGATGGGAACATTCGTTTCTTAGCTAGATTTAAGAGGAGCTGGAGGCGTGAAGGAGGTGTGCCACGACTAGAGGATTCGAGAACCTACGCTAGGAAGGAAAGCTAAATGCAGGAGCCAGATTATGCTTAGATACTATGACTTAGCTGTTTCATCGTGAAGGCGGGATGAAGTCCGTCCAACACGAAGGATGAGGTGGCTCTACCTAAAGGTAACATGAACGCTCGGGTATGGATCTAGTACGAAGCCGGCGGTGTTTTTAGCTAGTTTAGGGCTAGAATTCGGCTAAGTTTCAACTTTGTATGGTGTAGAGTTGTCCAAAACTTGCACGACAGACCAACCTCTTCATAATTTTTTTGACATGGAAAAATCAAACTGCATGAAATGTTTTGACTGCATGAAATTTTTTGACATGGAAAAAATCTACATAATGATGATTGCATCCTGCGTTTATACCATGGTTGAAATGAATGGAGAAATAAAAGGTCAATGTGTCTGGTGCTATATGTGGTCGTACTATTTTCTGCCATGGATTAAATTAGATGGTTTAACCATATGGAATTATGATTTTGTCATAGAGGTGTCAATAGTGAGATATTTAGTGATGATTTTTGTAGATTGTCAAGCTCAAGCTATAGGACTCTGTTCTTTAGCGAATTGGCATACTTGTTTTTGTTTTTTTTCGATAAAGGATGCTTTATTACTTGTTTTTGTACACAAAGTTAATTATGGATCCAGATGTTTTTTCAGTTGTGCTTTAAATCGTGACCAGGGAAGGAATTACATGGACAAAACCTGCGACCGTGCGGGTCACAAGGTGGACTGCAAAGAGCGCAAGGAGCTTGCCGGAGGCAGGGTCGAGAATACAATGTCTTGGCCGCTAGCGAGCTCTAGCTTTCCTTCATGTAGACACGATGGGGTAGTCTGCGATGCTTTAGACGCATGGTGCAGCCGGAGAGGTTTTTGTGGCGCAATTTCACGAGTTCTGTGTACGCGTCCTCTTCCCGACGTCTCATATTCTCAACCTAGCACATATTTCTCTCTTGCTCTGCCTTCGTTTACAGCTGGTGCACGAGAGCGTCTAGAAGAAGTTGTTGACCCTAGAGGCACATGCACCCACTCGACTGATGGTCATATATAAGTTGTGTTTTTGTGTATTTGTTCGTTCTTGCACGAGGGTGTGGGATATAAAGACATTGAATAACTCGTGAAACAGCAAGTCGTGGTGGGTTTGGTTGCTGATAAAATTTATATTAATTCAACTTCACGAGATACTTTCACGTGAAAGAAAATCTACAGAATGACGATGGTGGTATCCAGCCCAATTGATAGGATGGAATGGGCAGCGCAAGAAAGATTGCTGTGGCTGCTTGGATGTTATCGGAATATCGGTACAAATGAAAGGCATACCTCTGATTTTTTTTCTTCCGAAATGGGAACTTGTACTAGCTTCAACATCAATCAATGCATGCATGGCTTCGTATTAACCTTATTACCTGTTCCAAAGTTCACAAATCACGGGTTGGCGAGTGTTGATACAAGAATCAGCTACAAGAAGAAAATTAAAATCATCATCATTAATTTAAAACTAAAGCACATCAAGTAATTCAACTAACAGGATTAGGATGCCAGCTTCACTGCTCGCGAAGGACTTGCGCGCGCGGACGAGGTGAGATGCGAACGAGCCGGAAAGCGGCCAGGGGCTGGGCGGGCCGGCCTGGTTGCGCGACGCGGGGGCGGACGTTGGCCTCGAGCGAGTGGAGGTGGAGCAGCACCGAGGATTTTCAGCGGCGATGGTTGGCGCGTGGAGGCGGCTGGCGGCTGGCGGTGCTTGGCGGCGCGGGGAGTTGGCCGACGCGGCAGGGAACTCGAGCAAGACACGGTCGTGGTGGGTGGAGTTGCGCAGCGATTTCGATTTTGCGGAGAAGAGCGGCGGCGCGGCTAGCAGAAATTGGCCGTGGCGTCGAGCGGAAGGAGGCGGCTTGGCGCTGCGAGGGGCCAGACGACAGTGCCGCTGATGAGGAACCGGTAGTACCTGCGCTACAAAATCGAGCACGAACTTGACGAACAGCAACGGAAAAGTGGACAAAAATTTGTCAACTCCGAGCAAAATAGATGAAATTAGGGCTAGATAATTTGGGAAATTGTAGATCAACCACCAAGGAGGGGTAGTTTAGACATACAAGGGATACCTAATTGATTTATGGCGGGAGAGGCCGAAGACTCCGGTGTAGCTGCACCTGGAGTTTCTTCCATCTCCTCTTCCAGCACTAAGATGGCGGATTGGATCTTCAAATTGACGAAGTCACCACATGCCAGGCGCCTCGCTGTCGACGGGAACGTTGCCTCCCACTGAATGAATATTCCGCCATTTTGGGGGAGGAGGGGGAGAACCCCTACACCTAAAAGAATGAAAAGTTACATTGGTGCACCCTCGCGCGGAGAAATCTAGGGGGGTAGACCCGCCGGGCACACGTTCCGCTGTTTTGGGGGAAGGAGGGGAGAACGACCGCCGGAGCACCGGAACCCCACCAAATCTTGCATGTGGACCTATGATATGTGTCAAAGTGTGGTGCAAGGTCTAATGGTGCAAAATTAGCTCCCCTAAATCCTAAACCCTAAACTGGGGAGGCTTCGAGCACTAAACCCCTCTAAAACCCTAAACCACGACGCCGGAGCTGCAGATGCATCATAAACCCTAACCCTAACCCTAAACCCTAAACCTATACCTAACCATAAATACTTACATTGAACCTAAACCCTAGCCCTACCCCCTAGACCCTAGCCCTAACCCTACACCAAACCCTAACCAGTAGATCAGGCACACCCTCGATCATGTGATAATGGCTCGAGCTGCGGGTATGTATGTGCCAAAGGGTCCCAATCTTGGTTCTCCATGTGTATATGTCCTAAACAAACCTAAAAGAATGAAAAGTTACATTTGTGCACCCTCGCGGAGAAATCTAGGGGTAGACCCCGGGGCACATGTTCCGCTCTTTTGGGGGAAGGAGGGGGAGAACGACCGCCGGAGCACCGGAACCCCACCAAATTTTGCATGTGGACCTATGATATGTGTCAAAGTGTGGTGCAAGGTCTAATGGTGCAAAAGTAGCTCCCCTAAACCCTAGACCCTAGCCCTAACCCTACACCTAACCCTAACCAGTAGATCAGGCACACCCTCGATCATGTGATAATGGCTCGAGCTGCGGGTATGTATGTGCCAAAGGGTCCCAATCTTGGTTCTCCATGTGTATATGTCCTAAACAAACCTAAAAGAATGAAAAGTTACATTGGTGCACCTCGCACGGAGAAATCTAGGGGGTAGACCCGCCGGGGCACACGTTCCGCTGTTTTGGGGGAGGAGGGGGAGAACGACCGCCGGAGCACCGGAACCCCACCAAATCTTGCATGTGGGCCTATGATATGTGTCAAAGTGTGGTGCAAGGTCTAATGGTGCAAAAGTATCTCCCCTAAACCCTAAACCCTAAACTGGGAGGCTTCGAGCACTAAACCCCCTCTAAAACCCTAAACCACGACGCCGGAGCAAACCATGCATCATAAACCCTAACCCTAACCCTAAACCATAAACCTATACCTAACCATAAATACTTACATTGAACCTAAACCCTAGCCCTACCCCTAGACCCTAGCCCTAACCCTACACCAAACCCTAACCAAGATCAGGCACACCCTCGATCATGTGATAATGGCTCGAGCTGCGGGTATGTATGTGCCAAAGGGTCCCAATCTTGGTTCTCCATGTGTATATGTCCTAAACAAACCTATTAGAATGAAAAGTTACATTGGTGCACCCTCGCGCGAGAAATCTAGGGGGGAGACCCGCCGGGCACACGTTCCGCTCTTTGGGGGAAGGAGGGGAGAACGACCGCCGAGCACCGGAACCCCACCAAATTTTGCATGTGGACCTATGATATGTGTCAAAGTGTGGTGCAAGGTCTAATGGTGCAAAAGTAGCTCCCCTAAACCCTAGACCCTAGCCCTAACCCTACACCTAACCCTAACCAGTAGATCAGGCACACCCTCGATCATGTGATAATGGCTCGAGCTGCGGGTATGTATGTGCCAAAGGGTCCCAATCTTGGTTCTCCATGTGTATATGTCCTAAACAAACCTAAAAGAATGAAAAGTTACATTGGTGCACCCTCGCGCGGAGAAATCTAGGGGTAGACCCGCCACACGTTACTGCTTTGGGGGAGAGGGGGAGAACGACCGCCGGAGCACCGGAACCCCACCAAATCTTGCATGTGGGCCTATGATATGTGTCAAAGTGTGGTGCAAGGTCTAATGGTGCAAAAGTATCTCCCCTAAACCCTAAACCCTAAACCGGGAGGCTTCGAGCACTAAAACCCCTCTAAAACCCTAAACCACGACGCCGGCTGCAGAACCATGCATCATAAACCCTAACCCTAACCCTAAACCCTAAACCTATACCTAACCATAAATACTTACATTGAACCTAAACCCTAGCCCTACCCCCTAGACCCTAGCCCTAACCCTACACCAAACCTAACCAGTAGATCAGGCACACCCTCGATCATGTGATAATGGCTCGAGCTGCGGGTATGTATGTGCCCAAGGGTCCCAATCTTGGTTCTCCATGTGTATATGTCCTAAACAAACCTAAAAGAATGAAAAGTTACATTGGTGCACCCTCGCGGAGAAATCTAGGAGGGTAGACCCGGGGCACACGTTCCGCTCTTTTGGGGGAGGGGGAGAACGACCGCCGGAGCACCGAACCCCACCAAATTTTGCATGTGGACCTATGATATGTGTCAAAGTGTGGTGCAAGGTCTAATGGTGCAAAAGTAGCTCCCCTAAACCCTAGACCCTAGCCCTAACCCTACACCTAACCCTAATAGATCAGGCACACCCTCGATCATGTGATAATGGCTCGAGCTGCGGGTATGTATGTGCCAAAGGGTCCCAATCTTGGTTCTCCATGTGTATATGTCCTAAAAAACCTAAAATAATGAAAAGTTACATTGGTGCACCCTCGCGCGGAGAAATCTAGGGGGTAGACCCGCACACGTTCCGCTGTTTTGGGGGAGGAGGGGGAGAACGACCGCCGGAGCACCGGAACCCCACCAAATCTTGCATGTGGGCCTATGATATGTGTCAAAGTGTGGTGCAAGGTCTAATGGTGCAAAAGTATCTCCCTAAACCCTAAACCCTAAACTGGGGAGGCTTCGAGCACTAAAACCCCTCTAAAACCCTAAACCACGACGCCTAGCTGACCCATGCATCATAAACCCTAACCCTAACCCTAAACCATAAACCTATACCTAACCATAAATACTTACATTGAACCTAAACCCTAGCCCTACCCCCTAGACCCTAGCCCTAACCCTACACCAAACCCTAACCAAGATCAGCACACCCTCGATCATGTGATAATGGCTCGAGCTGCGGGTATGTATGTGCCAAAGGGTCCCAATCTTGGTTCTCCATGTGTATATGTCCTAAAAAAATGAAAACTTACATTGGTGCACCCTCGCGAAATCTCTAGGGGTAGACGGGGCACACGTTCCGCTCTTTTGGGGGAAGGAGGGGGAGAACGACCGCGAGCACCGGAACCCCACCAAATTTTGCATGTGGACCTATGATATGTGTCAAAGTGTGGTGCAAGGTCTAATGGTGCAAAAGTAGCTCCCCTAAACCCTAGACCCTAACCCTACACCTAACCCTAACCAATAGATCAGCACACCCTCGATCATGTGATAATGGCTCGAGCCGCGGGTATGTATGTGCCAAAGGGTCCCAATCTTGGTTCTCCATGTGTATATGTCCTAAACAAACCTAAAAGAATGAAAAGTTACATTGGTGCACCCTCGCGCGGAGAAATCTAGGGGTAGACCCGCCGGGGCACACGTTCCGGTTTTGGGGGAGGAGGGGAGAACGACCACCGGAGCACCGAACCCCACCAAATCTTGCATGTGGGCCTATGATATGTGTCAAAGTGTGGTGCAAGGTCTAATGGTGCAAAAGTATCTCCCCTAAACCCTAAACTGGGGAGGCTTCGAGCACTAAAACCCCTCTAAAACCCTAAACCACGACGCCGGAGGCAGAACCATGCATCATAAACCCTAACTCTAACCCTAAACCCTAAACCTATACCTAACCATAAATACTTACATTGAACCTAAACCCTAGCCCTACCCCTAGACCCTAGCCCTAACCCTACACCAAACCCTAACCAGTAGATCAGGCACACCCTCGATCATGTGATAATGGCTCAAGCTGTATGTATGTGCCAAAGGGTCCCAATCTTGGTTCTCCATGTGTATATGTCCTAAACAAACCTAAAAGAATGAAAAGTTACATTGGTGCACCCTGCGCGGAGAAATCTAGTGGGGTAGACCCGCCGGGGCACACGTTCCGCTCTTTGGGGGAAGGAGGGGGAGAACGACCGCCGGAACCCCACCAAATTTTGCATGTGGACCTATGATATGTGTCAAAGTGTGGTTCAAGGTCTAATGGTGCAAAAGTAGCTCCCCTAAACCCTAGACCCTAGCCCTAACCCTACACCTAACCCTAACCAGTAGATCAGGCACACCCTCGATCATGTGATAATGGCTCGAGCTGCGGGTATGTATGTGCCAAAGGGTCCCAATCTTGGTTCTCCATGTGTATATGTCCTAAAAAACCTAAAATAATGAAAAGTTACATTGGTGCACCGCGGAGAAATCTAGGGGGTAGACCCGCGGGCACACGTTCCGCTGCTTTGGGGGAGGGGGAGAACGACCGGAGCACCGAACCCCACCAAATCTTGCATGTGGGCCTATGATATGTGTCAAAGTGTGGTGCAAGGTCTAATGGTGCAAAAGTATCTCCCCTAAACCCTAAACCCTAAACTGGGGAGGCTTCGAGCACTAAAACCCCTCTAAAACCCTAAACCACGACGCCAGGCAGAACCATGCATCATAAACCCTAACCCTAACCCTAAACCCTAAACCTATACCTAACCATAAATACTTACATTGAACCTAAACCCTAGCCCTACCCCCTAGACCCTAGCCCTAACCCTACACCAAACCTAAACCAGTAGATCACACACCTCGATCATGTGATAATGGCTCGAGCTGCGGGTATGTATGTGCCCAAGGGTCCCAATCTTGGTTCTCCATGTGTATATGTCCTAAACAAACCTAAAAGAATGAAAAGTTACATTGGTGCACCCTCGCGCGGAGTAATCTAGACACACGTTCCGCTCTTTTGGGGGAAGACGACCCGGAGCAGAACCCCCCAAATTTTGCATGTGGACCTATGATATGTGTCAAAGTGTGGTGCAAGGTCTAATGGTGCAAAAGTAGCTCCCCTAAACCCTAGACCCTAGCCCTAACCCTACACCTAACCCTAACCAGTAGATCAGGCACACCCTCGATCATGTGATAATGGCTCGAGCTGCGGGTATGTATGTGCCAAAGGGTCCCAATCTTGGTTCTCCATGTGTATATGTCCTAAAAAACCTAAAATAATGAAAAGTTACATTGGTGCACCCTCGCGGAGAAATCTAGGGGGTAGACCCGCCGGGGCACACGTTCGCTGTTTTGGGGAGGAGGGAGAACGACCGCCGGAGCACCGAACCCCACCAAATCTTGCATGTGGGCCTATGATATGTGTCAAAGTGTGGTGCAAGGTCTAATGGTGCAAAAGTATCTCCCCTAAACCCTAAACCCTAAACTGGGAGGCTTCGAGCACTAAAACCCCTAAAACCCTAAACCACGACGAGCTGCAACCATGCATCATAAACCCTAACCCTAACCCTAAACCATAAACCTATACCTAACCATAAATACTTACATTGAACCTAAACCCTAGCCCTACCCCCTAGACCCTAGCCCTAACCCTACACCAAACCCTAACCAGTAGATCGCACACCCTCGATCATGTGATAATGGCTCGAGCTGCGTATGTATGTGCCAAAGGGTCCCAATCTTGGTTCTCCATGTGTATATGTCCTAAAAAAAACTAAAAGAATGAAAACTTACATTGGTGCACCCTCGCGGAGAAATCTAGGTAGACCCGCCGGGGCACACGTTCGCTCTTTTGGGGAAGGAGGGAGAACGACCGCGAGCACCGGAACCCCACCAAATTTTGCATGTGGACCTATGATATGTGTCAAAGTGTGGTGCAAGGTCTAATGGTGCAAAAGTAGCTCCCTAAACCCTAGACCCTAGCCCTAACCCTACACCTAACCCTAACCAGTAGATCAGGCACACCCTCGATCATGTGATAATGGCTCGAGGGTATGTATGTGCCAAAGGGTCCCAATCTTGGTTCTCCATGTGTATATGTCCTAAACAAACCTAAAAGAATGAAAAGTTACATTGGTGCACCTCGCGGAGAAATCTAGGGGGTAGACCCGCCGGGCACACGCCTGCTTTGGGAGAGGGAGAACGACCACCGAGCACCGGAACCCCACCAAATCTTGCATGTGGGCCTATGATATGTGTCAAAGTGTGGTGCAAGGTCTAATGGTGCAAAAGTATCTCCCCTAAACCCTAAACCCTAAACTGGGAGGCTTCGAGCACTAAAACCCCTCTAAACCCTAAACCACGACGCCGGAGAGCTGCAGAACCATGCATCATAAACCCTAACTCTAACCCTAAACCCTAAACCTATACCTAACCATAAATACTTACATTGAACCTAAACCCTAGCCCTACCCCTAGACCCTAGCCCTAACCCTACACCAAACCCTAACCAGTAGATCAGGCACACCCTCGATCATGTGATAATGGCTCAAGCTGCGGGTATGTATGTGCCAAAGGGTCCCAATCTTGGTTCTCCATGTGTATATGTCCTAAACAAACCTAAAAGAATGAAAAGTTACATTGGTGCACCTCGCGCGGAGAAATCTAGTGGGGTAGACCCGCCGGGCACACGTTCCGCTTGGGGGAAGGAGGGGGAGAACGACCGCCGGAGCACCGGAACCCCACCAAATTTTGCATGTGGACCTATGATATGTGTCAAAGTGTGGTTCAAGGTCTAATGGTGCAAAAGTAGCTCCCCTAAACCCTAGACCCTAGCCCTAACCCTACACCTAACCCTAACCAGATCAGGCACACCCTCGATCATGTGATAATGGCTCGAGCTGCGGGTATGTATGTGCCAAAGGGTCCCAATCTTGGTTCTCCATGTGTATATGTCCTAAAAACCTAAAATAATGAAAAGTTACATTGGTGCACCTCGCGCGGATCTAGGGGTAGACCCGGGGCACACGTTCCGCTGTTTTGGGGGAGGAGGGGAGAACGACCGCCGGAGCACCGGAACCCCACCAAATCTTGCATGTGGGCCTATGATATGTGTCAAAGTGTGGTGCAAGGTCTAATGGTGCAAAAGTATCTCCCCTAAACCCTAAACCCTAAACGGGGAGGCTTCGAGCACTAAAACCCCTCTAAAACCCTAAACCACGACGCCGGAGCTGCAGAACCATGCATCATAAACCCTAACCCTAACCCTAAACCCTAAACCTATACCTAACCATAAATACTTACATTGAACCTAAACCCTAGCCCTACCCCCTAGACCCTAGCCCTAACCCTACACCAAACCCTAACCAGTAGATCAGGCACACCCTCGATCATGTGATAATGGCTCGAGCTGCGTATGTATGTGCCAAAGGGTCCCAATCTTGGTTCTCCATGTGTATATGTCCTAAACAAACGTAAAAGAATGAAAAGTTACATTGGTGCACCGCGCGCGGAATCTAGGGGTAGACCCGCCGGGCACACGTTCCGCTCTTTGGGGGAAGGAGGGGAGAACGACCGCCGGAGCACCGGAACCCCACCAAATTTTGCATGTGGACCTATGATATGTGTCAAAGTGTGGTGCAAGGTCTAATGGTGCAAAAGTAGCTCCCCTAAACCCTAGACCCTAGCCCTAACCCTACACCTAACCCTAACCAAGAGATGGCACACCCTCGATCATGTGATAATGGCTCGAGCTGTATGTATGTGCCAAAGGGTCCCAATCTTGGTTCTCCATGTGTATATGTCCTAAACAAACCTAAAAGAATGAAAAGTTACATTGGTGCACCCTCGCGGAGAAATCTAGGGGGAGACACGGGCACACGTTCCGTGCTTTGGGGAGAGGGGAGAACGACCGCCGAGCACCGGAACCCCACCAAATCTTGCATGTGGGCCTATGATATGTGTCAAAGTGTGGTGCAAGGTCTAATGGTGCAAAAGTATCTCCCTAAACCGTAAACCCTAAATCGGGAGGCTTCGAGCACTAAAACCCCTCTAAAACCCTAAACCACGACGCCGGAGCTAACCATGCATCATAAACCCTAACCCTAACCCTAAACCCTAAACCTATACCTAACCATAAATACTTACATTGAACCTAAACCCTAGCCCTACCCCTAGACCCTAGCCCTAACCCTACACCAAACCCTAACCAGTAGATCAGGCACACCCTCGATCATGTGATAATGGCTCGAGCTGGGTATGTATGTGCCAAAGGGTCCCAATCTTGGTTCTCCATGTGCATATGTCCTAAACAAACCTAAAAGAATGAAAAGTTACATTGGTGCACCCTCGCGGAGAAATCTAGGGGTAGACCCGCCGGGACACGTTCCGCTCTTTTGGGGGAAGGAGGGGAGAACGACCGCCGAGCACCGGAACCCCACCAAATTTTGCATGTGGACCTATGATATGTGTCAAAGTGTGGTGCAAGGTCTAATGGTGCAAAAGTAGCTCCCCTAAACCCTAGACCCTAGCCCTAACCCTACACCTAACCCTAACCAGTAGATCAGGCACACCCTCGATCATGTGATAATGGCTCGAGCTGCGGGTATGTATGTGCCAAAGGGTCCCAATCTTGGTTCTCCATGTATATGTCCTAAACAAACCTAAAAGAATGAAAAGTTACACACCTCGCGCGAGAAATCTAGGGGGTAGACCCGCGGGGCACACGTTCCGCTGTTTTGGGGGAGGAGGGGAGAACGACCGCCGGAGCACCGAACCCCACCAAATCTTGCATGTGGGCCTATGATATGTGTCAAAGTGTGGTGCAAGGTCTAATGGTGCAAAAGTATCTCCCCTAAACCCTAAACCCTAAACTGGGAGGCTTCGAGCACTAAAACCCCTCTAAAACCCTAAACCACGACGCCGGAGCTGCAGAACCATGCATCATAAACCCTAACCCTAACCCTAAACCCTAAACCTATACCTAACCATAAATACTTACATTGAACCTAAACCCTAGCCCTACCCCCTAGACCCTAGCCCTAACCCTACACCAAACCCTAACCAGTAGATCACACCCTCGATCATGTGATAATGGCTCGAGCTGCGGGTATGTATGTGCCAAAGGGTCCCAATCTTGGTTCTCCATGTGTATATGTCCTAAACAAACCTAAAAGAATGAAAAGTTACATTGGTGCACCCTCGCGCGGAGAAATCTAGGGGGTAGACCCGCCGGGGCACACGTTCCGCTTTTTGGGGGAAGGGGGGGAGAACGACCGCCGGAGCACCGGAACCCCACCAAATTTTGCATGTGGACCTATGATATGTGTCAAAGTGTGGTGCAAGGTCTAATGGTGAAAAAGTAGCTCCCCTAAACCCTAGACCCTAGCCCTAACCCTACACCTAACCCTAACCAAGTAGATCAGGCACACCCTCGATCATGTGATAATGGCTCGAGCCGGGTATGTATGTGCCAAAGGGTCCCAATCTTGGTTCTCCATGTGTATATGTCCTAAACAAACCTAAAAGAATGAAAAGTTACATTGGTGCACCCTCGCGCGGAGAAATCTAGGGGTAGACCCGCCGGGGCACACGTTCCGCTGTTTGGGGGGGAGGGGGAGAACGACCGCCGGAGCACCGGAACCCCACCGCTGGTATATCGGGGGCTAGACTGTGCCAAAGGGTGCCACACATGGTTTTCCATATGTCCATGGACTAAACAAACCTAAACCTATGAAAAGGTATATTGGTAGAACCTCGCGCGGAGAAATCTAGGGGGTAGACCATCCGGGGCTCACAGACGGCCGTTTTTAGGGGGAATGACCCCCGAAGCACCGGAATGCCACCTAAACTTGCAACTGGACCTAAAACCTAACCCTAACAAACCTAAAAGAATGAAAAGTACATTGTGCACCCTCGCGCGGAGAAATCTACGGGGGTAGACCCGCCGTCCCGCTATTTTTGCGGGAAGGAGGGGGACGACCGCCGGAGCACCGAACCCTGATATATGTGGGGGATGAACATGGAGAGTAAGTTTGTATTGCACATTGTCTTAAGTAACACTAATAAATAGTCATCAAAAATTAAAACTAATTAAAAAATAAATATGAATGTTAGATGAAATAAAATTGAAAGAAAAAAATAAAATGAATGGTGGCGCACGGCAAAGTAAGATTCGGACGGCAAAGGAGACTTTGCCGTGCATACTGGTTGGCCGCACGGCAAAGGGAGTGGCACGGCAACGTCCAGACCCTTTGCCGTGCTGCATTTCGTTGCCGTGCGGCCTGCAGGGTCTTTGCCGTGATGGTTTTCTTTGCCGTGCGTTCTGCTCAGACTTTGCCGTGCGCATATTCTTTGCCCTGCGCCACTGCTGACTATGCCGTGCTGTTTTTCATTGCCGTGCGCTGCTCTAAATCTTTTCCGTGCGTTTTGTGTTTGCCGTGCGTGATGTTTTCTGCGCACGGCAAAGATTGCTTTGCCGTGCAGAGGCTCACGGCAATGATTGCCGGCACGGCAACGACAATTTTTCCCGTAGTGCAGGTTTCCACGACCTCGGCTTTATGTCCTCGAGCATTCATGGCCTCCTCCACTTCCTCCGTACTTGGCGATGTATTCTTGATGGCCACGATCGGAACGATCGATCGATTAGCCCCCTAATTTTTAGGGCCAGCCGACCAGGACGGTGCCGATGCGGTTGCCGCACACCCTGGTCGGGGTATTGGGCCGGGCCCATTTAGCGTTTTTCTTATTTTGTTTTCTCTTTTTGTTTTCTTATTTTGTTTTCCGTTTTCTGTTTTATTTTGTTTTCTTTCTGTTTATTTTTTCTCTTTTGTTTAAATTGGGAAAGTCTATATTCGAAAAATGTTTAAATTTGAAAAACGTTCAAATTTGAGAATTACTAAAATTCGAAAATTGTTCACATATGAATTTCAAATTCAAAAATTGTTCAAATATGAAAATCTTTCATATTCAAAATTTGTTCAAATATGAAATTTCTTCAAATTTGAAAATTTTCTAATATAAAAATCGTTCAGATTCGAAAATTGTTCAAATATAATTTTTGTTCAAATTCGGAAATTGTTCATAGAAAAAATACATTTTTGTTTAAATTAAAAAATGTTCAAATCTGAAAATGTTCAAATTTTTAAAAAGTGATTTATTTTAATTTTTTTTTTAAATTTTACAAATGTTCAGATTTTAAAAAAATATTCTTTTAAAAAAGAAAACAAACAACAGAAAAAAAAGAAACGAAAAAGAAAAAACCGGCTTACCTGATGTTGGGCTGCGGCCCACTTAGTAATCCGGGGCGCGGGGTGTGCGGCGACAGGGTATCACTAGCTAGAGACCAACCTTTACGAAGAGAAATACCATCCCACGCAACACACGAGGATCCGACGCGTGTCAGCTGGAGAGCCATCCGCGCGACGCGTCCACGACGCGGTCCATCTCCGCGAGACTGCGAACGAGTACAGCCTTCGTACGAATATACGCACGCGCTCCCGTGACCGAGTACACCAGCACAGCCTCGCGCCCTGCGGACGAACGGCCATCGCGAGAGGCGAGTACATCCGCACATGCACGCGTACGTCCACGCGCGAGAGGCACCCATCAGCTAGCTAGCTAGCTACCCATCGATAACATGCATCTTTGTTAAAAAAAAAATACATCGGTCCATCTGTACGTATAATATGCGAGTGCAGTTGTGTACAAACAGACGAGTACAGTTGCGTACATCACACGAGTACAGTTGCATACACGGGCGAGTACAAGTACAGTCACGCACACGAGCAGGTACAGCCACATACATGAGTAGGTACAGTCGCGCACACGAGTAAGTACAGTCGCATACACGAACGAGTACAGGTACAGTCGCGCACACAAGACAGGTACAGTTGCGCCCACGAGTAAGTACAGTCGCCTACACTAGCGAGTACAGGTACAGTCGTTCACATAAGACAGTTACAGTCACGCACATGGATGAGTATAGGTACAGTTGCTCACACGAGTAAAGGGAAAAATGCACCAAATACATTCGAAACAGAAGTACTTATCAGTTCATGCACGAGTACAGTTAGATAGACAACACGAGTACAACCATAGTAGTATAGTAAGTACGAAAAAAAGTATCTCGAAACCTATCAACATGGGATCTAGTTTTGAAGATCTCGACGAGAGGTGGAAACGGTCATTGACTTTTCTCATATTTTATTTTGAAAAACGAATCTATGAAAAATAGGGAAGCTGAGCCTCTTTCTCTCCCTCCCCTTTCTGGCTTCCACACACGCGGCTTGAGACCCAGCACCATGACCGCCACTTGTCCGTCTTGGCGATGTATTCCTTTTTCGGCAATTCAATGGCGACAGCTTCGGCACCGCTCGACACAACATCTCCCAATTTTCACGGGCCCCGATTTTCTAAAGCCCAGTACTCTAGGTGACTAGGCCCAGCAAGGCACGACGCAAGGCACGACTGATCCGACGATCCGTTCACATTGAGAGCTCTAGGAAAAACCACGCGACGTTTCTCCTGCTGTTTCACCTTTTGTCGGCGTGGGCGATCGCCTCGCTGCTGCTCCAGGAGGCCCGCCCCCTGCTGATCCCGTTCCGTCCGGTGATCCGATCGTTCCTCCTCGTGGTCTACCTCCGGTCCTTTTCCTCGAGTCGGCGATCAACAATCAGGTTCGTTTGCCCCATGGCCTGAATTTCACTCGTAATAACAACGATCAGATTCAATTGGCAATTTCCTTGTAAATCATTAAATCAGCGATGTGTTAACCTTATAAGCCTGAATTTCAAGAAGTTGCTGCTCACGACTTGTTGTTGTTTCAGTTTAGAGCTTCCATAGAGTTACAGACATGCACATACAATAGTTTGAAGAACTACAACTTGAGAATATGAAGATATACACATACAACTTGAGAATCTGAAGAACTTGTTGAAGGCTGAAGCCTCAAGGTAAGATTGTTGATTCGGTGCCTGTAACTCAAACTACCTTGTCAAGTAAAGTAGTCTACAACCAGTCATGAACTCATGATTCCTTATTTTATATTTTTTTATTGATTTGTTAAATAGGAAAAATCATGAGAAGAACAAAATGTCTATCTGGTGCTGAAAAGAAGAAGAAGAGAAAGAGATTAGATGCAATAACTCAGTCGCAAAAGGGTGCTCTAGACAAATTTAATGTGAAAACGTCTCAAGGAAGTTCTGAAGTTGAGGCCCATACTGCAGAATTTGATGAAGGTGATAGTGGCGACGAACGCACCGATGCTTATACTGATGACGAAGGTGGTGATGCTAACACTGATGATGAAGGTAATGATGCTAATATTGGTGTGGAAGATAATGATGCTACTGTTCACGATGATACCAATAGCTCTTTTCATCCTGATATATTTGATCCAAGATATTGGGAGGGTCTTGATCCTAAAATGGTTGACATTTTGCTGCAAAAGGGTCATAAAAGAGACAAGTCAATCAAGCATGGTCCTAGAGACAAAATATCTAGAAGGTTTGCTGCAACGGCATATAGCAGAGTTCTTCTAAACGGAGAAACATGTGATAGAGAATGACTTGTATACAGTAAAGATCTTGACAAGATATTTTGCTTTTGTTGCAAGTTATTGAGAAAGGGGCTTGTGAGAGGATCATTGGCAAATGAAGGTTTCAGTGACTGGATACATCTTAGCAGTAGACTTCAACAACATGAAACTAGTAAAGAACATGTCACAAATATGAGCACATGGTATGACTTGCGTACGAGGTTGAAGAACAATCAAACAATTGATAAAGTTGCTCAGCGAGAACTTGGAAAGGAAAGGGATCATTGGAGAAAAGTTTTGTATATGATTCTCTTGATTGTACAATTTCTTAGAGAACATAACATAGCATTTCGTGGCACTAATTGTAAGTTGTACGAAGGCAACAATGGCAATTTATTGGGACTAGTTCAAATGTTGGCTAAATTTGACCCGGTTATGAAAGAGCATGTTGATCGAATTACCAATGACCAAACTCGTGATCACTATCTTGGTCCTTCCATCCAGAATGAGTTGATAACTTTGCTAGCTACTGCAATCAGGTCTAAAATTATTGAAAAGGTAAAAAAGGCAAAGTACTTCTCAGTTATTCTTGACTGTACTCCTGATGTAGGCCACCAAGAACAGATGTCTTTGATAATAAGGTATGTTGATGCATCTTCTGGTTCCGTTTGCATCGAGGAATCTTTCTTAGGTTTTTTGAGTGTGAATGATACCTCTGGCCAAGGACTGTTTGATGTTTTACAAGATGAACTGGAGAGTCTTGAACTTGATATAAACAATGTGAGAGGACAAGGATATGATAATGGATCAAATATGAAAGGTAAACATCACGGGGTACAAATGAAACTTTTGAATGTAAACCCAAGGGCATTTTATTTAGCTTGTGGTTGTGATGGCGTGTAACTCACACGTTCGTTGGGAACCCCAAGAGGAAGGTATGATGCACACAGTAGCAAGTTTTCCCTCAGAAAGAAACCAAGGTTTAATCGAACCAGTAGGAGCCAAGAAGCACGTTGAAGGTTGATGGTCGCGAAATGTGATGCGGCGCAACACCAGGGATTCCGGCGCCAACGCGAACCTGCACAACACAACCCAAGTACTTTGTCCCAACGAAACGGTGAGGTTGTCAATCTCACCGGCTTGCTGTAACAAAGGATTAAACGTATCGAGTGGAAGATGTTTGCAAAGAAAACAAGAAAACACAATTGCATTGATATGCTATGTAAAGAAAGAATAGGGGTCCACAGCTCACTAGAGGTGTCTCTCCCATAAGATAAAAGCATGTTGGGTGAACAAATTACAGTGGCAATTGACAAATAGAGAAAGGCATAACAATGCATATACATGATATGATAAATATAGTGAGATTTAATTGGGCATTACGACAAAGTACATAGACCGCCATCCAACCGCATCTATGCCTAAAAAGTCCACCTTCAGGTTATCATCCGAACCCCCTCCGTATTAAGTTGCAAAGCAACAGACAATTGCATTAAGTATGGTGCGTAATGTAATCAACAACTACATCCTTAGACATAGCATCAATGTTTTATCCCTAGTGGCAACAAGACATCCACAACCTTAGAACTTTCTGTCACTGTCCCAGATTCAATGGAGGCATGAACCCACTATCGAGCATAAATACCCTCTTGGAGTTAAGAGCAAAAACTTGGCCAGAGCCACTAATAACGGAGAGCATGCAAGATCATAAACAACACATGAACAATAGATTGATAATCACCATAATCATAGTACTCTCTATCCATCGGATCCCGACAAACACAACATATAGTATTATAGATAGATGATCTTGATCATGTTAGGCAGCTCACAAGATCCAACAATGAAGCACAACAAGGAGAAGACGACCATCTAGCTACGCTATGGACCCATGGTCCAGGGTGACTACTCACTCATCACTCCGGAGGCGACCATGGCGGTGTAGAGTCCTCCGGGAGATGAATCCCCTCTCCGGCAGGTGCCGGAGGCGATCTCCAGAATCCCCGAGATGGCGGCGGCGGCGTCTCTGTAAGGTTTTCCGTATCGTGGCTCTCGGTACGGGGTTTCGCGACGGAAGCTTTAAGTGGAGGGTCAACGCGGGGGCCACACGAGGGGCCCAGGGGGTAGGTCGGCGCGGCCAGGGCCCGGCCGCGCCGCCCGCCCCGTCGCCTCGGGCCCACTTCGTTATCTCTTCGGTCTTCCGGAAGCTTCGTGCAAAAATAGGACCCTGGGCGAAAGTTTCCAATTCCGAGAATATTTCTTTACTTTCTGAAACCAAAACAGCAAAAAAACAAATGGCTCTTCGCATCTTGTTAATAGGTTAGTTCCGTAAAATGCATAAATATGACATATAATGTGCATAAAACATGTAGGTATCATCAATAAAGTAGCATGGAACATAAGAAATTATCGATACGTTGGAGACGTATCAGCATCCCCAAGCTTAGTTCTGCTCGTCCCGAGCAGGTAAAACGATAACAAAGATAATTTCTGAAGCCATCATAATCTTGATCATACTATTTGTAAACATATGTAATGAATGCAGCGATCAAAGCAAAGGTAATGACATGAGTAAACAACTGAATCATAAAGCAAAGACTTTTCATGAATAGTACTTCAAGACAAGCATCAATAAGTCTTGCATAAGAGTTAACTCATAAAGCAATAAATCAAAGTAAAGGTATTGAAGCAACACATAGGAAGATTAAGTTTCAGCGGTTGCTTTCAACTTGTAACATGTATATCTCATGGATATTGTCAACATAAAGTAATATAACAAGTGCAATATGCAAGTATGTAGGAATCAATGCACAGTTCACACAAGTGTTTGCTTCTTAGGTGGAAGGAGATAGGTAAACTGACTCAACAATAAAAGTAAAAGAATGGTCCTTCAAAGAGGAAAGTATCGATTGCTGTATTTGTGCTAGAGCTTTTATTTTAAAAACATGAAACAATTTTGTCAACGGTAGTAATAAAGCATATGAGTTATGAAAATTATATCTTACAAGTTGCAAGCCTCACGCATAGTATACTAATAGTGCCCGCACCTCGTCCTACTTAGCTTGGACTACCGGATCTTCGCATGCCATGTTTCAACCAAGTGTCACAAAGGGGTACCTCCATGCCGCCTGTACAAAGGTCTAAGGAGAATGCTCGCATTTCGGATTTCTCGCTTTTGATTATTCTCAACTTAGACATCCATACCGGGACAACATGGACAACAGATAATGGACTCCTCTTAAATGCATAAGCATGTAGCAAAGTTATTATTCTCATATGAGATTGAGGATATATGTCCAAAACTGAAACTTCCACCATGATTCATGGCTTTAGTTAGCGGCCCAATGTTCTTCTCTAACAATTTTGCATGCTCCAACCACTAAAATGATAGACCTTCAGACAAGACGGACATGCATAGCAACTCACATGATATTAAACAATAGTTGATGGCGTTCCCCAGAAGCATGGTTATCGCACAACAAGCAACTTAATAAAATATAAAGTGCATAAGTACATATTCAATACTACGATAGTTTTTAAGGCTATTTTGTCCCATGAGCTATATATTGCAAAGGTGAATGATGGAATTTTAAAGGTAGCACTCAAGCAATTTACTTTGGAATGGCGGAGAAATACCATGTAGTAGGTAGGTACACAAATGGCATAGTAGTTGGCTCAAGGATTTTGGATGCATGAGAAGTATTCCCTCTCGATACAAGGTTTAGCTAGGCTAGCAAGGTTATTTGAAGCAAACTCAAGGATGAACAAGTGCAGCAAAACTCACATAAAAGACATATTGTAAACATTATAAGACTCTACACTGTCTTCCTTGTTGTTCAAAACTCAATACTAGATATTATCTAGACCTTAGAGAAACCAAATATGCAAATCAAATTTTAGCAAGCTCTATGTATTTCTTCATTAATGGGTGCAAAGCATATGATGCAAGAGATTAAACATGAGCACAACAATTGCCAAGTATCACATTATCCAAGACATTTTAGAATTACTACATGTAGCATTTTCCAATTCCAACCATATAACAATTTAACGAAGAAGAAACTTCGCCTTGAACATTATGAGTAAAGCCTAAGGACACATGTGTCCATATGCAACAGCGGAGCGTGTCTCTCTCCCACAAAGTGAATGCTAGGATCCATTTTATTCAAACAAAAACAAAAACAAAAACAAACCGACGCTCCAAGTAAAGAACACAAGATGTGATTGAATAAAAATATAGTTTCAGGGGAGGAACCTGATGATGTTGTCGATGAAGAAGGATGCCTTGGGCATCCCCAAGTTAGACGCTTGAGTCTTCTTAAAATATGCAGGGGTGAACCACGGGGCATCCCCAAGCTTAGAGCTTTCACTCCTCTTGATCATAGTATATCATACTCCTCTCTTGACCCTTGAAAACTTCCTTCACACCAAACTTCAAGCAAACTCATTAGAGGGTTAGTGCATCATTAATAATTCACACATTCAGAGGTGACACAATCATTATTTTCACTTCTGGACATTGCATAATGCTACTGGACATTAGTGGATCAAAGAAATAAATCCAACATAGCAAAAGAGGCAATGCGAAATAAAAGGCAGAATCTGTCAAAAACAGAACAGTCCGTAAAGACGAATTTAGAAATGGCACCAGACTTGCTCAAATGGAAAAACTCAAAACTAATGAAAGTTGCGTAAATATCTGAGGATCGCGCTCGTAAATTGGCAGATTTTTTCGAATTTTCTACAGAGAATTGTGCCCAGATTCGTGACAGACAGCAATGCTGTTTCTACGCAGCGATCCCAAATATAACATCAACTTTGACATAGAAACTTTACTTGGCACAAAAACATGATAAGGAGAGGTTGCTACAGTAGTAAACAACTTCCAAGACTCAAATATAAAACAAAGTACTGTAGTAAAAAAACACATGGGTTATCTCCCAAGAAGTTCTTTCTTTATAGCCATTAAGATGGGCTCAGCAGTTTTAATGATGCACTCGCAAGAAATAGTATTTGAAGCAAAAGAGAGCATCAAGAGGCAAATTCAAAACACATTTAAGTCTAACATGCTTCCTATGCATAGGAATCTTGTAAATAAACAAGTTCATGAAGAGCAAAGTAACAAGCATAGAAAGATAAAACAAGTGTAGCTTCAAAAATTTCAGCACATAGAGAGGTGTTTTAGTAACATGAAAATTTTTACAACCATATTTTCCTCTCTCATAATAACTTTCAGTAGCAACATGAGCAAACTCAACAATATAACTATCACATAAAGCATTCTTATCATGAGTCTCATGCATAAAATTATTACTCTCACATAGGCATAATCAATTTTATTAGTTGTAGTGGGAGCAAATTCAACAAAGTAGCTATCATTATTATTCTCATCATCAAATATAGGAGGCATAGTATCATCAAAGTAAATTTTCTCCTCAATGCTTGGGGGACTAAAAATATCATGCTCATCAAAACCAGCTTCCCCAAGCTTTGAATTTTCCATAGCATTAGCAACAATGGTGTTCAAAGCATTCATAGTAATAACATTCCCATTAGCATGCATATAAAGTTCCATGGGTTTCTTAATTCTTTCTTCAAACACATCATGTCCTAATTCAAGATAAAGTTCATAAAGATCTCTCATATTTTTGTTGTTTTCCATTATGCCTAACTAGTGAAAATAAAAACAAGTACAGGACTAGACATGATAACAAAATAAATTAAATGCAAGTAACTAATTTTTTTGTGTTTTTGATATAGAGAGCAAGACAGTAATAAAGTAAAACTAGCAACTAATTTTTTTGTGTTTTGTTTAGGTGCAGCAAACAAAGTAGTAAATAAAATAAAGCAAGACAAAAACAAAGTAAAGAGATTGAGAAGTGGAGACTCCCCTTGCAGCGTGTCTTGATCTCCGGCAACGGCGCCAAAAAGAGCTTGATGGCGTGTAACTCACACGTTCGTTGGGAACCCCAAGAGGAAGGTATGATGCGCACAGCAGCAAGTTTTCCCGAAAGAAACCAAGGTTTAATCGAACCAGGAGCCAAGAAGCACGTTGAAGGTTGATGGTCGCGAAATGTGATGCGGCGCAACACCAGGGATTCCGGCGCCAACGCGGAACCTGCACAACACAACCCAAGTACTTTGTCCCAACGAAACAGTGGAGGTTGTCAATCTCACCGGCTTGCTGTAACAAAGGATTAAACGTATCGAGTGGAAGATGTTTGCAAAGAAAACAGTAAAACACAATTGCAGAGATTGTATGCTATGTAAAGAATAGGACCGGGGTCCACAGTTCACTAGAGGTGTCTCTCCCATAAGATAAAAGCATGTTGGGTGAACAAATTACAGTCGGGCAATTGACAAATAGAGAAAGGCATAACAATGCATATACATGATATGATAAATATAGTGAGATTTAATTGGGCATTACGACAGTACATAGACCGCCATCCAACGCATCTATGCCTAAAAAGTCCACCTTCAGGTTATCATCCGAACCCCTCCAGTATTAAGTTGCAAAGCAACAGACAATTGCATTAAGTATGGTGCGTAATGTAATCAACAACTACATCCTTAGACATAGCATCAATGTTTTATCCCTAGTGGCAACAGACATCCACAACCTTAGAACTTTCTGTCACCCAGATTCAATGGAGGCATGAACCCACTATCGAGCATAAATACTCCCTCTTGGAGTTAAGAGCAAAACTTGGCCAGAGCCTCTACTAATAACGGAGAGCATGCAAGATCATAAACAACACATGAACAATAGATTGATAATCACCATAATCATAGTACTCTCTATCCATCGGATCCCGACAAACACAACATATAGTATTATAGATAGATGATCTTGATCATGTTAGGCAGCTCACAAGATCCAACAATGAAGCACAACAAGGAGAAGACGACCATCTAGCTACTGCTATGGACCCATGGTCCAGGGGTGGACTACTCACTCATCACTCCGGAGGCGACCATGGCGGTGTAGAGTCCTCCGGAGATGAATCCCCTCCGGCAGGGTGGTGCCGGAGGCGATCTCCGAATCCCCGAGATGGGATTCGCGGCGGCGGCGTCTCCGTAAGGTTTTCCGTATCGTGGCTCTCGTGCGGGGTTTCGCGACGGAAGCTTTAAGTAGGCGGAGGGTCAACGCGGGGGCCACGAGGGCCCAGGGGTAGGTCGGCGCGGCCAGGGCGGGCCGCGCCGCCCTGCCCTCGCCTCGTGGCCCCACTTCGTTATCTCTTCGGTCTTCGGAAGCTTCGTGCAAAAATAGGACCCAAAGTTTCGTCCAATTCCGAGAATATTTCTTTACTAGGATTTCTGAAACCAAAACAGCAGAAACAGCAACGGCTCTTCGCATCTTGTTAATAGGTTAGTTCCAGAAAATGCATAAATATGACATATAATGTGCATAAAACATGTAGGTATCATCAATAAAGTAGCATGGAACATAAGAAATTATCGATACGTTGGAGACGTATCAGGTTGTCATAGCCTGAATTTGACACTATGTGATATGGCAAATTCCTGTCGTAATGCAACTGATTTTTTTGGAATTATCCAGCACATCTATACAACATTTGCTAATTCTACAAAGAGGTGGAAAATTCTTAAAGATAATATAACAAGATTGACTCTCAAGTCATTGTCAGCTACTCGTTGGGAAAGTCGTGTTGAGAGTGTTAAGGCTATAAGGTTCCAAATGTCAGATATACGGGAGGCTTTGCTTTAAGTGGCTGAAAGTGATAAGGATCCACTTACAAGTAGTGTAGCTAAACAATTGGCGAAACATGAGCTTGGTGACTTTGAGTTTATCGTTTCTATAGTCATATGGTATGAGATATTATATTATATTAATGCGGTAAGCAAGCAACTACAATCAAAAGATATGATTATTGATATTGCCATTGAGTCTGTACAGGGCTTGATTTCCTTTTTCACTAATTATAGAGATACTGGCTTTTCAAAGGCATTGGAAGCTGCTAAAGGAATTGCAATGGAGTTGGATATTAATCCAGGCTTTCGCACCATGCGTAAAATTACAAGAAAAAGACAGTTTGATGAGGGACCGGCTGATGCACCTACTGAATCACATTCTGCAGAGGAGTCATTTAGGATCAATTATTTTTTGAGTATTGTTGATCAAGCTATTGCTTCACTTAAAATCAGATTTGAACAATACCAAGAGTATGAAAAAAAATTTGGTTTCTTGTTTACTTCTGATAGACTGCGATCCTTGGATGATGAGAGTTTGAAGGATTCTTGTCTGAAACTTGAGGCTGCAATTAAACATGAAAACGAAACACGTATGGATATTGATGGAGAAGAATTGTGGAGGGAGTTAATTCTGCTCCGAGAGTTACTTGAGAAATCTATGGGTCCTCTTGATATTCTGATGTTTTTGGAGAAGCGTCCGTTTTATCCTTTTGCTAATATCGCATACAGGATTCTGTTAACCGTTCCTGTTACTGTTGCATCTGCGGAAAGGAGCTTTTCTAAACTGAAGTTGCTGAAATCCTACATGTGTTCTACTATGACACAAGAAAGACTCAGTTCATTGGCGACAATAGAACTCGAGAGTGATATCTTGGAGAAGATCAATTCTGAAAAGATGATAGAAGATTTTATTTCAAGAAATACCAGACGGATGATGCTTTTTGGTAGAACATGAGGTTCGTTTACTGCTTTGGTGCTATAGTTCTCTGTTACAATGAAAACTTGATATATGTTTGAGCATTCTACGGAATAGTGCATATTAAACTTATATACTTAAGTGAACTTATAATTTTATTTGACTAGTTATTGAGTTTGAACAAAAAAAAATGGCCCCAATTTCTAAGTCGCACCCGGGCCCCCATTTCCTGGAGACAGGGCTGCCTATCATGGTCATATGACGGAGAAGTAGCATAACATTTCACATAGGCAATTGTAGGCACGCATAAAGGAGAAGATTCACCTTTGCATATGTGTTGGCATTGACGCACATGATGCGGTGGAGACAGAAGGTCGGGCTACATCAGGCAACATAGGAGGAGCGTGTGGGTCTAGGGTTTTGGGTGGAGGAGTTGTCGGCGCTCTTGCCCAACTCGTCGGCGTGGTGGTCGAGCTCTTCTTGGCGAGCCTGGAGGAGTTAATCGCATTCCTGGAGCTCCTGTTTGAGCATCTTGAGGTTTTTAGGTTTTAGATGACAGAGGGGATCGGCTGGAGCTCTAATACCATGAAAGTCACGATATGATCCAGGCTGCGTGATCGCAATGCCTCGGCCTCCCTCGTATATTTATAGACAAATACAATTACACATTACATTTATAGAAAGCGTATTTGGCTATGTGCCTTGGAGTCTACAGTCTACAACAAGATGACGGCCGGCCGCCTCCTTCTCTAACACAATCCCTAGGCGAACGTTTGATCTTCTTTCGATGGCAAACACCTCGCTGATCGTATCATTCATCAGATGAGCCTTGCTGCCAAAGCTCTTCTCGTTCTTCAAAGTCCCCAACGGGCACGAGTGAAAGAGACAGTGAATACCATGATAAGGAAGGGTCCACTAGGTCCAAGGAGGAACGGTCGTCTCGTTCCCAACGTCTCCAAATCCTCACATATCCTATACTTCTCCGAAGGCCGTTTCTGCTCACATCTCCCTAGGCCAACTTACTTTTTTCTAGAACGCGACCTATAGCTGCAGAAAAGTGTGTATTGGCTAGTAGATGTGGAATGATGCAAATCACAATGCATTGATGTGAGACAAATGCATGTACCTATATAGGCCACAACCTCAACTATACATGGAAAGAGGTGGATCCGTCATAAATACAGAAGATACATGTACAGATATACACATATCTCAACATATCTCAACAGTAGAGATTGATAAAGCCTGGCTGATAAACATATAATTAATATATATAGGCATCCTACGACGGCATGAGTTCAAAGTAGTTGATCAGCCTAATATTGTTTCGCATTGATCGCATGCATAATTTGACAAAGAGAGTAAGTAATATATATATAGGCATCCCACATAGGCATGTGTTCGAAGTAGTTGATCAGCCTAATATTATTTCGCATTGATCGCATGCATAATTTGACAAAGAGAGGAGCGATAACGTACACTTCTAACTTGAATGATTTGCAGTGTAACTCTATAGGTTTGAGTGATAGATGATCTTCCTCGCCAAGTAAAAGGTGAAAACTGAATCATGTTGGTGTGAGAGAACGGCCGCTGCTGTCGCGGGATCACCATACGCAACCTTGCTTTACTGAAAGCACCCACAGTGTTTTCGAATCAAGGTTTAAAATAACATGGTATTTTTTCGTTAATAACGCGTTATAACATATCTGGACAGTCCACAGTAAATTTAAGTATTTTTTCTCACTATGACATTATTTACGAAATAATATGTTATATCGTGCTAAAACGTCATATTTGGCGGGCTATTTTTTCCAGCCCACTTTCACAAGAGTCTGATTTTTCATCCTTAAGAAATGATGATTTTTTTTTTTGTTTATCGCGGTGATGAACGATCAATCTGTTGGCTTCTTTTCTAAGTCGGAAGATAATATCGTTAATACTGGTGAATTCTTAATAAATAATTTATACTACGTTGATGTCTCGTGGAGTGTTGATGTTAGGCTTCTAATAAATTGGAGAACTATTTTTGTAAGTGGTTATGTATGCATAAATCTGTCACTTTTGGACGAAAATCCTTTATTTTTAAGCTATATCTTGTATATTTTCAAAATGATATTTGACATATAGCATGCTATTACCATGATATATATAGCGTCCGTAGCGTTTGGAAGAAGTCGCCACTATTTTGTTTAGCACGCTATTTTAAACCTTGTTTCATATACAACTCGGCATTTCTTTGTTCACCTCTCCGCTGCTGCTTGCCGTTCACCAGCGTGTGTTATGGGTAGGATGATGTCTCGCTGCGCTGCTGAAGACCTAGTTCTTGATTTTCCTATTACACAAGTCGAAGCACTTCCATGGCAACCACCGTCCAGCTCCTTCCATGGAAATCGCCCAAAGATAACTGCAGTTCTCTATGAATCATGCCATTACGTTTATCACAGGGAATAGAATACTATTAGGTATTAGCTAGAAACACTTAAAAAACTTTACCTGTCTAAACCTGCAGCTTGTGACTGGGAGTTTTATGACCTAATTCAGGAGACCCACGGAACAATCAAGTTTTATAAAAACAAGTATAGAATGGCCTGAGTGAGCCATGGGGACAACATGCATGGGGTGGTAAGAAATGATTCAATTCTTCCAAATAATCTAGGGTGTTAACTATTTTAAAACTTCAGATGTAAAAACGTCTAATAAAAAATCGAAAAGATAAGCCATTCAAGGTAGCATGATCCAACAATAATGCATCTCTACACCTTGTTATGTCCCTTCGAAGAATGCTACGTCTAATCAAGTAAAAATAATATCCAGTATTAAAATTCCCTATAATTTAAAAGATATCAATTAAAATCTCCATGTAGCTTTTTTCTCGAGGCAATGTCTTCCTATCTAAGGATTCATGTGAACTGTCTTAAATTTTGTTATGTAAGGCAATAATTCTAAGTGCTTGCCTGGATTGCTAAATTTATTCACATGGCTTTCTGCGCTTCTATGAAATTACGTTTTATATGAATTCGGGAAAAAGATTGGAGCCAGCTTTCAGCTATTAGAGTTCACCTTTTTGATCTCTTCTTTATTTTTAACTTGAAGGAATAATTTATTTACTATCAACGTATCTACCTGTAAATTTGTTTGGCGGTAGCAACACACGGGTATTTATGCTATTTATCATAAAGTATCTATTTTCATGTCTAAGAAATCTTGCACAAGGGCCGTTCCGCGAGCAGTCTTTGACCACTTCTCAAGCAATAACTATAAAAATCTTAATTTGTTTCTACAGATTCAGACAACCTCGTGGTTGAGCTAGGGAGGCGACAGCGGTGGCGAAAAAACTACACACCTTCGCAGAACCCGCAGAGGCTCACCGCCGGAGGATCCGGACAGACCTGGGGCGGCGCGTCAAGCTGTAGAATATTTGGACAATCCTTGACGAGGATTTGGGAGAGTTCGACCTAGTATAATTCTTCCTCTGTCCGAGGTATCACAACAAATCAGGGTGCAGCATGCAAAATTTACAGAAGGTCACCGACCTACGAATCTACGATCCTGTACATCAAATGCCAGTAAACACCCAAGCTGTCTTCGAATCGAGTAGCTCCCAGACGGGATGTAGCACTTGATATTTCCTCCAGCGCACCAAATTAATGAGCCAATGATCACCTCGACGGTCGCCAAGAAAAAATCATCACATGACCGTCAGACAGCACGCCATGCTGCGGATCCACCTGCCAGCACGTCTTTTCCATCGCGTAGGCTAGGCGAACGGTTGATCGTCTTTTCGTGGCAAACGTCTTGCCGATCTGTCTCATTAGTCAGACGAGCTTTTCTACTCTGCTAGTTCTTCAGAGTCCCCACCGGGCAGCAGTCAAAAAGCCAGTGGATACTACGATAAGAAAGGTACATTAGGTCCACAGACGAATGGTCGTCTCGTTCCCAATGTCTCTAATTCCGCACATACAGTATCTCATACTTCTCTGAAGGCTGTTTCTGCTCTCATCTCTCTAAGCCAGCAACTTACGATTTTTTCTAGAACGCGACCTATAGCTGCAGAAAAGTGTGTATTGTCTAGTAGAACTTGATAAGGCATGGCTGATAAACATAGAATAGGAGTTATATATAGGCATCCCACGCAAGGATTGTCTCATGAGTTCAAAGTAGTTGAGCCTAATATTATTTTGCATTAATCGCATGCATAACTTGACAAAGAGAGGAATAATAACGTACGCTTCTAACTTAAATGATTGGCAGTGTACTCTATAGGTTTCGGTGATAGATGATCTTCCTCGCCAAGTAAAAGGTGAAAACTTCATCATGTTGGTGTGAGAAGGGCCGCTGCTGTCGCGGGATCACCATACGGGAACCCTACTTTACTGAAAGCACCCATAGCGTTTTCAAATACAGCTCGGCATTAGCTGGTTACTGTGCAGTAGCTGAAGTGGAAGACACATAGTTGCTCTTGTCATCTTTTCTTCAGCTAGTTTGACCATACCAGCGACCGGGATTTTGTTCGCGCTGTCAACTATTCCTTTGTGACCAGTGTTTTCTTCATGCCACCGTTTTCCGACAGCAACAAGAAATCTTCATCGCATATGGGCTTTTCCTAGTGTTTTATTCTTAAGTATAGCTATGGTATTATCCATTTAATTGTCTATTCAACAAATAAATGGAAGTTCTATCTATCAGTACCTATGGTCTTGGACCGTCAATAATGATTTTTCCTTAGAATTTGGATACTTGATTGACCCACTTACTTCTATTATGTTAATACTAATTACTACGGTAGGAATCCTGGTTCTTATTTATAGTGATGGTTATATGTCTCACGATGAAGGATATTTGAGATTTTTTGTTTATATAAGTTTTTTTCACTACTTCTATGTTGGGATTGGTTACTACCTCCAATTTGAGACAATTTTTTTTTGGGAACTAGTGGGAATGTGTTGGTTTGTTCTTTATTTTTCTTCTTGGCATCGGATTATTTGGTTATTACTACCGGCTACACAATAGTTGCCTTTCCTTGAAACGGAGGTACGATGTCGGGCTACTGGCTACACAATAGTTGCCTTTCATTGAGTAGGATGTCGGGCTCTATTGTTCTTGGTATGAGTGGTTAGCATTCATGTGGCCACCAATGAGGCATGTCTCCTTCAGATGTCATCTACTCTGTCCAAGGCGTGGTAGCCCCTCAGGCTTTGGGCAAGAAAGGCATGGTAGGTCTATATAATGATTTCTGGCGAACGCATGAACGCATGATCTTCAGGATATTCGAAAGTTCAAACTGAGGCTCACAATTGCATTAGATGAGACACGCGGAAAACTTTGTCAATGTATACGGGGTTTCACTAAGGTAGCACATGGGTGCACTTGTTATCTTCGGGTGGCAGTCCTGCTGACGGTGTGGACTAACAAGATGGGCCTGCAAACCAATCATCATGCGTCTTCTCGATCTGACTGCCCTTCGGGTAGGAAAACATGTGGATACCGATTGAGTTTGATATCTGGTTCAATTATCCGAAGCAGCAATGGTCGTCTCCTTCCTAATGTCTCCCACTCTAAAATGATTTTTCTCATGTTTCTCTCCTGAGCAGTCTTCTCTCATCTCTGAAGATCAACTAGTCCTTTGTATTTCCGTTATTTACGACCTAGTGGACATCACCAGAAAATTATGTTCTTACTAGTAGAGACTCTACAGCTTCACCGTCCAGGAGTGATATATATGCACACACAAGACTATCTGCATGGCTTGAAAGTTTGTTGGGCATAATAATATTTCACATTGATTTTTTCATCTATACTTGCTAAAGAGGTGAGATGATCAAATTAACCATGGAGCTCAATTAACATGTCTTGCACATGTTGGTTTCTCTCCGTAGCATAGTAACAAACGGTAGATTGTCTAACCATACATTATTTCTATAAAGATTAGAGAGCATGCACACACACGAATACCGGTGATAAACTCTCCAAAATGATTAAATTGTTCAAGTGAATAATATTGAAATTCTTCCTAACAAAATTCGGAAGGAGTGGAATGTATCAGCAAGGTTGACCAAAAGTACTAGATTGCTAAAAATCATTTGACTAGGATTATCTTATGTCTCAGCCAATCGTTCCAGCTGTCCGATCATGTTCTCTCACAATAGCTCTTCCTTGCGGCCATGGTGGACACGGGGGTATTACTCTGGGCCCTTTGCGGCAACGATGCGGGATGGGATTTTGGTACAAGATGACAGCCTTCTTTTCCTTTTCCTCATATTTTTGTGCTTGTTTTTTTTTGTGTTTAAATGTCTGTGTGTGGGCTCTTCTTGAAACTAAACAGAGACATTACCGTTTCGTTCTAGAGGATGGAAAGAAAAATACAGAGCATTACACTTCCTAAAAAAATATGTAACTCTAACAACTTCTTGATATGAGTTGTACTTTTCTTAAGAAATGTGAAACTCTAGCCAGTTGTCATATGAATTGCACTTTTCTCAAACATTGCTAAACTCTAATATTTTTTATGTGAGTTGCACTTTTCTCAACAAATGTGCAACTCTGTCTGATTCTTTTTACGAACTCTAACCAGTTTTTGATATGGGTTGCACTTTTCTCAAGAAATGTGTAACTCTCTCCAAATTTTCATATGAGTTGCACTTTGTTCAAGAAATGTGTAACTCTGTGCATTTTCGATATGAGTATCATTTTTCTGAAAAAATATGCAACTCTAAGGGGTTTGTCATATGAGTTGCACTTTTTGCAAGAAATATTCAACTCTAAGCATTTTTTATGTGAGTTGCCCTTTACTCGGAAAGTGTGCTAAGTCTGTTTAGTTTTTTATACGAGTTGCAACTCTAACATGTTTTTCATACGAGTTGCAACTCTATCCTTTTTTTGATACGAGTTGTACTTTTATCAAGAAATGTGCAACTCTATTCGGTTTTTATATGAGTTGCAATTTTTTTCAACAGATGTGCAGCTTTTCATGGTTCTATGACACAAGTTGCACTTTTCCCAAAAAAATGTGCAACTCTATTAGTTTTTTTGTACGAGTTGTGATTTTGTGAAAAAAAATTGTTAAATCTAACTAGACTTTTTTTTGATACAGTTAGAAAATAACAAGTCCAATCGCCTTTTTCTTGCGATTTGCATTTTTCTTAATAAATGTGTTACTCTAACCAGTTTTCAGTTTTTCATAGGAGTTGCACACTTCCAACGATTATGAACTACCTTTTTTTCTTTTTTTTCTTGCGCAATTATAATTCTTCTAAGGTAAGTGTGTTCATACATGAGGTGCTAAGTTAATTAAGCTAGTAGCGAACAACACACTTTGCAAACAAAAAGGTTGTACATGATGCATGTGGGTGTCTCCGATGCCTTTCGAATCTCCTATGGGCATGACGGACAAAGTATCTAGTAGGCCTACAGAAACTAGAGCTTTGCTATTTTGTTCAGAGGCCAAAGGAAACACAAATACAAGGACACAAGCAGAGCGCCAAGTTGTCCGCACGGTGGAGCTACCTACACCATTGATTGACTAATATTTTAGTTATTCTCAGTCGAATGCTTCCTAGGCGGATCCTAAAAATAAACAAAATAACTTCATATTTGTCAGAGAGGAACATTTGAGTAAATGATACATTGCACAATTTATTTTCATAATAGGAAAACAAGAGCTTGGACATAATAGAAAATGTATTATGCAGTACAAATTATGTTTGCAAAATTAATAGCACTATTTAGTTACTGCGGCAAATGCATGTGTAATCACCAAACTATAGTTTATTTTTCCTTAATTAGTCCAAACAACGCAAGAACCTCCAGATATACCCACAATAGTCCATCAACGGGCCTCTCATCAGTTAGCAAGATCCAAAAATCATTGCCTTTTAACTTTCTAAACAGTTGCATTCTAACAACGGAAAATCAATTGAAGGCTTTAGATGCCTCTTTGTTCCCATAACATCAATTAGCAACAAACTAACAAAGATTAAATTGTTTAATATCTTTATTTTCATCAAGAATTTGATTTAACACATCGAATGCAAATGGTTATATGTTGTATGGATTATAGTGGCCTATATAGGTGATAGATTCAAGCCTAAATTATACATAAAAAGACAAATGTACTGCATAAGCTCTCAATGTTCAAGAAACAGTAGAAAACAAAACCAGAGTTCTTATGTACCTCTGCAACTTCCGATTTGAAATTGAAAATTTTAAACTATTATTCGTATTAGTATGATTTTGTTTTAATTTCAGATTTGCATCTCATTATGAATTAAGTACAAAGATTACGTGTCAAATATCTTGATGTGCACGGAACACATGTCACGAATCATGTGACAAGAAAAATATTTTCTTAGCGCCTTTATGCATATTTTTATTTTCCATGTTTAATTTGGTAAGCATATTTTATGGTGCATTTTACTATAAGAATTTTTTTACATTTATTTATAAATCCAAAATTTCCATAACTCTTTAAGAGATATAATCAATAAAGGAGAAGAATCCCTTAACAAACTTTGTGGTTGATCCACAAATTTATCTTAATAGGACCAGTTAGTATGTTAACTCCCGTTTTATAATATCCTTACTAATTAGTATTCAATTAGCTGACTCCTTTCTACTTCATCTTTGTTTCTCACGTTTCTTACAGTTTAATCGAGAATTTAGGTAAGCAGTTTTGGCACCAACTGTACTGAAACATTTAGGGGAGGACATGAATGTGTACGAAGACAAGAACATGAAACATTTTTTAATCATCTGTGTGTGTTAAAGCATGGGATAACATATTGCAAATAAAGAGTTACAGTTTCTTCGCCATGGACTTTGACGCAAGCTTATGTGCCGTGACTAGGTCATGGCATATTGTACGTGTATTACTTTGAGTTATAGGTATGTGATACATGCAGACTTTCCGTTGAGATAATTGTACTTTTTTATTGAAAATGAACATGGCTCAAGTAAATGATTATAGCTACAAGAATACTTTTATGGTGTAGTACCTATTAAAATATGAACTTTTATTTTCTGTATTAGTGAAACAATGTTCGTGTAAAACATACTACTGAATGGACACCGATTACTGAATGAAAAATACCCTTAAGAAAAATATCCTTGCATATAGTGAGTGAAGTGTTGGGAGTTTTGTGTAAGACATGCGCCGCAAGCTGTGAACCGGAAACTGGGGGAGTGTGTGATGGGGGCACGTCTGTTTCTTTAGGTGTTCTAGTTAATCTATAATTCTGTTGTACTAAAGGGTTCGGTTTATTTTAATTTGTTATTGAAATTTAAATGTTTCCTAATTTTTACTACGTACGTATTCAAAGTGGCACAATGTACAACTCCCCCAGCCTGCAAACAAGTGACATATAAACTTAGTCAAAAGACCAGTGCCGAAGTGATCAGACCTTTATGCTTAATTAATCAATGGCTACTAAGGACATTTCATTTGAAGGAATGTTAACACGGTTGTAGACTGGTACATGTCTCAATTACGGAAATATTAGCATACACGTTTGTCGTTCTTGCTTGTTCGGTTTGTTCCTTTTTTTTTTGAAAACACAAGATGGGGTCATCGACCCCAGCGGAGCATTTTCATTGAACCACACATGGCAGGTACAAATTACAGCAGAGTCCCTTATCGTCTCTTGCCCTAACTAACCAGCTATTTGAAGAAGAGACCCTACAAATTACATAAAGCACCCTGGAAAGAAAAGGAGAAAAGCAATCCAGTGCCTGGGTGCCTCTGCCACCACACGCCGGCAAGCTCGAGGCGTCACCGCCGAGCTCAGAGAGCTGTATGCCCGAAATCCCTGCTCCGGCGAGGAGATCCCGCTGCTGGCAACCTCCAGGAGGCCGGGGACAAACCACTTGGACTCCCAAAGGCGTCGAGCACCAGCAGAAAGAACGAAGGGCCTCCAAAACGGAGGTTGAGGATGGGTCACCTTGTTGACCGAGGATCACGGCGACAATCATGGTCACCGCGTATTGCGCTCGTCGGAGAAGAGATCTTGCTCCAGGACGCTCTCCCGTCGATCTGTAAAGTACGGCTTTAGAGAGGATCTCCTCCTCTTTCCCACCTCCCCGGTGGCCATGAGAAGTAAGATCCAGCCCAGATTCGGCCAGATCAAGAGGAAAGCAGATGAGCTTTATTTGGGGGGTCGTTGCAGCGCCGCCGCCGTCCGCCTCTGGCTCCCACCATGGGAGCGCCACGCACCGCGCCGACACCACCACAGGCCACCGGGAGCAGCCCGAGCTCCACCATGGCCAAAACCCCATGGGCATGGCGCCATTCTCCACATGGGTAGCATCTAAAACTAGGCTAGATCTGTAACTATACCTACTTCTACCTACTCCGGCACCCATCTTTGACCTACTCCGGCCGGCTATTCCGGCGGAGAGGGCCTCAGATCGGCCCGGCCGACGGGGGTCGACCCTCAAGGTCCTGTAGCGGAGTGAGAGAGGGGAAGCCAAGTTTCTGGATGGATTTGTTCCTTAACCTCTATAACTAAGATAATGGATTTGTACTAGAAAGATCACACGGCATGTGTAGTGAAACCTCGAATGGCCCATCTAGTTCCATGCTATATTTGTTACGAGCTTGGTACTGTCAGATGTGAGAGACACGGAAAAGTTTGTCTACATATAAGGGGATTGAACAAAAATTAGCACTTGGGCAACTCCGTCTGAACGTGAGGATTAATGCGGCGGGCTGAAAGTGCATGGAGCCCCCATGTGTGGTTTTGGTAATTAATGACAATCCCTATGGACTAATGTTTGCATTGAGTTATATTTGTAGGTGTTGTCCATAGGCAATGTTTGAACCATATGTTGGCTTCAAGGTTGCAATAAGAAGAAATTGATGAAGGATATCAAGTGTCAAGTATGTCTTGAAGATGAAGATGAAGTGAGCCCTCAAGTTACTTCAAGACATCAACATGAAGAAATGAAGTGCAAGTTCAAGATGAGCCAACTTGAAGAGATCATATGCTTAAAGCTTTATATGAAGATATAAAGTGCAAGTTCAAGATGAGCCATCTCAAAGAGATCCTTTACTTGACTCTTGCCATCCATATGGTGATCATGGATATGTGAAGATGTGCCAAATAAGAAGCTCTCCCATGGTGGATTATGGGGGAGCAATCCACAAGACTTAGTCAAGCAAGCACAATCAAGAAAGACGTTCCATCTTGTTGAGGTCAAGATCGTCATCATCGAGCTCAAGTGGAATGCGCAAGTATAAGGTTTGCTCTTGATAGGGTTTCTTTCTCACCGGTCTCATAGTGTAGTTGGAGACCGGTTTATAGTTTAGTTGCCGTACTATCAAGAGGGCTCTCGAGTGAGTAACTCGATCGTATCGTTCGGAGAGAGCTCAAACCTTTGCATCCTTGCATCATCTTTCTTGGTTATTATTTGGATCTTATCCATGTGATGATTTAGAGCTTGTGCTTATTCTCATGACAAGCTCTAGTTCATCAAGAATTGTTTTTGCACGGGCAACTTGTTGCATTTTCAAAATTGGAGGTTTTACCGGTATGTCTTTTTTAGATAGGTCAAACCTTTCATCATTTTTTTCTATCCTCCCTTGTTGGACTATGATGGTTTCCTGCATGATCTTGTAGAGATTGTTCCTAGCTTTAAAACAAGCCCAAGATCATCAAAATCGGAGTCCGGATGCTAAAGTTATGCCCGTTTCAGTTTGATGTTTCTGCCAGTTTTCAGGGGGCGGATATTCCGGCCCAAGTTTGGGGCGGATAATCCGGCCCCCCAGAAAAATCCGGTTTTTGGACAAATCCGGGCAAATATCCGGCCAAAGGTCCGGCCCCCATCCAGGGGCATGTTTTCTCATGGTCCTTAGCCGTTTTTCGGGCCCGGATATTTTGCAAATATCCGGCCCGGAAAATCCGGCCTGAGCTGACCCAAACGGTCATATTTCGATGGGAGGGGGTATTTAAGCCCCCCTTCTTCCTCCTTGGGCAGCTACCTCTTCCCCTTTGTGCTCTCCACCATTGTTGACCTTGAGAGCTTCCCTTTCCCTCTACTCCTCCCATGCTTCTTGAATCTCTTTGAGGGAAAAGGAAGAGGAGATCTAGATCTACATTCCTACCAATCAAATCCCTCTCTTTGTGAGGGGAATCCACTAGATCTAGATCTTGGAGAAATTTGGTGTTCCTCCTCTTATTTGTTCTTCCTCTCTTATTCCCCCAATAGCTTTTGTAGCTTTGTTGGAATTTGAGAGAGAAGGACTTGAGCATCTTTGTGGTGTTCTTGCCATTGCATTTGGTGCATCGGTTTGAGTTCTCCACGGTGATTCGTGGTGGTGAAAGCAAGAAGGTTGTTACTCTTGGGTTCTTGGAACCCTAGACGGATTCTACGCCTTTGTGGCGATTTGTTGGGAGCCTCCAATTAAGTTGTGGATGTGTGCCCCAATCTTTGTGTAAGGCCCGGTTTCCGCCTCGAAGGAAATCCCTTAGTGGAACCGTGACCTAGGCCTTTGTGGCGAGGGTCACCGGAGATTTAGGTGAGGCGCCTTCGTGGCGTTCGGTGTGTGGTGTGAGTACCGCATCTTGGGGTGAGGCCTTTGTGGCGTTGGTGTGCATCGAGCAACCACACCTCAAGGTGAGCCTCTTGTGGCGTTCGGGAGCACTAAGCAACCGCACCTCTCCACCGGAGATTAGCACTCGCAAGAGTGTGAACTCCGGGATAAATCATCGTCTCCCGCGTGCCTCGGTTATCTCTATACCCGAGCTCTTTACTTATGCACTTTACCTTGTGATAGCCATCGTGCTTGAAGTTATATATATCTTGCTATCACATACTTGCTTGTCTTGCTTAGCATAAGTTGTTGGTGCACATAGGTGAACCATAGTTTATAGGCTTTGGGCTTGACAAAGTCAACGCTAGTTTTATTCCGCATTTGTTAAGCTCATCTCGTAAAAGTTTTAAATCGCCTATTCACCCCCCTCTAGGCGACATCCGTGTCCTTTCAATTGGTATCAGAGCAAGGTCTCTCATTCTTAGGCTTCACCGCCTTGAGAGTAAAGATGTCGGCTAGAGGATTAGTGCACGATAACACTCTTATATTAGATGGCACAAATTATGATGTTTGGAAAATTTGCATGCTTAGTCATTTTCGGGACATTGACCCTCATATGGAGAAAATTGTAGATATAGGTTTTTCTCCTCCTATGGATTCACAAAATCTATCGTTAGAGGATGAGAAAAATTTATATCTCAATTCTCAAGCTTCTTATGTTCTTATGAATGCTTTGAGAGATGTAGGTCTTTTTCCATACTTGCCTTTTTGGAGCGCTCATGAGTTATGGACAAAGATTCAAGATAAATATGATGTGTCCAATATTATTGAGGATGATAGTATTGCTTCCACTTCCGGCCGTGATGAATTCTCATCTTCATCCACTTCCGGCCGTGATGAATTCTCATCTTCATCCACTTCACCAAAGTGTGTCAAGACACAAGGTAATGATATGGTGAGTGGTGATGAAAATTGCAATGTTGATATTGAGCTTACTATTGATGATTCTTCATCTCTATCTCATTGCAATGCTTCATCTACGGACTCAAACACATCTAGCACTAGAAATGATTTACATGCTTGTGTTGATAGTCTTTGCATATCATGTGTAAGTTGCTTGAATAAATCTAATGATGATATGCTTGCATTGTCTTGTGGCCATAATAAAAATGCTTCTATTTCCTCTAGTTGTTGTGTGTCTAACAATGTAGAGGAAACCAAAGATTCTATTGGTCAAGACAAGATCTTGAAAGGAGCCTCAAGTAACTCCTCATCTTTATCTCACGGTCCTCATATATGCCTTATGGCCAAGGGTTCCACGGTACCTCCTACCATGGAACCTAATATGTCTCGTGGTGATAAGGATGAGGATGAATATGAAGAAGAGGATTGGGTTGTCTCTCTACGCGATAAGGGTAAGAGCGTATTCAAGGTTATTTGCAAAGATAAAATTGCTAGCACTCACTTCTTTGAAATCTTGACTACCGCTATTGAGAGCCAAAAACTTATTTGGATGCATGAGAACACCATTGATAAAAAGGGTGCTCTTGAACGAGAGTATGCCGATGATGTAGCATCATTAAAAAATGAACTTGAAGAAGAACAAACCATCAAGGAAGCTCTTGAGGAGACCTTTGCTCTAGAATTGTCTAGAGAAAAGGAAAACCATGATAGAGCTCTTGAGATGGCAAATGAACTAAAGCTAAAAAATGATAAGCTTGTGTTTGTTAATGCTAAACTCCTTGAGGATTTTGAGCAACTCAAAAAGGGCTCAAGGGTCATTGAGAGTGCGCTCGCCAAACTCACCGAGTCGCATGAGCAACTTAAAGCTTCTTATCTAAAAGAGCATGCCAACTTGCCTTCTCCTATTACTACTAATATTGATGCTTGTGCTACTAACTCTACTTCTTGTGAAGCATCTATCTTGAAGGAGAATGTTGAGCTAAGGGCTCAACTTGAGTTGCTAACTTGCAATTATGGGAAATTGGAAGAAAATCATGGAAAGCTTTCTCGCTCCCATGAGGATCTTCTAGCCTCTCATGATAGGCTAAAGTTAGCTCATGAGGCTATCATATTTAAGGCAACACCTTGTGAGCCTCATGTGGATACTAGCACTACTACTCAAAATGCTATATTTCCATGTGCTAGTCCTAGTAATTCATCCACTCATAATATTGCTAAATCTTGTGATGAATTATCTTCCTTGCCTTGTTGCTCTAACAATGAAGATTCTACTTCCTCTAGTACTTGTGTTGTTACTAACCATGTAGAGGAAATCAAAGAGCTCAAGGCCCAAGTCACTTCTTTAAAGAATGACTTGGTAAAGGGTCATGAAGGGAAATGCAAACTTGACACGATGTTGAGTATGCAACAATCCCCCAATGACAAGAGTGGACTTGGATTCAAATCCAACAACAAGAACAAGTCCAAGAACAACAACAAGAAGAAGGGCCAAGTACAAGTCAAAGACCCGGCCAAGATTGTTTGCTTCAAGTGCAATATTGAAGGGCACCATGTTAGATCTTGCCCTTTGAAGAAGAAGCAAAAAGGGAAGCGGCCTCAAGCTCAAACTTACATTCAACCTCAAGTTGAAGAAATGCCACTTCCCAAGAAGAAACAAGCCAATACTCCCATTGTGGAGAAACCTAGTGAGAAGAAGGAGAAGAAAAGAACTTGCTACATATGCCGTGAGAAGGGCCACATCTCCTCCTTGTGCACTATTGGTACCTCATCCAACTCTATCACCATTGATGATGTTTATTCTCTTCGTAAGGATGAGGGTGGCAATGTGTTTGCCAAATATGTTGGTGCTCAAAGTGGTGTCAAGAAAGGAACCATTTGGGTTGCCAAGCCTATTGTGACTAACCTCTTAGGACCCAACTTAGTTGGGGACCAATGATACGTCCAAAACGTATCTACTTTCCCGAACACTTTTGCTATTGTTTTGCCTCTAATTTGTGTATTTTGGATACAACTAACACGGACTAACGCTGTTTTCAGAACTGCTCTGGTGTCTCGTTTTTGTGCAGAAATCCAACTTTCGGGAAAATCCTCGGAATTTATGCAGAAGGCCCTATTTTCCCAGAATACTGACGGAGCCAGAAGGACAAGTGAGGTGGAGGCCCGAGGGACCCACACCATAAGGCGGCGCGGCCTAGGGGGGCCCGCGCGGCCCTATGGTGTGGCCCCCTCGGCTGGCCTCCGACGCCCTCCTTCGGACTACTTATCGGGTTCGACCTAAAACGCACGGGGAGAAGTCGAAGTCGCCAGAAACCCTCCAGAGAGCCGCCACATCGCGAAACTCCGTCTCGGGAGCCAGAAGTCTCCGTTCTGGCACTCCGCCGGGACGGGGAATTGGAGGATATCTTCACCGCCATCACCGCCAACGCCTCTCCATCGACCAGCCATGTTTCCCACATCCATGTGTGAGTAATTCCCCCGCTGTAGGCTGAAGGGGATGGTAGGGATTGGATGAGATTGGTCATGTAATAGTCATAAGATTGTTAGGGCATAGTGCCTAGTATCCGTAGATGTCACTTTTATGATATTGTTGCAACTTGTTATGCTTAATGCTTGTCACTAGGGCCCGAGTGCCATGATCTCAGATCTGAACATGTTATTGATTCATGAAGATATTCGTTGTTTATGATCTTACCTGCAAGTTGTATACACATGTCGCTATCCGGAACCAATGGCCCCGAAGTGACAGAAATCGGGACAACCGGAGGGGATGGTAGCGATGTGAGGATCACATGTGTTCACGGAGTGTTAATGCTTTGCTCCGGTACTCTATTAAAAGGAGTACCTTAATATCCAGTAGTTTCCCTAGAGGCCCGGCTGCCACCGGCTGGTAGGACAAAAGATGTTGTGCAAGTTTCTCATTGCGAGCACGTACGACTAAATATGGAACACATGCCTATTGATTGATTAGTACTTGGATACCGTTTTATTATTATCTGCAAATGCCCCTGCTTTGATTGTTACATGAGTTTCTCTCATCCATGCAACGCCCGTTAATCCGTCCCTGTGCCTACAGTATTTTAATCCTGCTGTTTACTATAATCACTACTGCTGTCTTTATTTCACCGCTGCTGTTATTTCACTATTCCTACTGCTATAAAACTGTTGCTACGATAAACTCTTGCGAGCAAGTCTGTTTCCAGGTGCAGCTGAATTGACAACTCCGCTGTTAAGGCTTACAAGTATTCTTTGTCTCCCCTTGTGTCGAATCAATAAATTGGGTAATACTTCCCTCGAAGACTGTTGCGATCCCCTATACTTGTGGGTCATCAAGACTATTTTCTGGCGCCGTTGCCGGGGAGCATAGCTTTATTTGGAAGTTCACTTGGATTGATATTGTTCGCTGCAAATTCTCCATCATGGGTAAACCTCGCGATACTAAGATCGCCATATTACCATCCACTACAAGAAAAGGTACAACTCTTAGTACCTCTGCTGCTCTTGATTCACCATCTGTGATAAGTAAACTTGTTTCACCACCACAAGCTTCAAATGCTGGTACTTCTGCTGAATCTGAAAATTCCTCTCATAATTGTGATGATGCTTCTGCTGTGCTTGATAATGATGGTTCGTTAGGATCTTTTCTAGATGCTACAATTGCTAAGTCTAGACAAATTGAAAATACTGAAACTCCTAATGAAAATGCTGCTACACCTGTTAATTCACCTGAGTCTGTTGAATATTCTAGTGATGATCTTGATGAAGATTATGTAGAGCTTGATGATGATTTTATTGAAAAATGCAATGCTACTACTGATGCAAGAAAAATTAAAAAGTTGCTTGCAGAACATGCTGTTAGATATAAACTATCTCCTGATCCTAAATTTGCCACATCTCCTATAAACATTAGGGATAAAGATTATGATTTTTCTCTTGATTTATCTCATATAGCTATTGTTGAGAAAACACCCTTTTGTGGTACTGAAAAAGAAAGTGTTGTTGAACACATGACTGAGTTATCTACTCTTAGTGGCTTGTTTTCTGATGATATTAAGATGCGTACTTATTTTGTCGCTAAAATTTTTCCTTTCTCATTAAAGGATGATGCTAAAACTTGGTATAATAATTTGCCTCCTGGTTCTATTAAAAGTCCAAAAGAATTGCTTGATGTTTTCTTCCGGAAATACTTTCCTGCTAGTGCTCAACATGCTGCTTTGCAGAGAATTTATAATTTTGACCAGGAAGATGGAGAGAAATTGCCTGAGGCTTGGGCGAGATTTTGCTCTCTTATTAGAGCTCAGCCTGACCATGATTTGGAAAAGCATGATTTACTTGATATATTTTATAGTGGACTAACCATTGAGTCTAGGGCATACCTGGATAGTTGTGCTGGTTGTGTTTTCAGGAAAAGAACTCCAGACGACGCTGAAGAATTATTGGCTAAAATAGGCCGGAATCATGATGATTGGTCTACAATTGAACCAACCCCGACACCAATAGTGAAGAAGAGGGGTATGATTAAATTAAATGATGAAGATATGAGGGAAGCCAAGAAGTCTCTTAAAGAGAAGGGTATTAAACCTGAAGATGTGAAGAATTTACCTCCTATAGAAGATTTATGTGAGATAATTCCCCCTTCATCCATGATTGAGGTACACTCGCTTCAACGCTTTACTAGGGAAGATATTCCGTATTCAAAACCTCCTGCTCAATGCTTAGATGAATTTGATAATTATATTGTTAAGCAAGAAAACTTTAATATGAGAGTAGAGAATCATTTAATGGAAAATTCTCGAGCTATTAGTGAATTGCATGGTATTGTGGAGAGAACCTCCAATGATGTTAAGATACTTGTTAAACATTTTCAAATGGTTCAAACTCAAATTGATCAACTTACTAAAGTGCAAAATGACTTGTTGGGAAATAATTCTAAAGAAAAACATGCTTATGAAGTAACAACTAGAGGTGGTGTTTCTACCCAGGATCCTCTATATCCTGAAGGGCATCCCAAAAGAGTTGAACAAGATTCTCAACTAATTAAAACTAGTGCTCCATCTAAGAAAAAGAAAAAGAAACATAAGAATGTTGTAGAATCCTCTGAACCTGTTAATGATCCTAATAGTATTTCTATTTCTGATGCTGAAACTGAAAGTGGTAATGAACATGAGGAAGATAATGATAAGAATGATACTCCTGATAAAGAAGAGGTTGAAAAAGAACCTGAAAAGCCTGCTAAAAATAAAAAGTACACTAAAGAAGATTTTATTGCTGAGAAACATGGTAATGAAAGAGAACCTTGGGTTCAAAAGCAAATGCCTTTTCCTGCTAAGAAACTAAAATCAAAGGAGGAGGAACATTATAATAAATTTTGTGATTGGATGAAACCTTTATTTTTGCAAATCCCTTTGACTGATGCTATTAAATTGCCTCCTTATTCAAAGTATATGAAAGATATTGTTACTAACAAAAGGAAAATCCCCAATGAGGAAATTTCTACTATGCTCGCTAATTACTCCTTCAATGGTAAGATTCCAAAGAAGTTGGGCGACCCAGGTATACCTACTATTCCTTGTTCTATTAAGAATAATTATGTTAGAACTGCTCTATGTGATTTGGGAGCGGGAGTTAGTGTAATGCCTTTTTCTCTTTATAAGAGACTTGATTTAGATAAGTTGATACCAACTGATATATCTTTGCAAATGGCTGATAAATCTACTGCTATTCCTGTTGGTTTATGTGTTCCTGTTCAAGTTACTCAACATTGCTTGATATTAACTGATTTTGTTGTGTTGGAAATGCCTGAAGATGATAATATGTCCATTATTCTTGGAAGACCCTTTCTTAATACTGCAGGGGCTGTTATTGATTGCAATAAAGGCATGGTTACTTTCAATGTTGATGATAAGGAACATACTGTCTATTTTCCCAAGAGGATTGATAAAGTATGTGGAGTTAATACAATTTTTAATGTGAAAACTATCAAAGTGGGATCCATTGATTGTCCTATATATGAGCCTAAAGAAGAATATCAAACTCTTGTGATTGGATCCATATCAATTCAATATAAGGTAACATGATTGATTTGAGGTTTATTTCTTCTTATGTCATATAAAATTTATTTGGTAGCAAGACTTGATCAACCTTGTTAACAAGTATATTTTAATGCATAAGAGAGCTAAACAACATTTCTTTCTTTCTTTCTCCCTCCACTTATTTTACTTGTTGTAGCACTTTTTGCAATATGCTTTAGTTGTTTAAGATTTTAGAAATCATTTTCCTGCGCAGTAATCATTAATTTAATACCCAGAAATGTGCATTTTTCGAAGTTCTCTAAAAATTACAAAAATTACACCGTTGGTCCTATTTTTCGACGAGGCACCTGGGAGTACCAGAGAATGACCTGTGGGGCACCAGAGGGTGCCACACCACAGGCCGGCGCGGCCAAGGAGGTGGGCGCGCCACCCTGTGGTGTGGGCCCCTCCTTGCCCCACTACTTCATCTCTTCCTCCCAGCATCTTCTCTCTCCCGAAAAAACTCGCACCAAGTTCCTCTCACTCGTGTTTCTGCTCAAGAACTCGCGATTTTTCGATCTCCTTGCTCAGCCCAGATTTCTGTTTGAAATTTGGCACATTTACTCCTTGGTATGTGACTCCTTTGATTGTCCAATTAGAATTTTGTTTGGTTGAGTATATCTTGAATATTTTGCTGCTGTAGATAACATGTTTAGTGAGCTTGCATGCTTGTTCTAAGTGGAAGAAACTAGTTTTGATGCATGTTTAGTACTCTAGCAAGTTCCTATAGTAGTTCCCTTCAATTATATACCTTGAAATCAAATTTTATAATGGTTGTTGAAAATTTCAGAAGAGGAAGATGAAGAAATTCAAATTTGGAGAATTGTTCAAGAAAGGAACAACCAGCACCGGAGGCCCTCGAGGGCGTCCACTCAGATTAGGCGATCCTACAATGAGGATATCATCGCGCCTAGCTTCGCGCCCGAGGAGGACAATGGGGCTCCTAATGCTTCATCCTTCCCATGTTATGATTTTCTGACAAATGCAGGGATATTGGATGACTTCTTCACCCTTGTCAACAGGGCAGGCTTAGCCACCTACGTGGGAGATGAAAGGGAACAATACTACAGGCTCACCAAAATTTTCGTTGAGAGCTTCAAGTTCCACAACACGCAATACGAGCCGACAGTTGCATTCAAGATCTATGGTAATCCTGTTACTATGGAATTGGAAGAATTTTGTCGTGCATTGGATATTGCCCCTGTAGGTACAGCAAGGAGGATTGATGACAACCCCCGGGACCTGTTGGAGCTCTACCGAGGAATCACCGAGGATGATTGCCGCACCATTCAGCGCGGGAAGATAAGAAACATCCAACTCCCCGCTATTAAATATTTTGCATATTACATTGCTACTAGCATTTTGGGTAGAGAAAATACTAGCAATATCTCTAGCTACCATCTTGCTTTCTTGAATGCTGCACTTACTGGAGAGACATCTTATCATCTTGGTTCTCTTATTGCTCGCCGCCTGTCTAGCAGGGGGCCTATTTTTGGAGGAACTATTGCACTGCGCATTTTAACACATTTAAGACTTCCTCTTGATTCTAATGATGTGCCATTAACCCCTAGGAGACTAGATATTGCTGCTATGAAGAGTCATCATTTTGTTACTACTGACTCCACTATAGATAATATGGTCTATAGAATGTTGTTTGCTGATGGGAATGAGAAGGAAATCCCTCTTCCCCAGCCAGGTTTGTTTAGTATTGACAGGCAATCATGGTCGCTCACTAAGGAGGAGGTGGAGGAACATATGAAGATACAAGAATTCCACCAGCAACATGACTCCGAGAACGCCGAGCCCTCCTACGACTGCACCGTCACATACCCCGATGTTTCCTCCAGCACATACCTGGAACCGGGTCGTTCTTCGTCGTACTACGGAGACACCACTTCATGGGGACCGTGGGAATGAACTCCACTTAGGCCAAAAGCCTAAGATTGGGGGGAGGTATACCGGCATCACTCATTCTTTGCATATTATGGTTGCTGGATACTTGTACATACTTGCTTAGTCTCTTAGAGTGGTTTTCTAATGAGAGGGAGATGATATTTGGGGAAGTGCTGTCCAAAAACAGATTCTGGGCTGTTACCAAAAAAATTCGTACGCACAGCCAGAACGTTATTTTGAGCTGCCAATTTTTGAGCATGTTCCCCAGGTTGTTATCTAACTTTCATTAGTTGAACACTTTTTGGTCTGAGCAATGGAAGATTTTTGTTAATTTCGATTTCTGTACTGCTGTCAGGATTTGGCAGATTTCTGTCATCCTGCTTTTCTGTTTTCTGTTAGTTTGCATTCTTTTGTTTTCACTTTGTTTCTTTCCTAAAACACAAAAAGACCAAAAATATTTCTGTTGTTTATCTTCACCATTTGTTTATTTGGATCTTTGCTCTTATTTTACTTCGTTTGCTATCGTTGGTTTGCTATGAGAAAACCCAAAAAGATTTTGCTTTGTTTGCTTGTTTTCTTTTGTTCTTGTTTCCAATTCGAAAACACCAAAAATATTTGCTGTTCTTCTTTGGTTTGTAAAGTTCATCATGAGTTCAATGGTCTTCGGTGGCTGGAGCGTGGCTTTCATTTCATATTATCCAAGCTACACAAGTGAAAGGCAATAATGACGATCTACGACAATCTGATTGTGGTGAGAGGCTGGTATGAACTCTATTTGTTTTCATTTTTGTACATATACTCATCCATGTGAGCATGCTTAGTTGGTTCATGTGAGGTATATGTTATTTGAGAAAGTCTAGTAGTTCATGATCTCTCATGTTTAGCTCCAATTTATTAATATGAGTAGCATGTCATGGATGTTTGCTTGCATTGTTTTATTCATAAGTAAGTATGGTATTGTGGTATCCTCCTCTGAATAATTCATTTATATCGACTTGGCACATGCTCACGCATGCATATGACTGAACAAAAAGTCAATTAAGCCTCGATGATTTATTGCTTCAGAGTTCTTGTATCACTTTTATGCCTCCGTTAATTTATTTTGCCGCAAGCATGATTATGACAGTTACTGCTCTCTTGATTTGTCGCTCCCTAGTCTTTTGCTAGCCTTCACTTGTACTGAGCGGGAACGCCGCTCGTGCTTCCAAACACCTGAAAACCAAGTTGTTCCAAAGTGTCCACCATAAATACCTATGCATGGCATTTCAAACCATTCCAAGTAAATTCTCATGCGCTACCTTTAAAACTTTCAAAATGCTTCTCAATTTGTGTTAATGTTTCATAGCTCATGAGGAAGTATGTGGTGTTTAGCTTTCAACCTTGTCATTTACTTTTGACGGACTCTCATATGGACTAGTGGCACATCCGCTTATCCAATAATTTTGCAAAAAGAGCTGGCAATGGGATTCCCAGTCCCAATTAATTAACTTAAATAGACACTCCTCCATGGTTTGTGATTGTTGGACGGCACCCGAAGGATTCGGTTAGCCATGGCTTGTGTAAGCAAAGGTTGGGGGGAGTGTCATCATCATAATAAAACTTAAATAAAAAGGCACTCCTTCATGGTATGTGATTGTTGGCAGGCACCCGAGGATTCGGTTAGCCATGGTTTGTGAAAGAAAGGTTGGAAGGAGTGCCACCCAAAAATAAATAAAATGGGAGCCGCTCTTGTGAGTCCGGTTGATGAGGTAGTTAGTGTACCCATTACCATTCATTGACAACAACAAACACCTCTCAAAATAATTTTACTCCTGCTTTACAAATGAAAAGCTCTAGCGCATGTTAATCCCTGCTTCCCTCTGCGAAGGGTCAATCTTTTACTTTTATGTTGTGTCTCCATTCTTTCTTTGAGCACTATCTTGAGAGCACAACTGTCATTCTTAGTATAATATGCTTGTCTCAAAATAAAATTGATTGTGGTATAACTTTGGTGCTTTTATCTTTGACAATCACTACTTCTAGTCTTTCTATGAACTTCAGAGGTGCCTCGGCATTTATGTTTTGCCGATCAAATACGGGCAAGCGAGATACCACTTTATCATATTCTCTTATGAACATTGCAATCCTGCTTATATACATGATTCATGATGCTTATTATTAATTGTTGGTACCTCTCCATGATTGACATAGCTGTTGGATGATCTTATTTGCATGTGTTTCATTATGAACTACTTGAGTATTAGCCATAGCATGAGAATATATACATCATATGAGCAAATGTGTTCGTGAAAGTTCTTTTATCGCTCAGTTGTTAACTGAATTGCTTGAGGACAAGCAATAAGCTAAGCTTGGGGGAGTTGATACGTCCAAAACGTATCTACTTTCCCGAACACTTTTGCTATTGTTTTGCCTCTAATTTGTGTATTTTGGATACAACTAACACGGACTAACGCTGTTTTCAGCTGCCTGGTGTCTCGTTTTTGTGCAGAAATCCAACTTTCGGGAAAATCCTCGGAATTTATGCGAAGGCCCTATTTTCCCAGAATTGACGGAGCCAGAAGGACAAGTGAGGTGGAGGCCCGAGGGCCCCACACCATAAGGCGCGCGGCCTAGGGGGGCCCGCGCGCCCTGTGGTGTGGCCCCCTCGGCCGGCCTCCGACGCCCCCCTTCGGACTACTTATCGGGTTCGACCTAAAAACGCACAGAGAGAAGTCGAAGTCGCCAGAAACCCTCCAGAGAGCCGCCACATCGCGGGAGCCAGAAGTCTCCGTTCTGGCACTCCGCGGGACGGGGAATTGGAGGAGATCTTCACCGCCATCACCGCCAACGCCTCTCCATCGACCAGCCATGTTTCCCCCATCCATGTGTGAGTAATTCCCCCGCTGTAGGCTGAAGGGGATGGTAGGGATTGGATGAGATTGGTCATGTAATAGTCATAAGATTGTTAGGGCATAGTGCCTAGTATCCGTAGATGTCACTTTTATGATATTGTTGCAACTTGTTATGCTTAATGCTTGTCACTAGGGCCCGAGTGCCATGATCTCAGATCTGAACATGTTATTGATTCATGAAGATATTCGTTGTTTATGATCTTACCTGCAAGTTGTATACACATGTCGCTGTCCGGAACCAATGGCCCCGAAGTGACAGAAATCGGGACAACCGGAGGGGATGGTAGCGATGTGAGGATCACATGTGTTCACGGAGTGTTAATGCTTTGCTCCGGTACTCTATTAAAAGAAGTACCTTAATATCCAGTAGTTTCCCTAGAGGCCCGGCTGCCACCGGCTGGTAGGACAAAAGATGTTGTGCAAGTTTCTCATTGCGAGCACGTACGACTAAATATGGAACACATGCCTATTGATTGATTAGTACTTGGATACCGTTTTATTATTATCTGCAAATGCCCTGCTTTGATTGTTACATGAGTTTCTCTCATCCATGCAACGCCCGTTAATCCGTCCCGTGCCTACAGTATTTTAATCCTGCTGTTTACTATAATCACTACTGCTGTCTTTATTTCACCGCTCTTTGTTATTTCACTATTCCTACTGCTATAAAACTGCTGATAAACTCTTGCGAGAAAGTCTGTTTCCAGGTGCAGCTGAATTGACAACTCCGCTGTTAAGGCTTACAAGTATTCTTTGTCTCCCTTGTGTCGAATCAATAAATTGGGTAATACTTCCCTTGAAGACTGTTGCGACCCCTATAGTTGTGGACCAACAATCCAAAACTTGATCAATAGGTGCTTGTTGGAGGGCATTGGAGACTTGGCTACATCATGAAGAATTAAGGGATCTTCATCATTTATATTATCTCAAGCCAAGTCTTTTGATTATCTTGCTACTATCATATATCCAATGTTCCTCCTTGCGGTAACATGTTCTCAACTCATTTATATTGAAAGTTACTCGCCCCTTTGCATGTGTTAGTTTTGTTCCTAGCATGTGTTTGTATATGTTGTGCTTCCTACTTGCTTTTCTTGAGAAATCAAGTCTATGTATGTTGGGTTGCACACCATGTATTTGTGTTTGTGTTGGAGCCACTTTGCATCTTGTTGTATCTTATATGGCTCTTATGAGCGATTAATGGACTATCCCATTTTGGGGGAGTGATATTCCTTTGGGAATTTCATGATCCTAACAATGTGTGTACATGAGGAATATCACTTAGAATTGATATTGCAAGATTATCTAGTCTCTATGTGGTATGTCATCTTCATGAGAAATTCAAATTCCAATGTCCATTAATATCTCTAGTTGGATCTTATTTGCCTCTTGTGAAAATAAATTCATTATCACATTATGGGGGAGTAATAAGCTTTGTGCATATTACAAGCCTAGAAAATGTGAACATTTGAGGTTGTGTCACATAGAATTGATACCGTAAATTATCTCTCTCCTATGTGGCATGTTTGCTCAAACAAGCTCCAATTTGCTTAAATGGCTTCATTGCTAATATCTTTGTGGATCTTATTTGTGAAAGTTCTTCTTGGCATGGTTTTTCACAACGTGTCCCTCAATACATTTTTGGAAAACCATGTGCTTCAAGTCATACTATTAATTGCTTTGCATGTTGGTATGAATACTATTAATTGCTTTGCATGTTGGTATGAATGCTATTAATTGCTTTGCATGTTGGTATGAATACTATTAATTGCCTTGCATGTTGGTATGACTAAATGAAGCTATCAAGAAACTATCTTTGCATGATGGTTAACTCTTATCTTTTACCATATGCTTTGTTTGTTGTAAATATGATCTTATGTATACTTACAAACTACCACCGGGAAATATTTCCTAATACCTCTTGTCCTAGGACAATTGGTAATCAATTATGAGGTAGATATTTATTGATCATATCTACATTGGCTCTTGTATTTATATTGCCTTATTTATTGCCATGAATTTGTTGTGCTTTGACTCCCATGTGTCTTCCTTGCATCTTATGGATCTAAGTTGTCTATTCAAACTTTCTTAGCATTGTTAGAAGATATAGGTAGCGTGATGATCCTAGTTTTGTGCATTTTGTATTCATATAAAAAATCCTTGATAATGCACCAAACTTGGGGGAGCTCTTCTATATTATTAGAATGCTTAACATCTCTTGATCTTTATCAAAAATTTGGTTTTGGGAGACATAAAATTTTCTTTTTGGTACTTTGTGCCATCATAAAAAGTTTCGAGGGTTTGGTTTATTTGTTGGAACCTTGCTCTCTTGGGAGTTGGTTATCTCATTCCTTTGTGTTTAGGTTTAATTAGCTTCTTATAATGAGATAAGTCTTTGGAGTCAATCTTGTGTTGATTTGATTCTTTGATATAATTTGGCCAACCATTGTCTCTTGGTTTATTTGGTGTTTTGTCCAAATTATATCTTTCTTTGGTTCTTGAAAGTATTGTGCATGCATCTTTAATTTATGTCTATCTTATGGCATGTGTTACTTTCTTTGATCCAATATATAGGGTAAACTCCATCAAATCCTAATTTGGCTAAGATGTGCATGAAATTCAATTTCATATCTATATGCACATAGTATTGTGGAGTTTGTCCTATATGTTGTAGTGTGTCTAACTACTTCGGACCCAATTAGTTTGGGGACCTTTTTGTACTTACCTTTGTGTTAGGTACAATGGATATGCATTGGATGCTTGTCTCACTCTTGGGGAGAAGTGGTGACTCAATGGTAACTTGAGGCAAGCTAGGATGGTCAACGAACACATATCTACTACATCCACACCAATGCTATCTCGGTAACAAGTATCTTCTCATGCATCTTTTTCTAGCATCCAACCATGTGGTTGCATCTTGGCATGAATCTCTTTATTTGCAAATATTGTGCTTCTTGCTAAAGTCTTAACGAAACCTCTTTATTGCGAATGTGAGTAATTTGAGATGAGTACATATGTTGGGAAGTATATAAAATCATGCTCATGATTCACCCATCCCATCTATGCCCATCTAGCAATTTTATTGCATATCAATTCCTCAAGGCTCTCACGTGTGTAATATAGATGAAAGTGCAAATTTAGTTATTTCTTTTGGTATCCTCGCTTGTGATACTTGTTGCCTTTCTAAATGCATCTCAACTAACTTCTATCCCTTGTTGATATTTGTGATGTATTTTAGATGTTTGTGGTTGAAGTTCATGAATGTACAATAAGACAAAATTGAGCCTTTGGCCATGCTATTAAGAAAAAATTCTTATTGGTATATTGCATGACTTCATTTTGGGATATCATACTATATTTCTTGAGTATCCATTTTGTGTGTGCATGTTTCTTTGTGGATAAATATCTTTGTGATATTGCTCACTTAGAGAAACTTATACACATAAGAGATGATACATCTCCATTTGATATCTTATTTATTTGTTGCATGTTGATTGGTCATGCTAAGCAATATAATTCATTGAAGACTATGATGATGCTTTTTGCTCATCCTTGTAATAGTCTTATAATATGCTTTATCATGTCTTTCACATATCCTCTTGGTTGAGCCTTTTATTATGGTGCCTCCTACTTTTTGCTCAACCATTTGTTTGTTGCAAGTGTTAAGCTTAATTTTCTATCTATGATCTATTGCAAATGTTTGTGTTTTAAATGGTAATGAGGGAGTAAGGATTCCATGTTATGCATATTGTATTCAAATGCAACATTTTAATTTATGCATGTACCTTGGGGAGCTTCCTCATTCTATTTAAGGCACTATTTTGTGGTGATCATTAGAGTTTGATTCACTTGGTATCTTTTGTTTTGAATGATATTATGGGAGTGATGATTCCATGTTTGTGCACTTTATTCTCCAATGCAATTTGTCTAGTTTTGTGCACAAACCTTGGGGAGCTTCCTCATATTATTTAGAGTAATCTTCTTGATCTTATCATAATATCTATCTTTCTTTTGGTATCTTCTTTGTGGTTCATTTGGTTGCTTGCTTCATTTGTTGAAGCTTCTAGACTTTGTTATCTTTTTGCAATCTTTGATCCTATCTATAGTGTGATTCCTTCCGAATATTCGTCATTGGATACGTGCATTTGATTCCACTCAAATTATGAGAAATGCACACGCTATGGAGGAACTCTCACTATATTGACCTTCTAAATTTTTCACCCATTTCGGCAATTGGTGCCAATGGGGGAGAAGTTTGGAGGGTTTAAGGGAATTTGGTTATGTCTTTGCTTTGTGCTTAAGCATGTGCCTTTATTGCATTGCATCTTGTTGCTTTGCATAGTTGAATATTTAGAGGAAACTCCACTAGGCTTTGAATGCCAATATATGCAATGAAAGTCAAGATCATTCACACATGCATATATTATGGGGGAGTTTTCTCTATATATTCAACTTGTTTGTTACTTAAATTCCTTATATAAACCCTCTCAAAGAGATTGTCATCAATTACCAAAATGGGGGAGATTGAAAGTGCATGGAGCCCCCATGTGTGGTTTTGGTAATTAATGACAATCCCTATGGACTAATGTTTGCATTGAGTTATATTTGTAGGTGTTGTCCATAGGCAATGTTTGAACCATATGTTGGCTTCAAGGTTGCAATAAGAAGAAATTGATGAAGGATATCAAGTGTCAAGTATGTCTTGAAGATGAAGATGAAGTGAGCCCTCAAGTTACTTCAAGACATCAACATGAAGAAATGAAGTGCAAGTTCAAGATGAGCCAACTTGAAGAGATCATATGCTTGAAGCTTGCCATGAAGAAATGAAGTGCAAGTTCAAGATGAGCCATCTCGAAGAGATCCTTTGCTTGACTCTTGCCATCCATATGGTGATCATGGATATGTGAAGATGTGCCGAAGAAGAAGCTCTCCCATGGTGGATTATGGGGGAGCAATCCACAAGACTTCGTCAAGCAAGCACAATCAAGAAAGGCGTTCCATCTTGTTGAGGTCAAGATCGTCATCATCGAGCTCAAGTGGAATGCGCAAGTATAAGGTTTGCTCTTGATAGGGTTTCTTTCTCACCGGTCTCATAGTGTAGTTGGAGACCGGTTTATAGTTTAGTTGCCGTACTATCAAGAGGGCTCTCGAGTGAGTAACTCGATCGTATCGTTCGGAGAGAGCTCAAACCTTTGCATCCTTGCATCATCTTTCTTGGTTATTATTTGGATCTTATCCATGTGATGATTTAGAGCTTGTGCTTATTCTCATGACAAGCTCTAGTTCATCAAGAATGGTTTTTGCACGGGCAACTTGTTGCATTTTCAAGATTGGAGGTTTTACCGGTATGTCTTTTTTAGATAGGTCAAACCTTTCATCATTTGTTTCTATCCTCCCTTGTTGGACTATGATGGTTTCCTGCATGATCTTGTAGAGCTTGTTCCTAGCTTTAAAACAAGCCCAAGATCATCAAAATCGGAGTCCGGATGCTAAAGTTATGCCCGTTTCAGTTTGATGTTTCTGCCAGTTTTCAGGGGGGCGGATATTCCGGCCCAAGTTTGGGGCGGATAATCCGGCCCCCCGGAAAAATCCGGTTTTTGGACAAATCCGGGCAAATATCCGGCCAAATGTCCGGCCCCCATCCAGGGGCATGTTTTCTTAGCCGTTTTTTCGGGGCCCGGATATTTTGCAAATATCCGGCCCGGAAAATCCGGCCTGAGCTGACCCAAACGGTCATATTTCGATGGGAGGGGGTATTTAAGCCCCCCTTCTTCCTCCTTGGGCAGCTACCTCTTCCCCTTTGTGCTCTCCACCATTGTTGACCTTGAGAGCTTCCCTTTCCCTCTACTCCTCCTATGCTTCTTGAATCTTTTTGAGGGAAAAGGAAGAGGAGATCTAGATCTACATTCCTACCAATCAAATCCCTCTCTTTGTGAGGGGAATCCACTAGATCTAGATCTTGGAGAAATTTGGTGTTCCTCCTCTTATTTGTTCTTCCTCTCTTATTCCCCCAATAGCTTTTGTAGCTTTGTTGGAATTTGAGAGAGAAGGACTTGAGCATCTTTGTGGTGTTCTTGCCATTGCATTTGGTGCATCGGTTTGAGTTCTCCACGGTGATTCGTGGTGGTGAAAGCAAGAAGGTTGTTACTCTTGGGTTCTTGGAACCCTAGACGGATTCTACGCCTTTGTGGCGATTTGTTGGGAGCCTCCAATTAAGTTGTGGATGTGTGCCCCAATCTTTGTGTAAGGCCCGGTTTCCGCCTCGAAGGAAATCCCTTAGTGGAACCGTGACCTAGGCCTTTGTGGCGAGGGTCACCGGAGATTTAGGTGAGGCGCCTTCGTGGCGTTCGGTGTGTGGTGTGAGTACCGCATCTTGGGGTGAGGCCTTTGTGGCGTTGGTGTGCATCGAGCAACCACACCTCAAGGTGAGCCTCTTGTGGCGTTCGGGAGCACTAAGCAACCGCACCTCTCCACCGGAGATTAGCACTCGCAAGAGTGTGAACTCCGGGATAAATCATCGTCTCCCGCGTGCCTTGGTTATCTCTATACCCGAGCTCTTTACTTATGCACTTTACCTTGTGATAGCCATCGTGCTTGAAGTTATATATATCTTGCTATCACATACTTGCTTGTCTTGCTTAGCATAAGTTGTTGGTGCACATAGGTGAACCATAGTTTATAGGCTTTGGGCTTGACAAAGTCAACGCTAGTTTTATTCCGCATTTGTTAAGCTCATCTCGTAAAAGTTTTAAATCGCCTATTCACCCCCCCCCCTCTAGGCGACATCCGTGTCCTTTCACGGGCCTCAGAGACCCCTGCGTGTATCGTTAGGAAAGCGCGTCGACAAAGAGATAAGGCCACAAAACCCAGACAGAAATGGTGGTCTCATTCCCAACGTCTCCTGGACATTTAAACAATCTTTCTCACGTTTCTCTCCTGGACATTCTTATCTCATCCGTCAAGATCAAGTTGTCCTCTGTTTTTCCGTTCTAAGGATTTTCCAATAAAGAAAATATATTAATATTGAGAGATACCAATTGCACTCAGCCTCTGCAACAACGCAATATCTTAATGTTAGTACGTATGCACGCAGCCCAAAAAAAGAAAAATAAGAAAATAAAAGTCACGCTATGGTATTCTAGCTCTAGCAGCAACATTACATCCACCGCCAAGATAACACCTGAACTTCAGGCTCTCCAAAAACGACGGCTCCAAAAAGGAAACAGCGCACTAGTGTCATCATCGCCCGACCAGAAGATCTTAGGTTTTCACCCTGAAGATAGTCTCCACTCTCAAAACAATATCTCAACAAAGTCATTGCAGGTACAACCAATTAAGGCTAGATCTTAGATTTTCATCTTGAAAGGTAAGACCATGAACTTCACATGTGATGTTGCCTCCACTTACATATTGTTGTTGCGAAACCCAAACCACCAAGCAAATACCTCAACAGCACAAAGACTTGAACCTCCATTGTTAGTCCTCCACTCCGCCTTCGTGATATTCTCCGTCTCTGATTTCACCATGGACCAGAATGTAATCTGATGGCAACACGAACACAGCTTCGCGCGCTCCCTCCGAACCAAACGGTCGGAATAAAAGCATGGATACGCACGACCGAGCACCACCGATCCAGCAAACTCCAGGCATAAGGTGCATTGTTACATTCGGCGGAGCCTTGATACGTCCCAAACGTATCTATAATTTTTGATGATCCATGATTGTTTTGTTAAAATTCTTATATGTTTTATGTGCACTTTTTCACACTTTTTAGCATTTTCTGGGACTAACCTATTAACGCAGTGCCTGATGTCTACGGGTGCTTCTATTCTTGTAGACAGTGTTGGGCCTCCAAGAGCAGAGGTTTGTAGAACAGCAGCAAGTTTCCCTTAAGTGGATTACCCAAGGTTTATCGAACTCGGGGAGAAGTCAAAGATATCCCTCTCATGCAACCCTGCAACCACAAAGCAAGAAGTCTCTTGTGTCCCAACACACCTAATAGGTGCACTAGTTCGGCGAAGAGATAGTGAAATACAAGTGGTATGAATGAATATGAGCAGTAGTACGGCGCCAGAAAATAGCTCGCTGGCGTGCAGTTGATGGTAGTAATATTGCAGGAAGTAAACATGCAGTAGTAACGCAGCGAGTAACGCAGTAAAACAAACAAGCAGCGATAGCAGTATTTAGGAACAAGGCCTAGGGAATAGACTTTCACTAGTGGACACTCTCAACATTGATCACATAACAGAATAGATAAATGCATACTCTACACTCTCTTGTTGGATGATGAACACATTGCGTAGGATTACACGAACCCTCAATGCCGGAGTTAACAAGCTCCACAATTAAATGTTCATATTTAAATAACCTTAGAGTGCATGAAAGATCGACATGACTAAACCAAGTACTAACATAGCATGCACACTGTCACCTTCACGCATGTAGGAGGAATAGATCACATCAATACCATCATAGCGATAATTAACTTCATAATCTACAAGAGATCATAATCATAGCCTACGCCAAGTACTAACACGGATGCACACACTGTCACCATTACATCGTGCAGGAGGAATAGAACTACTTTAATAACATCACTAGAGTAGCACATAGATAAATTGTGATACAAAACACATTGCAATCATAAAGAGATATAAATAAGCACTTCACTATGCCATTCATAACAGTGAATAAGTATTCTGTGAAATATAGCCTAAGAGACCCACACGGTGCACACACTGTCACCTTTACACACGTGGGACAAGGAGTCTCCGGAGATCACATAAGTAAAACTCACTTGACTAGCACAATGACATCTAGATTACAAGCATCATCATATGAATCTCAATCATGTAAGGCAGCTCATGAGATTATTGTATTGAAGCACATAGGAGAGAGATGAACCACATAGCTACCGGTACAGCCCCGAGCCTCGATGGAGAACTACTCCCCCTCATGGGAGCAGCAGCGGTGATGAAGATGGCGGTGGAGATGCCGGTGTCGATGGAGAAACCTTCCGGGGCACTTCCCCGCTCCGGAAGGGTGCCGGCAGAGACTCCTGTCCCCGATCTTGGCTTCGCGATGGCGGCGGCTCTGGAAGGTTTCGCGTACCGTGGCTTCTTCCGTAAGGGTTTTCGATGCAGGGGCTTTATATAGGCGAAGGGCAGCGTCGGAAGGTCGAAGGGGCGACGACACCATAGGTTGGCGCGGCCAGGCCCGGCCGCGCCACCCTATCATCCGGGCCACAGGGCCCCTCCGCGCTCTCGGGTGTTCTGGATGCTTCCGGCAAAATAGGAACCTGGGCGTTGATTTCGTCCAATTCCGAGAATATTTCGTTACTAGGATTTCTGAAACCAAAAACAGCAGAAAACAGGAACTGGCACTTCGGCATCTTGTTAATAGGTTAGTTCCGGAAAATGCACGAATATGACATAAAGTGTGCATAAAACATGTAGGTATCATCAATAAAGTAGCATGGAACATAAGAAATTATCGATACGTCGGAGACGTATCAGCATCCCCAAGCTTAGTTCTGCTCGTCCCGAGCAGGTAAAACGATAACAAAGATAATTTCTTAAGTGACATGCCATCATAACCTTGATCATACTATTGTAAGCATATGAGATGAATGCAGCGATCAAAACAATGGTAATGACATGAGTAAACAACTGAATCATAAAGCAAAGACTTTTCATGAATAGTACTTCAAGACAAGCATCAATAAGTCTTGCATAAGAGTTAACTCATAAAGCAATAAATCAAAGTAAAGGTATTGAAGCAACACAAAGGAAGATTAAGTTTCAGCGGTTGCTTTCAACTTGTAACATGTATATCTCATGGATAATTGTCAACATAGAGTAATATAACAAATGCAATAAGCAAGTATGTAAGAATCAATGCACAGTTCACACAAGTGTTTGCTTCTTGGAATGGAGAGAAATAGGTGAACTGACTCAACATAAAGGTAAAAGAATGGTCCTTCAAAGAGGAAAGCATCGATTGCTATATTTGTGCTAGAGCTTTGGTTTTGAAAACATAAAGAGAGCATAAAAGTAAAATTTTGAGAGGTGTTTGTTGTTGTCAACGAATGGTAGTGGGCACTCTAACTACCTCATCAACCAGACTTTCAAGAGCGGCTCCCATGAAGGACGTTATCTCTACCAGCAAGGTAGATCATCCCTCTTCTCTTTTGTTTACACATGTACTTTAGTTTAGTTTTTCTTTATTTATGGATGACACTCCTCCCAACCTTTTGCTTACACAAGCCATGGCTAACCGAATCTCGGGTGCCTTCCAACATTCACATACCATGGAGGAGTGTCTATTTGCAAAATTAAGTTGCTTACTGATGAATCGAGCAAAACATGTGAAGAGAATTATTAATGAAAGTTAATTAATTGGGGCTGGGAACCCCATTGCCAGCTCTTTTTGCAAAATTATTGGATAAGCGGATGTGCCACTAGTCCATTGTGAAAGTCTGTCAAAAGTAAATGACAAGATCGAAAGATAAACACCACATACTTCCTCATGAGCTATAAAACATTGACACAAATAAGAGATGATAAATTTTGAATTGTTTAAAGGTAGCACTCAAGCAATTTACTTTGGAATGGCGGAGAAATACCATGTAGTAGGTAGGTATGGTGGACACAAATGGCATAGTAGTTGGCTCAAGGATTTTGGATGCATGAGAAGTATTCCCTCTCGATACAAGGTTTAGGCTAGCAAGGTTATTTGAAGCAAACTCAAGGATGAACCGGTGCAGCAAAACTCACATAAAAGACATATTGTAAACATTATAAGACTCTACACCGTCTTCCTTGTTGTTCAAAAACTCAATACTAGATATTATCTAGACCTTAGAGAGACCAAATATGCAAATCAAATTTTAGCAAGCTCTATGTATTTCTTCATTAATGGGTGCAAAGCATATGATGCAAGAGCTTAAACATGAGCACAACAATTGCCAAGTATCACATTATCCAAGACAATTTAGAATTACTACATGTAGCATTTTCCAATTCCAACCATATAACAATTTAACGAAGAGGAAACTTCGCCATGAATATTATGAGCTAAGAACACATGTGTTCATACGAACCAGCGGAGCGTGTCTCTCTCCCACACAAGGATGAACTTATTCAGAGAACTAAGATAAAAAAACAAAAATAAAAGCACACACAGACGCTCCAAGTAAAATACATAAGATGTGACTGAATAAAAATATAGTTTCACTAGAAGAAACCTGATAAGTTGTCGATGAAGAAGGGGATGCCTTGGGCATACCCAAGCTTAGATGCTTGAGTCTTCTTAAAATATGCAGGGATGAACCACCGGGCATCCCCAAGCTTAGACCTTTCACTCTTCTCGATCACATTATATCACCCTCTTCTATTGACCCTTGAAAACTTCTGCCACACCAAACTTCAAGCAAACTCATTAGAGGGTTAGTGCATAATCAAAAATTCACATGTTCAGAGGTGACACAATCATTCTTAACACTTCTGGACATTGCACATAACTTCTGAAAGTTAATAGAACAAAGAAACTCATTCAACTTAACAAAAGCGGCAATGCGAAATAAAAGGCAGAATCTGTCAAAAACAGAACAGTCCGTAAAGACGAATTTTAAAATGGCACCAGACTTGCTCAAACGGAAAAAATCAAAACTAATGAAATTTGCATACATATCTGAGGATCACGCTCGTAAATTGGCAGATTTTTTCGAATTTTCTACAGAGACTTGTGCCAGAATTCGTGACAGACAGCAATGCTGTTTCTGCGCAGCGATCCCAAATTTAACATCAACTTTAACATAGAAACTTTACTTGGCACAAAAACATGATAAGGAGAGGTTGCTACAGTAGTAAACAACTTCAAGACACAAATATAAAACAAAGTACTGTAGTAAAAAAAACACATGGGTTATCTCCCAAGAAGTTCTTTCTTTTTAGCCATTAAGATGGGCTCAGCAGTTTTAATGATGCACTCGCAAGAAATAGTAGTTGAAGCAAAAGAGAGCATCAAGAGGAAAATTCAAAACACATTTAAGTCTAACATGCTTCCTATGCATAGGAATCTTGTAAATAAACAAGTTCATGAAGAGCAAAGTAACAAGCATAGGAAGATAAAACAAGTGTAGCTTCAAAAATTTCAGCACATAGAGAGGTGTTTTAGTAACATGAAAATTTTTACAACCATATTTTCCTCTCTCATAATAATTTTCAGTAGCATCATGAGCAAACTCAACAATATAACTATCACATAAAGCATTCTTATCATGAGTCTCATGCATAAAATAATTACTACTCCCAACATAAGCATAATCAATTTTATTAGTTGTAGTGGGAGCAAATTCAACAAAGTAGCTATCATTATTATTCTCATCATCAAATATAGGAGGTAAAGTATTATCAAAGTAAATTTTCTCCTCAATGGGGGACTAAAAATATCATGCTCATCAAAGCCAGCTTCCCCAAGCTTAGAATTTTCCATAGCATTAGCAACAATAGTGTTCAAAGCATTCATATTAATATGTTCCATGGGTTTTTTAATTTTCGCATCAAACCATCCATGTCTTAAATCAAGAAATAGAATAAAAAGATCATTGTTGTTCATTATGCCTAACTAGTGTAAACAAGAAACCAAATGTCGCAATTGCAGAGTCTAAAGGAAATAGCTTCGAGCACACACACAATGGCGCCGAAAAGAATGTTACTGGAACCGGAGTATGAGTGCCTTTTACCTTTCCTCCCCGAACGGCGCCAGAAAAGTGCTTGATGTCTACGGGTGCTTCTATTCTTGTAGACAGTGTTGGGCCTCCAAGATCAGAGGTTTGTAGAACAGCAGAAGTTTCCCTTAAGTGGATTACCCAAGGTTTATCGATCTCAGGGAGGAAGAGGTCAAAGATATCCCTCTCATGCAACCCTGCAACCACAAAGCAAGAAGTCTCTTGTGTCCCCAACACACCTAATAGGTGCACTAGTTCGGCGAAGAGATAGTGAAATACAAGTGGTATGAATGAATATGAGCAGTAGTACGGCGCCAGAAAATAGCTGGCGTGCAGTTGATGGTAGTAATATTGCAGGAAGTAAACAAGCGTAGTAACGCAACAAAGAGTAACAAAGAAACAGTAACAAGCAGCGATAGCAGTATTTAGGAACAAGGCCTAGGGAATAGACTTTCACTAGTGGACACTCTCAACATTGATCACATAACAGAATAGATAAATCCATACTCTACACTCTCTTGTTGGATGATGAACACATTGCGTAGGATTACACGAACCCTCAATGCCGGAGTTAACAAGCTCCACAATTAAATGTTCATATTTAAATAACCTTAGAGTGCATGAAAGATCGACATGACTAAACCAAGTACTAACATAGCATGCACACTGTCACCTTCACGCATGTAGGAGGAATAGATCACATCAATACCATCATAGCGATAATTAACTTCATAATCTACAAGAGATCATAATCATAGCCTACGCCAAGTACTAACACGGATGCACACACTGTCACCATTACATCGTGCAGGAGGAATAGAACTACTTTAATAACATCACTAGAGTAGCACATAGATAAATTGTGATACAAAACACATTGCAATCATAAAGAGATATAAATAAGCACTTCACTATGCCATTCATAACAGTGAATAAGTATTCTGTGAAATATAGCCTAAGAGACCCACACGGTGCACACACTGTCACCTTTACACACGTGGGACAAGGAGTCTCCGGAGATCACATAAGTAAAACTCACTTGACTAGCACAATGACATCTAGATTACAAGCATCATCATATGAATCTCAATCATGTAAGGCAGCTCATGAGATTATTGTATTGAAGCACATAGGAGAGAGATGAACCACATAGCTACCGGTACAGCCCCGAGCCTCGATGGAGAACTACTCCCTCCTCATGGGAGCAGCAGCGGTGATGAAGATGGCGGTGGAGACGGCAGCGGTGTCGATGGAGAAACCTTCCGGGGGCACTTCCCTCCGGCAGGGTGCCGGAACAGAGACTCCTGTCCCCCAGATCTTGGCTTCGCGATGGCGGCGGCTCCGGAAGGTTTCGCGTACCGTGGCTTCTTCCGTAAGGGTTTTCGATGCAGGGGCTTTATATAGGCGAAAGAGCAGCGTCAGAAGGTCGAAGGGACGACACCATAGGCTGGCGGCCGGGCCCAGGCCGCGCCACCCTATCATCTGGGCCCAGGCCCCTCCGGCGGCTCTCGGGTGTTGGATGCTTCCGGGCAAAATAGGAACCCAGGCGTTGATTTCGTCCAATTCTGAGAATATTTTGTTACTAGGATTTCTGAAACCAAAAAGAAGAACCGCACTTCGGCATCTTGTTAATAGGTTAGTTCCAGAAATGCACGAATATGACATAAAGTGTGCATAAAACATGTAGGTATCATCAATAAAGTAGCATGGAACATAAGAAATTATCGATACGTCGGAGACGTATCAGTGCCGTGTCAGTTACTGTTTTCTGCTGTTTTTGTGTTTCAGAAAAGTTGTACATGAAAGTTTCTCGGAATTGGACGAAACAAAAGCCCATAGTCTTATTTTCCGGGACGAAGACGGAGCCAGAAGGACACGCGCAGGAGAGCTGCCACGTGGCAGTACATAGGGCAGGCTCGTCGCCTCGTTTGCTCCGCCCTTCCGCCTATTTATTCCTCGTATCGGGAAAATCCCAGGGACGAGAGCCTCCATCCACGAAAAGTTCCGACGCCGCCGTCAACCGAAACCATAGTTCGGGAGGCTTCTGCAGTCCATGCCGGCACCCTGCCGGAGAGGGAAATCACCGCCGGAGGCCTCTACATCGACATGTCTTCATCCGAGGTGATGCGTGAGTAGTCCTCCACGGGACCATGGGTCCATAGCAGTAGCTAGATGGCTGTCCTCTCCTTGTTGTGCTTCATGTATAGATCTTGTGAGCTGCCTAACATGATCAAGATCATCTATTTGTAATTGCTACATGTTGGTTTGATGTGGATCCGATTTATAGAGAGATTGCTTTGGTTGAGATTATGTATTATGTTATTATGATCTTGCATGCTCTCCGTTTCTAGTAGATGCTCTGGCCAAGTAGATGCTAGCGACTCCAAGAGGGAGTATTTATGCTCGATAGTGGGTTCATGCCTCTATTTAACCATGGGAAGTGACCTTGTTCTCTACGGTTGTAGATGTGTTGTTGCTACTAGGGAGAAAACAGCGGTGTTCTATTCAAGGGTAGTTTCATCATTTACTTTACACACATTGCTTAAAGCGATAGTCCGTTGCTTGCAACTTAATACTGGAGGGTGTCGCGGATGCAATCCTGAAGGTGGATTATTAGTCATAGATGCAGTTGGATTACGGTCTATGTATATTGTTGTAATGCCCGCATACTTTCATAGCATGTATTCTGCACCAACCATTAGCGTAGAATCTATGTTTGTCAATTGCCCATCTGTAATTTGTTTACCCAGCATATTTATTTTATTGGGGAGGCGCCTCTAGTGAACTGTGGACCCCGGTCCTTCTTCTTTTAATTGCAATCTTCTACAACATTTTCCTGTTCTGTTCTCTGCAAACAATTCTTCTTCCACACGGTTCGTTTAATCCTTTGTTTTCAGCAAAACCAGTGAGCTTGACAACCTCGCTGAAAGTTGGGGACAAAGTACTTGGTTGTTTGTGTGCAGGTCTCCATGTTGCTGCTGACGCCGGCAGTGCGCCCTGCCACGAGTTGGTTCGCAACACCTCGGGAGAGAACGTTTTTCTCCTACTGGTCGATAAACCTTGGTTTCTTACTGAGGGAAAACTTCCTGTTGTGCTCATCATACCTTCCTCTTGGGGTTCCACTCAACGTTGCGCATAAATTCTCCTTCATCAGGCACCGTTGTCGGGGAGAAAAGCATCTCTTCCGCGAGGGGAGTCTCTCACTCTCAACTCTTTTACTTTGTTACTGTTTTTCTTGCATATTTTATTTTTATCTTGTTTGCATTTTATATCAGAAATCCAAAAAAAATTTGTGTAGTTGTTATTTTTATTGCATTTAGTTTACCATGATTATTCCCGAGTTTAAGTTTAGGAACCTATCTATAGGTGATGGATCTATAGTAGGGATAAATAATATTGGAGAGTTCCTTAATCATATTAGTAAGTATGAGAAAATCTCAGAAAAATCTTTAGCTGAACTTGCTCGCTCCCGATTATGAAACCTCTATGGCTTGCCTAGTTAAAATGCTAGAGAGTAAATTTATTAGCCTTCACCCATTCTTGCAATACATGTTTCTTAAACTGCATGAAATTGAGGATGGTGAGAAAAAAGAATTTATTCTTGAAACCTTGCTTAGAAAATTTAGGTATGAAGCTATAGAAGCAAGGAAAATATTTGATCATTATGGTATGCTAGGATCAATCATTGATATTCTGAAATTATTTGGTAATATTAGTAAAGTTAAACCGGAGGAAATCAATATACCAATACCTCTTAAAATTTTAGCAGTGCATGAAGCTTACGATAGGAATTTTGATTGGATTGTTCCTGAGAATTTATTTGATGAAGAAAGTAAACCTAAAAGTGCTAAGAGAGGAACTTCAAAAACCACTATAAATAGCATAGAATGCCTGGTTGAAACTAGTTTCATTCCCGATCTTGATGATTTCTCTCTTGACAATACTTGATTTGCACCCTTTCTGCGCCTAGCTCAAAAGCGTTAAAGTAAAGCGCTTATGGAAGACAACCCATGTTTTATTTCAGTTATTTTTGTTTTGTTGAGTCTTTGAAGTTATTGTTACTATAATAACCTCTCCTTGTCGTTTTTATTTCGTTTCCAAGGGTAGCCTCTAATAGAAAGAAAGCAGTGTTTGGGATATTTGCAATTCTGAAATAGATTCTGTGCTGGTCACGAAAAAAATTCTTAAAAATCGCCAGAACGTTATTTTGAGCTGCAAATATTTGTTCTTATTCCCCAGTATGTTAGCTAACTTTCGTTAGTTTAGAATTTTTCGATTTGAGCAACAAAACTATTTCTTTAATTTTGATCTCTGCATGCTGGTCTGTTTTGATAGATTGCTGCCATATTTTGCATTTGCGTCTTATGCTTCGTCTTTTTGAGTTCTTTTGTGAAAAAGAGCTTTGGGAAGAAGTAGCTACAGTAGCATATGTTAAAATGAGTGTTTGATATGTGCCATTACTGAAGCCTTGCTGGTTTGATATATTTTTATTTGCACTAATGTTGCTAATCAATTGTGCTGAGTTTTGTGTGAAGGAAGTTTTCAAGTGTAGGGAGAGAAGAATGATGCAATAAGATGAAGCATGGACAAGAGCTCAAGCTTGGGGATGTCCCCTGGACCCCCCAAGAAATATCCAAGAAGTACAAGCGTCAAAGCTTGGGGATGCCCAAGGCATCCCCTCTTCATCAACAAAAAGCACCAGGTCATTTTTCAACACGCTATATTTTTATTCCTTCATGTGATATGTGTTATCCTTGGAGCGTCTTTACTTTTTGCTGTGTGTTTACTTTCAATAAAGTTGGATCCCATCATTCATGTTTACTTTGGAGTGAGACACGCTCCACCGCTTTGCATATTTACTTTGGAGTGAGACACGCTCCGCTGTTTTGCATGTTTATTTTGGAGTGAGACACGCTCCACTGTTATGCATTTTGCGTTGGAGAGAGACACGCTCCACTTTTACATTTATTTGAGTTTCAATAGCTCTCTGGACATTTACTTGTTTTTCATATATGAGAGTTGTTTGGTTTCATTTGGTTGGCGTTGGAAGCATGAAAAAAGTTTTATGTGTATGTGATGCAAATGGAAGCATTTTTAGACTGTGGCATAGTTATTTTTGCATATTCGTAGCATAGAAAACAAAAAATTTTCTACCGCAAGAACGAATAACAAGCCAAGATCCAATCTAGAAGATGGTAGCAACGAGAAGATCATGAGACTAACCCTCGAAGATTTCCAAAGCCTACGAGATTAGATCTCGTTGTGGATGTAGTCGATCACTTGCCGCTTGCAAAAGCGCGTAGAAGATCTTGACGGTGCCACAATCGGGCAGCACCTCCGTACTCGGTCACACGTTCGGTGTTGATGACGACGTCCTCCTCCCCGTTCCAGTGGGCAGCGGATGTAGTAGATCCTCCTCGGAATCCCGCCAGCACGACAGCGTGGTGACGGTGGTGGTGGAGATCTCCGGCAGGGCCTTCGCCGTAAGCGTTGTGGGAGAAGATGGAGGAGGAGAGAGGCTAGGGTTTGGGAGAGAGGGGGTGGCTGGGGCGCCGGCCAGGGATCCCCCTTTGGTGGTGCGGCCAACTTGGTGTGTCCAACCCCCTCCCTCTCATCCTCTTTATATAGGTGGAATCCCTAGGGTTTGCCCAAAGTCTTCGAATAAGACCCCAATTCAAAAACTGCCATATGGACGAAACCTAGAGGGACAGGGACTCTCCCCTTCCCCCTTTGTTGGCCGGCCAAGGAGGTGGAGTCCACCATGGACTCCACCCTCCCACTTGGTTGGCTGGTTAGGGTTGGTGGAGTCCAACCGGGACTCCACCTTCCATGGTGATTTCTTCCGGAAGGTTCTAGAACATTCTAGCGCCTTCCATAAATGCACCGGATCATTTCCAAACTTGGAAAGTGACTTCCTATATATGAATCTCATTCTCCGGACCATTCCGGACCTCCTCGTGATGTCCTGGATCCCATCCGAGACTCCGAACAAACATTTGAACTCCACTCTATTCGATTGAACTATTTACATACGATACCGATTCCCTTTGTCTCGCGATATTTTACTTGTCCGAGGTTTGATCATCGGTATCTCCATATCTTGTTGAACCTCGTCTCCGACAAGTACTCTTTACTCGTTCTGTGGTATATCATATCTTATGAACCATTCATATGCTTGCAAGCTAATTAGACGACATTCCACCGAGAGGGCCCAGAGTATATCTATCCGTCATCGGGATGGAAAATATCCCACTCTTGATCCATATGCCTCAACTCATACTTTTCATACTTATTTACGCAGTGGCGTTTGATGTAATCAAAGTACCCTTCCGGTATAAGTGATTTACATGATCTCATGGTCGAAGGACTAGGTAACTATGTATCGGAAGCTAATAGCAAGTTGAACTTAATGACATGATCTTATGCTACGCTTATTTGGGTGTGTGTCCATTATATCATTCATCTAATGACATAACCTTGTTATTAAAAACATCCAATGTTCATGATCACGAAACCATGATTATCTATTAATCAACAAGCTAGTTTATACAAGAGGCTCACTAGGGACTCCTTGTTGTTTACATAACACACATGTATTAATGTTTCGGTTAATACAATTATAGCATGGTATGCAAACATTTATCATAAACACAAAGATATATTATAATAACCACTTTATTATTGCCTCTTGGGCATATCTCCAACAGTCTCCCACTTGCACTAGAGTCAATAATCTAGTTTACATTTGTAAAGATATAACACCTTGGCCTTCCGGTGCTTATCATGTTTTGCACGGGAGAGGTTTCAGTCAACGGATCTGACATGCTCAGAAACGTATGTATTTTGCAATTCATTTGCGTCTTCACGCATCACTCATTTTCCAAATGAGTCGGCATTAAATATGTTTGGTCTTCTGGTGGAACCTTAATTCCGCGGTCTGAAATATGTCACTAATATTGTCACACACAATATAGCTTCAAAGTTCTGACACTATCGGAACTACACCAAGTTCTCAAAGAACTTTTCGACTTAACATCCTTAGTCATTGTCAAAACAATGACATACTCTGCCTTCGTTTGTAGAATCCGTCACAATATTTAGAACTCTTCTAAATCTAGCATTGTGCTACCTTTTAAACAACACTTAGTCTAATTGAGATTTGAAATTCATTTTTATATGTGACCAAACTAATATCGGTGCAACACCTTACAGCGATTTGTTTGTCATTACCCCATATAAAACTATATATATCCTTGGTTCTTCTAAAGTACCCAAGGATATTCTTACTGTCGTCCAATGATCATCATATGAATCATTCTGGTACATGCTCACAACACTTTAGAGCACAGGATATCTGATTGTGTACATATTAATCGTGATCTAAAATCACTCATGTGTTTTTACTCATTGAGTGTCATATACACTCAAGTCTTGTTAAACCTTCACATGAAAAGAACACCTTCTTAATATTTCTATATTGAACTACTTCAATATCCATTCTATGTACTTTGACTTAAACTTATTATGTGTTTCAATCTATCTTCATAGATCTTGACACTAAATATGTTTCAGTCCATATCCTTTCATTGAAGTTAATTCTCAATGAAACCTTTTATTCACATCAAGTATATAATTACATCATTTATAATCAACGATATGTCATCTACATAAAGTATTATAAATATGTCTCAGCGCTCCCACTTAATTTCTTGCAAATGCAAGCATCTTCATCGTTTCTGATGAAATCAAAACTCTTTGACTATTTCATCCGGTGAAGATTCCAACTCCGCGATACTCACTTCATCTAATTGAAGTTCGTATACCTATCTAGTATTCCATGGACTAGCAAAACTCTTGGTTGTATCTTGTATACACCTTTAATACACACTTCTGTTAAGTAATGCATTTTGCCATCCTACTAGCATATCTCATAAAAGAAATATGTAGCGATTACTAGAAAAATCCACATAGACTATAAGCATTGTTTACGGAAGATCTAATCTTATCGTAGTCAACTCTTTGAACTTTGTCGTAAACAACTTTTCGACAAGTCGAGCTTCTTCAAGGATATTTCATCCAAGTCCATCAATTTCATAGATTCATTTACTTTCAAAAAGTATTCACCTATCTTGGATTTCATGGCGCATAGCCATTTTAACGGAGTCAGGGCCCATCATAACTTCTTTGTATGTAGTTGGTTTATCATTGTTCAAAATCAATCATTTGTCCACAAATCATTTATTTGATCACAAAGTAAACCAAACCTACAAGGTTCAATAGGTACTTCGATCTCCATGGCTAAAACACTTTGTAGTCATGGGAGTCATGATCATCGTGGCCGCTTCCGGAACCATTTTCGATGCTGCGCTACTCTGATCATTATGCTCAGGTTCATAAACCTTATCAAGTTCTATTGTCCTCCCACTCAAATACTTCGCTAGAAACAATTTCTTGGAAATAAGAAACATTGACAAACACTTTTGTCTTTGTCTCCATAGTGGGAAGAATTCCCAATCAAATCTCTGGGATAACCAACAAAGACATTCATCCGATTTTGGTTGTAAACTTATTTACTTATGCTATGCATACCAAAATTTAAGAAAGGACTATTAGGGTTCATACCCATGCCATAACTCGTATGGTGTCATTTCAATGGATCATGATGATGCTCTATTCAGTGTAAAAGCGGTAGTCACTAAAGCATAATCCACAAAAATATAATGGCGTCATATTATCTCATCATTAACCCAACAAGGTTTGGATACGTTTCTCGGATACTCCATCATCACTATGATACTCCAAGGAACGTGAGTTGTAGAACAATTTCATAACTCTTTTAGATGTTCGCTAAAACTCGTAATTCAAATATTTCCACCATGATCCTATCATAGATATTTGACTTTTCTATTACGATGATTTCCACTTCATGCTGAAATTTATTTGAATCCATTCAAATGTTTCAGACTTCTTCCTTATCGAATATATCCACATATATATATACTCAATTCGTTGTTGGAAGTTTTCATGAAATAGAAGAATCTCCCGCACACAACTATGCCCAGTGAACCTCATACATCATCATGTATGTTTCCACTAAGTTAGTTTCCCGTTCAACTCTTGACCTATGAACGGTATTTCAGTCATTCTCTTTAGTAAAGATTTGCAAATGCCAAACGATTCAAAAATCAAATGACTCCAAAAATCCATTTGCATGGAGTTTCTTCATGCGTTCCTTTCTAACATGACCTAAATGGCGGTTCCACAAATAAGTGGAATTCAAATCATTTGCGTTATGACATTTTAGCGTCAGTGTTATATATGTGTGTTTCACCATTAAGATTTATAATAACTTATCCATCGTACATGGAGTAATGTCATAATTTGAACAACTCATTGTTTTCATTTGACCAGAGCAAAATAACAATTATTAAGTTCTTTATTATAAATTCTAAGGGCTAGGTAGAATGCCAACGACAAACATAATAACACTTTATTATGTTCCAGACGTGCATTATTACCATATTCCTTATCAATCACTTAGGCCATCGTATTCTTGTATTGCGTTGTATTGTATGACATCTCATACCAACCAATCTGGTACAAATACCCAAGAATTTCATTATGTGACCAAACAAGGAATACATCCATAACATGTATATCATCTATATACACCTGAGCTAGACTTTCTAGTCTTTTCTTTCTTTCTGCCAAAATATCTTTTGTAGTTTCTCTTTTAGCTTTCCTCATTCTCAGAAAACACTTCACCTTCAATAACTTCTAGGTCCATTGGTCAAATACCAATAATCTTGAGGTTCTTACTTTGAAGTTGATCATCATATGACAAGTGTTCCAGATTTCACTATTAGTAACTTTGTAATATGATGAACAATTTCACTCATAATTTTATCCATCATATCATGACGACTTTCCGAGACCATGTTTGTACATGCTAGGCTCGTAAAGTTTAACCTCAGTATTCGCATGTGCAAATCTGGCTTGCACCCGTTGTATGCACTCGTAGAATCTATAACACCCGATCATCACGTGATGCTTCGAAACGACGAGTCTTAGCAACGATGCATACTAAGGACGATCACTTCATGGATATGCGAATATGGTTAGTGCCCGAATAGTTGGAGGATTAGGACGTCTAGCGTCTTCAACCTTCGTACATTCTCATAAAACTTATGAGTTTATGTAGTCTCACTAGATTATATTCTATCATCTTGCAATAAGGTCTTAGATATCACATATATCTCATACCTCGCTTATTTCTGAAAACAAAATTTCCAGCTCCTTACTTTTCAAACGGATTTGAACTTCAAGTTTCATGGAGACAAGATGATTTTAGGTACTAATTGAAACCATTGTTCTTTGAATCAACAATGTGAGGTTTACTAAAAGTTTGCAATAGGACTTAATTATTTCTTGATTCTTTAACAATATGGTACCAGTCCGTAAAGTTACTTGTCAGACTTAACAGTATTTCTATCTCAATTACAAGACTAGCGCATGGTAGAAAACGGATGCCAATTCTACAAATTTAATTCAAAATACTACTCAGACTATGTTCATGATAATTAGTTCAAGTTTTAATCTAATTACTAATGAACTCCCACTTAATACAACATCCCTCATAGTTGTTAAGTGGCACACGATCCACATCCACTACACCAAAACCGATCATCACGTGAGATGATGTAGCTTCAATGGTGAACATCAACATGTTGATCATATCATCCATATGACTCGTGTTCAACCTTTCGGTTTCCGTTGTCCCGAGGCCATGTCTGTACATGCTAGGCTCGTCAAGCAAACCCAAGTATTTCCGCGTGTGCAACATGGCTTACACCCGTTGTATGTGAACGTAGAATCTATCACATCCGATCATCACGAGATGCTTCAAAACGACGAACTGTAGGTGCATACGAGGGGAGAACACTTTATTATCTTGATATTAATGTGAGGGATCATCTTATAATGCTACCGTCGCGATCTAAGCAAAATAAGATGCATAAAGGATTAACATCACATGCAATTCATATGTGATATGATATGGCCCTTTAGTCTTTGCGCCTTTGATCATCATCTCCAAAGCACGGACATGATCTCCATCATCAACGGGCATGATCTCCATCATCGTCGGCGTAGCGTCAAGGTCCATGGCGTCGTCTTCATGGTTGTTCACCGTGTGTAGCAACTATTACAACTACTTTGAAATAATACTACAACATGAAATATAAAGACAACCATAAGGCTCCTTCCGGTTGCCACAATACAATAATGATTATCTCATACATATTTATCATCACATCATGGACATATCACATCACCAAACCCTGCAAAAACAAGTTAGACGCCTCTAATTTGGTTTGCATTTTTACGTGGTTTAGGGTTTTCGAGTAGGATCCAATCTACCTACGAACATGAACCACAACGGTGATACTAGTGTTGTCAATAGAAAGAGTAGATTGAATCTTCACTATGGTGAGAGAGACAGACACCCGCAAAGCCACTTATGCAATACAAGTTGCATGTCGAGCGTGGAGCAAGTCTCATGAACACGGTCATGTAAAGTTAGCTCGGGCCGCTTCATCCCACCATCCCGCAAGATGCAAAGTACTCATAACTAAAAACAACAAAAGCATCAACGCCCACAAAAACATTGTGTTCTACTCGTGCAACCAATCTATGCATAAACCTGGCTCTGATACCACTGATAGGATTCGTAGCATAGAAAACAAAAAATTTCCTACCGCAAGAACAAATAACAAGCCAAGATCCAATCTAGAAGATGGTAGCAACGAGAAGATCATGAGACTAACACTCGAAGATTTCCAAACCCTACGAGATTAGATCTCGTTGTGGATGTAGTCGATCACTTGCCGCTTGCAAAAGCGCGTAGAAGATCTTGACGGTGCCACGGGGCAGCACCTCCGTACTCGGTCACACGTTCGGTGTTGATGACGACGTACTCCTCCCCGTTCAGCAGCGGATGTAGTAGATCCTCCTCGGAATCCTGCCAGCACGACGGCATGGTGACGGTGGTGGTGGAGATCTCGGAGGGCTTCGCCATAAACGTTGTGGGAGAAGATGGAGGAGGAGAGAGGCTAGGGTTTGGGAGAGAGGGGTGGCTGGGGCGCCGGCCAGGGAGCCCCTTGGTGGTGCGGCCAACTTGGTGTGTCCAGCCCCCTCCCTCTCCTCCTCTTTATATAGGTGGAATCCCTAGGGTTTGCCCAAAGTCTTCGAATAAGACCCCAATTCAAAAACTGCCATATGGACGAAACCTAGAGGGACAGGGACTCTCCCCTTCCCCCTTTGTTGGCCGGCCAAGGAGGTGGAGTCCACCATGGACTCCACCCTCCCACTTGGTTGGCTGGTTAGGGTTGGTGGAGTCCAACCGGGACTCCACCTTCCATGGTGATTTCTTCCGGAAGGTTCTAGAACATTCTAGCACCTTCCATAAATGCACCGGATCATTTCCAAACTTGGAAAGTGACTTCCTATATATGAATCTTATTCTCCGGACCATTCCGGACCTCCTCTTGATGTCCTGGATCCCATCCGAGACTCCGAACAAACATTCGAACTCCATTCCATATTCCATATCTACTTAAAATGACATCAAACCTTAAGTGTGTCACCCTACGGTTCGTGAACTATGCAGACATGGTTGAGACTTCTCTCCGACCAATAACCAATAGCGGGATCTGGAGATCCATAATGGCTCCCACATATTCAACGATAACTTAGTGATCGATTGAACCATTTACATACGATACCGATTCCCTTTTGTCTCGCGATATTTTACTTGTCCGAGGTTTGATCATCGGTATCTCGATACCTTGTTGAACCTCGTCTCCGAAAAGTACTCTTTACTCGTACCGTGGTATATCATCTCTTATGAACCACTCATATGTTTGCAAGCTAATCAGACGACATTCCACCGAGAGGGCCCAGAGTATATCTATCCGTCATCGGCATGGACAATATCCCACTCTTGATCCATATGCCTCAACTCATACTTTCCGAATACTTAATCCCACCTTTATAACCACCCATTTACGCAGTGGCGTTTGATGTAATCAAAGTACCCTTCCGGTATAAGTGATTTACATGATATCATGGTCGAAGGACTAGGTAACTATGTATCGGAAGCTAATAGCAAGTTGAACTTAATGACATGATCTTATGCTACGCTTATTTGGGTGTGTGTCCATTATATCATTCATCTAATGACATAACCTTGTTATTAATAACATCCAATGTTCATGATCACGAAACCATGATCATCTATTAATCAACAAGCTAGTTTATACAAGAGGCTCACTAGGGACTCCTTGTTGTTTACATAACACACATGTATTAATGTTTCGGTTAATACAATTATAGCATGGTATGCAAACATTTATCATAAACACAAAGATATATTATAATAACCACTTTATTATTGCCTCTTGGGCATATCTCCAACAATTTTTGCATATCTTGCTAGATGTTATTCTCATGATGATTGATACGTCTCAAACGTATCTATAATTTCTTATGTTCCATGCTACTTTTATTACAATACTTGAATGTTTTATACATACTTTACAACATTATTATACATTTTCCGGCACTAACCTATTAACAAGATGCCGAAGTGCCAGTTGCTGTTTTCTGCTGTTTTTGGTTTCAGAAATCCTAGTAAGGAAATATTCTCGGAATTGGACGAAATCAACGCCCAGGGGCCTATTTTTACACGAAGCTTCCAGAAGACCGAAAGGGAGACGAAGTGGGGCCACGAGGTGGCTAGACACCAGGCGGCGCGGCCCGGGCCCTGGCCGCGCCGGCCTGTTGTGGGCCCCTCGCGTCACCCCCGACCTACCCTTCCGCCTACAAATAGCCTTCGTCGCGAAACCCCTGCCGAGAGCCACGATACGGAAAACCTTCCAGAGACGCCGTCGTCGCGAATCCCATCTCGGGGGATTCAGGAGATCGCCTCCGGCACCCTGCGGATCATCACCGGAGGGGCTCTACATCATCATGCCCGCCTCCGGATTGATGCGTGAGTAGTTCATCCTTGGACTATGGGTCCATAGAAGTAGCTAGATGGTTGTCTTCTCCGCTTGTGCTATCATTGTTATAGATCTTGTGAGCTGCCTAACATGATCAAGATCATCTATTTGTAATGCTACATGTTGTGTTTGGCGGGATCCGATGAATATAGAATATTATGTTAAGTTGATTATCAATCTATCATATATGTGTTGTTTATGTTCTTGCATGCTCTCCGTTGCTAGTAGAGGCTCTGGCCAAGTTGATACTTGTAACTCCAAGAGGGAGTATTTATGCTCGATAGTGGGTTCATGCCTCCATTTAATCTGGGACAGTGACAAAAGTTCTAAGGTTGTGGATGTGCTGTTGCTACTAGGGATAAAACATTGATGCTTTATCAAGGATATTTGTGTTGATTACATTACGCACCATTAATGCAATTATCTGTTGTTTACAACTTAATACTGGAAGGGTTCGGATGATAACTGAAGGTGGATTATTTAGGCATAGATGCATGCTGGATAGCGGTCTATGTACTTTGTCGTAATGCCCTGATTAAATCACATAGTAATCATCGTTGATATGTATTGAATCTTTATTTGTCAATTGCTCGCCTGTAATTTGTTCACCCAGTGACAAAGGATTAACTTGTCAATGCCTACAGATTGTAGACTAGGGTTTTGCTAGAAGTAGAGGGCAAGTAGATCTCGAAGGTTTAGGCGAAAAGTACTCGGCGATTATGAAAACTAGGGTTATGTTGACAGTAGATTCGATCCTTTCTTTGTTCCTCGACTCCCCCTTATATAGGAGGTGGAGCCGAGGGTTTCGTATTGTACAAGTTACAGAATCCGGGACGGTTTCTAACTCGTCCCGCCAGATTACAAATAATACTTCCTATTACAACTCTAGCTTTCCTTAATACATCTTGGACTCCCGAATCTTCTTATTCTTCGGATAGTGGGCCTTCAGTAAATCCCGGGTACTATCTATGGCAGGCCCATTTGGGATGCCTATGTCAGTAGCCCCCGAGATTTTGCTTGAATCGTAGAGTCAGGGAAAATCTCTCCCGTTTATTTTTGTTCGAGAGCTTTTATCCATACTCCTTCACATAAAATTCTATATTGTACAGGGATAATGGTAGTTGGGGCTAGTTCATCTGACGGATCAGGTACTAGTTAACTGCTCTAGTGGCAATCCGCAAAAACCTACTTCAAGATCACGTCCCCGGACATGATCTCGGGATACTGGTGTAAACTTCGACAGGTGCCGCTTAAGGTCTTACCATTCTGTCGAGTCCCAGTCAAATTTATCGGGTACCTAACGCGTCCGTTAGGATTTTTCTTCGTATCTGTTGATACGGATAAAAGTAGCAGAGCGCAGTCTTTGGCGATGCCACGCCCAGCAGAACGGATCTGGGGTCTTACCTTCGCAAATTTGCGGCATTCAGAAATTGATCGCAACTTTGGCGTTCTGAGAATATATTGTCGAGTGCTTTTCGCCTTTGGAATAGCACATTTTATTGAGTCATATTTGATGACTTTATTTTGTCTTCCCGATGGGAGTATATGTAGAGTTATTTGTGTAACTCGAAATATACTCACTTCTTTTTCTCTATTTCTGATCAAATTCATCGGGCACGCGAACAGCGTTCCCGATGGGAGTAGCCCCCGAGGCTACAGCCAAGAACTTGTGCTTGGGTGTAGGCTCCACAGATTAGCATCCTTTGCCGCTATATTTATGATCCTTCTCGATATTTTTATATTTATCGGGTGCGCGACCAGCGCTCCCGATGGGAGTAGCCCCCGAGGCTATGAACAAATTCTTGGATTTGGTCATAGGCTCTCGCCATTTCTATATTGTCATACTCGAAATTTTCTATTTTTCCAAAGTAGCCCCCGAGCATTTGGGCAAAAACTTGTGTTTGATCAAAGGCTCCAGAAGTATTCAAATGATTTGTCCTGTCGCCATTCTCTTCTTTTTTTTTTTTTTTCTTGTCGACAAACTTTCCCTTGTCAAAATCTCTTCACCTCTATGAATAGTCGAAATTTTTCTGCTTCGTGGGTCCATTTTTCTCACCACGTTGACACGTCGTGCAAGTGGGGGACACACGTCCTCCGCTTTTCCTGGCGCACGTTCTGTAACCTCGTCAATGTTGAAATACTAATTTGCCCTTGTTGCCACGTGGTAATCATCTCCTGCATTCTTTCTTCATCCAACGGTTCCGTCGGTTCACCGCACCTCTATATAAGATCCCCTTCTTCTTCCTTGAGCACTTCCGCTCGCGCCGTTCTCTGCTCTCCTCTGCGAAATCTCCCCTTGCGCTCCACTGCTCCCAAAGCTTTTCTCTTCGCAGCTGTTCTTCATTGCCATTGTTGATGCCACCGCGTCGTCTAACCAGGCACAGCACACCTGACTCCTCGATGGCCGCCGCGGATCTGGGAGCGGCGGAGTGGGAGAGGTCCAAGATCACCAACCAAGACCTCAACCTGATGAAGAAACTGGGGATTACCAAGAAGCCCAAAGCTGTGTGCTTTCCCAGTGAAGAGAGCTACCCATCCCCTCCAATGGGGTATCGGGTAAGTTTCGTTGATCATCTTATCCGTGGTCTTTCCACCCCCATTCACCCTTTTCTTCGGGGACTTCTTTATGTTTATGGTCTCCAACTTCACCACCTCACACCCAACTCTATCCTTCATATTTCTATCTTTATCACTCTTTGCGAGGCCTTCCTTGGTGTCCAGCCTAACTGGGCATTATGGAAGCGCATTTTCTTTTGTCGCCGTAATGGCTCTGCCAATGTCGCCTATAATATAGGCGGCGTTGTTATTTCCGTTCGCTCCTCTGTCAACTATTTCGACGTCAAACTCCCCGACTCCGTTCAAGGATGGCGCAAGAAGTGGTTGTACATTCGCGAAGAAAACGATGGCTGCCTCGAGGATAATATTCCTCCTTTTGACGGTGCCGAGAAAATCCTTCGCCGCCGTTCTTGGGACGCAGAAGCTACTGAGGAAGAAAGGACTTCGACAGAGGCCCTGATGACTCGTATCCATGAGTTGCAAAATACTCGTGGAAAAGAGTTATCAGGCATCCAGATTACTGCATACTTCCTTAGAACTAGGGTGCAGCCTCTTCAGGCTCGCAAAAACCCTTTCTGGAATTACACTGGCGATGAAGACGCAGATCGCCTGTCGACGAATTTGGAAATCAAGGATTTGGATAAACTTATCCGTAGGATTTCTTCTCTCAAGAAGAAAGACTCCATCCCATCCACTTGCCGCGTAAAGCCATACAGCGCCGCCCATGCGCTTCCCAAGGTAAATATTGTCGTGTAATTTGTCTATCGCCTTGTTTTTTGTGTTGTTATTCACTTCTGACAAACTTTCCCTCTTTTTATACAGGATCATCCAAATCTTGTTTCACTTCCTCCTCTTCCTGAAGGTGGGGAGGTCGAAGAAAGGGCTGTTGTCTCTGATGATAACCCAGATGCCCCCTCCTTCACAAATGAACCCGCAGAATCTCGAAAATCTGCGGGATCCGACGAAAAAGAGGATGTCTCTGAAGCCACTGCGTCGGCACAATCTCTTCCTCCCGCTGTTTCTCCAAGGAACAAAAGGAAAAGGGATGATGTCGAAGATTCCGGCACCTCCAAAGTTGACGAAGCTGTTCCTTCGCACCAGAAGGCCGGCTATGATCCATACCTCGAGTCTCTCATCAGTTCGTAAGTATCCTTTTTCTTGCTTACTTGTACTCGAAGATTCTTGTCTATTTTGCTTTTTATATTGTCGGCACTTGCTCGTAGTGATGATGAAGAAGAAGTACCAACTGCTGTTGTGGCTGCTCGCACGAGCACGTCACATACATTAGTTGCCTCGGAAACGGCAGTTGGAGAGGAAACTTCGCCTCCTCGACAGAACGTCGACACTGCTACTCCTCCTCCAAGCCCCCGAGCCCCTTTGTCGAAAAGGGCGAGGACGGCGATCATCTCGGAGCCTACTCTCCAATTGAGTAGCTCCTCTAACCCTCTTTTGGAGGATGTAAGTTCTTAACTTCCTTGTCATTGTTTATATTTGCTTTTGTTGATTTCTATGTACCATTATATTTTTCTCATACCGCCATTTCCTTCTATCCCCCCTTTTTTGAACAGCCTTTGATAAAGGATCTTCTTCGCATCGGTACCCAATTTGTCGGGTACCGTGAATATGCTAGTAAAGCTGAAGGTAATGCTTTACTCCTGTTGCTTCTTTTCTTTTGCTCCTTTGTTGTCGAGAGTTTTAACTATATTTATCTTCCTTGGTAGAAAAACTGGCGGAAGCCAATGAACGTGCCAACACACTTGCTCAGCAATTAGAGCAAAGTGAAAAGGCTCGCAAAGAGGCTGAGTCAGATGCTGTTGGTGCTCGAGCAGAGGCTGACAAGGCCAAGGCTGATGCTGCTGGTGTCGAAGATCTCCGGAAGAGACTTCACGATGCCGAAACTTCACTGAGTGATCATATAACTGCTCAGTCTGCTCGCGAAGCGGCGATCATCAAACGCATGAAGACACAAAGTCGTCGCTTTGTCGGTAAGCATTTGCACCATTTGCATACTCTTTTGTTTTTCCTTTTTCGCACTTATTTGTTGACAAAAATTTCTATTTTTATGTTGTCAGATAGGACCTCGCAAGAATTTGAACTTGAGGATCCCGACAACGATGTTCTTCTTGACGCCATGTCGTTCCTTGAGTTTCATGGGACGGAAGCACGTGAAGGCATGGATGAAGCCAGGGCGGGGTTGTCGAAGCTTTTCCCCTACTTCTTCCCGAAGAAAGAGGAGCCCGCAACTTTCCTTGGCCTTGCCAAGTGTTTTAATCCTCCCGAAGATCTTGGGCTGAAGATGCGCCATGAGAACATGAAGGTCGCCGTGGAAAGCACTGTTGCCCTAGTTGCTGACAGTCAACAGACTGTTGACTGGGCTAAAGTTGGCGACACGGAGCAAATAGAGCACGCAAAATGGCGATCCTTGATCAAGGCGGCAAAGCTCAACACGAAGAGGATCCTCGCTTATCTTGGGATTAAGCCATCTTCGACTCCCAGCTCTTCAAGGCCGGAGGTCTAGTTTTTGCTTTCTGTACTTCTTTTGTTGTTGTCGCCATTCTGGTCTTGGCGACAAATTCTCTACCAGTCCCTTAGGAGAACTTCTTTTGTAATGGCTATGTAAATATTCTGCAATCAATGAAATTTCTTTTGGTGCTATCTTTGATTCGGAGATTTTCTTTTTCCAGTTGATTTTTGATAATTACTCAACAAATTCTTCTCCTCCCGATGCTGCTCCCGCGTCTTCTTTGTCGAAGAAAGTAAGAAACAACGACAATTCCCTTGAAGGGTCTTCCAGCATACCTTTGTCGGAAGACTTGCAAGAACTTCGACAACAACTTCAGTCCTTGAAGAAACAATCGCTTATGCTGATGGAACAATCTCGAGAATCTTCTCAAAGGGAGAAAGTTGCGCTTCAACAAGTTCAGGATGCCATAGCTGAAAAGGACGCTGCTGTTGCTGAAGCTGACGCGGCTGCATCTCGAGAGAATTCTATGCTGCAGCTGCTAACAGATGCTAGCTTGGATATGGCGGGTAAGTTTCATTGTCTTTATCTCGCTTCTTCGTTTCCTTTGCTGCTTGCCTCCTCATTGCCCACTGAATTGTTTTATGAAACCATAGGTGCTTTTTTGGATCCTATAACTGAAGATGAACGTGTCGAGGCTCGTTCCAATGTTCTCCTTCGGCTTGCACATGAACACGGATCGACTTTTTGGGGTACACCTGAGCGGACCCGCCAAATCGTGAGATTTCAAGATCGTGCACTTCAGGTTCGCGAATATCTTGACTTTTGTACAAGGACTTTGTCTCTGGTATATGGTACCATGTTTCCTCGCAATAAGATGCCAGAAACCCTTCCTGCATTGATGGACAAATTTCGAGATGCTCCTCGCATCCACGGCTTTGTGCGAGCCCAACTAGCTGCTGGTGCAAGGTTTGCGATGATCATGATAAAGATTTGCTACCCGAAGTTAGATGTAGGGCAAATTGTCCCAAAGTGCCTGGAGAAGATGTCGAAGAGGAAGAGAAACTTCGGCAAGTATGATGACATTGTTACTCCTGTTGCTGAAGATATGATGGATGAGCTTCTTCGGATGGATTCCGAATTCTTCGTGAAGGGTAGCTACGCTGAGCATAGTACCCGCGCTGTAAATAATGAGCGTTTGACCATAGATAATATATTGGGAAATTCTTGAAGACGAAACTTATTCCGAAATTTGTATCCTGTATAAACGAGCTATATTGTAAAGTCATTGTGTTTTATTTTTATCGCCAAGCCCCCGGGTATTTTGATTGCAATATCTTGTATATTATAATGCGAGGTTGTCCCAAGGCAAGATAATATACATTGTGTACTATTTTGTACGGGTCTAAGCCCCCGAGCTTTTTTGCTAATCGCTATTTTGTTGATATCTCTTTTTGTTTTGGCGAGGTATTTTTACCAAGGCCGGATGCTTCTTTTGTATTTGTCGATACTGTGTTTATATATATATTGTATCATGTAGGGGAAAACCCCTGATCTTGTCGAGAAGAAGATATATAATTCCACTATCTTTATTATATTGCAGCACCACGAGCCCGCCTCATTAAAAACCTTTCCCGGCCCCACTCGGTGCCCCGAAAAAGGAAAAGAGTGCGTCTGAAAACTCGTGGGCGTTTCAGTACATTGAAGCTTTACAAAGGAGGACTATATTTTCGACACCTAGGCGTAGAAACGCCTGAGCTGTGCCACATTCCAGGGATTTGGCTCGTCAATCCCTGTCTTCTTGTCTTTGATTCTGTATGCTCCTCCTTCGATTACTTCTGTGACGATGTAGGGTCCAAGCCATGGTGATTCGAGTTTTTCGTGACTTTTTTGGTTGAGCCGCAGAACTAAGTCACCAACTTGAAAAGACCTTGGCCGCAATCGTCGACTGTGATAGTTTTTCAGGTCCTGCTGATATTTGGCGACTCTTGACAGGACTTCGTCTCGAGCTTCATCGAGTGCATCGACATCATCCTCCAAAGCTTTTCTCGATGTTTCTTCGTCATATTCTGTGACTCTTGGAGAATCGTGCTCTATTTCTATCGGCAGGACTGCTTCGGCGCCATGAACCAGAAAGAACGGTGTTTCCTGTGTCGCCGTATTTGGTGTTGTTCGGATACTCCACAACACACTTTGTAACTCCTCCGGCCAAGTATGCCGAGCTTTTTCCAATGGGCCTAGCAGGCGTTTCTTGATGCCATTGCAGATGATGCCATTGGCCTTCTCGACTTGTCCATTGGTCTGAGGATGCGCGACAGACGCAAAACTCAATTTAATGCCCACTTCTGCGCAGTATGCTTTGAACTCCTTGGACGTGAAATTGCTGCCGTTGTCTGTCACAATACTGTGAGGAACTCCAAATCTGAAGACGATGCTTTTCACGAACTTAATCGCTGACGCGCCGTCCGGTGAATTTATCGGCTTTGCTTCAATCCATTTTGTAAACTTGTCGACAGCAACAAGCATATACTCATAACCTCCTGGCGAAGCTTTGTGTAGTTTTCCCACCATGTCGAGACCCCATTGAGCAAAGGGCCAAGATAGTGGGATTGGCATAAGTTCTGCGGCAGGAGAGTGAGGTCTTGCCGCAAATCTTTGACACGCGTCGCAAGTGCGCACTATTTCCTTTGCATCTTCGATTGCTGTGAGCCAATAGAATCCTGCTCTGAAAACCTTTGCCGCGATGGCTCTGCTGCTCGCATGGTGTCCGCATATCCCTTCATGCACGTCCTTTAGGATGATCCTTCCTTCTTCGGGTGTAACACACCGTTGTAGCACACCCGAAATACTGCGTTTGTACAGTTCCCCTTTTACCACAGTGAAAGCTTTTGATCGCCTAATTATTCGCCTTGCTTCGACTGGATCGTCGGGTATGACTTTCCTTAGGATGTATGATATGTAGGCCTGCATCCATGGAACTTGTACCATCATGACTAGTTCTTGCTCTTCTTCTTCTTCTTCTGCTGTGTCCTTGGTGACAGTCGAGGTTTTCTCTTTCTTCTCCTTTTTTGTTTTTGCTGGCTTTGTTGATCTTTCGCTTATCTCTTCCCAAAACACACCTGGAGGGATTGCGAGGCATTGTGACCCGATGTTTGCGAGAACGTCGGCTTCATCGTTGCTCATCCTGCTGATGTGGTTTACCTCACAACCATCGAATAGCTTCTCCAGCTCATTGTACACCTCCTTGTATGCTATCATACTCTCGTTGACTGCGTCGCATTGGTTCATTACTTGCTGTGCTACCAACTGTGAGTCGCCGAAAATTTTCAATCGGGTTGCACCGCAAGCTTTCGCCATCTTCATCCCGTGTATGAGAGCTTCATATTCTGCTTCATTGTTAGATGCGTTTGGGAACGTCATCCGCAGAACATACTTCAACTTGTCGCCTTCAGGTGAAACTAATATCACGCCTGCTCCAGCACCTTCCAATCTCTTGGACCCGTCGAAGTTCATGGTCCAAGTCCTCGATAAATCTGGGGGTCCCGTGTTTTGTAGCTCCATCCACTCTGCAATGAAATCTGGTAAGATCTGTGACTTTATTGCTTTTCTTTTTTCATACGTGATGTCCCGAGGGAAAGTTCTATTCCCCAAAGGGAGACACGACCCGTAGCTTCTGGATTGTTCAGTATATTTGATAAGGGAGCTTCATTGACCACTATTATCGGGTGAGCCGAAAAATAGTGCCGCAATTTTCTTGCTGTCGTGAATACTCCATATGCTAGCTTTTGATATTGCGGGTACCGCTGTTTTGACGGCGAGTACTTCGCTGATGAAATATACTGGCCGTTGAACTCCATGAAGCTTGCCTTCTTCTTCTCTCTCGACTACTAGGGCCGTGCTGACCACCTGAGGTGTGGCTGCAATGTACAATAGGAGAGGTTCTTTCTCTTTTGGCGCCACCAATATCGGTGGTGTCGAAATTGCTCGCTTGAGATTCTCGAAAGCTCTGTCTGCTTCCTCGTTCCATTGGAATTTTTCCCCTTGCTTGATCAACGCATAGAACGGCAGCGCCTTTTCTCCTAGCCTAGTAACGATGGCCTGTATTTTTTCGGGATTAGCTTCGATCCCCCTTCCTGATACTAAGAACCCGAGAAGTTCTCCTGCGGGAACTCCAAAGGAGCATTTTGTCGGGTTCAGCTTGAGGCAGAACTTATCGAGGTTGTCGAAGGTTTCCTTCAGATCTTCGATCAACGTTGACCCTTTCTTTGATGTTATTACGACATCGTCGATGTAGACTTGTACATTTTTCCCAATCTGTGTTGCTAGGCATTTCTGCATCATCCGCTGATATGTTGCTCCCGCGTTTTTCAGACCAAAGGGCATTGTTTTGTAGCAAAACACGCCATAAGGTGTGATGAACGCTGTCTTGGCTTCATCTTCTTCTTTTAATCTGATCTGGTTATAACCAGAATATGCGTCCAGGAAGGAAAGACGTTCGCATCCTGCCGTGGAGTCGATGATTTGATCGATCCTTGGGAGGGGAAAGTGATCCTTGGGACAATGTTTATTGAGACACGTAAAGTCGACGCACATGCGAAGGACTATTGTGTGTTTCTTCGGCACCATCACTGGGTTAGCTACCCATGTGGCTTCTGTAGATATTTCTCTGATGAACCCGGCATCTTTGAGTCGATCTATTTCTGATAACATGGCTTTGCGGCTAGGTTCCGAAAAACGCCGCAAAGGTTGCTTTACTGGTCGTGCGAGAGGATCCAAATTGAGGTGGTGCTCGGCAAGTTCCCTGGGTACTCCTGGCATGTCGGCTGGACACCATGCGAAGATTTTCCAGTGCTCACGGAGGAACTCGACGAGCGCGCTTTCCTATGCGACATCCATGTTTGCAGCAATGGACGTCGTTTTCTTTGGATCTGTCGGGTGGATCTGTACCTCTTTTGAATCTTTATTTATATTGAAAGTTGGCTCCTTAGAAGGTCTTCCTACCTCAGGCAGCACATCATAATCAGTGAACCTAGGTGCCGCATATTCTGCTTGCATCCCGAAAGTTTCTGACAGTCGATGAAAATCCTTGTCGCATTTATCGGACCATGCAAAGCTTCCTTTGATTGTGATAGGTCCCTTAGGCCCAGGCAACCTCCACAACAGATATGTATAATGCGGCACTGCCATGAACCTGGCGTACGCTGGTCGTCCCAACAAAGCGTGATATTGCGACGGGAAATCCACCACTTCAAACTCTAAATTTTCTATCCTGTAGTTTTCTCGGGTTCCAAACTGAACGTCGAGGTTGATCTTGCCCAATGGGTAACTTGGCTTCTCTGGTGTAATCCCGTGGAAGCGTGTGTCAGTTGGCTTCAGATTTGCTAGGGATATGTTCATCTTCCTCAATGTATCTGCACATGAGGTTTAAGCTGCTGCCGCCGTCTATGAAAACTCTCGACACATCAAAACCAGCGATTACTGCGGGTAAGATGAGTGCCGATTGCCCTGGTCGAGGAACTTGCTGCGGATGATCTGCGATCGTGAAGCCGATATCTTGCCCCGACCAATTTAAGTACTCGACTGTTGGTGGAGGCATCTTTTCTGCCATGAACACTTGTCGGGATATTACCTTCTGCGCCCTGTTGGACGGCCTAGCTTTCTGAATCATCGAGACCACACCGTTAGAGTTGGGGTCAACATATGGAGGTGGATGTGGTGCTGCCGCAATTCTAAGCTGGTGTCGATTTTCTTCGGTAATTGCGGGAGGAGGTGGGAGGTGAATCTCGCTCCTTGGCTCCCGAGGATTTCTGTTACTTGCTTGAGCGTTTGCGATTCCTGCGGCTCGCAGCATTGCTTGAAAATTGCGGCAGTCTTTCTGTAGATGTCCTGACTGCCTCTTTCCATTGTTGTCGAGGTAAAAGTGCATTTGACACGGACCGTTCATCATCTCCTCGGGAGACACGTAAGGTCTTTGAATCCTTGGTCCACTATTTTGTCTGTTGCCGCGAAAATCACCTCTATTGTCGCCTTGTTGCTCATTGCTCCTTTGATAATCATCTCGACTATTTCCACCAGGATTTCCTCGAAAACCAGCCGATATGTGGCCGGGAGCATCGTTGTTGTAGAACTGGCGAGAAAATCGCCTTCTATTTTGATAGTTTCGACTACGATCCTCTTCTGGCGACCTGTGTCGTTTGTTGTATATTGCGTCTTCTCCATCTGCCCACTTGTTAGCGATTTCCATCAACGCTGAGATTGTCTTGGGATTAGTTCTCCCCAAGTCCTCGACGAAGTCTGCTCGTCGGATTCCTGCCACGAACGCATCTATTGCCCTCTCGTCAGATATGTCTTCTGCCGAGTTTTTGATAATGTTCCACCGCTGTATATATTTTCTCATCGACTCGTCATGTTTTTGTCGACACGCTCGTAATTCTTCCAACGACGCGGGTTTTTTGCAGGTGGATCGGAAGTTCTTCACGAAGATGTCCTCAAAGGTTTCCCAGCTGTCGATGGAGTTCAAGGGGAGTTTCTTTATCCAAGATCTTGCGGCACCACTCAGGTGAACTTGGATACTTTGCATAGCTGTTGCTCTGGTTCCTCCTACCAGTTTCACCATCTCGAGATAATCCACGAGCCAATCCTCGGGATCTTGCAGGCCGTCGAACTTCTTGAAATTCTCGGGTAACTTGAACCCTTTTGGGACTCGAGTTTTTCGCACTCTTCTCGTAAAGCACGGGAGCCCACACATATCTTCGTCGGCAAGCTCTGGCGAGTACTGACGGTCCCTCCTTTCTTGTCGCGCTCTGTCCACCCTTACTTGGACTGCTGTGTCTCTTGCTCCACTTGCTCTTGGTGGGTCTTGAACTGCTGCAGCGGGTCGTGGACTATTTTGCCTAGGATTTTCTTCGGGAGGCGTTGTTGCAAACGCTGTTCCCATAACTCCTACTCCAGCCATCGCCATATTGAACAATGGTTCTCTCGGGTCTCCAGCAGGTGGTCTGGATGCCAAGATGTAAGCTTGTGTTGCCATGTAACCTGCCTCTGGCGTTTTTGGGATGATATTTCCTCTTTCATCAATCGACATAAAGGACATGTCGAGATTTTGGATTATGTTTCCTCTCTCTGCTTCGGGTATGTTTTGCAGCCGAGACATTGCTCTCCTCCGAGCTTCTCTGTGACTATCTCCCGAAGTTCTAGATTGTCGACTTAAATCTGCTCGGCGTCTGCTTGATGCAGAAGCTGCTTCTTTTCTCCTATTCAGGGATGCTGTCTGTTTTTCCAACTCTCTGCTTACTCGAGCAAGTCTATATTGATATGCTTGAAGTTCTTGTGCAGTAGCGGTGGTGGTCATAGGTTCTGAACCATCCATGGCTTTCGCGGCCCTATCCCACGCGCTTTGCGGGAGCTGTACTCTTGCGCGAGTTGTGGATCCAGGATATTTGGTGCCTAGACCATGTCTGAGATCAGCGGGATCGACGTATGGATTTCCCAATTCGTCGAAAGCCTCTGATGTTTGCGGGTCTGATGTGCCTGCCCCTTCTACCACATAGATCTGATGATATTTTGTGCATTGATTTTTGTCGGGATTGGTGACACCATCATATAGAGTGGTGAAGACCTTTCCGATGGCAGCAGACTTGTCGATGAAGTTGAAGCTGTCGACGCTGTCGGAGTCACTGCTTATAAAGGAGTCCGCAGATGACTCGAAGGATGTGTTGCTGAAGATCTTGGCGAGCTTTCCGCTTGCCTTGTTGTCGACGAAGTATGTCGACGAAAACTCCTCGTCAGTCGACGAAAAGTTGGAGTCGACCGCTGAAAATTCCGACGAGATCGGAACTTCGAGACGGTAGGATCCTTCCTTGTTGACGCCAAATCGGAATTCTCCGAACGTCATGACGATGGGCTCCTCCAGATAGGCACATGCATCCATACGGGAGGGCGGGTGAGGAATAAAATTGAATAGATCAGTTTTTCCCTTGTTACCTCGATCCATCGCGTTGCTTGCTGTCGATGAAGTCGAAGATCTTGAACGTGCCATCGAGATCGGATCCTTGCAGCCTCTAATTCCCACAGACGGCGCCAATTGACAAAGGATTAACTTGTCAATGCCTACAGATTGTAGACTAGGGTTTTGCTAGAAGTAGAGGGCAAGTAGATCTCGAAGGTTTAGGCGAAAAGTACTCGGCGATTATGAAAACTAGGGTTATGTTGACAGTAGATTCGATCCTTTCTTTGTTCCTCGACTCCCCCTTATATAGGAGGTGGAGCCGAGGGTTTCGTATTGTACAAGTTACAGAGTCCGGGACGGTTTCTAACTCGTCCCGCCAGATTACAAATAATACTTCCTATTACAACTCTAGCTTTCCTTAATACATCTTGGACTCCCGAATCTTCTTATTCTTCGGATAGTGGGCCTTCAGTAAATCCCGGGTACTATCTATGGCAGGCCCATTTGGGATGCCTATGTCACCCAGCATGCTAGTTATCTTATTGGAGAGACACCTCTAGTGAACTGTGGACCCCGGTCCATTCTTTTACATCTGAATACATTCTACTGTTTTTACTGTTCTTTGTAAACAAACACCATCTTCCACTCGATACGCTTAATCCTTTGTTTTCAGCAAGCCGGTGAGATTGACAACTGATACGTCTCCAACGTATCGATAATTTCTTATGTTCCATGCTACTTTATTGATGATACCTACATGTTTTATGCACATTATATGTCGTATTTACGCATTTTCTGGAACTAACCTATTAACAAGATGCCGAAGAGCCAGTTGTTGTTTTCTGCTGTTTTTGGTTTCAGACATCCTAGTAACGAAATATTCTCGAATTGGACGAAATCAACGCCTGGGTCCTATTTTTGCACGAAGCTTCCAGAAGACCGAAGAGTCGAAGTGGGGCCACGAGGTGGCCACATAGGAGGCGGCGGCCCAGGCCCTGGCCGCGCCGGCCGTGGTGTGGGCCCTCGCGCCGCCTCTTGACCTGCCCTTCCGTCTACTTATAGCCTCCGTCGCGAAACCCCGAGAGTGCCACGATACGGAAAACCTTCCGAGCCGCCGCCATCGCGAAGCCAAGATCGGGGGACAGGAGTCTCCTGCCGGACGAAGTGCCCCCGGAAGGCTTCTCCATCGACACCGCTGCCATCTCCACCGCCATCTTCATCACCGCTGCTGCTCCCATGAGGAGGGAGTAGTTCTCCATCGAGGCTCGGGGCTGTACCGGTAGCTATGTGGTTCATCTCTCTCCTATGTACTTCAATACAATAATCTCATGAGCTGCCTTACATGATTGAGATTCATATGATGATGCTTGTAATCTAGATGTCATTATGCTAGTCAAGTGAGTTTTACTTATGTGATCTCCGGAGACTCCTTGTCCCACGTGTGTAAAGGTGACAGTGTGTGCACCGTGTGGGTCTCTTAGGCTATATTTCACAGAATACTTATTCACTGTTATGAATGGCATAGTGAAGTGCTTATTTATATCCCTTTATGATTGCAATGTGTTTTGTATCACAATTTATCTATGTGCTACTCTAGTGATGTTATTAAAGTAGTTTTATTCCTCCTACACGATGTAATGGTGACAGTGTGTGCACTCGTGTTAGTACTTGGTTTATGCTATGATCATGATCTCTTGTAGATTGCGAAGTTAACTATTGCTATGATAGTATTGATGTGTATTATTCCTCCTACATAAGCATGAAGGTGATAGTGTGCATGCTATGTTAGTACTTGGTTTAGTCGTTTCGATCTTTCATGCACTCTAAGGTTATTTAAATATGAACATTGAATTGTGGAGCTTGTTAACTCCGGCATTGAGGGTTCGTGTAATCCTACGCAATGTGTTCATCATCCAACAAGAGAGTGTAGAGTATGCATTTATCTATTCTGTTATGTGATCAATGTTGAGAGTGTCCACTAGTGAAAGTCTATTCCCTAGGCCTTGTTCCTAAATACTGCTATCGCTGCTTGTTTACTGTTTTACCGCGTTAGTACTGCTGCGTTACTACTGCTTGTTTACTTCCTACAATATTACTATCATCAACTGCACGCCAGCAAGCTATTTTCTGGCGCCGTACTACTGCTCATATTCATTCATACCACTTGTATTTCACTATCTCTTCGCCGAACTAGTACACCTATTAGGTGTGTTGGGGACACAAGAGACTTCTTGCTTTGTGGTTGCAGGGTTGCATGAGAGGGATATCTTTGACCTCTTCCTCCCGAGTTCGATAAACCTTGGGTGATCCACTTAAGGAAACTTGCTGCTGTTCTACAAACCTCTGCTCTTAGAGGCCCAACACGTCTACAAGAATAGAAGCACCCGTAGACATCAAGCACTTTTCTGGCGCCGTTGCCGGGGAGGAAAGGTAAAAGGCTCTCATACTTCGGTCCCAGGTAAAGTACTTTTCTGGCGCCATTGTGTGTGTGCTTGAAGCTATTTCCTTTAGACTCTGCAATTGCGACATTTGGTTTCTTGTTTACACTAGTTAGGCATAATGGACAACAATGACCTTTTTATTCTATTTCCTGATTTAAGACATGGATGGTTTGATGCGAAATTAAAAACCCCATGGAACATATTAATATGAATGCTTTGAACACTATTGTTGCTAATGCTATGGAAAATTCTAAGCTTGGGGAAGCTGGCTTTGATGAGCATGATATTTTTAGTCCCCCAAGCATTGAGGAGAAAATTTACTTTGATGATACTATGCCTCCTATATTTTATGATGAGAATAATAATGATAGCTACTTTGTTGAATTTGCTCCCACTACAATTAATAAGAATGACTATGCTTATGTTGGGAGTAGTAATTATTTTATGCATGAGACTCATGATAAGAATGCTTTATGTGATAGTTATATTGTTGAGTTTGCTCATGATTCTACTGAAAGTTATTATGAGAGAGGAAAATATGGTTGTAGAAATTTTCATGTTACTAAAATGCCTCTCTATGTGCTGAAATTTTTGAAGCTACACTTGTTTTATCTTCCTATGCTTGTTACTTTGCTCTTCATGAACTTGTTTATTTACAAGATTCCTATGCATAGGAAGCATGTTAGACTTAAATGTGTTTTGAATTTGCCTCTTGATGCTCTCTTTTGCTTCAACTACTATTTCTTGCGAGTGCATCATTAAAACTGCTGAGCCCATCTTAATGGCTATAAAGAAAGAAATTCTTGGGAGATAACCCATGTGTTTTTTTTACTACAGTACTTTGTTTTATATTTTTGTCTTGGAAGTTATTTACTACTGTAGCAACCTCTCCTTATCATGTTTTTGTGCCAAGTAAAGTTTCTATGTTAAAGTTGATGATATATTTGGGATCGCTGCGCAGCATCTGGCACAAGTCCCTGTAGAAAATTCGAAAAAATCTGCCAATTTACGAGCGTGATCCTCAGATATGTACGCAACTTTCATTAGTTTTGAGTTTTTCCGTTTGAGAAAGTCTGGTGCCATTTTAAAATTCGTCTTTACGGACTGTTTTTGACAGATTCTGCCTTTTATTTCGCATTGCCGCTTTTGTTAAGTTAAATGAGTTTCTTTGTTCCATTAACTTTCAGAAGTTATGTGCAATGTCCAGAAGTGTTAAGAATGATTGTGTCACCTCTGAACATGTGAATTTTTGATTATGCACTAACCCTCTAATGAGTTTGCTTGAAGTTTGGTGTGAAGGAAGTTTTCAAGGGTCAAGAGAGGAGTATGATATACTATGATCAAGAGGAGTGAAAGCTCTAAGCTTGGGGATGCCCCGTGGTTCATCCCTGCATATTTTAAGAAGAATCAAGCGTCTAAGCTTGGGGATGCCCAAGGCATCCCCTTCTTCATCGACAACATCATCAGGTTCCTCCCCTGAAACTATATTTTTATTCAGTCACATCTTGTGTTCTTTACTTGGAGCGTCTGTGTGCTTTTATTTTTGTTTTGTTATTTTCATTCTCTGAATAAGTTCATCCTTGTGTGGGAGAGAGACACGCTCCGCTGGTTCGTATGAACACATGTGTTCTTAGCTCATAATATTCATGGCGAAGTTTCCTCTTCGTTAAATTGTTATATGGTTGGAATTGAAAAATGCTACATGTAGTAATTGGTAAAATGTCTTGGATAATGTGATACTTGGCAATTGTTGTGCTCATGTTTAAGCTCTTGCATCATATACCTTGCACCTATTAATGAAGGAATACATAGAGCTTGCTAAAATTTGGTTTGCATAATTGGTCTCTCTAAGGTCTAGATAATTTCTAGTATTGAGTTTTGAACAACAAGGAAGACGGTGTAAAGTCTTATAATGTTTACAATATGTCTTTTATGTAAGTTTTGCTGCACCGGTTCATCCTTGAGTTTGCTTCAAATAACCTTGCTAGCCTAAACCTTGTATCGAGAGGGAATACTTCTCATGCATCCAAAATCCTTGAGCCAATATTCATGCCATTTGTGTCCACCATACTTACCTACTACATGGTATTTCTCCGCCATTCCAAAGTAAATTGCTTGAGTGCTACCTTTAAACAATTCAAAAGTTACTACCTCTTATTTGTGTCAATGTTTTATAGCTCATGAGGAAGTATGTGGTGTTTATCTTTCAATCTTGTTGGGCAACTTTCACCAATGGACTAGTGGCTTCATCCGCTTATCCAATAATTTTGCAAAAAGAGCTGGCAATGGGATTCCCAGTCCCAAATTAATTAACAAAAATAGACACTCCTTCATGGTATGAGATTGTTGGCAGGCACCCGAGGATTCGGTTAGCCATGGTTTGTGAAAGAAAGGTTGGAAGGAGTGCCACCCAAAAATAAAATAAAATGGGAGCCGCTCTTTGAAGGTTTGTCTGGCAAGGGGGTTAGAGTACCCGCTACCATTCGTTGACAACAACAAACACCTCTCAAAACTTTACTTTTATTGTCTCTTCATGTTTTCAGAATAAAAGCTCTAGCACAAATATAGCAATCAATGCTTCCCTCTGGGAAGGGCCATTCTTTTACTTTTATGTTGAGTCAGTTTACCTATCTCCCTCCACCTTAAGAAGCAAACACTTGTGTGAACTTTGCATTGATTCCTACATACTTGCATATTACTTTATGTTGACAATATCCATGAGATATACATGTTATAAGTTGAAAGCAACCGCTGAAACTTAATCTTCCTTCGTGTTGCTTCAACACCTTTACTTTGATTTATTGCTTTATGAGTTAACTCTTATGCAAGACTTATTTATGCTTGTCTTGAAGTACTATTCATGAAAAGTCTTTGCTTTATGATTCAGTTGTTTACTCATGTCATTACCATTATTTTGATCGCTGCATTCATTACATATGTTTACAATATGATCAAGTTTATGACGGCATGTCACTTCAGAAATTATCTTTGTTATCGTTTTACCTGCTCGGACGAGCAGAACTAAGCTTAGGGATGCTGATACGTCTCCAACGTATCGATAATTTCTTATGTTCCATGCTACTTTATTGATGATACCTACATGTTTTATGCATATTATATGTCGTATTTACGCATTTTCTGGAACTAACCTATTAACAAGATGCCGAAGAGCCAGTTGCTGTTTTCTGCTGTTTTTGGTTTCAGACATCCTAGTAACGAAATATTCTCGGAATTGGACGAAATCAACGCCCAGGTCCTATTTTTGCACGAAGCTTCCAGAAGACCGAAGGGAAGTGGGGCCACGAGGTGGCCACACCATAGGGCGGCGCGGCCAGGCCCTGGCCGCGGCCTGTGGTGTGGGCCCCTCGCGCCGCCTCTTGACCTGCCCTTCCGCCTACTTATAGCCTCCGTCGCGAAAACCCCAGTACCGGGAGCCACGATACGGAAAACCTTCCAGAGCCGCCGCCATCGCGAAGCCAAGATCTGGGGGACAGGAGTCTCTGTTCCGGCACCTGCCGGACGGGGAAGTGCCCCGGAAGGCTTCTCCATCGACACCGCTGCCATCTCCACCGCCATCTTCATCACCGCTGCTGCTCCCATGAGGAGGGAGTAGTTCTCCATCGAGGCTCGGGGCTGTACCGGTAGCTATGTGGTTCATCTCTCTCCTATGTACTTCAATACAATAATCTCATGAGCTGCCTTACATGATTGAGATTCATATGATGATGCTTGTAATCTAGATGTCATTATGCTAGTCAAGTGAGTTTTACTTATGTGATCTCCGGAGACTCCTTGTCCCACGTGTGTAAAGGTGACAGTGTGTGCACCGTGTGGGTCTCTTAGGCTATATTTCACAGAATACTTATTCACTGTTATGAATGGCATAGTGAAGTGCTTATTTATATCCCTTTATGATTGCAATGTGTTTTGTATCACAATTTATCTATGTGCTACTCTAGTGATGTTATTAAAGTAGTTTTATTCCTCCTACACGGTGTAATGGTGACAGTGTGTGCACTCGTGTTAGTACTTGGTTTATGCTATGATCATGATCTCTTGTAGATTGCGAAGTTAACTATTGCTATGATAGTATTGATGTGTATTATTCCTCCTACATAAGCATGAAGGTGACAGTGTGCATGCTATGTTAGTACTTGGTTTAGTCGTTTCGATCTTTCATGCACTCTAAGGTTATTTAAATATGAACATTGAATTGTGGAGCTTGTTAACTCCGGCATTGAGGGTTCGTGTAATCCTACGCAATGTGTTCATCATCCAACAAGAGAGTGTAGAGTATGCATTTATCTATTCTGTTATGTGATCAATGTTGAGAGTGTCCACTAGTGAAAGTCTATTCCCTAGGCCTTGTTCCTAAATACTACTATCGCTGCTTGTTATTGTTTCACTGCGTTACTACTGCTGCGTTACTACTGCTTGTTTACTTCCTACAATATTACTATCATCAACTGCACGCCAATAAGCTATTTTCTGGCGCCGTACTACTGCTCATATTCATTCATACCACTTGTATTTCACTATCTCTTCGCCGAACTAGTACACCTATTAGGTGTGTTGGGGACACAAGAGACTTCTTGCTTTGTGGTTGCAGGGTTGCATGAGAGGGATATCTTTGACCTCTTCCTCCCTGAGTTCGATAAACTTTGGGTGATCCACTTAAGGGAAACTTCCTGCTGTTCTACAAACCTCTGCTCTTGGAGGCCCAACACTGTCTACAAGAATAGAAGCACCCGTAGACATCAACAACCTCACTGTTACGTTGGGGCAAAGTACTTTGATTGTGTTGTGCAGGTTCCACGTTGGCGCCGGTTTCACTGGTGTTGCGCCGCACTACATTCCGCCACCAACAACCTTCACGTGCTTCTTGGCTCCTACTGGTTCGATAACCTTGGTTTCTTTCGAGGGAAAACTTTCTGTTGTGCGCATCACACCTTCCTCTTGGGTTCCCAACGGACGTGTACATCTACGCGCATCAAGGCTGTTTTAAGCGAGATCAAGACACGCTGCAAGGGGAGTCTCCACTTCCAATCTCTTTACTTTGTTTTTGTCTTGCTTTATTTTATTTACTACTTTGTTTGCTGCACTTAAACAAAACACACACAAAATTAGTTGCTAGCTTTACTTTATTTACTATCTTGTTCTCTATATCAAAAACACAAAAAAAAATTAGTTACTTGCATTTAGTTTACTTTTGTTATCATGTCTAGCTCTGTACCTGTTACTTCTTCACCTGAGGAATTAGTCTTTACTTTTAAACAAGGGGATGAGGAGAGTTTTAAAGATGCTTGGTCTAGAATTTTTGATGCTTATCGTAAAGCTGAACCTCAAATGACTCTAAGTTTGCTCCTTAGTAATTTTTATTTTGGGCTTATGATTCGCTATAGATATGCCTTAGATGCTATAGTGGGAGGAGATTTCCTTCATTGCAACGGTGATCAAGCTTTTAATGCCATAAAAAATTGGTTGCATCACATAGTTCGGCTAATAACTTTGATTCAGCTCTTATTAGCATTTATAATAGATTAAACACTCTTGAGACAAATGCATCTTACTTGAAGGAAAATTATGGTTATGTTCGAAACCGTCTTGATGAAGTTTTAGTGAACTCTGAACCCTCAATGTGGAAACCTACTATTAAAGTTATTATTGGTGGTGAAACTTTTCATGCCCGTTGTGATATTATGTCTGAATTTTGTCTTATGCCTAAGAGTATTTATGAATCTTTGACACTTTGGGGACTTGTTGAAGGGGGAGAAGGAATAACTCTTATTGATAACTCTGTTATAATTCCTAAGGGAATAGCCGAGGGTGTGCATACAACCATTCTTGGAAGAACAGTATCCACTGATTATCTTGTTATTGAATGTGTAGGAACAGGACAAATCACACTTGGAAGATCCCTGCTGAAACTATTGGGAGCAATCATAAATACGGGAGAAGGCACCCTAAAAATCACACTAGGAGGCCGACATGTATTCCCTAAACCAAAGAGTAAGAAAAAGAACAAGAAGGGTAAGTGTAAGGCCCGAGGTAATGTTGATGCTCCATCTCTTGATGTTACTTGATTTGCACTTTCTGCGCCTAGCTGAAAGGCGTTAAAGAAAAGCACTTATTGGGAGATAACCCATGTTTTATTTTATTTACTATATTGTTGAGTCTTGGAAGTTGTTTACTACTGTAGAAACCTCTCCTTATCATGTTTTGTGCCAAGTAAAGTTTTTATGTTAAAGTTGATGCTATATTTGGGATCGCTGCGCAGAAACAGCATTGCTGTCTGTCACGAATTCTCGCAGAAGTCTCTGTAAAAAAATCGAAAAAATCTGCAAATTTACGAGCGTGATCCTCAGATATGTACGCAACTTTCATTAGTTCTGAGTTTTTCCATTTGAGCAAGTTAAGTGCCCCTGCCAGATTCATCTTTACGGACTGTTCTTTTTTTGACAGATTCTGTCTTTTATTTCGCATTGTCTCTTTTGCTATGTTGAATGAGTTTCTTTGTTCCATTAACTTTCAGAAGCTTTGTGCAATGTCCAGAAGTGTTTAGAATGATTGTGTCACCTCTGAATATGTGAATTTTTGGTTATGCACTAACCCTCTAATGAGTTTGCTTGAAGTTTGTGTGAAGGAAGTTTTCAAGGGTCAAGAGAAGAGGATGATATACTATGATCAAGAAGAGTGAAAGGTCTAAGCTTGGGGATGCCCCGTGGTTCATCCCTGCATATTTTAAGAAGACTCAAGCATCTAAGCTTGGGGATGCCCAAGGCATCCCCTTCTTCATCGACAACATTATCAGGTCACTTCTAGTGAAACTATATTTTTATTCCATCACATCCTATGTTCTTTACTTGGAGCGTCGGTTTGCTTTTATTTTTGTTTTGTTTTGAATAAATTTGGATCCCACCATTCTTATATTGGAGATATTACGCTCCGCTTTTTCATATGGAACACTTGTGTTCTTATTTGTGCTTTAATGTTCATGGCGAAATCTGATTGCTTCGCTAAATTGCTATTTGGTTGGAATCAGAAAATGCTGCATATGGTTTGGTAAATTTGGCAATTGTTTGAGCTCTCATAGATCATGTTTAAGCTCTTGCATCATGTAGTTTAATCTATTAATGAAGAACTACCGTAGAGCTTGTTTAATTTGGTTTGCATGATTGTTCTCTCTAAGTCTAGATATTTTTGGGTAAAGTGTTTGAACAACAAGGAAGACATGTAGAGCCTTATAATGCTTGCAATATGTTCTTGTGTGAGTACTTGTGTTTGCTTCAAACAACCTTGCTAGCTCAAACCTTGTACTGAGAGGAAATGCTTCTCGTGCATCCAAACACCTTGAGCCAAAACCCATGCCATTTGTGTCCACCATATCTACCTACTATGTGGTATTTTTCTGCCATTCCAAAGTAAATTACTTGAGTGCTACCTTTAAAATTTCATTCCTCTACCTTTACAATATATAGCTCATGGGACAAATAGCTTAAAAATATTGTGGTGATGAATATGTAGTTATGTGTCTTAATTCTTATAAGTTGCTTGTTGAGCGGTAACCATGTTTCTGGGGCCATCAACTTTATCTTTGTTGGATATCATGTGAGATGCTATGCATGTTCGTCTGTCTGAAGTAAGTGCGATTTCATGATTAAATGGTTTGAGTATGCATATGTTAGAGAAGAACATTGGGCCGCTAACTAAAGACATGTATCATGGTGGAAGTTTCTGTTTGGACATACAACCTCAATATCTTATGAGAATATTATGTTGTTGAATGCTTAAGCATTAAAAGAGGAGTCCATTATCTGTTGTCTATGTTGTCCCGGTATGGATGTCTAAGTTGAGAATAATCAAAAGCGAGAAATCCAATGCGTGCTTTCTCCTTAGACACTTGTACAGGCGGCATAGAGGTACCCCTTTGTGACACTTGGTTGAAACATATGTCATGTGATGATAATCCGTGTCTTCCGAGCTAAGTAGGACAAGGTGCGAGCACTATTAGTACTCTATGCATGAGACATGCAACTTGTAGGAAGTATTATGCATAGCACATATGAATTATTACTACCGTTGACAAAATTGTTTCTATGTTTTCAAAACAAAAGCTCTAGCACAAAAATAGTAATCCATGCTTCCCTCTGCGAAGGGCCATTCTTTTACTTTATTGTTGAGTCAGTTTACCCATTCCCTTCTATCTTAGAAGCAAACACTTGTGTTAACTGTGTGCATTGATTCTTACATGTTTACTTATTGCACCTGTTATATTACTCTATGTTGACAAATATCCATGAGATATACATGTTACAAGTTGAAAGCAATTGCTGAAACTTAATCATCCTTTGTGTTGCTTCAATTCATTCTACTTTGAATTTATTGCTTATGAGTTAGCTCTTATGCAACTCTTATTAATAATTGTTTGAAAGTACTATTCATGAAAAGTATTGCTATATGATTCATTTGTTTAGTCATTATCTTTATTAGCAATCTTTTGTTCAGATCACTCCATTCATCTCATATGCTTTACAATAATGTTGATCAAGACTATGTTGGTAGCATGTCACTTCAGAAATTATTTGTGTTATCGTTTACCTACTCGAGGACGAGTAGGAACTAAGCTTGGGCAATGTTTAAAAAATCGGCCGAGTAGACGTTTAATCGCCCGTTTAATCGTTGCTCGATGGGTGACCTTATAGATTAAGTCAAATCAGATGGTTTACTCGCCAGGTCCGTGTAATCGGTCTGACAAGCGATTAATAGGGATATACCCGATTAAACGGTACAGCCCAAGCGTCAAAAAGTGGCCCTCCGCCTGACCCACCGCCTCCCGCAGTCGCCTCGGTAAACGTTGTGCACGCTCGCCTAAATTTCTCCGCCTTTGCTGCTTCGATTCAACAACCGGCCGGCCGCCTTATTTATCGCCTCCGGCGGGAGCATCCAGCACCTCCCGTCGCCATCTCCAAGGGGCAGGAGTCCAGGCGGCCATTGCCTCTCCTCGCTGGAGTCGCGCTGTCCAGGAGAGCGCGAGGCCTGGTTCTTCACCCAGCCGCACTCCAGTCTCTCGGTCAGATTTATTCTCGATCGGGATTCTCCATATCAGATTTCTTGCTCGCTCCATCCAGCTACCTGCACGGTTGAAGCCTCTTGAACACTAGTGGAGAAGAGGCCTTTGGTCCTCAGCAAATAACCCAGTGCAGAACCAAACCGGGACCATTGGGGGCATTAGGCCCGGTTCGTTTTGCCCAGGGCGGCCCCACTGGTTCAGAGCCTGTCCTGTAGTGGCCTTTGGACCCGGTTTGTATTACAAACCGGGCCTAAAGGGTGGCCGGCAGGGCGGTATGTGGCAGGAACGCGGGAATAACTTATGTGGATACTACGTCTGCACCTTCATTCGTGACATGACCTGTCCCAAGGGTGGGGATGCCCAAATACATGCCACTCGTGTATGATAACAAATTCTCACAATTATCTTAATTAGTACCATCTATTGTATGATTTCCATTCATATATTGATCTCCTTTTTTAAATATAGATGATACGCCTGCGGGACAGTCTCATAACGGCGGATCAAATACGAGCAATTCAAGAGGAAATCGCGGGATTCTTTCTTACCGAGTGCATAACCCCAGGTGGAGAGCACTATGCGAAGGTCATAGCTAGGTGTTGAGCAACTTTGTAGAAGCTAATAGATTTAGTAAAGAGATCCGACTTGATATGCATGCATTACGTGTACTGTTGACGATGTCTATATATATTCACGACGATTTGTTTGTGGTTTCTTGAATGATATATATGCATTGCTGAAATTCAGCCGCGGCACAGAAACGCCCTGTTTTTCTGCCGCGGCAGAGAAACGCTGCTGCACCCTAAACCTGTGCCGCGGCAGAGAAATAGGAATTCTCTGCCGCGGCAGAGTACCCCAGGCCCGGTTTACCACGAACCGGGACAAAGGCCTTCCACCGCGAGCTCCCTGGCCGCACCACGTGGCGCAGCTTTTAGACCCGGTGCCTTTTGGGGACTAAAGGGGGGGACCTTTAGTCCCGCCTAATTGGTCCGGGTTTGGAAACCGGGACTGAAGGCCCAAACGGACCGGGCCTGTAGCCCCGTTTTTCACTAGTGGAAGCCTCCCGAATCCAGTCCAAGCTAGCCAAGTACGTATGAGGTGGTCCTTCTCTGATCAAGTGTTAAACTAGTCAGCCTATGTTAAATTAGTATTCTATGTTAAACCATTTCTTGTCCTTCTCATGAAGCCTCTCGAATCTAGTCAAGCCAATCATGAGGTCCATTTCTTTTCCTTCTCTGATCAAGTGTGAAGCTACTATATTGCCACTGTTTTTAAACAGAGGGCGAATACTGGGTGCTCCATCATGACCGACGCTTGGACGGAAAAGGAGGAGCATGATGAACTTGTGTGTGCATTGCAAGTTGGGCACAGTCTTTCTTGAATCAAAGGAGGCATCAGCCGATGCACACACAAGCCTCTACATCTTCAATTATGTGGATGAGTGCACTGAGAAAATTCATATCTATTTTATATGTTGGACTTAGTTACTTAATATGGATTGCCATGATGATATCCTATATTTATTTATGAACCTCGTAATGTACTGTCGTGAACTCGTGATGTTGTTCTCTACTTCTATATTTATTTGTGGACCAGTTTATTCTATATGTACTGCTTTGATGTTGCTCTATAGTCTATACTGATCTGTGCATTGCTAGATGCTAATATGTATAGCCGTGATGTTGTTGTAGGTTTATTTGTTACATGGCTGCCTAGTTTCGGCCATTCATTTTGCATGTGTGGCTGTAGGTTCGGCCAATCATTTGCATGTCACAGTTCGCTTCAAACATGCATGGCATGTTCACACTTCAAACACTCAAGTTAATATTTCTGTCAAATATTACTTTTGTGGTCTTTTGGAACTTTAAAGTTGTACTTGTTCAATATATCATATTTTATGCCGGAAACCTGTACTTTTGGATAAAAAATTTACCGATTAATAGTCGACCGATTTAACGATTAAATCAGTTAATAGGCCGATTTCCGATTAATCCTCAAACTCAAGACGACCGAGCAGTTAACGATTACCGATTTCCTGAACATTGAGCTTGGGGATGCTTGATACGTCTCAAACGTATCTATAATTTCTTATGTTCCATGCTACTTTTATTACAATACTTGAATGTTTTATACATACTTTACAGCATTATTATACATTTTCCGGCACTAACCTATCACCATTAGAAAATTGGCCTTTGGTCGCGGTTGGCAACTGCCATTAGTCGCGGTTGCGCAACCGCGACCAATTAGGCGCGACTAAAGGCCCCCCCTTTAGTCGCGGTTCCTTACGAACCGCGACTAAAGGCCCGTCCACGTGGGCGGCAGGCGAGCGCCAGGGCGGAGGACCTTTAGTCGCGGTTCTTCTGGCCAACCGCGACTAAAGGCCTCCGCAGGGTTTAGGGTTTAGCCCCCCTCCCCCTAAATCTGGTTTGTTTTTAATTTGTATTGTTTTATTTCTTTTGGGTTTTAATTTTGAAGGAGTTTCACATATTCTACCGTACTACATACATGCATATGAATGTACAATTTCAAACAAATTTGAAATTAGAACCAAAAAGAATTCAAGAGGAATATACAATATATATTCAATATCGGATGACCATATACAATTTTGAACAAGTTTCCATACATATTTAGTGCATATAAAGTTCTACGTCCTCTACATAGTGTTCTCCTCTAGGATCGATGACTTCTCTGGCGAACCATCCAGCTAGTTCCTCTTGAAGTGGTCGGAAGCGAGCTTCTGGAGTAAGCGTCGTCCGGAGGTTATTCCTCCTGGTGTTGTTCTCAGACGGCTGCCGCTCAGTGGTGTATCTCCGGATCCTCTCACAAACATAGTATCCACATAGATTGGTCCCCGGTGGCTGAATGTCCCCGGTCGCAGCCTTTGCCCTTTTAAAATGTAGCTCTTTTTTGAATTCACCGACCTTTTGATCTACGAACCGTCTCCAAACCCTACGAGGCAAGGAAAATTAAATGAACAAGAGAGTTATTAATTAGTTACTTGATATTAGGAAATGATGAATGTAATAGGCCGATCGATATAGAGCGCAAACGAATGAAAGTACTTACTTTTGCATCATTTTTCTCATGTCGGCCCAAAGCTTCGTATCCATATTCAGAGAGTCGTGGACGAGAACTGTGGAGTTCTGAATTTGAATTACTAGCAGAATCCAGTGGAACCTGCGGACACGATACATGCACAGTCATGCATAACTCATCGATTAGCCACATACCATGCATGGAGTAAACAAAAGAGAATGTGCTCAAGACAGAAACACTCACCCAAAATGGTAAGGAAATAGAATATCACTTTTGAGTTCCTGTTTTGTAAGAAACATCCACAGGTCACCCTCCACGTCTTTGGGGTGGTGTTGTAACACATATGAATTAACGATTTGTGGGTCAATGAACCCAACATCATGGGTGTGCCTTATTCGCATTTCCCGCTTCTTCATTCTGCATAATAGCGTACACAACAAGATAGTTAGGACAATATATATATTTATAGTGCAGGCAATGAACGAGATGGGGTAGAAATTAATAAATCACTTACAGAACATAGCAGCTGATGATAGATTTGTCGAGCTCGCGCAGATTGAACAGCTGGAACAATTCACTCCGATGAATTGTTATATAGTAATGTTTGAAGTGATGCTCATGTCTAACTTCCGCATAAATATATTCTCTGGCGTTTTTAAGTTTTATGTAACCCTTGTACCAATTTAGCAGACCTTTCATTTGTCGAGGTAGATCCTCTTCCTGCGCAGGCTCGACGAGAGGACCATCCTTCACATATCCAAATACTACGTCCTTCATTGCCACGTCATCAAGGCCTAATGCTGCACGAAGAGTCAGACCTAAGTCTGCCGCTTGTTCTTTGGCTCTCGCTACAGTCAATCCCTGTGCTGCCGCAGCTGCTATGACATCAGGGGCTTCGTCCTCCGGACCTGCGGCTTTCACTATGAGCGGGGGGATCGACTGTTTACTTTGTTCCCCGAGCTGGGCAACTTGTTTCCCCCCGACCGCGAGTGCTTGACTACGAAGTTCACGTTCATAGTCGTCAGGCAGATTCTTCGCGGCCTGGGACGGTGTGTTCAAAAATGACTTAGCCCAGCTCTTTTCCTTCTCAGAAAATACTTGTTTGGGCTCGGGCTCTCTTTTCTTCTTGCAGTCCGCCTGCCATTTCTCATGCTGAGCAGCCACGACCGCTGCATTTTGCTCCACACTAAGGTCATAAGGCCTCGGGGTGAGAGGCTTTAGTGATGGCTCTGGTATCTTTGTGGTTGCAGGTACATAAGGGTCCGGGTTAATAACCCAGGACTGCTTCTGCTTCTTCGCCGGAGGTGGATTGGGGGGCGGCGTCTGATCACCCGCCGGACGAGGACTGGGGGGCGGCGTCTGCTTACCCGCCGGAGGTGAATTGGGGGACGGCGTCGGCTTACCCGCCGGAGGTGTAGGTGAGCCACCACCACCACCACCGCCGCCGCCACCACCACCGGAGGGGGGTGGACTTGTTTGCCTTGGCGCCTCGCCTGGAAACTTGATAAACTTCTTCTGCCACAGAATGAACTGGCGCTTGACATCTCCAAGTCTTGTCGCCCCTTCAGGTGTAGCAATGTCAATGTCCAGGTCCTCAAACCCTTGGACTATCTCCTCCACCGTGACACGAGCATAGCCATCTGGAATGGGGTTGTTGTGGTGGAGTGCTCCAGGTGGTAAAGCACTGCCGGTGGCTACCTTCATGGACATGTTCCCGATAGGATAATACAGATGACATGCTTTCATCTCCTTTATATCGTCCACGGGGTAGCGAGGAGGCTCCGGTGCAGTAATTTCGACCACCAGATGCTCCGGTGCAGTAATTTCGATCGTCGGTGCACCAGCCGGTGAGGCCTCCGTGGAAGCCACGCTGCTTCTTCTCTGCTGGCTTCCGAGATCCATTGGATGATCTTCATGCTGCGCCCGAGCTGCATCTCTTTCGGCTACTAGTACACTCACGGTTTTCTTCATCACATCCATTTCCGTTACCAACTTCGCCACAACATCTGCATCCCGATCCATCTTTCTCTTACGGCTTCTGTAACCGTACGGGTCATCGTTCTGGGGGAACCCTACTTTCCACGGAATGTCCCCGGGCATGCCTCGTACACGTCCTCCGTGTTCAGGATTCCCGAGGGCTTTTGTCAGGGCGTCGTTCTCTCTGTTGAACTTGATCCTCCCCTCTTGAGCATCCCTCATTGCCTCAATAAGCTTTTGGGTGGGTTTAATTATTTTGCCCTGATAAACACACTCCCCTGTCTCCGGGTTCAGCGATCCCCCATGCCCGTACCACCAGCTTTTGGCCCTTGGGTCCCATCCCTCCGTACCTGGACGGATTCCTCGCGCCCTCAGCTCGTTCTCCATCTTCTCCCACCTAGGCTGCCAAAAGCGATACCCTCCTGGCCCCATAATATGATTGTACTCCTTCTTGGCCGCATTCTTCTTATTTTTTTCGACATTTCAAGGAACTGCTCCGATTTCTTTTGCTTCACAAATTCTGGCCAATCATGTTGCAGTTTCTCATATTGTCCTTCGAAAACCGGAGTCTTGCCCTGCTTGACAAAGTCATGGCCTAGTTTTTGCTTGTATTTCCGGAATGCGTCGGCCATCTTAGAAAGAGCGAACTGTTTGACTAGCTTGCACCTCTCCTTGTTTTCCTCAATCTTGTTACCCGCCTCATCGTATCTGCGGTATTCCGGAGGTAGAACGAAATGTTCTATAAGCTTCTTGAAGCAATCTTTTTTTGTTCTCTTATCGACAAAAGTGAAACCAAGACGTGCCTTCTTTGGCTCATTCCACTCCTGGACGGTGATCGAGACGTTGTCTCTAACAACGGCTCCGCATTGGCTGATAAACTTGGTGGCGTTCTTGCTGGGCTCCAGCGGCCTGCCGGTTGCTTCGTCGACAACCTCGATGGTGCATGTTTCGTTTGGTTTCATCGTCTTGGTTGCGCCACGCTTTGACGACGACGTACTCGATTTTTTCGACGATCCGGCCGAGGGCTAAAATAAGAAAGAGAGTCGCGCGCGTTAGTACACACATATTTATTCAAATCAGTTAGTTTGTATCACCAGAGGCTCAATGTATATATATACCTCGGCGCCGGAGGTGGTTGCTACTTCCAATTCAAGATCGTCGTTTACCGACGTTTCTTCGGCATCATCTTGCTGACGGCGCCCTTCATCTTCACCGTCAAGGTTCAGATAAGAAGAGATATCATCTTCTTCTTGTCCGGTCGGCACATATTGAATATCGCCGTTTATGATGCCGAACATATGGTCTTCAGCGTCCGGATCATAGTTGTCCATAATCGGGTCAGCTCTATCGTCCGCCATATGTCAGTCCTGAAAACATGTAGTAAAAACAAATTAATTAATTAAGTGCAGAATTGAAGGGGGGCGGTGGCGGTGGCGAAAGGGGGCCGGCCGAGCTGGAAGGGGTGCGAGAGGGTGTCGCGGAAGAGCGCCGCCCTAGCTATTGCATGTGTGCGTGTGTGGCGCCTCTTAAGTCTCAAATTTTAAGTCTCAAATTTTAAGTCTCAAATTTTTAAGTCTCAAATTTTAAGTCTCAAATTTTAAGTCTTTTTTTAGTTTTTTAAGTCTCAAAATTTTAAGTCTCACAATTATTTAGTAAATTTTAAGTATCAATTATTTAGTTTTTTAAGTCAAATTTTAATTAGTTCCTTTTTAAGTGAAATTTTAGTACACACATATTTACAAGAAAAAAAACTAAAAAGAAAAAAAATAGTTTGGGACAGCCCTTTAATTATAAGCATGTAACATTGTTTTTTTTGTTAATTTTATTTTTGTTTGTCAAAAATAGCAAGAAAAAAAAAGTTTGGGACAGCCCTTTAATTATAAGCATGTAACATTGTTTTTTTTGTTAATTTTATTTTTGTTTGTCAAAAATAGCAAGAAAAAAAAAGTTTGGGACAGCCCCGGCCGGGTCTCCTCTCTCCCTCCTCTCTTTCTTCTCTGTCTCATGCACAGCAGAAGCGCGGCGGCGCCGTGCGTGTCTGTGCAGTCGGGCCAGGTGCGCGCGGTGTGCGGGCGGTGCGAGCAGCTGCGGTCCAAGCGGCGCGGCGCGATCCGGCGCGACGCGAGCGAGACATCTGAGCGCGCGGCCGGTCACGGCGGATCGGACGGCGGAAATAAACGGCGCGCGCGAGGCACTGAGAGAAGAAGCGCGATGCGGCGGTCCACGGCGCGGCGTCGTCGAGGCGCGCGCGGCGGCAGCACGGCGATGAAGAGGAGAGATGGCGCGCGCGAGTTCGAGGAGGAAGAAAGTGAACCGCCTGCGCGGGCGCGCGGTGTTTAAATCGACCTTTGGTCACGGTTGTGGTCACCAACCGCGACTAAAGGGTACCTTTAGTCGCGGTCGGTGACCCCAACCGACCAAGGTTTTCGCGGGTTTTAATTTCCCGCTTAAGGACCTTTAGTCGCGGTTGGCCAGGCCAACCGCGACTAAAGGTAATTTTTGAGAATACTTTTCTTTTTTGAAAATCATATAATACATATAATATATCAATAAATACAGAAAAATAAAACTAATTCATTTAAAAATGTTAAAAATACAAATAATATATCAAAAAATTCAGAAAAATAAAACTAATTCATTTAAAAATCTTAAAAATACAAATAATATATTAAAAAATTCAGTAAAATATAACTAATTCATTTAAAAATCTTAAAAATACAAGTAATATATCAAAAAATTCAGAAAAATAAAACTAATTCATTTAAAAATCCCTCTTCCCGCCTCTGTCTTTCCGCCGACCCCCTCTTCCCGCCTCGTCTTCCCGCCATTTCTTCCTTGTCTTCCCGCCTCTTTCTTCCCGCCACTTTCTTCCCGCCACTTTCTTCCCGCCTCTTTCTTCCCGCCACTTTCTTCCCGCCACTTTCTTCCCGCCACTTTCTTCCCGCCACTTTCTTCCCGCCTCTTTCTTCCCGCCTCCCTTCCCGCTCCCATTTTTCCCGCCATTTGTCACTACATATAGGTAGCCCGGCTTGGCCAGCATTATCACATCTCTACAATCTCTCATCACTCTCTCATGGCTTCCACCGCACCCACTCTAACCTACCAGCAGGTGGAGGAGCTTTGCGCCTCGAACTACCCTTGCCCTCCGGGCTACCGCGTCCCTGCCGGCTGGAGCCTAAGCGCCGGCGGCGTGCCGGTCCCTCCCGTCCCTCAGGGTACTGCGCGCCGGGCGGCCATCACGAACCACTACTACCTCGACCTCACGCCGGAGCAGCGGATGAATCCCCGCTGGCATCCCGATAACTGTAGGATAACGTAGCATAGAAAACAAAAATTTTCCTACGGCGAACACGCAATCCAAGCCAAGATGCAATCTAGAAGACGGTAGCAACGAGGGGATTATCGAGTCTCACCCTTGAAGAGATTCCAAAGCCTACAAGATGAGGCTCTTGTTGCTGCGGTAGACGATCACTTGCCGCTTGCAAAAGCGCGTAGAAGATCTTGATCACGGCGCCACGAACGGGCAGCACCTCCGTACTCGGTCACACGTTCGGTTGTTGATGAAGACGACGTCCACCTCCCCATTCCAGCGGGCAGCGGAAGTAGTAGCTCCTCTTGAATCCGACAGCACGACGGCGTGGTGTCGGTGGCGGTGGAGAAATCCGGTGGAGCTTCGCTAAGCGTGCGGGATATGGTGGAGGAGCGGGGCGCTAGGGTTTGGGGAGAGGGGTGGCCGGCCACTAAGGGGGCGGCCAAGGTGGTGGCTTTGGTGTGGCCGGCCCCCTCCCCTTGGCCCTCATTATATAGGTGGAAGCCCCAAGTGTTGGACTACAAGTCTCCGAATAAGACCCGAACCCAAAACCTTCCATATGGTGGGAAACCTTCCCAAGCTAGGATTCCCACTAGAGGTGGGAATTCCACCTACCATATGGGGGGGTGGCCGGCCCCTTATGGGGGAGTCCACTTGGGACTCCACCCCACTAGGGTTGGCCGGCCATGGAGGTGGAGTCCCATGTGGACTCCACCTTCCTAGGTGTGTTCTTCCGGACTTTTCTAGAACCTTCTAGAACCTTCCATAGAACCTTCCGAATCATTTTAATTCACATAAAATGACATCCTATATATGAATCTTATTCTCCGGACCATTCCGGAACTCCTCGTGATGTCCGGGATCTTAACCGGGACTCCGAACAAATATTCGAACTCCATTCCATATTCAAGTTCTACCATTTCAACATCCAACTTTAAGTGTGTCACCCTACGGTTCGCGAACTATGCGGACATGGTTGAGTACTCACTCCGACCAATAACCAATAGCGGGATCTGGAGATCCATAATGGCTCCCACATATTCAACGATGACTTTAGTGATCGAATGAACCATTCACATACGATACCAATTCCCTTTGTCACGCGATATTTTACTTGTCCGAGGTTTGATCATCGGTATCACACTATACCTTGTTCAACCTCGTCTCCTGACAAGTACTCTTTACTCGTACCGTGGTATGTGGTCTCTTATGAACTTTATTCATATGCTTGCAAGACATTAGACGACATTCCACCGAGAGGGCCCAGAGTATATCTATCCGTCATCGGGATGGACAAATCCCACTGTTGATCCATATGCCTCAACTCATACTTTCCGGATACTTAATCCCACCTTTATAACCACCCATTTACGCAGTGGCGTTTGATGTAATCAAAGTACCTTTCCGGTATAAGTGATTTACATGATCTCATGGTCATAAGGACTAGGTAACTATGTATCGAAAGCTTATAGCAAATAACTTAATGACGTGATCTTATGCTACGCTTAATTGGGTGTGTCCATTACATCATTCATATAATGATATAATCTTGTTATTAATAACATCCAATGTTTATGATTATGAAACTAATCATCTATTAATCAACAAGCTAGTTAAGAGGCTTACTAGGGACTCTTTGTTGTTTACATATCACACATGTATCAATGTTTCGGTTGATACAATTATAGCATGGTATATAAACATTTATCATAAACATAAAGATATATAATAACCACTTTTATTATTGCCTCTTGGGCATATCTCCAACAGTCTCCCACTTGCACTAGAGTCAATAATCTAGATTACATTGTAAGGTACCTAACACCCATGGCATTCTGGTGTTGGTCATGCTTTGCCCTAGGGAGAGCTTTAGTCAACGGATCTGCTACATTCAGATCAGTGTGTACTTTGCAAATCTTTACTTCTCCATCTTCGATGTACTCGCGAATCGAATGATAACGCAGCTTGATATGCTTCAGCCTCTTGTGTGACCTTGGTTCTTGTGCATTGGCGATGGCACCCATGTTGTCACAGTAGATGACTAGTGGGTCCAATGCACTAGGAACCACACCGAGCTCTACAATGAACCTCTTCATCCATACCGCTTCTGATGAAGCCTCTGAAGCCGCTATGTACTCCGATTCTGTTGAGGATTTCGCCACCGTGCACTGCTTCGAGCTTGCCCAGCTTACTGCAGCACCATTCAATATAAACACGTACCCAGATTGTGACTTAGAGTCATCAGGATCAGTGTTCCAACTTGCATCGGTGTAACTTGTTACAACGAGCTCTTGGTCACCTCCATAACAAAGAAACATATCCTTAGTTCTTTTCAAGTACTTCAGGATATTCTTGACCGCTGTCCAGTGTTCCATTCCTGGATCACTTTGATATCTGCTAGTCAAACTAACAGCATGTGCTATATCCGGTCTTGTACATAGCATGGCATACATGATAGAGCCTACTGCCGAGGCATAGGGGATTTGACTCATCCTTTCTCTTTCTTCTGCCGTAGCCGGACCTTGAGTCTTACTCAAGACCTTGCCTGGTAACATAGGTAAGAATCCTTTCTTACTTTCGTCCATTCTAAACTTCTTTAGAATCTTGTCCAGGTATGTACTCTGTGATAGCCCTATTAGACGTCTTGATCTATCTCTATAAATCTTGATGCCTAATATATATGATGCTTCACCAAGGTCTTTCATTGAAAAACTATTATTCAAATAACCTTTTACACTGCTTAATAGTTCTATATCATTCCCAATCAATAATATGTCATCTACATATAATATCAGGAACGCTACAGAGCTCCCACTCACTTTCTTGTAAATACAGGCCTCTCCATGACACTGTATAAACCCGAAGTCTTTGATCACCTTATCAAAGCGTCGGTTCCAACTTCTTGATGCTTGCTTCAGTCCATAGATTGAACGCTGAAGTTTGCATACTTTGTCAGCATTTTTAGGATCGACAAAACCTTTGGGTTGTACCATATACAACTCTTCCTCAATGTCTCCATTAAGGAACGCCGTTTTGACATCCATCTGCCAAATCTCATAATCGAAAAATGCAGCTATTGCTAACAAAATCCTCACAGATTTTAGCTTCGCTACAGGTGAGAAAGTCTCATCGTAGTCAACACCTTGAATTTGTCGGAAACCCTTTGCGACAAGTCGAGCTTTATAGACAGTAATATTACCATCAGCATCTGTTTTTCTCTTGAAGATCCATTTATTCTCGACAGCCTTTCGGCTATCAGGTAAGTCTACCAAAGTCCATACTTTGTTATCATACATGGATCCCATTTCGGATTTCATGGCTTCTTGCCATTTGTTGGAATCTGGGCTCATCATCGCTTCTTCATACGTCGCAGGGTCTTCATCATTGTTATCCACAATCATGACATTTAGACAAGGATCATACCAATCTGGAGTGGCACGTTCCCTTGTCGATCTGCGAGGTTCAGTAGTTATCTCATTTGAAGTTTCATGATCATTGTCATTAGCTTCCTCTGTTGCCGGTGCAGGCGGCACAGGAACATCTTCCGGCACTGCGCTACTCTGATCAACAAGCAGAGATTCTTCAATCTCATCGAGTTCTACTTTTCTTCCAGTCACTTCTTTAGTGAGAAATTCTTTCTCAAGAAAGGTTCCGTTCTTAGCAACAAAGATCTTGCCTTCGGATCTGTGATAGAAAGTGTACCCTATAGTTTCCTTAGGGTATCCTATGAAGACGCATTTCTCCGCTTTGGGTTCTAGCTTGTCCGGTTGTAACTTTTTTACATAGGCTTCGCAACCCCAAACTTTTAGGAACGACAGCTTAGGTTTCTTATTAAACCATAATTCATACGGTGTCGTTTCAACGGATTTTGATGGTGCTCTATTTAAAGTGAATGCGGCTGTCTCTAATGCATAACTCCAAAATGATAAAGGTAAATCAGTAAGAGACATCATAGAACGAACCATATCTAAGAGAGTTCGATTACGACGTTCGGACACACCGTTTCGTTGTGGTGTTCCCGGCGGTGTCAATTGTGAAAGTATTCCGCATTTCTTTAAATGCATGCCAAACTCATAACTCAGATATTCACCTCCGCGATCAGATCGTAGAAATTTAATCTTCTTGTTACGTTGATTTTCTACTTCACTTTGGAATTCCTTAAACTTCTCGAAAGTTTCGGATTTATGTTTCATTAAATAGATATACCCATATCTACTCAAATCATCTGTGAAGGTTAGAACATAACGATAACCACCGCGCGATGCTACACTCATTGGTCCACACACATCTGTATGTATGATTTCCAATAAGTCAGTAGCTCGCTCCATCATACCCGAGAATGGAGTCTTAGTCATTTTTCCCATCAGACATGCTTCGCATCTATCAAGTGACTCAAAGTCAAGTGATTCAAGTAATCCATCGGTATGGAGTTTCTTCATGCGTTTCACTCCAATATGACCAAGACGATAGTGCCACATATAAGTAGAATTATCATTCAATTTAATTCGCTTAGCATCAATGTTATGTATATGTGTATCACTACTATCGAGATCTAACAGAAATAAGCCATTCTTTTCAGGTGCTCGACCATAAAAGATATTATTCATAAAAATAGAACAACCATTATTCTCAGACTTGAATGAATAACCGTCTTGCATTAAACAAGATCCTGATATAATGTTCATGCTTAACGCGGGTACAAAATAACAATTATTTAGGCTTAAAACTAATCCCGAAGGTAGATGTAGAGGAAGTGTGCCGACAGCGATCACATCGACTTTGGATCCATTTCCAACGCGCATCGTCACTTCATCCTTCAGTAGTCTTCGTTTATTCTTTAGTTCCTGTTTCGAGTTACAAATATGAGCAACCGAACCAGTATCAAATACCCAGGTACTAGTACGAGAACCAGTGAGATAAACATCTATAACATGTATATCAGATATACCTTCTTTCTTCTTCTTGACAAGGCCGCTCTTCAGATCCGCCAAATACTTGGAGCAATTACGCTTCCAGTGTCCCTTCTCCTTGCAGTAATAGCACTCAGCATCAGGCTTAGGGCCAGACTTAGGTTTCACAGGAGGCGTGGCAGCTTTCTTGCCACTCTTCTTGTTCTTGCCTTTAGACTTGCCCTGTTTCTTGAAGCTGGTGGTCTTGTTGACCATCAACACTTGGTGCTCTTTCTTAATTTCAATCTCAGCAGATTTTAGCATGGCAAAAAGTTCAGGTAACTCTTTGTTCATGTTCTGCATATTGTAATTCATCACAAAGTTCTTATAACTAGGTGGCAGTGATTGAAGGACACGATTAATCCCCAGTCTGTTAGGAATCACTATTCCCAAGTCACTGAGTTTCTTCGCATGCCCGGTCATGGCGAGCATGTGCTCACTAACGGAGCTGCCTTCTTCCATCATGCAGCTGAAGAAGTGTTTCGATGCTTCATAGCATTCCACGGCCGCATGAGTCTCAAAGATAGTCTTTAACTCATTGATTAACTCATGTGGATCGTGGTGCTCAAAACGTTTTTGAAGATCGGCTTCCAGACTGCACAGGATGGCACACTGAACTTGAGAGTACCGAGTTTTCCGAGTCGCGTAAACATTCTTTACTTCATCGGTTTCAGTTTCTGCAGGAGGGTCACCTAGCGGTGCATCAAGCACATATTGCAGGTTTCCGCCATTGAGGAAGATCCTCACATGACGGAACCAGTCGGTGAAGTTGCTACCGTTGCTCTTAAGCTTTTCTTTCTCTAGGAACTGGTTAAAATTGATTGGGGACGCCATATCTACAACATATTTGCAATAGTTTAGACTAATGTTTATGACAAATTGAGTTCAAATTTTAATTTAACAAAATTAAAAACTAGGTGAACTCCCACTCAAAACAATATCCCTCGCATTGTCTTAGTGATCACACGAACCAAATCCATCACACCTATGCCCGATCATCACGAGACAAGATGTAATTTCAATGGCGAACACTCAAAGTGTTCATCATATCAATCATATGATTCATGCTCTACCTTTCGGTATCACGTGTTCCGAGACCATGTCTGTACATGCTAGGCTCGTCAAGGCCACCTTAGTATCCGCATGTGCAAAACTGACTTGCACCCGTTGTATGCACTTGTTGATTCTATCACACCCGATCATCACGAGATGCTTCGAAACGACAAGTCTTGGCAACGGTGCTACTAAGGATGAACACTTTATTATCTTGAAATTTTAGTGAGAGGGATCATCTTATAATGCTACCGTCGCGATCTAAGCAAAATAAGATGCATAAAAGGATTAACATCACATGCAGTTCATATGTGATATGATATGGCCCTTTTGTCTTTGCGCCTTTGATCTTCATCTTCAAAGCATGGACATGATCTCCATCATCAACGGGCATGATCTCCATCATCGTCGGCGAAGCACCAAGGTCAATGGCGCCATCTTCATGATCGTCCTCCATGTAGCAACTATTACAACTACTTTGAAATACTACTCAACATGAAATTTAAAGACAACCATAAGGCTCCTGCCGGTTGCCACAATACAATAATGATCATCTCATACATAGTCATCATCACATTATGGCCATACCACATCACCAAACCCTGCAAAAACAAGTTAGACGTTCTCTAATTTGGTTTGCATATTTTACGTGGTTTAGGGTTTTCGAGCAAGATCCAATCTACCTACGAACATCAACCACAACGGTGATACTAGTGTTGTCAATAGAAGAGTAAATTGAATCTTCACTATAGTAGGAGAGACAGACACCCGCAAAGCCACTTATGCAATACAAGTTGCATGTCAAGCGTGGAGCAAATCTCATGAACGCGGTCATGTAAAGTTAGCCCGAGCCGCTTCATCCCACTATGCCACAAAGATGCAAAGTACTCAAGCTAAAGATAACATAAGCATCAACGCCCACAAAACCATTGTGTTCTACTCGTGCAACCATCTATGCATAGACACGGCTCTGATACCACTGTAGGATAACGTAGCATAGAAAACAAAAATTTTCCTACGGCGAACACGCAATCCAAGCCAAGATGCAATCTAGAAGACGGTAGCAACGAGGGGATTATCGAGTCTCACCCTTGAAGAGATTCCAAAGCCTACAAGATGAGGCTCTTGTTGCTGCGGTAGACGATCACTTGCCGCTTGCAAAAGCGCGTAGAAGATCTTGATCACGGCGCCACGAACGGGCAGCACCTCCGTACTCGGTCACACGTTCGGTTGTTGATGAAGACGACGTCCACCTCCCGTTCCAGCGGGCAGCGGAAGTAGTAGCTCCTCTTGAATCTGACAGCACGACGGCGTGGTGTCGGTGGCGGTGGAGAACTCCGGCGGAGCTTCGCTAAGCGTGCGGGATATGGTGGAGGAGCGGGGCGCTAGGGTTTGGGGAGAGGGGTGGCCGGCCACTAAAGGGGGCGGCCAAGGTGGTGGCTTTGGTGTGGCCGGCCCCCCCCCCTTGGCCCCTCATTATATAGGTGGAAGCCCCAAGTGTTGGACTACAAGTCTCCGAATAAGACCCGAACCCAAAACCTTCCATATGGTGGGAAACCTTCCCAAGCTAGGATTCCCACTAGAGGTGGGAATTCCACCTACCATATGGGGGGTGGCCGGCCCCTTATGGGGGAGTCCACTTGGGACTCCACCCCACTAGGGTTGGCCGGCCATGGAGGTGGAGTCCCATGTGGACTCCACCTTCCTAGGTGTGTTCTTCCGGACTTTTCTAGAACCTTCTAGAACCTTCCATAGAACCTTCCGAATCATTTTAATTCACATAAAATGACATCCTATATATGAATCTTATTCTCCGGACCATTCCGGAACTCCTCGTGATGTCCGGGATCTTATCCGGGACTCCGAACAAATATTCGAACTCCATTCCATATTCAAGTTCTACCATTTCAACATCCAACTTTAAGTGTGTCACCCTACGGTTCGCGAACTATGCGGACATGGTTGAGTACTCACTCCGACCAATAACCAATAGCGGGATCTGGAGATCCATAATGGCTCCCACATATTCAACGATGACTTTAGTGATCGAATGAACCATTCACATACGATACCAATTCCCTTTGTCACGCGATATTTTACTTGTCCGAGGTTTGATCATCGGTATCACACTATACCTTGTTCAACCTCGTCTCCTGACAAGTACTCTTTACTCGTACCGTGGTATGTGGTCTCTTATGAACTTTATTCATATGCTTGCAAGACATTAGACGACATTCCACCGAGAGGGCCCAGAGTATATCTATCCGTCATCGGGATGGACAAATCCCACTGTTGATCCATATGCCTCAACTCATACTTTCCGGATACTTAATCCCACCTTTATAACCACCCATTTACGCAGTGGCGTTTGATGTAATCAAAGTACCTTTCCGGTATAAGTGATTTACATGATCTCATGGTCATAAGGACTAGGTAACTATGTAACGAAAGCTTATAGCAAATAACTTAATGACGTGATCTTATGCTACGCTTAATTGGGTGTGTCCATTACATCATTCATATAATGATATAATCTTGTTATTAATAACATCCAATGTTTATGATTATGAAACTAATCATCTATTAATCAACAAGCTAGTTAAGAGGCTTACTAGGGACTCTTTGTTGTTTACATATCACACATGTATCAATGTTTCGGTTAATACAATTATAGCATGGTATATAAACATTTATCATAAACATAAAGATATATAATAACCACTTTTATTATTGCCTCTTGGGCATATCTCCAACAATAACCAGCATACTTGGGACGCCTTCTTCATCAATCGGCGTGAGAGGGCGCTCGCCAGGTATGAGGAGGACGGTCTGCCTCCTGGAAACTTCCACGAGGCCGGCCGTCGGCTATGGTGGTACGGCCGGACTCTGCAGAGCGTCATGGACTACATCACGGCCGGCGATATCCCCCGCCTGCGCTACCCTCAGTTCGAGCCACGAGCGCCGCCCGACGACAGCGACGACAGCAGCGACGACGACGCCGGCAACTTAGAAGGCGACGACTACCAGTACAACGGCGGCGGCTATGAAGACTACGAGTATGCATATTATACGCCTAGGCAGGAGTATGACTAAATCACTCCAAATTTCATGTATGCAGGAGTATGACTTAGTCACTCCAAATTTCATGTATGCAGGAGTATGACTTAGTCACTCCAAATTTCATGTATCATCAGTGCTATCTCGAGTCAATTGAATCATTCGAAAATGGACACCAAACACATCACGGGTAATATAATTCACATGATTCATTCAACAAAGTTTGGTACAATAATAAATTATTACACATCATTTCTTCCCTTGTGTCCCTGCTTGCTTACGATTGTGCCGTATCCATGGAGCATCCTCATCATTTAACTTAATGCTTGGGTCGGTGTTCACTTTGAAGGGCGGAATTTCAGCAAACATATTATAATCTTCTGACATGTCTGTCTTGTCCTCCACTCCCACGATGTTTCTTTTCCCTGAAAGAACAATGTGGCGCTTTGGATCATCGCATGATGTACTGATCGTTTTCTTATCTTTCCGTTTCCTCGGTTTGCTACTCATGTCCTTCACATAGAAAACCTGAGCGACATCTTTCGCTAGGACGAATGGTTCGTCAAGGTAACCAAGATTGTTGAAATCCACCATTGTCATTCCGTATTGCTGGTCCACCTTTACCCCACCTCCTGTTAGCTTGAACCATTTGCACCGGAACAAAGGGACCCTAAAGGAGGGTCCATAGTCAAGTTCCCATATCTCCTCTATGTAACCATAATATGTGACCTTTTGCCCATTCTCGGTTGCTGCATCAAAGCGGACACCACTGTTTTGGTTGGTGCTCTTTTTATCTTGGGCGATCGTGTAAAATGTATTCCCATTTATCTCGTACCCTTGGAAAGTCGTTATAGTCGAAGATGGTGTCTTGGCCAACATGTACAGCTGATCTACAACCTTATTGTCACTCATTAAATGTTTTCTCAACCAACTGCCGAAAGTCTCCATGTGGGCCTTCCTAATCCAGGATTCAGGCTTCCCCGGGTTGTCCGAGCGTAAAATATTCTTGTGTTTCTCAAAGTACGGAGCCACCAAGCTGGAATTGGTCAGAACTGTGTGGTGTGCTTCAGTCAGAGAATGGCCGTCCATACATATCGTTGATTTCCTTCCGATCGTGCCTTTTCCACTTAGTCTCCCCTCGTGCCGCGATTGAGGAAGACCAATCGGCTTAAGGTCAGGAACAAAGTCAACACAAAACTCAATTACCTCCTCATTTCCATAGCCCTTGGCGATGCTTCCTTCTGGCCTAGCACGGTTACGAACATATTTCTTTAATACTCCCATGAACCTCTCGAAGGGGAACATATTGTGTAGAAATACAGGACCGAGAATGGAAATCTCATCGACTAGGTGAACCAGGAGGTGCGTCATAATATTGAAGAAGGATGGCGGGAACACCAACTCGAAACTGACAAGACATTGGACCACATCGTTCTGTAACCGTGGTAGAACTTCTGGATTGATTACCTTCTGAGAGATTGCATTGAGGAATGCACATAGCTTCACAATGGCTACTCGAACATTTTCCGGCAGGAGCCCCCTCAAAGCAATCGAAAGCAATTGCGTCATAATCACGTGGCAGTCGTGAGACTTCAGGTTTTGGAACTTTTTCTCCGCCATGTTTATTATTCCCTTTATATTGGACGAGAATCCTGACGGGACCTTCATACTGCTCAGGCATTCAAAAAAGATGACCTTCTCTTCTTTGGTCAGAGCGTAGCTGGCACGACCTTGAAACCGTTCCGGATGCCGGTCATCAGGGTCTTTCAAACTTTGCTGGTCCTGCCGTGCTTCCTTTGTATCATTTGACTTCCCATACACGCCCAAGAAGCTTAGGATGTTCACGCAAATATTCTTCGTAACGTGCATCACGTCGATTGCAGAGCGGACTTCTAGGACTTTCCAATATTCTAGCTCCCAGAATATAGATTTCTTCTTCCACATGGCTACGTGCCCGTCAGCTCCCTTCGGAACTGATTGTCCGCCAGGACCCTTTCCAAAGATGACTTTCAAATCCTTGACCATATCAAATACCTCAGCACCAGTGTGTTCCGCAGGCTTCGGCCGGTGATCTGCCTTGCCGTTGTAATGCTTGCCTTTCTTTCTTACTGGATGACCTTTCGGAAGAAATCGACGATGCCCAAGGTACACGTTCTTCTTACAATTTGGCAAATGTTCACTTTCAGTCTCATGTAAGCAGTGCGTGCATGCATTGTATCCCTTATTTGACTGTCCCGAAAGGTTACTAAGAGCAGGCCAATCGTTGATGGTTACGAAAAGCAACGCTCGTAGGTCAAATTCCTCTTCTTTGTGCTCATCCCACACACGGACACCAGGTCTGCCCCACAGCTGTAAAAGCTCATCAACTAATGGCCTTAGGTACACATCGATGTCGTTGCCGGGTTGCTTCGGACCTTGGATGAGCACTGGCATCATAATGAACTTCCGCTTCATGCACAACCAAGGAGGAAGGTTGTAGATGCATAGAGTCACGGGCCAGGTGCTATGGCTGGAGCTCTGCTCGCCAAAAGGATTCATGCCATCCGTACTTAGACCAAATCTTATGTTCCTTGCGTCAGCTGCAAAATCTTTGAACTCTCTGTCGATCTTTCTCCATTGCGTTCCATCTGCGGGGTGTCTCAACTCCCCGTCCGACTTACGGTCCTCTTTGTGCCATCGCAACAACTTGGCATGCTCTTTGTTCCTGAACAGACGTTTCAACCGTGGTATTATAGGAGCATACCACATCACCTTGGCGGGAACCTTCTTCCTGGGTTTCTGGCCCTCAACATCGTCACCAGGGTCATCGCCTCTGATCTTATAACGCAATGCAGTGCATACCGGGCATTCATTCAAATTCTCGTATTCACCGCGGTAGAGGATGCAGTCGTTGATGCATGCATGTATCTTCAGAACCTCTAAACCTAGAGGGCAGACAACCTTCTTTGCTTCGTACGTACTGGCGGGCAACTCGTTATTCTTTGGAAACATATTCTTCAACATTTTCAGCAAGTCTTCAAATGCCGAGTCAGCTACACCTGCCTGTGCCTTCCATTTCAGCAAATCCAGTGTGCAGCCCAGCTTTTTCAGACCATCATCGCATCCGGGGTACAGCGCCTTCCTGTGATCCTCTAACATGCGATCCAAATTCTCCCTCTCTTTTTCAGTTTCGCAGCGTCTCCGTGCATCAGCAATGGTCCGACCAAGATCATCAACGGGATCATCACGTGCCTCTTCTTCACCTTCCCCTTCACCTTCCCCTTCACCTTCAGCATCCTCCATGAAAGTATCACCGAAATGAGCAAGATAGCTTTCATCGATGAAATCATCCCCTTCTTCATCTTCTTCCATTATAACCCCTCTTTCTCCATGCTTGGTCCAACAATTATAGCTTGGCATGAAACCGTGCCGAAGCAGGTGCAGTGAACATCTCTTGAGGAAGAGTAACCCTTCTGATTCTTACATTTAACACATGGACAGATAACAAAACCCCCCTGCTTGTTCGCATTAGCCACTACGAGGAAATCATTCAAACCCGTACTGAACTCGCCGGAGAGTCGGTTACCGTACATCCATTGTCGATTCATCTGCATTATTATAATATAAAATATATAATTAACCATCATGCATTTGTTAAACTAACTAGCTACAAACAATATAAATTAAACAATGAACTACACACACATGCACATTTTATCAACGACACATCAAAGGTTCAAGTTGCTAACCGCGATCGAGGAGGAAAAAATAAATGAGAAAGCTCAAGTGTGGCTCCAACACTTCATATCATGTTTGTTTCATGCTCTTGGGGCATTTCATCAAACACCTTATGTGCATAAGAGGAACCAAAAGCAAACCTAACACCCACTTGTGAAGCTTGTGAAGAGAATGGCACCAAATGGCTAAGTGTTGGCTGCTGGATGGGTATATATAGGGGAGGCTTTAGTCCCGGTTGGCCAGGCCAACGCGACTAAAGGCTTCGGGCACTTTAGTCGCGGTTGGCCGGCCAACGCGACTAAAGCAACGCTGGCCACCGAGCGCCCTGGGCCCAGGCCTTTGGTCGCGGTTCGCCTCCCGAACCGCGACTAAAGGTACCATTAGTCGCGGCTCCTTTACCTTCGCGACTTATGGGGCTCACCGGAAGCCTGTTTTTCTAGTAGTGTATTAACAAGATGCCGAAGTGCCAGTTGCTGTTTTCTGCTGTTTTTGGTTTCAGAAATCCTAGTAAGGAAATATTCTCGGAATTGGACGAAATCAACGCCCAGGGCCTATTTTTAAACGAAGCTTCAGAAAGGGAGGCGAAGTGGGGCCACGAGGTGGCCAGACACCAAGCGGCGCGGCCGGCCGGCGCGCCGGCCGTTGTCCCTCGCGTCGCCTGACCTACCCTTCCGCCTACAAATAGCCTTCGTCGCGAAACCCCTGTGAGAGCCACGATACGAAAAACCTTCCAGAGACGCGTCGATCCCATCTCGGGGGATTCGGAGATCGCTCGGCACCTGCGAGAGGGAATCATCACCAGGGGCTCTACATCACCATGCCCGCCTCCGGATTGATGCGTGAGTAGTTCATCCTTGGACTATGGGTCCATAGCAGTAGCTAGATGGTTGTCTTCTCCGCTTGTGCTATCATTGTTATAGATCTTGTGAGCTGCCTAACATGATCAAGATCATCTATTTGTAATGCTACATGTTGTGTTTGGCGGGATCCGATGAATATAGAATATTATGTTAAGTTGATTATCAATCTATCATATATGTGTTGTTTATGTTCTTGCATGCTCTCCGTTGCTAGTAGAGGCTCTGGCCAAGTTGATACTTGTAACTCCAAGAGGGAGTATTTATGCTCGATAGTGGGTTCATGCCTCCATTTAATCTGGGACAGTGACAGAAAGTTCTAAGGTTGTGGATGTGCTGTTGCTACTAGGGATAAAACATTGATGCTTTATCTAAGGATATTTGTGTTGATTACATTACGCACCATACTTAATGCAATTATCTGTTGTTTACAACTTAATGGAAGGGGTTCGGATGATAACCTGAAGGTGGATTATTTAGGCATAGATGCATGTTGGATAGCGGTCTATGTACTTTGTCGTAATGCCCTGATTAAATCACATAGTAATCATCGTTGATATGTATTGAATCTTTATTTGTCAATTGCCCGCTTGTAATTTGTTCACCCAGCATGCTAGTTATCTTATTGGAGAGACACCTCTAGTGAACTGTGGACCCGGTCCATTCTTTTACATCTGAATACATTCTACTGTTTACTGTTCTTTGTAAACAAACACCATCTTCCACTCGATACGCTTAATCCTTTGTTTTCAGCAAGCCGGTGAGATTGACAACCTCACTGTTACGTTGGGCAAAGTACTTTGATTGTGTTGTGCAGGTTCCACGTTGGCGCCGGTTTCACTGGTGTTGCGCCGCACTACATTCCGCCACCAACAACCTTCACGTGCTTCTTGGCTCCTACTGGATAACCTTGGTTTCTTCTGAGGGAAAACTTATTGTTGCATCACACCTTCCTCTTGGGGTTCCCAACGGACGTGTACATCTACGCGCATCAATGATCTTGTTAATTATGTTTTCATTATGATTAGTCTTAATTACTGAGAGTGTTTAGTGTGCCATTGAAGGTTTCATGCATTGTTTTTAGCATACAATAGAAAAGCATAATATTGTGGTATATATTCTCCTGCGAATGTTTTTATTTGGGTCGACTTGGCACATGTTTTGCAACATGTTATGACTACATTCCAGTCAATTCTTGCCTCTATGATCATTTAGTTTGCAACTTGTGTATCACTTTATGCTTTGATTAATATATTTTGTCGTTGTGCATGATTATGGCCATTATGCTCTCTTAGTTGGTCGCACCCGGTCTTTTTCTAGCCTCCATTTGTGTGAGTATTTTATTCATGCATCCAACCACCAAAAACCAAATATGCCAAAGTGTCCACCATATCTACCTATATGTGGTATTTCATTGCCATTCCATTGTAATTTGCTCGTGTGCTACCTTTAAAACATTCAAACAGTTCCTCGTTTTGTGACATTGTTTTTAGCTCATGAGGAAGTAAATTAAAATTGTGGTTGTCGTCTTCCATACTAGTTAAGTAACTCAAAGACTCGCGAGCTTCATCTTGCTTGTCACATAAAAAAGTATATAAAAAAGAGCTGCAACACAAGAATAGGGAAAGAAAATAGGAAAATATCTGGCCACCTCCATGGTTTGTGATGGTTTGTGATTGCTTGTCGGCACCCGAGGATTCGGTTAGCCATGGTATGTGTAAACAATGGTTGGGAGGAGTGTCACAATTTTATAAGTAGTATAAATGAAAAGAGGTTTCGCCCAAATATTTCGGAACCGCTCTCAAACTTGCTTAGTATGGAAGATAACAACAGATTTTTTTACTACTCGTTGACATGAACAACCACCTCTCAAAAGTGCATTTTATACTCTTGTTGTTTCAATAAAAAGTTCTAGCACATGAGTGATCTTACTGGCCTCTCAAAGAGAGACCTTCTTTTACTTTTATGTTGAGTCTCCACTTTCTAGTTTATGCACCACTTATGAGAGCATAGTTGTCATTTTTAGGTTTATGTGCATGGTCCCAAGATTTCATTGATTGATTCATAATTATGGTATTGCTTGTTCAAACTTTTTGTTTCTAGTCATCCTTATAATCTTTTAAAAGTGTCCAAGCATTTATGTTTTGCTTCCACTTATGGGACAAGCTGAGTACCACTTTATTATGTATCTATGCTATGCTCTTGACAATCACTTTGCTTTCCATGCATGTTATACATTTTCTTTTGTTTGATTATTATTCATGTTTTAGCATGGTTATTAAGTTTCATTGTTTGATTATATCTATCATGCTTATGTTAGGATTCTATGATTCCAGCTATGTTTTATTTTACACTTAGATTGATCAAAGTAGTGTGACAACATGTCACCTCAAAAATTATTTGTTTGTTATCACTTACCTGCTCGAGGACGAGCATGAGCTAATCTTGGGGATGTTGATACGTCCCAAACGTATCTATAATTTTTGATGCTCCATGCTTGTTTTGTTACAATTTTTATATGTTTTATGTGCACTTTTCAACACTTTTTAGCATTTTCTGGGACTAACCTATTAATGCAGCTGTTTTTTGTTGTTTTTGTGTTTCAGAAACGTTGTACATGAAAGTTTCTCGAATTGGACGAAACAAAAGCCCAGAGTCTTATTTTTCCGGGGAGACGGAGCCAAGAAGGATACGCGGGAGAGCTGCCACGTGGCGTACATAGGGCGGCGGCCCCCCTTGGCCGCGCTGGCCCGTGATACGTCTCAAACGTATCTATAATTTCTTATGTTCCATGCTACTTTATTGATGATACCTACATGTTTTATACACATTATATGTCATTATTATGCGTTTTCCGGAACTAACCTATTGACGAGATGCCGAAGTGCCAGTTCTGTTTTTGTTTTTGGTTTCAGAAATCCTAGTAAGAAATATTCTCGGAATTGGACGAAATCAACGCCCGACATCTTAGAATCCCGGGAGCTTCCAGAACACCCGAGCGCGGGAGAGGGGCCACGGGGGCCCACACATGGTGGCGGCGCGGCCAGGAGGGGCGCCGCCTGGTGTCTGGTGGCCCCAGACCCCCTCGACCTTGCCCTTTCGCCTATATAAGGTCCCTGACCTAAAACCCGAGACGAATAAGCCACGGTACGAGAAAAGTTCCAGCCGCCGCCATCGCGACCAAGATCGGGGGACAGCTCTTCCGGCGCCGCCGGGGGGAAGTGCCCCGAAGGCTTCTCCATCGACACCACCGCCATCTTCATCACGCTGCTGTCTCCCATGAGGAGGGAGTTCTCCATCGAGGCTCGGGGCTGTACCGGTAGTTATGTGGTTCATCTCTCTCCTATGTACTTCAATACAATAATCTCATGAGCTGCCTTACATGATTGAGATTCATATGATGATGCTTGTAATCTAGATGTCATTATGCTAGTCAAGTGGGTTTTACTTATGTGATCTCCGGAGACTCCTTGTCCCACGTGTGTAAAGGTGACAGTGTGTGCACCGTGTGTCTCTTAGGCTATATTTCACAGAATACTTATTCACTATTATGAATGGCATAGTGAAGTGCTTATTTATATCCCTTTATGATTGCAATGTGTTTTGTATCACTATTTATCTATGTGCTACTCATGTGATGTTATTAAAGTAGTCTATTCCTCCTGATGTAATGGTGACAGTGTGTGCATCGTGTAGTTCTTGTAGTAGATTATGATCATAATCTCTTGTAGGTTATGGAGTTGATTATCGCTATGATAGTATTGATGTGATCTATGCCTCCTTCATAGTGTGATGGTGACAGTGTGCATGCTATGTTAGTACTTGGTCTATTTTGCAAAGATCTATTATACTCTAAGGTTACTTAAACATGAATATCGAATGTTGTGGAGCTTGTTAACTCCGGCATTGAGGGTTCGTGTAATCCTACACAATTAGTGGTGTTCATCATCCAACAAGAGTATATGTAGCAAAAGTAAGAGAACTTATTTATTATGTGATCAATGTTGAGAGTGTCCACTAGTGAAAGTATGATCCATAGGCCTTGTTTCCACCACAAAGAATTGCTTCTTACGCCAGCAAGCTATTTTCTGGCGCCGCTTGTTTACTGTTTTACTGCATCTTTACTTTCTGCAATATTACCACCATCTATACCACCTGTGTTTTACTATCTCTTCGCCGAACTAGTGCACCTATACATCGACAAGTGTATTAGGTGTGTTGGGACACAAGAGACTTCTTGCTTTGTGGTTGCAGGGTTGCTTGAGAGGGATATCTTTGACCTCTTCCTCCCTAGAGTTCGATAAACCTTGGGTGATCCACTTAAGGGAAACTTTGCTGCTGTTTACAAACCTCTGCTCTTGGAGGCCCAACACTGTCTACAAGAATAGAAGCACCCGTAGACATCAAGCTATTTTCGGCGCCGTTGCGGGGAACGAATCAAGACACTCCATCAAGCCCATCAATCGCCATCAAACCTCCCACGTCAACCACGCGCCAGTTGTGGACAGCAAGCTATTTTCTGGCGCCGTTCTGGGAGGAAAGGTAAAAGGTACTCACACTCGGATCTCGGCTACTAAGCTATTTTCCGGCCGTTGTAAGTACTCGAAGCTATTTCCTTTAGATCCTGCAATTGCATCTTTTGGTTTCTTGTTTACACTAGTTTGGCATAATGGACAACAATGAACTTCTTATTCTATTTCCTGATTTAAGACATGGATTGTTTGCTGCAAAATTAAAAAACCTATGGAATCTTATTTGCATGGTAACATTGATATTAGTATGAACGCTTTAAACACCATTGTTGTTAATGATATGGAAAATTCTAAGCTTGGGAAGCTGGCTTTGGTGAGCATGATATTTTTAGTCCCCCAGCATTGAGGAGAAAATTTTCTTTGATGATACTTTGCCTCCTATTTATGATGATTATAATGATAGTGGTCTTTTGGTGCCGCCTACTATGGAGAGTAAATTTTATTATGATTATATTATGCCTCCTACACTTGATGAGAATAATGATAGCTACCTTTTGAATCCCACTACAACTAATAAAATTGATTATGCTTATGTGGAGAGTAATAATTTTATGCATGTGGCTCATGACAAGAATGTTTTATGTGATAGTTATATTGTTGAGTTTGTTCATAATGCTACTGAAAGTTATTATGAGAGAGGAAAATATGGTTGTAGAAATTTTCATGTTACTAAAACACCTCTCTATGTGCTGAAATTTTTGAAGCTACACTTGTTTTGTCTTCCTATGCTTGCCACTATACTCTTCATGAACTTGTTTATTTACAAGATCCCTATGCATAGGAAGCATGTTAGACTTAAATGTGTTTTGAATTTGCCTCTTGATGCTCTCTTTTGCTTTAAATACTATTTCTTGCGAGTGTATCATTAAAATTGCTGAGCCCATCTTAATGGCTATAAAGAAAGAACTTTTTGGGAGATAACACATGTGTTTATTTTACTACAGAAATTTTTGTTTTGTTGAGTCTTGGAAGTTGTTTACTACTGTAGCAACCTCTCCTTATCATGTTTTTGTGCCAAGTAAAGTTTCTATGCTAAAGTTGATGTTATATTTGGGATCGCTGCGCAGAAACAGCATTGTTGTCTGTCACGAATTCTGGCATAAGTCTCTGTAAAAATTCTAAAAAATCTGCAAATTTGAGTGTGATCCTCAGATATATGCAACTTTCATAGTTTTGAGTTTTTCCATTTGAGCAAGTTAAGTGCCCCTTTAAGGTTCGTCTTTACGGACTGTTCTGTTTTGACAGATTCTGCCTTTTATTTCGCATTGCCGCTTTTGTTAAGTTGAATGAGTTTCTTTGTTCCATTAACTTTCAGAAGTTTTGTGCAATGTCCAGAAGTGTTAAGAATGATTGAGTCACCTCTGAACATGTGAATTTTTGATTATGCACTAACCCTCTAATGAGTTTGCTCGAAGTTTGGTGTGGAAGTTTTCAAGGTCAATAGAAGAGGGTGATATAATGTGATCGAGAAGAGTGAAAGGTCTAAGCTTGGGGATGCCCCGGTGGTTCATCCTGCATATTTTAAGAAGACTCAAGCATCTAGGCTTGGGGATGCCCAAGGCATCCCCTTCTTCATCGACAACTTATCGGGTTTCTTCTAGTGAAACTATATTTTTATTCGGTCACATCTTATGTACTTTACTTGGAGCGTCTGTGTGCTTTTATTTCCGTTTTGTTATTTTCATTCTCTGAATAAGTTCATCCTTGTGTGGGAGAGAGACACGCTCCGTTGGTTCATATGAACACATGTGTTCTTAGCTTTTAATGTTCAAGGGCGAAAGTTGATCGCTTCACTTGTTGTTATATGGTTGGAAACAGAAAATGCTACATGTAGTAATTGGTAAAATGTCTTGGATAATGTGATACTTGGCAATTGTTGTGCTCATGTTTAAGCTCTTGCATCATATACTTTGCACTCATTAATGAAGAAATACATAGAGCTTGCTAAAATTTGGTTTGCATAATTGGTCTCTCTAAAGTCTAGATAATTTCTAGTATTGAGTTTTGAACAACAAGGAAGGCGGTGTAGAGTCTTATAATGTTTACAATATGTCTTTTATGTGAGTTTTCCTGCACCGGTTCATCCTTGTGTTGGTTTCAAATAACCTTGCTAGCCTAAACCTTGTATCGAGAGGGAATACTTCTCATGCATCCAAAATCCTTGAGCCAACCACTATGCCATTTGTGTCCACCATATCTACCTACTACATGGTATTTCTCCGCCACTCCAAAGTAAATTGCTTGAGTGCTACCTTTAAATTTCCATCATTCGCCTTTGCAATATATAGCTCATGGGACAAAATAGCCTTAAAAACTATTGTGGTATTGAATATGTACTTATGCACTTTATCTCTTATTAAGTTGCTTGTTGTGCGATAACCATGCTTCGGGGACGCCATCAACTCTTTGTTGAATATCATGTGAGTTGCTATGCATGTCCGTCTTGTCAAAGTAAGAGAGATCTACCACCTTAATGGTTAGAGCATGCATATTGTTAGAGAAGAACATTGGGCCGTTAACTAAAGCCATGAATCATGGTGGAAGTTTCAGTTTTGGACATATATCCTCAATCTCATATGAGAACACTAATTGTTGCCACATGCTTATGCATTAAAGAGGAGTCCATTATCGTTGTCCATGTTGTCCCGGTATGGATGTCTAAGTTGAGAATAATCAAAAGCGAGAAATCCAAAATGCGAGCTTTCTCCTTAGACCTTTGTACAGGCGGCATGGAGGTACCCCTTTGTGACACTTGGTTAAAACATGTGTATTGCGATGATCCGGTAGTCCAAGCTAATTAGGACAAGGTGCGGGCACTATTAGTATACTATGCATGAGGCTTGCAACTTGTAAGATATAATTTACATAATACATATGCTTTATTACTACCGTTGACAAAATTGTTTCATGTTTTCAAAATAAAAGCTCTAGCACAAATATAGCAACCGATACTTTCCTCTTTGAAGGACCCTTCTTTTACTTTTATGTTGAATCAGTTCACCTATCTCTCTCCACCTCAAAGAGCAAACACTTGTGTGAACTGTGCATTGATTCCTACATACTTGCATATTGCAATTGTTATATTACTTTACATTGATAATATCCATGAGATATACATGTTATAAGTTGAAAGCAACCGCTGAAACTTAATCTTCCTTTGTGTTGCTTCAATACCTCTACTTTGAATTATTGCTTTCGAGCTAACTCTTATGCAAGACTTATTGATGCTTGTCTTGAAAGTACTATTCATGAAAAGTCTTTGCTTTATGATTCATTTGTTTACTCATGTCATTACCATTGTTTTTGATCGTTGCATTCATTACATATGCTTACAATAGTATGATCAAGGTTATGATGGCATGTCACTTAAGAAATTATCATTGTTATCGTTTACCTGCTCGGGACGAGCAGGAACTAAGCTTGGGATGCTTGATACGTCTCAAACGTATCTATAATTTCTTATGTTCCATGCTACTTTATTGATGATACCTACATGTTTTATACACATTATATGTCATTATTATGCGTTTTCGAACTAACCTATTGACGAGATGTAAGTGCAGTTCCCGTTTTTTTTGGTTTCAGAAATCCTAGTAAGGAAATATTCTCGGAATGGATGAAATCAACGCCCATCATCTTAGAATCCCCGGAGCTTCCAGAACACCCAAGAGCCGCCAGAGAGGGGCCACGAGGGCCACACATGGTGGCGGGCGGCCCAGGAGGGGGCGCGCCGCCCTAGTGTCTGGTGCCCCCAGACCCCCTCGACCTTGCCCTTTCGCCTATATAAGGTCCCTGACCTAAAACCCCGAGACGAATAAGCCACGGTACGAGAAAAGTTCCGAGCCGCCGCCATCGCGAAGCCAAGATCTGGGGACAGGAGTCTGTTCCGCACGCCGCGGGACGGGAAGTGCCCCGGGAAGGCTTCTCCATCGACACCACCGCCATCTTCATCACCGCTGCTGTCTCCCATGAGGAGGGAGTAGTTCTCCATCGAGGCTCGGGCTGTACCGGTAGCTATGTGGTTCATCTCTCTCCTATGTACTTCAATACAATAATCTCATGAGCTGCCTTACATGATTGAGATTCATATGATGATGCTTGTAATCTAGATGTCATTATGCTAGTCAAGTGGGTTTTACTTATGTGATCTCCGGAGACTCCTTGTCCCACGTGTGTAAAGGTGACAGTGTGTGCACCGTGTGGGTCTCTTAGGCTATATTTCACGAATACTTATTCACTGTTATGAATGGCATAGTGAAGTGCTTATTTATATCCCTTTATGATTGCAATGTGTTTTGTATCACTATTTATCTATGTGCTACTCATGTGATGTTATTAAAGTAGTCTATTCCTCCTGCATGATGTAATGGTGACAGTGTGTGCATTGTGTAGTTCTTGTCGTAGATTATGATCATAATCTCTTGTAGGTTATGGAGTTGATTATCGCTATGATAGTATTGATGTGATCTATGCCTCCTTCATAGTGTGATGGTGACAGTGTGCATGCTATGTTAGTACTTGGTCTATTTTGCAAAGATCTATTATACTCTAAGGTTACTTAAACATGAATATCGAATGTTGTGGAGCTTGTTAACTCCGGCATTGAGGGTTCGTGTAATCCTACACAATTAGTGGTGTTCATCATCCAACAAGAGTATATGTAGCAAAAGGAAGAGAACTTATTTATTATGTGATCAATGTTGAGAGTGTCCACTAGTGAAAGTATGATCCCTAGGCCTTGTTTCCACCACAAAGAATTGCTTCTTACGCCAGCAAGCTATTTTGGCCGCTTGTTCTTGTTTCTGCATCTTTACTTTCTAATATTACCACCATCTATACCACTGTGTTTTACTATCTCTTCTTCGAACTAGTGCACCTATACATCGACAAGTGTATTAGGTGTGTTGGGGACACAAGAGACTTCTTGCTTTGTGGTTGCAGGTTGTTGAGAGGGATATCTTTGACCTCTTCCTCCCGAGTTCGATAAACCTTGGGTGATCCACTTAAGGAAAACTTGCTGTTCTACAAACCTCTGCTTTTGGAGGCCCAACACTGTCTACAAGAATAGAAGCACCCGTAGACATCACCCATGTACTGGCGCCTCGTCGCCTCGTTTGCTCTGTCCTTCTGCCTATTTATTCCTCGTATCGGGAAAATCCCAGGGACGAGAGCCTCCATCCATGAAAGGTTCCGACGCCGTAATCAACCGAAACCCTAGTTCGGGAGGATTCTGCAGTCCATCCCGGCAGCCTGCCGGAGAGGGAAATCACCGCCGAAGGCCTCTACATCGTCATGTCTTCATCCGAGGTGCGTGAGTAGTCCTCCACGGGATCATGGGTCCATAGCAGTAGCTAGATGGCTGTCCTCTCCTTGTTGTGCTTCATGCATAAATCTTATGAGCTGCCTAACATGATCAAGATCATCTATTTGTAATTACTACATGCTGGTTTGATGTGGATCCGATTTATAGAGAGATTGCTTTGGTTGAGATTATGTATTATGTTATTATAATCTTGCATGCTCTCCGTTTCTAGTAGATGCTCTGACCAAGTAGATACTAATGACTCCAAGAGGGAGTATTTATGCTCGATAGTCGGTTCATGCCTCTATTTAACCATGGGAAATGACCTTGTTCTCTACGGTTGTAGATGTGTTGTTGCTACTAGGGAGAAAACAGGGGTGTTCGATTCAAGGGTAGTTTCATCGTTTACTTTACACACATTGCTTAAAGCGATAGTCTGTTGTTTGCAACTTAATACTGGAGGGTATCGCGGATGCAATCCTGAAGGTGGATTATTAGTCATAGATGCAGTTGGATTACGGTCTACGTATATTATTGTAATGTCCGCATACTTTCATAACATGTATTCTGCACCAACCATTAGCTTAGAATCTCTGTTTGTCAATTGCCCATTTGTAATTTGTTTATCCAGCATATTTATTTTATTGGGGAGGCGCATCTAGTGAACTGTGGACCCCGGTCCTTCTTCTTTCAATTGCAATCTTCTATAGCATTTTCCTGTTCTGTTCTCTGCAAACAATTCTTCTTCCAGACGGTTCGTTTAATTCTTTGTTTTCAGCAAAACCAATGAGCTTGACAACCTTGCTGAAAGTTGGGGATAAAGTACTTGGCTGTTTGTGTGCAGGTCTCCACGTTGTTGCTGATGCCGGTAGTGCGCCCTGCCACGAGTTGGTTCGCAACACCTCGGGAGAGAACGTTTTTCTCCTACTGGTCGATAAACCTTGGTTTCTTACTGAGGGAATACTTCCTGCTATGCTCATCATACCTTCCTCTTAGGTTCCACTCAATGTTGCGCATAAATTCTCCTTCATCAACTTCACACCAGCAAGGCTTTCGGAACTCAACACTCTGGCCAGATCAAGAAAGACCGGCCTTACGAAGGTCTCCATCTTCGCACAAGAGAAACCCTAGGACAACCACCTTTATTGAAAACCGCACCAGCAGCCCCGACGCTACCGGTCGGTGGCCGAGGAGGAGAGGAACCGACAAAAAGCCGAACAGAGAGCGCCCGGTCGCCTGACACAGAGTAGATCATCAGACGGCGGAGGCACGACTCGGAGCCTGGGCCCAGTCGCGCCACCGCCACTAGGGCTGTGCCTGCAACTTGAGGAGCCTGAGCGCCGCCTCGGAATCCTGATGCCTAGCACCGCCATGCCTCGTGGACAGCCTGAAACGGATCCAGATCGGCTTGCCCCCCACAGACGACGCCGACACCCCTCGTCGCGCCTGGCCGCACCACCGTGTTGCCATGGCCAGCTCCGCCGCCTCGCCCCATCCTCCGCATCGAGCGCACACACAGATGGCGCCGCCCCCGCGCCCCCAAGCCACCGCCCTCCATGCGTAGGACTGGCCGCCGGGTTGCGCCTCTCCTCCCGCCCATCTTCGACGGCCGGGCGCCGCCACCACCACCGGCACATGCGGCAGCGACGGCCAGGGGATCACGTCTAAGAGGCGGCGACGGCTCGTGCAGTTTTTACTGGATCTGTGTGTCTCCGTTCTAAGGATAGTAGCAGAAAATGATGTCCTGACTAGATTGTAGAACTTTGCTAAACATGGAGCAATATATGTTGACACGCAGGACTCTCTTCATGACTTGAAGAGTTGTTGGTAGAGAGGTGAGATTATATCAAATTAACCACCGAAGTGAACTAGCACGTCTTCCACATGTCGGTGTCTTTCCGTAACACACTAACAGACAACGGTGGCTTCTCTTACCATTTGTTCGGGCTATAAAGAGTAGAGATCATGGTGTTTATCGCTGGAACATAGGAGATGCCAACTTCGCCGAAGTTAAACATGACTGAGGATCGATTTAGATGAGTTTGAAGGTCCAGATAGCGATATTCCACTTTTTACCGATGTCTCATACGCCCCAAGTCCCTTTCTCACATTTTTCTTCCGTCCTCTTCTCATCCAGATCGACTAGCTAGTAAGTAATCTAGTTTCGGCATGTAAGACTACTCATAGTGGGAGTAACTTGAGTAGTAACATAGAACTACATGCAATGCCAACTAAGCATTTTGATGACATGGCATGTCATTAATTGAGGAAAGAGAGCATTGTGGTAACTAGCTATGTTACCATAACATCACATTTCTCAAGACAAAATGAGTCTACAACCTAATTAATATGGCTTTGCATGACACCACACATATAGTACTACCCACTATGGAGGTGGTAACATAGAGTAGTAACATGTGCATACTCCCCACTATGACTAGTCTAATACTGTTGCCGATTCGAACTTGCTGCTACTCATGTGAACATTAATCTAGCTGTATTTATATAGCATTGATGAAGTTATTGGGTACTCTGCATTGATTCTTTGTAACAAATAAAATGCTACTCGCCTGGCTTCGTGTCGCCGCCGACGTCGTCCTCTCCCTCGCCATTGTCGGCACCACCTCATCTGAAGCTTTTTTTCACTTTTTTTTTTGCATATTCCTCCACTTTTCTATGTAAACCATGATTGTGGTAAGGATCAGTGTTTGTTTTTTCTTTTAGTGTTCATTATGTTAGAGTTCGGATCAAATAGAGTTATGATTACATTAGATGTCTATTTGAAGTGCACGATGAGGAAATATGTTGTCAAAAGATATTATTATGAAATTAGAGATGGGTTTATTATAACTGCCTTTTTGTAGTGGTAATCATGATTGTCCCAGTCATTAATCTCATCTTGCTTTTTTGTAACTGCATTAAACATGTGCTCTTCAAGACCTTCAGTATATTAATGGGCTATTTAACTATGCATATTAGTTGAACTTGTAAAACAAAACATGAGATATTTTTTAGCCTCTCTTCCAAATGTGGGATTTTTTTTTGCAACCGTGCATGTCACAAACTTTAATGTAAACCAATCCAAAATCATGTAAGATCTTAATTTGAAGGGATTTCTATTTTCGTGCCTTTGGGTCCTTAGTTGTACTCAGTTTTTCCCAGCCCCTTAGTTTTTCCTCGGTTTTCCCCAAGCCTATGTCTGAAACCCGCAGAAGCAGCTCAGACGGAAGGAATCCGTTTATTTGGACGTTCTGTGCTGACGTGTTGCGCCGCGTCGTGTGGGCCGCGTCGCGTGGGGCTGGTAGAAAGGGACCGCCTGGGACAGGACGAGAAGCGTTTGGTTGCACGTGAGCAGGAGAGTGGGTTTTGTCTCTCTCGGCCCAAATTGACATTTTTAAGAGCACCTTTCCCCTCTTTCTCTCTCTGTCTTTTTCACCAAATTAGTATCAAATCTAGAGAAGCTTCTATTTCTATCTTTCTTCAATTATTTATGCCTTTTGGCCCTCATTTTTTGCCCAATATGGCAGCAAATCTAGTAGCAAATCTAGAAGCTAGTATATGATAAATTCACAACAGCATAATCAGAAAACTAAGAATAATATATAAACTGCATACAGCAGCCAATAACATTGTTAATGTTCACGACAAACTAAGCTGAAAAATATACAAGACGCACGCAATGTATGGACAACAAGAAGATTAGGATACCCCAGGATGAATGAATTTGTTCTTCATTCCTCCTCATATATTTCTTCGTCCCTCCATTCGTGCATTACCCCAAGGAAATATTCATTGAACTCCTTCTGTCTGCAGTGTGCGGCCAATACATCCTCCAAACGGTATGGCCTGTGTTCATTTCTCATATTGTAGTTTCCTATTCTATCCACACGTAGTGGCCACTCATCCCAGACCTTTGTATCATGAGAGTACTCTCTGATATAACCCAAATCCGTGTAGTTGATGCAGCCAGGTCGAAGTGTCGGGTGCACTCTGGTGTCGACGGAGATACACCGGATATAATTCACGAAGAAGGCATTACTGCCAATATTACTGACCGGATGGAGAGAACGGCTCTGAGTGTCCACACGGTACACCAATGGTTTGCCCGCCAAAGCCAGGTTGACCAACAACACAAGCCGCAGATCACCATCCGACTTCACAAGGTAGAACTTGTGATGTCCAAGTTATGAAAATGAAATTAGTGTCTCCATTTTGACAATGCTCGCGCGCTGCTGCAACTGTACATTGGTGCACACTATTCTTCCGGACTCAAAATTGTCCGCAGCTACTGCATACAGTTCACCATTGAACGGGGTAATGCAACGCTGACAATGGTTCTTAATCGAAAATCTTTCTTCTCCCCAATCTTCATGTATATCCTTAGTTGGAGTGCTCTCATCGACCCAACTAATTTCCGGCGGGTAATGTGCGCCAACAAAGACCCTAGTCGGGGATTTGATTACAGCGACTGAATCCAGAAAAATAGATGGCATCTGCGCCTCAAACATAGTGTTCGATTTTATTTGTGAGTGGGTTCAGAAGCCGTATCTTGTGCGGCGGGTTCTTCCGGGCAAGCACGACGCCACAGCCCGACGAAGTAGTATCTAAAATATATTGATGAAGATAACATTCAGCACTAAGATGTTTAAGATTGAAAATAAAAAGGTAGATTAACCCTATATGGAGGAATTCGAACCTTGGATGAACTTCCGATAGATCTATGGTGACGTAGCGTGATGTGCCGAGTTGGAGGAAGGTGAACTCAGCGACGCGTGGAAGGGCGTGGTCTAGCATGATCCATTCGTCCAGGTGCACGTCGGGCTCAGGCAAACCTGAGCGCCAATTTCTACAAACTTGCCTCATAGCAGAGTAGGTGTCCGCGTACTCCTCGTTCGCCAGTAGCATTCGCCGATCTTGTGAAGTGGTCCATCAGCCGAGAGAGCCCAGTTCACGGAGGCGCGCGCTTGGATGCGTCGCTCTCGGAGGCGACGGGCTCGGCGGCGACTCTCGGCGCGACGCTCAGCGCGACGGGCTCGAAGGCGCGGCCGCCGGCGCATTCTTCTTCTCCATCGCCGGCAGCGTAGCGTGCGTACGGCGGTTGGGGTTTTTTCGATTTGGAGAAGTTGATGGGACGTGAGAGGGGTGGTTTCGTGCGTGAGTGATGTCTACGGGTGCTTCTATTCTTGTAGACAGTGTTGGGCCTCCAAGAGCAGAGGTTTGTAGAACAGCAGCAAGTTTCCCTTAAGTGGATTACCCAAGGTTTATCGAACTCAGGGAGGAAGAGGTCAAAGATATCCCTCTCATGCAACCCTGCAACCACAAAGCAAGAAGTCTCTTGTGTCCCCAACACACCTAATAGGTGCACTAGTTCGGCGAAGAGATAGTGTAATACAGGTGGTATGAATAATTATGAGCAGTAGTACGGGCGCGAAAAATAGCTTGTCTGGCGTGCAGTTGATGGTAGTAATATTATGGAAGTAAACATACAGTAATGCGGCAGTAGTAACGCATGAAACAGTAAACAAGCGATAGCGATTTAGGAACAAGGCCTAGGGATTACACTTTCACTAGTGGACACTCTCAACATTGATCGCATAATAAATAACTCTTTCTCATATGTGCTACATATACTCTTGTTTGATAATGAACACCATTCGTTGCGTAGGATTACACGAACCCTCAATGCCGGAGTTAACAAGCTCCACAACATTCGATATTCATGTTTAAGTAACCTTAGAGCATAATAGATCATTGCAAAATAAACCAAGAACTAACATAGCGCACACACCACATTACACTATGAAGGAGGAATAGATCACATCAATACTATCATAATGATAATTAACTCCACAATCTACAAGAGATCATGATCATAGCCTACGACAAGAACCACACACTAGTCACCTTTACACCATGAAGGAGGAATAGACTACTTTAATAACATCACATGAGTAGCACATAAACTAGTAGCGATACAAAGCTCATCATATGGATCTCAATCATGTAAAGCAGCTCATGAGATCATTGTATTGGAGTACAGAGAGAGAGATCAACCACATAGCTACCGGTACAGCCCCGAGCATCGATGGAGAACTACTCCCTCCTCATGGGAGCAGCAGCGGTGATGAAGATGGCGGTGGAGATGGCAGCGGTGTCGATGGAGAAGCCTTCCGGGGCACTTCCCCGCTCCGGCAGGGTGCCGGAACAGAGACTCTGTCTCCCAGATCTTGGCTTCGCGATGGCGGCGGCTCCGGAACTTTTCTCGTAACGTGGCTTCCTCCGTAAGGGTTTCGATGCAGGGCTTTATAGGCGGAAGGGCAGCGTCGGAGGGCGAAGGGCGACCACACCATAGGGGCGGCGGGCCCCTCCCGCGCACCCTATCATCTGGGGCCCACAGGCCCCTCCCGGCTCTCGGGTGTTCTGGATGCTTCCGGCAAAATAGGAACGGGCGTTGATTTCGTCCAATTCCGAGAATATTTCGTTACTAGGATTTCTGAAACCAAAACAGCAGAAAACAGGAACTGGCACTTCGGCATCTTGTTAATAGGTTAGTTCCAGAAAAATGCGACATATAATGTGCATAAAACATGTAGGTATCATCAATAAAGTAGCATGGAACATAAGAAATTATCGATACGTTGGAGACGTATCGGTGAGCGAATGAGACGTCGTGCGAGAGGGAGGGAGGGCTTACGCGTCTAAATGCGACCCGCGTCGCGTCCACTATTGCACGTCTGCACCACGACACGCGTCAACAATAGCACGTCTTCCACTTCTGCACCGCAACACGCGTCCTTGAGTCTAGCCCTGGAAATTTAGATATACTCAGGTATACCCTCGAGTCATATACTAGCATTTTTGTGTCAGTTTCGCCTTGAGTGCTAACACTGCTAGTGCAATATACTCAGTTTACCTCAAGTGGCTGGTCAACAGAGAGTTAACAAATGGAATTAACTAGTTAAATGAGTTATTTAATGTGCAAAAATTCCGAAAAAGTGGCACTTACTCATGGAGTCTTTACCACAAATTGCCACTTCTCGAATCATATATAAATCATAGATAAATCAAGTTTTACCACAAATTGCCACTTCTCAAATCACCTAGTAGCTATGAAGGTGCATGGTTTTCCATAATAAGCCCTACCCAAAACAGCTTTCCCCAAAACATACTTTGTCTGAATGAGGCCATAATTTTCACACTCATGTAGATTTGTATTGCAAATAGTTTGAGGTAGGCCAAGATGGGTTTCATTGTACAAAACACGCATTTTCCATTTTTTAATCTCATATTTGAATCCCTTAGTCTGTTTACTACTCATTTGCCCTTGGTTTCTTGATACTACTCAGTTTTGCCCTCTCCCTTCACAAACTCTCACAGATGCCCATTGCCCCTGATTGGTCTAGCCCATGTCACGCGGATCGTGCCCGCCGCCCGTTGAACGTATGATCTAATGGGCAGGATAACCCCTATCTCTCTCTCTGGTCGGGGCCACCACCCTCTCTCTCTCTGTCGGTTAGCTTCCACCCTCTATGTATGCGAAAGGACGGTTACCCAGTACGCTAAAGTTTGGTTTTCTGCATTATATTTCACGAGCTAAATTATAAACTCTTTTTAGGTATTAATTTTCACGCAAAAAATGATAAACCATCACCGATTTGTTGTAGCCATTACTTTTCACGCAAAAATGATACACCATCACCCATTTCTTGTAGCCATTACTTTCCATGCAAAAAATGATAAACCATCACCGATTTTGTTGTAGCCATTACTTTTCACGCAAAAAATGATACACCATCACCCATTTCTTGTAGCCATTACTTTTCACAAAAAATGATAACCATCACCGATTTTGTTGTAGCCATTACACGCAAAAACGATAAACCATCACCGATTTTGTTGTAGCCATTACTTTTCACGCAAAAAATGATACACCATCACCTATTTTTTGTAGCCATTACTTTTCACGCAAAACGATAAACCATCACCGATTTTGTTGTAGCCATTACTTTTCACGCAAAAAATGATACACCATCACCCATTTCTTGTAGCCATTACTTTTCACGCAAAAAACGATAAACCATCACCGATTTTGTTGTAGCCATTACTTTTCACAAAAAATGATACACCATCACCCATTTCTTGTAGCCATTACTTTTCACGCAAAAAATGATAAACCATCACTAATTTTGTTGTAGCCATTAATTTTCACGCAAAAAATGATACACCATCACCCATTTCTTGTAGCCATTACTTTACACGCAAAAAATGATAAACCATCAACGATTTTTTGTAGCCATTACGGTAAAATGATAAACTATCACGAATTACTTTCTTTTAGGCATTACTTTTCAAGGTAAAATGATAAACTATATCACGAAGTTCAATTTCCGTCAAGATAGTCCGCATTACTTTTTTGTTGAGATATATACCCCCACAACGGTCATCTCCTCCTTAATTTATTGTGTAAACCCCCACAACGGTCATCTCCTCCTTAATTTATTGTGTAAACCCCCACCAACGCTCACCTCATCCTTATTTTATTGTGTAAACCCCTACAACGGTCATCTCTCCCTTATAAACACCCACACGGCCATCCCTTGTGTCAATAGGTTCTGCCTCTCTCTTCTTCGTTCACACATACACCATCCCATTGCTTCCCGTCTCGGACGTGGACCGGAAGAAGGGGAAGGGGAAGTGGATCATCATCATTGCCACCACCACCGTCAACACTGCCATTGATCATAGAGGAGTTCTTCATCATCGTCTATGAAGACCCTTTGGTCAAGAAGGTACGTACGCGTTCCCACATATATGATGCATGTGATTAATTATGAGCATGTTCTAAAAAACCTTTAATTTCAAATGATCGGCGCTCGATCTCTTTGCAGACACTCCCAAAAAAAATTGCGGACTATCTTGACGGCCAGGAGCCAGCTAAGGTGTATCGAGCAGCTGACTGCGGTCCTCGTCTCTACCGTGGAGGTCCTATTTGACGGACAAGGCCGGATGTACCTCGACAAGGGCTGGGAGAAATTCGCCATCGCGCACGGTGTGGATTTCGGCTGCTACGTACACTTCAAATATGAAGGCGATGATATGCTCACAATGAAGGTGTTCAACGGAACAATGTGCAGGCTCAGACGACGAAGAAACTGACGATGAAAGCGACGACGACGTGAAGCCATGCATCCATCCCCTTTAGATAAGGGGATTATGACCAAGAATATATATGTAGCTTCATATGCATCGATTTAGAGATCTAGCTATTTTCTATATATTATGCATGTAAAAAATAATATCGCATTTCTACTATTATTCGAGCACCACATCCTCCAAACGATACCGATGTCGATGCCGATATCGGCATGGTCAAAACGGCTATGCTCGCCGCCACTGCTAGGTCAACGTCGGGATGCACAATGTTTAGCATAAGAGTCACTTTAGATTAAGCTGCGAAAATAGTCACCTTCCATGGGCTGAGGCGGCCCCACAGAGCGGCTCTATATTATATTCTCTAAATAAGTAGACGACCACAACGGTCATTGGCTGTGGAGGCCCCACAGAGCGGCAATATATAATTTTCTATAAATAAATAGACGACCCACTGGTCATTAGCTGCGGCAGCCCTATAGAGCGGCCCCATTTGTCATTGGCAGCACCGCGTATACAATCAGGAAATAAAACGGCTCACGCATCAGCGATAGATGGATGGCTACCCGTCAGCACGAGACGGTCAGAGAGTAACTGCCCTGATAACAGTAAGGCCTCGACGGCAGCCCCGTCTTCGAGGGGTTTCAAACTAGAGGAGGGAAAACTGAGGAAAAACTAACGAGCTGGGGAAAACTGAGTACAACTAACGAAGCAGGGGCACGAAAATAGAAATCCCTAATTTGAATGATACAATAGTTGTTGTCGAGGGCCTTCCGTACATTGCAATTCTTCTTCTTAATTTCATAATTTAAAGGGCTCTATTGATTGATTTTCTTATAGTTGCTCACGTATAAGAGCATCTCCAGCCGTTGGGGCTCCCCAGGGCCGAAATCTGGTGCTATTTAGCGGCGGATGGATGTAAAACTCAGCCTAGGGATGCCCATTTTTCTAGCGGCGAGCCCAGGGGAAAAACCGAATGTATTTGAATTCAAACATAAGTACACAAAAAACTTTCAAACCTATGCGAAATTTAGAGATATTTAATATATATAGGTGAGTTTTTACATATATAGGACCAATTCGTAATATATTTGAATTCGGCCAAAGGGAAACATAAACTAAAATTAAAACACGTCGTTCTACATGTCGAAATGGCGGTAGAACGTCGTGTAGTCGCCGCCGTCCTGCGGTGGCGGCGCTTGCTGGCTGCTCTCGCCGGGAGCCCAACGGCTGGACCCCTGCTCAGGGTCGCCGAGGGGTGTCGGCTTGTACCACACATCCTTGCCGGAGTCCTCCAGCTTGATGGGCGGCGCGCCTCTGGCGGGTTGTGCGGCCGCGGCGGCGCGGCGCCTCGCGTCGGCCAGGTACAGAAACCGCCGCTGCTGCTCCGCCTCCTCCCTCTCCCAGTCCTGCCTGGACCAGGGAGGGCCGCGTCCATGGGGAGGACATTGTCGGCGGGCATGAGGTCTTGGGGGACCTTGCGATCGCCTCGGCCACCGCCGCCTCCTTGGCCCGCGCGGCCTCCTCGGCGGCGAGGTCAGACGCAGCAGCAGCCGCCACTGCGCCCACCTTCTTCGCCTTCCTCTTCCTCCCGCGCGCCGGTGACGACGAGGCGCGCGCCCCCTCGTGAATGACGAGGGCGCTGCTGCTGCGCCCTCTGGTCGGTGGTGGCGATGCCGGCTCCGTCTTCACCTCCGTCTTCACCATCGTCCTCGGCGTCGCAGCTAGAGGATGGGATCCGCAGCTGCGCGTCGCAGACCTTGACGTCGACCCCGACGAGGACGACGACGCCATGCGCCGGGGCATCTAGGAGATTCCGTGTCGGCGCGACACGGAAGGCACCGCCGCCGCCGCCGGCATCCCCAGGATAGGGTAGTTGCCGCCCTCGATGTGCGGGAGCACATTCTCGAGGGTACGGCCCGGCGCTCCACAATCGGCGGCGGCCAGCGGAGTTGTTGCGCGCTGGAGGAGGGGGGGGCCCGTGGTACACCGCGAGTTCTCGTTCATACCTTCGTCGGAAGAACTCGTTCCATGCGGCATAGTTGTTGGGGAAGAAGCGCTCCTCCACGCGCTGCTCGTCGTTGAGGGTGACGATCACGGCGTCGATCTCGGCGTCGAGCGCATCGCCTCCCACCGGAGGAGGCGGGACCGGGACGCCCTCCGCGCTCAGGCGCCATCCTCGGGGTGCGCGGAAGTCCGGCGGCGCCAGGTAGCCTGCCATGTGCAGCAGTCGCGCCTCCCATTGAAGCAGCGACCGCCGGCCGAAGCCGTTGTTCGCCGCGCCGTCGTCGTAGCCCGCCATTGCTTGCTTGAGGAAATTGGGGAGAGAAGTTTGGTCTAGGGAGAGTAGGGAGACGACGGTGGTGAATGCGGCCACACGCGGTAGTTCCGCGATAAATAGAGAGAGCCACGCGTGAATTCGAGGCGATGGCATTAACTCGCCGCGTGGAAGCGACGCGTCCGGCGAAGACTGGCCGGCGGTAGGCTTTTACATCGCGCGGAAGATGATGCGATGAGGACGACGATCGGGCTTTCTCGCCGACAAGTCGGGGCCACCAGTCCCGCGGGAACTTTTCTCGACGTTTCCCGCGTTTTTGTTTCCTCCGGACTCCCCGAGCGCGCCCCGGGGAGCCGGGGATGACCTGTGCTCGCTGGATGATGAAAGCCCAAATCCGGACGAAAACAAGAATCCGGGGGAGCGACTGGACCATTTTTTGCCGTCCGGATGAAAAAAAGGTCTGCCGGGAGTCTCGTCAGGGAGACGGCTGGAGATGCTCTAAGAACAGAGACATTAATTCCAAAATAATTTTATTAAATTAGCTGCTCCTTTTCTTTATGTACTTGAGAATCTTATTGGATCAAGAAGCTGCGACCTGCGAACCTGTCCCCCTAGAAGGTGATCGAGCAAGTAAATGGCCTCCAGCATGTACACCCCAGCGCATCCAAGCATCATCTCGACGGTCACAACCAAAGCAATCATTGGCAAACTACAACAAAGTCCTACAAGCCTGCCTCGCATTCGTTTGGAGACCACTTCGATACCGCGTAGCTCCGACACGGCCCAAAAAGTTTTCCCTCATCTGGTCGCAAACTTCTCCTTGACCGTCCCAGCCCATCCAGTCATCCCTCAAAGTACCCATCGGGTTTCGCTAGAAAAGCAAGTGGATATGGTGTGATGTCGAAAGGCCATCGGGTCCAAAGAACAGCAGTTCTCTCGTTCCCAACGTCTCCAATTCCGTAAAAAAATGTCTCATGTTGTCCCCGGTGGTTCTCCTTTCATCTTGACGGGGCAGCGCCGCATCGGCCTACTTTTTCTCTAGACTAGAATTCAACCTACAGCAGCAGAAATGTGTATCTCGACTTGTAGACCTTGATGAGGCTATGGCTGATTACTTCTGCTCCGGTGCTCCTCCCCTAGAAAGAATCTGGGAGCGTCAAACACAACAACGGTGGAGATCTTTTCATACATGTTCGTAAGCGGGGCAAGATCATAATTTTTGTGTAGGTCCACCGTCCGTACAGCCTAGTACATGCCCGCATGGCCCGCGTTTTGTTGTACCGCATTTTGTACGTATCTACGGTTTTAAAACAAGGCATGCACACGACGGGCGGCGGTACTTAGGCGGATGGGATCGTTAACTGGTAATGCGACCTTTTTTTCTTCTTCTTACGCAACGTACCCATACATCAATATAAACTGGTATACATAAACTGGATATGTGTCTTGACGGACCCAACATAGAAAAAAAATCTAATTATAACCCTTCAACTAACTCTAGGGAGGAGCACCGGAGTAACCCTCATGGCTGATAAGAAAGAGCAATATAAAGCATTAAAGCACACACGACATTGTCTGCATGAGTTCAAGTTGTTGCGCCTGATATTATCTCGCATTGATCCCATGCATAATTAACTTGATATGGCAGACACACTACTAACTTGAACGACTTGCAGTGTACTTTATAGCTTTCAACGACCAATGATCTGTACGGCGTATGCTTGGGCCCGCACTTGGCAGTGCAGAGGAAACGATCAAATCTCAATTGTATATGAGCATGGCCCCGTGATCACCTGAACCCTGACGTCCCCAAAGCACCCACATTGCTGTCAAATGCAGCTGCGTTTTTTTTCGAAATGAGGAAAAATTGCTCCAGCTTCTGCATCCAAGAGATGCACACGGTTTTTTTATTAGATTATTCACAACATCTTACAAGAGCAATACAAAAGATCAAATTCGAAGCCACCCACTAAACCTACAGAGGGGTGAAGGGGGTGACAAAACACCAACTCACATCATCCAAAAAAACCAAATGCTTTCCCAAGCCGCCTAATAGCAGGTGAGAAGCACATCCAGTCAAGCAGATTCTCAGCGCACACCAACACACACACCACAGAAATCGCTACCGCTGTTTTCCTCGCACCCATTTTCAAGAGGGGTCACCGCATTAACCTTGCCACTGTCGTCGATGTCACCATGATGTCAGATAGCTCCACCACCCTGCACGCGTCCAGCAGTCCACGCCTGTCTTCGATACCCTGCAGCTCCACGCTGCCGAAAATCATCGACGTCAGCGTGGTAGATGAACACCACTCTACCAAGATGCACCCGAAGAAGCACCCAGCCAAACCACCTCCCTTCATCGTTTTGACTTCATACTGTTATGTTCTTCAAGCTGTAGTACTTCCATGCATGCTACCTAGAAACCTATTTTAAGTTATGCCAATGCTAGACATTTTTGGTTGTTGTGCATGTTGTGCAATCAGTGATTTCTGGTTTATATCGCACGTAGTGCTTTTTGGGAAATAATACGTGCAATAGCTGCATTTCAAATTATTTCGGACCCTCTTGAATTATTGGCAGCTGCAAACATGGGCTAGATTTGATTGGATATAGCTAGGTACTACTCGAGGCGGTCGCTTCACAAATCCGTCTCCAAAATGGAATTAACCTCGTGCGCGGTTGCTTTACCAAGCTTCTCTAGAAGACATAATCTTAGAGACAGCCGCGTTACTTCCCAGCCTCAACAACTAGAGATGGTCCTGAAATAGCCGACTCAAATCGGAAATGTTTTCAAAACGTTCAGTAGTAGAAACCGTCTCAGCGTGTATCCATTTTGGAGACGGTCATCGATCAATATTCTCCATCTCAGGCTGTCCGTCTTTTTGAGACGAACGTGAGTACTAACCGTCTCAGGTCATCGAGATGTTAGAGACGGTCCCTAAACAGAGGTGTCTCAGGGTGTCAAAATATTAGAGTCGGTTTATATTTCTACCTGTTTGAGAGTGTTGTTCTTTGAGCCGGAAAGGAAATCATTTCAAGGGTGACTCGCTGTCAGAAATCGAGGGCTTGAACCGGATAGCATAATCATCTGAGGATTATAGTCTATAACCGACTCTAAGTGTCGGTTCGGTACTAGTGAATGTAAGACTGCACCAATCGCTATCTCAAAAAATATAAACAGCTCGGTGGCGCAATGTTGCTGAATTTCTCGCGATCGACCGGTGTACTGCAATCCTATATGCATAAGATCACCTTCAGCCAAGAAGAGCACATTACTGTAGATGAATGTCATGAGCAACACGTAGGCAAGACACGGATGCATGTGGTGAACCGGACCTGATATGTCCATGCCGTACATGCTTCTTCTATATCACGACAAGGTGCCGCTAGAAGTGGTGTAGATCATGGGTGCATGTGCGCAAAGGGGAAATGTTAATTGGTGAAACTCTGAATCAAAAACATAAACCTATTTGCACAACCCATAGGTTGATTTATCGTCATAATTGTTTCTAAGTATTTCTTAAACGAAGGTTGTTAACGTGAATAGTCAAAACTAATGCGAGATCCGTTTCAAAAATCAAAACAAAGAGCATTCTAGAAAACGTGTAGTCAAACTTCTTTAACCTTGATACTCCCTCCGTCTCAGTTTACTTGTCTTCCCCGCATTCCTAGATCGTCAATTTAACCTACATAATTTAAATTATATAATGCAAAAATTATATTATTAAAAAATAGAACATCTAAACTTTCTAATGGTATAATTTTTATAACATATAATTAATGCTAACTTGATCAAATTTGTAACCTAGGGATACGCACACGCCTAATAAACTGTGAGAGAGGGAGTAGTCGATATGCAAATATATTGCTGCCATTGAATAAATAAATAATTTATTTTATTCAATATTGAAGCAACATATTCATATTCAGAATAGTGAATAAAATTGTATGTTGGTGATCTTTTGTATCTAAACTTTACGTATTTCAAAATGTACGAAAAAACCATGTATTTGAGATTGCAAAGACTCAAGTGGAAGAAATATCCACACAAAGTAAATTTAGATTCTTATAATTTAATTGGCGTACATGTTAATGAGAATAAGTTTCTACATTAATCATTTTTTACTATTGGATTACAAGATCACATGGTAACTATTAAAAATCTCAGGCCGCAACACATGGATTTCGTAACTATATACCTAATACCAATGACCAAGAACCTTAATGTTAACCTCCGATAATGATTTAACATAGCTGCACTTTTATTCTATGTACCACTTTTTAATGTAATGTGAAATGACACATGCAGTCGTTAATATGGATCTGAATCTCATAAAATTATTTGCCCACAAATAAATATGATTATTTTTTCCGCATGAGGTATTTCATTTTGAATAGGCTTTACGTGGTTGTGTACCAAATTACTCCCTCCGTCCAGGATTTCTAGGCCTCTAGTGGAAATCTATTTGTCCAGAAACTCCACCTCCACAAGGCTTGTTAAAATTAATTGCTCCTTAATCTCCTCCACCACCGCATGATTTACTCTCTCTCCCTTAATTATCTCCACCGCATGCATGTGATTTCTTCTCCACCGCACCTTCCTCACTCTCTCTCCCTTAATTCTCCTAAATCAGTGGGAATACGTTTCTGTTTTGTTTTCACATGCAAGTCTGAACATGATTGCATGCAGTGGAGGACGTGGGCATAGCCCAGTGGTTGGGGTCGCAGTGGCGCATCCCAACGACCAGAGTTCGAATCCTGTCAGGAGCGAATTTCTAGAATTCTCACGCCGAGGTCCCGCTTCTACTATATCATTTAGTGTCTAGTTCCTCCTAGCACTAATTCATTTTTTTTTATTGCATCCAGTGTGCATGCGAGGCCTTTTCAGTTCTTCTCCACCGCACCATCCTCCCTCTCTCTCCCTTAATTTCAGCTGGGTATAAAACCGCACACAATAGAGTCCATGTGACACACAAACAGTGGAGGTTCCTGCCATGGAGGAGGTGCAAGGCGTGCTCAAGGTTCCTGGCGTGGAGGTGGTAAAAGAGCAAGATGGCGTCCATGGCGATGTCGATGGCGTACAAGGCGAGGTGGAGAATGTCGATGAGGATGTGGAGCTCACAGAAGGGCAGGTGCAAGAACTAGAGGACGAGTTTGAGAGGCTTCATACAAACATCCAAGGTCTTTTTCAGAGAGTGGATCGTGCAACCAATGTTGGAGGTACAGAGGCAAGGATTTCAGCTACTCCAAGGTATATCCGCACTACTAACCTCGCGCAAGATGTGGATTCATCCGGCTTCATCAGAACCTACTCCAACCCAAGCTCAACTTGCGAGGTGTGCATTCATCCGCCTTTGTGCCTCAAGTGTGGCGTCCGCGGTGAGCCTTCGATATTCCTTTGCTTAGGATGTAGGCTCCCGGTACCAACAGATTTGCGTTGTTGAGAAGCTTGCGGAAATCCTTGCTTGTGTGACAACTATTGGTGCAAGGATTGTGCGACTACGGTGGCGATAAACAACGAAGGGGTATGCATAAGGTGCCGTCGCAACCCATCTATCTATCTCGAGGAAGAAAAGAAAGCGCATAATGTGCCGGATAGTCAAGTTTAGATTAGCCGGAATATGTAATGGTTTTATATGCTTCAAGTTTATGTAAGAAAGTGAGTGAGAGTATGGTTTTATATAACCTTATTATGAGCTTATCTTGGTGATAGAATATGTGGAAGTGTGTCACTGAACATTCTTTGTTTTTACAAAAAGATGGTTTGAGTCACATACGGCAGTCTCACTAACAATCTGGATCAGAAAATATAGGATTAGCTTAGACAGAGAAGTTCAGTCGCTTAGACAGAGAAGTTCAGTCGCTTAGACAGAGAAGTTCAGTCGCTTAGACAGAGAAGTACAATCTGGGCAACTCACAATAGGATTAGCTTAGTTCGCATGAAGCCACGCAAGTGCATCTTCTATAAGCTGCTTCTCTATTTTCAATCGGATTGGCAACTTTCCTTGCATCTCAAGAGCTTGCTTCTTCAAGTGAGGTACATCATAATGGATTGATCCCTTCTTCTTTATAATCTCCCTCATGCATGCTTGGTGGCTCAAGAAAATCCTAGTACAACATGATTCAGATATGTGAATGTCACCTTAATAAAAAACGTATGAGTAGAAAATTGTGTACTGCCACATACCTATTGAGCTTTTGATGTGGATATTCCGCTAACGATTGATTAACTTTCTGCACTATTTCAGCGAGAGTTGTAGGCATTTTCTTTTGAAACATACTTTGAATAGAAGCAAACCAACCAAGATCCAAAATATTGCAGTCCGGTGAGTTAGGAGGTTGATAAACCATCCGAATGTCCCAACCTCCACGTGCAGCCTCACTAACAAATATTGGATCATCGGGCTGAATATGAGTTCTAGCATTGTCTTGTTGAATGTAGATCGGCAATTTTTGTTTTGTTGATACTTGGAAGTTGTTTACTACTGTAGCAACCTCTCCTTATCATGTTTTTGTGCCAAGTAAAGTTTCTATGCTAAAGTTGATGTTATATTTGGGATCGCTGCGCAGAAACAGCTTTGCTGTCTGTCACGAATTTGAGCAGAAGTCTCTGTAAAAAAATCAAAAAAATCTGCAAATTTACGTGTGTGATCCCCAGATATGTACGCAACTTTCATTAGTTTTGAGTTTTTCCGTTTGAGCAAGTTAAGTGCTCCTTTCAGGTTCGTCTTTACGGACTGTTCTGTTTTTTGACAGATTCTGCCTTTTATTTCGCATTGCCGCTTTTGCTTTGTTGAATGGGTTTCTTTGTTCCATTAACTTTCAGAAGCTTTGTGCAATGTCCATAAGTGTTAAGAATGATTGTGTCACCTCTGAACATGTGAATTTTTGATTGTGCACTAACCCTCTAATGAGTTTGCTTGAAGTTTGGTGTGGCAGAAGTTTTCAAGGGTCAATAGAGAGAGGTGATATACTATGATCAAGAAGAGTGAAAGGTCTAAGCTTGGGGATGCCCGGTGGTTCATCCCTGCATATTTTAAGAAGACTCAAGCATCTAAGCTTGGGGATGACCAAGGCATCCCCTTCTTCATCGACAACTTATCAGGTTTCTTCTAGTGAAACTATATTTTTATTCCGTCACATCTTATGTACTTTACTTGGAGCGTCTGTTTGTTTTTGTTTATGTTTTTGTTTGAATAAATGCTTTTGTGGGAGAGAGACACGCTCCGCTGGTTCATATGAACACATGTGTTCTTAGTTTTTAATTTTCATGGCGAAGGTTGTTCTTCGTTAAATTGTTATATGGTTGGAAACGGGAAATGCTACATGTAGTAATTGGTAAAATGTGGATAATGTGATACTTGGCAATTGTTGTGCTCATGTTTAAGCTCTTGCATCATATACTTTGCACTCATTAATGAAGAAATACATAGAGCTTGCTAAAATTTGGTTTGCATAATTGGTCTCTCTAAAGTCTAGATAATTTCTAGTATTGAGTTTTGAACAACAAGGAAGACGGTGTAAAGTCTTATAATGTTTACAATATGTCTTTTATGTGAGTTTTGCTGCACCGGTTCATCCTTGTGTTTGTTTCAAATAACCTTGCTAGCCTAAACCTTGTATCGAGAGGGAATACTTCTCATGCATCCAAAATCCTTGAGCCAACCACTATGCCATTTGTGTCCACCATACCTACCTACTACATGGTATTTTTCCGCCATTCCAAAGTAAATTGCTTGAGTGCTACCTTTAAATTTCCATCATTCGCCTTTGCAATATATAGCTCATGGGACAAAATAGCCTTAAAAACTATTGTGGTATTGAATATGTACTTATGCACTTTATCTCTTATTAAGTTGCTTGTTGTGCGATAACCATGCTTCGGGACGCCATCAACTCTTTGTTGAATATCATGTGAGTTGCTATGCATGTCCGTCTGAAGTAAGAGAGATCTACCACCTTAATGGTTAGAGCATGCATATTGTTAGAGAAGAACATTGGGACGCTAACTAAAGCCATGAATCATGGTGGAAGTTTCAGTTTTGGACATATATCCTCAATCTCATATGAGAACACTAATTGTTGCCACATGCTTATGCATTAAAGAGGAGTCCATTATCTGTTGTCCATGTTGTCCCGGTATGGATGTCTAAGTTGAGAATAATCAAAAGCGAGAAATCCAAAATGCGAGCTTTCTCCTTAGACCTTTGCAGGGCATGGAGGTACCCCTTTGTGACACTTGGTTAAAACATGTGTATTGCGATGATCCGGTAGTCCAAGATAATTAGGACAAGCTGCGGGCACTATTAGTATACTATGCATGAGGCTTGCAACTTGTAAGATATAATTTACATAATACATATGCTTTATTACTACCGTTGACAAAATTGTTTCATGTTTTCAAAATAAAAGCTCTAGCACAAATATAGCAATCAATGCTTTTCTCTTTGAAGGACCTTTCTTTTACTTTTATGTTGAGTCAGTTCACCTATCTCTCTCCACCTCAAAGAGCAAACACTTGTGTGAACTGTGCAATGATTCCTACATACTTCCATATTGCACTTGTTATATTACTTTACATTGACAATATCCATGAGATATACATGTTATAAGTTGAAAGCAACCGCTGAAACTTAATCTTCCTTTGTGTTGCTTCAATACCTCTACTTTGAATTATTGCTTTATGAGCTAACTCTTATGCAAGACTTATTGATGCTTGTCTTGAAAGTACTATTCATGAAAAGTCTTTGCTTTATGATTCATTTGTTTACTCATGTCATTACCATTGTTTTTGATCGCTGCATTCATTACGTATGCTTACAATAGTATGATCAAGGTTATGATGGCATGTCACTTAAGAAATTATCATTGTTATCGTTTACCTACTCGAGGACGAGTAGGAACTAAGCTTGGGGATGCTGATACGTCTCCAACGTATCTATAATTTCTTATGTTCCATGCTACTTTATTGATGATATCTACATGTTTTATACACATTATATGTCATTATTATGCGTTTTCCGGAACTAACCTATTGACGAGATGCCGAAGTGTCAGTTCCTATTTTCTGCTGTTTTTGGTTCCAGAAATACTAGTATGGAAATATTCTCGGAATCGGACGAAATCAATACTGATCCTATTTTTCCACGAAGCTTCCAGCACCCGAGAGCCACGAGGAGGAGCCCTGGTGGGCCCAGATGATAGGGCGGCGCGGCGGGCTGGGCCGCGCCCCCTAGTGTGTCGCCGCCTCAGCCCTCGACTCCGCATCTTCGCCTATATAAGGTCCCTGACCTAAAACACGAGACGAATAAGCCACGGTCGAGAAAAGTTCCAGAGCCGCCATCGCGAAGCCAAGATCTGGGGGACAGAGTCTCTATTCCGGCACGCCGCCGGGGGAAGTGCCCCGGAAGGCTTCTCCATCGACACGGCTGCCATCTCCACCGCCATCTTCATCACCGCTGCTCCCCAGGGAGGTAGTTCTCCATCGAGGCTCGGGGCTGTACCGGTAGCTATGTGGTTCATCTCTCTCCTATGTACTTCAATACAATAATCTCATGAGCTGCCTTACATGATTGAGATTTATATGATGATGCTTGTAATCTAGATGTCATTATGCTAGTCAAGTGGGTTTTACTTATGTGATCTCCGGAGACTCCTTGTCCCACGTGTGTAAAGGTGACAGTGTGCACCGTGTGGGTCTCTTAGGCTATATTTCAGTACTTATTCACTGTTATGAATGGCGTAGTGAAGTGCTTATTTATATCCCTTTATGATTGCAATGTGTTTTGTATCACTATTTATCTATGTGCTACTCATGTGATGTTATTAAAGTAGTCTATTCCTCCTGCATGGTGTAATGGTGACGGTGTGTGCATCGTGTAGTTCTTGTCGTAGATTATGATCATAATCTCTTGTAGGTTATGGAGTTGATTATCGCTATGATAGTATTGATGTGATCTATGTCTCCTTCATAGTGTGATGGTGACAGTGTGCATGCTATGTTAGTACTTGGTCTATTTTGCAAAGATCTATTATACTCTAAGGTTACTTAAACATGAATATCGAATGTTGTGGCGCTTGTTAACTCCGGCATTGAGGGTTCGTGTAATCCTACACAATTAGTGGTGTTCATCATCCAACAAGAGTATATGTAGCACAAAAGGAAGAGAACTTATTTATTATGTGATCAATGTTGAGAGTGTCCACTAGTGAAAGTATGATCCCTAGGCCTTGTTTCCATCACAAAGAATTGCTTCTACGCCAGCAAGCTATTTTCTCGCCGCTTGTTTACTGTTTTACTGCATCTTTACTTTCTGCAATATTACCACCATCTATACCACTTGTGTTTTACTATCTCTTCGCGAACTAGTGCACCTATACATCGACAAGTGTATTAGGTGTGTTGGGGACACAAGAGACTTCTTGCATTGTGATTGCAGGCTTGATCTTTGACTCTTCTTCCTTCCTTCTCGATAAACCTGGGTGAGTATTATGAAAATTGTTTTGTCTACAAACCTACTCTTGGAGGCCCAACACTGTCTACAAGAATAGAAGCACCCGTAGACATCACATGTTTATAGCTTCTGCAAGTTGACGTATAGTGGTGCGTTCGGTTGTTGGGATAGCTTCCATTGCTTCTATGTCCAATATGTTCTTCTTTCTACCAACCTTCCCGATCTTTCCACACTTCACACTATTTATGCCACCTCCATTTATTCCCTGCCTCCAAATTCTTGTGACTACCCTTGGTGGACACTTAGCCAAGATTGCAACTTCAGCCGTGACGCCACGTTTCATTTTACTGGAGGTTCCATTACGTTGCTGGATCCATTGGTAAATCTGTCGTTTTTCTTCCGTGCTGTAAAACTTTCTTGTACGCTTATTTGCTAGATCATCTACACACATGAAACAGAACAAAAAAGTAGTGTAAGTTAGGAACATATTGGCCGCGGCAGAAAAAGTACACAAGCCTATGTCGTAGTCTTACTCAAATCTATGATCTTGCGAGGATTTGCTTGAACCGGTGTTTGGCTTGGAGGGTACTCATCTGCGTTCTCGAAGTTAGGGTTGTACCCAACTCCACGGTACCCTTGAGGCAATGCACTATCACTAGCTGGTTCATCTACAAACACAAACATAAGATTAAAACAGTACGATTACTTTGACAACAATAGAATGTAGGAAACATACTCAAGTTGATCCCTGTGTCCCGGCCAGAATAAGCTTCAATATTTTCTGCTTGCGGTCTTGTACGTAAATCTACATCGAAAACATAAAACAGAACTACTCATGTAAAACCCTAAAACAGAATCCATCGAAACAGAATTAATCTAAAATAGAAAAACAGAATTCATCTAAACACATGTCATCTAAAACAGAATTCATCTAAAACAGAATCCATCTAAACAGAATTAATCTAAAATAGAAAAACAGAATTCATCTAAACACATGTCATCTAAAACAAAATTCATCTAAAACAGAATTCATCTAAACAGATTAGAACTTGGAGAGGATTGTATTAGCTCTGTTTGATACTTCATGCATATTTAGCTAGGTGAGTTGTGCGTCTGGTCCGAAGTAATTACAAAGAACACATTCATATCATGGCCACTAATAGAGCGAAAGAATCATAAGTAGATCCTGTACAAATGAAATCTGACTGAAGAGAGACACACGACAGGTAATTCATATAATGAACATAGTAGGTCGAGACAGCCTGATCAATATACTTAAGGGTCTTAGTAGTGTCACTACAGTGAATGATATATAATTAAAACAATTAAGAACATCATGCTGGCAAACAGGTGATTCAGCAAAAAAGTGTGACCCAGTGGTAATTCATATAATGAACATAGTAGGTCGAGACAGCCTGATCAATATACTTAAGGGTCTTAGTAGTGTCACTACAGTGAATGATATATAATTAAAACAATTAAGAACATCATGCTGGCAAACAGGTGATTCAGCAAAATAGTGTGACCCAGTGAGCAAAAGCAGAACAAAAACGAATAGCCCCAGCAAAATAGTGTGATCAAGTGAGCAAAAGCAGAACAAAAACGAATAGCTCGGTGATGGCTAATATACTAACACTCTACTGATTCCATGAAGCAGCTTATAAAATGTGGCTGGTCTCTTTTCCCCACCATTGTTGCCGACAGACTGTCATTGTAGCTATGGTGTTCAACAAAATTAGACCACCCATGGTCGATGTAGATCGTGCCCCTCCATTCTGTCAAGTATGTGCTGCTCAAATGCTGATGGTATCTCTACCAGGTCATGAGGATGCTAGGTGATACCTCTCTTGAAGCGGCGGTGTAGCTGGATATCTGGCAGAAATCAGACCACTGGACCTTGCCTCCTAGCTGTGCCCGTTGGGATGTGCTGTCAACCCTGTCTTCCATGGGCCTTTTCCCCTTTTTGATCGGCAAGCCGATCCGAAGGGGAGAAGCCAGGAGGGACGCTGGTCGCCCCATATCTGGGGCTTTCTTTGCTAGGTGCATAAATGCTGCAGATCTTTCATCGGCTTTGATACACGGCCGGCGTGCCTGCATGTGCAACAACAGCGGGTAGAAATCAACGAAACGCAGCAGTTCGGTGGGCAGAGTGGAGCGTTGAATGCAATGATACTTACATAACGGTGAGCAGTGCAGCTTTTCTCCGCTGCTTTGGTGCCATGGTCTGTGGAATATTTATTCACTGTAGTGCCAGATCAGAGCCGAAGGATTTATGGACACAGTTCACTATATTGACCCGGATGAAAGAACTAAACGGTGCCGGGAAGGCACAACTCTTTATCTTCTTGTGTGTTATGTGTAGCAGACTATAGGCCGTCAACGTCTAGCGCTTTGGCATGAAAATAACCTACAAATTCCAGAATAAACACAGTATGGTGAGGTAATTCAAAAACATATTGAGAAATATTAGCATGAATCATAAAGCCTGGAAGCATTGGAACTTGACACCAAAGGCACTAAGTGCACAAAAAACAGGTCAATAAGCATCAAATGAAAAGAACAGGAATATAAACTTGGAAGGACACCTATGAGAAGTAATCCTTTTTCATTATAAAATATTTATTTATATAAAGGAAGCATAAAATGAGCAAAAAGATAAATAATACTCATTTGATATTGGGGAAGGCATAACTATTCCTCTCTTACAGCCAACAGCAGAAATGGAAAATAAGAAGATAAACTGCTCGGAAATCTCACCTCAGGAGCCAGAATATGTGTGACAGATATCTATATTGGGCCAAAAAGATGAAGTGGTTCCACAAAGTTAACTCATTGTGCAAGAAAAGATAAAGTGGTGCCACAAAGTTAACTGTGTTTGCTCACTACTGTGCAATGGAAAATACATGGTGGGTATTTTTTATTCTGGTTTTATTCTTTTTGCTACTCATAAGCACTTTTAAAGTTAAGAAGAGAAGATGAAGCTTCAGTTAACAAACACCAAATCAAATAAGAGAGATTTTTTTAAAAAAATAGGGGATCTTTGCTGACCACAGAAATGGTACTGGAAAGTCAGAAAGGGAGATGATTAAGGAGGCTGTGGTGCATCTGACTGGGAACACCACTGGCACAGGTTGCCCAGCAGCATCAGCGCAGGCTGGTCCTTCACATGGAAAGAAACAATAAAAAAAAGCTGGAAAAGGAAGCAGGTGGCTCTACCTGAGAAACTACTTGATCAGATACGATGCGGTAAAGTGGACTGTGATTTTGAGAGTCCGAACTCCAGAGCCGCGGCGGCTCCGAGAAGGGCAAAGAATCAGAGCCGCAGGGTTGCGAAAATTATGTGCAAATTCTTGTCTTCCATCATATTCTTAGTGTTCATCTTGGAATGATTTACTTCCAAAATCTCAGCAAATCGGCAACAGCCCTGTAAATCCATTCTACCCACTCGACATCCATGTCTTTTCTAGCTAGCCATTGCAAAGATGTTCGTGCTTCTTCCCGCCATTGTGAAGATCCAATTAGCCAAATATATTCGAGACTATTTTTTACCATGTATGATTTAAGTAGTGATGAAGACAATACAATTTAACTATCAATGTAAAATCTTCCAAACGGTAGGTCATACGTAGAAGTCTAAAACACAAATGTTATAGTGATTTAGCTATTCCTACTTGTTAACTTCTCGCTTGTGAGCAATAACACACCTGAGCGTCCATTCTCAAAGCTACATGCAGGCCCTCAGTCATCTCATCCAACCAAAGATCAATGCCATCCATCAATTTATATTCGCAACTTGATACTACGTGCTCAATATTCTAAATCCCTTACTACATTATATTTTCTAAACTAAATGAATGAATCTGAAATATATGGCTGCGGATTGAAAGAAAAAAATGGTATGGTAGTACCTGTAGCGAGAAATGGGGTGGCATAAAAATTAGGTAAATAGCTTATTTTTGTATTCATGTTTGAACTGAGGATGGTTCCTCTTATTCAGGAACTATTTAGCAAGTAAAAAAATGCATAACCTGAAGAAAAAATCATCTATTTGTCCCTTCTTTCAGAACTAACTGAAGAGAAGAACACATACTGAATCTCAAATCACTTATTTAACTGTTTTCGAATATGCCATGCGGTAAAATAGAAGCAGCCTACCAAATATAAAATATTCGTGCCATATTAGTGCCGACTGATTAGTAAGAAGTCTGAAAGAAAAACACAGGTAGATGTGAGCAGTTCACTGGCGGTGTCGACTAATTTACTATGGGGAAGTAAGTTCCTATTTTTTGGTTGATCTTGAGATATCTCCAAGCATTTATGTGTAGGACCAGTTACAACCTGAACAAAAGAGATAATAGACTTGGCACCATTAGAGTGAAGTTGTGCTGGTGGAGGGCATCTACTGATATCATGGTCTACGGGCCATGAGTACAAATGCGGGCCGGATAAAAATGAGAAAGGAATATGCTGCTTTTTAAATAGCAGTGCTAATTATTGAACAAAATACCTTGACTATGTTGCTGCATTTGGCCACTGACGCCTAGAGCTATTATATACATCCCTGCGGACATAACTTTTCCTCAAACATCCTTTGAGCAATAAAGCACCCCGAGTCTGAACTGCTGATCAAATTGGCAAGTCATTTGAAAATATGTAGACATTACAGTAGCTCACATAAATATCATAGGGTCTCTCAAGCATAGTAGGGGCAATGGATGGGTTCTTAATGGAAACAAAATTGGCATACCTTGGAAAAAAGAATTCCATAAAACTGATACTTGCTCAGGCTAGTCTGCACCAGATGCCTCCTGGTCAAGCCCATGGCACAAAACAGCATGCCGGAGATGGCACGCGACGTAGTGTGGGTACCCCACAAACTGACACGAAGGGTCCTCGATGCAACTGCCGATGCGCCGACTCGGGTAAAAAAATGCCTAGCCTCTCCAGCCGCGCTAGCGGGGAGTCGGTCAGGGTAGCCCGCCGGGCCAGCAAGCCGGGCACGCAGAGATGACCAACCGGCCGCTGCGCCGGGAGCCAGGCTAGGTATGTATTTTTCATAAAGTTTCCACTAAGATAAAAAGAGCTTTTTGTGATGCAGAAAAACAATATTGAAACTGCAGAAAAGAATCAATATATTCCTCAACTCAGGAGCCATGTATTTAGACATACACGACAAAGCATCAACTACACAACATCCCAGAAAGTTTTGGACACTACTTACAATAAAATAAGATCTACCAGTTCACGAATCAACCGTTCTCGATAACTCAAGTACTTGAATAATTCTTTGTTCGCATCAACCTAGAACTGGGTTTTGAATGAACTAAGACAGTTAGCGGCCCCATCAAAGGTGTACATGAAATAGCCCAGGCAATTACCAAAAGATTAATGATTAACAGAATTGACATCCTTAAACTCAGTTTCAGGTATTCCCGGCTGCATCCAATCATCCATAGAGGACCTCTAGTTAGACATTAGCGCATTGTTCTATTAAATGTTGGGGGCTGGTGACCACATCATAGGCTTATGAACAATCAGTTTAGGATAATTACTACAACTGATGTTGTTGGTCCTCAAGGTCATCAGGTCTTGACCATGCAAGAAAATGTTATTATGATTTTGTGGTGCTTGAGTTAACCCATATCAACTTCAGTAGCACCTAAAAATGTCATTGAAATTTCAAGAGTTTAAAATACATAACATAATTTTTCATCAAGCCTAATATTAAAGAGCTTCTATGATTACCTTCTTTTGTAAGAATAAATGATTCAGCTGAAGGTGGAGGAACATTTGGTCTAGGCTCACATCAAGAATCCACGAATCAAAACAATGGCACTATAGCAGAGCATAGAAAGTCCATCATAAGCAAGCAAGGAAATATTGGTGTCAGTACTCAGCTCAGTTCTTACTTCTTACTGAAAATCAAGTGTCATGGCATGTTCTTCATTTGCTTTACATGAAAGCTATGGATCAAAGTCAAACACATCGTATACAGCCATTCCATGGCCACTGGAACATGTTGCAAGCTATAAGTTGATGCCAACTTAATAGCGACCTGTTGCAATAGAAGTGTAAGAAAATGACAGCTATGTCAGTTCATGTTCTTTCATAGGATCTCATATATGAATAGAAACGATCGAAGTGGAAAAAATTATTTGCTGCAGACTTGATATACATGTGTGTACAGAATTATCAGCTGTAGAACTGAAATACATAACGTATAGAAATTGGTACGTGGAAGAGGGAAGTACAGAATAACTTAGGAAGGTGATTGACATAGCTCAGTTTAATCTTAAAGAGATAACTAAAATCTATAATCCAGCAGAGCACGGATGTTGTGCCGGTGATGCAGCAAAAATGATCTAGGCCTCGGCATCCAACAGTTCAGGTTATTCAATTTGATCTGGCCAACTAAGTGAAAGCACTTCAGAAAGGTTGGGATTTTGTCAATAATCATATTAGAAGAAAACAAAACACTATTAGTTAGAAGCTAGCTAATGTTGACCACACTAAATCGTGCATGTCTGATTTGTTTTGCTGCCGCTGCTCTATGCGAGAGTGATTGATCTTTTTTGCAGGGAAAACAGGGAAAAAGTGAAGGGGAGGGGAAAGTGAACCTGGGGGAGGAGGCGGCTGCTGGGACGCTGGAGGACCTGCCCAATGCGACAGGCCTAATTGGGATCCCCTTCTCAAGTTCTCCGTCTACCCTCTGCCGCTCGCCGCCTAGGCGACCCAGGCATCCACACCGGGAGCGTGCCAGGCCTCGGTGAGATCCCCTGATTTATCCGCTGCTCGGCTTGAGGACGGAGTCAAGCAAGGCCTCGTTCCCCTGCTTCTACGGCCGCTTGCGTAGAATGACAGAGTCAGCGAGAGGAGGCATACGAACCCGCGGACGGTTTGTCCCATATGCTACCAGAGGAGTGAACCTGCGTGCAGGGCTGCGCCGAGAGACTCGCCATAGAGGGACGCCGCCGACGCATCCGCCGCCAAGAAACTACAGCCACTACACGGACACGGCGAGACCAGGGTAACGGTGGGGCTGGTCGATTCACGTGTTTCCTTTGTGCGGTGGGAACACCTGGTACCGGACTGCTGCTGCAGCTGCAGGCCATCGCACCGCCAGTGTCCGGCCACGCCATACCCTTCAGTAGCGGCAACCGATGGAACGTGGCCACCATGACCACAATCGACCCTGCGGCCACAAGCCCTCCCTCGGCAAGGCCACCGCCCAGCACGGCGCCCCGCAGCCTGTCCAGAAACACCACCACGCCCGCTGGCGAGGCAGAGGGAGGGAAGAAGCGCCCTGCCAGTCCTAGGATCATGGCCGTGCCCCGGAGCTCGAGCAGCGAGGCCTCCTTGCATAGCAAGACGTCTGTGACGCGCCCAAACGCGCCTAGAACCAGCGCGCCACGGCGCCCGCGCCGCGCGAAAGCCGCGACGGACCTCCACGATGTGGGCGCTCAGCGCGCTCGGCCACTCGTGCACGATCACCACCGACGGCTTCGGGCCCGATTCTTGGATTCGGAGCACAGCTGCGCGCCCAGACTTGGCCTGCACGGCTGCCGGACATCATCCGTCGCGGCGGACGCGGTCGCCAGGTCCACCGTGCTGAACCCTAGCCTCTAGCACGTAGCCCTAGCCTCTAGCACGTAGGGGCGCGGCCGAGCACTGCGGTGGTGCGGAAACGGAAAAGGAGGAGACGGCGGCGCCAGACATGGCCAGGGAGGAGGAGGAAGGCAGCAGCCTTGGGGCAAGGATGGAGTTCGAGGCGGTGGAGATAATGGGGAGAGAGGAAGTGCGGGGAGATAATCGAGGGATGGTCAAAGCGGTTCTCTAAAAATGCTAGATCCACCCAGTCCAAAAGGAAGCACAGCACAGATCAAAGAAAACAACAAGAAAAAGTGCAAGAGGACACCTGAAGTACACACAAGAAAAATAATCAACCACAAAATCACTTACGTGTCAACCTGTTGTTAACCCAAAAAAAAATTCAAAATTCTGGAAAAGAAGATGTTTGTTACCCTTTTATATAGTAGTTACTAGTCTAAAACAGAAAACAGTAAACAGAATTCATGTAAAACAGAATTCATCTAAATTAAAACAGAAAAACATGTAAACAGATTTCATCTAAAAACATGTTTCATCTAAAACAGATTTGAGTATGACAGAATTGATCTAAATTAAAACAGAAAAACATCTAAAATCAGATTTCATCTAAAAACATATTTCATGTAAAACAGATTTGAACTAAATTAAAACAGAAAACCCCTAATCATATTGCATCTAAAACAGAACTAATCTAAAACAGAATTCATCTAAATTAAAACAGAATTCATCTAAATTAAAACAGATTTCATCTAAAACATAATTCATCTAAAACAGAAAAACCCTAAAACAGTAAAACAGAAATCATGTAAAAAGGAATCATCTAAAACTGAAAACAGATGCATCAAGTACCTGTAGTGTTGAAGAAGCTGGAGTGCATGTCGACCGAAAAACCCCCTCCGAAGCTCAGCGGAGGGTCCACGGCGACATGAACGATTGGGTTTGCCCTTCTTTGTTGACGGCGACGTCGGCATGGTCCGCCCGTCCCTTGTCCACCGCCGCTGCCGCTCGCATGTCCACCGCCGCTGCCGCTCGCTACTCCACCACCGTTGCCGCTCGCATGTCCACCGCCGCTGCCGCTCGCTACTCCACCACCGTTGCCGCTCGCTTCCCCCGCGGAAGGAAAAGAGAATGGACTGCCGCTGCCGCCGATGAGAGAAGAACCGTGCGGACGCATGAGGCCGACGCGCCGCGCAGGGTTCAATGGTGGAGGGCCTGTAGGGCGCACGGGCCTCTCCAGCCATGAGCCAGTGATGAACGGCGCCGCCGATCGAAGAGCAGTCAACCCAAGCGTTCGAGTTTGACGCCGCCACGAGCTCTCTGGTTCTTCTTCGGCCATTGGAAAGGGGAGAGGGAGCGAGATGAGAGGAGCTGATGAGATGCGGAAGAGAGGAGCGAGGAGATGCCGTATATAATAGCTCTCGATTTGGAGATCAAAACCAAAATTTGCCGCCATGATTTCGGGAAGGCAAGCTTCGCCCTCGGCGGGGAAGGAAACTATCGCTAGCGGGGAAGGAAGGAGCGAACAAAAAAATCAAAACTGCCCAATCCTGCGACGTAAAAATAGCGCCAGAATTTTCGCTACTCGCGCGGATCTCTTTCCGGTTTTTTGCTCCATCGATGCGACGTTTTGCATGGCCGAAATTATGGGCTTTTATTGCCAAATTATCGAAACTGCTTTTTACTGGTGGAATCGGCAGTTTTGGGCTCCAGGAAACAACGCCAATAAGCTGCTGCCTTGGTTGCGGTGATTTTCGTAGGAGGCCTAGTTATCCTGGACGGAGGGAGTATTTCCTATCACATATATTGAGCATCAATAATATAAGAGTTTGTAATCACTAGACCGCCCTGGCATTTGCGAGGGCCACCGTCCTAGTTAGAAAAATAAGAAGATGAACACTTCCCGAGTCGCTCCCCTCCCGAGCGGCTCTGGAGGCCCTCCCCTCCACTAAACCCTAGATAACCCTCCATCCTCCGCCCCTCTGTCCGTTGACGCTGGCCTCACCAGCGGCGGTAGCGGTGCCCTCTGCGTCGAAGGCGGCGGTTGGGAAGGTGAGGTGCGCCATGCATGATGGTATTCCACAGGGGATGGTGGGACGCCGATGGGGGCAGAGAGCAGCGTCGCCGTTTCTGTCAAGGGCATGGGGTTCTCCGACGGTGAACCATCGAGGAGGAGGCAATCTAGCAAGGAGATGACTGGAGGCATGGGGGGCGTCCAGTCTCATAAGTAATGGTGGCCGTCCTAGGGATCCTCCTAGTGCTAAGATGTTGACCTTCCAAATGCATGTATACATCGGTGTGGCTGCAATGTCGAATTCCGAAAGACTCTGCTGACGAACTTCACTGGGCGATTCATGCCTAAAGATTGTTGGAACGGGTGGGATTCGATCGTGCGAACTCGTGTTTTTTTTACCGTTTGGTTCCATAGGGAGGGTTTCGAAGCTCTGCTCGCTGTTAATATCACGAGGCATGTTCTTGTTCCATGGTGTTGGCGGAGAATGCCATAGAAGCCGAGATTTGTGGCGATGAAAAATTGGCTTGGTCATTCATGACTTGGAGCAGCGGCATGTAAGAGGGGGGCAACTGCACAAGTGAAGTTGAAAGTCTTAACTTTCAGGGTAAAAATCCAAAGCCTGGTTTTAATTGGTTGTGTTAGGTAATAGTCTTGTTGAAGAAATTGTCTTTGAGAGTGATGATTTTCTTCAGGGTGAAAACCTAACATCTGTGATCGGACGATGACACCGCGTGTGCACTGTTCTCTTCTTGGAGGCGTCGCTTTTGGAGAAGCTAGACTTCTGGTGCTGTCTTCCTGGTGTTAGTATTGTTGTTTCGATGAATATATCAATGTAGCGTTTTTTTGTAATTCTTCTTTCTTTTTTGGTTGTGTGCATCCGTAATGCCGCTAGAGAAATGCGTTGTTGCAGAGGCTGACTTTAATTGGTACCTCTGTGATATTAACATATGATCTTTGTTGAAAAAAAATCTATAGTGTTAACAGGGGTGTACAAGTATAATTCATTTTACTTGACTTGGAAATGACGTTGAGATGCATAGAGTTTTAATCGATGATCTTCTTGAGCTGGGAATTTATTGTAAATTTTTAGAAGTATAATTCACGACTCGACTCGTATGAGATCCTGCCTTGGTTGTTTCTGTTCTGATACAAACCCGTTTAGAGGGTGTCCACTGGGTTCTAGAGCGCTAGACCATTAATCTAATTGATCCTGGCTGCTTGACTATTGATTGGTTCTCTTTCTGTAGCCCTAGCAATCGTGCACAAAGCTTGGTAGAACAATCAGCATCTCCGCGGTTAGAACCAAACAATCATTGGCAAACAAAAACGAAGTCCGAGAGAACTGCTGCTCTTTGGAGACCAACTCGACATCGCGCAGCTCATCCCTCGAACAGGTTTTCCTCATCTGGTCGCGAACCTCTCATTGACCGCCTCAGTTTATCAGATAAGCCTGCCTTTCGTGACTTCGCTCATCCATCAAAGTACCCATCGGATTTCAGTAGAAAAGCAAGTGGATACTCTGAACCTGAAAGTCCATTGGGTCCAAAGAGCAGCAGTTCTCTCGTTCCCAGCGTCTCGAATTCCCAAAAAGTGTCTCATGTTCTCCCCTGGCCATTCTCCTCTCATCTCTCCAGGGCAGCAGCCTACTATTTTTCTAGAATGGGACCTATAGCAGCAGAAAACTGTGCAGAATTGATAAGGTTTTGGCTGATTACGAAGAGCAATATAAAGCACCCACGACATCCCACGGATAACTTGGCATGACAGACACCCCTTCTAACTTGAACGACTCGCAGTGTACTTAATAACTTTCAGCGACCTATGATCTGTACGGCGTATGTTTGGGCCCACAGTTCTTTAAACATAAGACCTAAGCTTAGATTTAAATTAACAAAGCCACAAACCGGCAGAGACAGAATGCTTACAGAGCAAACACAGCTTACAGAACACAGAGGAACAAGCAAACAAAGGATAAAAACTAGAAGCTTCGCTTGAGACGCCGATGCCACCGTCTTCTCGAACGCCGGCACCATGAGAGGCATGGGTCGTAGGGAGCATCATCCGCAGACACACTGCTTGCATCGCTACCACATGAACAAAAAGTTAGTGTTTCTGCCCATTCTACATGTGTTATGTTTATTTGACTCATGGTGGTGGCCATCAGAAGAGCGGGAGCGAGCTATTTAAATTTATTTTATTGTAAACTACACTATTGATTTTAATTTGAACTAGTCTAATTATAGATGAAATGGGAAAGCCAAAATGCCCAGCGCAGGCCAAATAAGGTGCCCCGCTGGTTGCATCCCCGCCCCAAATGAATCATGCCCAAACGGAACAAAAGCCTGCTGAAGATGCCCTAACCAACGACTAGAAAGAGCCGCCCTTTGATTTGATAGCTAACTTTTGAGGTAACCAACAACAATACAAGAGTTTTCCAATCAAATGGTAGATTTCGACGAGTCATTGTTGATTAGCTCAAAAGTAGTGGTAATGTACGAGTTTGCCCAAAACTTGTAGCAAACTATTATAAGTTGACATGAAACTGTGGTTTTATACAATTTACTCTTCCTTTTTTGAACATGATGGGCGGAGCTTCATGGTGTTCATTATCTGAACATACGACATGCATGTTTGCTGATCTTTAACACCACCGCTAATACATCTATATAGGCGTAAAGCAACAGTATATAGGCTACAAGTTTTCCTGAACTACTTTGTTTTGTTTATTATCCGGCCTTGCAGATAAACAAAAAAAATAGGTGTATGGAAAGATGCACATGAAAACCCCGGTAAAAAGTCGAAAAGTACATATATTTATTGCAGACATCATATATAGATAGGTGATGCACACAGTTGATCTCAGAATTATATTTGTAACAATAAATTCATGGGGGTACAAAACAACCTTGACAGACGAGAGACATGGAAGAAATCAAGAATAGTTGAATATGTGCGAGCGAAACAAAATGCCTGAATATTTGAGGAACCACATCAGGGCATCTCCAACGGGACGATGCATTTCATTGTTCGAAAATGTCCGCATGCGTCCGTTTGGGTCAGCCGAATGGTCGAAATCGACCGCGCGTCCGTTTGCGTCGGGGTGGCTCCAGCGGCACGACGTATTTTTTCTCGAATTTCCATTTTTTATAACATGAAAACATAATTTGCATAGTTGAACACATGGAAAAAAAACCTAAACGCCTGCGTCTACTGGTTCTCCTCGTCGCTGTCGATCACGACGAGTTTCGGTACCGCCCACGGCCAGTTGGGAACCGGCGGAAAGTACGCCAGGCGCACCGGCGGTGCTGGAGGTGGAGGAGCTCAGGCCTGTGGCGGATATGGATGTGGAGGCGCCCAGGGCTGTGGCGGAGGTGGAGGAGCCTGACCCACAAGTATAGGGGATCGCAACAGTCTTCGAGGGAAGTAAAACCCAAATTTATTGATTCGACACAAGGGGAGGTAAAGAATACTTATAAGCCTTAACAACTGAGTTGTCAATGCACTGGAAAAGCACTAGTAACACAGTAGCAGTAATAGCAATATGAGAGCAATGGTATCAGAAAATAGTTGACATGTAGAACGAGTATATGATGATGAGAGATGGACCGGGGTTCCCAGCTATCTACACTAGTGGCAACTCTCCAATAACAAGTGTTGGGTGAACAAATTACAGTTGGGCAATTGATAGGATTGATAAGGCATTAAGAAAGAACATCAATTCATTAATCATGTAGGCATGTTTTCCATATTTAGTCGTACGTGCTCGCAATGAGAAACTTGCACAACATCTATTGTCCTACCAGCCGGTGGCATCAAGGGAATCTACTGGATATTAAGGTACTCCTTTTAATAGAGCACCGGAGCAAAGCATTAAAACTCCGTGAAAACATGTGTCCCTCACATCACCGCCATCCGCTCCGGTTGTCCCGATTTCACACTGGGCCTTTGGTTCCGGACAGTGACATGTGCATACAACTTGTAGATACAATCTAAGCAATAATTATAGAGCTCAAATCTAAGATCATGCCACTCGGGCCAGTGACAAGCATTAAGCATAACAAGATTGCAGCAACAATAACTTCACAAACTTTATAGATAGACTAATCATAATGTATCATCCATCGGATCCCAACAAACACAACACCGATTACATCAGATGAATCTCAATCATGTAAGGCAGCTCATGAGATCATTGTATTGAAGTACATGGGAGAGAAGAATAACCTAGCTAGAACCCGTAGTCCATGGGGGAACTACTCACGGAGCATGATGGAGGCGATGGCGTTGATGGAGATGGCTTCCGGGGCACTTCCCCGTCCGGCAGGGTGCCGGACAGAGACTTGTCCCCCGAATGGAGTTTCGCGATGGTGGCGGCGCCCTGGAGTCTTTCTGGAGTTTCGTCAAGAGGTCCGGTGTTTTTAGGTCGAAAGGGCTTAAATAGGCGAAGAGGCGGCGGGGGCGCTGGGGGCTCCACACCACAGCGTCGCGGGCCCAGGCCAGGCCGCGCCGCCCTATGGTGTGGTGGCCCTCGGCCCCTCTCCGACTCTTCTTCGGAGCCTTCCGGGAAAAATAGGAGGTTTGATCTTCGTTTCGTCGAATTCCGAGAATATTGCCCGAACAGCCTTTCTAGAACCAAAAACAGACGAGGAACTGGCACTGTGGCATCTTGTTAATAGGTTAGTTCCGGAAAACGCATAAAAACATCATAAAGTGCAAGCAAAACATGTAAGTATTGTCATAAAACAAGCATGGAACGACGGAAATTATGGATACGTCGGGGACGTATCAGCATCCCCAAGCTTAGTTCCTGCTCGTCCTCGAATAGGTAAACGATAAAAGGAGTAATTTCTGTAGTAACATGCTACTTACATAACCTTGATCATACTATTACAAAGCATATGAAATGAATGAAGTAACTCAAGGCAATGATCTATAGTTGCTAACAAATAGATAACATATAGCAAAACTTTTCATGAAGAGTACTTTCAAGACAAGCATCAAAAGTTTTGCATAAGGGTTAACTCATAAAGCAATAAATTCAAAGTAAAGGCATCGAAGCAACACAAAGGAAGATTTAAGTTTCAGCTTTCAACTTTCAACATGCATATCTCATGGATAATTGTCAACACAAAGTAATATGATGAATGCAAATAAGCAAGTATGTAAGAATCAATGCACAGTTGACACAAGTGTTTGCTTCTAAGATGGAAGGAAGTAGGTAAACTGACTCAACATAAAGTAAAAGAATGACCCTTCGCAGAGGGAAGCATTGATTGCTATATTTGTGCTAGAGCTTTGGTTTTGAAAACATAAAGAGAGCATAAAAGTAAAGTTTTGAGAGGTGTTTGTTGTTGTCAACGAATGGTAGTGGGCACTCTAACCCCCTTGCTAGACAAACCTTCAAGAGCGGCTCCCATGAATTATTTTTATTTTTGGGTGGCACTCCTTCCAACCTTTCTTTCACAAACCATGGCTAACCGAATCCTCGGGTGCCTGCCAACAATCTCATACCATGAAGGAGTGCCCTTTTATTTTAGTTTTATTATGATGACAGTGCTCCCCACCTTTGCTTACACAAGCCATGGCTAACCGAATCCTCGGGTGCCGTCCAACAATCACATACCATGGATGAGTGTCTATTTTTGTTAATTAATTTGGGACTGGGAATCCCATTGCCAGCTCTTTTTGCAAAATTATTGGATAAGCGGATGAAGCCACTAGTCCATTGGTGAAAGTTGTCCAACAAGATTGAAAGATAAACACCACATACTTCCTCATGAGCTATAAAACATTGACACAAATCAGAGGTAATAAATTTTGAATTGTTTAAAGGTAGCACTCAAGCAATTTACTTTGGAATGGCAGAAAATACCACATAATAGGTAGATATGGTGGACACAAATGGCATAGTGGTTGGCTCAAGGATTTTGGATGCATGAGAAGTATTCCCTCTCGATACAAGGCTTAGGCTAGCAAGGTTATTTGAAGCAAACACAAGTAATAACCGGTACAGTAAAACTTACATAAGAACATATTGCAAGAATTATAATACTCTACACTGTCTTCCTTGTTGCTCAAACACTTTTACCAGAAAATATCTAGACCTTAAGAGAGATCAATTATGCAAACCAATTTTAGCTCTACGGTAGTTCTTCACTAATAGGTTTAAACTACATGAAAAAAAAACTTAATCATGATCTACTTGAGAGCTCAAAACAATTGCCAAGTGTCAAATTATTCAAGCCATTATGAGGCATTTTCTATTTCCAACCAAATACCAATAAGTATTGTAGCTTCCAACTTTTATCACTGAACATTAAAAGTAAAGCGAAGAACAAGTGTTCATATGAAAAAGTGGAGTGTGTATCTCTCCCACACAAGGATTGCTAGGATCCATCTTTATTCAAACATAAACAAAAATAAAAACACACAGACGCTCCAAGTAAAGCACATAAGATGTGACCGAATAAAAATATAGTTTCAGGGGAGGAACCTGTTGATGAAGAAGGGGATGCCTTGTGCATCCCCAAGCTTAGACGCTTGAGTCTTCTTGAAATATGCAGGGATGAACCACGGGGGCATCCCCAAGCTTAGACTTTTCACTCTTCTTGATCATATATCATCCTCCTCTCTTGACCCTTGAAAACTTCCTTCACACCAAACTTCTCATAAACTTCATTAGAGGGGTTAGTACTCAAAAAACTTTAGTCCACCTTGGTTCTGTAGTGGCACATTGCAAGAACTCAATAAAACATTAGCTACAGCCCTCTACGTCTAGAAAGCCTCACATAAAGTCCACAAGAGACAATGCAAAAACAGAGACAGAATCTGCCAAAACAGAACAGCCAGTAAAGACGAATTTTAATAAAATACTTCCGTTGCTCAAATCAAAAAACTCAAAACTAACGAAAGTTGCGTACATATCCGAGGAACACGCACGTAAATTGGCTTAATTTTCTGAGTTACCTACAGAGAAAACAGCCCAGATTCATGACAGATAGAAATCTGTTTCTGCGCATAAATCCAAATCTAGTATCAACCTTCGATTAGAGGCTTCACTTGGCACAACAAAACACAAAACTAAGATAAGGAGAGGTTGCTACAGTAGTAAATAACTTCCAAGACACAAATATAAAACAAAGTACTGTAGCAAAATAACACATGGGTTATCTCCCAAGAAGTTCTTTCTTTATAGCCGTTAAGATGGGCTCAGCAGTTTTAATGATGCACTCGCAAGAAACAAGAGTAGAGGTAAAAGAGAGCATCAAAAAGCAAATCCAAAACACATTTAAGTCTAACCCACTTCCTATGCATAGGAATCTTGTACACAAATAAGTTCATGAAAAGCAAAGTAACAAGCATAGGAAGATAAAACAAGTGTAACTTCAAAATTTTAAGCATATAGAGAGGTGTTTTAGTACCATGCAAATTTCTACAACCATATTTTCCTCTCTCATAATAATTTTCAGTAGCTTCATGAACAAACTCAACAATATAACTATCACATGCAGCATACTTTTCATGATTTCCAAACACATAATTTTTAGCAAGCTCAAATATAGTAGGATCAAAACTTCCAAACTCACTTTTATCAATAATATAACAAGGTGATCGATCAATCTCAAGAGATATGGGACTCTTAAATAAAGTCAATACTTTTCCAATCCCATTTTCATTAGTAGTACAATTAATATTATCAAGTAACATAGGACCATCATCTAGAGCTTTATCATAAACATTTGCCAAGCAAAATTCTTTAGTACCATGCATTTCGACATCAGGCACAAACAAAGCATTATCATAAGATTTATCAAAGTAGCATGGATTATCATATATAACAGCAGCATAATTATTCTCACAAGTTTTACTTATAGGAAATATTTCAAGAGAATCCACAGGAACATAACATTCAACCTCTTTCGGTAAGCATGGATGACAATCAAATAGTGTAAGAGATGAAGAGTTACTCTCATTAGAAGGTTGGCATGGGTAGCTAATCCATTCTTCCTCCTTTTGTTCATCACTCTCTCTTCTTTTTCATCCAATGAGCTTTCAGGTTCATCAATTTCCTCCTCTTTTTCATCCAATGAGCTTTCAGGTTCATCAATTTCTTCTTCCACCGGTTCCTGCAAATTGTGAGTGCATTCTTGTGCATTAATGTGTCTCTCTTTATAATCAAGGATATACGGATTCCTACTGTAGCATTCTATGCAAGAATTAAGGATAGTAGAGACATAATCTTTAAGGTCCTTACAAATAGCACAAGTTTCATAATTCTCAACCATGAAGGATTCTATCTCGGAGGCTCCCATAAGTAAGACAAATTGTTCTACCTCTTTGAACCCATAATGAATATAGCAATTCCGATTATAGTTCTTAATTAAAAATTCCTCACTAAAGCCACATTGAAATTTAAGATGTTTAGTATCCTGTTGAGAGCAACAGTTTATATTATGGCGTTCAAGCAAGATTCTAGCAATTGTATTTAATTTCTCTATCATAGCATTCATTATTTTACCAGTTCTTGATTCTCTATAATTATTATAACATTCTATAAGCTCCAAGTAGGTTGTAGGTTCTCCCATAACAGCAGTTTTTAATTTTTTGGTTTTTCAATTTTTTATGGATTTTTGGGTATATGAGACAAATAAAACAAGACAAAAATAAACTAAGCAAAAGTAAACTACGCAAACTAATACTAGATAGAAATAAACTAAGCACAAATAAACTAGACAAGTAAACTAAGCAAAACAAAATAAATTAAAACAGAGAGAGAGGTAGAGTGTACTCCCAGGTGAACTTATGAGTAGAGCTATGCCTCCAACGGCGCCAGAAAATAGTCTTGATGACCCACAAGTATAGGGGATCAACAGTCTTCGAGGGAAGTAAAACCCAAATTTATTGATTCGACACAAGGGGAGGTAAAGAATACTTATAAGCCTTAACAACTGAGTTGTCAATTCAGCTGCACTGAAAAGCACTAGTAACAGGGGTGATGTGAAAGTAGCGTAATATGAGAGCAGTAGTAACAGAGAGTATAATATAGCAATATGAGAGCAAGAAAATAGTTGACATGTAGAACGAGTATATGATGATGAGAGATGGACCGGGGTTCCCAGCTATCTACACTAGTGGCAACTCTCCAATAACAAGTGTTGGGTGAATAAATTACAGTTGGGCAATTGATAGGATTGATAAGGCATTAAGAAAGAACATCAATTCATTAATCATGTAGGCATGTTTTCCATATTTAGTCGTACGTGCTCGCAATGAGAAACTTGCACAACATCTATTGTCCTACCAGCCGGTGGCAGCCGGGCCTCAAGGATATTAAGGTACTCCTTTTAATAGAGCACCGGAGCAAAGCATTAAAACTCCGTGAAAACATGTGTCCCTCACATCACCGCCATCCCCTCCGGTTGTCCCGATTTCTGTCACTTCGGGGCCTTTGGTTCCGGACAGTGACATGTACATACAACTTGTAGATACAATCTAAGCAATAATTATAGAGCTCAAATCTAAGATCATGCCACTCGGGCCCTGGTGACAAGCATTAAGCATAACAAGATTGCAGCAACAATAACTTCACAAACTTTATAGATAGACTAATCATAATGTATCATCCATCGGATCCCAACAAACACAACACCGATTACATCAGATGAATCTCAATCATGTAAGGCAGCTCATGAGATCATTGTATTGAAGTACATGGGGAGAGAATACCAACTAGCTACAGCTAGGACCCGTAGTCCATGGGGGAACTACTCACGGAGCATGATGGAGGCGATGGCGTTGATGGAGATGGCCGGGGCACTTCCCCGTCCGGCGGGTGCCGGACGAGACTTCGTCCCGGGTGGAGTTTGATGGTGGCGGCGCCCCAGTCTTTCGAGTTTCGTCAAGAGGTCCGGTGTTTTTAGGTCGAAAGGGCTTAAATAGGCGAAGAGGGCGGCGAGGAGGCGCTGGGGCTCCACACAGGCCGGCGCGGGCCCAGCCAGGCGCGCGCCCTATGGTGTGGTGGCCCTCTGGCCCCTCTCCGACTCTTCTTCGGTGTTCGAGCCTTCCGGGAAAAATAGGAGGTTTGGTCTTCGTTTCGTCGAATTCCGAGAATATTGCCCGAACAGCCTTTCTGGAACCAAAAAAGGAACTGGCACCGTGGCATCTTGTTAATAGGTTAGTTCCGGAAAACGCATAAAAACATCATAAAGTGCAAGCAAAACATGTAAGTATTGTCATAAAACAAGCATGGAACGACAGAAATTATGGATACGTCGGGGACGTATCAGAGCCTGTGGTGGAGGTGGAGGAGCCCATGCCTGAGGTGGGGGCCCCCACAGGTTGTACGGCGGAGGTGGAGGTGGCGGTTGTGGCGTGGCCGAGTCCTGTAGCGCCAGTCGTAGGGCTTCTTCCTCCGACGGGCCTGGCGGCATGATGACGGTGGCGTACCGGGGCAGCGGCGGCTGCACAGATCGGTCGTTCTCCGAGACGAGGACGCCGAACCTCGCGATCTCGTCGTCCTTCATGTTGGCCGGGTACTCAAACTTCCGGCCCTCCGCTATGGCCAGCTGCCATTCCTGGAAGATGCACGCGACGTAGTTGTCGTTGTCGTCCTTGGCCTCCTCGTTGTGGTATGCCAGCGCCTCGTTGTAGTCGTCGTCGTGGTCGTCCTGCGCAGGCGTCGGCGCCTGCTGCGCACGCGTCGGCGCCTGCTGTCTTCGACAACGAGGCGCCGGTGGACGGTCGAAGGGAAAGTCCTTGTCACCCATGAAACCCTCCCTCCTCCTCGGATCCCTCTCGGACACGAGATACGTGCGCCAGCTGTTGGTGTCCATGTCGTAGGCGAGATCGGCGCGGAGGTCCGGCTGTAGATACCGCCTCCTTCGCCGGATCTCGGTGCTCCTATCTGGCTCGCGGGCAGGCACGGGAGGGACGGGCACCCGGCGGTAGCTGAGCCGCCAGGCATGTGCACGTCCCCCAGGCCTCGCACAGCGTCCAGTTCCGGTGCATCAGCCTCCCCACGCTAACGGGCAGCGGCACCCTGTTCAGTCGCTCCTTCTTCTTGGTGCCGCTGCCAGACGCCTCGAAGTCATTCTTTTTCCTCATGGTACTGCAGCGGTGGTGGTGGGAGTGGAGGTGTGGGCGATGGAGGAACGATGCCGGTGGACTTTTATGGCCGGCCGCGCGCGGGAAACGATGCTATTGAAGGCAGCACACAAACCCAGCCGCCGCCCGCTAGTGCGCGCCAGAAGAGTTAGCCGCGACATTGGTGGTGAAGGCTGCGGCGCAGACGCGGAAGCGCTGACCGCAAAAGCGATGGCCGCGGAAGCGATGCACTCGATACAGGCTCGCTGCTAAGCGGGCCCGGAGGAGATGCGAGCGGTCTCTTGGTGCGTCCGCGCAGCGTCCGGCGCGACGCATTCCAGACGCAAATATGCGCCGGATTTGCGTCGCCGCGGACAGCCCGATTACTTTGCGTCGCCCCGCTGGAGGTGGTACCAGACGCATTTTCGGCCCGGACGGCCCTGTTGGAGATGCCCTCATGGAAATTCCACTGCCCACCCCGGATCATAATATGATCATTCGGCTGCCAAAGAAGTAACATTGAGATGATGAGAGGCTAATAAACCGGCCAACTAATGGTCTTTCCAATCCTTCGTATCCCCTATTACATTTTGTTGTATTTCTCTTACGTTGTTCTGCAGTGTCTCGAGGCCAATGGATCTTCGCCTTCTCCATCTGAGTTCATTGGGGCGCCGCCGCCTCGGGGCTACGGCCTATGTTTTTCCTAGTGTTCAGATGTGTATTGCTTCTATAGGCCCAACCAGAACACTTACATCATTGGAGTCAAAGCACGCTCTGAAGGACCGTAGTTGCGAAAAGCAGGAGTGCTCGGATGGAGTAGAGAAGTAGCTACGTATAGCGGATGGATTGCCTTCCGTGTCGCTCGATCCGAGCCACGGAGTGGTACTCGTCCCTATGAAGATTTCTTTGATCATCTAGATTCACCAAAAAGGGGATCTTGGAGCAAGCCCTTGCCCCCACCGTGATAGAGTCGAGGAGAGACTAGTATGTCGAAAGAGTGATAGTCTTCTTATTACTGATATCTCCTATTCCCTAATTCAGTATCTCACATGTTTCTTTCTTTCTTGTCTAATCTCTCCAGGCAGCCTAACAGTTCCTCTGTGTTTGCCTACTAAGAGTGTGTCATCCATCAAACTTTCTGCTATCGGTGTAACTGTGAGCCTTGACCTAGCACCGTCTTTATATATGCATACACTCGTTTTGCATTGAACATGGTTGTAGGTTGGTGTGCATATAGTACTAGTTTGCATTATAACTTGCTATAATTAAATGGAATTTAAATAGATAATATACATGTTTGTAGGTTTCTTTGTTGAAGAATAAGAAGCTTTTGTCATGTTGTGTATCGGATTCCTCTGTGTCGCATATTGGTAGTTTTATACACATACCCCCGCAAAAAATCCTATGCTAGCTCTGAGGCACCGACTATCTTGATCATAAGCATCTACATGTTTGAATAGCTAGAGGTATTCTAGTACTAGCATATGCATCACGGTGGAGTTACAATGGACAAACAGACTGTACAAGGAACACGTAATTAAGGACAGCAATTATTGTGTTGACATCGTTAGGGCATGTACAATGGGGTGACGTCAGCCTTCCCTTACGACCGCTACGTAGGATTTTTGCTTAGTTGGAGGAGAGAGAATGAACAAAGAGAAGGTTGTCTTCCCTTAGCTAAGGGATGATCTCTTATGAAATAAGAGAAGACTATTTTCCCCATTGTACGACTTGTCTTCCCTTAGACACACAATTTCCTACTAAAAATAATTAATTCTCATTTATTGTAAGGGATGATAATAAGAGATAGTGCATTGTATCATTACTATTTACCGTCTTCTCTAGATGACGTGGACTACTAAGAGAAGACATATCTTCCCTACCATTGTACATGCCCTTACACACGTAGATATATTGTTGCCATATGTATAGTTGCGCTGACAGATAGATGTTTTGATGTTGTGGCTCTGTCTCTCTTTCTCTTCTTTAGTTCTCCCGTCCTCCGAGTTTCCAGTGTCTAGGTCGTTATTCTAACCTCATAATCCCCATTGCCTAATCTCTATTTCTTCTCCAAGTAGTTCAATCCAGCTACAATAGGTTTACACTAAGCATTCTACCAAGCTGCAGCTCCAATTTATTACGGCGGCAGCCCATGGCGATGGTCCGCCGCTGTAGACCATCTGGCCGGCCGTGGAGCAACATATCCATCAAGATATGCCCAAAAAATCAAGGAATTGAGTGTTTTAATCTTGTAGCCTTGTAATGAAAAGAAAATCGCCATAAATTGTTGGATTCCATCATTGACTAGTTGGTTCCAATTAAATGACCCGGCTGATTGTTATATGCTGATTGAGAGGTTTCTATTTTTCTTTTCTTTTCGATTGAGATGATATGCTTTGTTTACAAAAGTATCCAAAAATCCTTTAGATAGCTGTGGTTCAAAATAAAACAATGGAAGCACATCACAAAAATCTGTATGTGTTTGCTTTGTAGAGGTATACGGGCCCTCCCTTCCTTTTGTGCCACGCTCCGCCACTGCCGTCGCGGCCGTGATGAGGAGACCACGCGCCTCGGCAGTGGGGAGCATGATGGTCAGGCAACCGATAGCGATCAAGGGGAACATGCAGATGGTGGCCAAGTTCCTCTATAGGACGAAAGCAGCATCCATTTTTATTCGGCGGTGTCGGTATTTCTGCATTGCATTTGCTTGTAAATATAATGGCCTAATTCCATCTCGGAGCCTCTGACTATCTTGAGCATAAGCGTGTGTCTGTTTGAATAGCCGAATCGTATCCTAGTCCTAGCATATGCATCGTTGACGAGTTACATGGTGAACTCAGATTGCCGACGGAGTGTCCTACGACTATCTAGACATATTTTAACTAAAGATGCATCCATTTTAGTGAAAAGTAATATGGATCGGAAGCAGCAAGAAGCCTACGGCTTAATCTGATGATCCATTTGGCAAGCAATTAATGAAATGTTCTGAGTCCGAGTCTTATATTATAAATAAAGCTCAAGCCTCCAAAATCCTTCGGCCTAACAACGCTTCCCAACTCTCCATATGGTACTTTTATTGATCAGCAACCCTTCTGAATAAGCTTGTCGCCCTTGTCATGTCCAATTTATTATGTGTACCATCCAAAAGCTAGCAAGTAGAAACTCATTAGACTAGTCATAGTGGGGAGTAACATAGAGTAGTAACATGCACATGTTACTACTCTATGTTACTACCTCCATAGTGGGTAGTAACATATATGTGGTGTCATGCAAAGCCATATTAATTAGGTTCTCATCTTGTATTGGGAAGTGTGATGTTATGGTAACATAGCTAGTTACCACCTCACTCTCTTTCTTCACTTATTACCATGCCATGTCACCAAAATGCTTTGGGGTGTGTGATGTTACTACCTATGTTACTCCCACTACGAGTAGTCTTACACGTGTTGGTGTATTTTCAAGGCAAGAGCCAGTGGGGATTGTTCCCCCACATTGACATTTGGGTACATATATACCCTGCTAATTCTCCAACCGTTTTGACATCGAGAGTGCTTATTGAGGCGCTGTCACCTGTCAGTATTATATTCAACCATCTACGGGTTTTTTTTTTCAGTTACTCTACATCAAAAAATAGGATAATCTTAATTAGTAATCCACAAAAATACAAGGTTGCTTCGGTACAATTCATGCACGATACTATATTATAAATTGCTCCTCATAAAACCGGGGGAAACGAGTTGTAATTGATTATTCACAAAAAAAGAGTTGTAATTGATGAGAAAATATTGTATAAATAATAAATAATAAATAAATGTATGAAGATACATGCAGATCCAGTGCCACGTTCTGACGTTCACTTGTCCACCTAACGCACAAGGCAAAATGGATCGACCGGAGAGTCGGAGACACGCGGAACCAGCTGTTGGCCTTAGAGTCCGACTCCGATAAGCAACCTCCCGGCGAGCCGGAAGCCGCCGGCGAGCAGGCCACGGCCTTCGAAAAGCGCCCGGCCGGGGTAGTAACCGCTGTCGCCGCCCGACTCCGGCGCCGGTGCGAACCCCGGAGACGCCGCCGGTGGCATCGCCGTGAGTAGGAGACGGCGCGCGTCGGCGGTGGGCAGCGCGACGGCCAGGCAGCCGGCGAGGAGCAGTGCTACGAGGCAGGTGGTGGCTAGGCTCTTCGACGGGACGAAAGCGGCAGCCATTATGATTTTGATTCGCCTGTGTCGCGTGCTGACAGTTTTGCCTGGGGCGTGCCTGTCAATGTAGTTGCGATGCTAGCTCTGAGCCTCCGACGATCTTGATCTCATATGAGATGTGCCTGCAGTTTAAATAGCGTAGCCCCGCCAAGCGTCGTGGAGGCGTTACATATATGTCGGTGCATGCATACGTGCTACGATTCGGCAGTCAAGTCAATCCTATGATCTGTGCCAGCTTGAGGGCATCCATGTTGCAGGCTTGTTCAACACATACATGCGCCGCATACACCGAGATCAAGAACATTGTGCAGCCCACTAACTATATGCACGTCCTGTTGGTTCCTGGACACGTAGAACAGAGTTCTCGGTCAGCTCCGTGACCTGTAGCTGTAGGTGAAACAAACGACGACTGGTGACTGATGAGTGATCAGCTCTTGTATTTTTTTTTTGTTTCCTGCTGAGCGCTGTTCTCTTCTCATGGTCACATTTGACGAGTCTAGACGAGCTAGTTCCGTTTTGATGAGTGATCAGCAAAAACTGCCAGTCTTATTTTCTTCAGCAATCCAGCATAGTTGCATTAACGGGAGACATATTAATAATACAAGAGAATGCATACTATTCAGTCTATCATCAATATGACTCTGGAATAAGCATATTACTTTGAAGACTAGCCATAATGGGAGTATCATAGGTAGTATCATGCATGCCATGTAGGCAAAAATCTGATGTGGCACATCAATTAATGAGGAGAGAGGTGAGAGTAGTATCATAGATAGATACGGTATCATAGCACGTAAAACTAGAAATTTTAGTAGCAAACACATCATATACACATATTTGCATTGAGATTCTACAAAACATTAAATATGATGGAACTATGATACTAATTCATGATACTATGCATTGTAGGTGTTGTATCATAAACTTGTATCATATACATGAGACTAGTCTATGATACTTCCCATTGTGACTAGTCGAAGACTTCACCGCTACACAAACTAATTAGCTGAATATAACAATTAGAATCTATTAAATGAGGTTAACTAGCGAAAGACTAGTATAGTTGCAGACATGTGCATAGATTAAAAGGTACTACATAGGTTAACTAGCGGTAGTATATGTTTGTTCAGAATTGTTGATGCGGAAGCGATTAACTCAATGCATGTCGTTGCCACAAGCCCAAATAAAACACAAAAGCCGGTATAGAACTTCTTAAATAGCACAAACGATAGACAATGAAAGGCAATAAAATCCTACCATCAAATACTGGAAATAACTTTGTCAGCCAACCAATATTTTCATAAGCTTACCAGAATTCAGATATCACATCCTCCCGGGCCACACTACAATAGTCACTTACTCACCGTCCCGACCCATGCATTCAATAGTGGCGGCATATTATTTGTAACTTACTTGCTGGGTTACAACTTGTCAAATTTAACTTGCTCCACGACACACAAGAATCCACACCCCAAACTAACCAAAGGAAGAGTCATAGAGGCAAAGAAACAAAACAATAACACTCCATGATTGCTTCAACCTTGATATTCAATGCCATTTTTTCTTATTTTTTGCATCAAAATTTCCTGAAACCTTGAAGAAAATGTCATAAGAAGTTCTTCAAAACCACCACATGTAAGTGTTCCACTAACTTGTAATAACACGAACAACAACAAAGTAACACATTTGCAACAGGAGAAATCTCCATGTAGCATACATATATAACCATTCAACAAGACAACAATGTCCATGAACAATAAAATATTGTGCATGTAGCATAGCGAAACAACATATCCAACATAAAAATCTCCTAAATCACAAACCTCACACCCCATCAACCATGGAGGCGTCAACCTTTACAAATTAGGGTTTGCTAACCTCCAATATTTATCGCAAGAGCACCATCGCAGCTAAATCAAACTACCAAGAACCATTCTGCCCAATCCTTATGCTTTCTTAGAGCTCGATGCCAACCGAGAGAATCTTAGAAGAGTAGGCATTAAGGGGGGGGCGAGTATTTTTGGAGGAATAAGATCAGTAGGGTGATTCAGTCAGTTCCAATGGAAAATCTGGCTCTTAGGAATTTTTGAACATATGTGAACTTTGAATTGTAAATTGGTAATTTTGAAATTAATCCATCGAATAGGAATATTACTAATGGGGAAAACTTCTATATGTATTTTATCAAATCATGTTGTATGTATCAAATCACCGAAGAAAACGAATAATATTTTCCATTTACCGATTAGACCTTACAATCAATATTTTTTTATCAACTCTTGTTTGATTTGCGCCAAAATTAGTGATTTTGGACTATTACATTTGTGTCCACTAAACGCCATTCGAGAGAAGAACATACCCTAGATGCATGGTGAAGATGCACACACGACGATTCTCTTCTCTTGATATATTTTTTGAGAAAAGAAAATTATAGTTTCCTGGTTCGTAGCAAAATGAGAGATGTAGTTAGTACTCCCTCTGTTTTATATTAGTTGTCGCAAATTAAAATGTATCAAGAAACGTTTTATGTATTGGTACATCTGAATCTGCGAAGTAATATGGAATCAAGGGCGCGCGTATTAAAAAAGAAATTCGGTGCTGATATTTTAGTTATTTTTAGAATCGGTTATCAAGATGGGTTGTGTCCATATTTCGACACGGAAGAAGCGATAGGGCCTAGTAGGCATAAGCCTTACTATACTCTGAGTTCTGTGCAAAACGAAAACGGCCTATTATTTGTCTTCTCTGAAAAAAAAACCTGTCCTCTGTTTGCTTCTCCCTCCGTCGCCACCTGACCTGGGGGCCTAGGAAGTCGCAGCTCTCGCGGCCATGGCGGCAGCGGCGGCGCAGAGGCTCCTCGCGGCGAGCACGAAGATCGTCGGGGCAGGGCGAAACTACATCTCCCGCGCCAAAGATGCCAGCAACCCTGTCCTCAAGGTCCATCCGCATCTCTGTCTCTGACCCCCTTCCGATCCCATGACACGGAGCACCCTTCTTCCAACGCGGCAGTCTCTGATCCGGTCGCGACAGCGGCGCGGCCGCCTTGTTTCTCTGCTTGCAGGAACCGGTCCTCTTCCTGAAGCCCACGTCGTCATTCCTCCACGCCGGCCCGGCCGCCGGGCCCATCGAGGTGCCCGAGCCGCTCGAGTCGCTGCACCACGAGGTCGAGCTCGCCGTCGTCATCTCCCGGCGCGCGCGCGACGTCCCCGAGGCCTCCGCGATGGATTTCGTCGGAGGTAATTAAGAGGCGTGGTTATGCCGTTATGGGTGCGCGATTGCATCTGTTAAAAATTGTGATCTGAAGAATTTTGCGACATGAATGACTTGCGTTAGTGTAACTGCAAAATTTGGTGCCAATGTACCTGGAAAGTCAACTAGGAGGTGCCCCGTGTTAGGATAATCTCTTGATGTTTGACAGGCTTGTTGGAGAATGCAAACAGATTCTAGAATAGACAAAAGCTCTTGGCATTATTTTGTTCAATCGTAAATGTGTGGTTTGATGAGCTAAGTCTTTTTTTTGTTTTGTTTCCTGCTTAGCGCTGTTCTCTTCTCATGGTCACATTTGACATCTACTTGTAATCTGCATTTTGGTATCAGAGGGGAACATGTGTACAACTTCTTATGTCTGACTATCAGTGGTCTTAAGCTCTCAGTATGACATCCACAGGCGCACTAGTCACCCGAGTCACCAACTGGAGTGCTTCAGATGAAAGGTGTCGTCACTACTGGAGCCACTACACGCAATTGTTTCCTGATGTCTCCCATTCCCATATCCCCAACTCTCCTGGGTATCTATCATGTTATTCGGTTGGAGAAACCCCACTACATGTTCAGGTTTGAAAATTTCAGTCAGCAATGTGACTCGTTTTTTTCCACAAAATAGCAGAAATTGCTCTCTTTCTTCACATGACACTATCTACTCTGTCGGTCTGTCGATCCACAAAAACTACACTCACCACACCATATTGGCTTCTCTTGAGAGAATATAACATTTTTTCTTTCTGCACATATTATACGAGAGGGTTGTGATGGCAGCGGTGGCGGGTGAGTGAAGGTTCAACTATATATGTGTCCATAGCTGTATGTGTTGACGAGCGTAAACTAAAGTTGAGCTTGGTGAGAACATTTATTCGGAATCATCCTTCTGAACTAATTTAAATTTAGACCTTGACCCTTTTTCACGTCTTGTTGTGACATTATGACTACTTTTACCTTAGTCGGGATTACTATCTGTGGTAGTTGACTGGACGCATAATACAGACATGTATTCATTGAGGATGTACCCGAGATGAAACATATATAGTGGTGTGGTGCTACCGATTTAGGTGCCCACGAGATCAGACATTGGACTGCATCCAACCCAAATTTAATACATGTTCTATTGTGAAAGGCTCTGGCCATGGATGTCTTGTTTGGTGGATTTCCCCTGTTTTTTTAATGCTCTATAAAATAAAATCTTTTGTGGTCTCATTCTTGTTTATTCTTAACTTCTTGTTGATGTAGCAGCCATCAAAAGTATGAGTCGGTGAAAAGTTATTCACTTGTTTTTTCAGCTATGACATACCAAACTCTATATAACTGCTTACATTGTCGGTTTTCCCAGGTTATGCACTTGCTTTGGACATGTCGTCGAATGATCTGCAATCCGCTTCTAAGGTTTGCACTAACAGCTGTAGCTTTCTTTGGTCTTGTTCTACCTATCATATTTTGTTGCTTGTTTCCATATCCCATTGCCGGTAGTTGTTGGAAGTCTAAATATGGATAGATCATTCAAGTTATAAAAAGTAAATTTAGCAAAAGATACATCATGATCTTTGAAGCTTCTCCTTCCCAGTGATCAGGTCAATTAGTTGTTGAAATATGGGTGTGAACATTTGACCTGCGCAAACAAATTCACCAATAAACAACATGCTGTATTCTCAAAAGTTGCATGTTTGTGCAATCATTTGAAGAAACACAAACCTGCTAGTTCCGTTTTGGCATGTGGTTACTTCTTATAATCTTTCCATCCAGCAAATTCTACATAATGGTTTTAGGCATATCTTTGTGCAAAACTTGTAGTAACTACTGATCAGCATGCTCTTATATAAGTTATAAGTAAACGCACAGTCCCATAGTGTAACACATATTTTTTCTCTTCTCAAACTTTCCGTAGTTATAACAAATGAAATTTGTAGTCTGCAGGTCTTCCGTGGACTTTGGGTAAAGTACAGGACACGTTTACTCCAATTAGTGCGGTGGTAAGCAATGCTTTCTCTTACCCAGACATGAGGGCATTGTTACTTATATATGTAAATATTTGAGTATAATAAATCCACCTAGCTTTCATTGTGGATGAAAACACATGGAATATGCAACAGCAGGAGTACTAGGAAATAAGTCGAGAGTATAAATAAATTTATGGAAGTGGTAACAACCCTCTGTTGTGGTCTCGTGACATTTGATAATTCCTCATATCATTTGTGTACCTGAACATTATATAGGTAATTCCATTACCGTGATAATCTATGCTTCTGAATACCATTAACAATGGTTTTCTGTTAAACAGATTCCCAAGTCAGCCATCAAGAATCCCTATGATCTAGAGCTCTGGCTAAAGGTAATTATACAATTATGTGCTGATTCTGTTTATTGCAGCCTGAAGTAATAAAAGTAATGCCAAAAAATTAACAAGCATTAAACAATCATATCCAGGTAGATGATGAACTTAGGCAGAAGGGGCTTACAAGTGATATGATATTCAAGATTCCTTTTCTGATCAGTTATATAAGTTCCATCATGACATTAATGGAGGGTGATGTGATATTGACAGGTAAAGTCTGTTTTTCTTCCTGCTAATGCATCTGTTTTACTGGCTTAAGGAATATCTTTATCCATTATTCATGGATCCTCGGCAGGTACTCCTCCAGATGGTGTAGGCCCTGTCCGAGTAGGACAGAAGATCAAAGCTGGTATAACTGACCTCATTGATGTAGAGTTCGATGTTCAGAGGCGCATACGCCCATTTTCTAGCTGATTTAGTACGCACGATCTTATGGTATGCGGCATATTGTTTTGGGCCGTATATGCTATATTATGTGGTGTTGCTTGACTTGATCTGAATGCAAGAAAATAATTAAGGTTGGATGCCTATTTGTGCAACTAAAACAATGGTTTCGTATTACCAAATTCATGAAAACGTACTATATGTTGTCATAGAAGTCTGGTCACATGCTACTAACTGAAAATTTCTTCCGGTCGTGAGATCAGTACTCAGCATAGGCAATGTGACAAAAGACATGCAAAAATAAAAGAGTATTTCATCTGTGTGACTATGATTGTGCTTTTGGGTCAAATTGGTTGGCTGGTTTACATGTACAACTTCAATAGTAGGTACTGTCGTACTCTACTGTCTATCTGGAACAATAACACTGGATATAATCATTGGCATGGGCTGTGTGCAATTGAATGTAGGCACAGTTCTTGATCATTTCTAATTTCTCGAAGAAACACCGATTCGCAAATAACTCCGGAGTTCTTATGGTTGCATGTTGGAGCAAACTGTGCTTTCATAAACTTGGGTGGCACCTATTAATTTCTCACAGAAAAGAAGAGGGTGAATGATGCCAAAACATGTACAGGCCCTGTTCCATTGGCACATCATGGACTTCAAGACCCCATCCCATAGGCAAGGGCTTAGTTTGCAGTTGCTGAAGTGTGTTGTGTTAAACATTATAAACTTATGTAGAAAAGTAGCTGTAGAAAAGTTAGTTGTGCTGACATTGCGTTGTTGACTGCTCATTATATGTCAACATTATATTATTAAATTCATGAAAATGTACTATATGTTTGCTTGGAATTCCTGTTGCGCACCCGACTCACTGAAAATATTCTCCGTTGTGAGGTTGACACTGTATGTAAACATAGGTTTCCAATGTGATGGATTCCGTTTTCGTTTCCATCAAAAACATTCCGTTCTTATTTTGCAAAAGTTCCGTTTCAATTTCCGTATTTCCCTTCTGTTTCTGTTTTCCCTGCCGAAAATCGGAAACTTTCCACCCCATGTTCACCCCTACTTGCAAGACTGGAGGAATGGCTGGCAGTGCTGGACCGTGCCGCTCTGACTTGTCAAGAGGTACCTAGGTCTGTCGGACAGGTCGCCTCCAATATTGATCAATCCGAGAGACACAGAGGCGGATCCTCAGTCTTGAGACGGGCCAAGATAGAGAGATAATTCTCCCTACAAAGATTTTGTGGACCATCCGGAATCACACACTGGAACTTTGGACTTCCTTGGACCATCAGTGTGAATATTTAGAAGATTAGAGTCTACTTGGTCTAGAGAGGGGTTGTCTTCTCATTACTGATGTCTCCTATTCTCCACATCAACTTTCTCACAGTTTCCTATGTTTTCTCTCATATCTCCAGGCCAGCTCGGTTCCTGTTTTCGTCAGTTAAAGGGTGTATCGTCTACTCAGCATGCTAGTAGACTAGCGGTATCAGTATATATGCACACACACACTGGTGCATTAACACATGGTTGGTTTGCATGTACTATTTTTACATTGATAACTTGCTACTCCCTCCAGGACGAATTACATACTACAGAAAATACCTACCACATCATGGGACCCACCCCATAGGCAAAGAGCTTAGTCTGTGGTTGCTAAAGTGAGTTGTGTTGAATATTATGAACTTCTGCATAAACAGCGGTGTGGAAAAGTTACTTTTCTGTTTGACAAACTAGAGTAACTTATTGTTGAAGTTGCGAGTCTGGTTCACATGAATGTTTGCAGCACATTATAATTTTTTTTGAATGGTGAATGTTCCTTCACAACTAAACAGCTTATCGTAATCGTGATTCGGTTGTTCCTGCTCACCTGCTATTGTGACTCTCTTATTGCTTAAACTCTTAGCAGTGTTCCATTGTGGTAGCAAGTCAATCAACAACGGAAATAATCCAGTTCAACATAATTGCACTAAACACATTGGGTTCAACAAACTCTTCATTGAGCAGAAGATAGACTCTTGGATATTGGAGCTTCAATCCTTTCACGAAAGGACAGGGCCTTGTGAGGGCATGACAATATGTAACAAATAAACATATTGAATAAAGAGTTGTGGTGCTCTCTCCTCAAGACACACACGAATTTCCCCATCTGCTATTTAATAATAATAATAATAATAATAATAACATTTCCCAAATTAAGTTAGTACTGGATATATGATTTTGCCACTTGGAGCAAGGGACATTTGCGTTTTTCAATCAACCTGGTGCAAGCATCAATCAGCTACACATGGCAACTTTGGTCGTTGTTGCCTGCCAATTGTCTTGTTCTCTGTTCATAGGAACTATATATGTTGCTGTATATACATCCTAATGGCTGATACTATATAGATCAGTTATGACCACTTGTGCACCCATTGGAAAGTTTTGACCTGATATCTATTTGTTTTGAGGTTATTTCTATGTCACTAATTTGCTATTGCCGTAGTATTTACTCAAGAAAAACCTTGGGAGGAGACTCTGTCATGTGAGACGGTACATAAAGCTAAAACCATATCTGTGAATGTAGCTGGCATGTAGTGTAGGTGTAGGTACCCATTTGATGTCATTTTTAAGCCAGGAGTCATGGGTATCTCAATTCTTGTTTGACCATGTCGCACTTATAGGCTGGAAGGGGTATTACAAACCAAAGGTAACTCTATTTGACCTGGGCTGGACTAATGCGTTTGTGGGGCAGTTGGAAAGGACATGCAAGGCTTAAGTAAGTCAAATATAGTCAACAGCAAGATGAACTATAGACATCGCTGCCATCACGGTAGCAGAATTGGTCCCAAGTTGAGTTCATTCCTTGCTGTTGCACACGCATGATTTTTTTTTTCGAGTGTGCACACGCATGATTTGGAGCCTTGGAGGCTGGAGCAACTATAGCACTTGGTTAAATTATATCGGACGTCCATATCATTCACGCGTTTGCTCAGCGTATTTTTGGTCTGTTCTGCTCGTCCGTCTCTGGTGACTTCACCTGCTCTAACCAAGTAACCAGTGATCAGGTTTCAGATGAAATCACCGCCAAAAGAGAGGCCGTGTGGAAAGCGCATTTCGCCGCATTGGATACGCCGTCATTATCTTGACAGTTTCGTCGGGCGTGACAGCTACAAACAGAGGTGACGAGAGAAACCGTTGCTGATTTAACAAATGACAATTTGGAAACAGGGACACCAGCTGTAGGTCTCTAGATGGCCCTCCGAGGTTTACCGTCCCTACTTGTTGTTGTTTACATTTGCCCCAGGAGCGACCATCCGACATGCCTTGTGATCATAACTCGGTTTTGATCTCTTCCAAAATTGCGGCGTGAATTTCCTTCGCTCTGTGATCAACTGTGGCAGGAGTTGCTTGGAAATGGTTGCACATCAAGACTGATATATATGCATTCTATACGTACGTTCCTACACGGCTATGCGTAATGTCCCAATAATGATTTTGTAAAGTGAGATGGAGGATGTCTCGTTGTTCCTAATTCTAAGGTAAACCATTTACAGTTTTGACACGACCACTGTAGTACCATGTTCATACTAATTTGACATATTATCAGGTAATAAAACTCTCAGACCTTTGCATTCAAAAGGTATACTGAATTCGAAGCTACAAACTTTCACCGTATGACTGAAAATTCCAGTTTTGGTTAGTGAAACAGAACAAAGTATAGGCGTGACGGCTTACACAGTTACACCTATGGAAGTAAGAATATGGTGGCTGATTGGCTGGCATGATGTGTGACTACATTTTGTGTTGAATCTAATTTGCTCTCGAGACCTTTCGGCGCTGGATTCTCACTAAACAAATTGATGTAGCATCAAGAATTCAAGACGCACTCCCTGACTGATTCAATTCCTCAAACGTAGTTGTAGATAAATTATTTGCAAACAAGAAGACGTCTAATAAGCACCAAAAGCTGATGTTTGGACGTATTATGGACCTTGTCAAAGCATAAAATGAATTATTTAGTATGTGTCCACGCATTTGGGGAAGTTTTAATATGAACCTGTGTCTGTAACTCTGTATAAACCTGACAATTTCTAATTCTGCAAAATATAATACCTGCAAGTTCGAAAATTTTGTGAAAATGAAGTGCGTGTAGAGAAGATGTACTTGAGAAATTTGGTAAAGATTATACGATTGGCTGGTTTGCTTTCTGTAACTTGAAATTTTATGAAACAAGGTAAGTAACTTATGGATTTTTTTCCTGATGGCAAGTGATCACATATTCGTACCAAATGTTACATGGATACTTGTATGCTTGTCCCAATCAGATTGATTAGAAAAAAGCGCCCTTCTATGAAGGTCATGTTTTTTTTATGCTTGCCATGCGACAAGTGGTGTGCCAGTGAGCGAGTCCTCCACATGAGTGGTTCCTCATGCACTACTTGTCACCGGCTAGCCCATTGCTTTAGTAATTTTTTTTTTTAAGATTCAAATAGTAAAATGAATTATATTATGAATCGAGCGGTCAAAATTACAATCTTTTTTCACAGGTCTATTCCTTGTGCCGAGCTCTTCAAAGCTTGATCTAATGGTTGACATGCTTTGAAAAATCAACTCATTTTAGCACTGCCTAAACTGAAACACTTGCATTGTCCTCCATCCAATATATGTAGTGCGCAAATCGAACTTTAGTGTCTTGTATCTGTACTGATTTACGTCTCATGGTTGCATTGCCCTGACTCCGTACCTTTAGTTATATTGTCTTTAGATGCACTGACTTGTGACTTCCATCTCGGAAACGCACTGCCTTAACTGCATGTTCTATACTATGTTTGTTTGTGATATCTCTTTGGGTGTATTATGTTTATATGTATAGCCTTTTAAATGTACCTTGTTGCGTCCCGCTAGTGCACTGCCCTAACTATAGGGTTTTCGCCGACTTCAGATGTATGCACTATCTATTTTTGGTGTTCTTTTGCACTTTGTTGACTTGCAGTTTAAGTGAACTATCTTTGTGTACTCTCTACCTTTAAAAATACTTCACATAGTAGGTTATCTTCGAACAAGCCTATAACCAACCATTAAACTATCAACATATAATTTTTTGATGCAAAATGATAACCACATATAAGTATTTATGATTGAAAACCATGCCAAGTCAGCGTTGATGCCGCTTTGGGTGAATTGATTGGAGAATTGCATCCACCAGCCAGTTCATGGGAAAGCTTGCACGTATACTTTAACAGTTATCCTCACATGTGGTTACCTCAAGCCTAAACATGGACCAAAAGTTTGATGCAATTGAACATAAGGTGTGGAGGCGAACATACACAAGTAAGGGGGGCCAGGGATGCGAGTAGATTTTTCTTTTCATTTTATATTTTTGCCTGAAGGTTGAGTCACATCTTACTTGTGATTGAAACCACGCCAAGCCAGCACCAATACAGCTTGGGGTGAACTGAATGTAGAATTACATGCACTACTCAGTTCACCCAGAAGCTCAAATTGATCAGAAATATAGATAAAGTGAATAAAAAGAAGAAAAAACCTGGTCAAACATTTCAGCCTATGAAGGTAAATGCGCTATAAAACAGGCTCGTATTTTTATCTTTTTTACCATTTCGTAACTATGAGAACGAAAAGCAATTTCAAGCCAAGTCTATTTCAATAATTACAGGTTCCAGATCGAGAAAAAATAGACATATTCCTCAATTAACGAAAAAGTACAATTCTAATCGATAATTCAACACCCCTCTCATGTGTAGTTGCATTAGGCCTAAACAAAGGATCAAAAGTGGGATCCATTTTATTAGTCACTCCGATCCAATAATAAGCGTCGATGAAACGAGTGAATGGACACACCAAAATGTGTCTAGAACTCTAGATACACGCGATTAAGCAACAAGTATTATGGATCGGATCATCGGAGTGAGTATTTAAGTTGCGCCAGCCAAATTTTGAACTCAAGACATGTTTGGTTTGGTACCATGTAGAATTGCATGCACAAACTTTGGGTGAAAAAACATATTTAGAGCAGTTTCCTTTCGAAAAAACAAGTACAACAAAGATGAGCGACGCGGAGGGCGACGCGGGGGCGACGGCGGAGGGCGGAGCCTCCGTGCCATCGGGCCTTGATGCCGGGCGCGCCGGCCGCCACCACGCCGGGGTCCTCTACTCGCGCCCATCGCTCCCCGGGGGCGGAGTGAAGGGGCGATTCTGGCAGCCGTTGCTCGAAGTCGACGATGACGAAGCTGTCAGCGAGAAGAGCGCGGAGGAGACCTCTCCGCCACTTGCCACCAGACGCTCGGCAACGCTCGGTGAGTTCCTGGACGCGGCCAACGAGCTTGGGGGCTCGCTACGTTCCAGCCGCCGGCGATCTGCGTTCGCGCCGGGGGGGCGTGGATCCAGATTCCGCCGAGATCCCCGCCCGGGGGGCCCTGCGGCGGCACCGGAGCGGCGGAACCGGACGCGGTCCGAGGCACAGCGCCTGGGGAGGCGCCTGGAGACGGTGGGGCCCCGCCCGGTGTCGGAGGCCGCGGCGGCGCCGCCAGGCGGAGTTCTCGAGGCGTGGCCGCCCCTGTTTTGGACTTGGGCCTATGGCCTGAGGAGCCCACTTCGGCCCAGCCGACAAGGGAGCCACTGGAGGACCAGGTCTTGGCGCAGCAGCCGGGCTTGGGCCAGGGAGCCCAGGTGGGCCGAGGCCCAACAGCGCAGCCCATCCGGTGGTGGTGGGTGCCGAAGGGGATTACTTCCCTCGATCTAGGGTTCCCTGCGTCTCGAGCAGACGTGAGGCGGCACAGACACAGGGCTCGATTCGTCTCTCGCTCGCAACCCCCACCTCCTCTCCTCCTCTCCTACGCGGCGGCGGTGATGAGCGGACGCGGGGCGGCGTCGGCGGGCCAGGGCCATGGTCACGGGGGGCGCAACGGCAACGGCAAGCGGCCGGCCGTGGAGGACGCGATGGCGGAGGCCAACGCCCGCTCCAACCTCCTCAAGGACAAGGACCGCCTTCGCCGACAGGGGAGCTCGAGCGGCGGAGGGGGAGGCCAGCAGCAACACCAGCAGCCACAGTGGTGGCTTGACCGCGAGAAGAAGCGGGAGGCCCGACGCGCTGCGGCGCAGCAGTCGGAGGCCTTGGAGGCAAACCGCGGTAGGGGCCGTGGTTCCGCGCGCGCGGCTGGGAAACCACCGGCGCCTCCGGCCAGGAAGCAGCAAGGTGCCGCCGGACCGTCCGCTCCCGCGGGTGGCGGCGCGGCGGGTTCCGGACTGGCACAGGTGGAGTGCTTCAAGTGTGGTAGGCCGGGTCATTTCCAGGCCAGCTGCACGGCGGAGCCCATCTGCGTCATCTGCGGCAAGGAGGGGCACCACTCCGCCGCCTGTCCTTCCGAGGGCAAGGAACCAGAGCTCTCCATGATGGGCCATGCCATCTCGGGGGGAGGGGTTCTTCTACGTCGACTTTGAGGATGATGAGGACGAGGATGACGACTTGTCGAACTCGGCCATCATCACCTTCCCCGGGGTGGAGTTGACGGCCGCATGTCTGGAGCAGGAGCTCCGCCACCTGGTCGAGGGCGACTGGGATTGGCAAGTCCGCGCCTTGGGAGAGCGCGAGTTCGCGGTGGTGTTCCCGTCAAGGGACACACTCACCTTCAGCGCCCGGAGCGGCAAGCTGTTTCTCACCCTCTGCAGCACGGTGGTGGATATCAAGCTTGCCGATGCAGACCCGACACCGGCGGAGAAGCTCCAGGAGGTCTGGGTGCGTATCTCCGGGTTGCCGAGGTGCATGCGTCGCACCCAGAGGCTCATGGTGGGCATGCGCATGCTGGGCAGGCCGCTCGAGGTGGACCATAGCACCCTCAAGGCAAGGGGCCCGGTGCGGATGCGCGTGGCGTGCAGTGATACGTCTCAAACGTATCCATAATTTCTTATGTTCCATGCTAGTTTTATGACAATACTCACATGTTTTATATACACTTTACATCATTTATATGCATTTTCAGGCACTAACCTATTAACGAGATGCCGAAGTGCCAGTTCCTGTTTTGTGCTGTTTTTGGTTTCAGAAATCCTACACAGGAAATATTCTCGGAATTGGACCAAACGAACGCGAGTCTTATTTTTCCACGACTAGAAGACCGGGGGATACGAAGTGGGGCCACGAGGTGGCGACACCACAGCGGCGCGGCAAAGGAGGGCCGCGCCGCCTATGGTGTGGGCCCTCGAGCGCCCCCGACTCGCCCTTCCGCCACTTAAACTCTCCGTCGTGAAAACCCTATTACCGAGAGCCACGATACGAGAAAAAGTTCTTGTGCCGCCGCCGCCAATCCCATCTCGGGGGATTCGGAGATCGCCTCCGGCACCCTGAGGGGAATCATCATCGAAGGGCTCTACATCACCATGCCCGCCTTCGGACTGATGCGTGAGTAGTTCATCCTTAGACTATGGGTCCATAGCAGTAGCTAGATGGTTGTCTTCTCCTCTTGTGCTATCATGTTGAGATCTTGTGAGCTGCCTATCATGATCAAGATCATCTATTTGTAATGCTACATGTTATGTTTGTTGGGATGCGATGAATATTGAATACTATGTCAAGTTGATTATCAATCTATCATATATGTGTTGTTTATGTTCTTGCATGCTCTCCGTTGCTAGTAGAGGCTCTGGCCAAGTTGATACTTGTGACTCCAAGAGGGAGTATTTATGCTCGATGGTGGGTTCATGCCTCCATTGAATCTGGGACAGTGACAGAAAGTTCTAAGGTTGTGGATGTGCTGTTGCCACTAGGGATAAAACATCAATGCTTTGTCTAAGGATATTTGTGTTGATTACATTACACACCATACTTAATGCAATTGTCTGTTGTTTGCAACTTAATACTGGAAGGGGTGCGGATGCTAACCCGAAGGTGGACTTTTTAGGCATAGATGCATGCTGGATGGCGGTCTATGTTCTTCGTCGTAATGCCCTGATTAAATCTCATAGTAGTCATCATGATATGTATGTGCATCTCTATTTGTCAATTGCCCAACTTTTGCACCCAACATACTATTTATCTTATTGGAGAGACACCACTAGTGAACTCCCGGTCCATTCTTTTACATCTGAAATACAATCAACTGCAATCTGTTCTCTGTTGTTCTTCACAAGCAAACATCATTCTCCACACCGTACGTTTAATCCTTTGTTTACAGCAAGCCGGTGAGATTGACAACCTCACTGTTAAGTTGGGGCAAAGTATTTTGGTTGTGTTGTGCAGGTTCCACGTTGGCGCCGGAATCCCTGGTGTTGCGCCGCACTACACTCCTTCACCAACAACCTTCATGTGGCCTTCATCTCCTACTGGTTCGACAACCTTGGTTTCATACTGAGGGAAACTTGCTACTATACGCATCACACCTTCCACTTGGGGTTCCCAACGGACGTGTGCTTCACACGTTATCAAGCTAAATTTCTGGCGCCGTTGCCGGGGAGATCAAGACACGCTACAAGGGGAGTCTCTCACATCCAATCTCTTTACTTTGTTATTGTCTTGCTTTACTTTATTTTATTTTCTGTTTTGTTTGCTTTCTTTATATCAAAAACACAAAAAAATTAGTTGCTTTACTTTATTTCATTTGTCTTGTTTGCTTTCTCTATATCAAAAATATAAAAAAATTAGTTACTTGCATTTACTTTATTTACCTTTTGTTTATTTCATCATGCTTCCTCCTAAGTTCACTTTGAAAGATATATCGGTAGGAAGTGGGTCTATCATTGGAAGATATAATATAGAAGAATTTTTCACTCATGTTAGTATGGTTGAAGATTTTGAAGATAGACACTTGGTAAAAGTTGTTCCTACTTATGAAAGTGCTACTGCCTCTTTAGTACACATGTTGGAAACTAGATTCGTTAATCTCAATCCTATAATGCAACATATGTTTCTTACACTCTCTGATATGGAAATGGGAGAAAAGATAGATTTTGTTTTAGAGGTCCTTCTTAGAGAATTTGGTGATATAGCTAAAGAAGCTAGAAAAGTTTTTATCAAGCATAAGAGGCTTGGCTTTTGTACCGATTTTGCAAAAACACTTGAAAATATGGACATGGATAGATTAAAGTACACTAATAACGTCAATGGTGAGGGGGAGATTAAAGTACCGATACCTAGTAAGCTCCTAGGGATGCATGAAGCTCTAGAAAATAACTATGCTTGGCTTGTTCCTGAAAATTTGTTTGATGAGGATAGTAAGCCTAAGAGCAACGAAAGAGGAGTTACTTACATAGACAAGATACAATGCATAGTTGAGAAAACTCCAAACACCTCTATTAATGCTTCTTTTCTTGATAATACTTGATTTGCACTTTCTGCGCCTAGCTAAAAGCGTTAAAGAAAAACGCTTATGGGAGACAACCCATTATGTTACTTCTGCACTAATGTTTTGTTGAGTCTTGGAAGTTGTTACTACTGTAGCAACCTCTCCTTATCTTTACTTTATTGCATTGTTGTGCCAAGTAAAGTCTCTAATAGTAAAGTTGATACTAGATTTGGATTGATGCGCAGAAATAGATTTCTACCTCGAATTTGTGTAGATCTCTCGTAGAAGAATCAAACAAATCTTCCAATTTACGTGCGTGATCCTCAGTACGCAACTTTCATTAGTTTTGAGCTTTTTCATCTGAGCCTGTTAAATGCCTCTAAAAAATTCATCTTTATGGACTGTTCTGTTTTGACAGATTCTGCCTTTTATTTCGCGTTGCCTCTTTTCCTATGTTGAATGGATTTCTATGTTCCATTAACTTTCAGTAGCTTTGGGCAATGTCCAGAAGTGTTAAGAATGATTATGTCACCTCTGAATATGTGAATTTTTTATTATGCACTAACCCTCTAATGAGTTTGTTTTGAGTTTGGTGTGGAGGAAGTTTTCAAGGATCAAGAGAGAGGATGATACAATATGATCAAGAAGAGTGAAAAGTCTAAGCTTGGGGATGCCCCGGTTCATCCCTGCATATTTCAAGAAGACTCAAGCATCTAATCTTGGGGATGCCCAAGGCATCCCCTTCTTCATCGACAACTTATCAGGTCACCTCTAGTGAAACTATATTTTTATTCTGTCACATCTTATGTGTTTTACTTGGAGCGTCTGTTTGCTTTTATTTTTGTTTTTGTTTGAATTAACTCGGATCCTAGCATTCTTTGCGTGGGAGAAAGACACGCTCCGCTGTTTCATATGAACACTGGTGTTCTTAGCTTTACTTTTAATGTTCATGGCGAAGGTTGAAACTGCTTCGTTCATTGTTATTTGGTTGGAAACAGAAAATGCTTCATGTGGTAATTGGTATATTGTCTTGAATAATTTGATACTTGGAAATTGTTGTGCTCAAATAGATCATGTTTAAGCTCTTGCATCATGTACTTTGCACCTATTAATGAAGAACTACCATAGAGCTTGTTGAAATTTGGTTTGCATGATTGGTCTCTCTAAAGTCTACATATTTTCTGGTGAAGTGTTTGAACAACAAGGAAGAGTGTAGAGTCTTATAATGCTTGCAATATGTTCTTATGTAAGTTTTCTTGTACAGTTCATACTTGTGTTTGCTTCAAACAACCTTGCTAGACAAAGCCTTGTACTGAGAGGGAATACTTCTCGTGCATCCAAATCCCTGAGCCGAAACCTATGCCATTTGTGTCCACCATACCTACCTACTATGTTTTTCTGCCATTCCAAAGTAAATTACTTGAGTGCTACCTTTAAAATTTCATTCCTTGTCTTTGCAATATATAGCTCATGGGAAAATAGCTTAAAAACTATTGTGGTATTGAATATGTAGCTTATGTATCTTATTTCTTATAAGTTGCTTGTTGAGCGGTAACCATGTTTATGGGGACGCCATCAACTATTACACCTTTGTTGAATATCATGTGAGTTGCTATGCATGTTCGTCTTGTCTGAAGTAAGGGCGATTTATCATGATCAAATGGTTTGAGTATGCATATTGTTAGAGAAGAACATTGGGCCGCTAACCAAAGCCATGAATCATGGTGGAAATTTCAGTTTGGACACTAATCCTCAATCTCTTATGAGAATATTATCTGTTGTTAAATGCTTATGCATTAAAGAGGAGTCCATTATCTGTTTTCTATGTTGTCCCGGTATGGATGTCCTTAGTTGAGATCTATCAAAACGAGAAATCAAATGCGATTTATCTCCTTGGACCTTTGTACAAGCGGCATAGAGGTACCCCTTTGTGACACTTGGTTGAAACATATGTTATGCAATGATAATCCATGTAAATACAAGCTAATTAGGACAAGGTGCGAGCACTATTGGTATTCTATGCATGAGGCTTGCAACTTATAGGACGTCTTATGCATAACACATATGAATTATTACTACCGTTGACAAAATTGTTTCTATGTTTTCAAAATAAAAGCTCTAGCACAAAAATAGTAATCCATGCTTCCCGCGAAGGGCCCTTTCTTTTACTTCATGTTGAGTCGGTTTACCTACTTCTTTCTATATTAGAAGCAAACACTTGTGTCAACTGTGCATTGATTCCTACATACTTGCTTATTTGCATTCATCATATTACTTTGTGTTGACAATTATCCATGAGATATACATGTTGAAGTTGAAAGCAACTGCTGAAACTTATATCTTCCTTTGTGTTGCTTCAAAACTTTCTACTAAGAATTTATTGCTTTATGAGTTAACTCCTATGCAAGTCTTCTTGATGCTTGTCTTGAAAGTACTATTCATGAAAAGTCTTTGCTATATGATTCAGTTGTTTGGTCATTGTCTTTACCATTGCTTGAATCACTTCATTCATTTCATATGCTTTACAATAGTATTGATCAATATTATGATAGGCATGTCACTGAAATTATCCTTGTTATCGTTTACCTACTCGAGGGCGAGTAGGAACTAAGCTTGGGGATGCTTGATACGTCTCAAACGTATCCATAATTTCTTATGTTCCATGCTAGTTTTATGACAATACTCACATGTTTTATATACACTTTACATCATTTATATGCATTTTCCGGCACTAACCTATTAACGAGATGCCGAGCGCCAATTCCTGTTTTGTGCTGTTTTTGGTTTCAGAATTCCTACACAGGAAATATTCTTGGACGAAATGAACGCCCGGGGTCTTATTTTTCCACGGAGCTTCCAGAAGACCGAAGGGGATACGAAGTGGGGCCACGAGGGCCACAAATGCTGATACGTCTCCAACGTATCGATAATTTCTTATGTTCCATGCTACTTTATTGATGATACCTACATGTTTTATGCACATTATATGTCATATTTATGCATTTTGGAACTAACCTATTAACAAGATGCCGAAGAGCCGGTTGTTTGTTTTGTTTTTGGTTTCAGAAATCCTAGTAAGGAAATATTCTCGGAATGGACGAAATCACCGCCCGGTCCTATTTTTGCACGGAGCTTCCGAAGACCGAAGAGAGGAAGGAAGTGGGGCCGAGTGGCCACACCACATAAGCGGCGCGGCCCAGGCCGGCGCGCCGGCTGTGGTGTGGGCCCTCGCGCCGCTTGACCTGCCCTTCCGCCTACAAATAGCCTCCGTCGCGAAACCCCCGATGCGAGAGCCACGATACGGAAAACCTTCCGCCGCCGCCGCCGTCCCATCTCGGGGATTCGGAGATCGCCTCCGGCACCCTGGGGAGAGGGGATTCATCTCCGGAGGACTCTTCATCGCCATGATCGCCTCCGGAGTGATGAGTGAGTAGTTCACCCCTGGACTATGGGTCCATAGCAGTAGCTAGATGGTCGTCTTCTCCTTGTTGTGCTTCATTGATTGGATCTTGTGAGCTGCCTAACATGATCAAGATCATCTATCTGTAATACTATATGTTGTGTTTGTCGGGATCCGATGGATAGAGAATACTATGTTATGGTGATTATCAATCTATTGTTTATGTGTTGTTTATGATCTTGCATGCTCTCGTTATTAGTAGAGGCTCTGGCCAAGTTTGTACTCTTAACTCCAAGAGGGAGTATTTATGCTCGATAGTGGGTTCATGCCTTCATTGACACATGGGACAGTGACAGAAAGTTCTAAGGTTGTGATGTGCTGTTGCCACTAGGGATAAAACATTGATTCTATGTCTAAGGATGTAGTTGTCGATTACATTACGCACCATACTTAATGCAATTGTCTTTGCTTAGCAACTTAATGCTGAATGGGGTTCGGATGATAACCGAAGGTGGACTTTTTAGGCATAGATGCGGTTGGATGGCGGTCTATGTACTTTGTCGTAATGCCGGATTAAATCTCACTATATTTATCATATCATGTATATGCATTGTTATGCCCTTCTCTATTTGTCAATTGCCGACTGTAATTTGTTCACCCAACATGCTTTTATCTTATGGGAGAGACACCTCTAGTGAACTGTGGACCCGGTCCTATTCTTTACATAGCATACAATCTATTGCAATTGTGTTTCTGTTTTCTTGCAAACAATCATCTTCCACTCGATACGCTTAATCCTTTGTTACAGCAAGCCGGTGAGATTGACAACCTCACTGTTTCGTTGGGGCAAAGTACTGGTTTGTTGTGTGTGATTCCGTTGGCGCCGGAATCTGTTGTTGCGCCGCATCACATTTCGCCACCATCAACCTTCAACGTGCTTCTTGGCTCCTACTGGTTCGATTAAACCTTGGTTTCATACTGAGGGAACTTGCTTCTATACGCATCATACCTCACTACAAGAAAAGTTGCCATGGCCGACGAAGTTGAAGTCGCGCCGTGGTTCTGGTGTACCATGGCCGACGATTTTGGTCCCTCCGTGGTGCATGTCAAAACTTTTTTTTCGTTTTTGAGGCCACCTAGCCCGAAAGCGGCCAAAACGTCGCGTGGGTGGCCCGGGACGTGGTGCATCTCGAAATCTCGGGTTCGCCGGCCGAGTCAACGCAAATCCGCACCGGATGTAGGGCCCAGATGGCAGCCTCTCGGCATTGTTTTTTTCTAGATCACGCCATCTCGTTCAACGTTCTCCGATCGAACCATTTACGATGCAGGATCATGGGTCCCGCATGTCATCCTCTATGAACCAAAATTCTTTCTATTCTTGGATTTTTTTGACCCCTGATTTCTGGCTACTTCCTTTTTCTTTTGATCCCTTGCCGCCTTGGAAACGTTGAGACCGCTCTGCTAAATGGGACACATGTCATCCTCTATGTGCAATCAACTTTCTTTTCTTGGAGTTTTTTTGGCACCTCAAATTTGGTCACTTGCCTTTTTCTTTTGATCCCCTGCCGCCTCTCAAACGGTGATACCGCTGCTGGGGGACCCGCATGTCATCCTCTATGTACTATAAAAATTTCTTTTCTTGAATTATTTTTGGCACCTCATATTTGGTCACTTACCTTTTTCTTTCGATCCCCTGCCGCCTCTCAAACGGTGATACCGCTCTGCTAAATGGGACCCGCATGTCATCCTCTATGTACTATAAAACCTTCTTTTCTTGGATTTTTTTGGCACCTCATATTTGGTCACTTGACTTTTCTTTCGATCACTGCTGCCTCTCAAACAGTGATACCGCTGCTGCTAAATGGGACCCGCATGTCATCCTCTATGTACTATAAAACTTTCTTTTCTTGGATTTTTTGGCACCTCATATTTGGTCACTTGACTTTTTCTTTCAATCCTGCTGCCTCTCAAACGGTGATACCGCTGCTGCTAAATGGGACCCGCATGTCATCCACTATGTACTATAAAACTTTCTTTTTGGATTTTTTGGCACCTCATATTTGGTAACTTGACTTTTTCTTTCGATCCCCTGTTGCCTCTCAAACGGTGATACCGCTGCTGCTAAATGGGACCCGCATGTCATCCTCTATGTACTATAAAACTTTCATTTTTTGGATTATTTTTGGCACCTCATATTTGGTCACTTGACTTTTCTTTCGATCCCTGCTGCCTCTCAAACAGTGATACCGCTGCTGCTAAATGGGACCCGCATGTCATCCTCTATGAGCAATCAACTTTCTTTTCTTGGAGTTTTTTTGGCACCTCATATTTGGTAACTTGACTTTTTCTTTCGATCTCATGCCACGTTTGAAACGTTGAGGTACCTGCTGGCTCATGGGACCCGCATGTCATCCTCTGTGTGCTATAAAAGTTTCCTTTGTTGGTTTTTTTCACCCTCGATTTTTGGCTTGCCTTTTCTTTTGATCCCCTGAAACGTTGAGTAAGTTGTTGGTTCAAGGGACCCGCATGTCATCCTCTATGTCCATCAACTTTCTTTTCTCGGATTTTTTTCACCCCTAATTACTAGCTACTTTCTTTTTCTTTTGATCTCAAGCCGCATTACAAACATTGAGACCGCTGCTGCAAAATGGGACCCACATGTCATTCTCTATGTACAATAAATCTTGGATTATTTTTGGCTCGATATTTGGTCACTTGCCTTTTTCTTTCGATCTCATGCCGCCTTTGAAACGTTGAGGCTGCTGGCTCATGGGTCCCGCATGTCATCCTCTCGAACAATAAAGTTTCCTTTCTTGGAGTTATTTTTTACCCCTAATTTGGCTATTTGCCTTTTTCTTTTGATCCCTGCCCCTTTGAAATGAGGATGGCAGTCAGTCCCATGTCATCCTCTATGAACAATAAAAGTTTCCTTTGGTGGATTTATTTTTGACCCTAATTAATTTCTGGCTATTTCCTTTATTTTTCTTTTGATCCCTGCCTTGGAATTGTTGAGAATCTTGCCTCATTTTCTTTTGGTCTGTGCCGCCTTGGAAACGTTGAGACCGCTGCTACAAAATGGGACCCGCATGTCATCCTCTATGTACAATAAAGTTTCTTTTCTTGGATTATTTTTGGCTCGATATTATGTCACTTGCCTTTTTCTTTCGATCTCATGCCGACTTTGAAACGTTGAGGATGCTGCTGCCTCATGGGTCCCGCATGTCATCCTCTCGAACGATAAATGTTTTCTTTTCTTGTATTTTTACCAACTGATTTTTGGCTTTTTTTTTTCGATCCGCCGCCTTTGAAACGTTGACTCCATTGTGGCTCATGGGTCCCCGATGTCGACCTCTACAAGAAACATGTGATATTTTATTTTGCAGACAATAAACGTTGTATTTCGCTCTGAGCTATTGCAAACGGATAAATTAAATCTTTATATCTATATAAACAAACTTATATGTTGAATCTCCTTGTTTTTTGTTTTTGCGAAGCATAGGACTTTCCTGTTTTTTTTTGAGAAAAATCCGACCTTTCCTGTTTTGGAGTGGGCTGAAATTACGAGTCAAAAGGCCCGTATAGTTCGAAGGCCAGATGTCCAGATACCCAATTGAAATCTTTCTTTTCTTGGATTTTTTCCACCGATTTCTGGCTACTTCATTTTCTTTCGGTCTGTGCCGCCTTGGAAGCGTTGAGACCGCTGCTACAAAATGGGACCCGCATGTCATCCTCTATGTACAATAAAGTTTCTTTTCTTGGATTATTTTTGGCTCCTGATATTATGTCACTTGACTTTTTCTTTCAATCTCATGCCGACTTTGAAACGTTGAGGAAGCTGCTGGCTCATGGGTCCCGCATGTCATCCTCTATGAACAATAAAAGTTTTCTTTGTTGGATTTATTTTTTTCCCCTAATTTCTGGCTATTTGTCTTTTTCTTTTGATCCCCTGCCCCCTTTGAAACGATGACGACGCAGCTGGCAAGTCGGTCCCACATGTCATCCTCTATGAACAATAAAAGTTTCCTTTGATGGATTTATTTTTGACCCTAATTAATTTCTGGCTATTTCCTTTTTTATTTTGATCCCTGCCGCCTTGAAATAGTTGAGGATGCTGCTGCCTCATGGGTCCCGCATGTCATCCTCTCAGAAAGGTAAATGTTTCTTTTCTTGAATTTGTTTACCAACTGATTTTTGGCTTATTTTTTCTTTCGATCTCCTGCCACCTTTAAAACGTTGACGACGCTGCTGGCTCATGGGTCCCCAATGTCAGCCTCCCCATACTGCAAATCCTCTTTCTGCAAAGGTTGTATTTCTAGATAGATAAGGTGGATTCGAATCTGCCATGGTTCAGGCAGCTCAGGTAAGCCTTCTTGCACTAATTAATGGAAGTAGTGTATCGCAAGGTCAAGACATGTGGCTCGGTGTAATGAATCTATATGAATCATGTTGTGGGTTCAATCTGATAGTTCTCTAACAGGTCAGCCAAAATAGAAATTAAGTTTTTTTCTAAAAGGGAAATGCAAATTAAGATGAACACAAACATTAGTTATCATAATAGCTGATCATACATACATACTTGCTAAGAGCAAAAGCTTGCCAGAGTTTTACCACCCATACAATTAATTAGCAGTTCAGATAAGATAACCTTATATAAGTATAACTACAAATGCATTTGCTAAGGGCTCATGGGACAACAGAACTAGACAACCGCGAACTTTATGACCAGCATGTCACAGCGGCATCGAAAGATCTTGACCTTCAACTTTGATCCAATGCGAAGTTTGGCACCGTCAATGAACTTTTTCCACCTGGAAGTAACAGCCAAGGCCATCTGTGGGACTGACAGAGTACCGTCCCTCCACGGTGAGACCTTCACTCTCCATGACGAGGGATATCTTGCCCCTTCGGCCAGCATTGAGATCCTTGGAGATACTTTTAGGCAATTTCTGATTCAAAGCAAGAGATACCACCAAAAATTAGTCAATGGCACCAATGCACTGAACCATGTGAGACTTTGAGCAGAGAAGACATCAAGATAAGAGCAGTTATGCTGTCATATACTCACGAACATAGCCTTCAGATGCGTCCTGGTCACCACACGGGTGGCCACAGCAATGAGCTGAGACCTCGGTGATCTGGCTGGGGCAGGTGCATGAGCACAGGTTGGTACACGAGCTGGTGCTGATGCGAGGAGACTGCTGGGCGAGGTGCGATGCGGTGCCTCTAGAGGAACCGGTCTTGATGAGGAGACTGTTGGCGGTGCGATGCGGTGCGACTAGAGGAACCAGTCTGATGCGAGCCTGCTGGGCATGTGTAGTATATGGGGCCTCTACAGGAACCAATGCTGATGTGAGGACTGCTGGGTAGATGCGATAAACGGAGCTGGTACGAGAACCGGTGCGATGCGGGAGAGTGGGAAGCCGGTGTCGGTCTTTGGTGGTTGCCCTTTGTGACATCCGCTCCTGTTCCGGGGATCTGCAGCTTTGATCATGTTAAACCCAGCAAGCTAGAACAGAGGGAATGGTTTAGAACAACTGCTCAGAATGCAGTTATCAAAAGATATGAGTAGAAAAAAGTTACATATTATATATTTGGAAGTGTCTCCAACTCTGTAAGCAGTTACGTATATCTGCCCGTTTGAGTTTCTGATCCTCAGCTCGTCGCCCTTCTTCAGACCGTAGTCAAAAGAACTTTCTCCAATCATGTCCACACAAATATGTGATGGCCTGCGTCTTGTAGACATACACCTCATAGACCGTGTAGGTGTTCATCAATTTGCCATTGCCATGCATAGTGAAAGATCCTTCATGCGGACACATCTGGTTAATCATTGGACGAAGTTCACAAGGTACAGTCTGCATGTGAAAATTGATACAAATGTAAGAAGCAGGAAGACTAAAAACAAGACTTTACTATATGCCAATTCATGCTAAACCACTGAGAATACATACCTGTAACTCTGTGAAGGAGCTACTAGAAAGGTAGATAGAGCCATAGGAGGTGTTATATGCGGGGTATGTACATGGGCCCGCCATATTCCCGCAAGCTCGGCATCGGGATGGTGAAGGAAACATGGGAGGTACTACTGGTGCGTAGCGCTGAACGTAAGTGGAAGAATTAGGTTGTGTAAAGTGCATAGTTCAGAGCAATGCAAATGTTGACAAGCAAGTGCATAACACTATGTTACAAACTGAACAGTGAAAAATTAGTGTATGATGAATATAAGCATGCTAATTTGGTGTTTCCGAATTCCAAAAAGCATTAGACAGAGCCAGTGATAATATCAGACATAAATCATGGCATGTATATGTGGCTTAAGAAAATATACCCGAACCCTTGGATGGTTACGGCCCGGCTGATCCTTGGACTTGAGCTTATATAAGCATCCAGAGGTGGGGCTGACAGTAACTTGGTGGCAGCCTCTGCAGATGCCTCATCAGCAGCAGTTGCAATCCTTTTGACCAATGAAGGCTTAGCAGTTTCAGTCTGCATATAAAAATTGAAGAGCAACAGACATCAGCAGTGATATATAAAATGAATCTATGAGACACTTATGCATATAGTGCTGGATGTAAGTGGAAGAATAGGTGTGTGTGTTTCTGAACTATTGGTAAGCATTAGACAAAGCCGGCAATAAACAGACAAAAATCAAATCATGTATGAGGATTAAGAAAATATACCTGCTTACTGAAAAGGGTACCACCCAGCTGGCCCGTGGCCTTGTGCTTGAGGAGGTTTTCAGAAGATGGTGGCGACACCATCGTCTTCACCTCATCAGGATCATTTTTTATCCATTTGAGTAGAGGAACAGAAGTTTCATCCTGCATATGAATAGCAACAGAACTCATCATTGATATTTAATAAATCTATGAGATAGACTGATGCAAATAGTGCGGGGTGTAAGTGGAAGAATAGGGTTGTGCATAGAGAACAGTTGACAACAATGCAAATGATTACAAAAGAAGCCAATGGAAATCAACAGTTTATATACTGGATGAGACAGACTGAAAAGTGAAAAATTAGTGTATGATGATTGTAAGCAAACGCAGTGTTTCTGAACTTTTGGTAAGCATTAGACAAAGCCAACAGTAATTAAACAGATAATAATGAAATCATGTATGTGGATTAAGAAAATATACCAGATTCATTAAAAGGTCACCACCCAGCTGGCCCATGGCCTCGTGCTTGTAGAGGTTTTCGGAAGATGGTGCCGGCACCATCGTCCTCACCAGCCTCATTAGCCCCATTTTGCATCCACTTGAGTAAAGGCGCAGCAGTTTCAGCCTGCATAAGAATGGGAACAGATCTCAGCAGTGATATTGAATGACTCTGAGACAGACTGATGCATATAGTGCTAGATGTAAGTGGAAGGGTATGGCCGTGTATGGACAACAGTTCACAACAATGCAAGGGTGTGTTCGGTTCTGAAACAGCGTGGAATGGAATGGAATGGTTCCATTTCAGAGGAATGGAATGGTTACATTTTTGTTCGGTTGGGAAAAATGGAGAGCAGAAGAGATCGAGGTTAAACTAACCAATTGTCTCAAAATTGTAATTAACAATTGCAAATGACATTTTAATCTCAAAGTCGTAATTAACAGCGCCTAATGGTGCTCTTTTAATCTAAAAATCGAAATTAACATCATTTTATGTTGGGTTAGGGGAACTGGAGTAGATGAACATTACTGTATGATGATTGTAAGCAAACGAATTTGGTGTTTCTAAACTTTTGGCTTCGAGATCTTATGGGTTTCAACTCTAGCCTACCCCAACTTGTTTGGGACTGAAAGGCTTGGTTGTTGTTGTTGTTGTAAACTTTTGGCAAGCATAGAAAAAACCGACAATAAACAGAGAAAAATCAAGGCATGTTTTGTGGATTAAGAAAATATACCATATTCATTAAAAGATCACCACCCAGCTGGTGCGTGGGCTTGTGCTTGTAGAGGCATTTAGAAGATGGGGGCGGCATCAACATACTGGCAGCCTGATCAGCCGCAGTTTTGATCTTCCTTTTGAGTAAAGGCCCTAAAGTTTCAGTCTGCATATGAATAGCAAAACAAAAGGCAGACCTCAGCAGTGATATTGAATGAGATAGACTGATGCATATAGTGGATGCTCTTAGCCTTTTGCAGCGTGAACACTAGCTATGAACAGACAAAAAAACTAGTTAACTCAGCTTTGTCTAGATATGAATGTACTACCACCATCCAAAAGCTTAAGCCTTATTTATTTTGAGAAATCAAAACAAGCAAAGTTTGACCAAAATTTTAGAACATTCTATCAACAAATATAATACTGTGTAGATACCGTAGGAAAATATATTTTATTATCTATTTAATGATATTAATTTTGTATTTTGCATGTTACTGATTTTGGTAAAAGCTTAGTCAAACATGGTATAGTTTGACTTTCTAAAAATAATATAAGCCCAAAGCTTTGGGATGGAGGCAGTAGTATCTAGAGCTAAAACACATCTAGATACATCCGTATCTACAAATAGTTGAGTCAATTAATTTGGATCGAGGGAGTATCAGATTCAGACTACATCATGGTAAGTTGGTTAAAAAAATTACCCCTGGGCGGTCCCTGCCCAGCTCGGCGTGGCATTTCGCTTCTTGTGCTGCAGATCGGGCCATGCTCCTGCAGCAGGTGGGCGCTATTCTCGTTCCCCATAACCTCAGCACGGAACCTGGAGGTACCAACCTGATACAGAGAATATAGAGCATGGTGTCACAGGCTTTACGCACAAACAGCTGAAGACATGTGCTACTTTAAGCATATTCCAGAACAGGAACAGATTGAGGATGCAGAGACCAGAGAGACACTTAAAAGGTAAAGAGTGGATAAGCAAACGGAGTACCTGCTTCGCGGGGCTGGGGACGCAGCTCAGGCTCAGCCAACTGCCCACATGCGTGGTGGCCTTACGCTCCATTGCCCCCACCGGAGGTCTTACCTTTCCTGTACAAGCTGACAAAAGATACAGTGAGGATCAGCAGAAACTACAAAGGTTGCAAATGTCGACAAATAAAGGAAGAACACCCCAATCCAAGAAAAGGTAGCCCCCGCCCCCCCCCCATCAATCACTCCCAGCTCGAGGGTGACCAGAAAGACACCCCTTTGCCCAATAGGAAAGAGATGCGCAAGATATCGAGGAGAGGAAAAAAGAACCGATCTCGAGAAAGGAGAGAACATTACTAGTCCTACCTAATCCGCTTGGGCTAGATGCAGCTTGCCCCTCAAGCTGGATGCCTGGACGGTGGAGGCGAAAGGAGGATCGAGCTAGCGGCTTGCATCCGTCGGCAATCGGCACTCGATCGGGAGAGAAGGGGTGCTACATAAAGGGGAGGGGTAACATATTTTATTACACAGAACTTACTGATGTGACTAGTCATTACATGTCTCACTGAAACTAGGGCCCATAGTGTGGCACCCCAAATTTACTTGAAGCTGCCCGGCGGGACGCATTGGCGCGTCAAGAAAACCCCGAATTGTAGCGGGGAAATGAAACATTTCACAAAAATTCGAAATTCAAGCACACCGCCACGCGCAAGCACGCGGCTGTTCCTTCCTCTTCCTCGGTTCCTCCTCCCCTATCCGAAAAAACCCCAAGCTCAAACCAAAAAAAAAAAAACAAATCCCCGGCCGCCATGCATGTCCTCGTTAACCCGCTGGAGATCGTTCCCGGACGATGCGGACCACCCGCCCTGAGATCCAGAATTCCGTCCACCTCGAGGCACTGCGTGCTGTCTCGCAGCAGCGGCTTGCGTGAAGAGGAAGTTCCGCCGGAAAGAGCTCATGGCAACCGTGCAAGCTCACCGGCGTGCTGTATCCCGAGAGGAACTGGTCAAAGCTTTGCTATTCGCCACACACAAAAATTGCGGGCCAAGATCTGGTCAAAGCTTCGTCGATGGCTTGCCGCGAGAGGCTTGGAGTCCAGAGTCAATAAACTAGCTGCTCGAGGACTTGGGCGGTTTACACGGATTCATATTAACTGACTCAAGTTTGTTAGTCTAGTTAACAAATGCATCTAGATACATCCATATCTAGACAGAATTGAGTCAATTAATATGAATCAGAGGCTACCAACTAATGCGCTGGCAGGAATCGCTGTAGAAGTAATTGTGCTACTACTCGTACGATGAACTGATTGTGTGGGTGTCGAATTTTGCAACGCGATCATCCACTGAATGCTTAATCTAGCGCCAAAGGCGTACAAATCATAACATACTACAGCACGAGAACATAAGAGTACGAATCATAAAGTAGCTCAACATTTTGCATCAGGGCTGGGTGGTCCTGAGACTACCCCCACGATGATCTCCGGGTGTGCATCCTCTTCAACGCAAAGCTGTGTACTCGGTCCACGGCCTCCTTTTGTAGGCTGGATAATCTCAGGTGCAGGACCTTCGTCTATGAGAGGCTCGTCATCAGTACCATCCACAGGTGCATCAGGGCTGGGTGGTCTTGAGACTACCCGGACGCCCGTGATGATCTCCGGGCGTGCATCCACTTCAACGCAAAGCTGTGTACTCGGTCCACGGCCTCAGTTGCAGGACCTTCGTCTATGAAAGGCTCGTCATCAGTACCATCCACAGGTGCATCAAACTGAGATTCATCTTCAAATCTCCCATCAAACTGAGAGACCTCTTTAACTCTATGCTTCTGCAATTAGTACATCAACCGATTAGACAAACATCTAAGGGATGCAACCTGAACAAATGCCGTTTTACATATTTACCTTCTCATCTGGCACAGCACATGTCCCAGAGCTGAAACCCGTTTCCTGAAGCAAGCGCTTTTTCTCTCCTTCCCGTCCATCCATCTGCAACAAGTTAAATTTGAGTACAGAACCTTGCACAGCAATGCAAACTATTGATTGAAACAACGGCAGCATCAATATAAATAATTAACTACATATGCCAGCACACATACAGTGTGAGCAAGATCTGCTTCTCCTGCTAAAGGATCATTATATGGTTCACCATGCTAAACCCGCCTAACATATGTGCGGTCCATCCCAAAAATGTGTAAATGATCTGCCACTACAGGGTGAGGCCTCTTCTCACCATTCATACATGTGCAGCGCGGGCAATACACGTCCAGGTTGTGACCATCATGAGCTCTAATAAACCCCATAAAGGGTTGAACACCATTTATATATGAAGGGGAACATAAGTGTCCATGCAGTTTCCAAGTTCTGTCCATCTGTTTAATTATGAGATACAGTGGTTGGTGATTAATTTAAGGCGAAGTAGGAAATGTATATCCATCGAGTACAAAACTATACTACATGATTATGCATTTCAGCAATCATGTCGAGTACAAAACAAAAAATGCCCATCGACATTTTAGCAAACAGATCGTGTACAAAACTCTGCCATGGCATTTCAGCAAATTAACGGATCGAGTGCAGAACTGACTCTATATGCCCACGCAAATGAACAAATTGATCGACGACAAATCGAGCGGAAAACTATAAAGTGCCAATTAGTTCGAGCATACTGACGAATTTTTTTAGCAGCATCAAGAAAATATAAATCGTTAGGCTGTCTTGCCCGATACATGATTGAGCTAGAGATAGCAGCCCTACCGTGGATCAACTTGACCGCCGGTGCGTCTCGAGAAGAACGACGGGGAGGAAGCTTCTTCTTCGCACGGACGGGACGGGGAGGGGAATCTTCGCACGGACGGGGATAAGTTGTGTACGGGTGGGTGGGGGGTCATGCGGCCGGGCCGCCGGGGTGATAATTAAGGTCGGTAGGTGGCGTTTAATGGAGTTGCGTGTGTAATTTGCCGTGCACAAGGTTGAGGAATAGGCGGTTCCCTTTGCCGCGCGCACAATTCAAACTATCCCGCCCATGTAGTTTAAATTCACCATATTTTCGTTAAATCGACATAAAGTCATGTGAGTGGGGGAAAATTAGCAAAGTTGCTTGAAAAATAGTAAAACTCTGGAATTATCCTTTAAATATGCTCTACTTCGTGTGAAAATCGGGGTGTGGAAGCATGTTGAGCTGTTTTATTTGTACTTTCTTCATTAAAACTCCCATTTTATGCACTTTGGATGGAAAGAAATCATTTGTACATAAATTTTGACAACGCCATTTGCAAACACTAATTGTTTACATGCCAAGATGCACCCATCCACCAAATATATATGTGGCAAAAGTTTATCACAATCTAGCAGATATGCATAATTAGTGAGGGACCCCTTTTGATTTTGTGCAATTTCCAATAATTAGGTAGAGATCGAGAAGGGTTAATTAATTAGGCCATGTTAGGGGTTATGTGTTTTAGATTAGGTTGTGTGGATTCAAATACAACTTCTTTATTTGTGTGCTATGATTAATCAAAACTAGATCAATCGACTGCGCACACATTATTAGAGGCGCATGCCTTTGCGCACAAAGTGCATGTGTGTGTTGTTGGCCACCAACGAGAGAGAGAGAGAGAGAGAGAGAGAGAGAGAGAGAGAGAGAGAGAGAGAGAGGTAGAGAGAGCTACGAGAGAGCGATTGAAATCCCCAAATTAAACACATATATATGCATGGCACATTTAATTTAATTAGAGGACCGCGAGGCACCCCTGGCCTGCTTGATGCATAATTAAGTGTCATTGGCCTATATATAGGGTTTAATTAGGGTTTAGGGTTTAGGGTTAGGAGGTTAGGGTTTAGGGTCTAGGGTTTAGGGTTTAATGTTTATGGTGTTTAGGGTTTAGGGATTAGGGATTAGGGTTTATTTAGGGTTTAAGGTTTAGGGATCATCGATCGAGTGCGCACACACACATTATTAGAGGCACACGCGCCTTTGCGCATAAAGTGCATGCGTATATGTGTGTGTTTTTTGCCCACCAACGACATATAGATGATCGAGAGAGAGATTGAAATCCCCAAGAATATGTTCAAATATATATTAAAATATATGCACGAATTAATGCATGCATGGTAGGCCATGCATGCACACTAATTATATATATATTATGAGGAAACTTAATCAAATGTGTTTTCATTCGAGAGAACTTGTCAAAATTCAAGTTAATTAATTTATCATCGATAATTATATAATTAATTAATGAATCTCGGGAGATGTTATACAACATATGATCGATATATAGGCCATGTATATATTAATTGGTTTTAATCTACCGTTTAATTTGCTAGCTAGCTGCTATATATAGAGCATGTTTTTATTAGATCGGGTTATAGCTAGTATAGTTTAGGGTTATGTGTTTTAATTAACTAGGGTTTGATTAGCTAGGGGTTAGTTATATATATATGGTTTAGGGTTAATGCATGTCACATTTAATTTAACTAGAGGACCGCGAGGCACCCCTGGCCTGCTTGATGCACAATTAAGTGTCGTTGGCCTATATATATAGGGTTTAATTAGGGTTTAGGGTTAGCTAGCTGGGTTTAGGGTTTAGTGTTTTGGGTGTTTAGCTAGGGTCTAGGGTTTAGGGTTTAGTTTTTACGGTGTTTAGAGGGTCTAGGGTTTAGTGTTTAGGGTGTTTAGGGTCTAGGGTTTAGGGTCTAGTGTTTAGGGTCTATGGTTTAGGGTTTAATTAGTGTTTAGGGTGTTTAGGGTTTAGGGTTTAGTGTTTACGGTGTTTAGGGTCTAGGGTTTAGGGTTTAGTGTTTAGGGTCTAGGGTTTAGGGTTTAATTAGTGTTTAGGGTGTTTATAGGGTTTAGGGTTTAGGGTTTAGGGTTTAGGGTTTTAGGGTTTAGGGTTTAGGGTTTAGGGTTTAGGGTTTAGGGTTTAGGGTTTACGGTGTTTAGGGTCTAGGGTTTAGGGTTTAGTGTTTAGGGTGTTTAGGGTCTAGGGTTTAGTGTGTTTAGGGTGTTTAGGGTTTAGGGGATTAGGGATTAGGGTTTTAGGGTTGTTTAAGGTTTAGGGATCATCGATCGAGTGCGCACACACATTATTAGAGGCACCCGCGCCTTTACGCATCAAGTGCATGCGTATATATGTGTGTTTTTTGGGCCACCAACGATATATAGATGATCGAGAGAGAGATTGAAATCCCCAAGAATATGTTCAAATATACATTAAAATATATGCACGAATGCATTGTAGGCCATGCATGCACACTAATTATATATATATTATGAGGCAACTTAATCAAATGTGTTTTCATTCGAGAGAACTTGTCAAAGTTCAAGTTAATTAATTTATCACGATAATTATATAATTAATTAATGAATCTCAGGGATATGTTATACAACATGATCGATATAGGCCATGTATATTTTAATTGGTGTTAATCTACGGTTTGCTAGCTAGCTGCTATATATAGAGCATGTTTTTATTAGATCGGGTTATAGCTAGCTAGTATAGTTTAGGGTTATGTGTTTTAATTAAGTAGGGTTGATTAGCTAGGGTTAGTTACATATATATGGTTTAGGGTTAATGCATGGCACATTTAATTTTATTAGAGGATCACGAGGCACCCATGACCCGCTCGATCGATGCACAATTAAGTGTCGTTGGCCTATACATAGGGTTTAATTGGGGTTTAGGATTAGCTAGGGTTTAGGGTTAGGGTTAGGGTTAGGGTACGTTTAGGGTCTAGGGTTTAGGGTTTAGTGTTTAGGGTGTTTAGGGTTTAGGGATTAGGGATTTAAGGTTTTAGGGTTGTTTAAGGTTTAGGGATCATCGATCGAGTGCGCACACACATTATTAGAGGCACCCGCGCCTTTACGCATAAATTGCATGCATATATATGTGTGTTTTTTGGGCCACCAACGATATATAGATGATCGAGATAGAGAGATTGAAATCCCCAAGAATATGTTCAAATATACATTAAGATATATGCACGAATGCATTGTAGGCCATGCATGCACACTAATTATATATATATTATGAGGCAACTTAATCAAATGTGTTTTCATTCGAGAGAACTTGTCAAAGTTCAAGTTAATTAATTTATCACGATAATTATATAATTAATTAATGAATCTCAGGGATATGTTATACAACAAGTGGGATCCCACTTTTGTCCCACTTGTAGTATAATTTGAATTTTTTAGTACAAATTTTGACATCAAATTTTGAACTACATAGTACAAAATGACATCCCACCGGGATCCACCTTGATATGTTATACAACATGATCGATATAGGCCATGTATATTTTAATTGGTGTTAATCTACGGTTTGCTAGCTAGCTGCTATATATAGAGCATGTTTTTATTAGATCGGGTTATAGCTAGCTAGTATAGTTTAGGGTTATGTGTTTTAATTAAGTAGGGTTGATTAGCTAGGGTTAGTTACATATATATGGTTTAGGGTTAATGCATGGCACATTTAATTTTATTAGAGGATCACGAGGCACCCATGACCCGCTCGATCGATGCACAATTAAGTGTCGTTGGCCTATACATAGGGTTAATTGGGGTTTAGGATTAGCTAGGGTTTAGGGTTAGGGTTAGGGTTAGGGTTAGGGTACGTTTAGGGTCTAGGGTTTAGGGTTTAGTGTTTAGGGTGTTTAGGGTTTAGGGATTAGGGATTTAAGGTTTTAGGGTTGTTTAAGGTTTAGGGATCATCGATCGAGTGCGCACACACATTATTAGAGGCACCCGCGCCTTTACGCATAAATTGCATGCATATATATGTGTGTTTTTTGGGCCACCAACGATATATAGATGATCGAGAGAGAGAGATTGAAATCCCCAAGAATATGTTCAAATATACATTAAAATATATGCACGAATGCATTGTAGGCCATGCATGCACACTAATTATATATATATTATGAGGCAACTTAATCAAATGTGTTTTCATTCGAGAGAACTTGTCAAAGTTCAAGTTAATTAATTTATCACGATAATTATATAATTAATTAATGAATCTCAGGGATATGTTATACAACATGATCGATATAGGCCATGTATATTTTAATTGGTGTTAATCTACGGTTTGCTAGCTAGCTGCTATATATAGAGCATGTTTTTATTAGATCGGGTTATATCTAGTATAGTTTAGGGTTATGTGTTTTAATTAAGTAGGGTTGATTAGCTAGGGTTAGTTACATATATATGGTTTAGGGTTAATGCATGGCACATTTAATTTTATTAGAGGATCGCGAGGCACCCATGACCCGCTCGATCGATGCACAATTAAGTGTCGTTGGCCTATACATAGGGTTTAATTGGGGTTTAGGATTAGCTAGGGTTTAGGGTTAGGGTTAGGGTTAGGGTACGTTTAGGGTCTAGGGTTTAGGGTTTAGTGTTTAGGGTGTTTAGGGTTTAGGGATTAGGGATTTAGGGGTTTTAGGGTTGTTTAAGGTTTAGGGATCATCGATCGAGTGCGCACACACATTATTAGAGGCACCCGCGCCTTTACGCATAAATTGCATGCATATATATATGTGTGTTTTTTGGCCACCAACGATATATAGATGATCGAGAGAGAGATTGAAATCCCCAAGAATATGTTCAAATATACATTAAAATATATGCACGAATGCATTGTAGGCCATGCATGCACACTAATTATATATATATTATGAGGCAACTTAATCAAATGTGTTTTCATTCGAGAGAACTTGTCAAAGTTCAAGTTAATTAATTTATCACGATAATTATATAATTAATTAATGAATCTCAGGGATATGTTATACAACATGATCGATATAGGCCATGTATATTTTAATTGGTGTTAATCTACGGTTTGCTAGCTAGCTGCTATATATAGAGCATGTTTTTATTAGATCGGGTTATAGCTAGCTAGTATAGTTTAGGGTTATGTGTTTTAATTAAGTAGGGTTGATTAGCTAGGGTTAGTTACATATATATGGTTTAGGGTTAATGCATGGCACATTTAATTTTATTAGAGGATCACGAGGCACCCATGACCCGCTCGATCGATGCACAATTAAGTGTCGTTGGCCTATACATAGGGTTTAATTGGGGTTTAGGATTAGCTAGGGTTTAGGGTTAGGGTTAGGGTTAGGGTACGTTTAGGGTCTAGGGTTTAGGGTTTAGTGTTTAGGGTGTTTAGGGTTTAGGGATTAGGGATTTAAGGTTTTAGGGTTGTTTAAGGTTTAGGGATCATCGATCGAGTGCGCACACACATTATTAGAGGCACCCGCGCCTTTACGCATAAATTGCATGCATATATATGTGTGTTTTTTGGGCCACCAACGATATATAGATGATCGAGAGAGAGAGATTGAAATCCCCAAGAATATGTTCAAATATACATTAAAATATATGCACGAATGCATTGTAGGCCATGCATGCACACTAATTATATATATATTATGAGGCAACTTAATCAAATGTGTTTTCATTCGAGAGAACTTGTCAAAGTTCAAGTTAATTAATTTATCACGATAATTATATAATTAATTAATGAATCTCAGGGATATGTTATACAACATGATCAATATAGGCCATGTATATTTTAATTGGTGTTAATCTACGGTTTGCTAGCTAGCTGCTATATATAGAGCATGTTTTTATTAGATCGGGTTATAGCTAGCTAGTATAGTTTAGGGTTATGTGTTTTAATTAAGTAGGGTTGATTAGCTAGGGTTAGTTACATATATATGGTTTAGGGTTAATGCATGGCACATTTAATTTTATTAGAGGATCGCGAGGCACCCATGACCCGCTCGATCGATGCACAATTAAGTGTCGTTGGCCTATACATAGGGTTTAATTGGGGTTTAGGATTAGCTAGGGTTTAGGGTTAGGGTTAGGGTTAGGGTTAGGGTACGTTTAGGGTCTAGGGTTTAGGGTTTAGTGTTTAGGGTGTTTAGGGTTTAGGGATTAGGGATTTAGGGGTTTTAGGGTTGTTTAAGGTTTAGGGATCATCGATCGAGTGCGCACACACATTATTAGAGGCACCCGCCTTTACGCATAAATTGCATGCATATATATATATGTGTGTTTTTGGCCACCAACGATATATAGATGATCGAGAGAGAGAGAAATCCCCAAGAATATGTTCAAATATACATTAAAATATATGCACGAATGCATGGTAGGCCATGCATGCACACTAATTATATATATATATTATGAGGCAACTTAATCAAATGTGTTTTCATTCGAGAGAACTTGTCAAAATTAAAGTTAATTAATTTATCACGATAATTATATAATTAATTAATGAATCTCAGGGATATGTTATACAACATGATCGATATAGGCCATGTATATATTAATTGGTGTTAATCTACGGTTTGCTAGCTAGCTGCTATATATAGAGCATGTTTTTATTAGATCGGGTTATAGCTAGTATAGTTTAGGGTTATGTGTTTTCATTAAGTAGGGTTGATTAGCTATGGTTAGTTACATATATATGGTTTAGGGTTAATGCATGGCACATTTAATTTAATTAGAGGACCGCGAGGCACCCCTGGCCTGCTTGATGCACAATTAAGTGTCGTTGGCCTATATATAGGGTTTAATTAGGGTTTAGGGTTAGGGTTAGGGTTTAGGGTCTAGGGTTTAGTGTTTAGGGTGTTTAGGGTTTAGGGATTAGGGATTAGGGTTTCAGGGTTGTATAAGGTTTAGGGATCATCGATCGAGTGCGCACACACATTATTAGAGGCACCCGCGCCTTTGCGCATAAAGTGCATGCGTATAGTTTAGGGTTATTTGTTTTAATTAAGTAGGGTTTGATCAGCTAGGGTTAGTTACATATATATGGTTTAGGGTTAATGCATGGCACATTACATATAGTTTAAATCTCAAGAATGTTTATACATGATAGGCCATATGTGCAAAGGAATTTTTTTCCTCGTGAACTTGTCAAAATTCAAGTTTATCAGTGCCAATGGAAACTAGTCCAAAAAATTACATAGAGGACCAAAAGTACTAGACAATAACTAATAGAACCTGCAACTTTACAAAAAGGACCCCAAAACATATAGAAGAAAATCAATCGAGTCCTTCTCGACCGCACATCAGATCTCTGCTCCGCATCCTTTCCAGCAACTCCGTCGCCGGGGACGCACCACTTGGGACGGTGTCGCCGGTAGTCGCCAGGACGAAGGAGAAGAAGGGCCTCAGCAACGGCATATTGGCTCTGAGAAGGGTCGCTGAAAGTCCAAGATGTGCACGGGCAAGACGGATGACGCCGTCGTATGCCCCGAGCTTGTGAACTTTAGCAGCTTGACTTCCCCATTGGCCAGATCTGAAGCACTGACCAAAGCAAGCCTCACCGTTAGCGCCATCACATTGATGGCACCAGATCGGGGTTTGGCCGGCAAGATCCGCCAGATTCACCATAGGCCAGATCTGAAGCCGATGACGAGATCCCCGACTCCATTGCGCCATTCTGCTCATGGGAAACACTGGATCTAAGCTTACAACAACACTAACTCCCTCGGATCCAAATTAGCTGACTCAACTTTGCTTATCTAAATATGGATGTATCCACACATGTTTTTACTCTAGATACATACACGTCTAAGGAAAGTTGAATCAATTAATTTAGTTCGGAGGGTGTACAATATACAGAGAGAAGTCGGCCTCGTCTCCGGCCGGCGAGGCCGCCGGAGAGAAGGGGGAGAGGAGCCGGGGGAGTGGGAGAGACTCGAGAGAGAAAGAGAAGAGGAAGAAATGAGAGCTCCCTGGGGAAGAACATTATTTTTGTCGTTTCTCGTACTGTAGCTTGAAACTGAAAATTTCGGCCACGCGCCAAATCATCCCGCCGCATCCATTCGAAAATCCCGTGACCAGTTTTACCCTTTTAACCCTGGTCCGGAAGCTACAACCCACCGACCATGGAGGGCTCATTCGGTAACAATGAAATATCTTGCCTAGATCCCGAACCCTCCCCACAGGCCCACACCCACCCACCAACCATTCGCCCCATTAGCTCAAAAATACTCTCACACGCCAAAGCTCTGACTCTCTACAGTACTAGATCTGCTTCGCCGCCGGCATACTCCTCCACAGCGTAGCCTTGATCGTGTTGGCTGTCCACCCACCTGATCCGCTCCCCCGCCGCCCTCGTCACCGACGGATCTGCTTCACCGCCGACCTCGCCACCGACGGATCTGCTTCACCGCCGACCTCGCCACCGACGGATCTGCTTCACCGCCGACCTCGCCACCGACTACCTCGCCGCAGCGGCTGTATCAACTTCACCGAATACCTTGCCAGCCAACCAGATCTGCTTCACTAACGCCCGCTTCTACTGAAACAGGGTCGATTCATCGTCTCCCGCGTTCGCCGCCGCTGGAATGCAAGTTGCCGCCCCCGTCCACCCCGCCGCAGCTTGGTTAGTACGCTGGCCCGTTAGATCGCGGTGTTTCTTTAGCCATGTTTTGTGTAGTTATTTGCAGATCTCATATGCCGTTAACTTTCTTGATGTGTTGCTTCGCATGAAGTTTGTTTAAATGTTGTACAGTACAAAAGCATTATCCGGTCGCTACCATCCTGTTCATTCTACTGACACCTGTGTGCATCCACATATTTATAGCCTTGTACCCATTCATTTGCTGCCAACTGTTTTTGTACTGCATGCTATTGTCGCACTGCTTTTATAGTCGTGCTATGGGCATTTCCAATCTGCTTGTTCTTATACCACGTCATTAGCTCACCGCTAGCTGTTTTCTCGTGTCTGCTATTCTCACACTGCTTTTATAATCATGCTATGTGCATTTCCAATCTGCTTGCTCTTATACCTCGTCTTTAGCTTATATAGTTATTGCTGCGTGCATGTCTGGTCTTTGTATTATCGTAGACTGACTTGTCAATGTTATTTTTCCTAGGGATTGATCATGCGAACCACTTATTAGAACATCCAACATTAACAGCGGGGACGCTAGGTAAGGTTGGAATCTGAGTTCGTGGTTGGTAATTTTGGCAGTTTACTTCCGTTATTATCTATAACCTATATGCATTGTTCCTTATGCAAGAGATTAACACTTGGAACCCTGCCATAGCAATGCCATTCATGCTTTACTATGTTTCTGCCTATTTGATATGCTTGTCTTGGAGAAACTTCGAGGGTGATTTGAACCTGACATTTGGTCATTCTTAATGCCAGTTTACTTTATGTGTAAAACCTTGGCATTACCCTACTCTAAATCTGAATGTCTGAAATTCGTATCTCATGCAAAGCAACATCTAGTTGGTTTTAATCTGATATCTGGTAACTATTGGCTTATTCATTTGGCAGCTCAAGTTTTTTGTTATTTGAAACCAGCTGACTTGGTCTTAAATGTGATATCTAAACACAGATTAAGGACAATGGAGCAGGAGGATTAGCATTTCACTTGATGGCTGAACCTAAAATGATAGGCATGTTGACCACGACTAGTGCACGCAAGAGAAGGACCTGCAGTGAGCCAGTATGTGCTTAGTACATGCATCTTATCTTATCTTGTGCTTATTTCTGCTACATGCTGTTATCTGATCTCTACATTGCGTAATACATGTTTGAATAGTTAATTGTTGTAACTATGTTTACAATGTTACCAGAATGCAGTTTTAATGAAGCAGTCATCATTAGAAGATAGTCGCCAAAAAAGGATCTGTAGCGACCCTGTGCAACATTATGATGTAAGTTTGTGCTTAGTACAAGTTCCATACATGTCTTATTTATGCAACTTGTTATTATCTTATATCTACATTGCATAATAAATGTTTGCATAGTTCATCGTTTAACTCTTTTTGCATTATTATCAGAATGCAGTTGTGATGAAGCAATCTTCATTACCAGTGAGGCCCACAAAAAGTTCTGATCTTTCTTCTGATGCATCTTCTCATAGCCGTCAACCTAGACCATTTCTTTCATCAAACAGTAAATATCTCAAGGCTGTACTTTATAAAAGACATGGTATTGCTGCTTTAAGATCTGTAGCTGATATGTTGACAAAGAGTACACAAGATTCAATCAAGGCGATTGCCAAATGTCAACGTGTTATTGATGATGCTAATAGAAGTCCTCAATGATTCTATGTAATTTTTTTATTTGGGCACATTAATTGCCTTGTAATTTTCCTATTTGTTTTATTTGTGTATGTACTTGTGTGTATCATTGAAATCAGATTTTAGGCTCATGAAATTTAATGCAAGTTGACTAGTCAAACAAGTAGGGCCCTACAACAGATTGGGCCGGCCCACTTACAGTAGTGTGGGACCCACTTTCATTTTGGGCCGGCCCACTTCTTTAGTAGGCCGGCCCGGTTACACGATAATGGGCTCCACATGCTTATTGGGCCGGCCCACTTGCTCTATGGTGGTCCCACATGGTAAATGGGCCGGCCCTTTAATAGGAAGGTGGGACCCACCTGTGTTTTTGCCCGGCCCACTATCTTGTTGGGCCGGCCCACTTTCTATATGGTGGACCCCACACACAAATGGGCCGGCCCTTTAATAGGAAGGTGGGACCCTTTGTGTTTTTGGCCGACCCACTATCTTGTTGGGCGACCCACTTTCTATATGGTGGACCCCACATACCAAATGGGCCGGCCCATTAACAGGAATGTGGGACCCACTGTGTTTTTGGCCCGGCCCTAGCTTGGTGGGCGGCCACTGCTATATGGTGGGCCCCACATACTAAATGGCGACCCTTTAACAGGAAAGTGGGACCCACTGTGTTTTGGCCCACTATTTTGTTGGGCCGGCCCACTTGCTATATGGTGGACCCCACAAACTAAATGGGCCGACCCTTTAACTGGAAAGTGGGACCCACCTGTTTTGGCCCGGCCCACTAGCTTGTTGGGCGGCCCACTTATACGGTGGACCCCACACACTAAATGGGCCGGCCTTTTAACAGAAAAGTGGGACCCACTGTGTTTTTGGCCCGGCCCACTTGCTTCTTGGGCGGCCCGTTGCTTGTAAGGTGGACCCACATGTTAAATGGGCGGCCCATTTAAGTTTTGACCAGTCAACCTTAGAGTTTAGGCCGGCCCACGTAACTAATGGACCAGCCCAGCTATATAGTTGACCGGTCAAACTATGTCATCTGGCCCGGCCCGCTTAAGACGTGGCAGGCCTCGTGTGGGCCTACCATCTACCACGGGGTTTCAGCCGGTTAACGCCGTTAACTGGCAGTTAACGGCGTCTGCCACGTGTCAGTTTGCATGACGTCAGCAGTCAACGGGCTCCCGAAAACACTTCCGCAACGGTCCGATTTTCCGTGGCGGAAGGGCGCCCAAGCGCGACGGACCGAAAAAATCGTCGTTGGACTTTGCCTGACGCAGTTTCGACAACGGAACCCATATCGTCGGGTTAGGCCCATAGGCGACGAAAAATGCCCCTTAGTTGACGATTTTGGGACGTTGTCTATCAGAACTTTTCTTGTAGTGCCTTCCACTTGGGGTTCCCAACGGACGTGTGCATCTACGCGTATCAAGCTAAATTTCTGGCGCCGTTGCCGGGGAGATCAAGACACGCTGCAAGGGGAGTCTCCACTTCTCAATCTCTTTACTTTGTTTTTGTCTTGCTTTATTTTATTTACTACTTTGTTTGCTGCACCTAAACAAAACACAAAAAAATTAGTTGCTAGTTTTACTTTATTTATTGTCTTGCTCTCTATATCGAAAACACAAAAAAATTAGTTACTTGCATTTACTTTATCTAGTTTGTTTTATTTACCGTTGCTAAAATGAATACCCCTGAAAATACTAAGTTGTGTGACTTCACAAATGCAAATAATAATGATTTCCTATGCACACCTATTGCTCCACCTGCTACTACAGCAGAATTCTTTGAAATTAAACCTGCTTTACTGAATTTGGTTATGAGAGATCAATTTTCTGGTGTTAGTTCTGATGATGCTGCTGCCCATCTCAATAATTTTGTTGAACTTTGTGAAATGCAAAAGTATAAGGATGTAGATGGTGATATTATTAAATTGAAAGTGTTTCCTTTCTCATTAAGAGGAAGAGCTAAAGATTGGTTGCTATCTTTGCCTAAGAATAGTATTGATTCATGGACTAAATGCAAGGATGCTTTTATTGGTAGATATTATCCTCCCGCTAAAATTATATCTTTGAGAAGTAGCATAATGAATTTTAAGCAATTAGATACTGAACATGTTGCTCAAGCATGGGAGAGAATGAAAACTTTGGTAAAGAATTGCCCAACCCATGGACTGACTACTTGGATGATCATCCAAACCTTCTATGCAGGACTAAATTTTTCTTCGCGGAATTTATTGGATTCAGCTGCTGGAGGTACCTTTATGTCCATCACTTTGGGGGCGGCTACAAAACTTCTTGATGATATGATGATAAATTACTCTGAATGGCACACGGAAAGAGCTCCACAAGGTAAGAAGGTAAATTCTGTTGAAGAAACCTCTTCCTTGAGTGATAAGATTGATGTGATTATGTCTATGCTTGTGAATGGTAGATCTAATGTTGATCCTAATAATGTTCCTTTAGCTTCATTGGTTGCTCAAGAAGAAAATGTTGATGTGAATTTCATTAAAAATAATAATTTCAACAACAATGCTTATAGGAACAACTCTGGTAATAACTATAGGCCATATCCTTCTGCTAATGGTAATGGTTATGGTAATTCTTATGGGAATTCTTACAATAATAATAGGAGTGTACCCTCTGGTCTTGAAGCTATGCTTAAAGAATTTATTAGTACACAAACTGCTTTTAACAAATCTGTTGAGGAAAAGCTTGATAAAATTGATATTATTGCTTCTAGAGTTGATAGACTTGCCTCCGATGTTAATCTTTTAAAATTGAAAGTTATGCCTAATAATGATATTGATAATAAGATTACTACTACAGCAAATGCCATCCAAGTTAGAATTAATGAGAATATAAGATTAATGGCTGAATTGCGTGCTAGGTGGGGTAGAGAAGAAAATGAAAAACTAGCTAAAGAGAATAATGTAGCTAAAGTTTGGACTATTGATACGTCCAAAACGTATCTACTTTCCCGAACACTTTTGCTATTGTTTTGCCTCTAATTTGTGTATTTTGGATACAACTAACACGGACTAACGCTGTTTTCAGCAGAACTGTTCTGGTGTCTCGTTTTTGTGCAGAAATCCAACTTTCGGGAAAATCCTCGGAATTTATGCAGAAGGCCCTATTTTACCAGAATATTGACGGAGCCAGAAGGGCAAGAGAGGTGGAGGCCCGAGGGCCCCACACCATATGGCGGCGCGGCCCAGGGGGGGCCCGCGCCCATGTGGTGTGGCCCCCTCGGCCGGCCTCCGACGCCCCCCTTCGGACTACTTATTGGTTTCGACCTGAAAACGCACGGGGAGAAGTCGAAGTCGCCAGAAACCCTCCAGAGAGCCGCCACATCGCGAAACTCCGTCGCGGGAGCCAGAAGTCTCCGTTCTGGCACTCCGCCGGGACGGGGAATTGGAGGAGATCTTCACCGCCATCACCGCCAACGCCTCTCCATCAACCAGCAATGTTTCCCCCATCCATGTGTGAGTAATTCCCCCGCTGTAGGCTGAAGGGGATGGTAGGGATTGGATGAGATTGGTCATGTAATAGTCATAAGATTGTTAGGGCATAGTGCCTAGTATCCGTAGATGTCACTTTTATGATATTGTTGCAACTTGTTATGCTTAATGCTTGTCACTAGGGCCCGAGTGCCATGATCTCAGATCTGAACATGTTATTGATTCATGAAGATATTCGTTGTTTATGATCTTACCTGCAAGTTGTATACACATGTCGCTGTCCGGAACCAATGGCCCCGAAGTGACAGAAATCGGGACAACCGGAGGGGATGGTAGTGATGTGAGGATCACATGTGTTCACGGAGTGTTAATGCTTTGCTCCGGTACTCTATTAAAAGGAGTACCTTAATATCCAGTAGTTTCCCTAGAGGCCCGGCTGCCACCGGCTGGTAGGACAAAAGATGTTGTGCAAGTTTCTCATTGCGAGCACGTACGACTAAATATGGAACACATGCCTATTGATTGATTAGTACTTGGATACCGTTTTATTATTATCTGCAAATGCCCCTGCTTTGATTGTTACATGAGTTTCTCTCATCCATGCAACGCCCGTTAAATCCGTCCCTGTGCCTACAGTATTTTAATCCTGCTGTTTACTATAATCACTACTGCTGTCTTTATTTCACCGCTGCTGTTATTTCACTATTTCCACTGCCATAAAACTGTTACTACTGATAAACTCTTGCGAGCAAGTCTGTTTCCAGGTGCAGCTGAATTGACAACTCCGCTGTTAAGGCTTACAAGTATTCTTTGTCTCCCCTTGTGTCGAATCAATAAATTGGGTAATACTTCCCTCGAAGACTGTTGCGATCCCCTATACTTGTGGGTCATCAAGACTATTTTCTGGCGCCGTTGCCGGGGAGCATAGCTTTATTTGGAAGTTCACTTGGATTGATATTGTTCGCTGCAAATTCTCCATCATGGGTAAACCTCGCGATACTAAGATCGCCATATTACCATCCACTACAAGAAAAGGTACAACTCTTAGTACCTCTGCTGCTCTTGATTCACCATCTGTGATAAGTAAACTTGTTTCACCACCACAAACTTCAAATGCTGGTACTTCTGCTGAATCTGAAAATTCCTCTCATAATTGTGATGATGCTTCTGCTGTGCTTGATAATGATGGTTCGTTAGGATCTTTTCTAGATGCTACAATTGCTAAGTCTAGACAAATTGAAAATACTGAAACTCCTAATGAAAATGCTGCTACACCTGTTAATTCACCTGAGTCTGTTGAATATTCTAGTGATGATCTTGATGAAGATTATGTAGAGCTTGATGATGATTTTATTGAAAAATGCAATGCTACTACTGATGCAAGAAAAATTAAAAAGTTGCTTGCAGAACATGCTGTTAGATATAAACCATCTCCTGATCCTAAATTTGCCACATCTCCTATAAACATTAGGGATAAAGATTATGATTTTTCTCTTGATCTATCTCATATAGCTATTGTTGAGAAAACACCCTTTTGTGGTACTGAAAAAGAAAGTGCTGTTGAACACTTGACTGAGTTATCTACTCTTAGTGGCGTGTTTTCTGATGATGTCAAGATGCGTACTTATTTTGTCGCTAAAATTTTTCCTTTCTCATTAAAGGATGATGCTAAAACTTGGTATAATAATTTGCCTCCTGGTTCTATTAAAAGTCCAATTGACTTGCGTGATGTTTTCTTTCGAAAATACTTTCCTGCTAGTGCTCAACATGCTGCTTTGCAGAGAATTTATAATTTTGACCAGGAAGATGGAGAGAAATTGCCTGAGGCTTGGGCGAGATTTTGTTCTCTTATTAGAGCTCAGCCTGACCATGATTTGGAAAAGCATGATTTACTTGATATATTTTATAGTGGACTAACCATTGAGTCTAGGGCATACCTGGATAGTTGTGCTGGTTGTGTTTTCAGGAAAAGAACTCCAGACGACGCTGAAGAATTATTGGCTAAAATAGGCCGGAATCATGATGATTGGTCTACACCTGAACCAACCCCGACACCGATAGTGAAGAAGAGGGGTATGATTAAATTAAATGATGAAGATATGAGGGAAGCCAAGAAGTCTCTTAAAGAGAAGGGTATTAAACCTGAAGATGTGAAGAATTTACCTCCTATAGAAGATATATGTGAGACGATTCCCCCTTCATCCATGATTGAGGTACACTCTCTTCAACACTTTACTAGGGAAGATATTCCGTATTCAAAATCTCCTGCTCAATGCTTAGATGAATTTGATAATTATATTGTTAAGCAAGAAAACTTTAATATGAGAGTAGAGAATCATTTAATGGAAAATTCTCGAGCTATTAGTGAATTGCATGGTATTGTGGAGAGAACCTCCAATGATGTTAAGATACTTGTTAAACATTTTCAAATGGTTCAAACTCAAATTGATCAACTTACTAAAGTGCAAAATGACTTGTTGGGAAATAATTCTAAAGAAAAACATGCTTATGAAGTAACAACTAGAGGTGGTGTTTCTACCCAGGATCCTCTATATCCTGAAGGGCATCCCAAAAGAGTTGAACAAGATTCTCAACTAACTAAAACTAGTGCTCCATCTAAGAAAAAGAAAAAGAAACATAAGAATGTTGTAGAATCCTCTGAACCTGTTAATGATCCTAATAGTATTTCTATTTCTGATGCTGAAACTGAAAGTGGTAATGAACATGAGGAAGATAATGATAAGGATGATACTCCTGATAAAGAAGAAATTGAAAAAGAACCTGAAAAGCATGCTAAAAATAAAAAGTACACTAAAGAAGATTTTATTACTGAGAAACATGGTAATGAAAGAGAACCTTGGGTTCAAAAGCAAATGCCTTTTCCTGCTAAGAAACTAAAATCAAAGGAGGAGGAACATTATAATAAATTTTGTGATTGGATGAAACCTTTATTTTTGCAAATCCCTTTGACTGATGCTATTAAATTGCCTCCTTATTCAAAGTATATGAAAGATATTGTTACTAACAAAAGGAAAATCCCCAATGAGGAAATTTCCACTATGCTCGCTAATTACTCCTTCAATGGTAAGATTCCAAAGAAGTTGGGCGACCCAGGTATACCGACTATTCCTTGTTCCATCAAGAATAATTATGTTAGAACTGCTCTATGTGATTTGGGAGCAGGTGTTAGTGTAATGCCTTTTTCTCTTTATAAGAGACTTGATTTAGATAAATTGATACCAACTGATATATCTTTGCAAATGGCTGATAAATCTACTGCTATTCCTGTTGGTTTATGTGAAAATGTTCCTGTTCAAGTTACTCAGCATTGCTTGATATTAACTGATTTTGTTGTGTTGGAAATGCCTGAAGATGATAATATGTCCATTATTCTTGGAAGACCCTTTCTTAATACTGCAGGGGCTGTTATTGATTGCAATAAAGGCATGGTTACTTTCAATGTTGATGATAAGGAACACACTGTCTATTTTCCCAAGAGGATTGATAAAGTATGTGGAGTTAATACAATTTTTAATGTGAAAACTATCAAAGTGGGATCCATTGATTGTCCTATATATGAGCCTAAAGAAGAATATCAAACTCTTGTGATTGGATCCATATCAATTCAATATAAGGTAACATGATTGATTTGAGGTTTATTTCTTCTTATGTCATATAAAATTTATTTGGTAGCAAGACTTGATCAACCTTGTTAACAAGTATATTTTAATGCATAAGAGAGCTAAACAACATTTCTTTCTTTCTTTCTCCCTCCACTTATTTTACTTGCTGTAGCACTTTTTGTTTTGCAATATGCTTTAGTCATTTAAGATTTTAGAAATCATTTTCCTGCGCAGTAATCATTAATTTAATACCCAGAAATGTGCATTTTTCGAAGTTCTCTAAAAATTACAAAAATTACACCGTTGGTCCTATTTTTCGACGAGGCACCTGGGAGCACCAGAGGATGACCTGTGGGGCACCAGGGGGTGCCACACCATAGGCCGGCGCGGCCAGCAAGGGGGCCGCGCCACCTTGTGGTGTGGGCCACCCCTTGCCCCACTACATCATCTCTTCCTCCCAGCATCTTCTCTCTCCCGAAAAAACTCGTACCAAGTTTCTCTCACTCGTGTTTCTGCTCAAGAACTCGCGATTTTTCGATCTCCTTGCTCAGCCCAGATTTCTGTTTGAAATTTGGCACATTTACTCCTTGGTATGTGACTCCTTTGATTGTCCAATTAGAATTTCATTTGGTTGAGTATATCTTGAATATTTTGCTGCTGTAGATAACATGTTTAGTGAGCTTGCATGCTTGTTCTAAGTGGAAGAAATTAGTTTTGATGCATGTTTAGTACTCTAGCAAGTTCCTATAGTAGTTCCCCTCAATTATATACCTTGAAATCAAATTTTATAATGATTGTTGAAAAATTTCAGAAAATGGAAGGAAGTATGCACCAACTTAACCAAGAAGAGTTGGAGGTACAGCAAGTCATGAGAGTTCATCGTGAAGAGGGAGTATACCCCTCTTATTACCCATGCACGGACTTTATGCGGAATGCAGGAATCCTGCAAGACGTTCAAACACTAATTTCCAATGCAGGATTGGGAAATTTTGCTGTTGGTGAACCTCACCAATATGCTAAACTAACGGTGTCGGTTGTGCAGGATTTCGAATTTCACCGGTCTCAAACTGACCCCATGGTCCGGTATAAGATTTATAACAAAACTATCGACTTGCCTTTCAGTGATTTTTGTACAGCAATTAGAGTGCCGCGGTGGGGATCCTGCGAGAAGATCAGGGGAACACCGCGGGAGCTCTCAAATCTTTATACAAGGATTTGTAATGGGAGGAGCTTCTCCAATGATAGTGGTAAGATTAGTAGCATTCAACAGCCAGCCATCCGCTACTTTGCCTATTTCATTACAAAGTGCGTTCTTGCGAGAAGGACTGGAGGTAAATTATCTGTCCAAGATTTGGCTTTCTTAGCTGCTGCTTTGCAACAGGATAGGACTTATAATTTGGGTGCTTTAATAGCTTGTAGACTTGCTACTAACCGTGAGAAAGGAGGAATTTGTGGAGGTCTTATCGCCTCTCGCTTATTAGCTATGCATGGTGTAGGTCCTCACCATTTAGATATTCCGCTTTCTATAGAGAAACTTGATGTTGTTTCCATGATCAGACATGAGTTTATTTCAGATGCATCTAATTTGAACAACCTGCATTATAGGATAACTTTGTATAAGAAAAATTGGAGTATAACTAAGAAAATTGAAAAACTAGTACGCTTGCCTGCACCTGCTTTGTTTAACCTTGATGCCAGGGACGGGTGGTCGATCACAGAAAATGAGCTAAACGCATACATAGAAAGGGAAAGCCGTCGTGCAAGGGAAGATGTGGAGGAGGCCGAGGAGCACCCCGACTCTTCATCCGATGCAGCGAGCTCCTCATATCAACATCATGGTCATGTGGAGCCTCCACGATATTCTTCTGCGCAGGGGCCCTATTACCACTCCATGTATGATCCACCGGCGTGGAACTCCGACCCTCGTTGGGAATGAACTCCACTTAGGCCAAAAGCCTAAGCTTGGGGGGAGGTATACCGGCATCACTCATTCTTTGCATATTATGGTTGCTGGATACTTGTACATACTTGTTTAGTCTCTTAGAGTGGTTTTCTAATGAGAGGGAGATGATATTTGGGGAAGTGCTGTCCAAAAACAGATTCTGGGCTGTTACCAAAAAAATTCGTACGCACAGCCAGAACGTTATTTTGAGTTGCCAATTTTTGAGCATGTTCCCCAGGTTGTTATCTAACTTTCATTAGTTGAACACTTTTTGGTCTGAGCAATGGAAGATTTTTGTTAATTTCGATTTCTGTACTGCTGTCAGGATTTGGCAGATTTCTGTCATCCTGCTTTTCTGTGTTTCTGTTAGTTTGCATTCTTTTGTTTTCACTTTGTTTCTTTCCTAAAACACAAAAAGACCAAAAATATTTCTGTTGTTTCTCTTCACCATTTGTTTATTTGGTTCCTTGCTCTTAGTTTACTTTATTTGCTATCGTTGGTTTGCTATGAGAAAACCCAAAAAGATTTTGCTTTGTTTGCTTGTTTTCTTTCGTTCTTGTTTCTAATTCGAAAACACCAAAAATATTTGCTGTTCTTCTTTGGTTTGTAAAGTTCATCATGAGTTCAATGGTCTTCGGTGGCTGGAGCGTGGTTTTCATTTCATATTATCCAAGCTACACAAGTGAAAAGGCAATAATGACGATCTACGACAATCTGATTGTGGTGAGAGGCTGGTATGAACTCTATTTGCTTTCATTTTTGTACATATACTCATCCATATGAGCATGCTTAGTTGGTTCATGTGAGGTATATGTTATTTGAGAAAGTCTAGTAGTTCATGATCTCTCATGTTTAGCTCCAATTTATTAATATGAGTAGCATGTCATGGATGTTTGCTTGCATTGTTTTATTCATAAGTAAGTATGGCATTGTGGTATCCTCCTCTGAATAATTCATTTATATCGACTTGGCACATGCTCACGCATGCATATGACTGAACAAAAAGTCAATTAAGCCTCGATGATTTATATTGCTTCAGAGTTCTTGTATCACTTTTATGCCTCCGTTAATTTATTTTGCCGCAAGCATGATTATGACAGTTACTGCTCTCTTGATTTGTCGCTCCCTAGTCTTTTGCTAGCCTTCACTTGTACTGAGCGGGAACGCCGCTCGTGCTTCCAAACACCTGAAAACCAAGTTGTTCCAAAGTGTCCACCATAAATACCTATGCATGGCATTTCAAACCATTCCAAGTAAATTCTCATGCGCTACCTTTAAAACTTTCAAAATGCTTCTCAATTTGTGTTAATGTTTCATAGCTCATGAGGAAGTATGTGGTGTTTAGCTTTCAACCTTGTCATTTACTTTTGACGGACTCTCATATGGACTAGTGGCACATCCGCTTATCCAATAATTTTGCAAAAAGAGCTGGCAATGGGATTCCCAGTCCCAAATTAATTAACTTAAATAGACACTCCTCCATGGTTTGTGATTGTTGGACGGCACCCGAAGGATTCGGTTAGCCATGGCTTGTGTAAGCAAAGGTTGGGGGGAGTGTCATCATCATAATAAAACTTAAATAAAAAGGCACTCCTTCATGGTATGTGATTGTTGGCAGGCACCCGAGGATTCGGTTAGCCATGGTTTGTGAAAGAAAGGTTGGAAGGAGTGCCACCCAAAAATAAATAAAATGGGAGCCGCTCTTGTGAGTCCGGTTGATGAGGTAGTTAGTGTACCCATTACCATTCGTTGACAACAACAAACACCTCTCAAAATAATTTTACTCCTGCTTTACAAATAAAAAGCTCTAGCGCATGTTAATCCCTGCTTCCCTCTGCGAAGGGTCAATCTTTTACTTTTATGTTGTGTCTCCATTCTTTCTTTGAGCACTATCTTGAGAGCACAACTGTCATTCTTAGTATAATATGCTTGTCTCAAAATATGATTGATTGTGGTATAACTTTGATGCTTTTATCTTTGACAATCACTACTTCTAGTCTTTCTATGAACTCAAGAGGTGCCTCGGCATTTATGTTTTGCCGATCAAATACAGGCAAGCGAGATACCACTTTATCATATTCTCTTATGAACATTGCAATCCTGCTTATATACATGATTCATGGTGCTTATTATTAATTGTTGGTACTTCTCCATGATTGACATAGCTGTTGGATGATCTTATTTGCATGTATCTCATTATGAACTGCTTAAGTATTAGCCATAGCATGAGAATATATACATCATATGAGCAAATGTGTTCGTGAAAGTTCTTTTATCGCTCAGTTGTTAACTGAATTGCTTGAGGACAAGCAATAAGCTAAGCTTGGGGGAGTTGATACGTCCAAAACGTATCTACTTTCCCGAACACTTTTGCTATTGTTTTGCCTCTAATTTGTGTATTTTGGATACAACTAACACGGACTAACGCTGTTTTCAGCAGAACTGTTCTGGTGTCTCGTTTTTGTGCAGAAATCCAACTTTCGGGAAAATCCTCGGAATTTATGCAGAAGGCCCTATTTTACCAGAATATTGACGGAGCCAGAAGGGCAAGAGAGGTGGAGGCCCGAGGGCCCCACACCACATGGCGGCGCGGCCCAGGGGGGGCCCGCGCGGCCATGTGGTGTGGCCCCCTCGGCCGGCCTCCGACGCCCCCCTTCGGACTACTTATTGGTTTCGACCTGAAAACGCACGGGGAGAAGTCGAAGTCGCCAGAAACCCTCCAGAGAGCCGCCACATCGCGAAACTCCGTCGCGGGAGCCAGAAGTCTCCGTTCTGGCACTCCGCCGGGACGGGGAATTGGAGGAGATCTTCACCGCCATCACCGCCAACGCCTCTCCATCAACCAGCAATGTTTCCCCCATCCATGTGTGAGTAATTCCCCCGCTGTAGGCTGAAGGGGATGGTAGGGATTGGATGAGATTGGTCATGTAATAGTCATAAGATTGTTAGGGCATAGTGCCTAGTATCCGTAGATGTCACTTTTATGATATTGTTGCAACTTGTTATGCTTAATGCTTGTCACTAGGGCCCGAGTGCCATGATCTCAGATCTGAACATGTTATTGATTCATGAAGATATTCGTTGTTTATGATCTTACCTGCAAGTTGTATACACATGTCGCTGTCCGGAACCAATGGCCCCGAAGTGACAGAAATCGGGACAACCGGAGGGGATGGTAGTGATGTGAGGATCACATGTGTTCACGGAGTGTTAATGCTTTGCTCCGGTACTCTATTAAAAGGAGTACCTTAATATCCAGTAGTTTCCCTAGAGGCCCGGCTGCCACCGGCTGGTAGGACAAAAGATGTTGTGCAAGTTTCTCATTGCGAGCACGTACGACTAAATATGGAACACATGCCTATTGATTGATTAGTACTTGGATACCGTTTTATTATTATCTGCAAATGCCCCTGCTTTGATTGTTACATGAGTTTCTCTCATCCATGCAACGCCCGTTAAATCCGTCCCTGTGCCTACAGTATTTTAATCCTGCTGTTTACTATAATCACTACTGCTGTCTTTATTTCACCGCTGCTGTTATTTCACTATTTCCACTGCCATAAAACTGTTACTACTGATAAACTCTTGCGAGCAAGTCTGTTTCCAGGTGCAGCTGAATTGACAACTCCGCTGTTAAGGCTTACAAGTATTCTTTGTCTCCCCTTGTGTCGAATCAATAAATTGGGTAATACTTCCCTCGAAGACTGTTGCGATCCCCTATACTTGTGGACTATTACCACCACTAGTAATGTTAATTCTTCACATGTTGCTGCACCTCCTACTATCAATGGTAAAATAATTGGTGTTGGCAATGTTTCTACTCCTAGTGCAAAGCGAACAAAACTGCCTGAAATTGCTAAAACTGCTGAAACTGCTTGTGATAAAACTGCTGAAATTTTTTCCAACCTTGGGAACAATGATCCCATTGCTGTAGCTCATAATGATTTAGATTTTGATGATTGTCACATCTCTGAAGTTATAAAGTTCTTACAAAAACTTGCTAAAAGTCCTAATGCTAGTGCTATAAATTTAGCCTTTACAAAACATATTACAAATGCTCTCATAAAAGCTAGAGAAGAGAAACTAAAACTTGAAACTTCTATTCCTAGAAAGTTAGAAGATGGTTGGGAGCCCATCATTAAAATGAAATTCAATGACTTTGAATGTAATGCTTTATGTGATCTTGGTGCAAGTATTTCTGTTATGCCTAAAAAGATTTATGATATGCTTGACTTGCCACCATTGAAGAATTGTTATTTGGATGTTAATCTTGCCGATAATGTTAAAAAGAAACCTTTGGGGAGGATTGATAATGTGCACATTACGGTTAACAATAACCTTGTCCCCGTTGATTTTGTTGTTTTGGATATCGAATGCAATGCATCTTGTCCTATTGTGTTGGGAAGACCTTTTCTTCGAACCGTTGGTGCTGTTATTGATATGAGGGAAGGTAATATTAAATATCAATTTCCTCTCAAGAAAGGTATGGAACACTTCCCTAGAAAGAGAATGAAGTTGCCTTTTGATTCTATTATTAGAACAAGTTATGATGTTGATGCTTCTACTCTTGATGTTACTTGATTTGCACTTTCTGCGCCTAGCTGAAAGGCGTTAAAGAAAAGCGCTTATGGGAGACAACCCATGTTTTTACTACAGCAATTTTTTTTGTTTTGTTGAGTCTTGGAAGTTGTTTACTACTGTAGCAACCTCTCCTTATCATGTTTTTGTGCCAAGTAAAGTTTCTATGTCAAAGTTGATGTTATATTTGGGATCGCTGCGCAGAAACAGCATTGCTGTCTGTCACGAATCTGGGCATAGGCCTCTGTAGAAAATTCGAAAAAATCTGCCAATTTACGAGCGTGATCCTCAGATATGTACGCAACTTTCATTAGTTTTGAGTTTTTCCATTTGAGCAAGTCTGGTGCCAGCTTTAAATTCGTCTTTACGGACTGTTCTGTTTTTGACAGATTCTGCCTTTTATTTCGCATTGCCTCTTTTGCTATGTTGGATTTATTTCTTTGATCCATTAATGTCCAGTAGCTTTATGCAATGTCCAGAAGTGTAAAGAATGTTTGTGTCACCTCTGAATATGTGAATTATTAATTGTGCACTAACCCTCTAATGAGTTTGCTTGAAGTTTGGTGTGAAGGAAGTTTTCAAGGGTCAAGAGAGGAGTATGATATACTATGATCAAGAGGAGTGAAAGCTCTAAGCTTGGGGATGCCCCCGTGGTTCACCCCTGCATATTTTAAGAAGACTCAAGCGTCTAAGCTTGGGGATGCCCAAGGCATCCCCTTCTTCATCGACAACATCATCAGGTTCCTCCCCTGAAACTATATTTTTATTCAGTCACATCTTGTGTTCTTTACTTGGAGCGTCGGTTTGTTTTTGTTTTTGTTTTTGTTTGAATAAAATGGATCCTAGCATTCACTTTGTGGGAGAGAGACACGCTCCGCTGTTGCATATGGACAAATATGTCCTTAGGCTTTACTCATAATGTTCATGGCGAAGTTTCTTCTTCGTTAAATTGTTATATGGTTGGAATTGGAAAATGCTACATGTAGTAATTCTAAAATGTCTTGGATAATGTGATACTTGGCAATTGTTGTGCTCATGTTTAAGCTCTTGCATCATATGCTTTGCACCCATTAATGAAGAAATACATAGAGCTTGCTAAAATTTGATTTGCATATTTGGTCTCTCTAAGGTCTAGATAATATCTAGTATTGAGTTTTGAACAACAAGGAAGACGGTGTAGAGTCTTATAATGTTTACAATATGTCTTTTATGTGAGTTTTGCTGCACCGGTTCATCCTTGAGTTTGCTTCAAATAACCTTGCTAGCCTAAACCTTGTATCGAGAGGGAATACTTCTCATGCATCCAAAATCCTTGAGCCAACTACTATGTCATTTGTGTCCACCATACCTACCTACTACATGGTATTTCTCCGCCATTCCAAAGTAAATTGCTTGAGTGCTACCTTTAAAATTCCATCATTCACCTTTGCAATATATAGCTCATGGGACAAAATAGCCTTAAAAACTATCGTAGTATTGAATATGTACTTATGCACTTTATCTTTTATTAAGTTGCTTGTTGTGCGATAACCATGCTTCTGGGGAACGCCATCAACTATTGTTGAATATCATGTGAGTTGCTATGCATGTCCGTCTTGTCTGAAGGATCTATCACCTTAGTGGTTGGAGCATGCAAAATTGTTAGAGAAGAACATTGGGCCGCTAACTAAAGCCATGAATCATGGTGGAAGTTTCAGTTTTGGACATATATCCTCAATCTCATATGAGAATAATAATTGTTGCTACATGCTTATGCATTTAAGAGGAGTCCATTATCTGTTGTCCATGTTGTCCCGGTATGGATGTCTAAGTTGAGAATAATCAAAAGCGAGAAATCCAAAATGCGAGCTTTCTCCTTAGACCTTTGTACAGGCGGCATGGAGGTACCCCTTTGTGACACTTGGTTGAAACATGGCATGCGAAGATCCGGTAGTCCAAGCTAAGTAGGACGAGGTGCGGGCACTATTAGTATACTATGCATGAGGCTTGCAACTTGTAAGATATAATTTACATAACTCATATGCTTTATTACTACCGTTGACAAAATTGTTTCATGTTTTCAAAATAAAAGCTCTAGCACAAATACAACAATCGATGCTTTCCTCTTTGAAGGACCATTCTTTTACTTTTATTGTTGAGTCAGTTTACCTATCTCCCTCCACCTCAAGAAGCAAACACTTGTGTGAACTGTGCATTGATTCCTACATACTTGCATATTGCACTTGTTATACTACTTTATGTTGACAATATCCATGAGATATACATGTTATAAGTTGAAAGCAACCGCTGAAACTTAATCTTCCTTTGTGTTGCTTCAATACCTTTACTTTGATTTATTGCTTTATGAGTTAACTCTTATGCAAGACTTATTGATGCTTGTCTTGAAGTACTATTCATGAAAAGTCTTTGCTATATGATTCACTTGTTTACTCATGTCATTACTTTTGTTTTGATCGCTGCATTCATTACATATGTTTACAAATAGTATGATCAAGATTATGATGGCATGTCACTTCAGAAATTATCTTTGTTATCGTTTTACCTGCTCGGGACGAGCAGAACTAAGCTTGGGGATGCTGATACGTCTCCAACGTATCGATAATTTCTTATGTTCCATGCTACTTTATTGATGATACCTACATGTTTTATGCACATTATATGTCATATTTATGCATTTTCTGGAACTAACCTATTAACAAGATGCCGAAGAGCCAGTTCCTTTTTCTGCTGTTTTTGGTTTCAGAAATCCTAGTAAGGAAATATTCTCGGAATTGGACGAAATCACCGCCCAGGGTCCTATTTTTGCACGGAGCTTCCAGAAGACCGAAGAGGGAAGGAAGTGGGGCCACGAGGTGGCCACACCATAGGGCGGCGCGGCCCAGGCCCTGGCCGCGCCGGCCTGTGGTGTGGGCCCCTCGCGCCGCCTCTTGACCTGCCCTTCCGCCTACAAATAGCCTCCGTCGCGAAACCCCCAGTACCGAGAGCCACGATACGGAAAACCTTCCAGAGACGCCGCCGCCGCGATCCCATCTCGGGGGATTCAGGAGATCGCCTCCGGCACCCTGCCGGAGAGGGGATTCATCTCCCGGAGGACTCTTCATCGCCATGATCGCCTCCGGAGTGATGAGTGAGTAGTTCACCCCTGGACTATGGGTCCATAGCAGTAGCTAGATGGTCGTCTTCTCCTTGTTGTGCTTCATTGTTGGATCTTGTGAGCTGCCTAACATGATCAAGATCATCTATCTGTAATACTATATGTTGTGTTTGTCGGGATCCGATGGATAGAGAATACTATGTTATGGTGATTATCAATCTATTGTTTATGTGTTGTTTATGATCTTGCATGCTCTCCGTTATTAGTAGAGGCTCTGGCCAAGTTTGTACTCTTAACTCCAAGAGGGAGTATTTATGCTCGATAGTGGGTTCATGCCTTCATTGACACCTGGGACAGTGACAGAAAGTTCTAAGGTTGTGATGTGTTGTTGCCACTAGGGATAAAACATTGATTCTATGTCTAAGGATGTAGTTGTCGATTACATTACGCACCATACTTAATGCAATTGTCTGTTGCTTAGCAACTTAATACTGAATGGGGTTCGGATGATAACCTGAAGGTGGACTTTTTAGGCATAGATGCAGTTGGATGGCGGTCTATGTACTTTGTCGTAATGCCCGGATTAAATCTCACTATATTTATCATATCATGTACATGCATTGTTATGCCCTTCTCTATTTGTCAATTGCCCGACTGTAATTTGTTCACCCAACATGCTTTTATCTTATGGGAGAGACACCTCTAGTGAACTGTGGACCCCGGTCCTATTCTTTACATAGCATACAATCTACTGCAATTGTGTTTTACTGTTTTCTTGCAAACAATCATCTTCCACTCGATACGCTTAATCCTTTGTTACAGCAAGCCGGTGAGATTGACAACCTCACTGTTTCGTTGGGGCAAAGTACTTTGGTTTTGTTGTGCAGATTCCACGTTGGCGCCGGAATCCCTGTTGTTGCGCCGCATCACATTTCGCCACCATCAACCTTCAACGTGCTTCTTGGCTCCTACTGGTTCGATTAAACCTTGGTTTCATACTGAGGGAAACTTGCTTCTATACGCATCATACCTTCCACTTGGGGTTCCCAACGGACGTGTGCATCTACGCGTATCAAGCTAAATTTCTGGCGCCGTTGCCGGGGCGCCTCGAGACACGCTGCCCTTCCGCCTCTCCACTCTCCGTCAAAACCCTATTACCGAGAGCCACGATACGGAAAACCTTCCAGAGACGCCGCCGCCGCCAATTCCATCTCGGGGGATTCAGGAGATCGCCTCCGGCACCCTGCCGGAGAGGGGAATCATCACCGGAGGGCTCTACATCACCATGCCCGCCTCCGGACTGATGCGTGAGTAGTTCATCCTTGGACTATGGGTCCATAGCAGTAGCTAGATGGTTGTCTTCTCCTCTTGTGCTATCATGTTTAGATCTTGTGAGCTGCCTATCATGATCAAGATCATCTATTTGTAATGCTACATGTTGTGTTTGTTGGGATCCGATGAATATTGAATACTATGTCAAGTTGATTATCAATCTATCATATATGTGTTGTTTATGTTCTTGCATGCTCTCCGTTGCTAGTAGAGGCTCTGGCCAAGTTGATACTTGTGACTCCAAGAGGGAGTATTTATGCTCGATAGTGGGTTCATGCCTCCATTGAATCTGGGACAGTGACAGAAAGTTCTAAGGTTGTGGATGTGTTGTTGCCACTAGGGATAAAACATCAATGCTTTGTCTAAGGATATTTGTGTTGATTACATTACGCACCATACTTAATGCAATTGTCTGTTGTTTGCAACTTAATACTGGAAGGGGTGCGGATGCTAACCCGAAGGTGGACTTTTTAGGCATAGATGCATGCTGGATGGCGGTCTATGTTCTTTGTCGTAATGCCCTGATTAAATCTCATAGTAGTCATCATGATATGTATGTGCATCTCTATTTGTCAATTGCCCAACTGTAATTTGTTCACCCAACATGCTATTTATCTTATTGGAGAGACACCACTAGTGAATTATCATTATCAAAACTAGGGGGGCATGTGTTATCACCTGATTTTGGCCAAATCAGGAGATGGGCCGTAAGTGAAGATGGGCTTGAAGGACGTACACATGAAGCATCTTTGAAGCGGCCTTGCGCTGATAGTTTGGGCTAAGTGGCCCATGTATCTGTAATATATTAGATCGCATTGTAATTTAGATTAAAGAGATAGAGTCTGGCCCGTGCACGGTTAGGTGCACGCCTCAATTAGAAAGTCCCTTGGACTATAAATATGTATCTAGGGTTATCGGAAAAGGAGGACAATCATCGTTCAAACAAACACAAAATACGGCGCATCGCCACCCCTTCTCTTCGAGGGTTTCTCCCGGGTAAGCACCATGCTGCCTAGATCGCATCTAGCGATCTAGGCAGCGTAAGTTTATTCGTTATCCTTGTACTGCTCGTGCTGAAGCCTTGTTGATGGCGAGCGGTACTATTTATCCTTAGGTGTTTAGGGGCTCGCATTGGTGCTTTCACGTGCATATCTGCGTGGCAATGCCGTCCCTAGACACCTAGCTGCCCTTACGTCGATCTAGACGTAAGGGCAGCATCTTGCTTGATCATGCTTAGTAGATCCGATCCGTTATAGTTGCTCCCTGCATCTGCAGGGATTAGTTTAATATCTGCATAGTTAGGCCTTATGCTGGGGTCGGAGGATCCGGTGGTGCGTTAGATGCTGTTTACCGTCCCTGCGAGGGATGTTCCGGGGATCAACGTTATGTTGGTTTTTAGGCCTCTCGTAGGGGTAGTTTGCATTGTCTCTCGTAGCTGCTAGGCCCGATCGCACGTAGGATGTTCCGATTATGCGGTGAAAACCCTAAACTGTCGTGGATCGCTTTAGCTTTGTCCTGATCAAGCAGGATCCCCATGCCATTGCTAATCCATCAAGGACCATGGGGCGATCGGCTCTTTGAGCCGATCCACAGGGAAACCTGAGAGCCGATAAGGCTCGTATTTAATGTGCACGTGTCTACCATGCAGGAACAATCGAAGCACTAACACCTTCCTGACCAGGTCTAGGTCAGGTGGCACGCCCTAGCAACCGCCAGGACGCGCGCCAGAAGATTTGCGGGACGACGCGAGGTGCCAGGGATCCACTAAGCGGCCCTGGGAGCTTCCCGGCTCTTCGTGTTGCTTAACCAAAGCCCGTCGGGGGGTTTTGGAGGGTAACACATTCTGGCACGCCCGGTGGGACCTCTTCTGCAACATCCACGTCAACACCGACATCCGAGATGGCAGAGGAACAGATCACGTACGAGGAACTCCCTCCGGATCACAAGAAGAAGTACGATGAGCTGAAGGCCATCGTTGAAGCCGAACTCATCGGCTCCTTTGAGAAGACCCGTTCGCACGGTATCAGGTTCAAAGGATTCACGCCACAAGGCGTCCTTGAAGGGGTGGATCTGTCTCTCCCTTCAGAGGAACGTACCAAGCCCTGCGTCAGGAGATCAACTACATGGTGGCCCATTCACTGCATCGGCACTCTGAGAGCCTGGTGAACACTTTGGAGCGCGTTGCGCTCCGGGTGGTGCAAGAGATCATGGAGCGTCGGTACTCCCCTTCAGGACCTGTTCTAGGGACTCACCAGGGAGAGATGCAACTCCACACCAGGCCGCCTCTGCCGTACACAATGGCGGCTCCACAGCAACAAGGCTCACCGGCATACGTCGTCTACAAGGATGGGGGTGATCCGGGCGACTACCAGTTCTTACCTGACCCGCCCAAGGAAATCCCACACGGATACGTGTGCACGTATGTGCCGGACTGCAACAACTGGACGCAGGCGATCCAGGCTCCACCAGGAGGGATTGCCGGAGCAGGAGCAATTGTTCCGGCAGGAAGAACGACTGCAGCAGCGGGGAGTTTAGGAGCAGAAGCTGAGAAACAAGCGTGGCTAGCCAAGTACGCCACTGCGCCAGTCATGAAAGCTCAGCTGCTACTACCTCCACCGCAGATCAGATCAGCGCAGTCCTGAGAGATCAATTCGGCATCTTGCCGAAGAAGAAGATAATCGGCTATTCCAAGCCGTACCCCAATGAGTTCGACCTGATCCCACTACCGCTAAGTACCGGCTTCCGGACTTCAACAAATTCAGTGGGTCAGAAGGGTCGAGCTCCATCGAGCACGTGAGCCGATACCTGGCCCAGCTGGGCATGGCTTCGGCATCGGATCAGTTACGGGTGAGGTGCTTCTCGCAATCCCTCACCGGTCCAGCTTTTGGGTGGTACACCTCTTTGCAGCCAAATTCAGTGCAATCATGGAAGCAGCTGGAGGAACTGTTCCACACCCAATACCATTCAGAGACTACTGAAGCTGGTATTGCCGAACTAGCACAGGTTCGGCAAAAGCGAGGAGAGACAGTGGCTGAGTACATTCAGCGTTTCAGAACTGTCAAGAACCGATGCTATTCGGTTCATATAACTGAGAAAGAGGCAGTCGAGCTGGCCGTGGCAGGCCTGGCAGCGTCGTTCAAGGATCTGACGTTCCAAGTTGAGTACAACTCGCTGACGCACCTGGTCAATAGACTGACCTTATATGAGCAGCGCCATCCGAACTGTACCAAGACAAGTTCAAGCGCGCGATCAGCTGGTCAATGCCGACGAAGATGAAGATTCGCGGACGATCGGGAAGTTGCGGTAGCCGAGTGGACTCGGACGCCAGTACCTGTGTCCTGCCAATGGGTGAATCCACCAGGGCCTCCAAGAGGGTTGGACTTTGACGTGACCAAAACCGAACAGATCTTCGATCTGTTACTGAAAGAGAAACAGTTGAAGCTACCCGAAGGCCACAAGATCCCTACGGCACAAGAGATGAACAAGAGGCCATACTGCAAATGGCATCATACGTTCACGCACACCACCACTGCAAAGTACTGCGCGCACAAATTCAGATGGCGATAGAATCAGGCCGATTAACTTTCGGACAGTTTGCCATGAAGGTAGACATGCGTCCGTTTCCGGACGTCAACATGGTGGACCTAAGCCACTCCATAAGAGAACCAGGGTTCTCTTTCGATGTCAATATGGCAGGGTTCGTGATTCGCCATGGCGCGGACAAAGCAGAGAGCAGCCACTCTCGTGGCAAGGATAAAGAGGAGGCCGTTCCACGCGACCGGCCCCAAGACGACGATAGACGGTACCTGACCGAGGAGGAGGTGAGAAGCATACGGTATCAGCGCCCATTATCCGTGCATCTCCTCAACAAGTATGAGCAGCAGCACGACCGACGTCGGCGCTACGACGAAGACGATGAAAGATATCGTCGGTCTGATGCGAACAACAGGTGGTATCGTCAGAACGACGGGTACGAACGTCGCGCTAGAGGGAGGTCTAAGGAGCAAGACAACGTGGACAAGCACTGGGACTGTCCCTTCTTCAAACATTGCTGGGACTCAGGAATGAGCCGATTGCCAACAATCGAGAACTGCCCAGAATGCACACAGCAAAGGAGAAGGACGAACGAAGTTTCAGTGTTCGAGCGTCTAGGACCTCTCCCACATCAGAGTAAACGAGCTGAGTCATCTCAAGAAGAAGACTTCGAGGAGTCAGATGGAGAAGAAGATAGGTATCACCGACCAAGGTGGTGCCCTGATGGACTCAGCCATTCTCAGAAGCGCAGGGTGCAACGGCTACGAAACTTGGAAGAAGCCGAGGCACAGTACCTGTACACGTTGAGAAAAGCGCGGCCCGATCTGGCCGCGAAAATCCAGCAAATAGTGGAGACGAAGGCGCGCCCGCCAAAGAAAGTATGGCGCCCCAAACAGGCGAAAGCCGATGCACATCGGCTGATGCCGATGCAGAGGCATCGGCTGATACAAACATGGTATCCGTGACCGGACGATAGCACGTCCAAGACATTGGACATACGTGGCAAGGCCGATCCCTGCGATCGGCCCTCAAAAAATGAAAAGTAAAGGATCTTATCTCCAGCATGCCACGTAGCTACGAGTGGAAATCCAAGAAGTTGCAAATCATCGTCAAAGCATTGCAACAACGAAGGAGGCCGATTCCCGCAATCGGCCACAATTATCCTCAACATACCTTCGTCTGTGTTCAGCATTGATCCAACAGATGCCTGAAGAGCCGATACCATCAATTACTTGACAGAATCGGCTCGGGGGGCACATAGATGGATGATATACGAGGATACGGAGCTGGGAACGGATGTCAAATTTCCAGCAGAGCAGCTCAAGTATGGGGGCCGATACATAAACAAATCGGCCACAAAAAATCGATCAAAACAATTTTGAGCACACCGATGCGCGACATCGACTTAGAAGTCAAAGCCGATGCACGGCCATCGACTCAAGAGGTACAAGCTGTCACGGGACGAGGCTGCGAGATCTCCAACCGTTTGGTCGCTCGGGCCTTCTGCGCAAGGACCTCCAAGTTCGAAGCCCGGCGTAGCGAAGGCGGGAGCATCAGGCTGTGCGTCGATCGCCTTGACTTATTTGGAGTCCCCGATATGCGTGCGCAAGATCGAGGTGGTAGCCCTGATCAACCACAAGAGCAGGACAAGCATATCTCGTCTAGGACCATGAGGATGGCCGATGATGGAGCAATCGGCCGTGGCGTTGCTGCTTACGGGCTGAGCCAAGGTGACAACTTCACCAAATATTCTCACCGAGCTGCATTGTTGAATTGAAGGAGCTCGGGGCATATGAAGAAGGTGCAACGCGCACAGGACCGCGAGAATGTACCCGGATCGACCAGCTGCATGTCCAAGGTGCGAATTCGGCGATCTTGTGAAGCATCGATTAAGCTGTTGGTGATTCATCTACAACATCGACTTTCAGTGGAGGGAAGGTAATCAATGGGGACAAGTTTGGCTGGTACTGCATAGTGATTGCCTCAAATTACTTTCAAAGTTCTTTGTTCGATCTGCACATCCTCGCCACTAATCTCGCCTTGACCGAGGCTCGGGGGCAGCTGGTCTAGTGGATTTTCTTTTAGAAGCCGATTGGGATATCATCGGCTGATCCTTCGCCGCAACTTTCTTCAACAAATGATGAATTCTTGAAGATTACCAGGTCTCAAAGTCATTTGAGGAATGGAAGGATGGACTACGTAGGACCGATGCGTTAACATCGGCTTATTAAGCATTGTTAAATCGGCAAAATCAGTTGAAGGAGAATCGGCTAAATCAATTTGAGGAAAATCGACAAAGTCAAAATGGGGAAGTTCTTCATTGATAAGTCAGATTTCTTACAAGGGAGAGCTGATTACTCAAACAAGAGGGGAATAGACTACTGCTAGTCTTATACTAGTGAATCCCTACTCTAAGGGCTGTTGCCGTCTTCGTCATCGCTGGGGTAGCCTTGATGACCCACAAGTATAGGGGATCGCAACAGTCTTCGAGGGAAGTATTACCCAATTTATTGATTCGACACAAGGGGAGACAAAGAATACTTGTAAGCCTTAACAGCGGAGTTGTCAATTCAGCTGCACCTGGAAACAGACTTGCTCGCAAGAGTTTATCAGTAGTAACGTTTTATGGCAGTGGAAATAGTGAAATAACAGCAGCAGTGAAATAAAGACAGCAGTAGTGATTATAGTAAACAGCAGGATTAAAATACTGTAGGCACAGGGACGGATTTAACGGGCGTTGCATGGATGAGAGAAACTCATGTAACAATCAAAGCATGGGCATTTGCAGATAATAATAAAACGGTATCCAAGTACTAATCAATCAATAGGCATGTGTTCCATATTTAGTCGTACGTGCTCGCAATGAGAAACTTGCACAACATCTTTTGTCCTACCAGCCGGTGGCAGCCGGGCCTCTAGGGAAACTACTGGATATTAAGGTACTCCTTTTAATAGAGTACCGGAGCAAAGCATTAACACTCCGTGAACACATGTGATCCTCACATCACTACCATCCCCTCCGGTTGTCCCGATTCTTGTCACTTCGGGGCCATTGGTTCCGGACAGCGACATGTGTATACAACTTATAGGTAAGATCATAAACAACGAATATCTTCATGAATCAATAACATGTTCAGATCTGAGATCATGGCACTCGGGCCCTAGTGACAAGCATTAAGCATAACAAGTTGCAACAATATCATAAAAGTGACATCTACGGATACTAGGCACTATGCCCTAACAATCTTATGACTATTACATGACCAATCTCATCCAATCCCTACCATCCCCTTCAGCCTACAGCGGGGGAATTACTCACACATGGATGGGGGAAACATTGCTGGTCGATGGAGAGGCGTTGGCGGTGATGGCGGTGAAGATCTCCTCCAATTCCCCGTCCGGCGGAGTGCCAGAACGGAGACTTCTGGCTCCCGCGACGGAGTTTCGCGATGTGGCGGCTCTCTGGAGGGTTTCGGCGATGTCGACTTCTCCCCGTGCGTTTTCAGGTCGAAACCAATAAGTAGTCCGAAGGGGGGCGTCGGAGGCCGGCCGAGGGGGCCACACCACATGGCCGCGCGGGCCCCCCTGGGCCGCGCCGCCATGTGGTGTGGGGCCCTCGGGCCTCCACCTCCTTTGCCCTTCTGGCTCCGTCAATATTTTGGTAAAATAGGGCCATCTGAAGAAATTCCGAGGATTTTCCCGAAAGTTGGATTTCTGCACAAAAACGAGACACCAGAGCAGTTCTGCTGAAAACAGCGTTAGTCCGTGTTAGTTGTATCCAAAATACACAAATTAGAGGCAAAACAATAGCAAAAGTGTTCGGGAAAGTAGATACGTTTTGGACGTATCAACTCCCCCAAGCTTAGCTTATTGCTTGTCCTCAAGCAATTCAGTTAACAACTGAGCGATAAAAGAACTTTCACGAACACATTTGCTCATATGATGTATATATTCTCATGCTATGGCTAATACTTAAGCAGTTCATAATGAGATACATGCAAATAAGATCATCCAACAGCTATGTCAATCATGGAGAGGTACCAACAATTAATAATAAGCACCATGAATCATGTATATAAGCAAGATTGCAATGTTCATAAGAGAATATGATAAAGTGGTATCTCGCTTGCCTGTATTTGATCGGCAAAACATAAATGCCGAGGCACCTCTTGAGTTCATAGAAAGACTAGAAATAGTGATTGTCAAAGATAAAAGCATCAAAGTTATACCACAATTAATCATATTTTGAGACAAGCATATTATACTAAGAATGACAGTCGTGCTCTCAAGATAGTGCTCAAAGAAAGAATGGAGACACAACATAAAAAGTAAAAGATTGACCCTTCGCAGAGGGAAGCAGGGATTAACATGCGCTAGAGCTTTTCATTTGTAAAGCAGGAGTAAAATTATTTTTGAGAGGTGTTTGTTGTTGTCAACGAATGGTAATGGGTACACTAACTACCTCATCAACCGGACTCACAAGAGCGGCTCCCATTTATTTATTTTTGGTTGGCACTCCTTCCAACCTTTCTTTCGCAAACCATGGCTAACCGAATCCTCGGGTGCCTGCCAACAATCACATACCATGAAGGAGTGCCTTTTTATTTAAGTTTTATTATGATGATGACACTCCCCCCAACCTTTGCTTACACAAGCCATGGCTAACCGAATCCTTCGGGTGCCGTCCAACAATCACAAACCATGGAGGAGTGTCTATTTAAGTTAATTAATTTGGGACTGGGAATCCCATTGCCAGCTCTTTTTGCAAAATTATTGGATAAGCGGATGTGCCACTAGTCCATATGAGAGTCCGTCAAAAGTAAATGACAAGGTTGAAAGCTAAACACCACATACTTCCTCATGAGCTATGAAACATTAACACAAATTGAGAAGCATTTTGAAAGTTTTAAAGGTAGCGCATGAGAATTTACTTGGAATGGTTTGAAATGCCATGCATAGGTATTTATGGTGGACACTTTTGGAACAACTTGGTTTTCAGGTGTTTGGAAGCACGAGCGGCGTCACCGCTCAGTACAAGTGAAGGCTAGCAAAAGACTAGGGAGCGACAAATCAAGAGAGCAGTAACTGTCATAATCATGCTTGCGGCAAAATAAATTAACGGAAGCATAAAAGTGATACAAGAACTCTGAAGCAATATAAATCATCGAGGCTTAATTGACTTTTTGTTCAGTCATATGCATGCGTGAGCATGTGCCAAGTCGATATAAATGAATTATTCAGAGGAGGATACCACAATGCCATACTTACTTATGAATAAAACAATGCAAGCAAACATCCATGACATGCTACTCATATTAATAAATTGGAACTAAACATGAGAGATCATGAGCTACTAGACTTTCTCAAATAACATATACCTCACATGAACCAACTAAGCATGCTCATATGGATGAGTATATGTACAAAAATGAAAGCAAATAGAGTTCATACCAGCCTCTCACCACAATCAGATTGTCGTAGATCGTCATTATTGCCTTTTCACTTGTGTAGCTTGGATAATATGAAATGAAAACCACGCTCCAGCCACCGAAGACCATTGAACTCATGATGAACTTTACAAACCAAAGAAGAACAGCAAATATTTTTGGTGTTTTCGAATTAGAAACAAGAACGAAAGAAAACAAGCAAACAAAGCAAAATCTTTTTGGGTTTTCTCATAGCAAACCAACGATAGCAAACGAAATAAACTAAGAGCAAAGAACCAAATAAACAAATGGTGAAGAGAAACAACAGAAATATTTTTGGTCTTTTTGTGTTTTAGGAAAGAAACAAAGCGAAAACAAAAGAATGCAAACTAACAGAAACACAGAAAAGCAGGATGACAGAAATCTGCCAAATCCTGACAGCAGTACAGAAATCGAATTTAACAAAAATCTTCCATTGCTCAGACCAAAAAGTGTTCAACTAATGAAAGTTAGATAACAACCTGGGGAACATGCTCAAAAATTGGCAACTCAAAATAACGTTCTGGCTGTGCGTACGAATTTTTTTGGTAACAGCACAGAATCTGTTTTTGGACAGCACTTCCCCAAATATCATCTCCCTCTCATTAGAAAACCACTCTAAGAGACTAAACAAGTATGTACAAGTATCCAGCAATCATAATATGCAAAGAATGAGTGATGCCGGTATACCTCCCCCCAAGCTTAGGCTTTTGGCCTAAGTGGCCCACGTAGGTGGCTAGGCCTGCCCTGTTGACGAGGGTGAAGAAGTCATCCAATATCCCTGCATTGGTCAGAAACTCATAACAAGGGAAGGATGAAGCATTAGGAGCCCCATGGTCCTCCTCGGGCGCGAAGCTAGGCGCGATGACATCCTCATTGTAGGATCGCCTAATTTGAGTAGACGCCCTTGAGGGCCTACCGGTGCTGGTTGTTGCTTTCTTGAACAACTCTCCAAACTTGAATTTCTTCATCTTCCCCTTCTGAAATTTTCAACAATCATTATAAAATTTGATTTCAAGGTGTGTAATTGAAGGGAACTACTATAGGAACTTGCTAGAGTACTAAACATGCATCAAAACTAATTTCTACCACTTAGAACAAGCATGCAAGCTCACTAAACATGTTATCTACAGCAGCAAAATATTCAAGATATACTCAACCAAATGAAATTCTAATTGGACAATCAAAGGAGTCACATACCAAGGAGTAAATGTGCCAAATTTCAAACAGAAATCTGGGCTGAGCAAGGAGATCGAAAAATCGCGAGTTCTTGAGCAGAAACACGAGTGAGAGAAACTTGGTACGAGTTTTTTCGGGAGAGAGAAGGTGCTGGGAGGAAGAGATGGTGTAGTGGGGCAAGGGGTGGCCCACACCACATGGTGGCGCGGCCCCCTTGCTGGCCGCGCCGGCCTATGGTGTGGCACCCCCTGGTGCCCCACAGGTCATCCTCTGGTGCTCCCAGGTGCCTCGTCGAAAAATAGGACCAACGGTATAATTTTTGTAATTTTTAGAGAACTTTGAAAAATGCACATTTCTGGGTATTAAATTAATGATTACTGCGCAGGAAAATGATTTCTAAAATCTTAAATGACTAAAGCATATTGCAAAATAAAAGTGCTACAGCAAGTAAAATAGGTGAAGGGAGAAAGAAAGAAAGAAGTGTTGTTTAGCTCTTTTATGCAATAAAATATACTTGTTAACAAGGTTGATCAAGTCTTGCTATCAAATAAATTTTATATGACATAAGAAGAAATAAACCTCAAATCAATCATGTTACCTTATATTGAATTGATATGGATCCAATCACAAGAGTTTGATATTCTTCTTTAGGCTCATATATAGGACAATCAATGGATCCCACTTTGATAGTTTTCACATTAAAAATTGTATTGACTCCACATACTTTATCAATCCTCTTGGGAAAATAGACAGTGTGTTCCTTATCATCAACATTGAAAGTAACCATGCCTTTATTGCAATCAATAACAGCCCCTGCAGTATTAAGAAAGGGTCTTCCAAGAATAATGGACATATTATCATCTTCAGGCATTTCCAACACAACGAAATCAGTTAATATCAAGCAATGCTGAGTAACTTGAACAGGAACATTTTCACATAAACCAACAGGAATAGCAGTAGATTTATCAGCCATTTGCAAAGATATATCAGTAGGTATCAATTTATCTAAATCAAGTCTCTTATAAAGAGAAAAAGGCATCACACTCACACCTGCTCCCAAATCACATAGAGCAGTTCTAACATAATTATTCTTGATGGAACAAGGAATAGTCGGTATACCTGGGTCTCCAAGCTTCTTTGGAATCTTACCATTGAAGGAGTAATTAGCAAGCATAGTTGAAATTTCCTCATTGGGGACTTTCCTTTTGTTAGTAACAATATCTTTCATATACTTTGAATAAGGAGGCAATTTAATAGCATCAGTCAAAGGGATTTGCAAAAATAAAGGTTTCATCCAATCACAAAATTTATTATAATGTTCCTCCTCCTTTGATTTTAATTTCTTAGCAGGAAAAGGCATTTGCTTTTGAACCCAAGGTTCTCTTTCATTACCATGCTTCTCAGTAATAAAGTCTTCTTTAGTGTACTTTTTATTTTTAGCAGGCTTTTCAGGTTCTTTTTCAATTTCTTCTTTATCAGGAGTATCATTCTTATCATTATCTTCCTCATGTTCATTACCACTTTCAGTTTCAGCATCAGAAATAGAAATACTATTAGGATCATTAACAGGTTCAGAGGATTCTACAACATTCTTATGTTTCTTTTTCTTTTTCTTAGATGGAGCACTAGTTTTAATTAGTTGAGAATCTTGTTCAACTCTTTTGGGATGCCCTTCAGGATATAGAGGATCCTGGGTAGAAGCACCACCTCTAGTTGTTACCTCACAAGCATGTTTTTCTTTAGAATTATTTCCCAACAAGTCATTTTGCACTTTAGTAAGTTGATCAATTTGAGTTTGAACCATTTGAAAATGTTTAACAAGTATCTTAACATCATTGGAGGTTCTCTCCACAATACCATGCAATTCACTAATAGCTCGGGAATTTTCCATTAAATGATTCTCTACTCGCATATTAAAGTTTTCTTGCTTAACAATATAATTATCAAATTCATCTAAGCATTGAGCAGGAGATTTTGAATACGGAATATCTTCCCTAGTAAAGTGTTGAAGCGAGTGTACCTCAATCATGGATGAAGGGGGAATTGTCTCACATATATCTTCAATAGGAGGTAAATTCTTCACATCTTCAGGTTTAATACCCTTCTCTTTAAGAGACTTCTTGGCTTCCCTCATATCTTCATCATTTAATTTAATCATACCCCTCTTCTTCACTATCGGTGTCGGGGTTGGTTCAGGTGTAGACCAATCATCATGATTCCGGCCTATTTTAGCCAATAATTCTTCAGCGTCTTCTGGAGTTCTTTTCCTGAAAACACAACCAGCACAACTATCCAGGTATGCCCTAGACTCAATAGTTAGTCCACTATAAAATATATCAAGTAAATCATGCTTTTCCAAATCATGGTCAGGCTGAGCTCTAATAAGAGAACAGAATCTCGCCCAAGCCTCAGGCAATTTCTCTCCATCTTCCTGGTCAAAATTATAAATTCTCTGCAAAGCAGCATGTTGAGCACTAGCAGGAAAGTATTTTCGAAAGAAAACATCACGCAAATCAGTTGGACTTTTAATAGAACCAGGAGGCAAATTATTATACCAAGTTTTAGCATCATCCTTTAATGAGAACGGAAAAATTTTAGCGACAAAATAAGTACGCATCTTGACATCATCAGAAAACACGCCACTAAGAGTAGATAACTCAGTCAAGTGTTCAACAGCACTTTCTTTTTCAGTACCACAAAAGGGTGTTTTCTCAACAATAGCTATATGAGATAAATCAAGAGAAAAATCATAATCTTTATCCCTAATGTTTATAGGAGATGTGGCAAATTTAGGATCAGGAGATGGTGTATATCTAACAGCATGTTCTGCAAGCAACTTTTTAATTTTTCTTGCATCAGTAGTAGCCTTGCATTTTTCAATAAAATCATTATCAAGCTCTACATAATCTTCATCAAGATCATCACTAGAATATTCAACAGACTCAGGTGAATTAACAGGTGTAGCAGCATTAGGAGTTTCAGTATTTTCAATTTGTCTAGACTTAGCAATTGTAGCATCTAGAAAAGATCCCAATGAACCACTATCATCAAGCACAGCAGAAACATTATCAATATTATGAGAATTTTCAGATTCAGCAGAAGTACCAGCACGCGAAGCATGTGGCGGTGAAACAAGTTTATCAATCACAGATGGTGAATCAAGAGCAGCGGAGGTACTCAGAGTTGTACCTTTTCTTGTAGTGGATGGTAATATGGCGATCTTAGTATCGCGAGGTTTACCCATGATGGAGAATTTGCAGCGAACAATATCAATCCAAGTGAACTTCCAAATAAAGCTATGCTCCCCGGCAACGGCGCCAGAAAATAGTCTTGATGACCCACAAGTATAGGGGATCGCAACAGTCTTCGAGGGAAGTATTACCCAATTTATTGATTCGACACAAGGGGAGACAAAGAATACTTGTAAGCCTTAACAGCGGAGTTGTCAATTCAGCTGCACCTGGAAACAGACTTGCTCGCAAGAGTTTATCAGTAGTAACAGTTTTATGGCAGTGGAATAGTGAAATAACAGCAGCGGTGAAATAAAGACAGCAGTAGTGATTATAGTAAACAGCAGGATTAAAATACTGTAGGCACAGGGACGGATTTAATGGGCGTTGCATGGATGAGAGAAACTCATGTAACAATCAAAGCATGGGCATTTGCAGATAATAATAAAACGGTATCCAAGTACTAATCAATCAATAGGCATGTGTTCCATATTTAGTCGTGCGTGCTCGCAATGAGAAACTTGCACAACATCTTTTGTCCTACCAGCCGGTGGCAGCCGGGCCTCTAGGGAAACTACTGGATATTAAGGTACTCCTTTTAATAGAGTACCGGAGCAAAGCATTAACACTCCGTGAACACATGTGATCCTCACATCACTACCATCCCCTCCGGTTGTCCCGATTCTTGTCACTTCGGGGCCATTGGTTCCGGACAGCGACATGTGTATACAACTTATAGGTAAGATCATAAACAACGAATATCTTCATGAATCAATAACATGTTCAGATCTGAGATCATGGCACTCGGGCCCTAGTGACAAGCATTAAGCATAACAAGTTGCAACAATATCATAAAAGTGACATCTACGGATACTAGGCACTATGCCCTAACAATCTTATGACTATTACATGACCAATCTCATCCAATCCCTACCATCCCCTTCCCTACAGCGGGGTTACTCACACATGGATGGGGGAAACATTGCTGGTCGATGGAGAGGCGTTGGCGGTGATGGCGGTGAAGATCTCCTCCAATTCCCGTCCCGGAGTGCCAAACGGAGACTTGGCTCCCGCGACGGAGTTTCGCGATGTGGCGGCTCTCGGAGGGTTTCGGCGATGTCGACTTCTCTCTGCGTTTTGGTCGAAACCAATAAGTAGTCCGAAGGGGGGCGTCGGAGGCCGGCCGAGGGGCCACACCATGGGCCGCGCGGGCCCCCCGCCATGTGGTGTGGGGCCCTCGGGCCTCCACCTCCTTTGCCCTTGGCTCCGTCAATATTTTGGTAAAATAGGGCCATCTGAAGAAATTCCGAGGATTTTCCAAAGTTGGATTTCTGCACAAAAACCAGAGCAATTCTGCTGAAAACAGCGTTAGTCCGTGTTAGTTGTATCCAAAATACACAAATTAGAGGCAAAACAATAGCAAAAGTGTTCGGGAAAGTAGATACGTTTTGGACGTATCAGCCCTCATCGCTACTGTTGACGAATTCCTCGTCGCTGCTACTGTGACCTTCAGCGGGGGCCTCCTCCTCGTCATCATCATCATCCTCATCGGACCAGGCCCAGCCACGGATGCGCTTTGGTGGCGGTTCTCGGAGGAGGTGTCATCCTCTGGTTCCTTCTTCGTGTCGGAGGAGATGTCTTCGTCTTCGTCGTCCTCTTCTTCTTCTTCTTCTTCTTTGGTGGAGGAAGTGAATTTGCCCCGGAAGAGAGGGTCGTCGCTGTCGCTCTCCGCTTCTAGCTCCATCAATCAAGAACCGAAGATCATCTTCCCCGTCAGTCGGGGGCATGTCACCATCCGACCAGACGAGGTCCTCGGGTCGCCTTGGGCACGAAGTCGAAGTCAACTCTTGCTCATCCCAATGCTTGGGAGCGCGCCTATTGTATGCTCCATCGGCCGATCGGCTCCAGCTCCTCGAGGAAGAGGATTGGGAAGAGGAAGGAGAAGACATGGCCATGAAGAAAGAGGGTTTTTTGGGACGGCTGGTTTGGAGCGAGGAGGTGAGAAGAAACTGTTCGGTGTGGTTAAATAAAGGGGATGTATTGGAGATCAATGCTCGAACAGAGAGGTATAGGGCCAAAATTGTCACATCATGCGAGAGAAGAGAGGCAAGAGTCATGATGAAGGATCTGCGACGGTTCTGCCACGCGCGACATGACCCCTCGAGGAAAAAACAGAGATGGTTTTGATATTATCATTACCAAAACCAGGGGGGCATGTGTTATCACCCGATTTTGGCCAAATCAGGAGATGGGCCGTAAGTGAAGATGGGCTTGAAGGACGTACACATGAAGCATCTTTGAAGCGGCCTTGCGCGATAGTTTGGGCTAAGTGGCCCATGTATCTGTAACATATTAGATCGCATTGTAATTTAGATTAAAGAGATAGAGTCCGGCCCGTGTACGGTTAGGTGCACGCCTCAATTAGAAAAGTCCCTTGGACTATAAATATGTATCTAGGGTTATCGGAAAAGGAGGACAATCATCGTTCAAACAAACACAAAATACGGCGCATCGCCACCCCTTCTCTTCGAGGGTTTCTCCGGTAAGCACCATGCTGCCTAGATCGCATCTAGCGATCTAGGCAGCGTAAGTTTATTCGTTTATCCTTGTACTGCTCGTGATGAAGCCTTGTTGATGGCGAGCGGACTATTTATCCTTAGGTGTTTAGGGCTCGCATTGGTGCTTTGCGTGCATATCTGCGTGGCAATGCCGTCCCTAGACACCTTGCTGCCCTTACGTCGATCTAGACGTAAGGGCAGCCTGCTTGATCATGCTTAGTAGATCCGATCCGTTATAGTTGCTCCCTGCATCTGCAGGGATTAGTTTAATATCTGCATAGTTAGGCCTTATGTTGGGGTCGGACGATCCGGTGGTGCGTTAGATGTGTTTACCGTCCCTGCGAGGGATGTTCCGGGGATCAACGTTATGTTGGTTTTTAGGCCTCTCGTAGGGGTAGTTTGCATTGTCTCTCGTAGCTGCTAGGCCTGATCGCACGTAGGATGTTCCGATTATGCGGTGAAAACCCTAAACTGTCGTGGATCGCTTCAGCTTTGTCCTGATCAAGCAGGATCCCCCCATTGCTAATCCATCAAGGACCATGGGGCGATCGGCTCTTTGAGCCGATCCACAGGGAAACCTGAGAGCCGATAAGGCTCGTATTTAATGTGCACGTGTCTACCATGCAGGAACAATCGAAGCACTAACACCTTCCTGACCAGGTCTGTTCAGTGGCACGCCCAGGCAACCGCCAGGACGCGCGCCAGAAGATTTGCGGGACGACGCGAGGTGCAGGTTCCACGTTGGCGCCGAATCCCCGGTGTTGCGCCGCACTACACTCCTTCACCAATAACCTTCATGTGGCCTTCATCTCCTACTGGTTCGACAACCTTGGTTTCATACTGAGGGAAACTTGCTGCTATACGCATCACACCTTCCACTTGGGGTTCCCAACGGACGTGTGCTTCATGCGTTATCATGCCGCAACCCATCCAAGCTGAATGGCGCGGTCCAGTTCGTCCACAAGAGCCTCAGCTAAAACGTGGGCATCCGCGTCGAGGAGCCTAGGGTGGCGGCCCCGGCGCCGCGACAGCCGTCTCCTCCACATCAGGATGATGATGATATGGATGACGACGAGGACGACGCCAACTCCCCCTCGGAGGACGAGTGGAGGGCTCTGGGGGACAAGGACAGAGCCAAGGTGGCAGAGCGCATCAAGTCGCTGCCGGCCACCTCGCAGAGCAGGGAGCCTGCGGCGGAGGCAATCGGTGATCCAGTGGCGGCCATAACGGCCAGGGGTGCCAGCGAGCCTCCGGCTTTGCCAGGTCAGGTGGAGATGCAGATCGACAAATATGGGTCCAACATGGGCAAGTCTGCTCCCTGGCCGGTTCCCCTGGTGGTGTTGGAGCAGGCCAGGGCGGCGGAGGGAGCTCGGGGTGAGCAGGGGTCACTCGCTAACCCCCCTGCGGCGGCCAGGACGGATCCACCGGTGTCCCCGCCGGTTGACTCCTCCACACTGCTCACCACCGGGTCGGACTACGACTCCGAGGACTCGTTGGGGTCTCCGGCGATGCACAAGGACACTGGCCTTGAGGCCGAGGCTGAGGAGGAGTGTGGCGAGGTGGACGATATGGACGACTTCGCGCGCCGGCCGGTGCTCATGGAGGCGACGGTGCCGCGGGCTCGGCGCACGAGGACTGTGCCGGCTGGCCCAGGGCGCAAGAGTGCCCGGCTCCAGGGACCGGCGTCGGCGATCCCCATCATGCAGCGCGCCCAAGAGTTCACCGCGGCCAAGAACCTCGACCCGACAGGTATGATCCCACCCCCTCCTTCCGCCTCAGAGTTCGTGGTTTTGAGAAACGTTGCGGATGAGCACCTGGAGACGGTTGTGCACGATGCGGGGCTGGCCTTCTCCGTTGAATCGGGGACGGCTACGGACGTTATCTCATTTATCCGCGCCAAGGAGGAGGCTCAAGCGGCATTAGCTTTTGCTGCCGCCCGCCGGGCCCATAGTGAGGCAGGGAAGCTCCTGCTGAGTCGAACGAGATCACTCAGGTAGAGACCGTCACGTCGATTGGGGAGGCTTCTGCCGACCCGGTACACGTCACGGGTACCGCCCCCCCCCCCCCCACGCCAATGCAAGGGGCAGGAGCAAGACCAGGTTGGCCACCCGTCGTGGACGGAGGTGTCCAGGGGTGACATGAGAGCCGGCTTCTGGAACATTCGTGGCTATCATGCGCCGGGGCGCCAGCATGTTACCCTCCAAAACCCCCCGACGGGCTTTGGTTAAGCAAAACGAAGAGCCGGGAAGCTCCTAGGGCCGCTTAGTGGATCCCTGGCACCTCGCGTCGTCCCGCAAATCTTCTCGCGCGCGTCCTGGCGGTTGCGAGGGTACACCTGACCTAGACCCGATCAAGAAGGTGTTAGTGCTTCGATTGTTCTTGCATGGTAGACACGTGCACATTAAATACGAGCTCATCGGTCCAAAGCTTCGTGATCGGCTCAAAGAGCCGATCGCCCCCATGGTCCTTGATGGATTAGCAATGGCATGGGAATCCTGCTTGATCGGACAAAGCTAAAGCGATCCACGACAATTTAGGGGTTTTCACCGCATAATCGAACGTCCTACGGCGACGGCCTAGCAGCTACGGAAGATGATGAAAACTACCCCTACGAGAGGCCTAAAACCAACATAATTCGTTGATTCCAATACCCTCGCAGTGACGGTAAACGCATCTAACGCACCAACGGGACGGTCTCGACCCCGCATAAGGCCCAACTATGCGTATATTAAACTAATCCCCGCGTACAGAGCAACTATAACGGATTCTAGATCTACTACATGATCAGCAAGATGCCCGCCCACGCCCAGATCGACGCAGGGCGCAAGGTGTCTAGGAATGCATTGCCACGTTGTGACATGCACGTGAAAGCGCCACAAAGCGAGCCCCTAAACACCTAAGGATAAAATAGTACCGCTCGCCATCAACAAGGCTTCAGCACGAGCAAGGCATGAACAACGACGTATACTGCCCAGATCGCTAGATGCGATCTAGGCAACAGCATGGTGCTTACCCGGAGAAACCTCGAAGAGAAGGGGTGGCGATGCGCCCGTATTTTGTGTTTGTTTGAACGATGATTGTCCTCCTTTTCGATAACCCTAGTACATATTTATAGTCCAAGGACTTTCTAATTGAGGCGTGCACCCAACCGTGCACGGCCGGACTCCATCTCTTTAATCTAAATTACAATGCGATCTAATATATTACATATGGGCCACTTAGCCCAAACTATCAGCGCGTAAGGCCGCTTCAAAGATGCTTCATGTACGTCCTTCAAGCCCATCTTCACTTACGTCCCACCTCCTGATTGGCTCAAACGTGGATAACACATGCCCCCCGGTTTTGGTAATGATAATATCAAAACCATCTGCTTTTTCCTCGAGGGGCTATGTCGGGCAGAGCGTAACTGTCAGTAAGATCCTTCATCATGACTCTTGCCTCCTCGCCTTCTCTGCATGATGTGACAATTTTGGCCCTATACCCTCGAAAACTGTTCGAGCATTGATCTCCAATACATCCCCTTTTATTTAACCACACCGAACAGTTCTCTTCCTCACCTCCTCGCTCCAAACCAGCCGTCAGCCAAAAAAACCTCTTCCTTTATAGCCATGTCTTTTCCTTCCTCTTCCCAATCCTCTTCCGCAAGCGAGGGAGAGCCGAAGGTCGATCAGAGATAACCAGGCGCCCCCAGCATTGGGATGAGCAAGAATTTGACTTCGATTTCGCTCGAAGGCCGACCCGAAGACCTCGTCTGGTCGGATGGTGACATGCCCTGACCGATCAGATGATCTGCTCTTGATTGATGGAGAGCCAGAATCTAGAGAGCCGACAAAGCAACGACCTCTCTTCCGGCAAATTCACTTCCCCACCAGGGGAGGAAGAAGAAGAAGAGGACGCATCTAAGACGAAGACATCTCCTCCGACACGAGGAAGGAATCGTAGGATGACACCTCCTCCGAGGAACCGCCGCCAAAGCGCATCCGTGGCTGGGCTCCGGGTCCGATGAGGATGATGATGAGGACGAGGAGGAGGCCCCGCCGAAGGTCACAAGAGTGCCGACGAGGAATTCGTCACCGTGATGGCGAGGGCGGCCACCCCAGCGATGACGAAGACGGCAACAGCCCCTTAGAGAAGGGATTCACTAGTATAAGACTAGCAATAAGTCTATTCCCCTCTTGTTTGAGTAATCAGCTCTCCCTTGTAAGAAATCTGACTTATCAATGAAGAACTTCCCCCATTTTGACTTTGTCGATTTTCCTCAAATTGATTTAGCCGATTCTCCTTCAACTGATTTTGCCGATTTAACCAATGCTTAATAAGCCGATGTTAACGCATCGGTCCTACGTAGTCCATCCTTCCATTCCTCAGCTAATGACTCTGAGACCTGGTAATCTTCAAGAATTCATCATTTGCTGAAGAAAGTTGCGGCGAAGGATCAGCCGATGATATCCCAATCGGCTTCTAAAACAGAAAATCCACTAGACCAGCTGCCCCCCGAGCCTCAGTCAAGGCGAGATTAGTGGCGAGGATGTGCAGATCGAACAAAGAACTTTGAAAGTAATTTGAGGCAATCACTATGCAGTACCAGCCAAACTTGTCCCCATTGATTACCTTCCCTCCACTGAAAGTCGATGTTGTAGATGAATCACCAACAGCTTAACTGATGCTTCTGACAGTACTGCCGAATTCGCACCTTGGACATGCAGCTGGTCGATCCTGGGTACATTCTCGCGGTCCTGTGCGCGTTGCACCTTCTCTGTATATGCCCCCCGAGCTCCTTCAATTCAACAATGCAGCTCTGGTGAGAATATTTGGTGAAGTTGTCACCTTGGCTCAGCCCGTAAGCAGCAACGCCACGGCCGATTGCTCCATCATCGGCCATCCTCATGGTCCTAGAAGAGATATGCTTGTCCTGCTCTTGTGGTTGATCAGGGCTACCACCCTCAGTCTTGCAGACGCATATCAGGGACTCCAAATAAGTCAAGGCAGTACTGGACGCCACAGCTGATGCTCCTGCTAGCACTGCTACGCTGGGCTTCGGAACTTGGAGGTCCTTGCAGAGAAGGCCTGAGCGACCAAACGGTTGGAGATCCTCGCAGAGCCTCGTCCCGTGACAAGAAATTTTGAGTCGATGGCCGTGCATCGGTTTTGCACCATGAGACACAGGCAAGATCGGCCGTGCTCAAAATTGTTTCGATGTTTTCGATTTGTGGCCGATTTGTTTATGGTATCGTCCCCATACTTGAGCTGTTCTGCTGGAAATTTGACATCCGTTCCACTCCGTATCCTCGTATATCATCCATCTATGTTCCCAGCCGATTCCGTCAAGTAATTGATGGTATCTGCTCTTCAAGCATCTGCTGGATCAATGCTGAACACAGACGAAGGTATGTTGAGGATAATTGTGGCCGATTGCGGGAAGCCTCCTTCCTTGTTGCAATGCTTTGACGATGATTTGCAACTTCTTGGATTTCCCACTATAGCTACGTGGCATGTCGAGAGGATCCTTTACTTTTCATTTTTTGAGTGGCCAATCGTGTGGATCGGTCTGCTTACCGTATGCTCAATGTCTGGACGGTTACCCGTCCGGTCACTTCTGACATCATGTTTGTATCACCGATGCCTCTCGCGCATTATCAGCCGACGTCGTGCATCGGCTGGTCATTTGGGCGCCATACTTTCATGCGCGTCTTCGTCTCATCACCGTTGATTTTCGCGGGCGATCGGGTCACGTTTTTCCTTAACGTGTAGTGTACCGTGCCTCTGGCCTCCAAGTTTCTGCCGTTGCACCCGACGCTTCGAGAATGGCCGAGTCCATCGTGCACCACCTTGGTCGGTGATACCTATCTTCTTCTCCATCCGACTAAGTCTTCTTCTGAGATGACTCAGCTCGTTTACTCTATGGGAGAGGCCCCAGACGCTCGAACACCGAAACTTCGTCGTCCTTCTCCTTTTGCCGGTGCATGCCGGCGCTCGATTGTTGGCAATCTAAGCCATTCCCGAGTCCCAGCAATGTTTGAAGAAGGACACCGGTGCTTGTCCACGTTGTCTTGCTCCTAGACCTCCTCCAGCGCGACGTTCGTACCCGTCGTTCGTCATGCTGACGATACCACCTGTTTTCGCATCGACCGACGATATCTTTCATCGTTCGTCGTAGCGCCGACGTCGGTCGTGCTGCTGCTCATACTTGTTGAGGAGATGTACGGATAATGGGCGCTGATACCGTATGCTTCTCACCTCCTCCTCGGTCAGGTACCGTCTATCGTCGTCTTGCGGGAACGGCCTCCTCTTTATCCTTGCCACGAGAGTGGCTGCTCTCCGCTTTGTCCGCGCCATGGCGAATTACGAACCCTGCCATATTGACATCGAAAGAGAACCCTGGTTCTCTTATGGAGTGGCTTAGGTCCACCATGTTGACGTCCGGAAACGGACGCCTGTCTACCTTCATGGCAAACTGTCCGAAAGTTAATCGGCCTGATTCTATCGCCATCTGAATTTGTGCGCGCAAGACTTTGCGTCATGGTATGCGTGAACGTATGGTGCCATTTGCGTATGGCCTCTTGTTCATCTCTTGTGTAGGGATCTTGTGGTCTTCGGGTAGCTTCAACTGTTTCTTCAGAACAGATCGAAGATCTGTTCGGCTTTGGTTACGTCAAAGTCCAACCCTCTTGGAGGCCCGGTGGATTCACCCATTGGCAGGACATTGCATCGGCCCGAGTCCACTCGCTACCGCAACTTCCTGATCGTCCGCGGAATCTTCATCTTCGTCGGCATTGACCATGGATCGCGCGCTTGAACTTGTCTTGCACAGCTCGGATGGCGCCGCTCATATAAGGTTAGTCTATTGACCAGGTGCGTCCAGGTGTTGTACTCAACTTGGAACGTCAGATCCTTGAACGACGCTCACAGCTCGGGCCTCCACCTTCGATCGCCTCTTTCTCGCTTATATGAACCGAAGCACGGTTTGACTTCAAACGCTGAATGTACTCACCACTGTCTCTCCTCGCTTTGCCGAACCGTGCTAGCTCTACCAGCTTCGTAGCTCCGAATGGTATTGGGTGGGAAGGCCTCCAAATGCTTCCATGACCGCACCGAATTTGGCTGCAAAGAGGTGTACCACCCAAAAGCTGGACCGGTGAGGGATTGCAGAAGCACCTCACCAGAATTGATCCGATGTCAAGCCATGCCGTGGGGCGGGTCGCCACGTGCCGATGGAGTCGACCCTTCGACCCAGAATTTGTGGAAGTCCGGGCCTGATTTAGAAGGTAAATGGGATCAGTCGAATCTCATTGGGGTACGTCTCTGAATAGCCGACATCTTTCTGCAAGATGCCGAATTGATCTCTCAGACCCGCCGATCTGATCGGTGGAGGTAGTAGAAATTGAAGCCACTGGATCGGCGGCTGGCGTACTTGGCTAGCCACGCTTGTTTCTCAACCTTCCGCTCCTAGACTCCCCGCTCTTCAGCTTGTTCTTCCCGCCAATTGCTCGCCTCCGCAATCCCTCCGTGGAGCCCGATCGCTTGCTCCATTTGTTGCAGTCCGGCATACGCACACACGTATCCGTGTTTTCTGACGGGTCGTAAGAACTGAGTCGCTCGACACCCCCATCCTTGTAGACGACGTATTTATGAGCCTTGTTGCCGTGGAGCCGCCATTGTGTACGGCAGAGGCGGCCTGGTGTGGAGTTTCATCTCTCCCCGGGTGAGTCCCTAGAACAGGTCCAAGGGGAGTACCGACGCTCCATGATTTCTTGCCACCCGAGCGCACGCGCTCCAAAGTGTTCACCAGGCTCTCGGAGTGCCGAATGCTGAATGGGCCACCATGTAGTTGATCTCCCGTCGCAGGGACGTTCTGTGAAGGGAGGGACAGATCCACCCTTCAAGGACGCCTTGTGGCGTGAACCTTTGAATCTGTGCGCACGGGTCTTCTCAAAGGAGCCGATGAGTTCGCTCGAGGATGACCTTCGTGTCATCGTACTTTTTTGTGATCCGGAGGGAGTTCCTCGTACGTGATCTGCTCCTCTGCCATCTCGATGTCGGTGTTGACGTGGATGTTACAGAAGAGGTCCCATCGTGCCAGAATGTGTTACCCTCCAAAACCCCCCGACGGGCTTTGGTTAAGCAACACGAAGAGCCGGGAAGCTCCTAGGGCCGCTTAGTGGATCCCCTGCACCTCGCGTCGTCCCGCAAATCTTCTCGCGCGTCCGCGGTCTCGGCGTGCCACCCGACTCAGACCTGTCGGGAAGGTGTTAGTGCTTCGATTGTTCCTGCATGGTAGACACGTGCACATTAAATACGAGCCTTATCGGCTCTCAGGTTTTCCTGTGAATCGGCTCAAAGAGCCGATCGCCCCATGGTCCTGATGGATTAGCAATGGCATGGGAATCCTGCTTGATCAGGACAAAGCGATCCACGACAGCTTAGGGTTTTCACCGCATAATCGGAACGTCCTACGTGCGATCGGGCCTAGCAGCTACGAGAGACGATGCAAACTACCCCTACGAGAGGCCTAAAAACCAACATAACGTTGATCCCTAACATCCCTCGCAGGGACGGTAAACAGCATCTAACGCACCACCGGATCGTCCACCCCAGCATAAGGCCTAACTATGCAGAGAAAACTAATCCCTGCAGATGTGGAGCAACTATAACGGATCGGATCTACTAAGCATGATCAAGCAAGATGCGCCTCACGTCTAGATCGACGTAAGGGCAGCAAGGTGTCTAGGGACGGCATTGCTAACAGATATGCACGTCAGCGCCAATGCAGCCCCTAAACACCTAAGGATAAATAGTACCGCCCGCCATCAACAAGGCTTCAGCACGAGCAGTACAAGGATAACGAATAAACTTACGCTGCCTAGATCGCCAGATGCGATCTAGGCAGCATGGTGCTTACCCGGGAGAACTCGAAGAGAAGGGGTGGCTATGCGCCGTATTTTGTGTTTGTTTGAACGATGATTGTCCTCCTTTTCGATAACCCTAGATACATATTTATAGTCCAAGGGACTTTCTAATTGAGGCGTGCACCTAACCGCACGGGCCAGACTCTATCTCTTTAATCTAAACACAATACGATCTAATATATTACAGATACATGGGCCACTTAGCCCAAACTATCAGCGCAAGGCCGCTTCAAAGATGCTTCATGTGTACGTCCTTCAAGCCCATCTTCACTTACGGCCCGTCTCCTAATTTGGCCAAAATCAGGTGATAACACAGCCACAGATCCGGGAACTCTTAGCCCGAGAGCACCTAGACATTGTGGATCTGCAGGAGACGATCAAACGCGAATTCTCACAGGCGGACCTGAGAGCGATTGATCCACAAGGGAAATTTGCTTGGCACTCCCTCCCGGCGTTGGGACACTCGGGAGGGATCCTCGTTGGGGTCAATGAGGACACGTTTGAGGCAATCGCCTGGACTGAGGGGCGATTCTTCCTCAGGGTAGATATCCTCTAGTTAGCCACTAATACAACGTGGGCGGTTTTCATGGTATATGGACCGGCAGACCACCGCCTCTCCGACGAATTCTTGGGGGAATTGTCGGCAGCCGTCAACGCCTGCCCCTTTCCGCTGGCGGTTGGCGGCGACTTTAACCTGATCAGGGGATCAGAAGACAAAACCAATGACAACATCCATTGGCCGCGGGTGCACAAGTTCAACGATTATATCGCTGACCTTGCACTTCGCGAGATCCGCAGGGGTGGAGCCAGATACACCTGGACTAACAAACAGCTTAACCCGGTGAGGAGTGTCCTCGTCCGGGTGCTAGTCTCCATGGAATGGGAGATGCTCTTCCCCCTGTGCACCCTCACAGGCCTGACGATCATTGGATCGGACCATGCCCCTCTGATCCTGGACTCTGGGGAGGACGCCAGACGCCGTTCTCCATGCTTCTACTTTGAGAAGGGATGGCTGGAACGCGCTGATTTTGGGGACCTGGTCACGTCCAAGTGGCATAGCTTGGAGGGACTCGGGGGCCCCTTCTTCGACCCCATTGATGCTTGGCAACACGTATCCGGGGGTCTAAGGCAATTCCTCAAGGGTTGGGGAGCCAACATAGGGAAAGCTGACCGGGACCTGAAGGAGAACATCCTGGGGAGGATTCAGGCCCTTGATACGCGTGCTGACACCACGGGGCTTGACGATGAGGGTTGGGCGTTGAGGTATCACCTGGAAGGCCAACTCACCCACTTGCTTAAGATGGAGCAGGAATACTGGAGACAACGGGGACGCCAGTCCTGGCTCCTCCATGGGGATGCAAATACGGCATACTTCCACGCGATTGCCAATGGGCGCAGACGCAAATGCACCATCGCCCGACTGGTGACTGATCAAGGGATCATCACTGATAGCAGGGACCTGCCGGAGCACATCTATGGCTTCTACCGCAACCTTATGGGGGCGGAAGGGGAGAACAGGTTGTTCTCCCTAACATAGGACACTTGGGCTGCGGACAAACGGGTCTCGGACGCTGAGAATGAGGACCTAATGCTATCCTTCTCAGGGGAGGAGGTGGACGGGGTGCTCAAGAGCATGAAGGTTGACACGGCCCCAGGCCCGGACGGGTTCCCTGTCATTTTCTTCAAGAGATTTTGGGCATTGGTCAAGCCCTTTATCTTGGCCATCCTTAACGGCTTTGCTCTGGGGCGTGTGGATATTGCGAGAATTAACTTTGGGGTGCTTACGCTTATCCCCAAGGTTTAGGGGGCGGAGGATATCCGCCAATTTCGCCCGATTGCGCTGATCAACGTTATCTTTAAATTTGTAGCTAAAGCGTACGCGATAAGGCTCTCCCCCATAGCTAACAGATCCATTGGTAGAACCCAGACGGCCTTCATAAAAGGCAGACACATCCATGAGGGAATTATTTCCCTTCAGGAGATCAACCATGAGACGAAATCCAAGAGACTTAGGGGAGTCTTCTTGAAACTTGACTTTGTGAAAGCCTATGACTGAGTCAATTGGTCCTTTCTCCGGGAGGTGCTCCTCCGGAAGGGGTTTGACCCAGGATGGGTCCACCGGGTGCTTGGGGGGGCAAACGGCGATCACCATCAACGGTGAGGTAGGCAACTACTTCAGGAATGGGCGGGGCGTGCATCAAGGGGACCCGCTATCCCCACTCCTCTTCGACTTCGTGGACGAGGCTCTCGCCGCGATTTTGGACAAAGCACTTGCTGCGGGACACATCGAGGGTGTTATCCCGCACATTATTCCGGGAGGGGTATCCCATTTTCAATATGCGGATGACACGATCATCATGATCCAGCCGGAGGACCTGGCCATTTCCAACTTGAAGTTCCTCCTTCTCTGTTTTGAGAACATGTCGGGGCTCCGCATTAATTTCCACAAGAGTGAGGTCATGGTCATGGGGACCTCGGACCTGGAGAAGCAGAGGATCGCCAAAATGCTTAACTGCAAACAAGGGTCCTTTCCCTTCACATATCTTGGCCTTCCCATATCCGACCATGCCATTACGGCCGCGGACTGGGGTCCGCTGATAGCAAAGGTTGCTAAACGGGCAGACCCGTGGACGGGCAAATTCATGTCCTCGGCGGCACGGCTCATCCTAGTGAACGCCTGCCTGTCTAGCCTGCCGCTGCACACCATGGGTGTGTGCATGCTGGGTGACGGCATCCACGACGTCCTTCGCAAACATCGCGCGGAATTCTTTTGGGAAGCTAATGGCCCAAAGAAGAAGTACCACTGGGTCAGGTGGGACGCGTTGTGTATGCCCAAGTCCATGGGGGGCTAGGCATTATGAACACCAAACTCATGAACGTTTGCCTCATGGCAAAATGGGTTTGGAAAATCATGAGTGGCGCCCATGGCCTGTGGGCGGATATCATTCGCAGCAAATACCTGAACGGTAGAGACATCTGGGTAGACTCGCACCCAAGAGGATCACAATTCTGGAACACGCTTCAGAAGATCAAGCGAGTGCTCTGTTTGGGGACAAAGCATCAGGTGGTTAGTGGGACGTCGACCCGGTTCTGGCACGATTGTTGGTTAGGACCGAGACCCTTTCGGGACAGATTACCAGCCCTTTTCGCCATCACGGCAGACCCAGAAGCCTCGGTGGCACAAGCCGCGGCCAACGGGTTTTGGGACATTCCCCTGCGCAGGGAGCTTGGCAGGCTTGAGCACAGGGAGCTCACTGACATCCAGAGGGATCTCCAGACGGTGGGTCTGAGGGCCGGGCAGGATACAATCCGGTGGTCTCTCGAACCCTCTGGAGAGTTCTCAGTACGCTCCCTATACCTCAAGTTATGTCAAGGCACGCCACGGAAACACTATGGGGTGCTTTGGAGGATCGATGTTCCTCTCAAGATCAGGATCTTCCTTTGGCAGCTGATGCGTAAACGCCTACCCTCCAACGACAATATTCGTAGGCGGAGGGGGCCATCTTCGGGGAGATGGGCCCTTTGTGGAGAGATGGAGGACACGAACCACATCTTCTTCACCTGCGTCTTAGCCAGATTCTTGTGGAGTGCAGTTAGGGAAATACTGCAATGTACTTGGAACCCCACGTGTTTGGCGGACGTCTATAGGCTGCTCCAACAGTGCAGAGGCCAAACTAAACGGGTCTACTGGATTAGTTGTGCGGCGTTGTGCTGGACCCTATGGAACATAAGAAACAAATTTTCCATCGAGGGGCGCTTCCCTAGTCAACCTGCTGACTGCATATACAAAATGTCTCTTTATCTACAGGTGGCTAGGAGACAGGACCGTGAGGCGGTGGAGCTGACCATTGGCAGACTACGCGAGCTCCACGCCTCCTCCAGGATGCAGACATAGCATTCTTCGCTGCCATTATCTTATCTTGTATTTGGACTATGTGTGTTTGCTTTTCATGTGTTGGGGCACATGGACGTGTTAGACCGTGATCGTTGTTATCTTTCGGTTTACCGGTGTGAGTTGTATCTTGAACCTTCAGTTGTATGGTGTGGCTTCATTAATTTAAAGCCGGGCTCTGCTCGAGCCTTCAGTCTAAAAAAACATATTTAAAAAATTAGACTGGTTTTCCAATAAAACCTCTCTTCTTTCAGTCCAACTCTTCTTTTTTGTGGGAACTCTGCGGTCCTAGACGACCTACCTGCATACTGAACACTTAGTGAAAGATAGATATGTCGTCACAACTAAAACATTTTAACAATGCAAATTCAAGAACTAGACATTTAGTTTCCGAGTCAGCAGTTCCTCAACCAGCTTCCATATGTAAAGCTCCCAAAACAACAGCCATCAGCCATCAACAGTGACACGCCTACAATCCAAATGACCATGAAGTCATTCGTCCTCCCATCTTCAGTGGCTCACATTCTCCTCCACCTTATATATACACGCCTCTCTCCCCAATGACATTTAGCAGCCTGGAACCTTAATTCGCCTCTAACAGTGAGCTACACTACCAGGCTATCGACAGTCACCACCTGTGGGCGCGCACCCAGTCCATAAATGGCGATGAAGCGCAAGCTGTCTCCCGCAGGGACTGACTTCGTCTCCCACGATCTCTACCACCACGGCGACACCACGAGCGTCACGGCAGTGGCACGGCCGGAATCATGGGCAGAGACGGTCGGCGCCGTGGCGGCAGTGCAGCGTGGTCGGAAGCGCTTCGTGGGCGTGCGGCAGCGGCCGTCTGGGCGGTGGGTGGCGGAGATCAAGGACACCATCCAGAAGATCCGGGTGTGGCTCGGCACCTTCGACACCGCCGAGGAGGCGGCACGCGCCTACGACGAGGCCGCCTGCCTCCTCCGCGGCGCCAACACCCGCACCAACTTCTGGCCCCGCACCGCCGCCGTGGAGGCTACATCCACCGCCGATGCCGGGGCGATCCACCACCACCACCACGCGCCACCGGAGCCATCGGCTCTTCCCTCCAAGGTCACCAACCTCCTCCTCCTACGCCTCAAACGAGCGCGCACCATCTGCCCCGACGACTACCTCGGTGCAATTGCCGGTGCACAGAGCGCACTGGTGCAAGAGCAAGAAGGGTTCGGCGTCGGTGGCCAGGAGGAGTGCGGCTTCCAAGTCGACGACTTCTTCAGCCACGACTCTACCGGCGACGAGCATGACCACGGCGTCGTGAAACACGAGGAGGACTCGAACTGCTCACAGGACGCCGACGATGACGACGAAGAGGAGGCGCCCCTGGATTTCGGATTCATGGACGCGCCCCCATTATCGCCAGGGGACGTGAGCGACGGGGGGCTCTTCTCACCGTTCGAGATGATGGCGTCGGAGATCGGCGGCACAGAGACAGAGACGACGGAGTACGACGGCGCCAGCGAGCACTCGACGGCGATCCACGAGGCGATGAAGAGGATGAAGTACGAGCGGAAGATCTCCGCCTCGCTCTACGCGCTCAGCGGCGTGTCGGAGTGCCTCCGCATGCGCCTAAGCAACGCCGACGATCGTGCCGGCCACGGACACGGGCTGGCGCTGTCCGGCCTGAGGGATGCGTGCATGAAGAAGAAGCAACAAAACCAAGAAGAATCTAAGGGCGGGCACGAGGAGAGCTCAGGCAGCAACAGCTTCTCGTCGTCTGAGTTGGCGAGCTCTTCGCCGGAGGCCGGGATCTCGTCGCCGAACGCGGTCGACAGCGACGTGCTGCTGTGGAGCTCCCTTGACCTGGCTCCCATCTGCCACATGTCGTAATTTCTTCTCCCCTCGGGTATACACTTCGTCGGGGTCGGGGAAAAATTTATGGATTAATTCGCGGTATTCTTTTCGATACGAACACAATTTGTTTTGGATTTAACTCATCATCGTTCTTGGTACTTTTACCAATCGAGAAAAGACCTCGCTCGTCAGAAATTTCTGCTGTGCTAAGAGCAGGTCTAACAGACCCCGTAAAAGGGGCAAACCCGTATAATAACCGCCGATTTGAGGGTTTCGCGTCTACCCGGCCGTCTAGCACGCCCCGTAAAAACGGCCCCCGCATCGATTTTTGCTGTTTTGACTACGGGGCGGGTCGTCGCCCCTACTTGTGCGGGTGGGAGCGGGATAGTGGGCGAAACCACTATCCCAATTCTCGAGCGCGCGCGGACATTTCAGTTGTCCCCATCCATCTTCCCCCGCGCGCCGCAGCAGCCACCCGCGCGCGCCGCCGAACTGTCAGATCCGCGCCCCTCCGCCGTCCGCCGAGCTGCGCCGACGCCCGCAGCACCTCCGCCGCACCTCGCCGAAGTTCCGCGTCCCTCCGCGCGCGCCGCCGCCGTCCAGCCGTGGTCTTCTCCGCCGTTTGTCGCCGGTGAGTATTCCGCCGCGTTCTTCCTCGTTGCCGCCGGTAAATGGGTCGGATTTCGGGCTGATCTATGGTTCCCCGTGGTAGATGGCTTCGGAGGATGTGCACATGGCGGATTTGGAGGCGACGTCGACCGATTGGTCATCGTCGGATTCCGATGATTCCGACATCGACGATTTGCTCAACGACGACGAGACGGAGGTGATGGTGCTCCTGTTCGGCTTGAAGCAAACGGAGGACCGCTTGAAGCTGCTGGATCAGCGGAAAGGATCCGTGATGGGGCGTATGTGCATTCCGCGGAACCGCGCGCTCGGCCACGAACAGCTGATGCAAGATTATTTCGCCGAGGTACCGACCTATCCTCCCCGCCTCTTCCGTAGACGGTACCGAATGCGTAGGTCTTTGTTCGAGAGAATCGTGAAAGATTGCGAGGCAAATTGCGATTATTTCAAACAAAGAAGAAATGCTGCCCAAGTCATGGGATTTAGCCCATATCAAAAAATTTCTGCCATGAGGGTTATTGCATACGGTATACCAGCAGATTATACCGACGAGTACCTTCGCATTGGTGTGCAAACAACCACGGATTGCGTGCGTATGTTTGCCAACATGGTGATCAAGTTGTATGGAGAGCAGTATCTCCGAGCTCCAAATGAGGATGATACAAAAAGGCTCATGGAGATCAATGAAAAGAGGGGTGGCCGGGGATGCTTGGTAGTTTGGATTGCATGCATTGGACATGGAAAAATTGTCCAAAAGCATGGCATGGAATGTATTGTGGCAAAAGCCGTGATGCTACCATTGTTCTTGAAGCTATGGCCTCTCAAGACTTATGGATTTGGCATGCTTTTTTTGGATTGCCGGGGACACTCAACGACATCAACATCTTGAATAGATCCCCTTTGTTTGCAAGACTAGTTAGGGGTGAATCTCCACCTTGTAACTACAAAGTTATGAACAATGAGTACACCATGGGGTACTATCTCACAGATGGTATTTACCCTAACTATGCAACCCTTGTCAAGTCCATAAAAGAGAAAAAGGACAGGGCTTTGACAAGAAAGGAAGCTTGCTTCACCAAAAATCAAGAGGCATGCCGCAAGGATATTGAGAGAGCTTTTGGTGTCTTGCAAGCAAGGTTTGCAATTGTCCGGGGTCCTGCTAGGTTTTGGGACAAGGAAACTCTTGTTGATGTCATGACATGTTGTGTGATTCTTCACAACATGATCATTGAAGATGAAAGCGGTTTGAACTTGCCGTGTTTCTATGACAATGTTGGCACCCGAGTGCAGCCCGAGAGGAACCCTGATCGGATTGAAGCTTTTCTTGCAGCTCATCGAGGCATTGAAAATGCCGAGACTCATCACCAGCTCACCCAAGATTTGATTGATCACCATTGGCAGTTGCATGGCCAATGATTTATTACATTCTTGTATGTGTGAAACATTCATTTCCTATTGTTGTATGTGTGAAACATTTGTTATTATTTGTTTAATTCTTGTTGACATTTCCGAAAAACATTATTGTAATAATTATGACGATTATTGTGTGATGCAAAACATTTATTTTATGTGAATGGTGTGTTGGTTCTAATATGCAATTTGTCAAAAAACCCTGTTTTGAGGGGTTGACAACTCGAGAGAGCCCGCACCCCGTAAAACAGAATTCTGTTTTACGGGGTGCGGATACGGGCTCTGCTAGCTCGTCCGAGTTTTTGGCCGGCGAAAACTGGATACAGGACCCTCTACTCGTGTTATACGGGGTACTTTTACGAATCGAGAAAGCCCTTGTTCGTCAGAAATTTCTGTTGTGCTAAGAATTGCAGTGTGGCCGATGGCTAGCATGCTTTTTCAGTTCCCCCTGGTCTGAGAGGACTGCTTATTCATGCAGCTACTTGAAACGCACATATCAACTTTTCTCTTGATAATAGTAGATGGTAATGTATATTTAGTTTTTATCCTGCTGTACCACCGACCAAGCAGTAAACTGAGCCCTGGCAAGATCACGGTCGTGTTGTCGCAAAGATTATGTCGTAGCTTGGGAATTTCGCTCAAATTTCCGTTTGACAGATTTTAATTAACCACTCCATCAGTTAATCTCCGATATAATAATCACACTAACAGTTAACAGCAAATACAAACACCCACGAGAAATACAGTGAAAATGGAACCTGAAACAGTCCTTGATTCCGAGAAACTACTATCTCCCAGATCTTCCTTTCTCTATTCTTGTACTCCTAAATGGAAGAAAAGAATCTAAGGAGTAGACGTGCAAGAGAAGAAACCCCGGGCCCTCCGATCCGGCCGGCGTCGCCGCCGTGCGTTGAGGCTGTCCGATGGATCCCTACCAGTAAAGCGTGCCGTATCCGGCGGTGGGCCTGACCCTTCCCCGGGTCATGAGGACGGTCATCCCTTCCGGGAGGCTGACCATGTAGGTGCGGTCGTTCCGGATCGTCACCGTGCCGCCGCCCACCCACTTCCCGTTGCGGAGCACCTCCACGGCCGTCCCTGGCGACAGCAGCGGCGGGAGCACCTTCGTCTTCCTGTTCATCTTCCTCCTCGTCTTGGTGCCACCGCCGCCGCTCACCGCCGATGATCCCTTCGTCTTCCGCGGCCCCGCCGCCGCCATCGCGCGCGGTTCGATCGTTTCTGCGTGCGTGCGGGCGATCGAGGATCAAGAAACCAAGCGCGGCCGATCGTCCAGCGATTGTAGATCACCTATGTAATGTAACCCGGAGGCGATGAGGTGATGCTATATATATAGGCAGGAGCTGGAGAAGCGTCTGAATCGTAACCGGAGCCGGAATCGGACTAGGATTGTGCACCACCTTAGAAGCAACGTCCGCCGACCCACTTCCACCGTAATACAGGATTTCGGAGAGGATGATTAGTCAGACTGCATGCGAAATTCAGTGCATTTCTGAAGAGAAGCATTTGGTTTGGGCCGAAATTTTTTGCACCCATGCATGCGTTACAGCAGCTGGCCCATATATAATGTCATGGATTCTCCAAAGTAAATAAGACTTGGGTGGTGCATCAGGAGCAAGATATTGTTCTTCTTTCTCTTGTGTATTGCACAGTAATTTATGGTGTTCTCAGGTGATGTGAGTTGTACATTATACTGTGTTATCAACCAAAGTTCAGGGACGCACTTTGATTTATAGATGTTCCACATCAGCAACTGATTTACAAGTGTTTATTGCAGAAAGTTCAGATTCTCGACTGAACTTGCTGTTTCTGAAATAGCTACAAACTTAAATGTAACAAGAGAAAAGTACACGATGAGTAGATAAACAGTAGGAACGCCAAACAAGCATGTGCTAGTTTCATTTCATAAGAGAAAGCGTCTATCACAGTTAAGTTTTATCTAAAGCCGAGAGCCCCGAAAAAGACCTAGCTCTCGGTCGCTCCCGCGGGCGACGCGAGGGCTCCTGCCGGCGCCTGCCTCGTCCTCCTCCTCCTCCTCTCCTCCTCGCCGCTGCCACAGGGCGTCGCCGGGCAAAGCCCGCGCGGCGCCGGTGGCGGCGGGGCCCTCTACCCCCTCGCGCGTGGCCGTGGCGCGGCCGTGGCGGCGCCGAGGGCGTCGCGCCGGCGACGGGCGCGGGGGCGCGGAGCTCCGACTCGGCATGGTGACGGCGCATCCATGGCGCGCCAGGCGGCGGCGGCTCCCTGGAGCGGCTCCGGCGCGGCGGCGCGAGCTCGAGCCCGGCTGGCTGGTGAAGGTGTTGGCGGCGCGAGTGGTTCTCATCCGGCGAGTTGGTCGGCCGGAGCTGGGGCGCCCGTCCGCTCGGGAGGGGAGGGGAAGCCCCGGCGCCAGATCTGGCCCTCTTCGGCCGGGGCGGGGCCTGGGTTTCGAGCCCTTTCGGATCTGGCGCCGGCACGGGGGCTGCTGGGGCCCCCCCTCCGGGCGAGGCCAGGTGCGATTTGGCCGGCTCTCTGAGTCGGTGGGCTGTTCAGTGGTCAGGTGCGGTGTGCTGCCTTGGTAGCAAGCTTGGCCGGCGGCGGTGGCCTGCCGGTGTTGGTGAGGGTGCTGGGAGGCGTGCTGGCTTCCCCACGGACCGGCAGGGGCCTGGTGCCATGCGAATCCATCGTCTTCCGTCCCGCGATCTGGTGTTGCCGGCAGCCACGGGGGCTGTTGGCCTACCGATCCTCGGGAGGTGCTCTCTCCAGTCAGGTTCGATGCTTCCAGGCAGGGGGTCCGGGGTACTCGCTGCGAAGGTCTACTCGTTCTCATCCTTTTCTCCGTTGTGCTCTGAGCTGGGACGCCGGGGCGGCGGCCCTGGAAGGTGGGAGTCATGTTGGTTGGCGGGCGAGCCAATGACTCTGGTGCTGGCTGGTGACCACGGCCGTGAGGGCGGCGTGGTGGTCGGCGAGTCGAGTGTTGTGGGGTGTAGATGGTGGTGTTGTTGCCAAAGGGAAACCTTTGCCCCTCGGGCCACGGCGGCGGCGTCCGCGGACGGCATTCTCTTGTTGAAGGCGCCGTGAGGCTAATCTCCATTCCTCTACTTCGTCCGGGTGAAAACCCAAGATCCTCGGATCGGGCGGTGGCGGCACTCCGGTGTCGTGCTCTTCTTGAAGACACCGTCTTGGAACCACAGCGTGAGGCTCACCGATGGTTGTGACGGAGGTGATTCTTCGGCAATCTTCGGCAAGGCTTGCTCCGTGCCCTCCCCTTGTCGAGCTTCCTTGGCGCTGATGTTCGGTTTGTGAGCAACGAGGGTTGGCCCCCGGTGGTGGTCGGCTTCCGGTGGCGCTTCTGCGACGGAGGAGTTCTGTTGAGGCGCGCGTGAAAATGGCTCGCTCTTGAGTGAGCTCCGGCCCGACACTGTAGACTCCAGCTCTTCTCCGAGTCTCGTAGGCGCTTTGGCTGAGCTTGTTGGTCGCGCTTCCGGTTGTAGCTTCTTCGGTAGTTCGTGTGGGTGTGTGGTGTCGTTCTGTAAGCTGGGTTCAGCACTTTGTATCGTTCTCGCCGTTGGTGACTTTGTTAATTCAAAGTTGGGCACTTGTGCCTTTTATATTAAAAAAAGTTTTATCTAAAGCCGCATAAACGGATGGTTCAAAACCCTACCCAAGAGGACTGGCTAAGCTAATAGAACGAATCCAACTAAGACAATATTTAGAAAAATGAAGGAATACATAGTCCATGGAAACCTTTTATGAATGACAATGCATATGTGATACCCCTTTATTTTAAAGATGCAAGTCGTAACAATCACTAGTAGAAAAAGCCTACCAGTCGCGTGCCAAATTTAGCTATAAGTCGCGGCCCCCGCCAGTGGTACATCGCCAGTGGCAATGGACTAATAGTCGCGTGCTTACCCGGCATGCGACTAGTATGTTAGGTACTAGTCGCATGCGCACCCGGCACGCTGCCAATAAGTGATTAGTCGCATGCTCTCGTCCGGTCCGCTGCTAGTAAATTTTTTTGCAGTTTAAAATAAAGCTGGGACTAGCGCCCAGTTGTCCACGTGATTTTTCACAAACACCCTAAAAACTAACAGAAAGCAATCGAGTCCATGGCATTGACGAGATCTAGGAGAGGAGCAGGTCGTCGGCAGTGGCCCATCATCGGAGAGGAGGAGGTTGCCATTGTTAGCGAGGAGGTGGTTGCCGTCGTCGAGAAGGAGATAATCGTCGTCGTCGGGTGAGGAGGTGGTCGCTGTCGTCGGGGGAGGAGGTGGTTGCCATTGCCGAGGAGTTCCGGTGGTCCCCGTCGTCATGGAGGAGGTGGTCGCAATTGCCGGAGGAGGTCCGGTGGTCTCCATCGTCAGGAGGAGATGGCCAACCATTGCTAGAGAAGAGGAGATGGTGGAGAAGTGAAAGAGGAGGAGGGAAAGAAGGTGGAGAGGGAGAATAGGAGGAGGGGAGTAGTGTAGTAGTGGAAGAGAATGAGGGTGGAGAAGTTGAAGTGATTTTTTTTTGGAATTTTCCAGATTTGAATTTTTTTTTGCGTTGAAATCTAAAATCTAAACAAACAGCTCTATTTTCCTTTTTGACTTTGGGAATCTTAAAATTCTTTAAACATCCGAAGGGTGTTGAAATCGGATGTAAAATTTTGCGTAGATACATTTTCATAAATATTTTTTTTCATCGGAGGTCGTATGCAACCAGAAAAGCCGTTTTACCGAGACATGAACTCATTTTGCACAATATATCAAAATTCATGTTTGTTAGTTTTCCTTAAAACTAGATGACATAACACATGGCCATCTCAAATGATTTTATTTATTTGAATTTTCTAACATTTTCTATGATTTTTTTTCCAAACTGAAAAATGTGATATCGATGCACCGGGGTGGGGGGGGGGGTGTGCAAATCCTAGGATTGGTACTAGGGTGTCCAAAATAGGGCACACTACTACTAAGTTCATAGTAGCAGCGTGCCCAAAAATGTGACACGCGGCTAGTATTTTTCCTTATTCGTGTCCATAAGCCCAATATGTTGAAATCTGGCGGGCAAAGTCACACGCAACTGGTATGGACATAGGAGTCGCATGCCCCGTGGGTGAGCGCTGCAGGTACTTTCTAGACCCGAGTACAGTCAGGCCCCACATACTAGTCATGTGTGCTACCCTTCGCAACGTTACGATTACGCGCGTACCAGTCGCGTGCGCGTTTTTGGCACGCGACTACTAATACCGGTCGCGTGCGTTTAGAAGGGTGCGCTGCCAATGAGAGCCCCCTATAGCGTTTTCCCTACTACTGAATTATTCTTCTGAAATTATGGTTGATCTGAAACTGGGAAATCTTGTGATACATAAAATTGGTCTCTTGCAGAACATATGATTTCCATGTATTTGCACCGCAGAACCTTCATCACCCAATAGTATGGGAAATTCATGCATATTGAAGGGGTTGAATTCAAGATAGACCACTAAATGACCTAGCCAGTATAAGCAATTTAAGCAAGATTAACACAGATACCAATAATACAGCATGTGGGCACAAAAACCAGTAAACATTCAACTGAGAGAACATGCATTTCATGCATGCAAAAAGTTAATGTGGCAGTGCAATTAAAGATGTGAGAGAGAATAGTAGTATCATAGGTGGATACCGTATCATAGCACATAGTACTAGAAAAATTAATATCAAATAAATCATGTACTCCCTCTAGACATATTTTAGTTCTAGATACATCCATACTAGTGGCAAGTAATTTGAATCGGAGGGAATACATACATTTGCATTGAGATTCTACAAATCAATTAATATAAGGAGATTATAGTACTAGTAGATGATACCATGCATTGTGGAGATAGTAACATATAACTCATATAATAGTATCATAAACATGATACTTCTATATGATAATATGCGTTGTGACTAGTCTTATAGTTAAGTGGTCCCAACTTTATCCTAGGGATTTGCACTGGGTGAGCTGGATGCACATACGGGAAAATGTCCTCGCTAAAGCACCGGCAAGGGAATTGGTATTGTATTGTACCGTGTTCGATGGAATATGAAGCAACGGTATCCGCCGCACCCATGTAGATGATATCTTCTGTCGGATGGAAGCCAAGCAACAGGAGAGTGAGTTTGAATTGTTGCATGCCTCCATGGTTGATACAACAAATTTGTTAGCTCACTAAAGAAAATCTAACTGTTGCTAAAGGTAATATGGTTTCAATTTTGTATCATGTTCACACTAAACTTTCTACTGCCTATGACAATGCGTTGCAGAAAGAAGATGCTTGTGCTTTGTGGCACACGAGACTTGCACTACAACAAAAAAAAAGTTTGTACATGCACTTTTCTAGAGGCACTTTATGATTTTCCTCTATTAAATTGTCCAATAACCATGTAGAGACATTTCTTTGAGACGCCATCTAATGTATCTTAACGTTAGAGACACTAGTTGACATATTTTTATCATAAGTATCAAATGTGTGCTTAAAGGCATTCTATGAGACAGTCAATAAATTGCCGCAAGAAATCATATAGATGCATTTTTAAGGCATAGAAAGTATGCTCCCTTTATTTTTAAATACATGTTGACATACATTTTAAATTTTTAAAATTGAAACAAATTCGCACGTACATCTTCACGTGCTACACGCTCACAAAGTTGTTTCATAAAAATCCGACTTGTCGACGTGTAAAAAGACAAAATTCAATGCTGAAAATAAGGCTTTTCAGGAGATAAATTTTCTCTTTTTTACACAGACCACAAAACATATTGGTTCTTCGTGAAACTTGACGAACGTACGTATATTATGGAGATGTACATGTAGAATTTTTTGTCAAATTTTTTTACATTTCAAAATATAATTTTTTGATAGAGGGAGCATATGCACCCGGGAGCCAAATTGAATTTCCGTTTTTAAGTTACTTTCTAAATTGACCTTACATTATAGCTACAGACATGGTTTGAGACACTATTTACATATTGTAGAGGCATGATGGTGCTCCGGTGATGGCGCTAGATAATCTTGCTGAGTGTTGTTGTGGAAGCTGTTGGAAAACCCCAAGAGGAAGGTGTGAGGAGCACAACAGGAAGTTTTCCTCAGTACGAAACAAAGGTTTAATCGACCAGTAGGAGAAAGACGTGACTTCTGAAGGTGTTACTAGCTGACTAGTGGCAGGATGCACTACCAGCGGCAGCAACAACGTGTAACCTGCACACAACACAACCAAAGTACTTTGCCCCACATTGCAGTGAGGTTGTCAATCTCACCGGTTTGCTGAACACAAAGGATTATTAGACGTATCGAGTAGAAAGAGATGTTTGCAGAAAGTAACAGAACATGATTGCAGTAGATGAATTTATCAGTGTAAAGGAAAGGGCCGGGGTCCACAGTTTACTAGAGGTGTCTCTCCATAAAGATAAATAGCATGCTGGGTGAATAAATTACAGCTGGGCAATTGACAGAATATCGACCATACATGATAAGATGATTACTATGAGATTTGATTGGGCATTACAACATAATAAATATACCGTATTCCAACTGCGTCTATATAACTAATAATCCACCTTCCGGTTATCGTCTGAACCCCTTTCAGTATTGAGTTGCAAGCAACAGATTATCGCATTAAGCAATATGTGTAAAGTAAACAATAGAATTATCCTTGGATAAAACATTGTTGTTTTCTCCCTAGTAGCAACAGGACATCTACAATCTTAGAAGTTCCTGTCACTCTCGCAGAAAACTAGAGGCATAAACCTACTATCGAGCATAAATACCCCCTCTTGGAGTCACAAGAATCTACTTGGCCAGAGTATCTACTAGCAACAAAGAGCATGCAAGATCACAAATAACATATGACATGAATATATAATCGACCTCAACATAATATACAATATTAATCAGATTCCAGCAAACACAACATGTAGGATTACATAAAGATGATCTTGATCATGTAGGGCAGCTCTCAAGATCTATACATGAAGCACAAATTGGAGAAGACAACCATCTAGCTACTGCTATGGGCCCATAGTCCAGGGATGAACTACTCACGATCACTGGAGGCGGGCATGGCAATGTAGATGCCTCCAAGGATGATTTCTCCGGAAGGTGCTGTGAAGAGCTTCGTAACCCCCCCACCGATGGGTTCTGGGATAGCGGCCGCGACGGAAATTTTTGTGGATGGAGGCTCGAGTCTCCAGGGTTTTTCCGAGAAGATGTATAAATAGGCGCAGGATTTAGGTCGGTGGGGTGCCTGGGGGCCCACACCACCCCTAGGCGCGGGTGAATGTACTAGGACGTCGCCTAGAGGGGGGTTGAATAGGCGGTGTATAAAAACTTCTACTTGAGAGCTAAACTTGGCGGAATAAAACTACTAAGTGTTTACTAGTTTAGCTCAAAGCCTATCAACTAGGGGTTTGCCTAAGTGCTCCAACAACCTATGCTAGCATGATAAGCAACAAGGTGATAACAAGATAGGTATAGCACCAAGCATGATAGATATCACAATGTAAAGCGCATAGGTAAAGGAGCTCGGGTTGAGAAGTAACCGGTGCACGAGGAGACGATGATGTATCCCGAAGTTCACACCCAAGGGTGCTACGTCTCCGTTGGAGCGGTGTGGAGGCACGAGGCACTCCAAGAAGCCAACTAGGGCCACCGTATTCTCCTCGAGCCTTTCCTCCAAGGAGAAAAGCCTCGATCCACTAAGGGACCCTTGAGGGTGGTCACCGAACCCGTACAAGCTTGGGACAAACCCAAGTATCAAGCTTGAGGCAACTCCACAACACGGAGGCTCTCAAGACAAGGCCACAAGCGGCTACAACACGTCAACCCCAAGAGGAAGGTGTGATGCGCATGTGCCCGCAAGAAACCAAGGTTTAATCGACCAATAGGAGTCAAGAAGCACGTTGAAGGTTGATGGCGGCGAAATGTAATGCGGCGCAACACCGTGATTCCGCGCCAACGTCGAACCCGCACAACACAACCAAAGTACTTTGCCCCAACGAAACAGTGAGGTTGTCAATCTCACCGGCTTGCTGTAACAAAGGATTAACCGTATTGTGTGGAAGATGATTGTTTGCAAAGAAAACAGTAAAGAACAATTGCAAGTAGATTGTATGCGATGTAAAGAATAGGACCGGGGTCCACAGTTCACTAGAGGTGTCTCTCCCGTAAGATAAAAGCATGTTGGGTGAACAAATTACAGGGAATTGACAAATAGAAAAGGGCATAACAATGCATATACATGATATGATAAATATAGTGAGATTTAATCAAGGCATTACGACAAAGTACATAGACCGCTATCCAACTGCATCTATGCCTAAAAAGTCCACCTTCAGTTTATCATCCGAACCCCTTCCAGTATTAAGTTGCAAGCAACAGACAATTGCATTAAGTATGGTGCGTAATGTAATCAACAACTACATCCTTAGACATAGCATCAATGTTTTATCCCTAGTGGCAACAGCACATCCACAACCTTAGAACTTTCTGTCACTGTCCCAGATTTAATGGAGGCATGAACCCACTATCGAGCATAAATACTCCTCTTGGAGTTAAGAGCAAAACTTGGCCAGAGCCTCTACTAATAACGGAGAGCATGCAAGATCATAAACAACACATAGGTAATAGATTGATAATCACCATAACATAGTATTCTCTATCCATCGGATCCCAACAAACACAACATATAGTATTACGATAGATGATCTTGATCATGTTAGGCAGCTCACAAGATCCAACAATGAAGCACAATTAGGAGAAGACGACCATCTAGCTACGCTATGGACCCATAGTCCAGGGTGAACTACTCACTCATCACTCCTGAGGCGATCATGGCGATGAAGAGTCCTCCGGAGATGATTCCTCTCTCCGGCAGTGGTGCCGGAGGCGATCCCTGAATCCCCGAGATGGGATTCGCGACGGCGGCGTCCTCTGGTAGGTTTTCCGTATCGTGGCTCTCGTCGCAGGGTTTCGCGACGAAGACTTTAAGTAGGCGGAAGGGCAACGCGGGCCACACGAGGCCCCACACACCAGGGTCGCGCGGCCAAGGGCTGGGACGCGCGCCCTAGTGTGGTGGCGCCTCGTGGCCCCACTTCCTTTCCCTCGGCCTCTCTGGAAGCTTCGTGCAAAAATAGGACCCGGGCGTTGATTTCCTCCAATTCCGAGAATATTTCCTTACTAGGATTTCTGAAACCAAAATGCAGAAAAACAACAACTGCTTCTGCATCTTGTTAATAGGTTAGTGCCGGAAAATGCGTAAATACGACATATAATGTATAAAACATGTAGATATCATCAATAATGTAGCATGGAACATAAGAAATTATCGATACGTCGGAGACGTATCAGGCCACAAGATGCTACAACACGCCACACCGGCGGCAAGGCCACCAAGACAACAATGCGCCACAACCGGCACCAAAACCACAAAGGCTACCACACTCCACTAAGGCAACAATGCCACTAAGGCTACCATGCCACAAAGACGACAAGGCCACAAAGGCTACAAGGCCACAAAAGGCTACAAGGCCACAAAAGGCTCCAAGAACACCACTAAGGTCAAACACGCCCTCTACGAGACCGAAACCCCGGAGAGAACCCAAACCGATGCACCTAATGCAATGGCTAAGAACACCACTAAGATGCCCAAGTTCTTCTCTCCCAAATTCCAACAAAGCTACAAAAGCTATTGGGGGAATAAGGGAGGAAGAACAAATATGAGGAGAAACACCAACTCCAAGATCTAGATCTAGCAAGATCCCCTCACTTGGAGAGGGATTCAATTGGTGAAGCTCTAGATCTAGATCTCCTCTCTCCTTTCCCCAAAAATATGCAAGAAATAGTGGGGGATCAAGAGGAGGAAGAAACAACTCAAGGTCAACAATGGAGGAGAGAGAATGGAGGGGAGAAGTGGTTGGGTCGGAGGTGAAAGAGAGGTATAAATAGGGGGCCCGAAATATAGCTGTTGGGGCTAGAAAAACGGTCAGATTCGCGCCCGAGCGGTACTACCGCTTGTCAAAGCGGTACCACCGCTCGCGTGCAAACTGTGCAGAAAACAGGTGAAAAAACGGCCCAAAGCGGTACTACCGCTTGTGAAAGCGGTACTACCGCTCGAGCGGTACTACCGGGTCGGTACCGGTCCAATACCGGACCGGATCCAGTGTCTCACGGAGACCAAACCGGTACCTGACCGGTACTACCGCCCTTCCCTTTTTTTTCTCTAAACTGCGATACGGAAACGGCAATATCTCGAGCTAGGAAACTCGGATTGCGGTGAAATCAATTTTGTTGGAAAGAGGGCGACAAGAGCTACCACTACACAAGGTGAAACAATGAAAAAGAGTGAGTGATTATTTTCTCATGGTCATAGAGGTGTAACCTCTCAATATGGTATGTCGAGAAAATCATCACCCTCGCACATGCAACATGCGATGCATACGGAATCCGTTTCCGATGAGCTAGAGCTTGTCATGAGAATGAACACAAGCTCTAACCCATCTCATGGATAAGAACCAAGAACAACCAAGAAACACGATGCAATGCATGCAAGGTTTGAGCTCTCTCCGATGATGCGACCCACTATCCTATCGAGCACAAACCTTAACCTTGCGCGTTCCTCTCGAGTCGGCAAGCTCCGTCTTCATCCTCTTCATCATGGTTCATGCCACAGTCTTCATTCATCTTCTACGCCGTCTTCATTCATCTTCTACGCCGTCTTCTCTCTTCATCTTCAACACCGTCTTCGTCTCTCTTCGACACCATCTTCATCGGTCTTCTTCATCGTACTCGATCTTCTCCATCTTGCAACCTTGAGTCCAACACATGGCTATGGACTTGACCTAAGATATATTCTCAATGCAACCGTTAGTCCATAGGGATTGTCATCAATTACCAAAACCACACATGGGGCAATGGACATGTTCTTTCAATCTCCCCCATTTTGGTAATTGATGACAATCTCTTTGAGAGGGTTTAAATATGGAATTTAGCGAACAACCCAAGTTGAATATTTAGAACAAACTCCCCCATGATATATGCATGTGTGAATGAACTTGAATTTCATTGCATATACCGGAAATTAAAGCCTAGCGGAGTATCCTCTAAATATTCAACCATGCAAAGCAACAAATGCAAGGCATGAAAGGCAAATGCTTAAGAACCAACAAAAGCAATTCCCTTAAACCCTCCAAACTTCTCCCCCATTGGCATCGATTGCCAAAATGGACGAAAGGTTTAGAAGGCCAATATAGTGAGCGTTCCTCCATAAGTTGTGCATTTCTCATAATTGTGAGTGAAATCAAATGCACATATTCAATGACGAATATTCGGAGGAAATCAAACTATATTGAGGATCAAAGATTGCAAGAGGATATGAAGGTGAGAAAGCTTCGACAAATGAAGCAAGCAATCAATGAACCAAAAAGAAACACAAGCTTAATAAGAAGCAAGTAAAACAAAGCTTGTGCCAAAATCAAATATGAGTGCTTGAAGATGCAAATAGGATAAAATGAGCACTCATATCAAATTCTTTGTGGAGCCACCAAAGAGATAAACAAGAATAAAGGAATGGACTCCAACAAAGATGGATATCAAAAGAAAATGTATCATATCTCATGTATATAAGTTTCTCTAAGTGGACAACATCACAAAGATATTTATCCACAAAGAAACATGCACACACAAGATAGATACAAGAGAACAAGAGCAAGATATCCAATGGTGAAGTAATACAATGTACCAATGAGATATTTGCTTTATAGCACGGCCAAAGGCTCATATTTATCTCATTGTACATTGAACAACTTCAACCAAAAACACCTCAAAGACATCACAAGAATCACCAAGAGAAGGAGATAGTTGAGATGCTTTGAGAGAGGCTAACAAGTATCACCAAATGAAATACTAAGGATAACCCCATGGTTGGATACAAGATAGCATGCATGAGGGGATTGATACTTGTTACCCGGATGCAATGGTGTGATGTAGTAGATATGAGTTAGTCATAACATCATAGCTCGCCTCCTATAGCCACTTGTCCTCCACTTCTTCTTCATGAGTGAGACGAGCATCCAACGCATCACCAATGTACCTAAGACAAAACTCAAGTACAAAGTGGTCCCCAAACTAATTGGGTCCGAGTAGTTAGTGCAACTACAACACATAGGACAAACTCCACATAAATATGTGCATATGGATATGAATTTGAATTTCATGCACATCTTAGCCGATTTAGGATTGTGGTGGAGTTTTCCCTATGCATTGGATCAACGAAAGCAAGCATGCCATAAGATATACATAAAGTAAGTATGCATGCAAGACTTTCAAGATCCAAATGTGAGGATGATCCGAAACAATACCACACAATTTATTACCAATTGTCCAAGGACAAGAGGTATTTAGGAAATACTTCCATATGGTACTTTGTGAGTATGTCCAAGATCATCTTCACAACTAAGGAAGCATATGGTAAAAGATAAGAGTTAACCATAATGCAAATGGAGATTCTTGAGAGCTTCAATTAGTCACACCAACATGCAAGGCAATGAATGGCATAACATGAAGCACATGATTTTCCAAAGAGTATATAGAGCTAGCAACACAATGTGGAAAACCATGCCAAGAATAACTCTCACAAACAAAATCCAAGAGAATAGCAATAAGAGCATTTTGGGCAAAGTGGGATTTGTTTGAGCAAACATGTCACATAGGAACAAGATAATCTAAAATATCAATTCTATGTGACACAACCTCAAGTGTTCACATTTTCTAGGCTTGTAAGATGCACAAAGCATAATACTCCCCCATAATGTGATAAAGACATTTTTCGTGCAAGAGGCAAATAAGAACCACGTGAGATAATTAATGGACATTATAGAGTTTTAATTCATCATGTCACACATTTTAAGATTGTGAAATGCACAAAGCATATCACTCCCCCAAAATGGGATAGTCCATTAATTTCTCACACGAGCCAACAACTAAGATATCAACAAGATGCAATAGGCTCGACATAAGAACAATTGTACATGATGTGCCACCCAACATATATAAGCAAGCAAGCAAGATAAGCAAGTAGGAGGCACAACATACACAACCACATGCAAGGTACAAAACCAACACATGTAAAAGGGGAGCGAGTAACTTTCAATGTAAAGGAGTTGAGGACTCGTTACCGCAAGGAGGTGCATGGGTAAAGGATGAAAGGAATAATACTTGACTTGAGGAAATAAGAATGATGAAGATCCCCTAAGTCTTCATGAACTAGTCAAGCCTCCATGCCCTCCACATGTACCTATTGATCAAATTTTGGCTTGATGGTCCCCAACCAAGTTGGGTCCTAAGAAGTTAGTCACAATAGGCTTGGCAACCCAAATGGTTCTTTTTGAGAAACCACATTGAGTGCCCATATATTTGGCAAACACATTTCCAACCTTATCCTTGCAAAGAGAATAAGCACCATCGATCAAGATAGGGTTGGATGAGTTACCAATAGTGCAAAAGGAGGAGATGTGGCCCTTCTCACGGCATATGTAGCATGTTCTTCTCTTCTCCTTCTTCTCACTTGATTTCTCCACAACGGGAGCCTTGGCTTGATCCTTCTTGGGTAGCGGCCTTTCTTCATGTCGAGGTAGACCATGAGCTTGACCTTGAGGTAGACCATGAGCTCCATCTTGAGGCCGCTTCCCTTGTTTCTTCTCGCCAAGTGGCTTCTTCTTCAAGGGGCACAATCTAACATGATGCCCTTCAATCTTGCACTTGAAGCACACAATCTTGGCGGGGTCCTTCACATGCCCATGGCCCTTCTTCCGCTTGTGCGTGGTGGACTTGTTCTTGTTGTTGGAGTTGAATCCAAGTCCACTCTTGTCATTGAGGGATTGCTTCCCTTCATGACCCTTTACCAAGTCCAGGGACGGAGGAAAGGGGGGACGAGCGGGGGCGACGCCCCCTCCCCAACGAATCGCTCGTCCCTTGAAAACAAGTAGCCAGATCGCTAATTTTCCGTCAATTCCATCTACTTCGCCCCCCCTGAGCTGGCAATTCTCGTTAAACAGCCTCATTCCTGCCTAAGCCCATCACCTGAAACAAGTAAAAGAACAATTAGGCCCAACCAATTATTAGAGCCAAGAGCCCATAAAGGAGAAACTGATCAGCGCTAGGTGCTAGCACGCACGCACGACCAGGCGATCGTTTCCTATTTTCGTTACGGAACTTGACGCGCCGAGCCGCCGACGCCTCGCCTGTCGCGTCCGGCCTCCTTGCCGTCCGCCACGGACAGTTCACAAACTTCGAAACCAGACGCCGGCGGCCGCACAGCATGAGCGACGAGGGGGGAATCAGAGAAGGAAGAAAGGTGTCTACTCCCGTCTCTGATCTACTAGATTTGTTTAACCGTCTCTAGCTAGTCTCCTAGATTTGATATTCTCTTTAATTTTTGGCTTATCCCTGTACATGATGACCCACAAGTATAGGGGATCGCAACAGTCTTCGAGGGAAGTATTACCCAATTTATTGATTCGACACAAGGGGAGACAAAGAATACTTGTAAGCCTTAACAACGGAGTTGTCAATTCAGCTGCACTGAAACAGACTTGCTCGCAAGAGTTTATCAGTAGTAACAGTTTTATGGCAGTGGAAATAGTGAAATAGCAGCGGTGAAATAAAGACAGCAGTAATGATTATAGTAAACAGCAGATTAAAATACTGTAGGCACAGGGACGGATTTAACGGGCGTTGCATGGATGAGAGAAACTCATGTAACAATCAAAGCATGGGCATTTGCAGATAATAATAAAACGGTATCCAAGTACTAATCAATCAATAGGCATGTGTTCCATATATAGTCGTACGTGCTCGCAATGAGAAACTTGCACAACATCTTTTGTCCTACCAGCCGGTGGCAGCCGGGCCTCTAGGGAAACTACTGGAAATTAAGGTACTCCTTTTAATAGAGTACCGGAGCAAAGCATTAACACTCCGTGAACACATGTGATCCTCACATCACTACCATCCCCTCCGGTTGTCCCGATTTCTGTCACTTCGGGGCCATTGGTTCCGGACAACGACATGTGTATACAACTTGCAGGTAAGATCATAAACAACGAATATCTTCATGAATCAATAACATGTTCAGATCTGAGATCATGGCACTCGGCCCCTAGTGACAAGCATTAAGCATAACAAGTTGCAACAATATCATAAAAGTGACATCTACGGATACTAGGCACTATGCCCTAACAATCTTATGACTATTACATGACCAATCTCATCCAATCCCTACCATCCCCTTCAGCCTACAGCGGGGGAATTACTCACACATGGATGGGGGAAACATGGCTGGTTGATGGAGAGGCGTTGGCGGTGATGGCGGTGAAGATCTCCTCCAATTCCCCGTCCCGGCGGAGTGCCGAACGGAGACTTCTGGCTCCCGAGACGGAGTTTCGCGATGTGGCGGCTCTGAGGGTTTCGCGACTTCGACTTCTCCCCGTGCGTTTTCAGGTCGAAACCAATAAGTAGTCCGGGGGCTGGAGGCCGGCCGAGGGGTCACACCACATGGCCGCGCGGGCCCCCGGGCCGCCGCCATGTGGTGTGGGGCCCTCGGCCTCCACCTCCTTTGCCCTTCTGGCTCCGTCAATATTTTGGTAAAATAGGGCCTTCGCATAAATTCCGAGGATTTTCCCGAAAGTTGGATTTCTGCACAAACGAGACACCAGAGCCTTCTGCTGAAAACAGCGTTAGTCCGTGTTAGTTGTATCCAAAATACACAAATTAGAGGCAAAACAATAGCAAAAGTGTTCGGGAAAGTAGATACGTTTGGACGTATCAACTCCCCCAAGCTTAGCTTATTGCTTGTCCTCAAGCAATTCAGTTAACAACTGAGCGATAAAAGAACTTTCACGAACACATTTGCTCATATGATGTATATATTCTCATGTTATGGCTAATACTTAAGCAGTTCATAATGAGATACATGCAAATAAGATCATCCAACAGCTATGTCAATCATGGAGAAGTACCAACAATTAATAATAAGCATCATGAATCATGTATGTAAGCAGGATTGCAATGTTCATAAGAGAATATGATAAAGTGGTATCTCGCTTGCCTGTATTTGATCGGCAAAACATAAATGCCGAGGCACCTCTTGAGTTCATAGAAAGACTAGAAGTAGTGATTGTCAAAGATAAAAGCATCAAAGTTATACCACAATCAATCATATTTTGAGACACGCATATTATACTAAGAATGACAGTTGTGCTCTCAAGATAGTGCTCAAAGAAAGAATGGAGACACAACATAAAAGTAAAAGATTGACCCTTCGCAGAGGGAAGCAGGGATTAACATGCGCTAGAGCTTTTAATTTGTAAAACAGGAGTAAAATTATTTTGAGAGGTGTTTGTTGTTGTCAACGAATGGTAATGGGTACACTAACTACCTCATCAACCGGACTCACAAGAGCGGCTCCCATGAATTATTTTTTGGTGGCACTCCTTCCAACCTTTCTTTCACAAACCATGGCTAACCGAATCCTCGGGTGCCTGCCAACAGTCTCATACCATGAAGGAGTGCCTTTTTAAGTTTTATTATGATGATGACACTCCCCCAACCTTTGCTCACACAAGCCATGGCTAACCGAATCCTTCGGGTGCCGTCCAACAATCACAAACCATGGAGGAGTGTCTATTTAAGTTAATTAATTCGGGACTGGGAATCCCATTGCCAGCTCTTTTCGCAAAAATTATTGGATAAGCGGGTGTGCCACTAGTCCATATGAGAGTCCGTCAAAAGTAAATGACAAGGTTGAAAGCTAAACACCACATACTTCCTCATGAGCTATGAAACATTAACACAAATTGAGAAGCATTTGGAAGGTTTTAAAGGTAGCGCATGAGAATTTACTTGGAATGGTTTGAAATGCCATGCATAGGTATTTATGGTGGACAACTTTGGAACAACTTGGTTTTCAGGTGTTTGGAAGCACGAGCGGCGTTCCCGCTCAGTACAAGTGAAGGCTAGCAAAAGACTAGGGAGCGACAAATCAAGAGAGCAGTAACTGTCATAATCATGCTTGCGGCAAAATAAATTAACGGAGGCATAAAAGTGATACAATAACTCTGAAGCAATATAAATCATCGAGGCTTAATTGACTTTTTGTTCAGTCATATGCATGCGTGAGCATGTGCCAAGTCGATATAAATGAATTATTCAGAGGAGGATACCACAATGCCATACTTACTTATGAATAAAACAATGCAAGCAAACATCCACGACATGCTACTCATATTAATAAATTGGAACTAAACATGAGAGATCATGAACTACTAGACTTTCTCAAATAACATATACCTCACATGAACCAACTAAGCATGCTCATATGGATGAGTATATGTACAAAAATGAAAGCAAATAGAGTTCATACCAGCCTCTCACCACAATCGAGATCGTAGATCGTCATTATTGCCTTTTCACTTGTGTAGCTTGGATAATATGAAATGAAAACCACGCTCCAGCCACCGAAGACCATTGAACTCATGATGAACTTTACAAACCAAAGAAGAACAGCAAATATTTTTGGTGTTTTCGAATTAGAAACAAGAACGAAAGAAAACAAACAAACAAAGCAAAATCTTTTTGGGTTTTCTCATAGCAAACTAACGATAGCAAATAAAATAAACTAAGAGCAAAGAACCAAATAAACAAATGGTGAAGAGAAACAACAGAAATATTTTTGGTCTTTTTGTGTTTTAGGAAAGAAACAAAGCGAAAACAAAAGAATGCAAACTAACAGAAACACAGAAAAGCAGGATGACAGAAATCTGCCAAATCCTGACAGCAGTACAGAAATCGAAATTAACAAAAATCTTCCATTGCTCAGACCAAAAAGTGTTCAACTAATGAAAGTTAGATAACAACCTGGGGCACATGCTCAAAAATTGGCAACTCAAAATAACGTTCTGGCTGTGCGTACGAATTGTTTTGGTAACAGCCCAGAATCTGTTTTTGGACAGCACTTCCCCAAATATCATCTCCTCTCATTAGAAAACCACTCTAAGAGACTAAACAAGTATGTACAAGTATCCAGAAACCATAATATGCAAAGAATGAGTGATGCCGGTATACCTCCCCCCAAGCTTAGGCTTTTGGCCCAAGTGGAGTTCATTCCCAACGAGGGTCGGAGTTCCACGCCGGTGGGTCATACATGGAGTGATAATAAGGCCCCTGCGCAGAAGAATATCGTGGAGGCTCCACATGACCATGATGTTGATATGAGGAGCTCGCTGCATCGGATGAAGAGTCGGGGTGCTCCTCGGCCTCCTCCACATCTTCCCTTGCACGACGGCTTTCCCTTTCTATGTATGCGTTTAGCTCATTTTCTGTGATCGACCACCCGTCCCTGGCATCAAGGTTAAACAAAGCAGGTGCAGGCAAGCGTACTAATTTTTCAATTTTCTTAGTTATACTCCAACTTTTCTTGTACAAAGTTATCCTATAATGCAGGTTGTTCAAATTAGATGCATCTGAAATAAACTCATGTCTGATCATGGAGAAAACATCAAGTTTCTCTATAGAAAGCGGAATATCTAAATGGTGAGGACCTACACCATGCATAGCTAATAAGCGAGAGGCGATAAGACCTCCACAAATTCCTCCTTTCTCACGGTTAGTAGCAAGTCTACAAGCTATTAAAGCACCCAAATTATAAGTCCTATCCTGTTGCAAAGCAGCAGCTAAGAAAGCCAAATCTTGGACAGATAATTTACCTCCAGTCCTTCTCGCAAGAACGCACTTTGTAATGAAATAGGCAAAATAGCGGATGGCTGGATGTTGAATGCTACTAATCTTACCACCATCATTGGAGAAGCTCCTCCCATTACAAATCCTTGTATAAAGATTCGAGAGCTCCCGCGGTGTTCCCCTGATCTTCTCGCAAGATCCCCATCGCGGCACTCTAATTGCTGTACAAAAATCACTGAAAGGCAAGTCGATAGTTTTGTTATAAATCTTGTACCGGACCATGGGGTCAGTTTGAGACCGGTGAAATTCGAAATCCTGCACAACCGACACCGTTAGTTTAGCATATTGGTGAGGTTCACCAACAGCAAAATCTCCCAATCCTGCATTGGAAATTAGTGTTTGAACGTCTTGCAGGATTCCTGCATTCCGCATAAAGTCCGTGCATGGGTAATAAGAGGGGTATACTCCCTCTTCACGATGAACTCTCATGACTTGTTGTACCTCCAACTCTTCTTGGTTAAGTTGGTGCATCCTCCTTCCATTTTCTGAAATTTTTCAACAATCATTATAAAATTTGATTTCAAGGTATGTAATTGAAGGGAACTACTATAGGAACTTGCTAGAGTACTAAACATGCATCAAAACTAATTTCTTCCACTTAGAACAAGCATGCAAGCTCACTAAACATGTTATCTACAGCAGCAAAATATTCAAGATATACTCAACCAAATGAAATTCTAATTGGACAATCAAAGGAGTCACATACCAAGGAGTAAATGTGCCAAATTTCAAACAGAAATCTGGGCTGAGCAAGGAGATCGAAAAATCGCGAGTTCTTGAGCAGAAACACGAGTGAGAGGAACTTGGTACGAGTTTTTTCGGGAGAGAGAAGATGCTGGGAGGAAGAGATGATGTAGTGGGGCAAGGGGTGGCCCACACCACAAGGTGGCGCGGCCCCCTTGCTGGCCGCGCCGGCCTATGGTGTGGCACCCCCTGGTGCCCCACAGGTCATCCTCTGGTGCTCCCAGGTGCCTCGTCGAAAAATAGGACCAACGGTGTAATTTTTGTAATTTTTAGAGAACTTCGAAAAATGCACATTTCTGGGTATTAAATTAATGATTACTGCGCAGGAAAATGATTTCTAAAATCTTAAATGACTAAAGCATATTGCAAAACAAAAGTGCTACAGCAAGTAAAATAGGTGAAGGGAGAAAGAAAGAAAGAAATGTTGTTTAGCTCTTTTATGCAATAAAATATACTTGTTAACAAGGTTGATCAAGTCTTGCTACCAAATAAATTTTATATGACATAAGAAGAAATAAACCTCAAATCAATCATGTTACCTTATATTGAATTGATATGGATCCAATCACAAGAGTTTGATATTCTTCTTTAGGCTCATATATAGGACAATCAATGGATCCCACTTTGATAGTTTTCACATTAAAAATTGTATTGACTCCACATACTTTATCAATCCTCTTGGGAAAATAGACAGTGTGTTCCTTATCATCAACATTGAAAGTAACCATGCCTTTATTGCAATCAATAACAGCCCCTGCAGTATTAAGAAAGGGTCTTCCAAGAATAATGGACATATTATCATCTTCGGGCATTTCCAACACAACGAAATCAGTTAATATCAAGCAATGCTGAGTAACTTGAACAGGAACATTTTCACATAAACCAACAGGAATAGCAGTAGATTTATCAGCCATTTGCAAAGATATATCAGTTGGTATCAATTTATCTAAATCAAGTCTCTTATAAAGAGAAAAAGGCATCACACTCACACCTGCTCCCAAATCACATAGAGCAGTTCTAACATAATTATTCTTAATGGAACAAGGAATAGTCGGTATACCTGGGTCTCCTAACTTCTTTGGAATCTTACCATTGAAGGAGTAATTAGCGAGCATAGTAGAAATTTCCTCATTGGGGATTTTCCTTTTGTTAGTAACAATATCTTTCATATACTTTGAATAAGGAGGCAATTTAATAGCATCAGTCAAAGGGATTTGCAAAAATAAAGGTTTCATCCAATCACAAAATTTATTATAATGTTCCTCCTCCTTTGATTTTAGTTTCTTAGCAGGAAAAGGCATTTGCTTTTGAACCCAAGGTTCTCTTTCATTACCATGTTTCTCAGTAATAAAATCTTCTTTAGTGTACTTTTTATTTTTAGCATGCTTTTCAGGTCTTTTTCAATTTCTTCTTTATCAGGAGTATCATCCTTATCATTATCTTTATCATGTTCATTACCACTTTCGGTTTCAGATCAGAAATAGAAATACTATTAGGATCATTAACAGGTTCAGAGGATTCTACAACATTCTTATGTTTCTTCTTCTTTTTCTTAGATGGAGCACTAGTTTTAATTAATTGAGAATCTTGTTCAACTCTTTTGGGATGCCCTTCAGGATATAGAGGATCCTGGGTAGAAGCACCACCTCTAGTTGTTACTTCACAAGCATGTTTTTCTTTAGAATTATTTCCCAACAAGTCATTTTGCACTTTAGTAAGTTGATCAATTTGAGTTTGAACCATTTGAAAATGTTTAACAAGTATCTTAACATCATTAGAGGTTCTCTCCACAATATCATGCAATTCACTAATAGCTCGAGAATTTTCCATTAAATGATTCTCTACCCTCATATTAAAGTTTTCTTGCTTAACAATATAATTATCAAATTCATCTAAGCATTGAGCAGGAGATTTTGAATACGGAATATCTTCCCTAGTAAAGTGTTGAAGCGAGTGTACCTCAATCATGGATGAAGGGGGAATCGTCTCACATATATCTTCTATAGGAGGTAAATTCTTCACATCTTCAGGTTTAATACCCTTCTCTTTAAGAGACTTCTTGGCTTCCCTCATATCTTCATCATTTAATTTAATCATACCCCTCTTCTTCACTATCGGTGTCGGGGTTGGTTCAGGTGTAGACCAATCATCATGATTCCGGCCTATTTTAGCCAATAATTCTTCAGCGTCGTCTGGAGTTCTTTTCCTGAAAACACAACCAGCACAACTATCCAGGTATGCCCTAGACTCAATAGTTAGTCCACTATAAAATATATCAAGTAAATCATGCTTTTCCAAATCATGGTCAGGCTGAGCTCTAATAAGAGAACAAAATCTCGCCCAAGCCTCAGGCAATTTCTCTCCATCTTCCTGGTCAAAATTATAAATTCTCTGCAAAGCAGCATGTTGAGCACTAGCAGGAAAGTATTTTCGAAAGAAAACATCACGCAAGTCAATTGGACTTTTAATAGAACCAGGAGGCAAATTATTATACCAAGTTTTAGCATCATCCTTTAATGAGAAAGGAAAAATTTTAGCGACAAAATAAGTACGCATCTTGACATCATCAGAAAACACGCCACTAAGAGTAGATAACTCAGTCAAGTGTTCAACAGCACTTTCTTTTTCAGTACCACAAAAGGGTGTTTTCTCAACAATAGCTATATGAGATAGATCAAGAGAAAAATCATAATCTTTATCCCTAATGTTTATAGGAGATGTGGCAAATTTAGGATCAGGAGATAGTTTATATCTAACAGCATGTTCTGCAAGCAACTTTTTAATTTTTCTTGCATCAGTAGTAGCATTGCATTTTTCAATAAAATCATCATCAAGCTCTACATAATCTTCATCAAGATCATCACTAGAATATTCAACAGACTCAGGTGAATTAACAGGTGTAGCAGCATTTTCATTAGGAGTTTCAGTATTTTCAATTTGTCTAGACTTAGCAATTGTAGCATCTAGAAAAGATCCCAATGAACCACTATCATCAAGCACAGCAGAAACATTATCAATATTATGAGAATTTTCAGATTCAGCAGAAGTACCAGCATGAAGCATGTGGCGGTGAAACAAGTTTATCAATCACAGATGGTGAATCAAGAGCAGCAGAGGTACTCAGAGTGTACCTTTTCTTGTAGTGGATGGTAATATGGCGACTTAGTATCGCGAGGTTTACCCATGATGGAGAATTTGCAGCGAACAATATCAATCCAAGTGAACTTCCAAATAAAGCTATGCAACGGCGCCAGAAAATAGTCTTGATGACCCACAAGTATAGGGGATCGCAACAGTCTTCGAGGGAAGTATTACCCAATTTATTGATTCGACACAAGGGGAGACAAAGAATACTTGTAAGCCTTAACAGCTGAGTTGTCAATTCAGCTGCACTGAAACAGACTTGCTCGCAAGAGTTTATCGTAGTAAGTTTATGGCGTGGAAATAGTGAAATAGCAGCAGCGGTGAAATAAAGACAGCGTAATGATTATAGTAAACAGCAGGATTAAAATACGTAGGCACAGGGACGGATTTAACGGGCGTTGCATGGATGAGAGAAACTCATGTAACAATCAAAGCATGGGCATTTGCAGATAATAATAAAACGGTATCCAAGTACTAATCAATCAATAGGCATGTGTTCCATATATATAGTCGTCGTGCTCGCAATGAGAAACTTGCACAACATCTTTTGTCCACCAGGTGGCAGCCGGGCCTCTAGGGAAACTACTGAAATTAAGGTACTCCTTTAATAGAGTACCGGAGCAAAGCATTAACACTCGTGAACACATGTGATCCTCACATCACTACCATCCCCTCCGGTTGTCCCGATTTCTGTCACTTTGGGGCCATTGGTTCCGGACAACGACATGTGTATACAACTTGCAGGTAAGATCATAAACAACGAATATCTTCATGAATCAATAACATGTTCAGATCTGAGATCATGGCACTCGGCCCTAGTGACAAGCATTAAGCATAACAAGTTGCAACAATATCATAAAAGTGACATCTACGGATACTAGGCACTATGCCCTAACAATCTTATGACTATTACATGACCAATCTCATCCAATCCCTACCATCCCCTTCAGCCTACAGCGGGGGAATTACTCACACATGGATGGGGGAAACATGGCTGGTTGATGGAGAGGCGCTGGCGGTGATGGCGGAAGATCTCCTCCACCCCCGTCCCCCGGGTGGAACGGAGACTGGCTCCGAGACGGAGTTCCACGATGTGGCGGCTCTCGGAGGGTTTCGGCGACTTCGACTTCTCCCCGTGCGTTTGGTCGAAACCAATAAGTAGTCCGAAGGGGGCGTCGGAGGCCGGCCGAGGGGGCCACACCACATGGCCGCGCGGGCCGCCCCTGGGCCGCGCCGCCATGTGGTGTGGGGCCCTCGGGCCTCCACCTCCTTTGCCCTTCTGGCTCCGTCAATATTTTGGTAAAATAGGGCCTTCTGCATAAATTCCGAGGATTTTCAAAGTTGGATTTCTGCACACAAACGAGACACCAGAGCAATTCTGCTGAAAACAGCGTTAGTCCTGTAGTTGTATCCAAAATACACAAATTAGAGGCAAAACAATAGCAAAAGTGTTCGGGAAAGTAGATACGTTTTGGACGTATCAGTACACTAGCTTGATAAATTAGTGATTCTGTATTGTTGGCGTGTGTATTGTTCTTGCGTAGACATGAAGAGGAAAAGAGCCGTAATTTAGTTTTTTTCAAGCCAATTGGTTCAAGCTCGCAGCCACACGAACAAGTAGACGATGTGCAAGCAGGCGAGGACAACAATAGACATTCCGGAGCCAGAACAAGTGACTAATATAACCACTGAGTATGGTCGAGACCCTGGTAGACGTGCATATTTTAATTATCTAGACCTGTTAAATTTTACTGTGTTGCGAGAACAAAAAAAAGTTTATTTTTTATGCTTATACTTTTCGCCCCCCTATCTTTCATTCCTAGCTCCGTCCCTGACCAAGTCCTTCTTCGAAGAAGTGACTCGGGCCTCGAGCTCTTCGATTTCCCCTACATGGTTAGTAACAACACAAGTACTAGAGGAAGCGGAACCTTCATTGTTAGAGCAACAAGGCAAGGTATGTAATTCACCACAAGATATAGCAATAGCATGGGTGGGTGAATTACTAGCACTAGCACATGGAATTGTAGAGCAACAAGGCATAGAAGGTAGTTCACCACAAGATAAATCAATAGCATGAGTGGGTGAACTAAAAGCACTAGCACATGGCAAAATAGCATTTTGAGAGGTAGTGCTAGTACTCACATGAGGCTCACAAGATTTTACCTTTGACATGATAGCCTCATGAGCTAACTTTAGCAAATCATGAGAGACTAGAAGATCATCATGGGAGCTAGAAAGCTTTCCATGACTTTCTTCCAATTTCTCATAATTGCTTGTTAGCAAAGCAAGTTGAGCCCTTAGCTCAACATTCTCCTTCAAGATGGATGCTTCACAAGAGGTAGAGTTAGTAGCACAAGCATTATCAATTATAGCACAAGGAGAAGGCAACTTAGCAAGCTCTATTAGGTTGAGAGCCTTAAATTGCTCATGTGACTCGGTGAGTTTGATGAGCTCACTCTCAATAGCCCTAGAGCCATTTTTGAGAAGCTCAAAATCCTCAAGGAGTTTAGCATGAGCAATTACTAGCTCATCATTTTTAATTTGAAAATCATGTGCCACCTCTAAAGCTCTATCACGAGATTCCTTTACTTTAGATAGCTCTAGAGTAAAGGTCTCCTCAAGAGATTCATTGGTGGTTTGTTGTTCTTCAAGAGCTTCACTAAGAGTTGCAATCTCGTTTGCATACTCGCGCTCATGCTCTTCCATTTTCTCAATAGTTTTTGTGCTCTCAATGGCAAAAGCCAAGATTTTCATGAAGTTAGAGCAAGCAAATTTCTTCTTATGAAGAGCATGAAAAACCAACTCACCCATCATGTTTAAGGAAGCAACATTAAGTCCTTCCATATCATCAACCTCATCATCACTAGATATATAGGGTTCCAAGGAAGGAGATACCTTAGACGCCCTAGCCATAAGGCATGTGTGAGAACCGTGAGATGACGAAGATGAACTAGTTGAAGCTCCATCCAAGATCTTGTCTTGGCCCATAGCATCTTTGGTTTCCTCTACATTGTTAGTCACACAAATACTAGAGGAAAGCAAAGTATTTTCATTATGGCAACAAGACAAGGCAAGCATATCATCATGGAATGAAGATATGCAAGGACTACCAACACTAGCATGTAAAGCATTTATAGTGCTATAAGTGTTCAAGTCCAAAGATGAAACATTGCAATGGGATAGGGATGAAGAATTATCAAGAGAAAGCTCACCATCAACAATGCAATGTTCATCACCACTCACCATAGCATTACCTTGTGTCTTACCACACATTGGTGAAGTGGAAGGAGTGCGATCATCCTCAATGGTCTTGGACCCACCATATGTATCTCCAAGCTTTGTCCAAAACTCATGAGCACTCCGGAAAGGCGCGATGGAGGAAATCACTACATGACTCACAACATGGCAAAGCACTTTAGTAGCTTGAGCATCTAGATAAGAGTTTTTCTTCTCCTCAAAAGATGGATTTTGTGGATCCTTAGGAGGAGAAAAACCCATATCAAGAATTTGCTCCACATGTGGGTGCATGCCCCTAAAATAATCAAGCATGTAGAATTTCCAAGCATCATAATTAGTGCCATCAAATGTATAAGAGGAAATGTGCACTAATCCTCTAGCCGACGTCATACTCTCTAGGCGGTGAAGCCCAACAAGATAAGAGAGCCCTAGCTCTGATACCAATTGAATGTACTAGGACGTCGCCTAGAGGGGGGGTGAATAGGCGGTGTATAAAAACTTCTACTTGAGAGCTAAACTAGGCGGAATAAAACTACTAAGTGTTTACTAGTTTAGCTCAAAGCCTATCAACTAGGGGTTTGCCTAAGTGCTCCAACAACCTATGCTAGCATGATGAGCAACAAGGTGATAACAAGATAGGTATAGCATCAAGCATGATAGATATCACAATGTAAAGCGCATAGGTAAAGGAGCTCGGGTTGAGAAGTAACCGGTGCACGAGGAGACGACGATGTATCCCGAAGTTCACACCCAAGGGTGCTACGTCTCCGTTGGAGCGGTGTGGAGGCACGAGGCACTCCAAGAAGCCAACTAGGGCCACCGTATTCTCCTCGAGCCTTTCCTCCAAGGAGAAAAGCCTCGATCCACTAAGGGACCCTTGAGGGTGGTCACCGAACCCGTACAAGCTTGGGACAAACCCAAGTATCAAGCTTGAGGCAACTCCACAACACGGAGGCTCTCAAGTACAAGGCCACAAGAGGCTACAACACGCCACACCGGCGACAAGGCCACCAAGACACCAACGCGCCACAACCGGCACCAAAACCACAAAGGCTACCACACTCCACTAAGGCAACAACGCCACTAAGGCTACCACGCCACAAAGACGACAAGGCCACAAAGGCTACAAGGCCACAAAAGGCTACAAGGCCACAAAAGGCTCCAAGAACACCACTAAGGTCAAACACGTCCTCTACGAGACCGAAACCCCGGAGAGAACCCAAACCGATGCACCTAATGCAATGGCTAAGAACACCACTAAGATGCCCAAGTTCTTCTCTCCCAAATTCCAACAAAGCTACAAAAGCTATTGGGGGAATAAGGGAGGAAGAACAAATATGAGGAGAAACACCAAGCAACTCCAAGATCTAGATCTAGCAAGATCCCCTCACTTGGAGAGGGATTCAATTGGTGAAGCTCTAGATCTAGATCTCCTCTCTCCTTTCCCCCAAAAATATGCAAGAAATAGTGGGGGATCAAGAGGAGGAAGAAACAACTCAAGGTCAACAATGGAGGAGAGAGAATGGAGGGGAAGAAGTGGTTGGGTCGGAGGTGGAAGAGAGGTATAAATAGGGGGCCCAAAATATAGCTGTTGGGGCTGAGAAAACGGTCAGATTCGCGCCCGAGCGGTACTACCGCTTGGTAAAGCGGTACTACCGCTCTGGATTCGAAATCCCCACAGAACTTGTCCAAGCGGTACACAAAGCGGTACTACCGCTCGGGTCCAATGGACCGGATCAATGTCTCACAGAGACCAAACCGGTACCGACCGGTACTACCGCCCTTCCCTTTTTTTCTAAACTGCGATACGAAAACGGCAATATCTCGAGCTAGGAAACTCCGATTGAGGTGAAACCAATTTTGCCGGAAAGAGGACGACGAGAGCTACCACTACACAAGGTGAAAACATGGAAAAGAGTGAGTGATGATTTTCTCATGGTCATAGAGGTGTAACCTCTCAATATGGTATATCGGGAAAATCATCACCCTCGCACATGCAACATGCGATGCATCCGGAATCCGTTTCCGATGAGCTAGAGCTTGTCATGAGAATGAACACAAGCTCTAACCCATCTCATGGATAAGAACCAAGAACAACCAAGAAACACGATGCAATGCATGCAAGGTTTGAGCTCTCTCCGATGATGCGACCCACTATCCTATTGAGTTGTACCATCGACAGTGCCTAGATCCGGCAAGCCCGGGTGGCCCATAGACGGTGATGGTGGCGTATGGCCCATCGGGCGGCCCAGTTGCTGTTGATCATGAAGGATGAAGTCCGGCCCAGGATCAGATAGCCGGATCCGCACCGACCTTTGGAGGAACCCGGATCCGTGGAGGCCCATGAGGAACCCGGATCCAGTACGACGTATAAGGAAGGCGGATCCTTGACGTGCACGGCACGATATTGTACCGTAGTTTAGGCAATCTGTAATCCGGCAAGGACTCTCCATGTAAACCCTAGATCCGTGCGTCTATATAAGCCGGATCCCGGGAGCCCTAGAGGCACAACCACAATCATTGTAACAACGCGCAAGCGCCCAGATAATTCCAGACAAGCAGCAGTAGGCCCTGTCATCGTGCAGGTGTTCCGAAGCTGGGTAACTCGCGTACTACCGTCCCGTGTGCACTCCGCCTTATGACCCCTACTTCTTCTCCCCCTCGTGAGGATCCCTCCTCCGGGTACCGTCGATTAGGCAACGACAGTTGGCGCCCACCGTGGGGCCTGAGGCGTCTGGAGGCCGGAACCGGGAGGGCTCCGCCATGGGAAGCTACGACGACTCGATCGCTGTGGGGCGTGTACTCTACGCCGGGAATTTTCCGATCGTCCCTCCGGACGAATTCTGGATTCCGGCTAGGTCAAACCCCGTTAAGCTCTCCATCGTCCCAATCGGCGGCATCCACATCTTCATCGGCGAGACCGTCGATTCCGACAGAAACGACAGGTGATGGCGTGTAACTCACACGTTCGTTGGGAACCCCAAGAGGAAGGTATGATGCGCACAGTAGCAAGTTTTCCCTCAGAAAGAAACCAAGGTTTAATCGAACCAGGAGGAGCCAAGAAGCACGTTGAAGGTTGATGGTCGCGAAATGTGATGCGGCGCAACACCAGGGATTCCGCGCCAACGCGGAACCGCACAACACAACCCAAGTACTTTGTCCCAACGAAATGTGAGGTTGTCAATCTCACCGGCTTGCTGTAACAAAGGATTAAACGTATCGAGTGGAAGATGTTTGCAAATAAAATAGTAAAACACAATTGCAGAGATTGTATGCTATGTAAAGAATAGGACCGGGGTCCACAGTTCACTAGAGGTGTCTCTCCCATAAGATAAAGCATGTTGGGTGAACAAATTACAGTCGGGCAATTGACAAATAGAGAAAGGCATAACAATGCATATACATGATATGATAAATATAGTGAGATTTAATCCGGGCATTACGACAAAGTACATAGACCGCCATCCAACTGCATCTATGCCTAAAAAGTCCACCTTCAGGTTATCATCCGAACCCCCTCCAGTATTAAGTTGCAAAGCAACAGACAATTGCATTAAGTATGGTGCGTAATGTAATCAACAACTACATCCTTAGACATAGCATCAATGTTTTATCCCTAGTGGCAACAGCACATCACAACCTTAGAACCTACTGTCACGATCCCAGATTCAATGAAGGCATGAACCCACTATCGAGCATAAATACCCCCTCTTGGAGTTAAGAGCAAAAACTTGGCCAGAGCCTCTACTAATAACGGAGAGCATGCAAGATCATAAACAACACATAAACAATAGATTGATAATCACCATAATCATAGTACTCTCTATCCATCGGATCCCGACAAACACAACATATAGTATTACAGATAGATGATCTTGATCATGTTAGGCAGCTCACAAGATCCAACAATGAAGCACAACAAGGAGAAGACGACCATCTAGCTACTGCTATGGACCCATGGTCCAGGGGTGAACTACTCACTCATCACTCCGGAGGCGACCATGGCGGTGTAGAGTCCTCCGGGAGATGAATCCCCTCCACGGGCTGGGAGGCGATCTCCGTAATCCCCAGAGATGGGACGGCGCGGCGTCTCGGAAGGTTTTCCGTATCGTGGCTCTCGACTGGGGGTCTCGCGACGGAAGCTTTAAGTAGGCGGAGGGTCAACGCGGGGGCCACACGAGGGCCCAGAGGGTCGGCGCGGCCGGGGCCTGGGCCGCGCCGCCTACCCTCGGCCGCCTCGTGGCCCCACTTCGTTATCTCTTCGGTCTTCCGGAAGCTTCGTGCAAAAATAGGACCCTGGGCGAAAGTTTCGTCCAATTCCGAGAATATTTCTTTACTAGGATTTCTGAAACCAAAAACAGCAGAAAACAGAACTGGCTCTTCGCATCTTGTTAATAGGTTAGTTCCGAAAATGCATAAATATGACATATAATGTGCATAAAACATGTAGGTATCATCAATAAAGTAGCATGGAACATAAGAAATTATCGATACGTTGGAGACGTATCAGCATCCCCAAGCTTAGTTCTGCTCGTCCCGAGCAGGTAAAACGATAACAAAGATAATTTCTGAAGTGACATGCCATCATAATCTTGATCATACTATTTGTAAACATATGTAATGAATGCAGCGATCAAAGCAAAGGTAATGACATGAGTAAACAACTGAATCATAAAGCAAAGACTTTTCATGAATAGTACTTCAAGACAAGCATCAATAAGTCTTGCATAAGAGTTAACTCATAAAGCAATAAATCAAAGTAAAGGTGTTGAAGCAACACAAAGGAAGATGAAGTTTCAGCGGTTGCTTTCAACTTATAACATGTATATCTCATGGATATTGTCAACATAAAGTAATATAACAAGTGCAATATGCAAGTATGTAGGAATCAATGCATAGTTCACACAAGTGTTTGCTTCTTAAGGTGGAAGGAGATAGGTAAACTGACTCAACAATAAAAGTAAAAGAATGGTCCTTCAAAGAGGAAAGCATCGATTGCTGTATTTGTGCTAGAGCTTTTATTTTGAAAACATGAAACAATTTTGTCAACGGTAGTAATAAAGCATATGAGTTATGTAAATTATATCTTACAAGTTGCAAGCCTCATGCATAGTATACTAATAGTGCCTGCACCTCGTCCTACTTAGCTTGGACTACCGGATCTTCGCATGCCATGTTTCAACCAAGTGTCACAAGGGGTACCTCCATGCCGCCTGTACAAAGGTCTAAGGAGAATGCTCGCATTTTGGATTTCTCGCTTTTGATTATTCTCAACTTAGACATCCATACCGGGACAACATGGACAACAGATAATGGACTCCTCTTAAATGCATAAGCATGTAGCAAAGGTATTATTCTCATATGAGATTGAGGATATATGTCCAAAACTGAAACTTCAACCATGGTTCATGGCTTTAGTTAGCGGCCCAATGTTCTTCTCTAACAATTTTGCATGCTCCAACCACTAAAATGATAGATCCTTCAGACAAGACGGACATGCATAGCAACTCACATGATATTCAACAATAGTTGATGGCGTTCCCCAGAAACATGGTTATCGCACAACAAGCAACTTAATAAAATATAAAGTGCATAAGTACATATTCAATACTACGATAGTTTTTAAGGCTATTTTGTCCCATGAGCTATATATTGCAAAGGTGAATGATGGAATTTTAAAGGTAGCACTCAAGCAATTTACTTTGGAATGGCTGAGAAATACCATGTAGTAGGTAGGTATGGTGGACACAAATGGCATAGTAGTTGGCTCAAGGATTTTGGATGCATGAGAAGTATTCCCTCTCGATACAAGGTTTAGGCTAGCAAGGTTATTTGAAGCAAACTCAAGGATGAACAGGTGCAGCAAAACTCACATAAAAGACATATTGTAAACATTATAAGACTCTACACCGTCTTCCTTGTTGTTCAAAACTCAATACTAGATATTATCTAGACCTTAGAGAGACCAAATATGCAAATCAAATTTTAGCAAGCTCTATGTATTTCTTCATTAATGGGTGCAAAGCATATGATGCAAGAGCTTAAACATGAGCACAACAATTGCCAAGTATCACATTATCCAAGACATTTTTAGAATTACTACATGTAGCATTTTCCAATTCCAACCATATAACAATTTAACGAAGAAGAAACTTCGCCATGAACATTATGAAAAGCCTAAGGACACATGTGTCCATATGCAACAGCGGAGCGTGTCTCTCTCCCACAAAGTGAATGCTAGGATCCATTTTATTCAAACAAAAACAAAAACAAAAACAAACCGACGCTCCAAGTAAAGAACACAAGATGTGATTGAATAAAAATATAGTTTCAGGAGAGGAACCTGATGATGTTGTCGATGAAGAAGGGGATGCCTTGGGCATCCCCAAGCTTAGACGCTTGAGTCTTCTTAAAATATGCAGGGGTGAACCACGGGGGCATCCCCAAGCTTAGAGCTTTCACTCCTCTTGATCATAGTATATCATTCTCCTCTCTTGACCCTTGAAAACTTCCTTCACACCAAACTTCAAGCAAACTCATTAGAGGGTTAGTGCATCATTAATAATTCACTCATTCAGAGGTGACACAATCATTATTTTCACTTCTGGACATTGCATAATGCTACTGGACATTAATGGATCAAAGAAATAAATCCAACATAGCAAAAGAGGCAATGCGAAATAAAAGGCAGAATCTGTCAAAAACAGAACAGTCCGTAAAGACGAATTTAAAGCTGGCACTAGACTTGCTCAAATGGAAAAACTCAAAACTAATGAAAGTTGCGTACATATCTGAGGATCACGCTCGTAAATTGGCAGATTTTTTCGAATTTTCTACAGGGAACTGTGCCCAGATTCGTGACAGACAGCAATGCTGTTTCTGCGCAGCGATCCCAAATATAACATCAACTTTGACATAGAAACTTTACTTGGCACAAAAACATGATAAGGAGAGGTTGCTACAGTAGTAAACAACTTCCAAGACTCAAATATAAAACAAAGTACTGTAGTAAAAAAACACATGGGTTATCTCCCAAGAAGTTCTTTCTTTATAGCCATTAAGATGGGCTCAGCAGTTTTAATGATGCACTCGCAAGAAATAGAAGTTGAAGCAAAAGAGAGCATCAAGAGGCAAATTCAAAACACATTTAAGTCTAACATGCTTCCTATGCATAGGAATCTTGTAAATAAACAAGTTCATGAAGAGCAAAGTAACAAGCATAGGAAGATAAAACAAGTGTAGCTTCAAAAATTTCAGCACATAGAGAGGTGTTTTAGTAACATGAAAATTTTTACAACCATATTTTCCTCTCTCATAATAACTTTCAGTAGCAACATGAGCAAACTCAACAATATAACTATCACATAAAGCATTCTTATCATGAGTCTCATGCATAAAATTATTACTCTCCACATAGGCATAATCAATTTTATTAGTTGTAGTGGGAGCAAATTCAACAAAGTAGCTATCATTATTATTCTCATCATCAAATATAGGAGGCATAGTATCATCAAAGTAAATTTTATCCTCAATGCTTGGGGGACTAAAAATATCATGCTCATCAAAACCAGCTTCCCCAAGCTTAGAATTTTCCATAGCATTAGCAACAATGGTGTTCAAAGCATTCATAGTAATAACATTCCCATTAGCATGCATATAAAGTTCCATGGGTTTCTTAATTCTTTCTTCAAACACATCATGTCCTAATTCAAGATAAAGTTCATAAAGATCTCTCATATTTTTGTTGTTTTCCATTATGCCTAACTAGTGAAAATAAAAACAAGTACAGGACTAGACATGATAACAAAATAAATTAAATGCAAGTAACTAATTTTTTTGTGTTTTTGATATAGAGAGCAAGACAATAAATAAAGTAAAACTAGCAACTAATTTTTTTGTGTTTTGATTTAGTGCAGCAAACAAAGTAGTAAATAAAATAAAGCAAGACAAAAACAAAGTAAAGAGATTGAGAAGTGGAGACTCCCCTTGCAACGTGTCTTGATCTCCTCGGCAACGGCGCCAGAAAAAGAGCTTGATGGCGTGTAACTCACACGTTCGTTGGGAACCCCAAGAGGAAGGTATGATGCGCACAGAGTTCCCCCTCAGAAAGAAACCAAGGTTTAATCGAACCAGAGGAGCCAAGAAGCACGTTGAAGGTTGATGGTCGCGAAATGTGATGCGGCGCAACACCAGGGATTCCGGCGCCAACGCGGAACCTGCACAACACAACCCAAGTACTTTGTCCCAACGAAATGTGAGGTTGTCAATCTCACCGGCTTGCAACAAAGGATTAAACGTATCGAGTGGAAGATGTTTGCAAAGAAAATAGTAAAACACAATTGCAGTAGATTGTATGCTATGTAAAGAATAGGACCGGGGTCCACAGTTCACTAGAGGTGTCTCTCCCATAAGATAAAGCATGTTGGGTGAACAAATTACACAATTGACAAATAGAGAAAGGCATAACAATGCATATACATGATATGATAAATATAGTGAGATTTAATCCGGGCATTACGACAAAGTACATAGACCGCCATCCAACTGCATCTATGCCTAAAAAGTCCACCTTCAGGTTATCATCCGTATTAAGTTGCTAAGCAACAGACAATTGCATTAAGTATGGTGCGTAATGTAATCAACAACTACATCCTTAGACATAGCATCAATGTTTTATCCCTAGTGGCAACAACACATCACAACCTTAGAACCTACTGTCACGATCCCAGATTCAATGAAGGCATGAACCCACTATCGAGCATAAATACCCCCTCTTGGAGTTAAGAGGAAAAACTTGGCCAGAGCCTCTACTAATAACGGAGAGCATGCAAGATCATAAACAACACATAAACAATAGATTGATAATCACCATAATCATAGTACTCTCTATCCATCGGATCCCGACAAACACAACATATAGTATTACAGATAGATGATCTTGATCATGTTAGGCAGCTCACAAGATCCAACAATGAAGCACAACAAGGAGAAGACGACCATCTAGCTACTGCTATGGACCCATGGTCCAGGGGTGGACTACTCACTCATCACTCCGGAGGCGACCATGGCGGTGTAGAGTCCTCCGGAGATGAATCCCTCCGGCAGGTGCCGGAGGCGATCTCCGAATCCCCGAGATGGGACGCGGCGGCGGCGTCTCGAGGTTTTCCGTATCGTGGCTCTCTGTCGGGGGTTTCGCGACGGCTTTAAGTAGGCGGAGGGTCAACGCGGGGGCCACACGAGGGCCCAGAGGCTAGGTCGGCGCGCCAGGGCCTGGCCGCGCCGGCCTACCCTCTGGCCGCCTCGTGGCCCCACTTCGTTATCTCTTCGGTCTTCTGAAGCTTCGTGCAAAAATAGGACCCTGGGCGAAAGTTTCCAATTCCGAGAATATTTCTTTACTAGGATTTCTGAAACCAAAAACAGCAGAAAACAAGACTGGCTCTTCGGCATCTTGTTAATAGGTTAGTTCCAGAAAATGCATAAATATGACATATAATGTGCATAAAACATGTAGGTATCATCAATAAAGTAGCATGGAACATAAGAAATTATCGATACGTTGGAGACGTATCAGCAGACGCGTCCGCCGCTGAGCTGGACGCCGTCGCGAAGATCCGATCTGAGTCGCAGGAGCCTCCTAAGGAAGATTTAGCCTTAGATCTGAAAAAATCAGAGCCCACCCAATCCGCCCCTGAGCAGGAGAAAACGGTGGAAGACCAATGCAGATCCGCCTGGGTCTCCCAGGTGTTAGAGAAGCAAAGGTGTCACTTCGTGCACTTCTTGGCCCATACCGCAGGGACGCCCTCCATGAGGACGAAGCCGATCCTTGCAGGTTGAGGCACCCGGAAACGACGCCGCTCCGGATCAGCAAGAGGCTGTCGGAGACAGCGACACTCCGGGACAAGAGGAAGCCGGAAACCCTGAGGAATCAATCCTCGGCAACCTAAGCCCAAATTCCGACGATGCCTCCTCAATAGGCACAGAAGAATACAATCGCTTGACGAAAGAGCTCCAGATCGGGGAAGAAGCTGACGGTGCCTCATCCATGAACACGGAAGAGTTTAACCGCAAGCTAGAAGAGCTCGGAGGTGATGAGCAAGCTGACGCAGATTCCGCCCAGCCGATGCAGGTTCTAGCAACCGTTGCACCGCTGGATCAGCAGGATGCGGAAGATGAAGACTCCACCTCCGACCCAGGACCGTCCAACGCACGACTGATGTCTACGGGTGCTTCTATTCTTGTAGACAGTGTTGGGCCTCCAAGAGCAGAGGTTTGTATAACAGCAGCAAGTTTCCCTTAAGTGGATTACCCAAGGTTTATCGAACTCAGGGAGGAAGAGGTCAAAGATATCCCTCTCAAGCAACCCCCAACCACAAAGCAAGAAGTCTCTTGTGTCCCCAACACACCTAGTAGGTGCACTAGTTCGGCGAAGAGATAGTGAAATACAAGTGGCATGAATGAATATGAGCAGTAGTATGGCGCCAGAAAAGTGCTTGCTGGCGTGCAGTTGATGGTAGTAATATTGTAGGAAGTAAACAAGCGTAGTAACGCAGCAGTAGTAACACAAGAAACAAGAAACAAGCAATAGATATTTAGGAACAAGGCCTAGGGATTAGACTTTCACTAGTGGACACTCTCAACTTTGATCACATAACAGAATAGATAAATGCATACTCTACACTCTCTTGTTGGATGATGAACACATTGCGTAGGATTACACGAACCCTCAATGCCGGAGTTAACAAGCTCCACAATTCAATGTTCATATTTAAATAACCTTAGAGTGCATGAAAGATCGAAACGACTAAACCAAGTACTAACATAGCATGCACACTGTCACCTTCATGCTTATGTAGGAGGAATAATACACATCAATACTATCATAGCAATAGTTAACTTCGCAATCTACAAGAGATCATGATCATAGCATAAACCAAGTACTAACACGGTGCACACACTGTCACCTTTACACACGTGTAGGAGGAATAAAACTACTTTAATAACATCACTAGAGTAGCACATAGATAAATTGTGATACAAAACTCATATGAATCTCAATCATGTAAAGCAGCTCATGAGATCATTGTATTGAGGTACATAGGAGAGAGATTAACCACATAGCTACCGGTACAGCCCCGATGGAGAACTACTCCTCCTCATGGGAGCAGCAGCGGTGATGAAGATGGCGGTGGAGATGGCAGCGGTGTCGATGGAGAAGCCTTCCGGGGGCACTTCCCCGTGGTGTCGGAACAGACTCTGTCCCCGATCTTGGCTTCGCGATGGCGGCGGCTCTGGAAGGTTTCGCGTACCGTGGCTTCCTCCGTAAGGCACTAGTAGGAAAACCATTATAGGTGGAAACCACCTCTGTGGCGCACCAAACAGACCATGCGCCACAAAAATATTTCTGTGGCGCACCACAAAACTGCGCCATAAAAAAATTGATGTTTCTGTGGCGCATATGCTTGCACGTGCGCCACAGAAGATGGAGATTCTGTGGCGCACGGTGAGCAGTGCGCCACAGAAAGTTCGTGGGACCCACGCTGGGTCCACCACTGCACATGGCCGAAGGAAATTCTGTGGCGCATGGTCCAGCGTGCGCCACAGAAAGTTAAGTTTCTGTGGCGCACGTTGGTCCATGCGCCACAGAATTTCCTGCGGGGACCACCCCCCGGCTCACGCCACCATGATTCTGTGGCGCATGAGCTGTTATGCGCCACAGAAGTTCATGTTTCTGTGGCGCATATCAGCTAATGCGCCACAGAAAGTGAATAGTAGATCTCACTTTTGGAGGCAGCTTTCCCCCTCTTTTCTTCCACCCACCACCCTTTCCATTCTTGTCTTCTCCAACCAGCTCGTGTTCCTCCTCTCTCCCACTCCATTTTGGTCATACTTTTCTCCATTGTTGATAGCTCTAAGCCTATTTTGTGGGCATATTTGTGAGGGGAAGCCACACCAACTTGTAGAGGGGTACTAAAAACCACAATTCTCTTTCCCTCCTCCTCCACTTTCCCTCTTGCATGGTCCATTGTTTTGTCTCCACCACCCCATCCTCTTGCTCCACCATGATGTTGGTAGATTTGTGAGAGGTTGAGTACTATTGGATGCATGTTTTGTGTGTATGGATGTTTTGTAGGTGAAGATTATTATCGCGCTCCCGGACGGTTTGCGGTGGCGAGAAGATGATGTTTATATGTGTTGAGCTTTGTGTTGTGGTTGAATGTTTGCTTGCGAAGAAGCTTATTTGTGTTGTTGGTTTGTGCCGGCGTGTGGTGCATGGATGTTTGCCGAAATGTTGATTCATTTCCATTTCGGCAAATTCTTGCACTAGCCATATGTCCCACTTTTAGGATAGGTCATGTCGAAATTTTCCGGCGATCATGCATGCATGTGTGTTTATGGGTGGTGTGTGTGGTTCTAATTAACTCTCTTTTGCTCTATATATGTATGATGCAGTCAACCATGGTCGTCCATATGAGGGAAGGACAAGTGGTTAGATACAAGGTGAACGCGAAGGCCGACATGGTTAGGAACAACATGACCCTGATAAGATGTCCGTGTCGAAAATGCGGACTCCGGCAGTGGATCGACCCTGATTCTGGACAACTGGAGGAACACCTGCTCAGGCGCGGTTTCATGCTCGGCTTCGACGAGGAGCCGGCGGCAAATGTTGGTCATGAAGAAGAGGCCGACATCGGGCGAGAAGACGAAGAGTCTCCCGAACATGGTGTTCATCATGAGGAAGGAGAGGGCGATGAAGGAGATGATGATGCCGGAGGAGATGGTGGTGGAGATGCCGAGAGCAAGCAGACACCGCTAATGTCGGCCCTGCGGGACACTCATGTTCAAGAGCTTCTCCTGAAGGACACGGGCAACGCCAAACCTGAAGCCAAGCTGGCGCAAATGGAGGTAGACGGGATGACTCCATTGTATCCAGGGTGCCGGCCCGAGGATACACGCTTGAGTGTAACGCTCGAGTGTCTGGAGATGAAGGCGGAACACAAATGGACCGACAGCAGCTTCAGCGATAACATGAAATCCTGGCATGCTCGTCTTCCCAAGGACAACACATTGCCGACAAGTATCGACGAGGCCAAGAAAGTAGTTTGCCCACTCGACCTACCGCACGTAAAGTACCACGCATGCATCAATGATTGTGCACTTTTTCGGAATGAGTACAAGGATAGAACCACATGTCCGGTGTGCGGCCAAGGACGGTACAAGAGAGGGAACAAGAAAGTTCCTCTGAAAGTTGTCTGGTACTTTCCTATCACTCCCCGTCTGCAGCGGTATTTCGTAGATCCTAAGGAAGCAAAGCTCATGCAATGGCACGCGGAAAGGGAGAAGCCCGCAGATGATCCGGAGAAGGGCAAGATCCTGACACACCCTGCAGACGCTAGCCAGTGGAATGCGTTGGACATTGAGTTCGCAGATGAGTTCGGGAGCGAACCGAGGAACATTCGTCTGGGCATGAGCACCGACGGACTCAATCCCTTTGGAAACCAGAGTAGCACGCATAGCACCTGGCCCGTGTTTGTATGGCCATACAACCTCCCCCCTGGCTGTGCACAAAGCAGCGGTACGTACACATGAGTATTCTTATTCAGGGGCCAAAACAACCGGGCGTGGACATGCATCTGTATCTCGGTCTGTTGAAAGAGGAGTTAGCCACGCTGTGGCAGACGCCGGCCCCTACTTGGGACGCGTACAAAAGAGATTATTTCCCTCTCAGAGCCGCATTGCTAACGACAGTGCAGGACTATCCTGGTTACGCATATGTATCGTGCCAGGTGAACCACGGATTCAAGGGATGTGTCAAGTGCATGGATAAGACCCCGCATCTGCAGCTGCCGAAGCCTCCCGGGTCTTGTAAAACTGTGTTCCAAGGGACTCGAATGTGGCTTCGCTTCGATCACCCGTGGAGAAAACGCAAGGATCTGTTCAACGGCGAAGAGGAGCTCGGAAGAGCCCCACGACCGAGGAGCGGCGAAGAAATATCCGAGCTTTTGGAAAATTGGGAAGAGTGCCCCGCGCCGGGAAAGAAGCGACCGCGGGAATCGCCGCTGCTGGGAGTATGGAAAGCGAGGTCTGTTTTCTGGGACCTGCCGTACTGGAAGGTCCTCCACACGCCCCATAGCCTCGATGTCATGCACATCACGAAAAACGTTACCGAGAGCCTACTTGGCACTCTGATGAACATGCCGGAGAGGACCAAGGATGGCCCGAAAGCAAGAACCGACCTGAAATTGCTTGGCCTCAAGAAAGAACTTCAGTACCCCACCGATAGTGATGATGATGATGAACAGACGGAAACGACTCAGGGTCACCACAAAAGGGCTAAGAAGAATGAGGTGGTGGTGCTTAAACCTGCCTGCTTCACTCTGAGCGAGGAGGAGCTCGAGAGGTTTTTCGAGTGCCTCCTAGGTGTAAAAGTTCCACACGGTTACTCGGGGAAGATAAGCAGATATCTGGACGTAGCGAAGAAGAGGTTTAGCGGGATGAAGTCTCACGACTGTCACGTGCTGATGACACAGATACTTCCCGTTGCGATGCGAGGGATAATGGACGACCACGTCCGCGAGACGTTGTTTGGCCTCTGCAACTTCTTCGACGTCATCTCTAGGAAGTCCATCGGCGTTAAGCAGCTCAACAGGCTACAAGAAGAGATCGTCGAGATACTATGCGAGCTCGAGATTTACTTCCCGCCAGCGTTCTTCGACATCATGGTGCATCTGCTTGTCCATGTAGTGGATGACATCATCCACCTCGGGCCGACATTCCTGCACAACATGATGCCATTCGAAAGGTTGAACGGTGTCATCAAAGGATTCGTTCGCAACAGGGCCCGTCCAGATGGAAGCATAGCCAAGGGCTTTCTCACCTACGAGTGCATCTCCTTCTGCCAGAACTACCTAAGCACCGAGAACGAGGATGTCGGTCTGCCCACCAGGAAGCACGTCGGCAGGCTAGCAGGGTTTGGTCACCGCGAGGGCTACCGCGCAATGCATGTCGGCATCGCTGGTCGACACGCCGACTTTGACAGGGCACACCGAGTCGCGCTACAACACATAGAATTGGTCAGCCCTTGGGTGGATAAGCACAAAAGCTTAATCGAGCAGAAGTTCATCGACCTAGGACGGCCGAGGAAAACAGGGGACGTTACGAAAGAGCACAACTCCAACTTCACGGGGTGGTTCAAGAAAAGGCTACTGGAAAGTCCCGCACCGATGCCTTCTACTGAAGAGCAGAAACTCATATTCTCCCTGTCACAGGGACCCGGGCACAACGTAAGGACCTATCAGTCGTACGACATCAACGGCTATAGATTCTACACCGAGGAAAAGGACAAGAATAGCGAATATCAAAACTCAGGAGTAACTATGCTATCCTACACCGATGACAAGACTGATGTCAAGGAAAGATTCTACGGAAGGATCGAGGAGATTTGGGAACTCGACTACGTTGGAGTGACGATACCGATGTTCCGTGTGAGATGGGCCAAGAGCGTCGAAAAAGATGGACTATATTTCACCACCATGGTTATACCCGATGCCAAATCGAAGACCCCCTCCGCGAAAAATGAGCCGTGGGTGCTCGCTAGCCAAGTTGAGCAATGCTTCTTCATTACCGACCCGTCAAAGCCCAGCCGTGTGGTCGTGAGGAGGGGCAAGAGGAGCATCATCGGAATGGAAGGAGAAGCCGACAAGCAAGACATCGACAAGAACGGCGATCCGAAGATCGAAGAGGAATTTGACAAGTACTTCGACAAGCCTACTACTTATTCAAAAGTAAGAAGGAAGACCACCCTACCGGCTAAAGGTTGCCCGTACACGAGAAGAAATCTCAAGGTGGCCGGGCTAAAGTATTCAACAACCGCGATGAAGAAGGGCAAGAACATTGTCAAGAAACGCTAGCTAGCCACCGATCGGAACCGAGAAGTTCAATTGTGGCTTTTTTTGTGTACTATGTACTTTGGCAAAAACACATGTGTGTATATGTGTGTGTATGACACACAAGCATCCATACATGCATGTGTGTGTGTGGATGTGTGTATATTGTGATTTTTTTTGAATTATCTATATTAATTAACTTGCATAATTGAACCTTCATTTATTTCTTGGAATAATACACTAGGAATGTATTAAAGGAAATACTATTAAACATTAATAAAAATCACAATGGCTAAGTGTGTGGAATGATGCAGGATTTACAAATTTCTGTGGCGCACCAAAGCCAACATGCGCCACAGAATTTAAAGATTCTGTGGCGCATGTTGGCTTTGGTGCGCCACGTAAAGTCCACACTTAGCCATATTCCAGAACCCACATTACTCGCCACACGGTTAAAGTGTGGCCAAAATTCTGTGGCGCACCACAGCCACATGCGCACATTTGAAGATTCTCGGGCGCATGTTGGCTTAGGTGCGCCACGTGAATTCCAACACTTAGCCATATACCGGTCCGCCCTTTCTCCTTCCCCACCCCCACTTAGCCAATTCCAACCCTAGCCCGCCCGCGCCCAACCGCTCGCCGCCGTGCTGCTCGCCGCGCCCAACCGCTCGCCGCTTCGCTCGCCGCGCCCAACCGCCGCTGCCCTCCTGCTCGCCCGCGCCCATAGGAGCCCGCCGCCCGCGCCCGAGGAGCATCACCGCCGCCCGGGAGCTCGCCGCCCGCGCGAGAGCCTCGCCGCAGCCCAGGAGGAGAGGAGGAGCAGGAGCCCGCGCCCGAGGAGCCTCGCCGCCGCCCGCATCCTCATCGACGACCCCTCATCCGAAGGTGAGCGTCTGCCCCTCTCCTCTCCCCCTCCCCTCTCCTTCAACCAAAGTGGGAGAAGGCGAGTTAAATGTGCTCTGCTTTCTGAATCAAGATAGGGCTGATTTATTTTGTTGCAAATGTGAAGGGTGTGCCGCCAGAGTAGCTTTGACACCGATGTGTAGTCTGTATATACTGCCAAATTGGTCTCTGTCTGCTTAGAGACACTGAAGTGTGCTAGCCAAATTCTGTTAGGACGGATAAAAGTCTCCCCCATGGAAATCCAAAACTATGTAGTGTCGACAAGTTTTGCCTCGGATGGGGATGCCTTTTTTTTTGAGAGAAGATGGGTATGCCTTAAAACTACTTGATGTGATAGTTGCACAGGATAGTGAACATTGGTGGTATGTCAAATAACCTTAAGGTGTCATGTGGGGGTAGAAGGTCCAAGTTTGTTCATTCATATTGTTTGCTCTTGTAGCATTTACATGCTTTGGTGATACATCAAATCTTAGCATGGTCAGTTAGTTACAAATTCATTGTCTGAATCCAAAATTTCAAGACAACCAAAGAGGCACTCCTTTAAATCTGTATTTCTGTTCTTGCATTGGGGAAGAACTTCACCATGTTTTCATAATGAACAAGGTAGAATATGATCTCTCAGGTGAGGTGACATAATTGTCAAGAATATGAACTCGCATTGGACTAGGTCCATTAATTAACAGAAGTAGTCACTTCATTCTTGCCTCAAGGTTACGTTAGCATTTTCTGTTTGCTCAACTAGCTAGTTAGCTGCAGGATAGCTTGATGGGAAAGTCATTTGATAGAGATGCATGCTTGGTGGTATTTGTAGTCCTTGTTTGCATGGTCACATGTGAAGCTTGTACTAATTTGATAAAAATGCAAGTCTGATATGCTACAGTACACACAAGTCTGATATGCTACAGTACACACAAGCAAATACAGTACACACAAGCAAACTATATTGGCCAGAGAAGAATTTCAATCAAATTCATACATAGAATCCATCTTTGCAGTACTGTATAATAGATTTTCATTTAACATGGCCCAAGTCCAGGATTTAACATGGGCATACTGTTGGTGAATTTAAATTTTTGCTTGCTGTGTATGCATGATGTGCATCTCTGCTGCATTGTCATAATAATTTTTCAGACACCAAGTCCAGGATTTAACATGGGCATGCTGTTTTATTTTTGTTTGAGTGTTAATTAGTGAAATTATCTTTGTATGATAAGAAATTTGAATAGGGGCTCTGCTACTCTGCTACAAAGAGTAAATTTGAGTAAGTTCTGAATAAATTAAAACTGAAGAAAGATAGCTAACAACATTCATGAATAGTACTGGTTATACAGTAGCTAGGTAAATTATATATATTTGCTTACTGGTTATACTTGTATACTAGAGCTATTCAGCATTTAGAATGTTCAGATGGATACAGCTTTGTATTTTGGATGCTTACTGGTTATATTGGTTTATCAATGTTATTCTTAAATAATCAATACTACAAAATAAAATGCCCTGGTTAATTTTCTGATAGCTTACTAGTAGTTTATAAATATGCTACAGTACATAGTGGATATGTACACAGAGAAGTGTTGGAGCATTCACAACATTCAAGAAAATAGCCATTCTTTACAGAAGAAGTTGTTGGTAGTAAGCAAGTAGTAGTAAATTGATGTACAGTGTAGCAGTAGCAAGGTAGAGTGTGGGTATGCTACCAGGGATATAATTCATTTTATGTTATGATCACTTCATTTTAAATGTACAGGCTAAGCATGAAATGTATAGACTTTGCTTATTTTAAATGTACAGTCTTAATTAAGCATGAAGAATTACTACTGTTAGTCATCCTATAAGATATGCTACAGTACACTAAAATGGATATGCTACACAGAGAAGTGTTGACTTGTGCAAAAATGGTTTTATGTAGCTAGGCTGGTGTGTATGTGATGTTGTGGTAGCTGGTGGCATTTTATTATGTGAATTGTTGCAGGGACTTCAAATGAGCTGCCCATTTCTCCCGAAACGTTGATTCACTTCCGTTTCGGTTGAGAAATGGGGCTCCTATGTCCAAAAATTAGCAAAGGTCATGCCGAATTTTCCGGCCGACAATTGTACTAATAGATTTCATCCTCTTCTTTATAGAAATTGCAAATATGTCGGCCGACGACAACGTGGCCGGCACTTCTAAGGCCGCCATGACCCTCGAAGAGGAAGCCAGAGCGGCGAACGTCGAGTTCTGGGAATTCGGCCCCTCCCAGCGACAAGAGGAGGAGGAGGTGGACTTGGCGGCGGAGGAAGTCGGAGCTGACCGTCAGATGACTGAAGCTGGGGAGGAGGAGGAGTATGAACCCACCACCGACGGCGGCGACCACACGGGGGGTGACGGCGTCGGGGAGGCTGACGGCAGCGGCAACCCGGCTGCTAAGAAGAAGAAGAAGCCGCGGAAGGATCGGAAGCCGACGGTGCTCGCCAACACCACCAGCGAGATCACATTGGTCTCCGAAAGTGGGCAACCACAGGAGCCGGAGGCTGTTGCCGCTGGGTACGGCATGCAACTCGGGTGCATTGTCCGGGAAAGCATGTCGATCAACACGGTGAAAATCCGAGGTGAAGGCAATGAGCATTTGGTCGAGCTCTGCCTTCGGAAGCTTCACCGACGGTACAAGTTCCCGGCGCCATACAATAACTTGGAAAGATCCAACCCGGTGAATAAATTGGCCATCACGAAGATGAGCAACGCCCTGAGCAGCTGGAAAAGCCGGGTGAAGGCCAAGATCGACAAAGGTGAAAGCTTTGAGAGTATTAAGAAGGGTGAGCCGATGCTCGATGAAGCAGAGTTCCAGATATTCAAGGAGCGGCTGGATAGCGACGATGCGAAAGCATGGACGGAGTGGGGTAGACAAATGCATGAGCTCAACTTAGGAGCACATCACCTTGGAAGCGGCGGTTATAGAGGAAAGATTCCCATTTGGGAAAAGGAGGACGAAGAACTTGCACGTGCTGGGAAACCGAACCCATGGTTGAAAATTACGGACCTGCAGGTGAGGTACTTTGTCCGGGCCCGCTACACTCTGGACAGGAATACAATGGAATTCGTTACCGAGCATGACGACGTGAGGAAGTTCGAGGAAAAGCTGGTAAGGGAATTTACTCGCGCGGTCCATTGCTGCACATATTACATATATGACGTGAATGCAATGCCCTAAATGTGTTCACCCTATCCTTGTCTGCAGAACGAGCAGTTGGCGAAGGCCGATCTCCCCGAGGCCGAATCGTCGTCCCAGGGCTCGACGGAGCCGTGGGACACGCCTTTCAACAGGGCGTTGAATATCCTCAAGGAGAGGCCAGTATCCAAGCCGCCGACGTCGGCTGGACGTGTCTGCGGCTTTGGTACAAGCATGAAGTTTCGCGAGTACTACAAAGAGGAAAACAGCAAGAAGAGAAGGAGGAGCGCGATGTCAGAAGAGGATAAAGCCGAGGTGGAAGAGCTGAGGAAGAAGGTCTCCATGCTCGAGGAAAAACAGGCAAACTCGATGGACAAAGATGAGGTGGACAAGCTTTTCGAGAAGAAGCTCCGCGATTTCCTGCCCCCTCAGGTCATCGAGGGGATAGCTGCGTGGAATGCGGCCGGTCAGGTGGGGTCGATAAAAGTGCCTAGCGCCGGGGCCAGCAACTCGATCTTCAACGCGTCGCCATCTCCGGATCTGGTTACCCCGCCGCCCACCATCGCCGCGGGGCAGCCGATGGAGTTGGATGAACCGGTGCCCCCCGCTGATCCTGCCGAGGCTACCAAGGCGCAGCCGGCGGCGGCGGTGCTTCATAATGCACCCGAGCCCCCGAAGATTGATAGGCCGGCCGCCACTGTCTCCACATTAGCACAGCTCAACGCCATCACCAAGGTACTTAACTAATTAGTTATTCCATGCCATCTCCTTCATGCGTTTTGATACCCGGCTATCTAATTAATGATGCCCAACATTACTCAGGACACTCCTTGCGTGCTCCTTCACTGCGCGCCCGGCGGCGAGTTGAAGGATGTTGCCACGGGAATGATCATACAACCGAAGAGCACCACGTTGCACACCGTGGCTATGGACGCCAACGTCCTGAAGGTCACTTTGGGTCGGGTGTTGCCGGGGTGCGAAGACATGGACCCCCCAATACAGCCCGAGGGAGCCGACGAGCACCTGACGCTTGAGAACTGCCATGGCTATACCATGGTATGGCCAAAGACCCAGATCCGTCTTGGGGGTCGCTCCACCGGCGCCTCCTCGATCATCCGGCAGCCGATCGTCCGGCCGCCTGCTCGGAGGGCAGCTCCTCCCGTCGTCACCGCCACAACAAGCCGCCACAAGAAACTGCTGGGAGAGTCTCTGCCTCAACCGCCACCGGCGGAGCCTAAAGGCAAGGCCGCTGCACCGCTATCGCCCATCCCATCACCCAACGAAGATGACATCGATGATGATGGGCCGGTAGACGTCGATGCCTACCTCAACACCGGCGCCGACATAGATGATTTGTACATGGCGGGCGCGGATGAAGAAGCATACCGCGCTCGCGACGAACCAGCTGGCCCACCCAAGGCAACCAAACAGCGCCTGGTGTTCCGCGGCTTCTCTCAAGAGACGCCTCCGGCAGCCGATACACAAGAGCCAACCGCCGCAAACATCTTCAGCCCCAATACGCTGATCAACAAGGTCAACGAGCAGTTTGAAGCGTCAGGGGCCGTTGCTCCGAAGAAGCCCCGTAAAAGACCTAGTAAGAACAAGGAGAAGTCTGCGAGCCAGCCACCTCCGACGATCCGTCATCGGGACTCCATGGTACCTCCCAGCAAGGATGGCTTGACCAGAATGCATGAAGCTGGCAAACCAATACTGGGTCCGGAGCTGCAACACCTTGCTTCCGGAGATATGCTGCCTCTGCAGGACAGTATCCTGGTCCTAGAGAGTATCCTTCTTAAGGACAAAGATCCAAATTACCCGGTCTTCACGGTCAAGGTGCCAAGAGATGTGGGCTTCGTCACTGATGCCCCCGCGGATATATTCTTTATAGCGTACGAGGACATCTTCAAGCTATTCCACGCGAGAAGGCTGGACTATAACTTGGTCCGCCTATTCGCGCTCAATCTGGCGATGAAGATCAAGAGAGAGAGTACCCCGGACGTCGCGATAGCGGACCCCTACTACATGCGTGAAAGCCAGTTGAACTTATCAGCGGTGCGGGTACGGGCTTCGTTGTACCTACAGAAGTGCTTCTTGGACAACAAGAGGAAGGACAACATCCTCTTGGCTTACTTTCCCGAGTAAGTACACATCCGCTAGCCCTGTAATAAATTTCTTTTCCATTGCTCATTTCCAACCTCGATCCAAATTTGTGTTGCGCAGAGACACGCACTGCGTACTCATCTCCATTGCCCCGAAGTTTTCTCTTGCCACCTATTTCGACTCGGGGAGTGCGAAAAAGAAGAACTACGCCAGAATAAGGGGTGTGCTAGATGATGCTCTCGAGGGCTACTTCAAAAAGGGAGGCGCCTTCAAAGAAAAGGCGGAATGTTTCAGGGATGATGGTAAACACAAGTTCAAGCACGTGTTCGAGTTCCCCTGTGTCAAGCAGCCGGAAAACAGCACTCTGGACGCCTTCTATGTCATGCATCACCTAAAAGGGTTTGTCCGGGATAGCCAGAACTTGCGTTTACCATCTGCTCTCCGAGGATGGGCCGAAAAGTTGGCGCGGATCAACGATGATGACCTCAGAGAAGACTTCCAGGATACCAGGGTCAAGTTATCACATATCATCATTCAAGACGTCACCACAGGGGGAGGGCCCTTGCACCAGGGTAGAGCGTTATGCAAGAGGGACATCGAGCACCGCCTCAAAGCGCAGGGTGACACGAGGACGTGGATTACAAAAGATCTGTACAAGCCGTTCCCGGAGCCCTGCGAGCCTTGACTTAGTGTGTGATAAACTAGCTATCTTCATCGGTTAGTTTGTATATATATCGATGGACGTGGTCTTTTGTGTGGGTCGTAATTAAACTCTAAGTACTATGTTCATCGGTTTATGTGTATCGGTGGACGTCGTCTTGTGTGTGCGTGTCGCAAACTTATTGTTGCCGTGCTCAACTTTACTATATACTTTGGTCTAATATTTATCAACATATATATATATGCATGATGTACTAATATGATATACTAATATGCCCTTGTCAATAGAGATGCCGACGTACGTTGTGTACAAGGGTCGGGTTCCAGGTGTCTACGAGGAGTGGCAGGACTGTCTCGAACAGGTGCACAAGTTCAGCGGGAACAGCTACAAGGGATACGCGACTAGAGAGGAGGCGGTAGCACAGTGGAGGGCACACGTGGGCAAGAAGAAGAACCGGCTGAAGTTCTTGGTCCCCCTCTTACTCACCGCCACCGCGGTTGTACTCTACTTTACTTTAGTCTAGGTGGCCGGTGACGATGCATGTGCATATGAGACGAGATGAACACATGTATGTGTATGCGACGATCAAACACATTTCTACTTGTGTAATTTGGATCTAAATGATGTAATGATGAAGACTTGTGTGTATCATGTCATTTGTGTGTCATTTGTGAGTAATTCTGTTATTTCTGGAATGTGCTATGTATTTCTTGTATATATCTGTATATTTCCTGTGAAATACCACTATATACTGCAGAAATGGAAAAAATTCGAAAATCCAAAAATTAACATTCTGTGGCGCATGAACTGGCAGTGCGCCACAAAAACTTATAAATATTCTGTGGCGCATGGAAAGGTAGTGCGCCACAAAATCTGGCGCCAAATTCTGTGGCGCACGATCAATGGTGCGCCACAGAAGTCTAAGATTCTGTGGCGCACTGAACAGCGTGCGCCACAGAATTCCAAACTTCTGTGGCGCACCCGCTGCTGCGCCACAGAATTCTAATACTAGTCGCGTGGCAACTGTGGCGACGGCCATATGCGCCACAGAATCAAAATTCGGTGCGCCACAGTTAGCCCTTTTTCCACTAGTGAGGGTTTTCGATGCAGGGGCTTTATATAGGCGAAAGGGCAGCCTCGGAGGGTCGAAGGGGCGACGACACCATAGGCTGGCGCGGCCAGGGCCCAGGCCGCGCCACCCTATCATCCGGGGCCCACAGGCCCTCCTCCGGCGGCTCTCGGTGTTCTGGATGCTTCCGGCAAAATAGGAACCTGGCGTTGATTTCGTCCAAAATATTTCGTTACTAGGATTTCTGAAACCAAAACAGCAGAAAACAGGAACTGGCACTTCGGCATCTTGTTAATAGGTTAGTTCCGAAAATGCACAAATATGACATAAAGTGTGCATAAAACATGTAGGTATCATCAATAAAGTAGCATGGAACATAAGAAATTGTCGATACGTTGGAGACGTATCAGCATCCCCAAGCTTAGTTCTGCTCGTCCCGAGCAAACGATAACAAAGATAATTTCTGAAGTGACATGCCGTCATAAACTTGATCATATTGTAAACATATGTAATGAATGCAGCGATCAAAACAATGGTAATGACATGAGTAAACAAATGAATCATATAACAAAGACTTTTCATGAATAATACTTTCAAGACAAACATCAATAAGTCTTGCATAAGAGTTAACTCATAAGCAATAAATCAAAGTAAAGGTATTGAAGCAACACAAAGGAAGATTAAGTTTCAGCGGTTGCTTTCAACTTATAACATGTATATCTCATGGATAATTGTCAACATAGAGTAATATAACAAATGCAATAAGCAAGTATGTAAGAATCAATGCACAGTTCACACAAGTGTTTGCTTCTTGGGATGGAGAGAAATAGGTGAACTGACTCAACATAAAAGTAAAAGAAAGGCCCTTCAAAGAGGAAAGCATCGATTGCTATATTTGTGCTAGAGCTTTTATTTTGAAAACATAAAGAGAGCATAAAAATAAAGTTTTGAGAGGTGTTTGTTGTTGTCAACAAATGGTAGCGGGTACTCTAACCCCCTTGCCAGACAAACCTTCAAAGAGCGGCTCCCATTTTATTTTATTTTTGGGTGGCACTCCTTCCAACCTTTCTTTCACAAACCATGGCTAACCGAATCCTCGCCCTGCAAACAATCTCATACCATGAAGGAGTGCCTTTTTATTTTAGTTTTATTATGATGACACTCCTCCCCACCTTTGCTTTCTCAAGCCATGGCTAACCGAATCCTTCGGGTGCCGTCCAACAATCACATACCATGGAGGAGTGTCTATTTTTGTTAATTAATTTGGGACTGGGAATCCCATTGCCAGCTCTTTTTGCAAAATTATTGGATAAGCGGATGAAGCCACTAGTCCATTGGTGAAAGTTGCCCAACAAGATTGAAAGATAAACACCACATACTTCCTCATGAGCTATAAAACATTGACACAAATAAGAGGTAATAACTTTTGAATTGTTTAAAGGTAGCACTCAAGCAATTTACTTTGGAATGGCGGAGAAATACCATGTACTAGGTAGGTATGGTGGACACAAATGGCATAGTGGTTGGCTCAAGGATTTTGGATGCATGAGAAGTATTCCTCTCGATACAAGGTTTAGGCTAGCAAGGTTATTTGAAGCAAACTCAAGGATGAACCGTGCAGCAAAACTCACATAAAATACATATTGTAAACATTATAAGACTCTACACCGTCTTCCTTGTTGTTCAAACTCAATACTAGAAATTATCTAGACCTTAGAGAGACCAATTATGCAAACCAAATTTTAGCATGATCTATGTATTTCTTTAATAGGTGCAAAGTATATGATGCAAGAGCTTAAACATGAGCACAACAATTGCCAAGTATCACATTACCCAAGACATTATAGCAATTACTACATGTAGCATTTTTCAATTCCAACCATATAACAATTTAACGAAGAGGAAACTTCGTCATGAATATTATGAGCTAAGAACACATGTGTTCATACGAACCAGCGGAGCGTGTCTCTCCCCACACAAGGATGAACTTATTCAGAGAACTAAGATAACAAAACAAAAATAAAAGCACACACAGACGCTCCAAGTAAAGTACATAAGATGTGACCGAATAAAAATATAGTTTCACTAGAAGAAACCTGATAAGTTGTCGATGAAGAAGGGGATGCCTTGGGCATCCCCAAGCTTAGATGCTTGAGTCTTCTTAAAATATGCAGGGATGAACCACGGGGCATCCCCAAGCTTAGACCTTTCACTCTTCTCGATCACATTATATCACCCTCTTCTATTGACCCTTGAAAACTTCACACCAAACTTCAAGCAAACTCATTAGAGGGTTAGTGCATAATCAAAATTCACATGTTCAGAGGTGACACAATCATTCTTAACACTTCTGGACATTGCACAAAACTTCTGAAAGTTAATGGAACAAAGAAACCCATTCAACAAAGCAAAAGCGGCAATGCGAAATAAAAGGCAGAATCTGTCAAAAATACAACAGTTCGTAAAGACGAATTTAAAGCTGGCACCAGACTTGCTCAAATGGAAAAACTCAAAACTAATGAAAGTTGCGTACATATCTGTGGATCACGCTCGTAAATTGGCAGATTTTTTCGAATTTTCTACAGAGGCCTATGCCCAGATTCGTGACAGACAGCAATGCTGTTTCTGCGCAGCGATCCCAAATATAACATCAACTTTGACATAGAAACTTTACTTGGCACAAAAACATGATAAGGAGAGGTTGCTACAGTAGTAAACAACTTCCAAGACTCAACAAAACAAAAATTGCTGTAGTAAAATAAACACATGGGTTATCTCCCAAGAAGTTCTTTCTTTATAGCCATTAAGATGGGCTCAGCAGTTTTAATGATGCACTCGCAAGAAATAGTAGTTGAAGCAAAAGAGAGCATCAAGAGGCAAATTCAAAACACATTTAAGTCTAACATTCTTCCTATGCATAGGAATCTTGTAAATAAACAAGTTCATGAAGAGCAAAGTAACAAGCATAGGAAGATAAAACAAGTGTAGCTTCAAAAATTTCAGCACATAGAGAGGCATTTTAGTAACATGAAAATTTCTACAACCATATTTTCCTCTCTCATAATAACTTTCAGTAGCATCATGAGCAAACTCAACAATATAACTATCACTTAAAGCATTCTTATCATGAGTATCATGCATAAAATAATTACTACTCCCAACATAAGCATAGTCATTCTTAATAATTGTAGTGGGAGCAAATTCAACAAAGTAGCTATCAAATATAGGAGGTATATTGTAATCATAATCAAATTTATCCTCCATAACAGGTGGTAACAAAAGACTACTATCATTATAATCATCATAAATGGGAGGCAAAGTATCATCAAAGTAAATTTTCTCCTCAATGCTTGGGGGACTAAAAATATCATGCTCATCAAAGCCAGCTTCCCCAAGCTTAGAATTTTCCATAGCATTAGCAACAATAGTGTTCAAAGCATTCATATTAATATGTTCCATGGGTTTTTAATTTTCGCATCAAACCATCCATGTCTTAAATCAGGAAATAGAATAAAAAGGTCATTGTTGTCCATTATGCCTAACTAGTGTAAACAAGAAACCAAATGTCGTAATTGCAGAGTCTAAAGGAAATAGCTTCGAGCACACACACAATGGCGCCAGAAAAGTACGTTACCTAGAACCGGAGTATGAGTGCCATTTACCTTTCCTCCCGCAACGGCGCCTAAAAGTGCTTGGCGCGTAGTTGACGAGGAGGAAAAGTGCTTAGTTGCCGGCTTGCCAATGTGTGAGTGCCGTTTACCTTCCCTCCCCGGCAACGGCGCCAGAAAAGTGCTTGATGTCTACGGGTGCTTCTATTATTGTAGACAGTGTTGGGCCTCCAAGAGCAGAGGTTTGTAGAACAGCAGCAAGTTTCCCTTAAGTGGATTACCCAAGGTTTATCGAACTCAGGGAGGAAGAGGTCAAAGATATCCCTCTCAAGCAACCCTGCAACCACAAAGCAAGAAGTCTCTTGTGTCCCCAACACACCTAGTAGGTGCACTAGTTCGGCGAAGAGATAGTGAAATACAAGTGGCATGAATGAATATGAGCAGTAGTATGGCGCCAGAAAAGTGCTTGCTGGCGTGCAGTTGATGGTAGTAATATTGTAGGAAGTAAACAAAGTAGTAACGCAGCAGTAGTAACACAAAAAAAAACAAGCAGCGATAGCGTATTTAGGAACAAGGCCTAGGGATTAGACTTTCACTAGTGGACACTCTCAACTTTGATCACATAACAGAATAGATAAATGCATACTCTACACTCTCTTGTTGGATGATGAACACATTGCGTAGGATTACACGAACCCTCAATGCCGGAGTTAACAAGCTCCACAATTCAATGTTCATATTTAAATAACCTTAGAGTGCATGAAAGATCGAAACGACTAAACCAAGTACTAACATAGCATGCACACTGTCACCTTCATGCTTATGTAGGAGGAATAATACACATCAATACTATCATAGCAATAGTTAACTTCGCAATCTACAAGATATCATGATCATAGCATAAACCAAGTACTAACACGGTGCACACACTGTCACCTTTACACACGTGTAGGAGGAATAAAACTACTTTAATAACATCACTAGAGTAGCACATAGATAAATTGTGATACAAAACTCATATGAATCTCAATCATGTAAAGCAGCTCATGAGATCATTGTATTGAGGTACATAGGAGAGAGATTAACCACATAGCTACCGGTACAGCCCCGAGCCTCGATGGGGAACTACTCCCTCCTCATGGGAGCAGCAGCGGTGATGAAGATGGCGGTGGAGATGGCAGCGGTGTCGATGGAGAAGCCTTCCGGGCACTTCCCCAGGTGCCGAACAGAGACTCGTCCCCGCATCTTGGCTTCGCGATGGCGGCTCGGAAGGTTTCGCGTACGTGGCTTCCTCCGTAAGGGTTTTCGATGCGGGGGCTTTATATGGCGAAAGGGCAGCTCGGAGGGTCGAAGGGGCGACGACACCATAGGCTGGCCAGGCCAGCCGCGCCACCCTATCATCTGGGGCCCACAGGCCCTCCTCTGCGGCTCTCTGGGATGCTTCCGGGCAAAATAGGAACCTGGGCGTTGATTTCGTCCAATTCCGAGAATATTTCGTTACTAGGATTTCTGAAACCAAAAACAGCAGAAAAAGAACTGCACTTCGGCATCTTGTTAATAGGTTAGTTCCAGAAAATGCACAAATATGACATAAAGTGTGCATAAAACATGTAGGTATCATCAATAAAGTAGCATGGAACATAAGAAATTATCGATACGTTGGAGACGTATCAACGACCTCCGTTAACACGAGAGCAACCGCGGAAGGATGTCTTATCCCCAGAAGAGATGGTCGAACAAGCACGCATGGATTTAGTCGCGCAGTCTGATGTCCTCAACAAGCCCATAACCCCTGATGACGCCGCAGATCTGGAGGCTTTGGAAGCCACAAGGAAGGAGATGCTGGCTACAGCCAAGAAGTTTGCCAACACCGCAGCTGCGATGCTGGAAGAGAGGACAGAAGCTGCGAACTTTGTGGTCCACTTTCAAAAGAAGGATCGCGAGGTCGACGAATCACTTGCGCAAGTCAGCAGCTCCGAAAGCATTGGGAGGCAAAGATGACCTATGCACACAGGAGGCTGATAGAATCATTCGAGAAGCCATCCCTCCCCGCAAGATCACCTTCGCACTCCTACAGAGCAACAGCCGCTCACAACTCCAAAGGATAACATGAAGAAGGCTGCGGAGCTCTTGAAGAAGAAGGACGAGGAGATTGACATCGACTACGTCCGGAAGCTCGTTGCTTCAGCAATGCAGCAACAGAGTAAGGCAGATACTTCGCGCAGGTTGGAATCCAATCCGGATCACTGCATATCCACCGCGCAGAAGGACGCCCTAGGAAGTCAACATCGTGATGGCGAATCGCGCACCGGATCCACGGAGCGCAGGAGAAAAGTCAGGGAACATCCGAATCCAATCCCGGTGCCCTCGGATTCAACCCCGAAAAATCCGGCAAAGGGAAAGGACCCGATGTATACTGGCAGAGACAAGTATCGTGTTCCATCACCACCACCCCGAGCTTCACGTCCTCCGCTACCCCCTCGACGTCGCAGTCCTGCCGGAAACACCAGGCCCCATGGGCCAGGTGGAATCAACATCCGCGACAACATGCCACCTCCTAGGGACAGGAGCAGGGAGCGTACGCCGGAGCCACGCAGAGCCGGAACCAAGACCGCGAGCCTGAGCCTCGTCGGAACCAAGAACGCGAGCCTGAGCCTCGCAGAAGCCAAGGCGCGAGCCGAACCTAGGAGGAGCCGGAACGAAGAGCGCGCGCCTGAGCCTCGCAGGAGCCGGAACGACGGAGGCGACCACCACCAAGAGGAAGGGAGTCACCGAAGCCGGAGCCAGCCGCGGGAGCAGCGCCGAGAGTCCGAAGGCGGAAGATCATCCTACAGGCCCCCTCGCAGATCTCCCTCGCCACCACCCGGGGCGGAGGTGGAGGCGGAGGCGGAGGCCGGAGATCCCGTTCCCGCTCAAAGTCACCCGGCGGTGGTCCTCGCGACGCTCGGGAACGCCTCAACGAGTACAGATCCGACTACATTGGTCCAAAGTGCTTTGGCCGGATGATCCGAGAGGAACCAAAGCCAAGAAGCTTGAACCTTAAGCTACCCGGAAACCTGAAGCATTATGATGGCAGCGAGAGGCCGGATACCTGGATTGAGGATTACTACAATGCAGTAACCTTTGCCGGAGGAACCCCGAATATAGCCTGCCGCATGCTCCAGTTGTACCTTATTGGTCCAGCTCGAGTTTGGCTCAGCGACCTCGAGGAAAACACCATCTTTTGCTGGTTTGACCTGAAGAAGGCTTTCGAGAACCACTTCAGGGGCACCTACAAGAGACCGGCCACCACCAGCGACCTTCAAGCTTGCATCCAGAAGAAGGGTGAAACATCCAGAAGTTTCCTCACCCGATGGTTGGCGACCAGAACGAGTGCGAGACACGCCAACCGCGCTTCCTCTTGACGCAAGCTCCGTCTTCATCCTCTTCATGCCACCGTGTCTCATTCATCTTCTACGCCGTCTTCTCTCTTCATCTTCAACACCGTCTTCGTCTCTCTTCGACACCATCTTCATCGGTCTTCTACTCTCGATCTTCTCCATCTTGCAACCTTGAGTCCAACACATGGCTATGGACTTGACCTAAGATATATTCTCAATGCAACCGTTAGTCCATAGGGATTGTCATCAATTACCAAAACCACACATGGGGCAATGGACATGTTCTTTTAGCAGGCCACACCTAGGCCGCGCCATGGGGTGGTCTGGCCGCCCTATGGCGCCTCTTCGACCCCCCTCTAGACTTCGTCTTCGTTTCGGTAAAATATTGACTTCGGGTTTTGCTTCATCCAATTCGGAGAATATTTGTTGTACAACTTTTTGGAAATACGAAACATCGGGAAACCGGGACACACCGGGCATCTTGTTAATAGGTTAGTGCCAGAAATCTTGTAAAAGTGCAACGAAGTGTACGCAAAACATATATGAATTTTTGTAAAACAAGCATGGAGCATTGATACGTCTCCAACGTATCGATAATTTCTTATGTTCCATGCCACTTTATTGATGATACCTACATGTTTTATGCACATTATATGTCATATTTATGCATTTTCTGGAACTAACCTATTAACAAGATGCCGAAGAGCCGTTGTTGTTTTCTTGTTTTTGGTTTCAGAAATCCTAGTAAGGAAATATTCTCGAATTGGACGAAACTTTCGCCCAGTCCTATTTTTGCACGGCTTCCGAAGACCGAAGAGATAACGAAGTGGGGCCACGAGGCAGCCGGGGACGGGGCGCGCGCCGGCCCTGGCCGCGTGGCCCTACCCTGGGCACCTCGTGTGGCCCCGCGTTGCTTCCGCCTACTTAAAGCCTCCGTCGCGAAACCCCAGTACCGAGAGCCACGATACGGAAAACCTTCCAGAGACGCCGCCGCCGCGAATCCCATCTCGGGGGATTCAGGAGATCGCCTCCGGCACCCTGCCGGAGAGGGGATTCATCTCCGGAGGACTCTACACCGCCATGGTCGCCTCCGGAGTGATGAGTGAGTAGTTCACCCCTGGACCATGGGTCCATAGCAGTAGATGGTCGTCTTCTCCTTGTTGTGCTTCATTGTTGGATCTTGTGAGCTGCCTAACATGATCAAGATCATCTATCTGTAATTCTATATGTTGTGTTTGTCGGGATCCGATGGATAGAGAGTACTATGATTATGGTGATTATCAATCTATTGTTTATGTGTTGTTTATGATCTTGCATGCTCTCCGTTATTAGTAGAGGCTCTGGCCAAGTTTTTACTCTTAACTCCAAGAGGGAGTATTTATGCTCGATAGTGGGTTCATGCCTCCATTAAATCTGGGACAGTGACAGAAAGTTCTAAGGTTGTGGATGTGCTGTTGCCACTAGGGATAAAACATTGATTCTATGTCTAAGGATGTAGTTGTCGATTACATTACGCACCATACTTAATGCAATTGTCTGTTGCTTAGCAACTTAATACTGAATGGGGTTCGGATGATAACCTGAAGGTGGACTTTTTAGGCATAGATGCAGTTGGATGGCGGTCTATGTACTTTGTCGTAATGCCCAATTAAATCTCACTATATTTATCATATCATGTATATGCATTGTTATGCCTTTCTCTATTTGTCAATTGCCCGACTGTAATTTGTTCACCCAACATGCTTTTATCTTATGGGAGAGACACCTCTAGTGAACTGTGGACCCCGGTCCTATTCTTTACATAGCATACAATCTACTGCAATTGTGTTTACTGTTTTCTTTGCAAACATCTTCCACTCGATACGTTTAATCCTTTGTTACAGCAAGCCGGTGAGATTGACAACCTCACTGTTTCGTTGGGGCAAAGTACTTTTTTGTAGATTCCACGTTGGCGCAGGAATCCTGGTTGTGCCCGCATCACATTTCGCGTCCATCAACCTTCAACGTGCTTCTTGGCTCCTCCCGGTTCGATCAACCTTGGTTTTTTCGAGGAAAACTTGCCACCGTGCGCATCATACCTTCCTCTTGGGGTTCCCAACGGACGTGTACATCTACGCGCATCAAGCTGTTTTCGGCGCCGTTGCGGGGAGATCAAGACACGCTGCAAGGGGAGTCTCCACTTCTCAATCTCTTTACTTTGTTTTTGTCTTGCTTTATTTTATTTACTACTTTGTTTGCTGCACCTAAACAAAACACAAAAAAAATTAGTTGCTAGTTTTACTTTATTTACTGTCTTGCTCTTATATCAAAAACACAAAAAAATTAGTTACTTGTCTTTACTTTATTTGCCTTGTTTACTTTTTGCTTATTGCATCATGTTTCCTTTTAATTTCACCACAAAAGACATACCGGTAGGACGTGGGTCCATAGTTGGGAGAAATAATATAGAAGAATTTTTCAATCATGTTAGTATTACTGAAAATTTTGAAGATAAACACTTGGTAGAACTTGCACCTACCTATGAAATTGCTGCTGCTGCTTTAGTTCGCATGTTGGAAACTAAATTTGTTAATCTCAATCCTATAATCCAACACATGTTTCTCACACTTGGTGATATGGAAGAAGGGGAAAAGAAAGATTTTGTTTTAGAAACTCTTCTTAGAGAATTTGGTGGTCTAGCAAGAGAGGCTAGAAAGGTTTTTGCTAAATTTAATATGCTAGGTTCTCATACCAATTTTATTGGTCTCCTTGAAAAAATGGACATGGATAGAATAAGGTACACTAATAACATTAATGATGGTGGGGAAATCAAAGCACCAATACCATGTAAACTCCTAGCTATGAATGATGCACTAGAAAATAACTATGCTTGGCTTGTTCCTGAAAATTTGTTCGATGAGAGTAGCAAGCCCAAGACTAATGAAAAGGGAGACGCTAAAACTTATGTATCCAATATACTATGCTTGGTTGAGAAAACTCCCAACACCCCTGGTAATGATGTTGATGCTCCATCTCTTGATAATACTTGATTTGCACTTTCTGCGCCTAGCTGAAAGGCGTTAAAGAAAAGCGCTTATGGGAGACAACCCATGTTTTTACCTACAGCAATTTTTTTGTTTTGTTGAGTCTTGGAAGTTGTTTACTACTGTAGCAACCTCTCCTTATCATGTTTTTGTGCCAAGTAAAGTTTCTATGTCAAAGTTGATGTTATATTTGGGATCGCTGCGCAGAAACAGCATTGCTGTCTGTCACGAATCTGGGCACAGTTATCTGTAGAAAACTCGAAAAAATCTGCCAATTTACGAGCGTGATCCTCAGATATGTACGCAACTTTCATTAGTTTTGAGTTTTTCCATTTGAGCAAGTCTGGTGCCAGCTTTAAATTCGTCTTTACGGACTGTTCTGTTTTTGACAGATTCTGCCTTTTATTTTGCATTGCCTCTTTTGCTATGTTGGATTTATTTCTTTGATCCATTAATGTCCAGTAGCATTATGCAATGTCCAGAAGTGAAAATAATGATTGTGTCACCTCTGAATGAGTGAATTATTAATTGTGCACTAACCCTCTAATGAGTTTGCTTGAAGTTTGGTGTGAAGGAAGTTTTCAAGGGTCAAGAGAGGAGAATGATATACTATGATCAAGAGGAGTGAAAGCTCTAAGCTTGGGGATGCCCCGTGGTTCACCCCTGCATATTTTAAGAAGACTCAAGCGTCTGGGCATCCCCTTCTTCATCGACAACATCATCAGGTTCCTCCCCTGAAACTATATTTTTATTCAGTCACATCTTGTGTTCTTTACTTGGAGCGTCGGTTTGTTTTTGTTTTTGTTTTTGTTTTTGTTTTTGTTTTTGTTTGAATAAAATGGATCCTAGCATTCACTTTGTGGGAGAGAGACACGCTCCGCTGTTGCATATGGACAAATATGTCCTTAGGTTTTACTCATAATGTTCATGGCGAAGTTTCTTCTTCGTTAAATTGTTATATGGTTGGAATTGGGAAATGCTACATGTAGTAATTCTAAAATGTCTTGGATAATGTGATACTTGGCAATTGTTGTGCTCATGTTTAAGCTCTTGCATCATATGCTTTGCACCCATTAATGAAGAAATACATAGAGCTTGCTAAAATTTTATTTGCATATTTGGTCTCTCTAAGGTCTAGATAATATCTAGTATTGAGTTTTGAACAACAAGGAAGACGGTGTAGAGTCTTATAATGTTTACAATATGTCTTTTATGTGAGTTTTGCTGCACTTGTCCATCCTTGAGTTTGCTTCAAATAACCTTGCTAGCCTAAACCTTGTATCGAGAGGGAATACTTCTCATGCATCCAAAATCCTTGAGCCAACTACTATGCCATTTGTGTCCACCATACCTACCTACTACATGGTATTTCTCCGCCATTCCAAAGTAAATTGCTTGAGTGCTACCTTTAAAATTCCATCATTCACCTTTGCAATATATAGCTCATGGGACAAAATAGCCTTAAAAACTATTGTAGTATTGAATATGTACTTATGCACTTTATCTTTTATTAAGTTGCTTGTTGTGCGATAACCATGCTTCGGGGAACGCCATCAACTATTGTTGAATATCATGTGAGTTGCTATGCATGTCCGTCTTGTCTGAAGGATCTATCATTTTAGTGGTTGGAGCATGCAAAATTGTTAGAGAAGAACATTGGGCCGCTAACTAAAGCCATGAATCATGGTGGAAGTTTCAGTTTTGGACATATATCCTCAATCTCATATGAGAATAATAATCATTGCTACATACTTATGCATTTAAGAGGAGTCCATTATCTGTTGTCCATGTTGTCCCGGTATGGATGTCTAAGTTGAGAATAATCAAAAGCGAGAAATCCAAAATGCGAGCATTCTCCTTAGACCTTTGTACAGGCGGCATGGAGGTACCCCTTTGTGACACTTGGTTGAAACATGGCATGCAAAGATCCGGTAGTCCAAGCTAAGTAGGACGAGGTGCGGGCACTATTAGTACACTATGCATGAGGCTTGCAACTTGTAAGATATAATTTACATAACTCATATGCTTTATTACTACCGTTGACAAAATTGTTTCATGTTTTCAAAATAAAAGCTCTAGCACAAATACAGCAATCGATGCTTTCCTCTTGAAGGACCTTTCTTTTACTTTTATTGTTGAGTCGTTTACCTATCTCCCTCCACCTTAAGAAGCAAACACTTGTGTGAACTGTGCATTGATTCCTACATACTTGCATATTGCACTTGTTATATTACTTTATGTTGACAATATCCATGAGATATACATGTTATAAGTTGAAAGCAACCGCTGAAACTTAATCTTCCTTTCTGTTTCAATACCTTTACTTTGATTTATTGCTTTATGAGTTAACTCTTATGCAAGACTTATTGATGCTTGTCTCGAAATACTATTCATGAAAAGTCTTTGCTTTATGATTCAGTTGTTTACTCATGTCATTACCATTGTTTTGATCGCTGCATTCATTACATATGTTTACAAATAGTATGATCAAGATTATGATGGCATGTCACTTCAGAAATTATCTTTGTTATCGTTTTACCTGCTCGGGACGAGCAGAACTAAGCTTGGGGATGCTGATACGTCTCCAACGTATCGATAATTTCTTATGTTCCATGCCACTTTATTGATGATACCTACATGTTTTATGCACATTATATGTCATATTTATGCATTTTCCGAACTAACCTATTAACAAGATGCCGAAGAGCCAGTTGCTGTTTTCTGCTGTTTTTGGTTTCAGAAATCCTAGTAAGGAAATATTCTCGGAATTGGACGAAACTTTCGCCCAGGGTCCTATTTTTGCACGAAGCTTCCAAGAACCGAAGAGATAACAAAGTGGGGCCACGAGGAAGCCAGGGGCGGCGCGGCCTGGCCCCGGCCGCGCGCCCTACCCCTGGGCACCTCGTGTGGCCCCCCGTTGCCCTTCCGCCTACTTAAAGCCTCCGTCGCGAAAACCCCGCACCGAGAGCCACGATACGGAAAACCTTCCAGACGCCGCCGCAATCCCATCTCGGGATTCAGAGATCGCCTCCGCACGCCGGAGAGGGATTCATCTCCCGGAGGACTCTACACCGCCATGGTCGCCTCCGGAGTGATGAGTGAGTAGTTCACCCCTGGACCATGGGTCCATAGCAGTAGCTAGATGGTCGTCTTCTCCTTGTTGTGCTTCATTGTTGGATCTTGTGAGCTGCCTAACATGATCAAGATCATCTATCTGTAATTCTATATGTTGTGTTTGTCGGGATCCGATGGATAGAGAGTACTATGATTATGGTGATTATCAATCTATTGTTTATGTGTTGTTTATGATCTTGCATGCTCTCCGTTATTAGTAGAGGCTCTGGCCAAGTTTTTACTCTTAACTCCAAGAGGGAGTATTTATGCTCGATAGTGGGTTCATGCCTCCATTAAATCTGGGACAGTGACAGAAAGTTCTAAGGTTGTGGATGTGTTGGCCACTAGGGATAAAACATTGATTCTATGTCTAAGGATGTAGTTGTCGATTACATTACGCACCATACTTAATGCAATTGTCTGTTGCTTAGCAACTTAATACTGAATGGGGTTCGGATGATAACCTGAAGGTGGACTTTTTAGGCATAGATGCAGTTGGATGGCGGTCTATGTACTTTGTCGTAATGCCCAATTAAATCTCACTATATTTGTCATATCATGTATATGCATTGTTATGCCTTTCTCTATTTGTCAATTGCCCGACTGTAATTTGTTCACCCAACATGCTTTTATCTTATGGGAGAGACACCTCTAGTGAACTGTGGACCCCGGTCCTATTCTTTACATAGCATACAATCTATGCAATTGTGTTTACTGTTTTCTTTGCAAACATCTTCCACTCGATACGTTTAATCCTTTGTTACAGCAAGCCGGTGAGATTGACAACCTCACTGTTTCGTTGGGGCAAAGTACTTTGGTTTTGTTGTGCAGATTCCACGTTGGCGGAATCCCTGGTGTTGCGTCGCATCACATTTCGCGACCATCAACCTTCAACGTGCTTCTTGGCTCCTCCTGGTTCGATCAACCTTGGTTTCTTTCTGAGGGAAAACTTGCCACTGTGCGCATCATACCTTCCTCTTGGGGTTCCCAACGGACGTGTACATCTACGCGCATCAAGCATCAAAAATTATAGATATGTTTGACACGTATCAAGGCACCTTACATAATTTTGAGGTATCCAATATGGTACTAATAAGATTTTGTTTAATAATATTAGTAAGTTTTTCTGTGAGGCTAAGTGGTTAAGTGCGTACAACCTTTGCCTGAAGATTTTGGGTCCGAGGATTGCTTCCCACGTTTTATAATGTATTATTTTTCTCTATGCTATGGAATAGTGATATTAATAAATGTATTCACTAATGTCTTATACAATGTATGGATAATATGTAGTGCTTCTACGTAATGTCTTACAATATGTAAAGACATTTTTGTAGTGTCCTATAGTCCTAGACACACTATTTGTAGTGGCACTTGTGTGACACTTAACAAACATCTCTATTGTGATGTAGAGGTAGAGATAATGTCTCTACGAGCTCAAAATCATGTCTTTACGGCCTATTTCTGTCACAGTGTTGGCCACATAATTGAGAAGGGGATAACAGTGCTAGTGACGAAATTTTTTGTTGAAAGGTGTTAACATTAAGAAATGTTTAGATTTTCTAGCCGGGAAGTAACACAAAGTTGCATTCAAGAGTGAGCCTCCTCACAAGAAGCCTGAGGCATTGTACTTGGTACATTATGATGTTTGCGAACTGGCGGTGAGGTCAATGCGTGGAGCAAAGTAATTTCTCACATTTGTCGATGACTTTTCCAAGAAGGTTTAGGTCTATGTATTGAAGACCAAAGATCAAGTACTAAGGAGGCAATTCCAAGTCTCAGTTGAGAGAGAAACTGAGAAAAATACTTTGCACTCATAATGGGGGCAGGGAGATTATACTAGACCAATTGATGCTTATTGCAAGGAGCAGGGAATTAGGCACCCTTTTACTCCTCGGAAGACACCACAGCTGAATGGGTTTACTAGGAGGATTAGTTAGATGATTGATGTCAAGTGCGAAGCTGCTTAAACATTATTGGGGTGAGGCTTTGTCGACTGCAGTTTATCTTATCAATCCTCAACAAGTTATCCATTGCAAGGTGATGTTCCAAACAGGGTCTTTTACGGCAAGACGTATCATATGAGCACCTGATGATTTTGGGTGTAAGACCTTTGTTCATATTCCTCAAGATGAAAGGTCAAAACTTGATTCAAAGACATGACATTGCATATTTTTTGGCTATGGGAGTTCAGTTGCAAGTTGTATGATCCAATAGCAAGAAGGGATTTCTATTTTCGTGCCCTCGGGTCGTTAGTTGTACTCAGTTTTCCCCAGCCCCTTAGTTTTTCCTCAGTTTTCCCCTCCCTCTAGTTTGAAACCCGCAGAACGAGCTCAGACGGAAGGAATCCGTTTATTTGGACGTTCTGTGCTGGCGTGTTGCGCCGCGTCGTCTGTGGGGCCGCGACGTCGCGCGGGGGGCTGGTAGAAAGGGACCGCGTGGGACAGGACGAGAAGCGTTTGGTTGCACGTGAGCAGGAGCTGGGTTTTGTCTCTCTCGGCCCAAATTGGCATTTTGAAGAGCACCTTTTCCCCTCTTTCTCTCTCTGTCTTTTTCACCAAATTAGTATCAAATCTAGAGAAGCTTCTATTTCTGTCTTTCTTCAATATGGCAGCAAATCTAGTAGCAAATCTCTGGGGTTATTTATGCCTTTTGGCCCTCGTTTTTTGCCCAATATGGCAGCAAATCTAGTACCAAATGTAGAAGCTAGTATATGATAAATTGACAACTGCATAATCAGAAAGCTAAGTATAATACATAGGGAAACTGCATACAGCAGCCAAAAGCAGCCAATAACGTTGTAATATACAAGACGCACGCAATGTATGGACAACAAGAAGATTAGGATGAATGAATTTGTTCTTCATTCCTCCTCATATATTTCGTCGTTGCTCCAGCCGTGCATTACCCCAAGGAAATATTGATTGAACTCCCTCCGTCTGCAGTGTGCGGCCAATACATCCTCCAAACGGTATGGCTTGTGTTCATTTCTCATACCGTAGTTTCCTATTCTATCCACACGTTCTGGCCACTCCTCCCAGGCCTTTGTATCATGAGAGTACTCTCTGATATAACCCAAATCCGTGTAGTAGATGCAGCCAGGTCGAAGTGTCGGGTACACTCTGGTGTCGACGGAGATACACCGGATATAATTCACGAAGAAGGCATTACTGCCAATGTTACTGACCGGATGGAGAGAGCGGCTCTGAGTGTCCACACGGTACACCAATGGTCTGCCCGCCAAAGCCACGCTGACCAACAACACAAGCAGCAGATCACCATCCGACTTCACGAGGTAGAACTTCTGATGTCCAAGTTCTGGAAATGAAATTAGTGTCTCCATCTTGACAGTGCTCGCGCGCTGCTGCAACTGTACATTGGTGCACACTATTCTTCCGTGCTCTAAATTGTCCACAGCTAGTGCATACAGTTCACCATTGAACGGTGTAATGCAACGCAGACAATGGTTCTTGATCGAAAATCTGTTTTCCCAATCTTTATCTATATCCTTAGTTGGAGTGCTCTCATCGACCCAACCAATTTCCGACGGGTAATGTGCGGTAACGAAGACCATAGTCGGGGATTTGATCACAGCGACTGATTTCAGGAAAATAGATGGCATCTGCGCCTCAAACATAGTGTATTTCTTTGTGAGTGGGTTCAGAAGCCGTATCTTGTGCGGCGGGTTCTTCTGGGCAAGCACGATGACGCCACGGCAAAATCCGACGAAGTAGTATCTGGGCAAGCACGATAACATTCAGCACTAAGATGTTTAAGATTGAAAATAAAGAGGTAGATATGGAGGAAGTTGAACCTTGTATGAACTTCCGATAGATCTATGGTGACGTAGCGTGATGTGCCGAGTTGGAGGAAGGTGAACACAGCGACGTGTGGAAGGGCGTGGTCTAGCATGATCCATTCGTCCAAGTGCACGTCGGGCTCAGGCAAACCTGAGCGCCAATTTCTACAGACTTGCCTCATGGCAGAGTACGTGTCGGCGTACTCCTCGTTCGCCAGCAAGCATTCGCCGATCTGGTGAAGTGGTCCATCAGCCGAGAGAGAGGCCCAGTTCACGGAGGAGCCGCGCTTGGATGCGCCGCCCTCGGAGGCGACGCGCTCGGCGGCGACTGGCTCGGCGGCGACGGGCTCGGCGGCGACTGGCTCGGCGGCGACGGGCGCGGAGGCGACGGGCTCGGAGGCGACGGGCTCGGAGGCGACGGCCGCCGGCGCATTCTTCTTCTCCATCGCCGGCAGGGTAGCGTGCGTACGGCGGTTGGGGTTTTTTCGATTTGGAGAAGTTGATGGGACGTGAGAGGGGTGGTTTCGTGCGTGAGCGAGAATGAGACGACTGTGTGCAGAGGGAGGGAGGGAGGGGCTTACGCGTCCTAAATGCGACCCGCGTCCTACGCGTCCACTATTTGCACGTCTGCACCGCGACACGCGTCAACAATGGCACGTCTTCCACTTCTGCACCGCAACACGCGTCCTCGAGTCTAACCCTGGAAATTTAGATATACTCAGGTATACCCTCGAGTCATATACTAGCATTTTTTGTGTGCTCAGTTTTCTCCTCGAGTGCTAATACTGGCTAGTGCAATATACTCAGTTTTACCCTCAAGTGGCTGGTCAACAGAGAGTCAACAAATGGGATTAACTAGTTAAATGAGTTATTTAATGTGCAAAAAAATCCGAAAAAGAGTGGCACTTACTCATGGAGTCTTTACCACAAATTGCCACTTCTCAAATCATAGATAAATCATAGATAAATCAAGTTTCACCACAAATTGCCACTTCTCAAATCACCTAGTAGCTATGAAGGTGCATGGTTTTCCATAATAAGCCCTACCCAAAACAGCTTTCCCCAAAACATACTTTGTCTAAATGAGGCCACAATTCTCACACTGATGTATATTGGTATTGCAAATAGTTTGAGGTAGGCCAAGATGGGTTTCATTGTACAAAACACGCATTTTCCATTTTTTAAATCTCATATTTGAATCCCTTAGTCTGTTTACTACTCACTTGCCCTTGGTTTCTTGATACTACTCAGTTTTGCCCTCTCCCTTCACAAACTCTCACAGACGCCCAACATTGCCCTGATTGGTCTAGCCCATGTCACGCGGATCTTGCCCGCCGACCGTTGATCGTATGATCTAACGGGCAGGATAACCCCTATCTCTCTCTCTGGTCGGGGCCACCACCCTCTCTCTCTCTCTCGTCGGTTAGCTTCCACACTCTATGTATGCGAAAGGGCGGTTACCTAGTACGCTAAAGTTTGGTTTTCTGCATTATTTTTCACGAGCTAAATTATAAACTCTTTTTAGGCATTACTTTTCACGCAAAAAATGATAAACCATCACCGATTTGTTGTAGCCATTACTTTTCACGCAAACAATGATACACCATCACCCATTTCTTGTAGCCATTACTTTTCACGCAAAAAATGATAACCATCACCGATTTTGTTGTAGCCATTACTTTTCACGCAAAAAATGATACACCATCACCCATTTCTTGTAGCCATTACTTTCAACGCAAAAAACGATAAACCATCACCGATTTTGTTGTAGCCATTACTTATCACGCAAAAATATGATACACCATCACCCATTTCTTGGACCCATTACTTATGACGCAAAAAATGATACACCATCACCCATTTCTTGGACCCATTACTTATGACGCAAAAAATGATACACCATCACCCATTTCTTGTACCCATTACTTTTCACGCAAAAAACGATAAACCATCACCGATTTCTTGTAGCCATTACTTTTCTTTTAGACTAGTCATAGTGGAGAGTAACATAGAGTAGTAACATGCACATGTTACTACTCTATGTTACTACCTTCATAGTGGGAAGTAACATATGTGTAGTGTCATGCAAAGCCATATTAATTAGGTTGTAGACTCATCTAATCTTGGAAAATGTGATGTTATGGTAACATAGCTCTATGTTACTACCCAAGTTACTCCCACTATGAGTAGTCTTAGGCATTACTTTTCACCGTAAAATGATAAACTAGTCAACATAGTCCGCATTACTTTTTTTGTTGAGATATATACCCCCACAACGGTCGTCTCCTCCTTAATTTATTGTGTATAAACCCCCACAACGGTCATCTCCTCCTTATTTTATTGTGTAAACCCCTACAACGGTCATCTCTCCCTTATAAACACCCACACGGCCATCCCTTGTGTCAATAGGTTCTGCCTCTCTCTTCTTCGTTCACATACACTTTATCCATTGCCATGGCTTCCACGTCTCGGACGCGGACCGGAAGGGGAAGGGGAAGGGGAAGGGGAATGGGAAGTGGATCATCATCATTGCCACCACCACCGTCAACACTGCCATTGATCATAGAGGAGTTCTTCATCGTCGTCTATGAAGACCCTTTGGTCAAGAAGGTACGTACGCGTTCCCACATATATGATGCATGTGATTAATTATGGGCATGTTCTAAAAAACCTTTAATTTCAAGGGTTCCCTAATTTCAAACGATCGGCGCTCGATCTCTTTGCAGGAACTCCCAAAAAAATTTGCGGACTATCTTGACGGCAAGGAGCCAGCTAAGGTGTATCTGCGAGCAGCTGACTGCGGTCCTCGTCTCTGGACCGTGGAGGTCCTATTTGACGGACAAGGCCGGATGTACCTCGACAAGGGCTGGGAGAAATTCGCCATCGCGCACGGTGTGGATTTCGGCTGGTTCGTACACTTCAAATATGAAGGCGATGATGTGCTCACAGTGAAGGTGTTTGACGGAACAATGTGCAGGAGGTACTACTACTCAGACGACGAAGATACTGATGATGAAAGCGACGACGACGTGAAGCCATGCATCCATCCCCTTTAGATAATTAAGGGGATCATGACCAAGAATATATATGTAGCTTCATATGCATCGATTTAGAGATCTAGCTATTTTCTATATATTATGCATGTAAAAAATAATATCGCATTTCCACTATTATTCGAGCACCACATCCTCGCCGCCACTGCTAGGTCAACGCCGGGATGCACAATGTTTAGCATAAAAGTCACTTTAGATTAAGCTGCGAAAATAGTCACCTGCCATGGGCTGAGGCGGCCCCTACAGAGCGGCTCTATATTATATTCTCTAAATAAAATAGACGACCACAGCGGTCATTGACTGCGGAGGCCCCACAGAGCGGCAATATATAATTTTCTATAAATAAATAGACGACCCACTGGTCATTGGCTACGGCAGCCCCATAGAGCGGCCCCATTTGTCATTGGCAGCACCGCGTATACAATCAGTAAATAAAACGGCCCACGCGTCAGCGGTAGATGGATCCACCCGTCAGCACGAGACGGTCAGCGAGGAACTGACCTCACGGTAACGGTAAGGCCTCTGACCTGACGGCAACCCGCGTCTTCGATGGGTTTCAAACTAGAGGGAGGGGAAAACTGAGGAAAAACTAACGAGCTGGGGAAAACTGAGTACAACTAACGAAGCAGGGGCACGAAAATAGAAATCCCTAGCAAGAAAGGTTGTGAGAAGTTGTGATGTTGTGTTTGTTGAAGACAAAACTATTGAGAATATTTTGAAGGCAAAGTATAAGATTCCGGAGTCAATTCCGGTGGGTGTTCCTCCTCAAAGATAGCAACAAGACATAAATCATTCTGACCCAGGTTGTGCAGATTCAGCTCACTATGAAGCTGAAGAGGGTGGTCTAGAAGATGTGCAAGATGATGCACATAGTGGTGTAGTGATGAAGATGCTCACCAGCATCAAGATTATGATAATGCTGAAGAAAATGATCACCAACACCAGCTAGTCCACAAAAGATCCGCTCATACGGTCCAACATAGGTTGTGCTACTTTCACTAGGTATGCATCAGATTAATATGTGGTGTCATTGTCTGATGGTTCAGAACCTGAGTGTTTTTTAGAGGTAATGAAAAATGAGACAAGAAGGAGCGGAATAAGTCTATGCAAGAATATTTGGATTCCTTGCATACGAATCATACTTATGAGCTAGTGAATTTTCCTAAGGGAAAGAAAGCTATGAAGAATAAGTGGGTCTATAGAACCAATCAAGAATAGCAGACATCACATCCAAGGTACAAGGCCAGGCTAGTTGTGACAGGACTCAGCCACAAAAAGGGTTTTTACTTTGATGAAATATTTTCTCCGATCATGAAGATGACATCTATCAGAATTATAAATTTCTTGGTCAACTTGGAGTTTGAGCAAATGGATGTGAAGACAAATTTTCAAACAGGAGAGTTGGAGGAATACATGGAGCAGCCTGAGGGGATTCTTGTTAAAGGCAAACAAGACTATGTGTGCAAGATGAACAAAAGTCTCTACGACTTGAACCAAGCAGCAAGACAATGGTGCATGAAGTTCGAATATGTCATGGGGGACCAAGGCTGCAAGAGATATCTCAGACCATTGTGTGTTTATGCAGAGGTTCTCAGGTGATAATTTTATCATGGTGTTGCTCTATGTTAATGATATCTTAATTGTTGGCAAGAATGTCTTAAGAATTGCTTGATTAAAGAAAGATTTGAGAAACAATTTTTCTATGAAAGATTTGGGTCCAGCAAAGTGTATTCTCGATATGACAATTGAGAGAAATAGAAAATCCAACAAGTTGTACTTATCTCAAGAGAAATATATTGAGAAAGTACTTCGCAAGTTCAAGATGAACAAGGCAAGGGTGTAATTTGTCGATTAGTAGCTCACTTTAAGTTTAGAAAGTACTTCGCAAGTTCAAGATGCTCCACTGATAAGATGGAAAAGAAAATGCAAAATGTTTCTTACGCTTCAGTGTTTGTGAGTTTGATGTATGCTATTGTGTGCACAATGTCAGACATTACTCATGTAGTTAGTACTGTGAGCAGATTTATGTCCAATCCAAGAAGATCACATTGGGAAACAATGAAGTGGATTTGGAGATATCTTTGGGGCACTACAAATATGAAGATTTGTTTTTATTCTAAGGAGACAGGACTGATTGCTTATTCAGATTCAGAGTTGGGTGTAGATGTTGATGGCGGAAAGTCTATTTCGAGTTATTTGGTTACCCATTCAGGTGGGAGCAGTCTACCAGGTTGCAAAAGTGTATGACATTGAACACAACTGAACCCAGTTCATCACAGTAACAGAGGTGAGCAAAGAAACTATTGTGGCTAAAACGATTGGCTTCTGAGCTTGGGTTTAAGCAAGAAAATTATGTTCTATTTTGTGACAACTAGAGTACCATCCACCTAAGTGGAAAAATGCGAGTTTTCATTCGAGGTCGAAGAATACTGAGGTTCCTATCATTAGATTCGAGATGTGCGGAATTCCAAGCAAATGCAGATTGAGAAGATGCACACATATGACAATGGGGCTGATATGTTGACCAAGGTGCTGAAATGAAGAAAGATCAAGGCACGTTATCGGCTCGTCGACATGGATGTTGGTAGGTAGTGAGACCCAACATGATGTCGGGAGGAGGAGTTTTTTGGGCCATGTCCCTCCACATGAAGGTGTTTTATCAGCCCAACGTCTGCTCGGGAAGTCTAACACTTATCAACCGTTGATCAAAACTCGCATCCAACGGTTGTGCTGCCTCCTTGAGAGGTAGATAAGGAGAAGAGCCTAGCCACCCTTGGTTCCTATGTGTGTGTGTGTGTGTGTGTGTGAGAGAGAGAGAGCAAGAAGCAAGCCAGAACGTGGCTGCTGCTGTGACAGGGTGAGAGGACACATTAGAACACCACAACAAAGTGAGAAGAGAGGAGGAAGAAGTAGAGGTGAATTTTATCCAAATTTCTAATATATTACCTCGTTGTCTTCAAGCAGGTGTTTAGAGGCTCAAATGTTCTTGGATCGGATCCAAACTTGGTGAGCTTGTTCCTTACTTTGAGTAACCCGATAAGATTTGCTGGTTTGAGATTTGGGTTAGTAGAGAATCCATTTGAGAGGTGTTAAGTTAGTTTGGACTGTTCCAGTTTTAGCATAGAGCCGTTTTGGGAGACGAACAACTTGGGCAGGCAAACGGTGTTCGACTGAGATTTTTTTTGTTCAGTATGTTGAGAACTCATATGTCGGCTTGTTTACCGTATTTTGTGCCAATTGGATATGCAGTTTAAGAGCAGTTTGTTGATTATCGAAGAGGGAAAAAACTAGGTTATCTTTTCTTTTGTTGTATCTTGCCTCTTGTGATTTTTGTTGTTGTTGCTGGTGGGCAACAAGGAGAAGTGTGTTGTAATCTCTAGATATTTTAGAGAAGACTTTGCATCCAGGTTGCTCATAGTGAAGATTGTGTGAACCGGTTGGTCAACGCCCGTTTTTCCCTCCTCACGGCGAAGAGGTTTTCCACGTAAATCCTTGTGTCACTTGTGTATGTTTGTTTTTCTGCTACACATCTAGTAGTTGAAGCTATCCTCACATAGGCAAAGTGGAGCCGTGAGGTGGTCTGTCATCCTCTCCGTGTGTCGTGCTTGTGCCCTAACACCATCAACACATAAAAACGCTTTGTATGACTTAAACTGAACCAAATCGGGAATAAATTGTCCAGTAATACGAAGGAAACAACCACCAAACTAGATGTATCTCCAAATCACTAAGGACGCGCTAACCAATCATGCATCACCGATTACCAGTGTAAATGGGTAGTATCCACTGGTAGAAAAAAGGCCATCGGTCGCGGTTCGCAACTGCCATTGGTCGCGGTTGCGCAACCGCGACCAACTAAGCGCGACTAAAGCCCCCCCTTTAGTCGCGGTTCCTTACGAACCGCTACTAAATGCGCCTCCACGTGGCCGCCAGCAGTCCTTCGGGGCGGAGGACCTTTAGTCGCGGTTCTCCTGGCCAACCGCGACTAAAGGCCGCCGCAGGTTTAGGGTTTTAGCCCCCCCTAAACCTGGTTTCTTTTTAATTTGTATTGTTTTATTTTCTTTTGTGTTTTATTTTAATTTTGAAGGAGTTTCACATATTCTACGGTACTACATACATGCATATGAATGTACAATTTCAAACAAATTTGAAATTAGAACCAAAAAGAATTCAAGAGGAATATACAATATATATTCAATATCGGATGACCATATACAATTTTGAACAAGTTTCCATACATAATTTAGTGCATATAAAGTTCTACGTCCTCTACATAGTGTTCTCCTCTAGGATCGATGACTTCCCTCGCGAACCATCCAGCTAGTTCCTCTTGAAGTGGTCGGAAGCGAGCTTCTGGACTAAGCGTCGTCCGGAGGTTATTCCTCCTGATGTTGTTCTCAGACGGCTGCCGCTCAGTGGTGTATCTCCGGATCCTCTCACAAACATAGTATCCACATAGATTGGTCCCCGGTGGCTGAATATCCCCAGTCGCAGTCTTTGCCCTTTTAAATTGTAGCTCTTTTTTGAATTCACCGACCTTTTGATCTACGAACCGTCTCCAAACCCTACGAGGCAAGGAAAATTAAATGAACAAGAGAGTTATTAATTAGTTACTTGATATTAGGAAATGATGAACGAAATAGGCCGATCGATATAGAGCGCAAACGAATGAAAATAATTACTTTTGCATCATTTTTCTCATGTCGGCCCAATGCTTCGGATCCATATTCAGAGAGTCGTGGACGAGAACTGTGGAGTTCTGAATTTGAATTACTAGCAGAATCCAGTGGAACCTGCGGACACGATACATGCACAGTCATGCATGCCACATGGGAGTAAACAAAAGAGAATGTGCTCAAGACAGAAACACTCACCCAAAATGGTAAGGAAATAGAATATCACTTTTGAGTTCCTGTTTTATAAGAAACCGCCACAGGTCATCCTCCACGTCGGCGGGGTGGTGTTCTAACACATATGAATTAACGATTTGTGGGTCAATGAACCCAACATCATGGATGCGCCTTATTCGCATTTCCCGCTTCTTCATTCTGCATAATAGCGTACACAACAAGATAGTTAGGACAATATATATATTTATAGTGCAGGCAATGAACGAGATGGGGTAGAAATTAATAAATCACTTACAGAACATAGCAACTGATGATAGATTTGTCGAGCTCGCGCAGATTGAACAGCTGGAACAATTCACTCCGATGAATTGTTATATAGTAATGTTTGAAGTGATGCTCAGGTCTAACTTCCGCATAAATATAGTCTTTGGCGTTTTTAAGTTTTATGTAAGCCTTGTACCAATTTAGCAGACCTGTCATTTGTCGAGGTAGATCCTCTTCCTGCGCAGGCTCGACGAGAGGCCCATTCCGCACATATGTAAATACTACGTCCTTCATTGGCGCCTCATCAAGGCCTAACAGTGCACGAAGAGTCAGACCTAAGTTGGCCGCTTGTTCTGTGGCACTCGCTACAGTCAATCCCTGTGCTGCCGCAGCTGCTATGACATCGGGGGCATCGTCCGGACCGGCGGCTTTCACTATGAGCGGGGCGATCGACTGTTTACTTTGTTCCCCGAGCTGGGCAACTTGTTTCCCCCCTTTTTTGCTTTCTAATTCTTTCTCGGCCTCCTCCTGCTTCTCCGCCAACTCTTGGTTCCTCTTGACCGCGAGTGCTTGCCTACGAAGTTCACGTTCATAGTCGTCAGGCAGATTCTTCGCGGCTTGGGACGGTGTGTTCAAAAATGACTTAGCCCAGCTCTTTTCCTTCTCAGAAAATACTTGCTTGGGCTCGGGCTCTCTTTTCTTCTTGCAGTCCGCCTTCCATTTCTCATAATCAGCAGACGCGTGTGCGTCGACTTCCTCGGCACTACGTTCCCAAGGCCTTGTGGGGAGAGGCTTCAGTGATGGCTCTGGTATCTTTGTGGTTGCAGGTACATAAGGCTCCGGGTTAATAACCCAAGACTGCTTCTGCTTCTTCGCCGGAGGTGGATTGGGGGGCGGCGTCTGATCACCCGCCGGACGAGGACTGGGGGGCGGCGTCTGCTTACCCGCCGGAGGTGAATTGGGGGGCGGCGTCGGCTGACGTGAAGGAGGTGTAGGTGAACCACCACCACCGCCGCCGCCGCCACCACCACCGGAGGGGGGTGGACTTGTTCGCCTTGGCGCCTCGTCTGGAAACTTGATAAACTTCTTTTTCCAGAGAATAAACTGGCGCTTGACACCTCCAAGTCTTCTCTCCCCTTCGGGTGTAGCAATGTCAATCTCCAGGTCCTCAAACCCTGGGACTATTTCCTCCACCGTGACACGAGCATAGCCATCTGGAATGGGGTTGTTGTGGTGGAGTGCTCCAGGCTCACATGGTAAAGCACTGCCGATGGCTACCTTCGTGGACATGTTCCCAGTAGGATAATGCAGATGACATTCTTTCATCTCCTTTACATCGTCCACGGGGTAGCGAGGAGGCTCCGGTGCAGTAATATGGATCTCCGGTGCATCAGTAGCCGGCTGGACCTCCGTGGAAGCCACGCTGCTTCTCCGCTGCTGGCTTCCGAGATCCGCTGGATGATCTTCATGCGTCCCAGCTGCCGATCTCTCCTGTACTAGTATAGTCAGGGTTTTCTTCATCTCATCGACTTCCGATGCCAACCGCGCCACAACATCTGCATCCCGATCCGACTTTCTCTTACGGCTTCTGTAACCGTACGGGTCATCGTCCTGGGAGAACCCTACTTTCCACGGAATGTTCCCGGGCATGCCTCGTACACGTCCTCCGTGTTCAGGATTCCCGAGGGCTCTTGTCAGCGCGTCGTTCTCTCTGTTGAACTTGATCTTCCCCTCTTGAGCATCCCTCATTGCGTCAATAAGGGCTTGGGTGGGTTTAAACATTTTGTTCCCGTAAACACACGCCCCTGTCTCCGGGTCTAGCGTTCCCCCATGCCCGTACCACCAGCTTTTGGCCCTTCGGTCCCATCCCTCCGTACCTGGACGGATTCCTCGCCTCCTCAGCTCGTTCTCCATCTTCTCCCACTTAGGCTCCCAAAAGCGATACCCTCCTGGCCCCATAATATGATTGTACTCCTTCTTAGCCGCATTTTCCTTATTTTTTTCGATATTTCAATGAAATGCTCCGATTTCTTCTGCTTCACAAATTCTGGCCAATCATGTTCAAGTCTCTCATACTGTCCTTTGAAATCCGGAGTCTTGTTCTGGTTGACATAGTCACGGGCTAGATTTTGCTTGAATTTCCGGAATGTATCGGCCATCTTACCAAGAGCGAAGTGTTTGACTAGCCTCCTCCTCTCCTTGTTTTCCTGAATCTTGTTACCCTCCTCATCGAATTTGTGGTATTCCGGAGGTAGGATGAAATGTTCCATAAGCTTTTTAAAGCAATCCTTTTTAGTTCTCTTGTCGACAAAAGTGAAACCAAGACGTGCCTTCTTTGGCTCATGCCACTCCTGGAGGGTGATCGAGACGTTGTCTCTAACAACGGCTCCGCATTGGTTGATAAACTTGGTGGCGTGCTTCGGGGGCTCCAGCGGCCTGCCGGTTGCACTGTCGACAACCTCGATGGTATATGTTTCTCCTTGTTTGAGCGTCTTGGTTGCGCCACGCTTTGACGACGACGTACTCGATTTTTTCGACGATCCGGCCGAGGGCTAAAATAAGAAAGAGAGTCGCGCGTGTTAGTACACACATATTTATTCAAATCAGTAAGTTTGTATCACCAGAGGCAAAATGTATATATATACCTCGGCGCCGGAGCTGGTTGCTACTTGCAATTGAAGATCGTCGTTTATCGACGTTTCTTCCCCATCATCTTGCTGACGGCCTTCATCTTGACCGTCAAGATTCAGATAAGAAGAAATATCCTCTTCATCTTGTTCGGTCGGCACATAAAGAATATCGCCTTTTATGATGCCAAATATATGTTCTTCAATTTCTGGATCATAGTTCTCCATAATCGGGTCAGCTCTATCGTCCGCCATATGTCAGTCCTGAAAACATGTAGTAAAAACTAAGTAATTGTGTATATGCCAGCATTATTATCACATCTCTTCTACATATAAAGAGAGAGGGCGACGAGGGAGGCGAGAGGGGGGACGCGTGTATTAGATGTGTATATGCGGACGATCGACCTCGCAGTGACCGCGTGACCGAGAGACCGGTGGCGGTGGCGAAGTGGCGAAGCCACCAAGCTGGAATTGGTCAGAACTGTGTGGTGTGCTTCAGTCAGAGAATGGCCGTCCATACATATCGTTGATTTCCTTCCGATCGTGCCTTTTCCACTTAGTCTCCCCTCGTGCCGCGATCGAGGAAGACCAATCGGCTTAAGGTCAGGAACAAAGTCAACACAAAACTCAATTACCTCCTCATTTCCATAGCCCTTGGCGATGCTTCCTTCTGGCCTAGCACGGTTACGAACATATTTCTTTAATACTCCCATGAACCTCTCGAAGGGGAACATATTGTGTAGAAATACAGGACCGAGAATGGAAATCTCTTCGACTAGGTGAACCAGGAGGTGCGTCATAATATTGAAGAAGGATGGTGGGAACACCAACTCGAAACTGACAAGACATTGGACCACATCGTTCTGTAACCGTGGTAGAACTTCTGGATTGATTACCTTCTGAGAGATTGCATTGAGGAATGCACATAGCTTCACAATGGCTACTCGAACATTTTCCGGCAGGAGCCCCCTCAAAGCAATCGGAAGCAATTGCGTCATAATCACGTGGCAGTCGTGAGACTTCAGGTTTTGGAACTTTTTCTCCGCCATGTTTATTATTCCCTTTATATTGGACGAGAATCCAGACGGGACCTTCATACTGCTCAGGCATTCAAAAAAGATGACCTTCTCTTCTTTGGTCAGAGCGTAGCTGGCACGACCTTGAAACCATTCCGGATGCCGGTCATCAGGGTCTTTCAAACGTTGCTGGTCCTGCCGTGCTTCCTTTGTATCATTTGTCTTCCCATACACGCCCAAGAAGCTTAGCAGGTTCACGCAAATATTCTTCGTAACATGCATCACGTCGATTGCAGAGCGGACATCTAGGACTTTCCAATATTCTAGCTCCCAGAATATAGATTTCTTCTTCCACATGGGTGCGTGCCCGTCAGCTCCCTTCGGAATTGATTGTCCGCCAGGACCCTTTCCAAAGATGACTTTCAAATCCTTGACCATATCAAATACCTCAGCACCAGTGCGTTCCGCAGGCTTCGGCCGGTGATCTGCCTTGCCGTTGTAATGCTTGCCGCGCTTTCTTACTGGATGAATTTTCGGAAGAAATCGACGATGCCCCAGGTACACGTTCTTCTTACAATTTGGCAAATGTACACTTTCAGTCTCATGTAAGCAGTGCGTGCATGCATTGTATCCCTTATTTGACTGTCCCGAAAGGTTACTAAGAGCAGGCCAATCGTTGATGGTTACGAAAAGCAACGCTCGTAGGTCAAATTCCTCTTCTTTGTGCTCATCCCACACACGGACACCAGGTCTGCCCCACAGCTGTAAAAGTTCATCAACTAATGGCCTTAGGTACACATCGATGTCGTTGCCGGGTTGCTTCGGACCTTGGATGAGCACTGGCATCATAATGAACTTCCGCTTCATGCACAACCAAGGAGGAAGGTTGTAGATGCATAGAGTCACGGGCCAGGTGCTATGGCTGGAGCTCTGCTCGCCAAAAGGATTCATGCCATCTGTACTTAGACCAAATCTTATGTTCCTTGCGTCAGCTGCAAAATCTTTAAACTCTCTGTCGATCTTTCTCCATTGCGTTCCATCTGCGGGGTGTCTCAACTCCCCGTCCGACTTACGGTCCTCTTTGTGCCATCGCAACAACTTGGCATGCTCTTTGTTCCTGAACAGACGTTTCAACCGTGGTATTATAGGAGCATACCACATCACCTTGGCGGGAACCTTCTTCCTGGGTTTCTGGCCCTCGACATCGTCACCAGGGTCATCGCCTCTGATCTTATAACGCAATGCAGTGCATACCGGGCATTCATTCAAATTCTCGTATTCACCGCGGTAGAGGATGCAGTCGTTGATGCATGCATGTATCTTCAGAACCTCTAAACCTAGAGGGCAGACAACCTTCTTTGCTTCGTACGTACTGGAGGGCAACTCGTTATTCTTTGGAAACATATTCTTCAACATTTTCAGCAAGTTTTCAAATCCCGAGTCAGCTACACCTTCCTGTGCCTTCCATCTCAGCAAATCCAGTGTGCAGCCCAGCTTTTTCAGACCATTATCGCATCCTGGGTACAGCGACTTTTTGTGATCCTCTAACATGCGATCCAAATTCTCCCTCTCCTTTTCAGTTTCGCAGCGACTCCGTGCATCAGCAATGGTCCGACCAAGATCATCAGCGGGCTCATCACGTGCCTCTTCTTGATCACCTTCCCCTTCACCTTCCCCTTCACCTTCCCCACCTTCAGCATCATCCATGAAAGTATCACCGAAATGATCAAGATAGCTGTCATCGATGTCATCCCCTTCTTCATCTTCTTCCATTATAACCCCTCTTTCTCCATGCTTGGTCCAACAATTATAGCTTGGCATGAAACCGTGCCGAATCAGGTGCAGGTGAACTTCCCTTGAGGAAGAGTAACCCTTCTGATTCTTACAGCCAACACATGGACAGATAACAAAACCCCCCTGCTTGTTCGCATTAGCCACTACGAGGAAATCTTTCAAACCCGTAGTGAATTCGCCGGAGAGTCGGTTAGCGTACATCCATTGCCGATTCATCTGCATTATTATAATACAAAATATATAATTAACCATCATGCATTTGTTAAACTAAATAGAAATTAAACAATGAACTACACACATATGCATATTTTATCAATGACACATATATATGAAAGGTTCAAGTTGCTAACCGCGATCGAGGAGGAAAAAATAAATGAGGAAGCTCGATCAAGTGTGGCTCCGACACTTCATATCATGTTTGTTTCATGCTCTTGGGGCATTTCATCAAACACCTTGTGTGCATAAGAGGAGCCAAAAGCAAACCCACAAGTATAGTGCAAGTCTTCGAGGGAAGTATTACCCAATTTATTGATTCGACACAAGGGAGACAAAGAATACTTGTACAGGCGGAGTTGTCAATTCAGCTGCACCTGGAAACAGACTTGCTCGCAAGAGTTTATCAGTAGTAACAGTTTTATGGCAGTGGAAATAGTGAAATAACAGGTGAAATAAAGACAGCAGTAGTGATTGTAGTAAACAGCAGGATTAAAATACTGTAGGCACAGGGACGGATTTAATGGGCGTTGCATGGATGAGAGAAACTCATGTAACAATCAAAGCATGGGCATTTGCAGATAATAATAAAACGGTATCCAAGTACTAATCAATCAATAGGCATGTGTTCCATATTTAGTCGTACGTGCTCGCAATGAGAAACTTGCACAACATCTTCTGTCCTACCATCCGGTGGCAGCCGGGCCTCTAGGGAAACTACTGGATATTAAGGTACTCCTTTTAATAGAGTACCGAGCAAAGCATTAACACTCCGTGAACACATGTGATCCTCACATCACTACCATTCCCTCCGGTTGTCCCGATTTCTGTCACTTCGGGGCCATTGGTTCCGGACAGCGACATGTGTATACAACTTGCAGGTAAGATCATAAACAACGAATATCTTCATGAATAAATAACATGTTCAGATCTGAGATCATGGCACTCGGGCCCTAGTGACAAGCATTAAGCATAACAAGTTGCAACAATATCATAAAAGTGACATCTACGGATACTAGGCACTATGCCCTAACAATCTTATGACTATTACATGACCAATCTCATCCAATCCCTACCATCCCCTTCAGCCTACAGCGGGGGAATTACTCACACATGGATGGGGGAAACATTGCTGGTTGATGGAGAGGCGTTGGCGGTGATGGCGGTGAAGATCTCCTCCAATTCCCCGTCCCGGCGGAGTGCCGAACGGAGACTTCTGGCTCCCGCGACGGAGTTTCGCGATGTGGCGGCTCTCTGGAGGGTTTCTGGCGATGTCGACTTCTCTCCGTGCGTTTTTAGGTCGAACCCGATAAGTAGTCCAAAGGGGGGCGTCGGAGGCCGGCCGAGGGGGCCAGACCACATGGCCGCGCGGGCCCCCCTGGGCCGCGCCGCCATGTGGTGTGGGGCCCTCGGGCCTCCACCTCCTTTGCCCTTCTGGCTCCGTCAATATTTTGGTAAAATAGGGCCATCTGAAGAAATTCCGAGGATTTTCCCGAAAGTTGGATTTCTGCACAAAAACGAGACACCAGAGCAGTTCTGCTGAAAACAGCGTTAGTCCGTGTTAGTTGTATCCAAAATACACAAATTAGAGGCAAAACAATAGCAAAAGTGTTCGGGAAAGTAGATACGTTTTGGACGTATCAACTCCCCCAAGCTTAGCTTATTGCTTGTCCTCAAGCAATTCAGTTAACAACTGAGCGATAAAAGAACTTTCACGAACACATTTGCTCATATGATGTATATATTCTCATGCTATGGCTAATACTTAAGCAGTTCATAATGAGATACATGCAAATAAGATCATCCAACAGCTATGTCAATCATGAAGAGGTACCAACAATTAATAATAAGCACCATGAATCATGTATATAAGCAGGATTGCAATGTTCATAAGAGAATATGATAAAGTGGTATCTCGCTTGCCCGTATTTGATCGGCAAAACATAAATGCCGAGGCACCTCTTGAGTTCATAGAAAGACTAGAAGTAGTGATTGTCAAAGATAAAAGCATCAAAGTTATACCACAATCAATCATATTTTGAGACAAGCATATTATACTAAGAATGACAGTCGTGCTCTCAAGATAGTGCTCAAAGAAAGAATGGAGACACAACATAAAAGTAAAAGATTGACCCTTCGCAGAGGGAAGCAGGGATTAACATGCGCTAGAGCTTTTCATTTGTAAAGCAGGAGTAAAATTATTTTGAGAAGTGTTTGTTGTTGTCAACGAATGGTAATGGGTACACTAACTACCTCATCAACCGGACTCACAAGAGCGGCTCCCATTTTATTTATTTTTGGTTGGCACTCCTTCCAACCTTTCTTTCACAAACCATGGCTAACCGAATCCTCGGGTGCCTGCCAACAATCACATACCATGAAGGAGTGCCTTTTTATTTAAGTTTTATTATGATGATGACACTCCCCCAACCTTTGCTTACACAAGCCATGGCTAACCGAATCCTTCGGGTGCCGTCCAACAATCACAAACCATGGAGGAGTGTCTATTTAAGTTAATTAATTCGGGACTGGGAATCCCATTGCCAGCTCTTTTTGCAAAATTATTGGATAAGCGGATGTGCCACTAGTCCATATGAGAGTCCGTCAAAAGTAAATGACAAGGTTGAAAGCTAAACACCACATACTTCCTCATGAGCTATGAAACATTAACACAAATTGAGAAGCATTTTGAAGGTTTTAAAGGTAGCGCATGAGAATTTACTTGGAATGGTTTGAAATGCCATGCATAGGTATTTATGGTGGACACTTTTGGAACAACTTGGTTTTCAGGTGTTTGGAAGCACGAGCGGCGTCACCGCTCAGTACAAGTGAAGGCTAGCAAAAGACTAGGGAGCGACAAATCAAGAGAGCAGTAACTGTCATAATCATGCTTGCGGCAAAATAAATTAACGGAGGCATAAAAGTGATACAAGAACTCTGAAGCAATATAAATCATCGAGGCTTAATTGACTTTTTGTTCAGTCATATGCATGCGTGAGCATGTGCCAAGTCGATATAAATGAATTATTCAGAGGAGGATACCACAATGCCATACTTACTTATGAATAAAACAATGCAAGCGAACATCCATGACATGCTACTCATATTAATAGATTGGAACTAAACATGAGAGATCATGAACTACTAGACTTTCTCAAATAACATATACCTCACATGAACCAACTAAGCATGATCATATGGATGAGTATATGTACAAAAATGAAAGCAAATAGAGTTCATACCAGCCTCTCACCACAATCAGATTGTCGTAGATCGTCATTATTGCTTTTTCACTTGTGTAGCTTGGATAATATGAAATGAAAACCACGCTCCAGCCACCGAAGACCATTGAACTCATGATGAACTTTACAAACCAAAGAAGAACAGCAAATATTTTTGGTGTTTTCGAATTAGAAACAAGAACGAAAGAAAACAAGCAAACAAAGCAAAATCTTTTTGGGTTTTCTTATAGCAAACTAACGATAGCAAATAAAGCAAACTAAGAGCAAGGTACCAAATAAACAAATGGTGAAGAGAAACAACAGAAATATTTTTGGTCTTTTTGTGTTTTAGGAAAGAAACAAAGTGAAAACAAAAGAATGCAAACTAACAGAAACACAGAAAAGCAGGATGACAGAAATCTGCCAAATCCTGACAGCAGTACAGAAATCGAATTTAACAAAAATCTTCCATTGCTCAGACCAAAAAGTGTTCAACTAATGAAAGTTAGATAACAACCTGGGGAACATGCTCAAAAATTGGCAACTCAAAATAACGTTCTGGCTGTGCGTACGAATTTTTTTGGTAACAGCACAGAATCTGTTTTTGGACAGCACTTCCCCAAATATCATCTCCCTCTCATTAGAAAACCACTCTAGGAGACTAAACAAGTATGTACAAGTATCCAGCAACCATAATATGCAAGGAATGAGTGATGCCGGTATACCTCCCCCCAAGCTTAGGCTTTTGGCCTAAGTGGAGTTCATTCCCACGGTCCCCATGAAGTGGTGTCTTCGTAATATGACGAAGAACGACCCGGTTCCATGTATGTGCTGGAGGAAACGTCGGGGTACGTGACGGTGTAGTCGTAGGAGGGCTCGGCGTTCTCGGAGTCATGTTGCTGGTGGAATTCTTGTATCTTCATATGCTCCTCCACCACCTCCTTTGTTAGCGACCATGATTGCCTGTCAATATTAAACAAACCCTGCTGGGGAAGAGGGATTTCTTTCTCATTCCCATCAGCAAACAACATTTTATAGACAATATTATCTATAGTGGAGTTAGTAGTAACAAAATGATGGCTCTTCATAGCAGCAATATCTAGCTTCCTAGGGGTTAATGGTACATCATTAGAATCAAGAGGAATATCTAGATGTGTTAGAATGCGTGATGCAATAGTTCCTCCAAAAATAGGCCCCCTGCTAGACAGGCGGCGAGCGATAAGAGAACCAAGATGATAAGGTGTCTCTCCAGTAAGTGCAACATTCAAGAAAGCAAGATGGTAGCTAGAGATGTTACTAGTATTTTCTCTACCCAAAATGCTAGTACTAATGTAATATGCGAAATACTTAATAGCGGGGAGTTGAATGTTTCTTATCTTCCCTCGCTGGATGGTGCGGCAATCATCCCCGGTGATCCCTCGGTAGAGCTCCAACAAGTCCCGAGGGTTGTCATCAATCCTCCTTGCTGTACCTACAGGGGCAATACCCAATGCAAAACAAAATTCCTCCAATTTCATGGTAACAGGAATATCATAAATCTTGAATGCGACTGTCGGCTCATATTCCGTGTTGTGGAACTTGAAGCTCTCAACGAAAATTTTGGTGAGCCTGTAATATTGTCCCCTCTCGTCTCCCACGTAGGTGGCTAGGCCTGCCCTGTTGACGAGGGTGAAGAAGTCATCCAATATCCCTGCATTGGTCAGAAACTCATAACAAGGGAAGGATGAAGCATTAGGAGCCCCATGGTCCTCCTCGGGCGCGAAGCTAGGCGCGATGACATCCTCATTGTAGGATCGCCTAATTTGAGTAGACGCCCTTGAGGGCCTACCGGTGCTGGTTGTTGCTTTCTTGAACAACTCTCCAAACTTGAATTTCTTCATCTTCCCCTTCTGAAATTTTCAACAATCATTATAAAATTTGATTTCAAGGTGTGTAATTGAAGGGAACTACTATAGGAACTTGCTAGAGTACTACACATGCATCAAAACTAATTTCTACCACTTAGAACAAGCATGCAAGCTCACTAAACATGTTATCTACAGCAGCAAAATATTCAATATATACTCAACCAAATGAAATTCTAATTGGACAATCAAAGGAGTCACATACCAAGGAGTAAATGTGCCAAATTTCAGACAGAAATCTGGGCTGAGCAAGGAGATCGAAAAATCGCGAGTTCTTGAGCAGAAACACGAGTGAGAGAAACTTGGTACGAGTTTTTTCGGGAGAGAGAAGGTGCTGGGAGGAAGAGATGGTGTAGTGGGGCAAGGGGTGGCCCACACCACATGGTGGCGCGGCCCCCTTGCTGGCCGCGCCAGCCTATGGTGTGGCACCCCCTGGTGCCCCACAGGTCATCCTCTGGTGCTCCCAGGTGCCTCGTCGAAAAATAGGACCAACGGTATAATTTTTGTAATTTTTAGAGAACTTTGAAAAATGCACATTTCTGGGTATTAAATTAATGATTACTGCGCAGGAAAATGATTTCTAAAATCTTAAATGACTAAAGCATATTGCAAAATAAAAGTGCTACAGCAAGTAAAATAGGTGAAGGGAGAGAGAAAGAAAGAAGTGTTGTTTAGCTCTTTTATGCAATAAAATATACTTGTTAACAAGGTTGATCAAGTCTTGCTACCAAATAAATTTTATATGACATAAGAAGAAATAAACCTCAAATCAATCATGTTACCTTATATTGAATTGATATGGATCCAATCACAAGAGTTTGATATTCTTCTTTAGGCTCATATATAGGACAATCAATGGATCCCACTTTGATAGTTTTCACATTAAAAATTGTATTGACTCCACATACTTTATCAATCCTCTTGGGAAAATAGACAGTGTGTTCCTTATCATCAACATTGAAAGTAACCATGCCTTTATTGCAATCAATAACAGCCCCTGCAGTATTAAGAAAGGGTCTTCCAAGAATAATGGACATATTATCATCTTCAGGCATTTCCAACACAACAAAATCAGTTAATATCAAGCAATGCTGAGTAACTTGAACAGGAACATTTTCACATAAACCAACAGGAATAGCAGTAGATTTATCAGCCATTTGCAAAGATATATCAGTAGGTATCAATTTATCTAAATCAAGTCTCTTATAAAGAGAAAAAGGCATCACACTCACACCTGCTCCCAAATCACATAGAGCAGTTCTAACATAATTATTCTTGATGGAACAAGGAATAGTCGGTATACCTGGGTCGCCCAACTTCTTTGGAATCTTACCATTGAAGGAGTAATTAGCGAGCATAGTAGAAATCTCCTCATTGGGGACTTTCCTTTTGTTAGTAACAATATCTTTCATATACTTTGAATAAGGAGGCAATTTAATAGCATCAGTCAAAGGAATTTGCAAAAATAAAGGTTTCATCCAATCACAAAATTTATTATAATGTTCCTCCTCCTTTGATTTTAGTTTCTTAGCAGGAAAAGGCATTTGCTTTTGAACCCAAGGTTCTCTTTCATTACCATGCTTCTCAGTAATAAAATCTTCTTTAGTATACTTTTTATTTTTAGCATGCTTTTCAGGTTCTTCTTCAATTTCTTCTTTATCAGGAGTATCATTCTTATCATTATCTTCCTCATGTTCATTACCACTTTCAGTTTCAGCATCAGAAATAGAAATACTATTAGGATCATTAACAGGTTCAGAGGATTCTACAACATTCTTATGTTTCTTTTTCTTTTTCTTAGATGGAGCACTAGTTTTAATTAGTTGAGAATCTTGTTCAACTCTTTTGGGATGCCCTTCAGGATATAGAGGATCCTGGGTAGAAGCACCACCTCTAGTTGTTACCTCACAAGCATGTTTTTCTTTAGAATTATTTCCCAACAAGTCATTTTGCACTTTAGTAAGTTGATCAATTTGAGTTTGAACCATTTGAAAATGTTTAACAAGTATTTTAACATCATTGGAGGTTCTCTCCACAATACCATGCAATTCACTAATAGCTCGAGAATTTTCCATTAAATGATTCTCTACTCTCATATTAAAGTTTTCTTGCTTAACAATATAATTATCAAATTCATCTAAGCATTGAGCAGGAGATTTTGAATACGGAATATCTTCCCTAGTAAAGTGTTGAAGCGAGTGTACCTCAATCATGGATGAAGGGGGAATTGTCTCACATATATCTTCTATAGGAGGTAAATTCTTCACATCTTCAGGTTTAATACCCTTCTCCTTAAGAGACTTCTTGGCTTCCCTCATATCTTCATCATTTAATTTAATCATACCCCTCTTCTTCACTATCGGTGTCGGGGTTGGTTCAGGTGTAGACCAATCATCATGATTCCGGCCTATTTTAGCCAATAATTCTTCAGCGTCTCTGGAGTTCTTTTCCTGAAAACACAACCAGCACAACTATCCAGGTATGCCCTAGACTCAATAGTTAGTCCACTATAAAATATATCAAGTAAATCATGCTTTTCCAAATCATGGTCAGGCTGAGCTCTAATAAGAGAACAGAATCTCGCCCAAGCCTCAGGCAATTTCTCTTCATCTTCCTGGTCAAAATTATAAATTCTCTGCAAAGCAGCATGTTGAGCACTAGCAGGAAAGTATTTTCGAAAGAAAACATCACGCAAATCAGTTGGACTTTTAATAGAACCAGGAGGCAAATTATTATACCAAGTTTTAGCATCATCCTTTAATGAGAACGGAAAAATTTTAGCGACAAAATAAGTACGCATCTTGACATCATCAGAAAACACGCCACTAAGAGTAGATAACTCAGTCATGTGTTCAACAGCACTTTCTTTTTCAGTACCACAAAAGGGTGTTTTCTCAACAATAGCTATATGAGATAGGTCAAGAGAAAAATCATAATCTTTATCCCTAATGTTTATAGGAGATGTGGCAAATTTAGGATCAGGAGATGGTTTATATCTAACAGCATGTTCTGCAAGCAACTTTTTAATTTTTCTTGCATCAGTAGTAGCCTTGCATTTTTCAATAAAATCATTATCAAGCTCTACATAATCCTCATCAAGATCATCACTAGAATAATCAACAGACTCAGGTGAATTAACAGGTGTAGCAGCATTAGGAGTTTCAGTATTTTCAATTTGTCTAGACTTAGCAATTGTAGCATCTAGAAAAGATCCCAATGAACCACTATCATCAAGCACAGCAGAAACATTATCAATATTATGAGAATTTTCAGATTCAGCAGAAGTACCAGCACGCGAAGCATGTGGCGGTGAAACAAGTTTATCAATCACAGATGGTGAATCAAGAGCAGCAGAGGTACTCAGAGTTGTACCTTTTCTTGTAGTGGATGGTAATATGGCGATCTTAGTATCGCGAGGTTTACCCATGATGGAGAATTTGCAGCGAACAATATCAATCCAAGTGAACTTCCAAATAAAGCTATGCTCCCCGGCAACGGCGCCAGAAAATAGTCTTGATGACCCACAAGTATAGGGGATCGCAACAGTCTTCGAGGGAAGTATTACCCAATTTATTGATTCGACACAAGGGGAGACAAAGAATACTTGTAAGCCTTAACAGCGGAGTTGTCAATTCAGCTGCACCTGGAAACAGACTTGCTCGCAAGAGTTTATCAGTAGTAACAGTTTTATGGCAGTGGAAATAGTGAAATAACAGCGTGAAATAAAGACAGCAGTAGTGATTGTAGTAAACAGCAGGATTAAAATACTGTAGGCACAGGGACGGATTTAATGGGCGTTGCATGGATGAGAGAAACTCATGTAACAATCAAAGCATGGGCATTTGCAGATAATAATAAAACGGTATCCAAGTACTAATCAATCAATAGGCATGTGTTCCATATTTAGTCGTACGTGCTCGCAATGAGAAACTTGCACAACATCTTTTGTCCTACCAGCCGGTGGCAGCCGGGCCTCTAGGGAAACTACTGGATATTAAGGTACTCCTTTTAATAGAGTACCGGAGCAAAGCATTAACACTCCGTGAACACATGTGATCCTCACATCACTACCATTCCCTCCGGTTGTCCCGATTTCTGTCACTTCGGGGCCATTGGTTCCGGACAGCGACATGTGTATACAACTTGCAGGTAAGATCATAAACAACGAATATCTTCATGAATAAATAACATGTTCAGATCTGAGATCATGGCACTCGGGCCCTAGTGACAAGCATTAAGCATAACAAGTTGCAACAATATCATAAAAGTGACATCTACGGATACTAGGCACTATGCCCTAACAATCTTATGACTATTACATGACCAATCTCATCCAATCCCTACCATCCCCTTCAGCCTACAGCGGGGGAATTACTCACACATGGATGGGGGAAACATTGCTGGTTGATGGAGAGGCGTTGGCGGTGATGGCGGTGAAGATCTCCTCCAATTCCCCGTCCCGGCGGAGTGCCAGAGCGGAGACTTCTGGCTCCCGCGACGGAGTTTCGCGATGTGGCGGCTCTCTGGAGGGTTTCTGGCGATGTCGACTTCTCTCCGTGCGTTTTTAGGTCGAACCCGATAAGTAGTCCAAAGGGGGGCGTCGGAGGCCGGCCGAGGGGGCCAGACCACATGGCCGCGCGGGCCCCCCCTGGGCCGCGCCGCCATGTGGTGTGGGGCCCTCGGGCCTCCACCTCCTTTGCCCTTCTGGCTCCGTCAATATTTTGGTAAAATAGGGCCATCTGAAGAAATTCCGAGGATTTTCCCGAAAGTTGGATTTCTGCACAAAAACGAGACACCAGAGCAGTTCTGCTGAAAACAGCGTTAGTCCGTGTTAGTTGTATCCAAAATACACAAATTAGAGGCAAAACAATAGCAAAAGTGTTCGGGAAAGTAGATACGTTTTGGACGTATCATACGTCCAATTTGCATCACTATTTTGTATCATAATTTGCTGTTATTCATTGATATATTTCATATTGGGACACAATACTTATGTTATTTCATCTATTTTGCATGTTTCATCATCATTGGAGGATCAAGCACCGGAGCCAGGATTCTGCTGGAAAAAGCACCGTCAGAACGCAATATTTCGGAAGATCAACTGTGGAAGGGAATTTCACGTAAATTCCTATTTTTCCAGATGACGGAGGGAGCCAAAAGGGGAAGAGAGAGGAGCCACTGTGGGCCCAGACCACAGGGCGGCGCGGCCCAAGGCCTGGCCGCGCCACCCTGTGCTCTGGGGGCCCCACAGCCCCTTTCGCCTCCTTTTCTTCGCGTACTCCTTCGTCCCGAAAACCTAAGCCACATAGAGGACCTCACGAGGGGTTACAGCCGCCTCTGCGGGGCGGAGAACACCAGAGAGAAAAGAGCTCTCCGGCGGGCAGGAATCCGCCGGGGAAATTCCCTCCCGGAGGGGGAAATCGACGCCATCGTCATCGAGCGGGACATCATCTCCATCATCATCATCATCATCATCTCCACCATCTACACCGCCATCACCACCGCTGCACCTCGTCATCGCTGTAGCAATTCGGGTTAAATCTTGATTGTTTGATAGGGGAAACTCTCCCGGTGTTATTCTATACTTGTTATAGATGCTATTGAGTGAAACCATTGAACCAAGGTTTATGTTCAGATTGTTATTCATCATCATATCACCTCTGATTGTATTCCATATGATGTCTCGTGAGTAGTTCGTTTAGTTCTTGAGGACATGGGTGAAGTCTAAATGCTAGTAGTGAATTATGGTTGAGTAATATTCAATGTTATGATATTTAAGTTGTGGTGTCATTCTTCTAGTGGTGTCGTGTGAACGTCGACTACACGACACTTCACCATTTATGGGCCTAGGGGAGTGCATCTTGTATTCGGTTGCTAATTGCGGGGTTGCCGGAGTGACAGAAACCTGAGCCCCCGTTAGTATATCGATGCAGGAGGGATCGCAGGATCTCAGAGTTTAAGGCTGTGGTTAGATTTATCTTAATTACTTTCTTGTAGTTGCGGATGCTTGCAAGGGGTATAATCACAAGTATGTATTAGTCCTAGGAAGGGCGGTGCATTAGCATAGGTTCACCCACACAACACTTATCAAAACAATGAAGATTATTAAACCACATGAAGCGAAAGTACTAGACTAAAATCCCCGTGTGTCCTCAGGAACGTTTGGTCATTATAAGTAATCAAACCGGCTTGTCCTTTGTGCTAAAAAGGATTGGGCCACTCGCTGCAATTATTTCTCTCGCATTTTATTTACTTGTACTTTATTTATCTGCAATATCAAAACCCCCTGAATACTTGTCTGTGAGCATTTACAGTGAATCCTTCATCGAAACTGCTGCCAACACCTTCTGCTCCTCGTTGGGATCGACATTCTTACTTATCGAAGATACTACGATACACCCCCTATACTTGTGGGTCATCAAGACTATTTTCTGGCGCCGTTGCCGGGGAGTGAAGCGCTATTGGTAAGCGGAATTGGTAAGGAAAACCTTTACTGTTTGTGCTGATTTTATTTCTGCCTGCTGCTATAAATCATTATGGAGAGATCCTCTCTTCAATTTCTATTTGGGAAATCTACTACTACTGCAACGGTAGTGGATGAAGCGCCAGGTGAGGAAGTAGTACCATATAAAATACCTATGAAAATTATTGAACGTGTTATGGATAACCGCTATGAAGGGGATGGAACTGTCCATCCTGGTGATCATTTATTGTTTTTGCATGAATTATGCGGGTTATTCAAATGTGCAGGTATTTCTATGAATGAAGTTAGAAAGAAACTATTCACTATATCGCTGTCTGGTAAAGCGGCGCACTGGTATAAATTGCTGAAGAATGGTGATTCTATTGATTGGGAGGACATTGTGCCTTTATTTTATTCCAAATTTTATCCTCCAAGTGAAATTCACAAAGATCGGAACCGCATATATAATTTCTGGCCTCATGATGGAGAGAGTATTGCCCAAGCTTGGGGGAGATTGAAGTCTTTAATGCTCAAATGCCCCATTCATGAGCTTCCTGGTAATGTTATTATTGATAATTTCTATGCAAGACTTTCTTTTCAAGACAAGACCTTGCTGGATACTTCTTGTTCTGGATCATTTACACGCAAGAATGAAGAGTTTAAAAGGGACCTTCTTGATCGGATCCAAGAAAATACTGAAGGATGGGAGAACGACAAAGATAGAGAATCGGGTATAATTTATGATTATAAATGCATTGAAGCTTTTATGGATACTGATAAATTTCGTAATATGAGTGCTACATATGGTCTTGATTCCCAAGTTGTTGCGAATCTTTATAAAGCTTTTGCCTCTCATTATGAACTGCCTAAGAAGAATTTTGATAAGTATCATGAACCATATAAAGATAAAGTTGATTCATCTGTAAACAAATGTGTAGTGATTGAAACTGTTGATAATGTTATTCCTGAAGCTTATATTGAAAAAACTCCTTTCCCTGCTAAAATGAAGGAGTACTCTGTCATATCTAGTGCGGTTAATAAAAGTGAAAAGAAACCTAAAGAACCTGAAGAACAAATTAAAATTGAACCTGCTGTTGCAATAGTTAAAGATCTTGTGACTGAAAATGTGGAGGATGGTCATATTATTTTCTGTGAAGATGCTTCTAATATTGTTTCACATCCTAATAAATCCAAACAAGTTAGTGTTCCTATGCTATCTGTTAGAATTGGTGATCATTGCTATTATGGTTTATGTGATATTGGTGCAAGTGTTAGTGCTATTCCTTATGAGCTTTACACGGAGATTATGCACGAAATTGGTTCTTGTGAACTTGAAGATATTGATGTGGTTATTCATTTGGCTAATAGAGAAACTATTTCTCCAATTGGTATTGTTCGAGATGTGGAAGTTCTATGTGGTAAGATTAAATATCCTGCTGACTTTTTGGTACTTGGTTCTGCTGCTAGTGATCATTGTCCTATCATTTTTGGTAGACCTTTTCTAAATACTTGTGGAGCTATTATAGATTGTAAGAAAGAGAAAATTTTGACTAGATTTGCTGGTGAACCTTATGAATTTAACTTTTCTAAATTTACCAAAACTCCTTATAAAGTTGACTTGCCTAGTAATGATTTTAAAATGGAGCAGTGTGCATCTATTGTTCTTGTTCCTAATAATCCTTTGCAGCAACATTTGGAGAATAGTGAAAGTGAAGCTTTTAGGAAAGAAAGAGATGAGCTTGAGGAAATTTTTCTTCGCCAACCTATTCTCAAGCATGATTTACCGGTGGAAGATTTGGGTACAACACCGCCACCAAAGGAAGATCCTGTTTTTGATTTAAAGCCTTTACCTGATAATCTTAAATATGCTCATATTGATGATAAGAAAATATATCCTGTTATTATTAGTTCTAAGCTTTCAGAGATTGAGGAAGAAAGGTTATTGGAAATATTGAAGAAACACCGAGGAGCTATTGGCTATACTCTTGATGATTTGAAAGGGATTTCTCCTTCTATTTGCCAACATGCTATTAATATGGAAGATGATGCAAAGCCTGTTGTTGAACATCAACGTCGTCTAATTCCGAAGATGAAGGAAGTGGTAAGGAACGAGGTATTAAAACTCCTTGAAGCTGGTATTATATATCCTATTGCTGATAGTAGATGGGTTAGCCCTGTGCATTGTGTTCCTAAGAAGGGAGGAATGACTGTTGTGCCTAATGATAATGATGAGCTTATTCCTCAAAGAATAGTTGTAGGTTATAGAATGTGCATTGATTTTCGAAAAGTTAATAAAGTTACTAAGAAAGATCATTACCCTTTACCCTTTATTGATCAAATGCTAGAAAGGTTATCTAAAAATACTCATTTTTGCTTTCTTGATGGTTATTCTGGGTTTTCACAAATTGCTGTTAAAGCTAAAGATCAAGAGAAAACCACATTTACTTGTCCTTATGGAACTTATGCTTATAGGCGTATGCCTTTTGGTTTATGTAATGCTCCTGCTACTTTTCAAAGATGCATGTCTGCTATTTTTCATGGTTTTTGCGAAAGTATTGTAGAGGTGTTCATGGATGATTTTTCTGTCTATGGGAATTCTTTTGATAATTGCTTGCGAAACCTCGATAAAGTTTTGCAGAGATGTGAAGAAACTAACCTTGTTCTTAATTGGGAGAAATGCCACTTTATGGTTAATGAAGGAATTGTACTGGGACATAAAATTTCCGAGAGAGGTATTGAAGTTGATAGAGCTAAAGTTGAAGCAATTGAGAAGATGCCCTATCCGAGGGATGTTAAAGGTATTCGTAGTGTTCTTGGTCATGCTGGGTTTTATAGGAGATTTATTAAAGATTTCTCTAAAATTTCGAAGCCTCTTACTAATCTTCTTCAAAAAGATGTACCTTTTGTTTTTGATGATGATTGTAAGGAAGCTTTTGAAACTCTAAAGAAAGCCTTAACAACTGCTCCTGTAGTTGAACCTCCTGATTGGAATTTGCCTTTTGAAATTATGTGTGATGCTAGTGATTTTGCTGTAGGCGCTGTTCTTGGACAGCGGGTAGATAAAAAATTAAATGTTATTCATTATGCTAGTAAGACTCTTGATGCTGCTCAAAGAAATTATGCTACAACTGAAAAGGAATTGTTAGCTGTAGTCTTTGCTTGTGATAAGTTTAGACCCTATATTGTTGATTCAAAAGTTACAATTCATACTGATCATGCTGCAATTAGATACCTTATGACAAAGAAAGATGCTAAGCCAAGGCTTATTAGATGGGTACTTCTGTTGCAAGAATTTGATTTACATATTATAGATAGGAAAGGTGCTGATAATTTGTCTAGATTGGAAAATATTGCTTATGATCCTGTTCCTGTTAATGATAGTTTTCCAAATGAACAATTGGCTGTAATAAAGGTGAGCTCGCGAGAGAGCCCTTGGTATGCAGATTATGCTAACTTTATTGTTTCGAAGTATTTGCCTCCAACCTTTTCAGCTCAGCAAAGGAGGAAATTCTTTTATGACTTGAGGCATTATTTTTGGGATGACCCACACTTGTATAAAGAAGGAGTAGATGGTATTATGCGAAGATGTGTTCCTGAATATGAACAACAGGAGATATTGAATAAATGTCATGGAAGTGTTTATGGAGGACATCATGCTGGAGATAGAACCGCGCAAAAGGTTCTACAATCAGGTTTTTATTGGCCAACACTCTTCAAAGATGCAAGGAAATTTATTTTATCTTGTGATGAATGTCAAAGAGTTGGTAATATCTCTAGACGCAATGAAATGCCTATGAATTATACTCTTGTTATTGAACCATTCGATTGTTGGGGATTCGACTTCATGGGACCTTTCCCTTCTTCAGACGGTAACACTCATATACTTGTCGCTGTTGATTATGTTACTAAATGGGTAGAAGCTATACCTACAAAAAGTGCTGATGGTGAGACCTCTATAAAAATGCTTGTAGATATTATATTTCCTAGATTTGGAGTACCTAGATATATTATGACTGATGGAGGTTCTCATTTCATTCATGGAGGTTTTAGAAAAACTCTTGCTAAGTATGGTATTAATCATAGAATTGCTTCTGCTTATCACCCTCAAACTAGTGGTCAAGTAGAATTATCAAATAGAGAGATTAAAGCTATCTTGGGTAAGACTGTTAATAAATCTAGAAAGAATTGGGCTAGTAAATTGAAAGAAGCACTATGGGCTTATAGAACTGCTTATAAAAATCCTATGGGAATGTCACCTTATAAAATGGTTTATGGAAAAGCTTGTCATTTACCTTTAGAACTAGAGCACAAAGCTTATTGGGCTGTTAGAGAACTAAATAAAGATCCTAAATTAGCCGGTAATAAGAGGTTGTTGCAATTAAGTTCTCTAGATGAATGGAGAAGTGAAGCTTATGAAAATGCTAAACTCTTTAAAGAAAAAGTTAAGAAGTGGCATGATAGAAGGATCATCAAAAGAGAATTTAATGTTGGAGATCAAGTTCTATTGTATCGGTCTCGTCTCAGATTCTTTGCAGGGAAATTACTCTCGAAGTGGGAAGGACCATATGTTGTTGAGGAGGTGTATCGTTCAGGAGCAATTAAAATTAGCTCTCTCCAAGGCAATGCCACACAAGTGGTGAATGGACAAAGACTCAAGCATTATATCTCGGGCGATTCTTATAATGTTGATGTTGATATTATTCAAGTGGAAACACCGGAGGCTTTCATCAAAGGACAAATTGACAGTCCGCCAGAACTGGACTTTGAATAGGTAACAGTATAGGTAATAAAAAGTCCGCGTTTACCTTTCCGAACATTATTTCTGCTGTTTTTAGAAAATATGAAAAATTACGGAACCGAAACGGAGTGGAAAAGACGCGCGAGGGCCCGTCACCACAGGCCGGCGCGGGCCCCACCCTGGCCGCGCCGACCTATGGTGACGGCACCTCGGCGTCCCGTTTCCACTCGTTTTCGGCCTGGAACCTTCCTTTTGTCGTAAAAATATTTGCTATATAATCCCCCGGACCCCTGGAGGTCCGTAATATCGTTTTCTCGTCGTGTTTTGTTTCGAGCTGTTTTCTGCCAGGATCTGCTTCGGATCTAGATCCATCATGTCTTCATCGGGAACTCAGAAGGACAGCTTCTTTGAGGACGTCGTCAACCCGTACATGAACGAGCTGAAGATGCACCCCAAAGAGTTGCAGCTCGTGGATGGAGAGTTGCAGATCAAAGATGTCCAGGGTCCTAAGGGAGAAGGGAGCTTGGAAGACAGGATGGAGAAGCTGGAACAAGAGGTTTTCAACTACAAGAAGATGGCTGAGCGTGAAGTGGATATCTTTCACAAGATTGTGTCTGAACTCATTGATGGGCACAAGAAGGAGACTGCAAAGTTGTGGGACGATATCTTCTCACTTCACGACACCACCAACAAACTCCAAGCTCAACTCTATGATGTTCATAATCAAAACTGTGAGTATGAAAACAGGTTTAAGCGCATAAGTCATGCTGCTAGTTTCAGGTTTCCGGAGACCAAGATGTCTTTTGTTGATGGAGGGCCTCTTCCATGGAAGTCTGATGACGACAAAGATTCACCATCATCACCGAAGGAGTAATTCATCATCGGTATTGGCATCCCCTTGGTTTGTTCCAAGCTTGGGGGAGTGCCGCGGTATCACATCATCACCACCTTTATCTTTTACTATCAAGTAGTGTCATATCATGAGTAGGGAAGTTATCATATGGAATAGTATGCAATGTGGAAGTATCTCTCTTAGTTAGTTATCTATGTATCCGTTGGTGTGAGTTATCGTTATGGAATATTAATGAGAAGTCTTATCATTTACTTTTTGCACACCTTATTTTAGTTTGCAATCTCCATTATATGATTACTCTTGACATGAGTATTGATATCACTTTGGGAGCATCGAGTAAATCTATTTGGTTTTGGCAAACTTAGCATTGGTCAATAGCAACAACATCTTGATGTTTAATAAAGAGAGAAATACACTTAGATACATTACTCTATTATCTCTATGCCTAGTATTCTTAAGTTAAAATTGCTTGTGCTTATGAGAAAGATGCATGATTGTTTCTATCATATGTATATTTGTTTGTTTCCCTCAACCTTTATGCTTGCTATCAAACCTTGCTAGCCAAAGACCTGTATCGAGAGGGAATGCTTCTCATACATCCATAACCCTAGACCAAACCTATGCCATTTGTGTCCACCATACCTACCTACTACATGGTATTTTCTGCCATTCCAAGTAAATACTTCATGTGCTACCTTTAAATAATTCAAACTATACTACTCCTTATTTGTGTCAATGTTCTATAGCTCATGAGGAAGTATGTGGTGTTTCATCTTTCAATCTTGTTGGGCGACTTTCACCAATGGACTAGCGGCACATCCGCTTATCCAATAATTTTGCAATAAGAGCTGGCAACGGGGTTCCCAGCCCCAATTAATAACTTTCATTAATAATTCTCTTCACATGTTTTGCTCTGATTTATCAGTAAGCAACTTAATTTTGCAATAGACACTCCTCCATGGTATGTGAATGTTGGAAGGCACCCGAGGATTCGGTTAGCCATGGATTGAGAAAGCCAAGGTTGGGGGAGTGTCATCCTTAATAAAACTAAAACACATGTGTAAACAAAAGAGAAGGGGGATGATCTACCTTGCTGGTAGAGATGCCGTCCCTCATGGGAGCCGCTCTTTGAAGGTTCGCTTGGCAAGGGGGTTAGAGTGCCCGCTACCATTCGTTGACAACAACAAACACCTCTCAAAATCTTACTTTTATGCTCTTTATATGATTTCAAAACTTGAAAAGCTCTAGCACATGATTTAATCCCTGCTTCCCTCTGCGAAGGGCCTGTCTTTTACTTTTATGTTGAGTCAGTAAACCTATTTCTCTCTATCTCAAGCAAGCAATTGAGTTGTTGTGAACCAATCATTTATGCTATGATTCAGTTAATCATGTCTCTTATACTTTCTTGTTTAGTACCAATTTTATCTGAATGAATATGACTTTGAAGTTATCAATGATTATGAGGAGATTGTTATGCTTAAATATGAAGGCTCAGCTATAAATTCTAATATGAAAGCTTTGCTTAGAAGTACAATCCGTTAGTAGTTCTCTGACCAAGAACAAAGTTTGCCATCACCAATTATGATTTCTTATGCACCTTTACTTGTGATTTCTCTTTACTTATTTCGAGATGAGTTATATGAGGAAGTTGTTTACTAGAATGTCTTGTGTGAATGAATATGATGCTTCTTGTCCGTATTTTATTTATCGACTCTTCACTCCATAAACATGTGGTCTTGTTTATCGAGCTCAGTTTCGCTTGGGGACAAGCGAGGTCTAAGCTTGGGGGGAGTTGATACGTCCAATTTGCATCACTATTTTGTATCATAATTTGCTGTTATTCATTGATATATTTCATATTGGGACACAATACTTATGTTATTTCATCTATTTTGCATGTTTCATCATCATTGGAGGATCAAGCACCGGAGCCAGGATTCTGCTGGAAAAAGCACCTTCAGAACGCAATATTTCGGAAGATCAACTGTGGAAGGGAATTTCACGTAAATTCCTATTTTTCCAGATGACGGAGGGAGCCAAAGGGGGAGAAGAGAGGAGCCACTGTGGGCCCAGACCACGGGCGGCGCGGCCCAAGGTCTGGCCGCGCCACCTGTTCTCTGGGGGCCCCACAGCCCTTTCTCCTCCTTTTCTTCGCGTACTCCTTCGTCCCGAAAACCTAAGCCACATAGAGGACCTCACGAGGGGTTACAGCCGCCTCTGCGGGGCGGAGAACACCAGAGAGAAAAGAGCTCTCCGGCGGGCAGGAATCCGCCGGGGAAATTCCCTCCCGGAGGGGGAAATCGACGCCATCGCCATCGTCATCGAGCGGGACATCATCTCCATCATCATCATCATCATCTCCACCATCTACACCGCCATCACCACCGCTGCACCTCGTCATCGCTGTAGCAATTCGGGTTAAATCTTGATTGTTTGATAGGGGAAACTCTCCCGGTGTTATTCTATACTTGTTATAGATGCTATTGAGTGAAACCATTGAACCAAGGTTTATGTTCAGATTGTTATTCATCATCATATCACCTCTGATTGTATTCCATATGATGTCTCGTGAGTAGTTCGTTTAGTTCTTGAGGACATGGGTGAAGTCTAAATGCTAGTAGTGAATTATGGTTGAGTAATATTCAATGTTATGATATTTAAGTTGTGGTGTCATTCTTCTAGTGGTGTCGTGTGAACGTCGACTACACGACACTTCACCATTTATGGGCCTAGGGGAGTGCATCTTGTATTCGGTTGCTAATTGCGGGGTTGCCGGAGTGACAGAAACCTGAGCCCCCGTTAGTATATCGATGCAGGAGGGATCGCAGGATCTCAGAGTTTAAGGCTGTGGTTAGATTTATCTTAATTACTTTCTTGTAGTTGCGGATGCTTGCAAGGGGTATAATCACAAGTATGTATTAGTCCTAGGAAGGGCGGTGCATTAGCATAGGTTCACCCACACAACACTTATCAAAACAATGAAGATTATTAAACCACATGAAGCGAAAGTACTAGACTAAAATCCCCGTGTGTCCTCAGGAACGTTTGGTCATTATAAGTAATCAAACCGGCTTGTCCTTTGTGCTAAAAAGGATTGGGCCACTCGCTGCAATTATTTCTCTCGCATTTTATTTACTTGTACTTTATTTATCTGCAATATCAAAACCCCCGAATACTTGTCTGTGAGCATTTACAGTGAATCCTTCATCGAAACTGCTGCCAACACCTTCTGCTCCTCGTTGGGATCGACATTCTTACTTATCGAAGATACTACGATACACCCCCTATACTTGTGGGCCATCAAGAGCCCTTGTGAAGTTTGTGAAGAGAAGTGCACCAAATGGCTAAGTGTTGTGGGCTGAATGGTATATATAGGGAGGGCTTTAGTCGCGGTTGGCTGGAACCGCGACTAAAGGCCGAGCAGCCGCCCCCAAACCCCCTCCCGTCCACCAGCTGGCCACCGAGCGCGCTGGGCCCAGGCCTTTGGTCGCGGTTCGCCACCCAAGCCGCGACTAAAGGCCCCATTGGTCGCGGTTCTTACATTTTCGCGACTAATGGGGCTGGACGGAAGGCCTTTTTTCTACCCGTGATCATATCATAGTTTGGTTGTACGTAGATTGTTTACAATATTGTTTTGCGATTCGGAGCGCTGAATAATAACTGATTACAGAATTGAATGTGGATAGACCTGGCCGTGGATTAGAATAGAAGCGAGGTATACTCGGTACATAAACTAAAATAATCAGATAAACGATTCTCATCTATAGATTTATACTTCTAGCAAAACTTCATAGGGATATAACCCTCCAACCTTGCAGAAATCACTGAGTCCAAAAATAGAGACACAATTAAGACTAAAACGAAGAATTCACAAGATAATATGAACATAGTTTTGTGTAGCTGGGCCACCAGTCCATTAGTTGTAGAATTCAGAGGCAGGCATGAACTGGACATTTCACTAACTATTAGTTGGGCCAAATTACAATTGAATTATTAGTTGAGAATCAGATAATCCCATGCAATTGGAAACATCCGAATATTTTTTACTAGTTTTCGGATAACCTCATGCTACCTATTTGTAATTCCACGTCATATACCGTGTCGGGCGCCATTTCAGAATTGGGAATCATCTTTAAAACCTGATATGAATTTTTTGAAGTCAATCCGTAGGTGCGAAAATTAGAGTGTCAGTTCAAAACCCTATCTGCACTTCAGGACATGTAGGTGTGAGCACAACACCAAATAGGTGTTATATGTGTCACTACGGACCACTCCATTTTTGTTGATGCAACAGAACATTGCAGCGCAAGTCAACAACTTGTGAACATTGACCGATCAATGCAAAACCAAGCTGCACAAAAAGCTTCATCATTAATTAACTGACACCGATGCAACTAGTTAATCCCCACCCCAGACGAACCTGAACCCTGCGCTGACTCGATCTGCACAATTACAGTTTACAATCAGTGTCTCAGCTGAAGAGGTTCAGCAGCGCAGGGGCCCCAGCCTCCGCGTCGCCGCTGGCTTCCTGCTCGCAGCACGTCGTGGTCGAGTACTCGTCCGACGCGCCTCCGCCACCGCACAGCCTCTCGCCGCCGCCCAGAGGCGACACGGGCGTCAGGCAGAGGTCCAGCTCGCACGACTGCAGCATCGGCGGCATGAGGTTTATCTGCTGCTGCTGCTGTGCCCCGCCCACGCCACAGTTGTTCTTGCTTCGCTTCCTGGAGGGCGCGGAGGAGGAGTTCTCCGGCGACGAGTGTAGCGAGGAGGAGCTGCCGGTGTTGGTGCCGACGTTGCCATAGAGGCCGGCCATGTCGCGGTCGGTGAAGGCGGCCGGCACGGCGGAGAGCGCGCGCAGTGACTCGCCCCGTAGCACGGCGTCCGCGGCCGCCTGGCAGAGGTCCCAGTTGCTGGTCCACATGAGCCCGATGGCGCCGCTCACCGGGTTGATCGTCCGGCCGCACGCCTCGTACAGAAGCGACCGGAACAAGGCTGCAATATTCATCAGAAACACGAAACGTTAATCACTCAATTTTATTTTTATTAACCTTTGCAACTAATTACTTAACTGAATTAGGTTTAATTATGCTCAGAATTTTCTATACAAATGATTAACTGACACTTACTTACGCGAGTATACTGACAGTACCTAGTAGGAATGCATGGGCTAGAATGGATGGACTATTCAGCAACGAAGGGGCAAAAGATATTAATTGACCTCTCGACAAAGGTCGGAAGGGCAATCGTCATGATTAATTAGCATATCTCTTACACTACATAACTTTAGTTAATTAAACGAAAGTGTGTGTTTGGCAAAGTGCAATTGGGCGTGGCCAGAAGATTCTCCTGTCCCATGTGTACGTCGGAAGGCCGCATACCGTCCAAAAGAATGATTAAAATAATCCCTAATGATATTTTATGTTCTTAACACTGTCGGCATATATAGATAGGTTTTGTCTAGCTAGCTAAGCGGCTAGTCAGCCAGTGTAATCCGGTAAGGTAACATTGTTCAGCTAGACAAAACCAAGGTGAGTGCTTAGTGTAGTTTTTAACTTTTCTTACAGGTGGCCTCACGCTAGCTTAATTACTGATCGGATAACCACAAAGTGTGTACAGCTAGCTAGGTTAGCTAGCACAGGTAAGGTAAGATAAGATGCTTACTAAACTAGTCGTTACTGTGATGAACAACGACGGCCGGCCGGCGCCCCTCGGATAGCCTGAAGAGGTGCCTTCACATTCTTGACAGCCTATCTGCCGGCCGCTCCAAATATCCGGATGGAGGGATCGCATGCTTAAACAAAAGCTAGCTAGCAAGGTGGCGTAGGTAGCGTATTATGCAGGTTTAATTATTGTATGTCTGTAAGGACGACGAACCTTGGCGGTGGTGCAGCGGGACGGCGGCGAGGGAGGCGACGAGGCCGGCGCGGCCGAAGAACTTGGCGACGAAGACGGTGGCGTTGGCCTGCGGCTGCGCGCCGTCGATCCACTCGATGCTTGGACGCAGCACGCAGGCGTCGCTGCACCCCTTGCGCAGCACGCGGCAACCGTTGCAGCTCATCCTCTTCCGATCAACTCAGTCCAACCTCAAATCGATCGGTGGATCCTATATGTATATATAGGTCGACGTTCGCCGGCGCGTGCGTGCGCGGGTGGTCGGAGCTGAGCTGAGCCTGCCGTGTGGGTCGAGCTGGTGGCTGAACTTTGCTGGACGTCGTCGGGCGATGTGCGGCAGAGATCGAGGTAGAGTAGCTAGCGGAGGAGAGCGGAGGCGGCCGGGGAGCTTATATATAGAGGTGGAGTAGACGAGGGGGTGAGCTAGTGCAAATATTATGTGCCGGCAAGTGGCTGGGGTCCAAGAAGAGAAATATTTGGTAGGTATTGGCCATTGGGGTTCCAATGACATTGGGCGGTTGGCGACTCCGGGTTGCCGCGATAGCCATGGTCCGCATTAGTCTTGCTTCCCCAGGATCTTCTACGCCCCATTCTCTTGTACCCTAGTATGATATTCAAGAACAAACTGTACACTATACTTAACACTATTTGTTAACGGTGTAAGGTCTATTTCGGTATTATTTCCTAGGTTCATAATAAAATTTGGATAAAGTTATACTGTTTGAAGTGTAATTTTCAGAAGTTATAATTGGGTCACGTGAACTTTTATGTAGTAGTAGCAACCGCTCTCGCAATGTATATTTCATGACCAAACACTCTTATTATAGCATATGTTTTAAAAACCATATCTCTAAAGTTACCACCACCATGTTATAGGCAAAAAAAAGGGGGCTCTGGGCATGGATAAATGCAAGCAAAAAACTGATTGAGTGGTACCCCCTCTGTTCGGGGTTATAAGGCCTGAGTGTCAATTTGATAAGATCAAGAAAGTTCATAACTCACCTCATTAATTATTGTATGCATAAATAATTTTATACACATGAGAGAAGAGAGAGAAAATAGGACATGCATTGGGCAAAAGAGAACACTAAATGAGATAGATCTTATAATTCCTAACAGTTTTAAAAAAATGGGGCTTTGTAATCCCAAATAGAGGGAGTAACAAGTTTGGGTTGATTAGTAAAATAGTTATGCTAGAAGCATGCAATTATAAGGATTAAATTAAATCAGGGGTCGTAGATGAAATTTGCAGATGTCTTGGATTAATAGCAGCACACCCAACTAGTGTTTTTTGAACATTGGAATTTCGTAGAGCTCTTTACGTAGTCCTGAAACTATTAAGATCCGTTTGTCCGAAAATTCGACAACCAACACTTGCATTTGGACCGTGAAAGATATGCTCTATATAATCTGACAGAGAAAGTACATTATTAACTGAATCAAAAAACGAGCTCGTAAGTTGTGTGGCGATCAATGGTAGACTTTCTTGTCGTCCTCTTCCAAACACAAGTCTATGAAAAAACGTAGAAACTTGAAAATATACCGAATAGAAATGTCAGTGCGCGTGTAATCATACTAAAAGATAAAGAAAACACGGGAAATAAGAACCCTTTGGATTCCGCAACGAAGAAATGTACTAAGCTCAAAGGGAGAAGGGAGGAGAGAAATACACATGATGCATGCGAACTTTTGGAGCATGGATATACATTTGATGATTCCGGTGTACTTAATTTTGAGAAAAATCGAACGAAATGAAAAGAAAACATTGTGCTCCCTTCGGCTCATAATAAGTGTCGTTGATTTTGTGAGTAATTACTTTTCTGCATCTTGTGGAGGTGAAGTTGAGTGAATGGGCTGCTTTCATCAACAATTTCCTCTTGCTCTTGCCATTAATTCCTGGATGCCGTATGCTCATTCTCAGTTTTGGCGGAACATCAGTTTGCACTGGTTACGATGTGAGACCACATTTTGTCCACATAAACCGCATTGTATACGTTTCTTCCTGCACCAAAACGCATGGCTGGGTGGAGGCAGAGAATCCTACCACCAGTGGAGTTGAACGCTGGTGTGTGATTAATTTAAGCCATGGAAGGGAGCTTATGGATAGGAACAAAGGTAGCTAGCGGAGGCAAAGCGGGAAGAAAGAAAGAAAGCTGGAGTAATGAAAGCAACGTCCGGGGGCCCCGGGGCCGGCGGGTGGCCGTCGTGAACTGCCTCGGCTGGCTCCGGCCTTTCGCTGCCGCCAAGGGCCGAGGTCGCCGCTACGCTCTCCCGACCACCACCTCTTGCTAGCTAGCTCAGCTCCTCCAACATCTCCGGCTCCAGCTGCATGCCTGGCCTGGCCCTTCGAACTGATTCACCCGTACATTCCCTCCTCCCTCCCGGATCGTTGGCTCCTCTCGCGTATCTGGCGCAGGTGCAACTAGCTACTAGTTTATGATAATATATAGCATATGCTTTTCCTTTCGGCTGGCCATTTTCTTGTGTGATAGTACAAGTGGTGGGGGCATATCTTAATTCGAATGCCTTTAGTTTGGAGTAGTGGCAGCGACATGCCTTGTTTTTTCTCGTCAAGGTAATTGCGCAAACCATGCACCACCAATTATGCTTATAGACTTATAGTTGCGCTCTAACTACATATTTTACATGTTTTCTTATGGATCACCAAGTATTGTGTGTAATAGGTTATACACAAGTCCAAATCTCAGATTAAGTTGATTAGCAGCAGGGACCATGAGTCAGTGATTACCTATCATCAGTTGGCTGAAAAAGTTACAAATTTTCATCAAATCTTGGTTAAATCTGTAAACGCTGTCAAACGGTCGATCCAAATTATTCTACACTTTGATAGATCAGTCATTAGTGGAATGTTTTATAATTTTCCACACTTTTCTCCGATCCTCTATTATTTTCAGCTGATGATATGTGGACCTGCAATGGAAAATACCACTTGCTGGTGGGTCCTAGTTGGTAGATACCTTGCTAGTCAACTAAATTTTAAATTTATACCTTTGTTCATTTTCAGTGTGTAAAGAACATATAAAGTTAGGATATGGTGTTTGGACCCATAGGTCTCGATGCACCTATGATTAAAAAATGCCTTTCCAAATTTCAAACAATTTTGAAAGATAATCTCGTGCTTACATCCAGACATTTTATGTTTGTACAAAAAGTTATATCAACTTGCAATGGAAAATACCACTTACTGGTGGTGCTAGTAAAGTAAATTTATAATTTTCAACCTACATGCAATCCGTCATATAAATAGTTTCTAGTATGTAAAAAACAGATAAAGTGAGGTTATGGTGGTTGGGCTAGTAGCTAGGTCTAGATGCATCCATTGAAAAAAAAAATGCATTTAAAATGTTAGACTATTTTCAATGAAATTTGTGTGTTAACATAGAATGCCTGAATTTACACCCGAATTTTAATCAAGAATTCTTAAACATTTCAAGATACTCAGGAGTATGTTTTTAGGCAGTGACTGCATTCTACACGTATGAGCTAAAACAGATGTAAGGATAAAGTGTGTTCGGTTATCTCCAATGGGCCGACGCAAAATGGACGTCAAAAGTAACCGCGTCCGTCCGTTTGCGTCGGCCCGTAGACACCAAATCGTTTGTACATGGCCTCTGTGTCCGTTTGCCTTGGGGGTATGACCAGCGGCCCGACGCATTTTTTCCCTGACAGCATCAAGGTCGGTAATGAAGGTTTAATGTCTCGTCGAGGCATGCCGCCGATTACCGGTTCCCGCGCGGGGGTGGTGGTTCCGGCGTGGCCAATAGATTGGCGCGTTTTGTCGCCGTTTCGCGCGCATAGGAAACGGCTTGCGCGCGATCGGCGTTTCCCGTCCCACCGTGCTTATATATGGTCGACGTCAGCGGGAAAGAGGGGCACACCTCAATACCATAGAAATGATCGATGGTCGAGCACGACCACACCTATGCTCGCCTTGTTAAGATGGCCCGGATGATCCGGACCTCGCCGCCATCCACGCGGCGGAGACGTTCGCGGAGGAGCAGACGGCTGCGTACAACCTCTAGGCTGACCAACTAGAGGCGGAGGCGGACGCAGAGGCGGATGTTGCGCAGACTAGGGCTAAGGCGGCAACGCTAGACGCGCAGGAGTCAGCAGCGACCATGTCCCACCTTCAGAAGGAGCTCGCGGAGGTCAGGGCGGAACTCGCGGCGAGGGTGGTGATGGCGGCAGCCAGAGCCGACCTGGTGGTGGTTTCTGCGATTTCCTTTCGCACGCGTATGGTATGTGCTGACTGTGCATCGTGTGGTTCCTGTTTCTGCTGGTCGACAGGAGTGCGGCGTGACGTGCGCCATCGGCGCCAAGGTCATGTCGAACGGTCGATCAATCAGGTCCAGATATGGCGCAAGGTTTTCTTGCTATATGTGGATGGAGTGGAGTGGAGGGCCGTGGCAACTTGACCACGCGAGCGAGCGAGATGGGGGCCGCGAACCAGGAACAGGGTTCGCTTTGACTCTGGCTAGCATGCTGTTTTTTCTTCTACGGAGTATTTATTTTTAGAAAGTGAGTTGAGCAGCTTGGATCCCGCGTTAGACTAGTCATAGTGGGAAGTGACATAGAGTAGTAACATGCACATGTTACTACTCTATGTTATTATCTTCATAGTGGTTAGTAACATCAAAGTAGTACCATAGATATCTTTATTAATTAGCTTGTAGACTCATTGTATCTTGGTAAGTGTGATGTTACAGTAACTATCTATGTTACTCCATCCTCCTCTCTCCTTATTAACTCACTGCCACATAAGCAAATTTAATGACTTGGATACTTAGTTACTAGTGAAGTTACTCCCACTATGAGTAGTCTTAGCTTCCCGGGCTGGCACCTGATCCAGCGGGTCTCCAGGCCGGGCCGTGCTCATACAAGGGTGGCCTGGCCGGCCCTTGATTGCCTCTCCACGATGCTAAAACCTCTTGCCGTGTTTCAGTCAGAGTTGTCTGCATACCACATGACGGTGCGTAACGGTGAGCTTGGGCAGTTGTTTTCGAGCTACCTGGAGGCTATGCCATACCACGTAAGTTTGGCCTGGCAGATGACCTGCTTGTCGGAGTAACCCATGTAGAAATCATGCACATTGACGAAATTTTCATTTGAACATGGACAAATTTAAAGTCTAGCTAATTAAAATGAAGGTGAACAAGTATGAATCCTTCACTACTTGGTTTCTGGCCCGTTGGCATGACACTTATCCAGCATTGAGGGCCTAGGTTCGAAGGTAAGCAATAAAACAACAACTACGACTACTGCAAAAAAAAAAGTTAGGAAAACGCTTCAGATCACCCGGGGGATCACGCGTCTCGCGTCCCCCGTCTCCTACACGCACCACGCATCCTCGTGGACGGAAGAAAAGGAGGGTAGCACATAAGAGCAAGTACAATAGAGTCTATAATACATTAAATAATATATCTTAAATGAGTTGGAGGAGAGAGAAGGGGAGAGAGAAGAGAGGTGGGCTACTATGCAATAGCCAGCTCTTACACGTGCTCCTAGGCACTTTGTGAGAGTGAAAGGTGGGGCATGTGTTAGTAAAGTACTCCCTCCAACCCAAGGCTTAGGGCGTAAAAAATCAGGCGCTATTATTAAGGAGAGATATGCATGCACATTGTTTCCTTGTATGCCCCTCATAAATCAGTAGTAACTTCCTCCTTTAATTTCTCTCCATTTCCTCGCGTAGCAGCAAGGGTCTCCTCGTTAACCTCCATGTTGTGGGTATACTTCATGGGTGTACCATCGACAGTGCCTAGATCCGGCAAGCCCGGGTGGCCCACAGATGGTGATGAGGCATGTGGCCCATCGGGCGGCCCAGTTGCTGTTGATCATGAAGGAAGAAGTCCAGCCCAGGATCGCAGGGATCCGTACCGACCTTAGGAGTAACCCGGATCCATGGAGGCCCATGAGGAACCCGGATCCAGTACGACGTGTATGGAAGGCGGATCCGTGACGTGCACGACAAGATGTTGTATCGTAGTTAGGCTATCTGTAATCCGGCTAGGACTCTCCATGTAAACCCTAGATCCGTGCGCCTTTATAAGCCGGATCCCGGGAGCCCTAGAGGCACAACCACAACTCATTGTAACAACGCGAAAGCGCCGATAATTCCAGACAAGCAGCAGTAGGCCTGTCATCGTGCAGGTGTTTCGAAGCTGGGTAACTCGCGTACCACCGTCCCGTGTGCACCCGCCCTATGGCCCCTACTTCTTCTCCCCTCGTGAGGATCCCTCCTCCGAGGTACCGTCGATTAGGCAACGACAGTTGGCGCCCACCGTGGGGCTCCAGGCGTCTGGAGGCCGGAACCGGGAGGGCTCCGCCATGGGAAGCTACGACGACTCGATCGCTGTGGGGCGTGTACTCTACGCCGGGAATTTTCCGATCGTCCCCGGACGAATTTTGGATTCCGGCTAGGTCAAACCCCATCAAGCTCTCCATCGTCCCAATCGGCGGCATCCACATCTTCATCGGGGAAACCGTCGATTCCGACGGAAACCCACTGGTAAGTAACGCTGACGCGACCGCCGCTGAGCAGGACGCAGTCGCGAAGTTCCGATCTGAGACGCAGGAGCCTCCTAAGGAAGATTCCGCCTTAGATCTGAAAAATCTCAAACCCACCCAATCCGCCCCGAGCAGGAAATAACGGTGGAAGACCAATGCAGATCCGCCTGGGTCTCCCAGGTGTTAGAGAAGCAAAGGTGTCACTTCGTACACTTCATAGCCCATACCGCAGGAGCCGCCCCTCAAGAGGACGGAGCTGGTCCCGTGCAGGTTGAGGCGCCGGAAAACGCTGCTCCGGATCAGCAAGAGGCTGTCGGAGAAAGCGGAGCTCCGGTGGAAGAGTCGATTCTGGGAAACTTAAGCCCAATTTCCGGAGATACCCAATCCATGGACACTGAAGAGTTCGATCGTAGGGTGAAGGAATATGGATACGGTGCCCAGCCTGAAGTTGATTCCGCCCAGCCAAAGCAGGTACTTGCGACCATTGCGGCGCTGGGAGAACATGGATCAGAAACAGCAGGCACCCAATCCGACCCCCAGCCGTCCCATCGGGGATCCCCGATGTCGCGGGAGCGACCCCGTAGGGACCCTACCCCGGAGGACCACCTGTCAACTGAAGACATGATCGCACAAGCAGCCATGGATGCGGCTTATCCCTCGGATGTTCTTAACACACCCATCACTCCCGACGACGTTGAAGCTTTAGAAGCTAAAAGACTGGAGCTACTGGCCACAGCCAAAAAGATCAAGAACACTGCAGCCGCCATACTGGAGGAACGGAAAGACGCAGAAATTTTTGTGTCAGGTTACATCCAGCGTGAGAAGGAAGTGGACGAAGGACTGGTAAAGGTCAAGGAACTCCGAAAGCATTGGGAGGACAAGATCGTTGAAGCTCATCAGGAGGTCGAAAAGCTCCGGCGTGACATGATAACTCCCCGCAGGATCACCTTCGCAACTCCAACGGGGCAGCAACCGCTTGCCACCCCGAAGGACAATATGACGAAAGCCGCGGAACTCCTGAAAAAGAAGGATGAGGAGATTGACATCGACTTCGTCCGAAAGCTCGTTGCTTCAGCAGTGCAGCAACAAAGCAAGGCAGATACTTCGCGCAGGTTGGCATCCAACCCGGATCATTGCGTATCCACCGCGCAGAAGGACGCCCCAGGAGATCAACACCGTGATGATGAATCGCGCACCGGTTCCACGGAACGCAGGAGAGAAGCAAGAGAGCACCCAAACCCGATCCCGGTTCCTTCGGATTCAACTCCGAGAGACCCAGCGAAGGGGTAAGGGCCCAATGTACGCTGGCAGAGACAAGCACCGTGTCCCTTCACCTCCACCCGGAACTTCGCGTCCGCCGCTCCCCTCCCGCCGTCGCAGTCCCGCAGGAAACACCAGGCCCCACGGGCCAGGTGGAATCAACATCCGCGACAACATGCCACCGCCAAGGAACAGGGACCGTCCGCTGGAGCTACGCAGAAGCCGGAACCACGAGCCTGAGCCTCGTCGGAACCAGAACAGGGAGCGGACGCCGGAACCTCGCCGGAGTCAGCACAATGATCATGAGCCCGAGCCTAGGAGGAGCCGGAATGAGGAGCGCGACCCGGAACCTCGCCGGAGCAGGAACGACCAGGGCAGCCAGCGCCACGACGAAGGCAGCCACAGGAGCCGGAGCCAGCACCGGGAGGGCCGGGGAGAGTCTGAAGGCGGAAGCAGGAGGTCGGATCGGCCCCCTCGCAGATCTCCCTCACCACCACCTAGCGGTGGCGGCGGAGGTGGAGGCGGAGGCGGCGGCCGGAGATCTCGCTCTCGCTCAAAATCCCCGACACGGCTCGCGCGACGCACGGGAACGCCTCAACGAATACAGAACCGACTACATCGGACCAAAATGCTTTGGCAGGATGATTCGAGAGGAACCAAAGCCAAGGAGCTCCCTCAAGCTACCCGGAAACTTGAAGCATTATGATGGCACCGAAAGGCCGGATACCGGATTGAGGATTACTATAATGCAGTAACCTTTGCCGGAGGGACCCCTAATATCGCCTGCCGCATGCTCCAATTGTACCTTGTAGGCCCAGCCCGGATCTGGCTCAGTGACCTCGAGAAAAACTCCATCTTTTGCTGGTTTGACCTGAAGACCGCTTTCGAGAAACACTTCAGAGGCACCTACAAAAGACCTGCCACGGCAAGCGACCTACAAGCCTGTATCCAGAAGAAGGGAGAATCCTCACGGAACTTCCTCACACGATGGTTAGCATGCAGGAACGAGTGCGAAAACGTCGACCACACCACGGCCATGTACGCCTTCATCGGCGGACTACAAAGAGGAGGACTGCTGAGGCACAAGCTCACTTGTTTAGCTAATGCAAATAAGTTAACTTTGGATGAGATGATCTCCATTGCCAGTGACCATACTGCCGCTGTCGTCGTGGTGAACGAGCAGATGCCATGGGATGGCTTATCTTGGGGCCGAATGGGCGCTAGAGGATTCGGGGGAGGGTTTGCGACTAGATGGACGAACTTCCGGATGCTTTCCTCAAGAACTTGGCCAAGGCCAGAGGTAGAAGAAGAAAGACACAAGGACGAACTCGCTCTAGATCGCCATGTTCATTGATCTCAAGACAGGTTACAGGTTGTTCTCTCTTCAGTGGATCGCGCATGTAAAAGAAGCTGCCCCCTCTCCTTATATAGGGGAGAGGGTGGCTTACAGAACAAGAAACCCTAATGGGATCTTTGACTAGACAAACTACTTTACAAAGATACTTTATAAAGCTACTTTAATCATAGATGACGCCGGGGTCTTCTTTAAACATGGAGGATGACGCCCCCCGGCTTCTTTGACCGTCATCCTCCTCCTTGTCTTCTAGTCTTTGTTTAAAGCCACTTTGCTTAGCTCATCTTTGTCTTTTAGCTCCTGACGGAATCTTTGACCAGTCAGCCGGCATGTTCTCCCTTCCGGCGTTCCGGTATCTTTCCTTCCTGGTTCCGGTATACCCCTCTTGAGGATACCGGCTTAGCTTCACTCAGCCAAACTCTATTCTCTTATACCGGCATGAACATTAAACCGGTATCTCGAAGGGTGAGACCATCCGGTATGGCACATCTTTGGCATACCGGGGGTCATCCCAACATTAGTCCCCGAAGCTGGTATAGTCGGCGGATTCTATCCAACAGACCATGCCAGGTTTTTGTATCTTGGATACCGGTTTAACTTTCTTAGCCTTTGGTTCAAATCCGGCATCTTTGCTCGGACTCACACTTTCTCTGTTCTCAAGTCATTCTCCGGCATCTTACTCTCCGGTATCTTAGTCATTAAGTCTCTCCTCGACGAGGTCGAGAATATTTCGGGTTCCGTGCCTGTCAGAGACATGCGCACTGTGACTGTCGCGCCAGTGTCAGTTGTCACTTCGTATTGACACTTGCGCGCGCATTTAATGCACCGCTGCGGATCCCACTCACCGCTTCGCATCCTGTGTGCGCCTCGGTGTGGCCTTCTCTTTTCCGCGTGTATCTCTGTGACACGTGGCGATCAGCGACGCGAACCGTCGCGGGCCGCGAGGCAAACCGCGCAGGCCCAGCGGTTTTCGGCCCACCCTCTCTCCTTTATAAGCTCAACTGCCCCTTCTTCTTCCTCTTCTTCGCATTCTCCTACCTTCGCGCATAGTGTTCTTCGCTCCTGCGCTCCTTCATCGCACTTCGTCTGCCGCTGCTCGCCTGAGTCCCGCCGCCCGGTGAACTTACGCCGCGCCTCCGCCGGACCTCGTTGCGTGGAGAGCTTCTGCAGCGTCTTCTTCTCGCGCGCTGCATTCGTGCTTCTTCTTGACCCTCACCGCCTCGCCGTCGGCAGAGCTCACCGGCGACCGCGGGCCTGTTCTTTCGCCGGAGAAAGTCTTCCTCATCAACTGCGACACTCCAGGTCAGTTCGAATCTTGCTTTGTTTGCCATTTGCTTGCTTTCCAGATCTGGGGTCCACGGTGTTCTTATTTCTTCCTTTTTCTTTGGTTTTTCTCTTACTCGTAGATCTTCGCGTGGGGGTCAAGTGTGGGATTTCTGTTTCTTTTGCCTCCCATCCAATGTCTGACGAGGAATCTTCCTCCGCATCTTCCTCTTCTTCTGCTAACCATAGCAAACAATCTTCCGGCGAATCTACACCCTCAGATTCGATGAGGACGGATTCCGGCAACCAGCAGGACTCCGGCAGCCATCAAGAGGCCGGTAGTCATCAAGATGTCGGTGGTTCTCAAGAGGCCGGTAGCTTCCAGGATGCCGGTAGTCGCCTAGAATCCGGTAGCTCTAGCCAAGCATCCGGCAGCCACCTTGGGACGAGTAGCTCTGGCGAAGCTTCAAGTAGCTCAAGCCAATCTTCCGGCGAGGAGCCTTCCCCAGTTACTCGCGGAGCTTGGATGGGCTCCAATGTGACCGAATACGAGATAGATTGGTTGTACCGGTCTCGCAGGATTCCGGAAGGAGTCACTTGCCGGATTCCCGATGATGAAATAATTCCGGACCCCGAGCCCGACGAACGTGTCGTTTTTCTTGCTCACTTTGAGCGTGGCTTTGGCCTTCCTCCTTCTTCCTTTTTCCTTGATCTTCTAGATTTCTACAAACTCCAACCTCACCATCTTCCAGGCAACTCCATCTTTTACCTTTCTTGCTACACCACTTTCATGGAGGCCTACATCGGCATACGTCCCACTCGCGAGACATTTGCCCGCTTCTTCGCTCTTCGGATTAATTCCGTTCAGGGCAAAGATATTCCTGCACCCAAGCCCCCCGTTCAGTGCGGGTCTTGCATCATCAGCAAACGTCAAGGGAGCCCCTTTTTTGAGTTCTCCGGCCTGGAGTCCTGCCGGTTATGGCAAGGGACGTTTTTCTACGTGAAAAACAACGGCCCCGCAGATCTCATCTGCCTGCCTCCTTTTGATCCGGCGCCGCCCGCGAAACCAACTGGAGCTACAATCCAAAGGAGTCTCACAACGAGACCAACCGGATTATACGCTTCATGAAGCAGAAGATGAAGGACACCGCATCTGCTCTGATGATATCATCCGCACCTTCATATCGCGCCGGGTACTTCCTCTGAAGCGCCGCGCCCATAGGATGAGCGAGATGTACGGCCCTGGTGACCCTACCAAGATCACGGGCCTGCCTCTTAGCAAGAAGGACGTTGTCCTCAAGGCCAAGCAGATTTGCCAAACTGCTATGCGTTTTAACTGGAAATGGGGCCTTCTTCCCTTCAGCACTACTAACCCTCCGACCCAAGAAGTAAGGGACTATGCGATTGAGGTTGTTCCCTGCCGGTAACCTTTTGCTTTTGCTTATTTTCTTTTTCATGTTTCAGGCCAAGGACCGCTTCCCCCTCATTGAAGCCGAGCGGCGAGGAGCTTGCCGGAAGCGCGCCCTCGACTCCTTCGACCCAGATCCCCTCATTTTTTGGAAGGATCTGAAGATGGGCAAGACCCCGGCATCTCGCCTGGGCCGGTCTCCGCCAAAGCCAACCGGGTCCGCTGACGACCTGGAAGTGCTTGAGGTATTTTCTTTTCTGGTTTCTTTTACTCTTCCGTGATTATTTTTCTTCGAACTCCTTCTTAACCTTATCCAATTTACAGATCCATGAGCACGTGCCGCCCCTGCGCGCCGAGGCCGGCACGGAGTTCGTGGACAAGCTCATGGCCCAGGGCCAAAAGAACAAACGGTCGCCATCTGACGATGGCTCCAGCCAGGCCCCTCCCTCCAAGCGCTTCCGGACTGAAGAGCTGGGGGAGAAGAAAGTTGGCGTGCGCCGCTACGCGCGCAAGCAGATGCCAACCGCTTCCGGGTAAATTTCTCATTCCCTGACTCATCTCTTTTTTGCTAAGTTCTTTTTCCGGTTGCTTTCTTCCAACCATCTCTCTTTTTTCTCTTTCAGCCCTGCGCTCAAGCTCGGCTCAAAACCCTCGGGCTCTGAAGGTTCCGCAAGGACCTCAACCCCTCCTCACTCAAGCCCGGCACCACCTGGTGCCGGTAACATCTCTGCCTCCCTCTCGGGGGGCACAACAAGTTCGGGGCGTGCGGCCCCTACATCTTCTGATCACCGCACGGAGGAGGATCCTTCCTTCTTCCTTGAGAACCAAGACACCGGCACCAGCAACATCGGTGCCGGAGAAGAAAAAGCTACCGGGCAGGCGGAGCCTCCAGCTCCTCCTGTCCTTGAGAAAAAGACAAGTCCCGCGCCGGAATCCTCCGCGCCGGGAAGCTCCAACTCGGGTGGTGCGTCTACCGCTCCCCCTTCTCCGCGAACAATCCTTATGCCGCCGCCAAGTGCTCCCGGCGCCCAGCCTTCCGGGGCTGCTTTTGCCGCGCCGCCGCCCAAGACCTCCAAGCCTACCAAGGGAAAGGCGACGGCTCCCGGCACCTCTTCTGCGGGCCAGCAGCCCCTGGTGCTGCACGTCTCCAAGGCCGCCCAGAACACTGTCACTAAGGCCACCGGTCTTCTTGGCCGCATAACTAACTTCAAGCGCCAAGGCCAGGATCTGGGGCATCTCATGCCCTACGCCCAGAAGTGGAACGCCGCGGATATCACTCCGGCGACCCGCGGCCTGGGCAAGGACAGGCAGCCGGCACCTGATCCCATTGGGAACCGCTCTTCCGAGGAGCACTTCACACGGCTCCGCTGCGCCGTGAAGGAGCTGGACAGTTCGTGGTATGATGCCACGAACAATCTTATGGTACGTTTTATCAATTTTTCTTGATTGCCGGTTTCCTTTCTTCCGGAGTCTTTTATCTTTTACTTTCGTGCCGGTTTCTCTTTTGTCTATCTTCCCAGTCCCCGAGTTTTGTGGTGAAAGCGTAGCTTTTAGGACAAAACTTAAACTTTAAGAACTTAGCGCAAAACCGGCACTGCCAGTCCCCGAGCTTCGGGTTAAGAACTCTGTTCTTAGCGCGAAGCTTTACCTTAGAACGCGCGAAACCGGCACTGCCAGTCCCCGAGTTTTGTGGTGAAAGCGTAGCTTTTAGGACAAAACTTAAACTTTAAGAACTTAGCGCGAAACCGGCACTGCCAGTCCCCGAGCTTCGGGTTAAGAACTCTGTTCTTAGCGCTTTTTACCTTCCGCGGTCCCCGAGTTTTGTGGTGAAAGCGTAGCTTTTAGGACAAAACTTAAACTTTAAGAACTTAGCGCAAAACCGGCATTGCCAGTCCCCGAGCTTCGGGTTAAGAACTCTGTTCTTAGCGCGAAACTTTACCTTAGAACACGCGAAACCGGCACTGCCAGTCCCCGAGCTTCGGGTTAAGAACTCTGTTCTTAGCGCGAAACTTTTCCTGATCTTTTTTGCTTTGAACAGCTCACGGCTGACGCTCGGAAGACCCTCTTTGAGGAGCTCTTGTGGGAGCATCGGGAGCTTGTGGAGGCACACGACAAGTGCCAAGGTATACTTTTGTTCTGCCGGCATCTTTCTTACCGGAACCTTTTTTCTTTCTGACACTTGTAATTTCTTCTTGACAGTGCTCCCGGAAGCTTCCATTGATGCCCTCAAGGAGCAGCTCGCCAACGCCCAACGTACGGCTTTCTTTTTTCCTTCTGCTAACTTGTCTTTACTTTGAATTTAACCAACACCTTGTTGTTTACACCTTCCTTTCCGGCTCACAGGGGAGAAGGAGCAGCTGATCAAGCAGCATCAGGAGGAGCTGGGCGCCCAGAAGACCAGCTACCAGGAGCTCAAGTCCCAGCTTGTCCAGCTGGGTCTTGACCATGCCAAAGCTCTCGAGGCCGCTGAAGCTGACGCAGCGGCTAAGATGAACGAGGCCCTGGAGAATGCTAGCAACGCCACCGTGGTGCTGCAAGCTGAGCTGGAGGAGCTGGCCAAGGCCCGGAAGGCTGCCGAGGAGAAGGTTGCGCGGCTGGAGGAGGAGCGTAAGGAATGCGATCAGCTGATCCTCCAAACCGACAACCTTGCCCATCGTAAGCTCTCTGATTAATGCATACAAACCATTTTTCCTCCGGCCTCATTTTCTTTTCGCTATCTTTTCTTCCGGTCTCTTTTTCTTCCGGATTCTTTTCTTTCCGGATTCTTTTCCTTAGCCCTTTTTCTTCTTTGCACAGGCCTCTTCCCGGACTCCCAGACTTATGCTATCAAGAAGGTCAACGCGCGCCGCCCCAGCCAAAGCCAAGCGAGTCTCGCCGTGCCATGGACGCCCAACGACCATCTGGTTGCGCTTAACGCGCGGGTGTCTCATATGCGCGCCATTGACCGCAACTTGTCTGATATTCCTGATGTAGCTTCCCAGCTCTACAGGACTCTCTGGCCTGGCGAGGTGGTGCCGGACACTTTCTCCTTGATCAGCGATCGCCTCAAGGGCGCCGGCAGGAGGATCCGCGAATGGCAGTGCTCTGCTGCCCGCGCTGGAGCAGACTCTGTCCTCCGCGTCGCTTGCTCTTGGTACCCGGAGTTCGACCTGGATGCCCTCATCGGCGTGCGCGAAGGCGCGGAAACCGATCTGGACCCGATCCTTGCCGCCAAACGGCAGGATCGCGCGTACCGGATCGCGGAGTACGCCGAAATGCGCACCTTCATCCCTCCTCCTCATGGCGTCCAAGATTATCTTGACGAGGAGGGAGATGAAGCCGAGGAGGAGCCTCTGGATGATGCTGGTGCTGGCGACGCTCCCCCTGAAGCTCCTGCTGCCTGATTCTCGACTTGGAGATTTACCTGTCATGCCCCTGGCCCTGTGTGGCTTAAAACAATCTTTTGTTAAATTCTGCCCCGGTATGCCGGGGCTTATGATGTAAAACCTTAAGTCTGCATGTGTTTGACGTACAACTTTTGTGCCGGTAAGTTATACCGGTATCTAATTATCTTAGGTTTGCCTTAGTGTTTCTGCTTTTGGTTCTGCTTTTATCCTGCACTTGCAAAGATTTCCAAATTGTTTCTGCATCCAATTCGATGCACACTTGGTTCTTTTGCCTTGACTCTGCCTGCCTTCTCTGGGCGTTCTTTGGCATATGAGCACAAGGTTCTTTCACCAAACAAGCATTTTCTTGAACTTAGAAATAATTCGAAATTTTGCAAAAAACCGGTATGACCGGGGTTAGTTAAATTTTTCCGGATTGTTCTTTTCCGGTTTTCCTCTCCACAGTTCGTGTGCTTATCCCCTACCGGTTTATCTTGCTTGCCATGAAGCCAAGTTATGGACAGCAGCAGAGTCGAAGACTCCGGTAGGGTTTAGCACACTACTAATCCGGAAAGAAAAAACGTTCAATAAGCAACCGGTAACGGAAAAAATAGACATGTTCCATGCAATTTAAACAAGACAAGTCCCCGAGATTCATTTGAGGTCCCGACATCTTTTATTCATAGCATGTAAGGTACAAAAAGGAACTTCTTACAGCACAACTTCAAGAGTAGAAAGGACGCAACAAGGCTACGTTCCATGGGCGTTTGGTCTCGTCTCCAGATCTGTCCGCCTTTCCCTTCTTCCATTCCTGTGCATCGATTAGGTAATATGCATCATTGTGGAGAGCCTTGCTCACAATGAAAGGTCCTTCCCATGGAGGGGACAACTTGTGTCTGCCTTCAGTGCGCTGCACTAGGCGTAAAACCAGGTCTCCTTCTCGGAATACCCTCGGGTTTACCTTCCGGCTATGATAGCGTCGGAGGTTTTGCTGGTAAATGGCTGTTCTTGCCAAAGCTAGCTCTCTTGCTTCTTCTAGCAAGTCCACATCATTTTCTCTGGCCTCTTTTACCTCTTCTTCGGTATAGAGCTGCACCCTTGGTGAGTCATGGAGAATGTCGGTTGGTATGACCGCTTCCGCTCCATAAACCATGAAAAATGGTGTGTATCCGGTAGACCGGTTCGGAGTTGTTCTTAGACTCCAGAGCACTGACGGTAGTTCATCGATCCAACATCCCGGCGACTTTTCCATTGCATCGATGAGTCTTGGTTTGATACCGGAAAGTACCAAAGCATTTGTCCTTTCAACTTGACCATTGCCTTGCGGGTGCGCCACTGAGCACAAATCCAGCCGGATATTTTTGCTTTCACAGAACCGCTTGAATTCTCCTTGGGCAAAGTTCGTGCCATTGTCAGTTATGATACTGTGTGGGTATCCATATCGCAGGATTACATCTTTCAGGAATTTTACTGCTGTATGGCCATCACACTTTGCGATAGGCTTCACCTCCAGCCACTTGGTGAACTTATCCACCATTACCAAAATGTGGGTCATGTTTCCCCTTGCGGTTTTGAACGGTCCAACCATGTCCAGGCACCAAACAGCGAAAGGCCAAGTTAGCGGTATGGTTTTCAAGCCGGATGCTGGGGTATGGTTTTGCTTAGCGTACCTCTGGCAGCCATTGCATTTCCTTACCAAATCCTCAGCATTGTCCAAAGCTGTGGGCCAATAGAACCCATGTCGGAACACTTTTGCTACCAACGCCCTTGAAGAAGCGTGGTGCCCGCATTCTCCTCGATGAATTTCCTCAAGCATTTCTCTTCCTTCTTCCGGCTCCACACACCTTTGGAGGACACCGGTAACACTTCTCTTGTACACCTCGCCATTGATGATGGTGTAAGCTTTGGACCTTCTCTGTATCCTTCTTGATTCATTTTCGTCAACCGGCAAGGTGCCGTTGATCAGGAATTCCTTAATAGGTTCAACCCAAGATGGTGTCTCTCTAACCACAAAGACCGGCATGTCTATGTCCATGCTGTCCACAAGCATTGCCTCTTCCGGCAAGGGCGTCGCAGTCCCCGAGCTTGCAGTCCCCGAGCTTGCCGGAGCAGTCCCCGGGTTTTCTTCGTCAACCTCCATTGGCACCACATGTGATTCCGGTACAAAAATTGATTCCGACTCCGGACTTGGCTTGATTGATGGAACTCGCAAGTGCGCCAGAGCTATCCCGGGAGGAATTTCTTGCCTGGATGAGCTTTGGATAAAGTATCCGCGGCCTCGTTTTCTGCACGTGGCACATGGTGGAACTCACATCCTTCGAAGAAGCCGGCAATCTTTTGCACCTGGAACCGGTATGAGGCCATGTTGGCATCTTTTGCGTCCCAATCTCCGGAACACTGTTGCACCACGAGATCTGAATCACCATAGCAAATGATCCTGAGTGCCCCTATTTCTTTTGCAACCTTGAGCCCATGTATCAGAGCCTCGTATTCAGCGACATTGTTTGATGCCCTGAAGTGCACTTGTAAAACATACCGGAGGTGATCTCCCTTTGGTGAGGTGAGTACCACACCGGCACCTAGGCCCTCCTTGAGCTTGGATCCGTCAAAATGCATCTTCCAGTACTCTATCTTGTGTTCTGGCGGCTTGTACTGCACCTCCGCCCAATCGACCAAGAAATCAGCTAAAGCTTGCGACTTAATGGCATCTCTTCTTTCATACACCGGCACGTACGGTGATAACTGAATTGCCCATTTTGCAATCCTGCCGCTGGCATCCTTGTTGCCCATGATATCGGAGATGGGTGCCTCGCTCACCACCTTCATGGGGTGCTCCTCAAAGTAATGCTTGAGTTTCGTGGCGGCCATGAATACGCCATAGGTCATTTTTTGGAAGTGTGGGTAGTTTTGCTTTGATGAGGAGAGCACCTCGCTCAGGTAGTATACCGGCCTCTGGACGGTTTTTCCTTCCTCTTCTCTTTCCACCACAACCACAACACTAACCACCCGGTTCGTTGCCGCTATATAAAGCAACATAGGTTCTCTTTCCAAGGGCGAGGCCAAAATTGGGGCCGTTACGAGCATGTTTTTCAATTCTTTAAACGCTGCGTCTGCCTGCGTGGTCCAGACGAAAGTATCCGATTTTCTCATCAAAGCATAAAGCGGCAAGGCCTTTTCTCCTAGCCTGCTTATGAACCGGCTTAGCGATGCCAAGCTTCCGGTAAACTTTTGCACATCTTTCAGTTCTCGTGGGATAGTCATTCTTTCTATTGCCCTGATTTTTACCGGATTGACCTCAATGCCCCGGCTTGACACAAGGAAACCAAGCAGCTTGCCGGCAGGGACACCAAAGGTGCATTTTGCCGGATTGAGTTTCATCCGGAACCGCCTTAGGTTATCAAATGTTTGCCGGATGTCATCGATTAAGGTATCTTTTACTTTAGTTTTTATCACAATATCATCCACATAGACTTGCACATTCTTTCCGATTTGATCAAACAAGCATTTTTGCATACAGCGCTGGTACGTTGCACCAGCGTTGCGCAAACCAAAAGGCATAGTAACATAGCAATAAGCCCCGTGCGGGGTAATGAACGCAGTTTTTATTTGATCTTCTTTTTTCAGAGGGATGGTGGAAGCCGGAATATGCATCCAAAAACGACAACAACTCACACCCAGCAGTAGAATCAATCACTTGATCGATTCGGGGCAAAGGGAAAGGATCTCTTGGGCAAGCTTTGTTGAGGTTGGTGTAGTCGATGCACATGCGCCACACCTTGGCAAGTTGTGCCTCCAGGTTCTCATCTTTTTTCTTCTCAACCAACACCGGATTGGCCAACCACTCTGTGTGCGTGACCTCCACGATGAAACCGGCTACCAGCAGCTTTGTTACTTCTTCTCCAATGATTTTCCTCCTATCTTCAGCGAACCGGCGCAGAGGTTGCCGCACCGGCTTAGCATCCTTCCGGACGTTTAGAGAGTGCTCAGCCAGCTCCCTCGGAACCCCCACCAAATCATCGTAGACCAGCAAAGATGTTCCGATTCTCACGGAGGAAGCTGACGAGCGCGCTTTCCTATGCTTGGCTGAGGCCGGCACCGATACGGACGGTGCGCTCTGGGTAAGCCGGATCCAGCACAATGTTCTTTGTCTCATTTGTCGGCTTGAATGCCGGCGAGTCCAAGCTTCCACTCATTGCCGCTAAGCTCAACTTTGAGGACTGAGCCAGCGCAACAGCAGTTTGCATTCTCTTTTTCTCCTCCGCGATCACCAGCGATTCCGCTAGGTTTGATCCGGCAGACGCTGTTTCCATTGAGACTTTGTAGTTTCCCACCACAGTTAGTGGTCCACGAGGTGCCGGCATCTTCATCTTGAGATAAGCCGTGTGGGTCGATGCCATGAACGCTGCCAAGGCCGGTCTCCCCAACAAGGCATGGTAGGGACTATCTAAGTCCACCACCTCAAACTCAAGGTTTTCCACACGACAATTGTCGCGTCCTCCAAACGACACATCCACCCGAACCTTTCCTATCGGGGCACAAGACAAACCGGGAACAATCCCATGGAAAGTTGTATGAGTTGGCTGCAACATGTTTTCTGTTATGCCGAGCGTACGCATGGTGTGCTTGTACATGATGTTTATGCTGCTACCATTGTCTATCAGCACCTTGCTGAATTTTACTCGAGTTTCCGGCCCCTTCATGATTGGGTCCACCACGAGAGCGTACCCACCCGGATTCGGCATGACTTTGGGGTGATCCTTGAACGACCAGGTGATTTCCTGATCTGATTTTGGCACTGCCGGCATCACGGCGTTCACTTCCATGGAACGGCGATGCACGCTTTGCCTGTCCATTGGCTCGTGACAAAGACAACCATGCACAAGTGTGGGTCTTCATAAACATTCCGGCCTAAAGGTGCCGGTGGAGGTTGCTGGTCATTGTTTTGCTCCACCCGGTTAACCTGCTGGTACTGCTGCCTGTTTGGCTGTACCGGTAAGGCGTTTGCTCCGGTAAGCGGTGGTGGAGGTGGTAACTGTTGCTGTTGCTGCATGGGGCCCCCTGGCGCCTGCGCATCTTTTACCGCTCCTCTTTGCATCAAGAACTTGGTCCAAGAACAATCCTTCGTCAAGTGATTCGACGGGTGATCCGGATTCGGCGTGTGCCACCGGCAAGGTTGGTCCATGGCGGCTTCCATGGTGTATTTCACGGGTTCCTGCCAGTTCTTTTTCTGGCCCCAGGGTTTCTTTTCTACCCACTGCTTCTTAGGACCCGCCCACGGCTGCGATCCGGTTTGTCTCACTGCCGGGCGTCAGAATTTTCTTGCACGGCAGCAACTTGTTGCGATGCGTATCGATCTGGGAAATCTTCCCTCCTTTTGTTGTTCCGGTTATCCCGGTACTGCTGCTGGTGCGGATTCGATTGCTCCGGCTCAGCTTGCACTGCCGGCTGCATTGGGTCTCCCAATGCATAGCTGTCTGCCACACGTATCATCTCTGCTAGAGTTGTGGGCATGCTTCTCTGCAGCCTTTGCCACAAAGGTGATCCTCTCCGGCATCCTTGACTGAACCAAGCAATGGCTTGCGCCTCAATCACTCCTTCGCATGTGTTTCTCATTGAGTTCCACCGGGTGAGATAATCCCGCTGTTGGCACAGCGCAAGCTGTTGGGGCCGGTTTGGCCTCTTGTAGGTGCTGCTGAAATTGTTCACAAATGCTTCCTCAAAGTCCAACCATCCGTTAATACTTCCTGCCGGCAAGTTGTTTAGCCAGATCCTTGCAGGACCCACAAGGTAAGACGGTATGATTCTTACCGCCCAACGCCGGTTTACTCCACCACCAGCCACATAAACTGCTGTGACATAATCCGTCAGCCAGTCTTCCGGCTTGGTCGTACCATCGTACGTTCTCGTGTCTCGGGGCAACTGGAAATTGCGCACCGGTGGTTCTTCTCTCATGATCCGAGGGCCAAAACACCTTGGACCAGGAGGTCCTTCACATTCAACTATTGCAGATAGTCGTACTCTGTCCAGCCTGTGCCTCGCATCCCGGTCTCGACATCTTTCCCCTAGGCGTTCTCCCAAAGGGTTCCGGCGGACTCTTGTTCGTTCGCCTCGGAATCGATTCATCGTATTCTTCCAGTTCCGCGGCCCTTGCCTGCCGGTACCCTGGTGGTGGCATCTCTTCATCCACGCACGCCACTCTTGCGGCTTGATAATTTTGCCCGGTCTCATATCTACCGGCATGATTGTTTCCGGCATAGCCTCCCTTGGCATAGCCCCGATCTGCCCCTTGGCTTTTTCTACCGGCATCATATTGCCCGGCTTTCTGTTTTCCGGCAAGAACTGGGTCATCATCTCTGCCGTGCATTCTTTTCTTTTCTTTTGTCCGGATGTGGGGACGATGCCTGCCCCTGAGATTTGCTTCCGGCATTCTTTGTTGAACGCGCGGATTTTGAGGCCATAGCCTCATTCAGCTTAGCCAGCTGCTCAGCATTTTGCAGCTCAATCACTTTTAACAACTCTTGCACACGTTCTTGCTGCTTTGCCAACTCGTCACCGGAAAGAGATTCACATAATGCTACTGCAGCTTTAGCGGCTTTTATAGTTTTATCCGGACTACTGTACTTAGGCTTTTCTATGATGCTCACAGATACAGATGCACTCTTACCGGCAAGAACTTCTTTACGCAAATCCTGATCTAGATTGCGAGCTTTAAGCCGGTTTTCCGGCATCCTAGCGGCATGAGCACTAACTGAAGCAAAGCCATGGGCAGCATTATACTCACGTAGGGTTAGGTTCAGCTCGCGCCTCGGATGATGTCGGCGCCACCGGTAAGCAGAGCTTTGCGCGTGGCCTCCAGCTCCTCCTGAGCCTTTGCCGGGTCGATGTTCTGCGCGATGGGCGTGGCCAGCGTGTTCATCGCCGCTTGAAGAGGTGTTGCCGGTGGCGCTGACGATGCTCCCGCGACGCCGGCGTCACGCTCCAGCGGTGGTTTTGCCGGGCGAGTCGACGCCGCACGTTCAGCTCCTTCTTCCACAGCTCCCTTGCCGGTGTTGACCGCTCCAGCCATCATGACCTCCACGCTCCCGGCGGCGCGGCCAGCACACAGCCATCTTGGCGGATCCGGCGCCACCAGCACCGGCGAGGGCGCGGCGCACAGGGACGGTGCCGAGGTAGACGCGGATGCTGCCGAACTCGATGGTGCGGCCGTTCTGCGGGAACTTGCCGCCGTTGGCGAAGCAGCCAGCATTATCGTTGATGAAGTCCATGTTGTAGATGCGTTCCACGAGCGCGGACACCGTGCGCTCGCCGTTGATGTCGAGGATGCCCGCCCGAATATGAACTCCAGCAAGCGCCACTTCATGCCCCACGGTGGCGCCAACTGTCGTCGTGGTGAACGAGCAGATGCCATGGGATGGCTTATCTTGGGGCCGAATGGGCGCTAGAGGATTCGGGGGAGGGTTTGCGACTAGATGGACGAACTTCCGGATGCTTTCCTCAAGAACTTGGCCAAGGCCAGAGGTAGAAGAAGAAAGACACAAGGACGAACTCGCTCTAGATCGCCATGTTCATTGATCTCAAGACAGGTTACAGGTTGTTCTCTCTTCAGTGGATCGCGCATGTAAAAGAAGCTGCCCCCTCTCCTTATATAGGGGAGAGGGTGGCTTACAGAACAAGAAACCCTAATGGGATCTTTGACTAGACAAACTACTTTACAAAGATACTTTATAAAGCTACTTTAATCATAGATGACGCCGGGGTCTTCTTTAAACATGGAGGATGACGCCCCCCGGCTTCTTTGACCGTCATCCTCCTCCTTGTCTTCTAGTCTTTGTTTAAAGCCACTTTGCTTAGCTCATCTTTGTCTTTTAGCTCCTGACGGAATCTTTGACCAGTCAGCCGGCATGTTCTCCCTTCCGGCGTTCCGGTATCTTTCCTTCCTGGTTCCGGTATACCCCTCTTGAGGATACCGGCTTAGCTTCACTCAGCCAAACTCTATTCTCTTATACCGGCATGAACATTAAACCGGTATCTCGAAGGGTGAGACCATCCGGTATGGCACATCTTTGGCATACCGGGGGTCATCCCCCCAACAGCCGCTGATGACGACGCAGGCGGTGACCTCGCAGCCACAGCAATCCCCCTACACCAACAAAAGAAGAACCGTGACAACGGCAATAGCAGCCAGAAGCGCAAAAACCCTGATGACCAGAAGAGTGGCGGATCCGACTTGGTCGCCATGGCGTTCCAACGCGGAGGTTCAGGGGGCGGAAGAGGACGCGGCCGTGGAAGCGGAGCCGGCAGGGGTCAGCAGCACGGCACAGAGGCCGCAGCTGGCGGATCCCGCTCCCCGCAAACCTACGAGGAGTATAGGGACATGCCCTGCCTGGCCCACTTGGATCCGGCTACAGGGAAGTCCACTCACACCAACCGCAACTGCAAATGGGTCAACGACTTAAAAAACGACCCGGAGGCAGGATACAAGCGAGCCCGGAAGCACCGCCCTCGCGGCAAAGGAGGCAAGGGCAAGAACAAAGACAAGGATGAGGACAGCTCCGAGGCAATGGATGAGGATGATAACTCGCCGGATCCCAAAGCAGGGTCCGCAGGTAAATCCAACCCGTTTGAGAAAAAGAGCGTGGGGGCTTACCACACTTTCCTCGGAACCCCAACAGTCCGCGCCACCAAGTCAGCCGCCAGGATCCTGAACGCCATAGTTCCGGCTGTGCCGCAGTATGTCAGGTGGTCGGAAATCCCGTGCACATTTGACAGAGAGGATCATCCTGTCATTGTGCCAAAGGAGTGCTACGCCTTGGTTGTAAGTCCCCGCATAGACGGGTATGACTTCTCCAAGTGCCTCATGGATGGTGGAGCCAGCTTGAACATCATGTACCTGGAGACTCTGGAGCGGATGAACCTCACCAAGGAACAGCTCAAACACAGCACGACTGAGTTTCATGGCGTGGTTCCGGGTAAGAAGGCAAACTCCCTCGGCAGCATCACACTTCCCGTGGCCTTCGGCGATGTTCACAATTTCCGCGAAGAAAGGATCACATTTGAAGTTGTGCCCTTCAAGAGCTCCTATCACGTCATCTTCGGCAGGCCCACCTACCACAAGTTCCACGCAAGAGCGTGCTACATCTACAACAAGCTCAAGATTCCGGGTCCTAAAGGTATGATTACCATATCCGGAGACTACAAAAAGGCTCATGAGTGCGAGTTAGGCGAAGCCGCCTTCGCAGAGTCTGTGATATCTGGAGAGGAGCTTAAAGGCTACAGAGCCGCGGTGGATCCGACTGAGATGCAGACCACCAAGAAGCAAATCTCTGAAGAGAAGGCGTCCTTCAAGGCCGCGATAGAGACCAAAAAAGTCAGCTTCAAGGAAGGCGACGATACCAAGCAAGTCTCAATCGGAGCCAATATGGACCCCAAATAGGAAAGCGCGCTCGTCGAGTTCCTCCGCGCTAACATGGATATCTTCGCATGGCAACCTTCTGACATGTCCGGAGTACCTAGGGAACTCGCCGAGCACTACCTCAACATAAATCCGGGGGCTAAACCGGTGAAGCAAGCTATGCGACGCTTTGGAGATAAGAAGCGCCGCGCCATAGGAATGGAACTAGCTAAGTTACTAGAGGCAGGTTTTGTAGTAGAAGTTATCCACACTGATTGGGTCGCAAATCCCGTCCTTGTACCCAAAAAGAACACCGTAATACTAAGAATGTGCATCGATTACTCTGGCTTGAACAAACATTGCCCGAAAGATCCGTTTCCCCTGCCGCGCATTGACCAAGTCATTGATTCGACGGCAGGGGCGGAACTTCTGTGTTTTCTTGATGCGTATTCCGGTTATCACCAGATCCGGATGAAGGAGTCCGACCAAAAGGCGACCTCGTTCATCACCCCATTTGGCACTTACTGCTATGTTACTATGCCCTTTGGCTTGAAAAACGCAGGTGCCACCTACCAACGTACGATGCAGCGGTGCTTGAAGGACCAGATTGGCCGGAACGTACACGCTTACGTCGACGACATCGCAGTCATGACTCGGAAAGGATCCGACTTGATCAGCGACCTCACAGAAACCTTTGAGAACCTCCGTCGGTACAAGATGATGTTGAATCCGCTGAAGTGCGTCTTTGGCGTACCAGCCGGAAAACTCCTTGGCTTCATTGTCTCTAATAGGGGCATTGAAGTAAACCCGGAAAAAATCAAGGCAATTTTGTGCATAAACAGGCCAACTTGTCTAAAAGATGTGCAACGGCTTACTGGTTGTGTCGCAGCAATCAGCAGGTTTGTTAGCCGTCTTGGCGAGAAGGCACTTCCCCTGTACAAGCTATTGAAGAAAACAGACAAGTTTGTCTGGGACGAGGCAGCGGATGCAGCACTACAAGGGTTGAAGGAGATACTTACCTCCCCACCTATCCTAGCAGCTCCATGAGAGTCAGAGCCTATGCTCCTTTACCTGGCAGCCACCAACAGGGTCATCAGCCTCGTCATCGTGGTGGAACGACAGGAAGAAGGTCACGAATATGGAGTTCAAAGGCCAGTCTACTATATTAGTGAGGTCCTCACGGAGTCCAAACAGCGTTACCCTCACTTTCAGAAGTTAGCCTACGGAGTATTCCTGGGCAGTAGGAAGCTGAGACATTACTTCCAAGAACATCCAGTAACAGTCGTGAGCAAAGCTCCGCTGTCAACAATTCTTAACAATGCCGACGCAACAGGACGCACAGCAAAATGGGGCATTGAATTATCCGCCTTCGACATCAGCTATAAAGCCAGGACCGCGGTCAAATCCCAGGTTTTGGCAGATTTCACGCAGATTGGACAGAAGCTCCGGACGCAAATCTGGAGCCGGAACCAGAGACATGGGTTATGCACTTCGACGGATCCAAGCAGCATCAAGGCTCAGGAGCCGGAGTCACCTGAAGTCCCCTACCGGAGAAGAACTGCAGTACGTTCTGCAGATTCACTTCGGCTACAAACAACATGGCAGAATATGAGGCTCTACTACACGGACTGCGCATCGCTAAGGAAATAGGGATCAAGCACATCATATTTGCGGAGATTCCGACCTGGTGGCACAAGTAGCCGGAACCTGGAATGCCGAAATTCCGTCATGGCGGCTTACAGAGACGAAGTTGACGAGATCGCCAAGTGCTTTCTAGGATACGAAGTCAAGTATGTCCGGAGAGACGACAACACAGCGGCAGACATGCTATCCAAGCTCGGATCCGGGAGGAAGCCAATTCCGCCTGGAATTTTCCTGGAGCATCTCAGGATACCCTCGGTGAAGGGCGCTAACCCGGAAAACCCAGAGGTGGCAGTGTCTCCGGCCAAAGAGGTGATGGCTATCATTCCGGCTTGGACACAGCCTTTCCTGGACTACCTCATCGATCGAAAGTTGCCGGAGGACGAGGTCCTCGCACGACAGATCATCGAGACGAGCAAGATCCTACACAATAGTTGATGGACAGCTCTACAAACGAAGCGGGGGTATTTCTCAAGTGCGTCTCTAATCAAGATGGCATTGAAATCCTCGAGAGAGATCCACGCAGGGATTGCGGGCATCACGCCGCCCAGGTCACTCGTTGCAAATTTTCGGCTAGGTTTTTACTGGCTCACAGCTAAAGAAGACGCTGAAAAAATAGTCGGGACTTGAGGTTGCTTACTACGCTACTCAACCAAACGCTCCAGCTCAAGAGCTGAGGACCATACCTATCACTGGCCGTTTGCGGTCTGGGGGCTTGATATGGTTGGTAAGTTAAAAAGATCATCTCCTGGTGGTTTTGAATACCTTTTGGTCGCTGTTGACAAATTCAGCAAGTGGATAGAGGCAAAGCCAGTGAGAAAAGCCGACGGTGCCACGGCACTCTGCAGCCTCGTGATGAGATTCGGCATCCCACACAGCATCATAACAGACAATGGCACAAACTTCGCTCAGGGAGAATTAAAGGATTATTGTGAGACAATGGGGATTCGATTGGACCTTGCATCTGTGGCTCACCCACAATCCAATGGTCAAGTTGAAAGGGCTAACGGTCTAATATTATCAGGAATCAAGCCACGCCTTGAGGAACCGCTGCGACGCTGGAGCTTGGGCTGACGAACGGAAGCTGTTTTGTGGAGTTTGCGAACTACCCCTAACAGGTCAACAGGGTTTACACCATTTTTCCTGGTATACGGATCCGAAGCCGTGATTCCCTCCGACATCATCCACGATTCACCGCGAGTTTCCGCCTACAATGAAGAAACAGCTGACGAGGCCAGACAACTATCGTGGACCGATCGAAGAAGCTCGGAACTTAGCTGACCAGCGCTCCGCCATCTACCAGCGAAGCTCCGACGTTATCACGGTCGTCGAGTCCGGAATCGCTCCTTCATGGCAGGAGACCTGGTCCTCCGCCTTCGACAGGTGAAAGAACATAAGTTGCAATCTCCATGGGAAGGACCCTTCGTCGTTAGCAAAGTGCTTCACAACGGGTCGTACTACCTTGTTGATTTCCGCGAGCTAAGGGACAGACCTGCTAATTGGCACCGGAAACGCAAGCGTGAGGATCCGGATGACATCTACGACGAGACAGATCGTCCCTGGAACATCGCACAGCTACGTCCTTTCCACACTTAGCATATTTTTCCGAGTTACAAACTCTGTAATAGTTATACATGATCAATGAAATAAAGCTTTTGGTTCACTCTCTTGAGTCTTTTACCTCCTTTACTTGTTCATTTTCAGATCGTGTATGTTTTCCGACTAAAACCGCAGAGCTGGATATTTCCGCCTAGGCGTGTATGAAAGTTGTGATTTTCAAAAATCGTCCTTTAGGACGTAAGCTTAAGATTTCTGATTAAATTGTTATCTGTTGCGAACTCGTGGATTCCTAGTAGCGATTTCCGGCACCTATGCTTGGGGGCTTGTTTCCGCGGTTATTGACGGATTACCATTGGGTTTCGTCGCCGCTGGCGAGCGTTGGCTAAGGTCTTCCGGCTCGCGGAAGGTCAAGCGAGCAAGCCGGAAAACAACGACATCAGCACTTGCTTTCCGACATAAAACGAAACATGCCGAAATAATATTAACGGATAGCAGGATAAGTTGTTTCCGCCCATGCATAGTTGTTTCGTCCCTAGCTACTTAAAAATTTAAGTCTTATTACAAACCCACTCTGGGGCCAAAATGATGCAACTTGTTTCATTGTTTTAAACAGGAGCTCTACTCGGAGTCCTCCTCCTCAGACTGCTGGTAGTTGGAGCCATCATCACTGTCACCAGATCCGGCTTCGGAGCCGCCACCAGAGAATTCTCCGGAATGCTCGCCGCTTGACCCGGATCCTTCCCCGTAATACTCCGGTTCACCTGCTTCTTCCTCAGCATCGGAAAATCCCTCGGGTAGATCGTGCTTGTTATACCAGAACGAGTGATCCACTCGCCTGACAAACAGCTGTTCGTATCCTTCGGTTTCCGCGAGGAGGGCGCCCATGTCGGAACCCTGGGGGGCTCCGCGTGCAACAGTCGCCAGGTTGAGCGAGGGGAAGTGAGCCTTGCATGTGGCCAAGACAAGGGAGGCGACTCCGCGTGCTGAAGACTTCTGCCAGTCCTTGATGAAATCCGGCACCAATCCCATAAGTTTGGTCATCGTATCGATGACTGTGGTTTTGGCCTTCTTCAGAGACAGAGCCGTGGCGATTCCGCGACAGGCTTCAATTAACTTGTCGATTGATATACGCGCTTCATCGTATGCCTCCGTCCTCGTAAGGTTTGACTCTTTTGTCCATTCGAAGCCAAGGCTTGCTGTGGAAGAAGCAACAGTTCTGTCAGAGATAAAGTTTGCGAGATGGTCGGAGCAAAAACACGGAAAACGCTTACGGAAGATAAGTTTGTCAATGGCCTCCGCCTCCGCTTCCAGAGCTTTGTTCTTGGATATCACGGAAATCACGCGGCCCTGGCTTTTCTCCAGTTTGTCATTCAGCTCCGCCAAGTCGCGGGCATGTTTTTCGCGCAGCTCCTTCCTCGCTTGATGTTCCTGAGAGGCGGAGGTCTTCACAAAGTCTTTGAGGGATTCATTTTCCGCCTCCAGCACCTGGACCCTGGCGGACAGCTCGTCCCAATTGGAGTGCTTGGCAGTTTCTTCTGTACGGAGACAGAATGGCACATATTATGCATCCGGAAGAGCTATATCAAAACAACAGTAAAACTCGGATCTAGTACCTTGAAGGCGGGTCTCAAGCAGCTGGATAGCCTTTTGGCCATTTTCCGCGTTCTGGCGCAGCCCCTCGATCTCCGTGATCTGCTCCAGCACATGTACGCGCAGGTCTTCGTGCAGTTTCCGCGTGGTCTGTGCAGAGGAGTTAGTCGGATATTTAAAATCTTGGGGGCTGGCGAGGAATTCAAAGTCTTGGTACAAAAATTTTAAATTTCCGCCTCAGGTACATTTTTCGGAAAGCATCGGCTAATACATGTTACACGGAAATATATCACCCAATGCTTGGGGGCTAGTATTACCTGCCGCACTTCCCTGTGCTTGGCGAAAAAATCCTTCAGGCTGACCTCCAGGTCGGCGAGTTCACGCACCTCCTCGTCCGGTTTACCCCACACTTTATTCAACATGGCGGAAACTTCCGCGTGACGCTGTGAAAGGGTGAGCTTCTGAAAGGACGGAGTTGGTTGGAGGTGGACTCGAGTCGCGTTGGTCACTTGAAGGAGCTTAACCTTTTGCTCCTGTTCCTCTTCAGTGGGCTCCGCGAACGCGGAGCTAGGTTGATCTGGCGGAGGAATTGGCGAGGAGGTTCCTTTGGCGGAGTCGCCATGATGAGCGGGGTCTTCAGGAAGGTCATCAACGTTAATGATATCCTTTGGATCCGGCTTAGAGGTGGATGAAGCTTTAGGCGGAACTCCAGCATCAGGAGTAATAGGAACGGGAGCCGGAGATGGCTTGGTTCTCCTAAGGGTCTTCGGGGCCTTGGGGGCTGGCTTCCGGAGCTTCAGTAAGAAACATACAAGTATAAGAGCGAGCGTTGAATCAGGACTTGGGTCTCGGAAGTGAACGTTTACCCGGAGGGTTTGAAGAAGTGCTGGGAAGCAGGCTGTCCTCTGTTGCTGGTGTTAATTAGCGAGAGGCGTTTCTTTTCCGCCTCCAATTTCCGGGTAGCCGCAGTGCTGAGCACTTCGCGGGCACGCTTTGCACGAGGGCTGGAAGGTGCTGGCTTCTTCCTCTTAGCGGGGCGGGAAGCTTCGGGAGCCTCCGCCTCCGATGCGGCTTCCGGGTCCACGTTGCTGCTGGATGGGACTCGGAGGAGAGTTCCGAGTTCATTTTCCTCAAGCGCCTCGAGCTAGTACAAAGTTAAACACTTAGATGAAGAAAGTGAAGAAAAACAGTAGACCAAAGTCAAGGCGACGTACCGCAGTTCCGGATCCATTTGTATGGATGTCTTTGTTGCATACGTGAACATGGAGTTCACGTGAAATCTTGATGAGGACCCGGATCCTTTTGTCGAGGGCGTCGGCGAAAGGTTATCTTTGGTGGCGCGCATTGGATCGTCGCGCCCTGTACTCAAACATCAGACGGTCCCTGTGTTGCAGCGGTTGGATCCGCTTGGTAAACCAGAAAGGGTTAAGTCCTTCCCCGTCAGCCCCTCCTCCGTGAGCTTACAGATCCGCCTAGCAGCGGGTCAGTTGAGGCGAGGGAGAAGTGCGTCCATGATGAGCTCGATGGCGGGGCAGTTTTAAAAACCGGAAGTTTCTTTTCGCTCGCGGGGTCGGAGACGTCCTTCAGATAGAAGAAACCCGCGGACCAGTACCTCGCGGATTCGTGGCGGTCGGTTGGAGGGTAGACGCGGCCCGGGCGGAGCATAAATGTAATGGATCCGCATGTGGCGAGTTCGCCAGCTTGGATCTTCTTGACAGAGAAAAAATATTGGAACAAAGAAATCTCAGGGGTTACCCGGAGATGGCCTTCGCAGAGGGCGACGTGGTTGCGATGGCGAGCACGGAGTTTGGAGATATGTTGTGGGGTTGGAGTCCATACGTCTTCGAGAATCTCAAGAAAAATTCTGAAGGCGGCGAAAATCCGCGCTCCACCGGTACTTTCGTCAGCACCATCTCATCGTCCCTCGGAGCCGGAGCAAGTTCATCCGGAACTGACCTCCAGCTTCCGGGCTGCAGAAAGCCTTCCGATTCGAGGTTCTTCAGCTCCATCTCGGTGGTGGTGCATGGCCACCATTTTCCTTTAGCTTCGGAGTCTCGCTTCCGAGCTTTCGTTTTCTTTGTGGCCTCGTCCGCTTGGTGCTCCGTCTGACCCGCTCCGGAGGTTTTCTCCGGGTGAGCAGAGGTCCCCGCCACCTCCTTGCCGGAATCCTTTGAAGGATCCAACCTGATTGGAATGAAGGGAGGAGGGGCGGAGGAGATTGGGGTCGCCATAATTGGTTCCGAGGTCGGAGGCGGAGTTGCTGACGACATCTGAAGCAAAAAGGTTTGGCGGAAACTTTCTTTAGTCGGATCCCATCGTCCTCTCCAAGTTCATCCCTACCAACTACGGCGCGAAAGTGGAGCTCGAAGGTTACCGTAATGGCGTGCGGTGGTCGGAGTTGCGGTGGCTCGCCGGAGTTATGAACACGAAGAACACCACGGTGGCGGGTTCGCTCCGGTGATGCTCCGGTGACTTTCCGACGGGATTCCGGCGCGGCGGAGGAGGAGCTCTCGGGCGGCGCTCGGCAGAGAGGTGAGAAGGGGGTGAATGAGGGGTAAAGGGGTCGACGGCCGATATTTATAGGCTGAAGGGATAAGATTCGTGTTCCGCATCCTGTGGTCGGAACGCAAGCGTCGCGCCGTTGGATGCGTGACACGTGTCTTAAACCCTAACGGTAAAAATGGCTAGAGATAAGTTACCGCGGAAATCGCGCGAAAATGGCGCCAGATTAGGCGGAACCGTTTGAGTCTTTTAAGATTCCGGGTAGTCGCGTGAAAGTAAGTTAGCTTCCATTCGCGAGCAGGGAGTAACCCGGAAATGTTCTTTGGAATGTCGATGGATGAAGTCCCGCAGGATGAGAGCATTTTCCGACTGAAAGTTGAGAAAAGAACAAAATGCAAAGTTGGAGCTCTTCAAGTTTCTCCGCGTTACCAACGATGCCGGAAACTTACGGCAGAAGCATGGCGGAAAGCAGGCGAAACTCGGAGGGGGGCTACCGTTGTGGGTATACTTCATGGGTGTACCATCGACGGTGCCTAGATCCGGCAAGCCCGGGTGGCCCACAGATGGTGATGAGGCATGTGGCCCATCGGGCGGCCCAGTTGCTGTTGATCATGAAGGAAGAAGTCCAGCCCAGGATCAGCAGGCCGGATCCGTACCGACCTTAGGAGTAACCCGGATCCATGGAGGCCCATGAGGAACCCGGATCCAGTACGACGTGTATGGAAGGCGGATCCGTGACGTGCACGACAAGATGTTGTATCGTAGTTAGGCTATCTGTAATCCGGCTAGGACTCTCCATGTAAACCCTAGATCCGTGCGCCTTTATAAGCCGGATCCCGGGAGCCCTAGAGGCACAACCACAACTCATTGTAACAACGCGAAGCGCCCAGATAATTCCAGAAAGCAGCAGTAGGCCCTGTCATCGTGCGGGTGTTCCGAAGCTGGGTAACTCGCGTACCACCGTCCCGTGTGCACTCCGCCCTATGGCCCCTACTTCTTCTCCCCCTCGTGAGGATCCCTCCTCCGAGGTACCGTCGATTAGGCAACGACACTCCACAACCAATGACACACCGGATTTAGAGGAGCATAATTGGAAAGGCAGTTAATTCAGAGTAAAGGAAGGAGTTAATGCCATGCCGCATGCATCGCTGAGCCAATCGTTTTCCTTTCTTTTAGGACGTTGCAAACAGACGGGAGGGTAAATTTGGAAGATAGAGAACAAAAATCAGCCCGCGCCTTAACCCTTGAGGAAAAACCAGAATTTTTTTTACGCCCTAAGCCTTGGGTCGGAGGGAATAGTCCATTCTTATAGCCAACTATTATAAATGTTAGCTATATGGTGACTACAAATGACATGGCATCTTGTTATAGCCAACAGTTGGCTATACTATTGGAATTGCTCTAAGCGGGGCGATCACATCTTTTCGTTTCTTCTCAGCAATTAGTGTACCTTTTCCCCGCACACACACACGAATCAAATCCTTGGGGTGCCATGGAGGTCGTCGTCCCAACCAACCGCGCCGCCGCCTTTCTCCATGGGCTCATGGCCAGCCTCAGCGTGTTGCCCTTCTGCGTGCGCTTATGCCCGGTCTCCAGGCCGCGGCACGTCTCAGTGGGCTTATGGCCAGCCTCCGCATTGCCGCCATCGAGGCGCTCCAAGCCGCACCGGCCGCCGGTATTGGCATGTTCCCCGCCGGCGTCACCGCCGAGGACGGCGCTGCAGAGTAACGTGGGGCCACCACTGCGAGCCATTTTCCCGACGACGGCGACGGTGCATATGGGCATCTGAATCCTGACGGGATTGCCAGCCAATTCCGCTTCATTTGGCATCGACCTTCGCGGTCGACGGCGCCGTGGGAGATGTAGCCCTGTCCTGCGTGTACGTCGGGCCGCTCCCTTGGTCATCTCCGGCGCCATCCACTCCAACCTCCATTTTATTCTTCATAGGAGACTTTGTTTTGCTAGTAACTTTTTTTTTGCTACGATGTCTCCGGAGAGGTCTCCAACAATCTCCGATGAGTCCCCGACGAGATCTATGTTTTTTTTGTGGGTGAACCCTTTTTGCTACAATCAGCTTGACTTTGCTACACAGATGCTTTTATGGAAGCAAAAATAAGATTTTAGGTGGATTTTGCTACAAATGAAACAATTTTTTATTGTATTAGTATATTATGGAACCAAAAGTTGGGGACACGTGTCAAGCCCTAGACCCGGGGATCAAAATTTTGATTCCCCAAGAGACGGCCAGCACTTTCCAAAAAATACGACGGACTTCAACTTTGGACCTACTGGATGAAAACATACATGCAAACCATACCGTGACAAATCTTGTTTATTCGCGTGCATTTCAATTGATTTTACCTTGAAATTTGAAATCTAAGGAAATAGTTGGAATGAAACCCAAATATTTTCGCTGGTCCACAAAATATAGAAAATTTCTGGAAATTTCGATGAAATTTTGAATATTCGGTCCTACATGTCTTTTTTTTCGAAATGGGGAAAAATCGCTCCAGCTTCTGCATCCAAAGGATGCACATGACTTTTTTTTATTAGATTATTCGCAACATCTTACATGAGAAATACAAAAGATCAAATTCGAAGCCACCTCGCTAAACCTACAGAGGGATGAATGGGGTGACAATACACAAACTCACATCATCCAAACAACCAAATGCCTTCCCAAGCCGCCCAATAGCAGGTGGGAAGCACATCCAGTCAAGCAGACTCTCAGCGCACGCCAACACACACGCCACCGAAATCGCTACCGCCGTCTTCCTCGCAACCATCTTCAAGAGGGGTCACCGCATTGACCTTGGCAGACCTGTCGTCGATGTCACCATGACGTCAGACAGCTCCACCATCCTGCACGTGTCCTTCGGTCCGCGCCCGTCTTCGATACCCTGCAGCTCCACGCCGCCGAGAATCATCAACGTCAACGTGGTAGATGAACACCACTCCACCAAAGATCCACCTCCATCCAGCCGCTGCTCCAAAAATGATGCCCCAAGAGGTAGAACGACGCAGGAAGCACCGTCATCATCCGATCCGGGAGACCCAGATCTAGGGTTTCCCCGGAGGAGCACGAGTGAGTAGCCGCAGACTGCGACGACGATGCCTTCAAGAAGGAAGTGACGCTTAACGTCGCCATCGCCCGCCAATCGTGGCACGGTTTTCACCGAAAGCTGCTAGTCCCCAACTCGGCAAGAGCCAGCGTAGAGCCGTAGAGGCCAGCAAAGATGATGCCTTCGCAAGGGAACGACGCCAATAGCCGCCGCCATCATCCGCCAAGAACGATGTCAAGGTGCGGTTTTCACCGGTGGCCCCTTCACCGCTAGCTCGTCGTCGACTAGATCTTCATCGCCGGAGTAGACGGATCTCGTGATCCGCCACCCCAGCAACCAACCGACCACCTCCGGCGAAGGAGGAGGCCGCCACCACCATGCCAAGGACAGTCGCCCATGGCGTCCTCGTGCCTCGGAACGAACCCAGAAACCTGCACGAAGCCGGCATCGTTGTGACCGCAGCAGTAAGATCGTAGCCCAACCGAGCCCGCCAGGAACCAGATCAGACCCAAACCACCGCCGCCGCCCACCAAATGATGGAGATCCTTTCCCTCCTCTGGTCACCGCCGCTCCATGGCACCGCCGTCGACAGCCCGATGCGGATCGCCGCCACCGGAGACGCGAACCCGCGCCTCCACGGATGCCGTGGCCGAGGAAGTACGCCGCCGCCACCATGCCTCTAGGGCTTTGCCCGGCGGCGCCTCAGGTGGCGGTGGCGGGAGGAGGGGAGCGGCCGGGGAGGAGGATGGGAGTCGCTGGGGGGGCGCCTGGCGTGGCGCCGCCGCGCGGGTGCGGGAGGAGATGGGGTGCTCGGTCCTACATGTCTGACCCTCTTGATGTTTTGAGGTCTCAAAAATTAGAAATTGAAAGTAAATGTAGCCCCAGATCTTTGCCCACCTTAACCGATGGGAAAGTAGTCCATGGGAGAGTTAAGGATTGTGATCCCGCCAGCAAACCGTCGAGCAGGCGGACACCATCTGTCATTATTATCTGGGTGTGAGGAGTGTAGAAAAGAAATTGTCTGCCGGATTTAAAGAACTTAAGGGGAACAGTTGTCCTTCTATTTGCTAGCTCATCCTCTCTTTAACGAAATTGTGAAAACCAATGGGGGCACATGCCCCCCCCCCCACACACACACACATTTTTTTACCATACATTGACAAAAGAAATTAAAAATCCTCTCATCAAATCTTTGTTGAATCTGAAAAAGCTTCCAAACGGCCAATCCAAATTATTCTACACTTTTTTATAATTTTCCACGTTTTTCTTGGATCCTCTATTATTTGCCAGATGAGCACCACCTGTCATTGTCACTGACATGTGGAGGTCACGTGACAAATAATAAACGTGTAAAGTAAAGTGTGACAAATTATAAAATGGACGTATATTTTCAGCTGATAATATGTGGACCTGCAATGGAAAATACTACATGCTGGTGGGTCCTAGTAGGTAGATACGTTGCTAGTCAACTAAAATTTTAAATTTATACCTTTGTGCATTTTGTTACACAAATAGTTTTGAGCACGTAAAGAACATATGAAGTAATGATATGGTGTTCGGACTCATAGGTCTAGATGCACCTATGATGCAAAAATGCCTTTTCAAATTTCAAACAATTATTTTGAAAGATAATCTGGTGCTTACATCCGGACACTTTATGTTTGCACACAAATTTATATCGATCTGCAATGGAAAGTACCACTTACTGGTGGTGCTAGTAAAGTAAATTTATAATTTTAGACATATGTGCTATCTGTCATATAAATAGTTTCTGGTATGTGAAAAAACAGCTAAAGTGAGGATATGGTGTTTTGGCTAATAGCTGTAGATGCGTCCACTATATAAAAGAAAATGCATCTAAAATGTTAGACGGTATTTTTCATGAAACTTTGTGCGTAAATATAGAATGTCTAGAAACTTTAAACATTTTAAGATATGTTTTTTAAACAGCGAGTGTGTCTGCGCCTACGAGCCAAATTTGATTTCAGGATAAAATGAGTAGAGTAGTTTATGCAAGAATAAGAATAGGTGGTTTCTGCGATTTCCTTTCGCGCACGTACGGTATGTGTGCTGACTCTGCGTCGTGTGGTTCCTGTTGCTGTTGGTGGACAGGGGTGCGGCGTGACGTGGGCCGGCGGGCCAGTGGAATGGGAATGGGAATGGGAGGGCCAGGTCAGGTCGGGTCAGTCGATCAATCACGTCCAAATATGGCGTACCGTTTTCTTGCTATATTTGTGGATGGAGTGTAGTGGAGGGCCGTGGCAAATGGACCACGCGAGCGAGATGGGAGCCGCGAAGGAACCCGATTCACTTTGACTCTGCCTAGATAGCTATTTTTTCTTCTTCTTAGTTTAATTTTTTTAGCGGATTTTCTTCTTTTTAGTAAGTGACGTGAGCAGCCTGGATCGCGCACCAGCTTCCGGGCTGGCACTTGATCCGGTGGGTCGCTTCCGGGCAGGCAATTGATCCGGTGGTTCGCTTCCAGGCCGTGCTCATGACAAGGGCGGTCTGGCCCATTGATTGCCTCTGGACGATGCTGCTGGCAATTTCTTTTTAGTATTTTCTTTTCCAAACGCCTCCAACAGGAGCCGGATTTCTATTATCAGGCTGATGCTCCTGCATCTTCTGACAAACCATTTTCATGCTACGGAGGAAGATATGTGTGCACTGTATTCATCCTTTGCCTTTGATGGATGAAAGGGTGCGTGCGTCGTGCAACAGCAGACTCTTCCCTCGTGTACCAAAATCTCAGAAAAAAATGTAAGAAAAAACATGCAAATTGATGAAATTTTCGTTCGAATTTGGATAAATTTGAATTCTTTCTAATTGATATGAAGCCAAATCCTTCATAAATTGGTTTCTAGCCTGTTGGTATGACACTTGTATCCAGCCTTGGCCCTTGGGGGCCTAGGTTCAAAGGTAAAGCAGTAAAACAAAAGTTACGACGACGATAGGACTCCAACTCCGGACCTACTCGATGAAAACATGCAGGCAAACCATACCGTAACAAATCATGTTTTATTCGTGTGCATCCCAATGGATTTTACCTTATATAATTTCAAGTCTAACGAAATAGTTTGAATGAAACCCAAATATTTCGTTGACCCTCAAAGTATATGGAATTTTGGGAAGTTTCGACGGAAATGTGAACACTCCGTCCTACATGGGCCTCCTGAAGTTTCGAGGTCTCAAAAAAGGGTTTAGAAACAGATAGAAACTCTCGAATAGAAATTGAAAAGAAATGTGTTTTTGATTCCTTCAGAAATGATAAGATCTTTGGCACACCTTAAACAATGGGGAAGTAGTCAGTAAGCCTGCTATGAAGGGAGTGGTAGGTACCACTAATCCTTTGTCAAAGAGCCGAGCACGACCACACCGCTTTTCATTATTTTATGAGGGCATCTCCAACAGTTTCACATAAACGAACCTTTTGTGTTCATTTTAGTCCGCACGGATAAAAAAAAGAGTGGACAATGGCCCGACGCAAAGTCACTGGTCTATCCATTTGGGTGCATTTCTGGATTATATTTGAGACAGGTTTGCGTCCAAGCGGACATTGTCCGCGTGTCCTTATATACATCCGTTAAAAAACATCTCCTCCTATCTCTCCTCCCTAAATTATCGCCCGCGGTATATATGATCTGCTCTTGTGTCAACCACACAAAAAGCATCTTCCCTCTCTCTCTACTTTCCTAATTAATACATGCCTTATAAGGCACGCATTTTCCCATGTCTGATGCCGTCAAAAGAAGACACAGTTGTTGGGGAAGGGTTTACCCAAACGAACAAGTTGAGAAAAGCAGTTAATGTTGTGTCTGTGGCCCGACGCAAACAAAATCCAAATCATGTTCAAAATACGTCAAGCCGCTGGAGAGCCCCAAGTTTGTGAAGAGTGTAGAGAAGAAATTGGGTAATATTTGGTACCTCATACGAAATTGCCTCCCTCCCCTTTTGTATGTACTATGCTTTGGCAAAAGGTTCTGAACTAGACCTGCCTCTTAAGGGGATAGGGCTTGCCTGCGTCCAACTCTTGCGACCATCCGTGCGCTCAGAGCACGAGACACCCATCGGGAGTAACGGGAGCCGCTGCTTCAGGCCATGTCGTCGTCGGTCGTCGGTGACGGCCGCTGAAGCGCACATAAACTTCATGGGTCCTCTCTCCAGCTGGGAAAGAACACTCATGCTGGCCACATCTTCATGGCGGAAAGCCGGCCACCGGTGGCTCGCTCTGGTATACATTTGTGCACGGGAAGAAAGACAGTACTCAATGGGGCATGTATACATTTGGGCATGTAAGGAGGCATTCAGCGGAGGGAAGTGCAAAGTCAACTGGCAAAAAGTGTGCCGACCCAAGGAGCTTGGTGGTCTTGGGATCCTGGACTTGGAGAAATTCTCTCGTTCCCTGTGGCTCCGCTGGCTTTGGTACGAATGGACTGCCCCAGATAAGCCGTGGGTGGGTTCAGAAACACCAATTGATGCCTCGGATTTGGACCTCTTTAATGCTGCTACTACAGTCACAATCGGCGATGGCGCAAAAGCCTCCTTCTGGACTTCTTCCTGGCTAAATAGCACCCCACCTAAAGACATGGCCCCTCTAATATATATGGCGTCTAAGAGGAAAAATTGGACTGTCCGAGACGCCCTTGAAGGATATAACTGGGTGGCTGAAATTTCGGTTGAGGCCTTCACCGTCGAGCATATAGAGCAATACGTCTGTCTTTGGGATCTTCTTTCGGCTGTCCAACTATCTCCAGGCTCTGAAGACTCCATAGTTTGGACACTGACTCCCAATGGGTGCTATACGGCCAGCTCTGCCTACAATGCCCAGTTCTTGTGTGCTTTGCCTTGCTCCTTTGGTAACATCGTTTGGAAGACTTGGGCCCCACCAAAATGTCGTTTCTTCGCATGGCTTGCGGTACAAAACCGCCTCTGGACTGCTGACCGCCTTGCCAAACGAGGTTGGCCACATCAACCTACCTGCCAACTATGCAGATGCTCTCCTGAAACAGCTCGTCACTTGCTCTTCGAATGCCGCTTCTCTAAGAGAATTTGGAATGCCGCGGCTTCCTGGCTGGATTGTCCGGACCTTATCCGCTGCCTCGGTGCGGGAAGATCTAAAGTGATAGACTATTGGCATGCTATCGCTAAAACCCCCGCCTCCTCTCCCAAAGGTCTACGAACTGCAATCATGCTTATCAGCTGGGAGATTTGAAAAAAGAGAAATGAGAGAGAGTCTTCAACAACAAATCTTTCTTGCCTTCGATTGTCATGGAGAAGATCAGGGAAGAAGGAAAGGATTGGGTCCTTGCTGGCGCGAAGAACCTGGCGGAGCTTTTAGGCTGACCGTGTTTTGTTTTGTTCCTTTCCGGGCGGGTTTTTCTTTCCCTGCCTTCTCCTTTTCTTTTATGGCACTTGCCATCCCCTTGTTTGCTTCTCCTATATTAATATAAGGCAAAGGTTTTTTTGCCCGTTTAAAAAAAAATGGGACCTGTATTTGCGTACTTGCTAGTATTCCTAATATTTTGCAACAAAAACGCGTACGCATACGGAAAACAAAAGAGAGCTCATGATGGGCGCCACGTGCTCTACGCGCACGGTTGGTCCCCGTCTCTCTTAGGCCATACGTATACAATAAGAGATGCTTATATAGGTGATTAGAAAAAATAAACTAAATTTTTTGCTAAGCACTGGTGTTTAGAGCATGTCTAGCAGGCCCCTTAAAACGCTGGTACCCGTATTATTCCGGCGGAATAGAGGGTGAGGGCGAAATGGGCTGTCTAGCAGGCCCCGTATTCGGGCCGGCCCGTATCGGCAGAATACGGGGTCCGTCAAACTCACCCCGCCGCCCCTACAAATAGAGGGTGAAGGTGCGAGTGGGGGTCCAACCCCTCACTTGCAACGCTAGCCCCGCCGTACGCCGCCGCCAGCCATAACCACTCCGGCGAGCAATTCCCACGCGCACGCCGCTGCATTTGCACCGCCGCCAGCCATGAGCGCACAGCATAGGAGCAGCCTCTCGCCCGCCGCCTGATCGAAGCGTTCCCGCGAGCCGGCCACGGTGGAGGAGGCATGACGCCGCCCCTGCAAATTCTCCGCCGCCGGGAGTCGGCGTGCGGCGTGCAAGTACGTCGGCTCTGAGTGGATGCCGCCGACGCTCCGGGACTTCGCGGAGGGCGGCCGCTACCACAAGGTCGACCCACCGTTGAAGCCGATGAGCGGCGGCGAATTCGAGAAGTGGCGGAGCGCGTGGGAGCAAGAGCGTGCGTGGAAGGCCGCATGGGAGGGGAGCTCCAGCGACGGAGCGCCGCGAGCCGGCGACGAGCAAAAGGAGGCTGAGGAGGGGGAGGACCCCCTCTTCTTGGAGGCGGTGGCCGCATCCAAGAAGGAGGCCGCCGACAAGGCTCGGGCGGACGCGGAGGAGGCGGCGCAGGCCATCGCCGTCGTCGAGGAGATGAAGGCTCGGGAGGCCGCCGCCACTGCAAAAATCATCATCCTCGACGACTAGGCGCATCCCTAGCATTGTAGAAGTCGCGATCCAGTAGGATCGCGCAATTTTGTATATCCTCTATATATGATCAATGTGAAGAACTATCTATGAATTCTCCCGGGTTTTGCATTTTTAAAAATACGGGGTGAAATAAGAGGTCTGTTAGACGGAATGGTTCGTGCGTGCCAATTTTTTTGATACAGGCCTGTATTCGTTCGATATGGGCCGAGCAAATACAAGGTCTGTTAGACATGCTCTTATTTGTACATAAGAAATGCTTAGTTAGGCAGCTGTCTAGTACAAATAAGCACGGATGCTTAGATAAAAACCGATTTATTTTTTTAAGCACCCCTCTAAGCACCTTTCATTGTACATTTGTACATGCCCTTAAGGGGTTTGTGATTTCGTCGAAGAGATGCAAAATCGAAGTGGAGGTGCTCCCCGAGGTTTTTAAATTCTGGCTTAGTCATTTCCCCCCATCGTACATCCCTTGGTCCACTACACTCCTTGCTCACTAATGGTGGATGGCGTCTTCTTCCCTTCCATGGCTTCGCAACCGCAAAGATTTTTTTTGGACTCATTGTAGTGTTTCTTTTGTCCTGCCGTATTCATCAAGTACATGCCGTCGACAAACATGGGTAGCAAGTCGGTATTCTAACGTCGCGGCCGCTGCTTCGCATGGTAAGGGCATCTCCGAGCTTTGTTTCCGCCTTCATACTTCATGCCCACCAATATTACTTATTTCGTTATAAATTTCATATGGGGGGCATAATGGCATGATCTACCTAGAGGATCACTGGCAAAAAGAGGAAGGAATCCACAGAGCCAAGTACTAACGTAAGGAAAATATAGGAGTCCAACTGTGGCGGTGTTAAGGTAGGTAGTTTTCTATACATATTTCACATTTACATGGACTCGTAGTCTCTCTCGCAGTGTAAAAGCTTTGCACTTGCACCGCAACATGCAACTCCTATAAATACAAACCAATAGGTCTCGGGATTGTCATCCGAGTAGAACCCTTCAAACCCTATCGTCTATTTTGATAGGCGGTGCTTTGCTCGAGTCCTTTGGGCAGGGATAATTTAGGAAATTACAACTTTGTTTGGTGCTAGAGTTTTTGTGGGATTACTGGGATAATCCCTAGACTGATATCATGGGTTGGGTGAAACCTCTATCTTCACCCAATTATCTCAAATCCTTATAAAATCTTAATCCTCAATTCAGTAGCTATGGGTAGTGTATTGGGCATTAGAGAAATTATACTAGAATTTGGGGGAAATGGAGAAAACGGGTATTAAACTAGATCAATACAGTAGAACCAAATATGCTTTTAAAAACAAGAGGGGGTTTGGGGTTTGGTGAAGATTATCCACATTGATCCCACCAAAACTCCAATACCAAATAAGACCTACATTGGATTATTGGATTGTGTTGGGGCGTCCCCCACCAACCACACACAAACACACACACGCACACACACCCAAGCAAAAAACTTCCCTGACATATAGATAGCTCTACCGTTACTAGCAGACTTTTTGTTCTGAGTATATAGTATGAGAGTGGATTTGGTACATGCATACGTGATATGTGGGTGCTTGAGTTATACATTGGGTTGAGATCAGCGTAACTTACATACCCCAGTTAGTCTTTCCTTGAGATCAGCGTAACTTACATAATCTGCCGCCTCATGATTTCATAGCATTAATTAGAAAATTCGAATATTCAAAATGACGTATCTCCAAAACCGAGTTAGTGTACGTACGACATATCCAAATATTCAGCCATAGAATAAATCATATAGTGCGTTGTTGTCTATACCAAACTGTACGTAGCCTTGTATGCAGAGTCACACAGACAAACTTTTCAATGCTAGTACGGTTTTGCCAATTCTCAAATTTCTGAATTTTTTCTTCGAGGAGTGATAGTGTGCAACTGAAGCAAATCCTGCCGCAGTGCCTTCATCCTGCGACGAGTGGGTGGGTCATATAAAAACAGCGGAACTGCGATGTGAATGGCTACATTTGTAACCTCAGGTTAACAAATCAATCGCTTAATAGGATAGATGAACTGAGTCATTAACAGATGATTCTATAACACTTGGTCGAACTTCGACAAGCATGCCAAACGCCGGAGCATGTTACTCGTGGCCCGTCGCCCCGTGCCCCCGTCCCTTTACCTTCAGATGAAGCTGGTAATAGACCACGTTGAGAAAACGCTAATACACGGCACAGAGAAAACTGTTTAGCACCATGACTTTGATAGATCTCCTAGATCAACTAGCCTAGATCTTAATCGGTAGTTACCATATCTCTGTAACTAATTGTATTCATGTACAGTGAGAGGGAGGGAGAGATACCAAGACTGCTGTGATGTTTACCTTCTCTCTGTGAGGAGGACGAACCCATCGACGTTGATGGCGACGGCTGGTGGCGTGGGTGAGGTAGTGGTGGCGGTGATGGAGCATCCCGTCGGCACTGTGCTGGACCCAGATCGGTGGGTGTGTTGGTGGGGCGAGTGGCACTCCGGTCAACCTCGTGATCTGTGCCACCGCCCCCACCACTGTATATATAGCACAGGCGACAGGGGCCCACCAACCAGATGGGTTGGGCGCCCCCGATCAGGGCGCGAGGTCAAGGGTCCGAGTTCGAGCCGTTGGGCTCGGACGCGAGGAGATCATCCTAACATTCTCCCCCTTGATCTCAACTTTTCTTTTAACTTTATACTTTCATTTTATTCGTTTCATTTTGGATCAGTCCATAGGGCATGTTTCATCGTCACAGCTCTATTGCCGATAGAATCAGACAGCCACAATACACTTCTCTGTTTTGAAACAAATTCTTTTACTTTTGGGCCTCTTATGATCCAGGATAGGTAAGACTTTCCCTTAAACCCATGCCGGCTACGTGTTCCTTGAACACGCTGGGTGGTAAGCCTTTCGTTAGCGGATCCGCAAGCATATCTTTTATCCTTATATGCTCGAGACTTATTGTTTGATCCTGGACCTTGTGTTTCACAACATAATACTTAACCTCAATTGGTTTAGTAGCTGTACTCGACTTGTTGTTGTGAGCATAAAATACTGCAGGCTCATTGTCGCAGTACATCTTTAGTGGTTTGTCAATACAATCTACCACTTTCAAGTCGGGTATAAATTTCTTTAACCATAATGCCTGCCCCGTGGCTTCATAACATGCTATAAATTCTGCATACATCGTGGATGATGCAACTATGGTCTGTTTGGAGCTTCTCCACGAAATAGCTCCCCCTGCGAGGGTGAATACATATCCAGATGTGGATTTTCTATCATCTTTATCCCCCGCAAAATCTGCATCTGAATACCCTCTTATTTCTAGGGAATCAGATCTTCTGTATGTTAGCATGTAACTCCTTGTGCCTTTCACATAACGCAATGCCTTCTTTACCATTTTCCAGTGTTCAAAACCTGGATTTTCTTGATATCTACCGAGTACTCCGGTGATAAAAGCTAAGTCAGGGCGAGTGCACACTTGTGCATACTGTAGGCTTCCAATAGCCGAAGCATATGGAACCGCTTTCATTTGATCGAGCTCGTATTGATTTTGGGGACTTTGATGTTTCCCAAAACTGTCGCCCTTGACTATAGGGGCAGGTGTGGCACTGCACTTATGCATATTATACTTACTTAAAATCTTTTCTAAATAAGCCATTTGCGATAGTACTAATACTCCATTGTTCCTATCTCGGTGAATTTCTATGCCCAAAACATACGCTTCACCAAGATCTTTCATATCAAAATTTGAGGACAAGAACTTCTTTGTCTCTTGCAGTAGACTAACATCACTGCTGGCAAGCAGAATATCATCCACATACAAGATTAGGAAAATATATTTCCCACTTTTGAACTTTGCATAAACGCGATTGTCCTCAATATTTTCTTTAAATCCAAATCTCTTGATTGTTTCATTAAACTTTAGATACCACTGTCTGGAGGCTTGCTTTAATCCATAAATGGATTTCTTTAGGCGGCATCCCATTTCTTTCTCGCCTTCCATGATAAAACCCTTTGGTTGTTTCATGTAGATATTTTCTTCTAAATCCCCGTTTAGAAATGCCGTCTTTACATCCATTTGATGCAACTTTAAATCAAAATGTGCAACTAGTGCCATGATGATTCTGAAGGAATCCTTACATGAGACCGGAGAAAATGTCTCATTGTAATCTATCCCTTCTCTTTGTGTAAATCCTTTTGCCTCTAGAGGTGGCTGTTGTTGCTCCCTTTCATGCTCAACAAATGGTTCATTCGGCTCCTGAAGGACAGGTTCCGAATTTTCACTCATCATTGTCATGGGTGGAGTTACAACATGCGCTTGCACCACAATCGCAAGGATCATCGATACAGGTGCACATGGTAGCGCAAAAAAAGCCTCCTGAGTCATCGGATTAGGTGTATGCACCCTCTTCTCCTCAAGATCAATTTTCCGAGCTACCATGCTCCCCCTCATCATTTCGTCCTCTAAGAAGACACCATGTTTTGTTTCCACAAACTTTGTGTATTTCTCTGGGCAGTAGAAACGATAACCTTTTTACTTTTCAGGATAGCCAATAAAATGGCAGCTGACTGTTTTGGTATCTAACTTTGCGATGTTTGGATTAAATACTTTGGCCTCAGCAGGGCTCCCCCACACTTTCAGGTGGTTTAGAGAAGGCACTCTCCCTGTCCATAGCTCATACGGTGTTTTGGGCACCAATTTGCTTGGTACTCTGTTTAGAATGTGAATAGCGGTTTCTTAGCGCCTCAATCCACAATCCCAATGGTAGGGTGAAATAGCTCATCATACTGCGCACCATATCCATAAGGGTACGGTTGTGCCTTTCAGTTACCCCATTCTGCTGAGGTTCGCCCGGCATCGAGTACTGGGCGACTATTCCAGTCTCCTGTAGAAACCTTGCAAAAGGTCCAAGGACTTGGCCATATAGAGTATGTCGACCGTAGTACTCCCCTCCACGATCAGACCTAACTATCTTTATTCTTTTATCATGCTGATTTTCAACTTCAGCTTTGAATATTTTGAATTTATCCAACGCTTCTGTTCTTTCTTTTATTGGATAAATATAACCATATCGGGAGTAATCATTCGTGAATGTTATGAACGAATCATAGCCATCCACACTTTTCACAGGAAATGATCCACATATCTCGGTGTGAATTATTTCTAGTGTTGTGTGCATCGATTTGCACCCTTTTTAATTTGCTTTACAAATTTTCTTTAATGCAATCGATGCGCTGTTCTATGTCTGAGAATTCTAATGGAGGAAGAATATCATTTTTAACGAGTCTTTCTATTCTCCCCCTCGAAATATGGCCTAAGCGACAGTGCCATAATTTCGATAATTCATCAGCTCTTTTTCTTTTCTTTTTGTTGTTTGTCCAACGCGGACAACACGTTTTCACTCACGTTACACACAGACAACACCCACATAGGCATTATTACACCATATGGCACACTTGCCATGTCCTTCATGTCCATGTGTATTTTTCTGTCACCAGTTGCATTCAGCAGCTAGGTCGCACATATCTTTGAAGAACCAGTGAACTGGCTCTTTATTCTTTCAAGATACTCCCTTACGGAAGCACACTCTGCAATTGAGCTCACAATAGCGTTCTCAATTGTATTCTTTATAAATGGCACTTAGCCACCTTTTATACTACCATGCAGCATCATCATCCTTGTCATTTCTGACTGGATCTTTTGGTCCGACCGGCTGTGGGAACCCAGTCCACCTCAGCACAAATCGACCTTCTTTTCTCCATTCAGTGTAGTTGTCACCTTTGAGGGTTGGAGCATCCTTGATGCATCTCATCAAGTAGTACCCTCCTTTAAACCATAATGAAATGAGATCATAACAACAATTGCATGCAATAATCCAACGTTGGTCAAAATTAGAACATACAACTGTTTATGCAATTAAATCTATATCACCGTTGGGCAGAAATAGAGATAAATGCACTTCTTTGCAACAAATCATGATCATGTCATTAATAACGTTGGTCAAAAAATAACACAACCATAATTATCACAATAATCACTTTAATCATTTCTTTAAACTTTTGATTATCACTTTAACTATTTGCATCTTTAAAATGCATCTTTAACTATTTGCAGCGGAAACTTTGAATTCAAACTTTAAACTTTAAACTTTCAGAAGCATCTCTGTTACTTTTTAATTTCCTAAAACAAATATCTCGTTGGTTCAATTTGCTCAGGAAAAAACTTGACAAAAATGCTTCTTTTACTATTGCAGCGGAAACTTTGACTTTAAACTTTGAACTTTTCAGAGGCATTTCCTTTACTTTTAATTTCTGAACAAATATTTCGTTGGTCCTATTTATTCAGAAAAAAAAACTAGACAAAATTTGGGCCAAAAAATGACCCAAAACTGCCTAAATATGCCTCTGTAATTAATAAAACAGTAAAACTGACTGTTACTTTACAGCGCGGCCCGCGGCCCACGCGGCCCACGCACGCGCTGCGCGACGCGCAGCCTACGCGGCGCCCACGCTGTGCGGCACGCGGTAACGCGGCGCACACGCGGTCTGCCCGACGCGGCCCGCCAACGCGGCTTGGCCACGGAGCCCACGCGGCCTGCCAGCGACCTGGCCCGCCGCGCGACTGGCAGCTCGCTCTGGCCGTCCGATCGAGATCGGATGGACCCCCGCGCGTATCGCCCCGTATAAAATACTGCTTGGCCGAAAAACCCTAACCCTAAAAACATTTCCCCCCGGATCCCCTCTCTGTCTCTCTGTGGCGGCGCCGCCCCCGCCGGCATCTCCCCACGCGCGCGCAGCCACGCAGCTTGCCGGCGACGAGGGGCGCGCAGCGCCTTCCCCCCTTCCACTTTCTTTCTTTTGCCACTTTCTGGCGACGGGAGGCCGGGGAACGAGCCTCCCCTTTGTTTGCTCTCTGTACCCGGCGGCGGCGCGGAGGCTTCACCTCCCGCCCGCGCGGCGGCGGCGGCGTGCCGTCACCGGCGTGTCCGCCCTTTCTTTGTCGCTGGGAGGCAGCGCTCGCTCGCCCGCGCGCAGCAGGGTGCCGGGGACGAGCCCTCCATTTCTTTTCCTTTTCGTCTTTGTACTCTGCCCCTTCCACCACACGGCGGCCATGGCACGGCGGAGAGACGACTGGCGGCGCCCCCCGGCCCTCTTGCCGGCGCGTGCGTGCACCCGAGCGTGGGCGCACCGCCGGCAAGCGGCTCAGGTGGCGGTGCCCTGTTTTTGCCGGCCCCATGATTTCGAGCAGCAGCAGCCCGAGGCCGGTCAGGGGCGGCGCGGTTCTTTTCCGGCGAGCGCGAGCAGCCGGTCACTGTTGGCGGTGGCGGCGCGGTGGCCCCACTCCCCCTGTTCTTTCTTGCCGGCGAGCCCGAGGCCCCGGCCAGTAGAAACTTTCTTTTTCCTTTACGAACTAGGGTTTCGAGGATTGATCTAGGGTTTCCACTTTGCTGTTTCGATTTCTTTTCTACCGAAAAGATGATCTAGGACTAGATGCTCTGATACCAATGATAGATCTCCTAGATCAACTAGCCTAGATCTTAATCGGTAGTTACCATATCTCTGTAACTAATTGTATTCATGTACTGTGAGAGGGAGGGAGAGATACCAAGACTGCTGTGATGTTTACCTTCTCTCTGTGAGGAGGACGAACCCATCGACGTTGATGGCGACGGCTGGTGGCGTGGGTGAGGTAGTGGTGGCGGTGATGGAGCATCCCATCGGCACTGTGCTGGACCCAGATCGGTGGGTGTGTTGGTGGGGCGAGTGGCACTCCGGTCAACCTCGTGATCTGTGCCACCGCCCCCACCACTGTATATATAGCACAGCGACAGGGGCCCACCAACCAGATGCGGTTGGGCGCCCCCGATCAGGGCGCGGACGAGGTCAAGGGTCCGAGTTCGAGCCGTTGGGCTCGGACGCGAGGAGATCATCCTAACAGACTTCTGTCTACAAAGAATATCAGTGATCAAGACAGAAACTTTGCCCTAGGCTGCCGGTCTGCCACCTCCAAAAACGACTTCCTTTATACTACTATCACCGAAGAAACATTACAGATTTATCTTATGAAACGTGTTTCCTGAACACCAATGACCAGACCTCTAGGGGGCTACAGCAATTACTAGCAAGAATGCTACAAAAACATCATCGGCGACTGGACAAGTCAGTAGTATTCCATATCCTAAGATTGCTACCTCTCGTGTAAAGGAAAAAAAATCAAAGAGAAACTATGAGGGCAAGCGGCTAGGACATCGAGCGCCTCGTGTTCCGTGACGGCGTCGACTTTACCTCCTCCGTATTGTTGGCAGACCCAGGGCTCTCCGATGTTTCTGAGCCGCTGTTCTCACCAACATTTGTTGTCTTCCCAGACCAGAGCTTGCTTAGCATCTTCTTAGGCATCAGCATCGCTTTCGCCTTACCGGTGGTGCTCTTGTCCTCACTGTTCTTGTTGATCTCGCTGCTAGCGCTGCTCCTCTCGCTGCCAGCACCGTTTGTGGCAAGCCTCATCGACCTGAAAGAGTTGATGTCACTGGATGTTGGGACTCCGCTACCATCCTCTTCAGTTGTTGTGGTGGCAGCTGATCTAGAGCTGCCATACGAGTTGCCGTTCTCTCTGGGAAGAAGCGAATGGACAGCCAATGAAAGATCGGCAGCAGAGTCACTCCTTGCAGAAGCAGCCGATGCTCGGACTTGCTCAAAGAAGAGGACTTGCACAACCACACGCAGTGGAAGCCGCTCATTCTGCACAGCGTGCATGCATGCCTCCTGGGACAGCTTCTTGCAGTCCATCAATCCGCATAATCTCTTCTTTTCACTCTTTGGTAGGCTTGGGTGCTCCTGTATGCACGGAATGGAGCGTTAGTTTGAAACTAACAACAGCGGAAGTAGCAAGACACACATATGTGAATATTACCTTTAGATACATGTCGATGGCATGATATAGTCCATCATGTGTTTGCCGGGATGTGGCAGACACCATTTCAGCAAGTTCAATGAACTTCAAAACAGGCAAATTGGGATCTTTCGCAATCTCACCAAGATACTCATCTATCAATTTTGCAACTGCCAACTTTGATGTGATGGAAACAGAAGCAAAATTCTCAACTTCCACAATTTCATCGTCATCTTCAAAACTCAATTTACCAGTATCACTATGATGTGACATGAACTGCTCAACTATTGCCATAATCAGGTCAACATTATACAAACAGTTTTCATCACTAGCTGCTGGTATAAGAAGGTCCACAACTGAAGCACCATCCAGTTGCGTGCCTATTCTCTTGACCAAGTTATCACGATAAGATTCAGCAGATTCCAGCAAGCATGCAGCTCTTAGTAGTTTAAGAAGAAAACCACATGACACTGAACCTTTCTCAGTGGGCAGCAGAAATACAATGTTTTCGAGAACCACACGACGTTTTGTGCAATCAGTTCCATTGCTCACAGCATCTTCCAGGGAACCAAGCAGCCGTCGGAATGCATAGGCTCTCAGTGCTTCTCCAATAACTATAGCATGAATTCTTCCCTTTGCCTTGATTGTTAGGATCACGCGCTTGTACAACTCCATCTCGAGTTCACAAAGGTCCTCAACCCACCAGTCCTTAGGGACCATTTGTTGCATCCTGACTCCATTCCAGTGAGAATCGACACCATTCTCGGATTGGAGTTTTTTTCTGTTGTACGTGTATGACCATTCAACCTCTGATGGATCAGTTGATGCCTTTGATGCAATAGAGTCAATGCATTGGTTGATTACCTTCAAATTCTCAGACCATGGCTGCAACGACTTTGTACTTTGTAGAACTATGATTGAGTCTTTCCAGGTTCGAAATATGCTCGATGTCAAGAACACATCAATTTTGTAGATAAGATTTCCTTTGTCAATGGTCTCCAACATTTCTAGGTACTCAGCTGCGCAACGAACAGCAAGAACATTATATGCGTTGAGTGTTACAATCATGCCATAACAAAACTTGGCACAGATTTCAAATGCTGAATGTCCACCAGGAATGTCTGATATATCCACTTCATCGCTGCTTTCCTCATTACTTGAAGCTACTAATCTTTGCAATCGTGAACTCTTTGACAAAAGAGGGAACTGCAAACAATGTGCAGAACATTGTTATTAGACATAAACAAAGCTGCACAATAAAAAAATTAGCTTTTAACAAAATTAAGTCTATTCCATTGTACCGCAAAAGCACATGTATAAGCAGTCCATTCCATTGCAAATTTACAATCAGGTGTTCTATAATAACAGCTAGTCATATAAATCCCGAGCAATTAAAGTAAAATAATTCTTTAACATCTCTGAGGAAGAGCTTTAACAATTAATTCACACTTAATAGTGAATATCAGTACTGTAGAATTGCTCTCAAAATGTCACTGCAATGTCAAACCATGAGAACAGTAATTTATACAGATAAGGAAGTTGATACCTTGTGAAGATAAAACTTGACATCTCCTATGGAGATAACAATATCTGTTGCCAGCTCTGTTGCAACAAACCTGAAAACCATGTTAGCACAACATTAGCATCAAAACTATTTAGTACAAATAGAAGCAAAGCATAATATAGACGAGATGGAAAAAAAAGGAACAGATTCAAAAATAGAGGCAAAGCACATCCGAATTCTTTATTTGACCAGAACATGAATCCCAAAATAAATGACCAAATTCCAGGGCATAGATTGACATGTGTTCTTCTGTATATTTTTCGACTACTTCTCTGCCTCTGGTTTGATGTGTACGCATGTCATAGCTGTAATATGCAAATCATACAAGTGTATTCCCATGATAGTGCTGCCATGTCACTATTCGGTGAACAGTATATCAGAATATGTACATGGATGACTAATGCATATCCTTTCGAGAGAATGGCAAGGTGACATTTGTGAAGATATTGGCTGCCCAACAGAATCACAGTGTTTGTGAGTGGCACAGTTCATAAAAAGAGGGCCCACAGTATTTCTCCATAAAGATGATCACAGATGTTGGTGCACAAAATATTTGGTCACAGAACACAAATCGCAAAGTAAATTCACGTAATACACAAAAACAAGTAATGGATAGCTGAAATAAAAAAAATAGTAAAATCCTGACCCACTGAATCAGCTAAAAGTAAGACAGCGAGTGACAGACCATTTACCTAAGTAAAGTACCACAAGCAACGATAGATAAAGGTCTGGAAAGCAACCTCACATCTAGTAGCATTGTGCATGACAAGTACAACTAATTTAACTGGTAACTGGTCCTGGACCAATGATTTAAAAAACTGGACATAGTAAGGCAAAGCTAACTTAATTGAGCTCCACGAATTCAATCTACATTATGGACCACAATGTCAACAACTAGTTTGATTATATAAACAATAAACACTAAACAAACTAGGAAAGGCATTCCAATCATTAAATTTGCACATGCCTTCAAAGTACAGAGGAAGCTTAAGAACATATGCCGCTAGCAAGAATCAAGGACAATTAACCTAATAAAGAACATCAGTTGGATTGTTAGCCATCTGAATGTCATGGCATGATGCATTACTTAAGAGGCATGTTAGGCAACCAATTTCGTGAAGAATGTTGTAATGAGAAAGCAATCCAACCCCTATCATGAATGTTTTAGAGTTAGTTGCAAAACGTGATACGGATAGAATAGTAGCGTATTGGATAGCCATGTACTTATGTAGTTTTCAGAAGATGGGAAAAATTCAACAAACATTTAAAATAGTTCTTCGCAACTATTGTTCAACTCTAGAGTGTAAATTTACTACAGTAATATCAATACTTCAGAACAATTGGAAGTTTTGTGGAGGCTCCTTAACTAGTAGTACAAATAACTGAAATCAAAGAAATGACACCAATGGAGTATGTTCACTTCCTTTTCTTACTGTTTAAGAAGTGGATCCCAGGAAAATACAGATCACGGACCACATTCCCCACCACATTGCTAATTAATTGCTGAAAGCATATGACTAGTTACCAGTATGATTGCCCCCTTTAGCAACTTCATTGATTTGGAATTTAATTTGAAAACAAAAGATCATCTCAACCATGGGAAAAATCGCACAACCAAGATGCATACAAAAGCCAAATTTCTATCAAGTGAAACAGATCTCGCAATTTCAACCACAAAATTAGTTGCCGTGCAACAAGACTTGCACTAAAGTGAAGTAAAGCAACAAGAACAAGCATCAAATAAAGTAATAATGTGTGCAGAAGCTGGAGAAACTCTGAGCAAGAACAGACACGAAACAACTAACCTGATATTGCTGCCCTCTGTCTGAAAGACATCCGGCTTCGACCCCAGCTTCATATGCTTCATTGTGGCACACCAAAAAGTTAACCTGCTACTCTGTTTTGTGTCCTCTCTAGCTCTTCTCTTTTTTAGCTTCCTCCTCAGCAGTCACCACCAAATGGGGGCCAAGAAGAAGAAACAGCTCAACAAACCCACGACACTGAACCCATCACCAAAGGAGCAAAACCGGTGGTGGTCACAGGCATGTGAAAGGACAAGACCAACAACTAGTGATGAGGATCCACGCCCAACTGTCCCCCTCGCGGCGTGGCCACCAAATCAAATCAGGCCAGGAAACTCCTCTAGATCAGTAAACTAGTCAGCAGTTGCATCAAGATCTGGGTCCAGGAAAGCACAATGCCAACAGGAACTCCTCCTCCGAGCTGGATCGCACACAGACGCAGAGGGAGGGAAGCGGCAGCACCTGCAGAGCACAAGGGCAGCATCTTGAGGTGAGGGGACAGCGGGAATAATCGGTGAGGCGATGTTGGGAGACCACGGGAACAAGCAGCAGTGAGGGGAGGAATCTTTCTTATCTTGGTTGAAATCGCAAGCAAGCAACATGGATGGCAAGACAGGTTTACGAGATTGAGATTTGTTTAGCGATCTAGCACATGCAGGCAGTCAAACGGTGATTATAGAATTGCAATCCGTAGACCACAGGCAACAAGATCGAAAAAAATGTGCATAAAGAAATTGACATATATAGATTTTCTAGGTGATTTTATTAGGACAAGAATAGACCTATAAATCGCAAAACGAAAAAAAATGGACCAGAATATTATCAGCTTTCTCCGAGCAAGAAACCCAAAAATTGTGGTGCCCGGATTGACAAGCAATGGCACACCCCTCAACGAAAAGTACACTTTTTATCCCCTGCTACAGGAAAGAAAGAAAAATGGAATACAAAGTGGATTAGTTTAGTTTCAGTTAGCCAAGAACACAAGTTCACCCGGTGCCTAACAAAGGGCGTGTTATTAGAACCCTAAATAAACTTTTGGAAAATAAAAATTAATACCACTCTGCCACAGAAAAAGATGAATGGATTGGAGAGAATGAAACATTGGGATTAGATCGCTCACATAAAAGAAATCAATCCAGGGGGATCCGTCGCCGGCAAAAGAAATCAATCAGTGCGGACGGATCTCCACTACAGTGGAGGACTCCGAGGGAAGGATTCGTTGGACGGAGGGAGAGGGGAGGAGGAAGGCTCCGTCCGATCTCAATGGCCCGGCGAGCGAGGATATGCTTCCTATTCTACTTCCCGTCAGAGGGAATGGAGGGAGGGGGACTCTTCTAGTGAAGTGATGAAAACGTATTTGGCAGAAACGAACAGAAAAGCGCAGAAGAAAAGGCAGCTTTTTAGGACAGAGGAAACGACCAAACCAACGAACATCAAGAAACATTCCTACCGAACTACCACTAGTGCTGGTTACTACTTGTAGTACTCCGTTTTATTAGAGGAAAAAAATGCTTGCTCAGCTGCTCTGGAGAAAAATAAGTAAATCCAAAACTTCAACAAATAAAAACAAGTAGAAAGAGAGCCTGATTACCTCACTCTGCATCCAAGACCACGAGAACCGAGAGAGAGCACGCTCGCGAGAGAGAGAGGGGAAGCGATCAAGCGCTTATGTTTCTTGGCGTCGATCTGCCGCCGGTGAGTGGAACTGATGAGTATCTTTCTTGCGGCGGAGCGAGTTGCGTTTGGTGGTGCCTGCTGCTGCAGAGCTTCATGGATTTGGTTTTCTTTATCCTAACAGGCTGGTGGGGGTAGCATGGGCTTCGCGAATGGACACTTCTGCCCCTGAAAATGTTCTCTTGCTGGCCCCTCCCTTTCTCCTCCTAGTTCCTACATTCATAATCTGTCTCTGCAGTCCACGAAACCTAGTTGGATAAACGTCCAAAGAAGCCATAGAAATTGATGCATTAAGCTCATAAAACTAAGTACAAACAATGCTTCACCGAAAAACTTTCGTTTTAAAACAATCTGTGGGTATTACAACATATTTAAACAAATAATTCATGCAAATTTAATTGTGAAAGAAAAGTACAAGCTAGTGACGAAATTTTGCATATGAGGAAAAAAAACCTCAGCAACATTATTTCAAACTTTTTGAACTTCTATATGGCAAACCTGCTGGTTCCTCGATAAATCGAAACGTGAAATGGGATAGTAAACGAGATACTATGAATAAGTCCTTTTCAACTTTCTTTCAAAGAAATATTTGATAATTTGTTCACAGCTATGTGGTTGATTTAGAAAATACTATAATCTAGTTTTGTTCAAATTAAGTGCGAAATCACGGAATTACCGCATAGTTTGTACAGAAATTAAGCTACTTCTTGAAATTTGCACACAACGACTTTCCAAATTTTAGAAAATCGCACACAACTTTCTAAATTTTCAGAAATTAGTGTGAAGTCCTGGAACTCCCACATGGCTTAGGGCGACTTCTTTTGGGCTCCTGCTTATGCATAAGCCAGCTTATAGGAAATGGTGGGAAAAAACTGTGGTGGAAAGAAACTTCTAGAAGCTAGGTCCTCCTATTCTTTTGGGCTTCTAGGAATTTGACTTGTTTGGTCTGTTGAGTTGTAAAATGTCTATAATATCCCTAAATTGGATATGGATCCTAAATAAGTTATAATACCATACATATGGTAGTTTTTAGTGAAGAATTAACTATAATTAAATAAAAAAATTATGGAAAGTTTAATAATGATTAAAATATGGTGTCATAAAATAATTTAGTACATTCCAAAACAGAAGAAATGTCGTAGTGTTTTCATAAATACAATACAAGAACTCCTGCAACAAGATAGTATTTTCATGCATGTTGAAAAAATATCAAAACTTTCAATAAATTATTCACTATATCATATATGTAATGTACAAGCACAGATTTGCAAAATTATCACTAAATTAATGCCCAGAACTATATCATAGTGTACAAAAAATGCATCATATATCCAGGAACGATTTGTTATCAACAAAATAAAATTGAAACTAGTACAGACATTCACATCTCAAAGAAGCAGGTGACTCCGCAGTGGTGACGGCCGTGCAGCGGCTGCAGAGACAAGGGTTGGGGAAGGCGGTTGCGAGCGGCGGGGAGGCTGCGAGCGACGGCGAGCGCGTGGTGGCTGCGAGCGACGGCGAGCGCGGGGTGGCTGCGAGCGGCGGGGAGGGGCGGAGGAGATCGACTCGGGGGAGAGTGGAGGTTATCAGGCGGAGGAGATCCATGGGGATGAGGGAGCGGCGGAGGTCCGCCGGCGGCGGCAGCGAGGAACCTAATGTTGGAGATATGCCCAAGAGGCAATAATAAATTAGTTATTGTTATATCTTAGTGTTCATGATAAATGTTTACATCTCATGCTATAATTTTATTAACCGAAACATTGATACATGTGTGTTATGTAAACAACAAGGAGTCCCTAGTAAGCCTCTTGTATAACTAGCTTGTTGATTAATGGATGATCATGGTTTCGTGATCATGAACATTGGATGTTATTAATAACAAGGTTATGTCATTAGGTGAATGACATAATGGACACACACCCAAATGAGCGTAGCATAAGATCAAGTCATTAAGTTCAATTTGCTATAAGCTTTCGATACATAGTTGCCTAAGTCCTTCGACCATGAGATCATGTAAATCACTTACACCGGAAGGATACTTTGATTACATCAAACACCATTGCGTAAATGGGTGGTTATAAAGATGGGATTAAGTATTCGGAAAGTGTGAGTTGAAGCATATGGATCAATAGTGGGATTTGTCCATCCTGATGACGGATAGATATACTCTGGGCCTCTCGGTGGAATGTCGTCCGATTAGCTTGCAAGCATATGATTGGATCATAAGAGATGACATACCACGGTACGAGTAAAGAGTACTTGTCGGTAACGAGATTGAACAAGGTATGGAGATACCGATGATCGAACCTCGGACAAGTAAAATATCGCGTGACAAAGGGAATTGGCATCGTATGTAAATGGTTCAATCGATCACTAAGTCATCGTTGAATATGTGGGAGCCATTATGGATCTCCAGATCCCGCTATTGGTTATTGCTCGGAGAGGAGTCTCGACCATGTCGCATAGTTCGCGAACCGTAGGGTGACGCGCTTAAGGTTCGATGTCGCATAAGTAGATATGGAATATGGTATGGAGACGAAGTTTGTTCGGAGTCTCGGATGGGATCCAGGACATCACGAGGAGGTCCGGAATGGTCCCGAGAATAAGATTCATATATGGGAAGTCATTTGCAGGTTACCGGAAAGTTCAGGGATTTTTCGGTATTGTACGGAGATTCTAGAAGGTTCCGAGGGTACCATAGTGGGGCCCACCTATCCCGGATGACCAACATGGACCGGAGGGGTCGCATAGGCCCACATGGGCCATGCACACCAGCCCCCCCCCAAGGCCCATGTGGCTGTACCAAGTGGATAAGATCAAATCCCTTGAAAATAGGGGCTTAACTTGGGGGGAGTTTCCCCTTGTTTTGGCCGACCCAAAGGCTTGGAGGGGGCCAAGGCAGCCCCACGCCTATATAAGAGGGAGGGGAGGGCTGGGGCAACACATCATCCCCAAGCCCTAGCCGCCCCTCTCTCCCTCCTCCTTCTTCCCGCTTGGCGAAGCCCTGCAGGAATTTCTCCTCCACCTCCACCACCACGCCGTCGTCTGCCGGGATTCCGAGGGATCTACCACACCTACGCTGCCCGCTGGAAGGGAGAGGAAGGGCTTCATCGACACCGTACGCACGACCGAGTACGGAAGTGCTTGGATTGCAGCACCGGGGACGATCGTCTACATCAACAACGAGATCCGATCTCGTAGGCTTTGGAAATCTTCAAGGGTTAGTATCTTATCAATCTCGTTGCTCCGATCTTGTAGATTAGATCTTGGGTGTTCCATAGATTAGATCTTGGATTTATTCGTCTTGCGGTAGGAATTTTTTTGTTTTCTATGCTACGAACCCCAATAGTGGTATCAGAGCCATGTCTATGCATAGATCTGTTGCACGAGTAGAACACAATGGTTTTGTGGGCGTTGATGCTTTTGTTGCTTTAGTTTGTGTACTTTGCATCTTGCGGGATGGTGGGATGAAGCGGCCCGGGCTATTTGACCGCGTCTCATGAGACTTGCTCCACGCTTGACATGCAACTTGTATTGCATAAGTGGCTTTGCGGGTGTCTGTCTCTCCCACCATAGTGAAGATTCCAATTTGCACTTTCTATTGACAACACTAGTATCACCGTTGTGGTTCATGTTCGTAGGTAGATTGGATCTTACTCGAAAACCCTAAACCACGTAAAATATGCAAACCAAATTAGAGGCGTCTAACTTGTTTTTGGGGGTTTGGTGATGTGATATGGCCATGATGTGATGATGATTATATTTGATGAGATGTTCATTGTTGTATTATGGCAACCGGCAGGAGCCTAATGGTTGTCTTTAGTTTTTGTTAAAGACATGCGTGTCTCACTACAAGAAAAGTTGCCATGGCCGACGAAGTTGAAGTCGCGCCGTGGTTGCTGGTGTACCATGGCCGACGATTTTGGTCCCTCCGTGGTGCATGTCAAAACTTTTTTTCTCGTTTTCAGGCCACCTAGCCCGATGAAAGCGGCCAAAACGTCGCGTATGGTGGCCCGGACGTGGTGCATCTCGAAATCTCGGGTTCGCCGGCCGAGTCAACGCAAATCCGCACCGCCGAGGGATGTAGGGCCCAGATGGCAGCCTCTCTGGCATTGTTTTTTTTCTAGATCGCGCCATCTCGTTCAACGTTCTCCGATCGAGCCGTTTACGATGCGGGATCATGGGTCCCGCATGTCATCCTCTATGAACCAAAATTCTTTCTATTCTTGGATTTTTTTGACCCCCTGATTTCTGGCTACTTCCTTTTTCTTTTGATCCCTTGCCGCCTTGGAAACGTTGAGACCGTGGCTAAATGGGACCCGCATGTCATCCTCTATGTGCAATCAACTTTCTTTTCTTGGAGTTTTTTTTGGCACCTCAAATTTGGTCACTTGCCTTTTTCTTTCGATCCCCTGCCGCCTCTCAAACGGTGATACCGCTGCCTGCTTGGGACCCGCATGTCATCCTCTATGTACTATAAAACTTTCTTTTCTTGAATTATTTTTGGCACCTCATATTTGGTCACTTACCTTTTTCTTTCGATCCCCTGCCGCCTCTCAAACGGTGATACCGCTGCTGCTAAATGGGACCCGCATGTCATCCTCTATGTACTATAAAACTTTCTTTTCTTGGATTTTTTTGGCACCTCATATTTGGTCACTTGACTTTTTCTTTCGATCACCTGCTGCCTCTCAAATGGTGATACCGCTGCTGCTAAATGGGACCCGCATGTCATCCTCTATGTACTATAAAACTTTCTTTTCTTGGATTTTTGGCACCTCATATTTGGTAACTTGACTTTTTCTTTCGATCACCTGCTGCCTCTCAAACAGTGATACCGCTGCTGCTAAATGGGACCCGCATGTCATCCTCTATGTACTATAAAACTTTCTTTTTTGGATTTTTTTGGCACCTCATATTTGGTCACTTGACTTTTTCTTTCGATCACCTGCCTCTCAAACGGTGATACCGCTGCTGCTAAATGGGACCCGCATGTCATCCTCTATGTACTATAAAACTTTCTTTTCTTCGATTTTTTTTGGCACCTCATATTTGGTCACTTGACTTTTTCTTTCGATCACCTGCCTCTTGATACGTCCAAAACGTATCTACTTTCCCGAACACTTTTGCTATTGTTTTGCCTCTAATTTGTGTATTTTGGATACAACTAACACGGACTAACGCTGTTTTAAGAAGCTCTGTGTCTCGTTTTTGTGCAGAAATCCAACTTTCGGGAAAATCCTCGGAATTCTTGCAGAAGGCCCTATTTTACCAAAATATTGACGGAGCCAGAAGGGCAAAGGAGGTGGAGGCCCGAGGGCCCCACACCACATGGCGGCGCGGCGGGGGGCGCGGCCATGTGGTGTGGCCCCTCGGCCGGCCTCCGACGCCCCCTTCGGACTACTTATTGGTTTCGACCGAAAACACACGGAGAGTCGAAGTCGCCAGAAACCCTCAAGAGAGCCGCCACATCGCGAAACTCCGTCGCGGGAGCCGAAGTCTCCGTTCGGCACTCCGGGACAGAATTGGAGGAGATCGTCACCGCCATCACCGCCAACGCCTCTCCATCGACCAGCCATGTTTCCCCCATCCATGTGTGAGTAATTCCCCCGCTGTAGGCTGAAGGGGATGGTAGGGATTGGATGAGATTGGTCATGTAATAGTCATAAGATTGTTAGGGCATAGTGCCTAGTATCCGTAGATGTCACTTTTATGATATTGTTGCAACTTGTTATGCTTAATGCTTGTCACTAGGGCCCGAGTGCCATGATCTCAGATCTGAACATGTTATTGATTCATGAAGATATTCGTTGTTTATGATCTTACCTGCAAGTTGTATACACATGTCGCTGGAACCAATGGCCCCGAAGTGACAGAAATCGGGACAACCGGAGGGATGGTAGTGATGTGAGGATCACATGTGTTCACGGAGTGTTAATGCTTTGCTCTACTCTATTAAAAGGAGTACCTTAATATCCAGTAGTTTCCCTAGAGGCCCGGCTGCCACCGGCTGGTAGGACAGAAGATGTTGTGCAAGTTTCTCATTGCGAGCACGTACGACTAAATATGGAACACATGCCTATTGATTGATTAGTACTTGGATACCGTTTTATTATTATCTGCAAATGCCCATGCTTTGATTGTTACATGAGTTTCTCTCATCCATGCAACGCCCGTTAAATCCGTCCCTGTGCCTACAGTATTTTAATCCTGCTGTTTACTATAATCACTGCTGTCTTTATTTCACCGCCGTTATTTCACTATTCCTACTGCTATAAAGCTGTTACTACTGATAAACTCTTGCGAGCAAGTCTGTTTCAGGTGCAGCTGAATTGACAACTCCGTTGTTAAGGCTTACAAGTATTCTTTGTCTCCCTTGTGTCGAATCAATAAATTGGGTAATACTTCCCTCGAAGACTGCGATCCCCTATACTTGTGGGTCATCAAGACTATTTTCTGGCGCCGTTGCATAGATTTATGGAAGTTCACTTGGATTGATATTGTTCGCTGCAAATTCTCCATTATGGGTAAACCTCGCGATACTAAGATCGCCATATTACCATCCACTACAAGAAAAGGTACAACTCGAGTACCTCTGCTGCTCTTGATTCACCCTCTGTGATTGATAAACTTGTTTCACCGCCACATGCTTCACATGCTGGTACTTCTGCTGAATCTGAAAATTCTCATAATATTGATAATGTTTCTGCTGTGCTTGATGATAGTGGTTCATTGGGATCTTTTCTAGATGCTACAATTGCTAGGTCTAGACAAATTGAAAATACTGAAACTCCTAATGCTACTACACCTGTTAAATCACCTGAACTTGATTATTCTAGTGATGATCCTGATGAAGATTATGTAGAGCTTGATGATGATTTTATTGAAAAATGCAATGCTACTACTGATGCAAGAAAAATTAAAAAGTTGCTTGCGAAACATGCTGTTAGATATAAACCATCTCCTGATCCTAAATTTGCCACATCTCCTATAAACATTAGGGATAAAGATTATGATTTTTCTCTTGATCTATCTCATATAGCTATTGTTGAGAAAACGCCCTTTTGTGGTACTGAAAAAGAAAGTGCTGTTGAACACTTGACTGAGTTATCCACTCTTAGTGGCGTGTTTTCTGATGATGTTAAGATGCGTACTTATTTTGTCGCTACAATTTTTCCGTTCTCATTAAAGGATGATGCTAAAACTTGGTATAATAATTTGCCTCCGGTTCTATTAAAAGTCCAACTGACTTGCGTGATGTTTTCTTTCGAAAATACTTTCCTGCTAGTGCTCAACATATTGCTTTGCAGAGAATTTATAATTTTGACCGGGAAGATGGAGAGAAATTGCCTGAGGCTTGGGCGAGATTTTGCTCTCTTATTAGAGCTCAGCCTGACCATGATTTGGAAAAGCATGATTTACTTGATATATTTTATAGTGGACTAACTATTGAGTCTAGGGCATACCTGGATAGTTGTGCTGGTTGTGTTTTCAGGAAAAGAACTCCAGACGACGCTGAAGAGTTATTGGCTAAAATAGGGCAGAATCATGATGATTGGTCTACACCTGAACCAACCCCGACACCGATAGTGAAGAAGAGGGGTATGATTAAATTGAATGATGAAGATATGAGGGAAGCCAATAAGTCTCTTAAAGAGAAGGGTATTAAACCCGAAGATGTGAAGAATTTACCTCCTATAGAAGATATATGTGAGACAATTCCCCCTTCATCCATGATTGAGGTACACTCGCTTCAACACTTTACTAGGGAAGATATTCCGTATTCAAAACCTCCTGCTCAATGCTTAGATGAGTTTGATAATTATATTGTTAAGCAAGAAAACTTTAATATGAGAGTAGAGAATCATTTAATGGAAAATTCCCGTGCTATTAGTGAATTGCATGGTATTGTGGAGAGAACCTCCAATGATGTTAAGATACTTGTTAAACATTTTCAAATGGTTCAAACTCAAATTGATCAACTTACTAAAGTGCAAAATGACTTATTGGGAAATAATTCTAAAGAAAAACATGCTTGTGAAGTAACAACTAGAGGTGGTGCTTCTACCCAGGATCCTCTATATCCTGAAGGTCATCCCAAAAGAGTTGAACAAGACTCTCAATTAACTAAAACTAGTGCTCCATCTAAGAAAAAGAAAAAGAAACATAAGAATGTTGTAGAATCCTCTGAACCTGTTAATGATCCTAATAGTATTTCTATTTCTGATGCTGAAACTGAAAGTGGTAATGAACATGAGGAAGATAATGATAAGAATGATACTCCTGATAAAGAAGAAATTGAAAAAGAACCTGAAAAGCATGCTAAAAATAAAAAGTACACTAAAGAAGATTTTATTACTGAGAAACATGGTAATGAAAGAGAACCTTGGGTTCAAAAGCAAATGCCTTTTCCTGCTAAGAAACTAAAATCAAAGGAGGAGGAACATTATAATAAATTTTGTGATTGGATGAAACCTTTATTTCTGCAAATCCCTTTGACTGATGCTATTAAATTGCCTCCTTATTCAAAGTATATGAAAGATATTGTTACTAACAAAAGGAAAATCCCCAATGAGGAAATTTCTACTATGCTCGCTAATTACTCCTTCAATGGTAAGATTCCAAAGAAGTTGGGCGACCCAGGTATACCGACTATTCCTTGTTCCATCAAGAATAATTATGTTAGAACTGCTCTATGTGATTTGGGAGCAGGTGTGAGTGTGATGCCTTTTTCTCTTTATAAGAGACTTGATTTAGATAAATTGATACCAACTGATATATCTTTGCAAATGGCTGATAAATCTACTGCTATTTCTGTTGGTTTATGTGAAAATGTTCCTGTTCAAGTTACTCAGCATTGCTTGATATTAACTGATTTCGTTGTGTTGGAAATGCCCGAAGATGATAATATGTCCATTATTCTTGGAAGACCCTTTCTTAATACTGCAGGGGCTGTTATTGATTGCAATAAAGGCATGGTTACTTTCAATGTTGATGATAAGGAACACACTGTCTATTTTCCCAAGAGGATTGATAAAGTATGTGGAGTTAATACAATTTTTAATGTGAAAACTATCAAAGTGGGATCCATTGATTGTCCTATATATGAGCCTAAAGAAGAATATCAAACTCTTGTGATTGGATCCATATCAATTCAATATAAGGTAACATGATTGATTTGAGGTTTATTTCTTCTTATGTCATATAAAATTTATTTGGTAGCAAGACTTGATCAACCTTGTTAACAAGTATATTTTATTGCATAAAAGAGCTAAACAACACTTCTTTCTTTCTTTCTCCCTTCACCTATTTTACTTGCTGTAGCACTTTTGTTTTGCAATATGCTTTAGTCATTTAAGATTTTAGAAATCATTTTCCTGCGCAGTAATCATTAATTTAATACCCAGAAATGTGCATTTTTCGAAGTTCTCTAAAAATTACAAAAATTACACCGTTGGTCCTATTTTTCGACGAGGCACCTGGGAGCACCAGAGGATGACCTGTGGGGCACCAGTGCCACACCATAGGCCGGCGCGGCCAGGGGCCGCGCCACCGTGTGGTGGGGCCACCCCTTGCCCCACTTCATCATCTCTTTCTCCCAGCACCTTCTCTCTCCCGAAAAAGCTCGTACCAAGTTTCTCTCACTCGTGTTTCTGCTCAAGAACTCGCGATTTTTCGATCTCCTTGCTCAGCCCGGTTTGAAATTTGGCACATTTACTCCTTGGTATGTGACTCCTTTGATTGTCCAATTAGAATTTCATTTGGTTGAGTATATCTTGAATATTTTGCTGCTGTAGATAACATGTTTAGTGAGCTTGCATGCTTGTTCTAAGTGGAAGAAATTAGTTTTGATGCATGTTTAGTACCCTAGCAAGTTCCTATAGTAGTTCCCTTCAATTACATACCTTGAAATCAAATTTTATAATGATTGTTGAAAAATTTCAGAAAATGGAAGGAAGTATGCACCAACTTAACCAAGAAGAGTTGGAGGTACAGCAAGTTATGAGAGTCCATCGTGAAGAGGGAGTATACCCCTCTTATTACCCATGCACGGACTTTATGCGGAATGCAGGAATCCTGCAAGATGTTCAAACACTAATTTCCAATGCAGGATTGGGAAATTTTGCTGTTGGTGAACCTCACCAATATGCTAAACTAACGGTGTCGGTTGTGCAGGATTTCGAATTTCACCGGTCTCAAACTGACCCCATGGTCCGGTACAAGATTTATAACAAAACTATCGACTTGCCTTTTAGTGATTTTTGTACAGCAATTAGAGTGCCGCGATGGGGATCTTGCGAGAAGATCAGGGGAACACCGCGGGAGCTCTCGAATCTTTATACAAGGATTTGCAATGGGAGGAGTTTCTCCAATGATGGTGGTAAGATTAGTAGCATTCAACATCCAGCCATCCGCTATTTTGCCTATTTCATTACAAAGTGCGTTCTTGCGAGAAGAACTGGAGGTAAATGTCCAAGACTTGGCTTTCTTAGCTGCTGCTTTGCAACAGGATAGGACTTATAATTTGGGTGCTTTAATAGCTTGTAGACTTGCTACTAACCGCGAGAAAGGAGGAATTTGTGGAGGTCTTATCGCTTCGCTTATTAGCTATGCATGGTGTAGGTCCTCACCATTTAGATATTCCGCTTTCTATAGAGAAACTTGATGTTTTCTCCATGATCAGGCATGAGTTTATTTCAGATGCATCTAGTTTGAACAACCTGCATTATAGGATAACTTTGTATAAGAAAAGTTGGAGTATAACTAAGAAAATTGAAAAATTAGTACGCTTGCCTGCACCTGCTTTGTTTAACCTTGATGCCAGGGACGGGTGGTCGATCACAGAAAATGAGCTAAACGCATACATAGAAAGGGAAAGCCGTCGTACAAGGGAAGATGTGGAGGAGGAGCACCCCGACTCTTCATCCGATGCAGCGAGCTCCTCATATCAACATCATGGGCATGTGGAACCTCCACGATATTCTTCTGCGCAGGGGCCCTATTACCACTCCATGTATGATCCACCGGCGTGGAACTCCGACCCTCGTTGGGAATGAACTCCACTTAGGCCAAAAGCCTAAGCTTGGGGGGAGTATACCGGCATCACTCATTCTTTGCATATTATGGTTGCTGGATACTTGTACATACTTGTTTAGTCTCCTAGAGTGGTTTTCTAATGAGAGGGAGATGATATTTGGGGAAGTGCTGTCCAAAAACAGATTCTGTGCTGTTACCAAAAAAATTCGTACGCACATCCAGAACGTTATTTTGAGTTGCCAATTTTTGAGCATGTTCCCCAGGTTGTTATCTAACTTTCATTAGTTGAACACTTTTTGGTCTGAGCAATGGAAGATTTTTGTTAATTTCGATTTCTGTACTGCTGTCAGGATTTGGCAGATTTCTGTCATCCTGCTTTTCTGTGTTTCTGTTAGTTTGCATTCTTTTGTTTTCGCTTTGTTTCTTTCCTAAAACACAAAAAGACCAAAAATATTTCTGTTGTTTCTCTTCACCATTTGTTTATTTGGTTCCTTGCTCTTAGTTTGCTTTATTTGCTATCATTAGTTTGCTATAAGAAAACCCAAAAAGATTTTGCTTTGTTTGCTTGTTTTCTTTCGTTCTTGTTTCTAATTCGAAAAAACCAAAAATATTTGCTGTTCTTCTTTGGTTTGTAAAGTTCATCATGAGTTCAATGGTCTTCGGTGGCTGGAGCGTGGTTTTCATTTCATATTATCCAAGCTACACAAGTGAAAGGCAATAATGACGATCTACGACAATCTGATTGTGGTGAGAGGCTGGTATGAACTCTATTTGCTTTCATTTTTGTACATATACCCATCCATATGAGCATGCTTAGTTGGTTCATGTGAGGTATATGTTATTTGAGAAGTCTAGTAGTTCATGATCTCTCATGTTTAGCTCCAATTTATTAATATGAGTAGCATGTCATGGATGTTTGCTTGCATTGTTTTATTCATAAGTAAGTATGACATTGTGGTATCCTCCTCTGAATAATTCATTTATATCGACTTGGCACATGCTCACGCATGCATATGACTGAACAAAAGTCAATTAGGCCTCGATGATTTATATTGCTTCGAGTTCTTGTATCACTTTTATGCCTCCGTTAATTTATTTTGCCGCAAGCATGATTATGACAGTTACTGCTCTCTTGATTTGTCGCTCCCTAGTCTTTTGCTAGCCTTCACTTGTACTGAGCGGGAACGCCGCTCGTGCTTCCAAACACCTGAAAACCAAGTTGTTCCAAAAGTGTCCACCATAAATACCTATGCATGGCATTTCAAACCATTCCAAGTAAATTCTCATGCGCTACCTTTAAAACTTTCAAAATGCTTCTCAATTTGTGTTAATGTTTCATAGCTCATGAGAAAGTATGTGGCGTTTAGCTTTCAACCTTGTCATTTACTTTTGACGGACTCTCATATGGACTAGTGGCACGTCCGCTTATCCAATAATTTTGCAAAAAGAGCTGGCAACGGGATTCCCAGTCCCAAATTAATTAATTCAAATAGACACTCCTCCATGGTTTGTGATTGTTGGACGGCACCCGAAGGATTCGGTTAGCCATGGCTTGTGTAAGCAAAGGTTGGGGGAGTGTCATCATCATAATAAAACTTAAATAAAAAGGCACTCCTTCATGGTATGTGATTGTTGGCAGGCACCCGAGGATTCGGTTAGCCATGGTTTGTGAAAGAAAGGTTGGAAGGAGTGCCAACCAAAAATAAATAAAATGGGAGCCGCTCTTGTGAGTCCGGTTGATGAGGTAGTTAGTGTACCCATTACCATTCGTTGACAACAACAAACACCTCTCAAAATAATTTTACTCCTGCTTTACAAATGAAAAGCTCTAGCGCATGTTAATCCCTGCTTCCCTCTGCGAAGGGTCAATCTTTTACTTTTATGTTGTGTCTCCATTCTTTCTTTGAGCACTATCTTGAGAGCACAACTGTCATTCTTAGTATAATATGCTTGTCTCAAAATATGATTGATTGTGGTATAACTTTGATGCTTTTATCTTTGACAATCACTACTTCTAGTCTTTCTATGAACTCAAGAGGTGCCTCGGCATTTATGTTTTGCCGATCAAATACAGGCAAGCGAGATACCACTTTATCATATTCTCTTATGAACATTGCAATCCTGCTTATATACATGATTCATGGTGCTTATTATTAATTGTTGGTACCTCTCCATGATTGACATAGCTGTTGGATGATCTTATTTGCATATGTCTCATTATGAACTGCTTAAGTATTAGCCATAGCATGAGAATATATACATCATATGAGCAAATGTGTTCGTGAAAGTTCTTTTATCGCTCAGTTGTTAACTGAATTGCTTGAGGACAAGCAATAAGCTAAGCTGGGGGAGTTGATACGTCCAAAACGTATCTACTTTCCCGAACACTTTTGCTATTGTTTTGCCTATAATTTGTGTATTTTGGATACAACTAACACGGACTAACGCTGTTTTCAGCTCTGCTCTGGTGTCTCGTTTTTGTGCAGAAATCCAACTTTCGGGAAAATCCTCGGAATTCTTGCAGAAGGCCCTATTTTACCAAAATATTGACGGAGCCGAAGGGCAAAGGAGGTGGAGGCCCGAGGGCACACGGCGCGGCCCGGGGGCCCGCGCGGCCATGTGGTGTGGCCCCTCCCGGCCTCCGACGCCCCCCTTCGGACTACTTATTGGTTTCGACCAAAACACACGAGAGAAGTCGAAGTCGCCAGAAACCCTCCGAGCCGCCACATCGCGAAACTCCGTCGCGGGAGCCGAAGTCTCCGTTCGCACTCCGCCGGGACGGGGAATTGGAGGAGATCGTCACCGCCATCACCGCCAACGCCTCTCCATCGACCAGCCATGTTTCCCCCATCCATGTGTGAGTAATTCCCCCGCTGTAGGCTGAAGGGGATGGTAGGGATTGGATGAGATTGGTCATGTAATAGTCATAAGATTGTTAGGGCATAGTGCCTAGTATCCGTAGATGTCACTTTTATGATATTGTTGCAACTTGTTATGCTTAATGCTTGTCACTAGGGCCGAGTGCCATGATCTCAGATCTGAACATGTTATTGATTCATGAAGATATTCGTTGTTTATGATCTTACCGCAAGTTGTATACACATGTCGCTGTCCGGAACCAACGGCCCGTGACAACGGGACAACCGGAGGGATGGTAGTGATGTGAGGATCACATGTGTTCACGGAGTGTTAATGCTTTGCTCGGTACTCTATTAAAAGGAGTACCTTAATATCCAGTAGTTTCCCTAGAGGCCCGGCTGCCACCGGCTGGTAGGACAGAAGATGTTGTGCAAGTTTCTCATTGCGAGCACGTACGACTAAATATGGAACACATGCCTATTGATTGATTAGTACTTGGATACCGTTTTATTATTATCTGCAAATACCCATGCTTTGATTGTTACATGAGTTTCTCTCATCCATGCAACGCCCGTTAAATCCGTCCCTGTGCCTACAGTATTTTAATCCTGCTGTTTACTATAATCACTACTGCTGTCTTTATTTCACCGCTGTTATTTCACTATTCCTCTTTGCTATAAAGCTGTTACTCTGATAAACTCTTGCGAGCAAGTCCGTTTCCAGGTGCAGCTGAATTGACAACTCCGCTGTTAAGGCTTACAAGTATTCTTTGTCTCCCCTTGTGTCGAATCAATAAATTGGGTAATACTTCCCTCGAAGACTGTTGCGATCCCCTATACTTGTGGGTCATCACCTCTCAAACAGTGATACCGCTGCTGCTAACTGGGACCCGCATGTCATCCTCTATGTACTATAAAACTTTCTTTTTTTTGGATTATTTTTGGCCTCTCATATTTGGTCACTTGACTTTTTCTTTCGATCGCCGCCTCTCAAACGGTGAGACCGCTGCTAAATGGGACCCGCATGTCATCCTCTATGAGCAATCAACTTTCTTTTCTTGGAGTTTTTTTGGCACCACATATTTGGTCACTTGCCTTTTTCTTTCGATCGCATGCCACGTTTGAAACTTTGAGGTACCTGCTGGCTCATGGGACCCGCATGTCATCCTCTCGTGCTATAAAGTTTCCTTTGTTGGATTTTTTTCACCCTCATTTTTGGCTTGCCTTTTTCTTTTGATCCCCCCCTTTGAAACGTTGAGTAAGCTATTGGTTCAAGGGACCCACATGTCATCCTCTATGTCCATCAACTTTCTTTTCTTGGATTTTTTTTCACCCCCTAATTACTAGCTACTTTCTTTTTCTTTTGATCTCAAGCCGCATTACAAACATTGAGACCGCTGCTGCAAAATGGGACCCACATGTCATCCTCTATGTACAATAAATCTTGGATTATTTTTGGCTCTGATATTTGGTCACTTGCCTTTTTCTTTCGATCTCATGCCGCCTTTGAAACGTTGAGTAAGCTGCTGGCTCATGGGTCCCGCATGTCATCCTCTCGAACAATAAAAGTTTCCTTTATTGGAGTTATTTTTGACCCCTAATTTCCGGCTATTTGCCTTTTTCTTTTGATCCCCTGCCCCCTTTGAAACGATGAGGACGCTGTTGGCTCGGTCCCACATGTCATCCTCTATGAACAATAAAAGTTTCCTTTGGTGGATTTATTTTTGACCCCTAAGTAATTTCTGGCTATTTAAATCACGAATTCCCATCCCTTAAACGGCCCAATTAAGCTAAATCACATATGTGCCTGCCCGCAAAATCCCAAAGCGCATATTATGCCGGCATATAAACAGCAACTAAACGGGCTGGCCCACTTACTTATTGGGCCAGCCCATTTGATTTACGGTGGACCCCACACTATAATTGGGCTGGCCCACTTGCTTTAAGGTGGACCCCACCCACTACTGGGCCCGCCCACTAATTAGTTGGGCCGCCCATTTGCTTTGTGGTGGATCCCACATACTAAATGGGCCGCCCTTTAAAATGAAAGTGGGACCCACATGTGTTTTTGGACCGGCCCACTATTGTTGGGCCACCCCACTTGCTATATGGTGGACCCCACATACTCATTGGTGACCTTTAACGAAAGTGGGGCCCACCTTTGCTTTGGCCGCCCACTATCTTGTCGCCCACCCACTTGCTATATGGTGGACCCCACTTATCAAATGGGCCGGCCCATTAACGAAAATGTGGGACCCACTTGTGTTTGGCCCGGTATCTTGGTGGGCCACTTGCTATATGATGGACCCCATACTAAATGGGCGGCCTTTAACGGGAAGGTGGGACCCACCTTTTTTTGGCCCGCCCACTATCTTGTTGGGGCCACTTGCTATATGGAGGACCCCACATACTAAATGGGCCGACTTGTAAGAAAAGTGGGACCCACCTGTGTTTTTGGCCGGCCCACTAGCTTGTTGGGCCGGCCCACTTGCTATACGGTGGACCCCACACTAAATGGGCCGGCCTTTTAACAGGGAAGTGGGACCCACTGTGTTTTTGGCCCGGCCCACTTGCTTCTTGGGCGGGCCCAGTTTGCTGTAAGGTGGACCCCACATGTTAAATGGGCCCATTTAAGTTTGACCATCAACCTTAGAGGTTAGGCCCGGCCCACGTAACTAATGGACCAGCCCGCTATATAGTTGACCGGTCAAACTATGTCATCTGCCCGGCCCGCTTAAGACGTGGCAGGCCTCGTGTGGGCCTACCATCTACCACGGGGTTTCAGCCGGTTAACGCCGTTAAGCGGTTAACGGCGTCTGCCACGTGTTAGTTTGCATGACGTCGGCAGTCAACGGGCTCCCGAAAACACTTCCGCAACGGTCCGATTTTCCGTGGCGGAAGGGCTAAGCGCGACGGACCGAAAAAATCGTCGTTGGACTTTGCCTGACGCAGTTTCGACAACGGAACCCATATCGTCGGGTTAGGCCCATAGGCGACGAAAAATGCCCCTTAGTTGACGATTTTGGGACGTTGTCTATCAGAACTTTTCTTGTAGTGTCTATTCATCATGTAATAGCTTTATTTCAAGTAGTTGTTATAGTAGCTACAAGTGATGGACAACCATGAAGCAGCACCATGGACCTTGGTGCAATGCTGGTGATGATGGAGATCATGATCGTATGCTTTGGAGATGGAGATCAAAAGCACAAGAAGAAAGGCCATATCATATCACATATCATGAATTGCATGTGATGTTAATCCTTTATGCATCTTATTTTGCTTAGATCGCGACGGTAGCATTATAAGATGATCCCTCACGTTAATATCAAGATAATAAAGTGTTCTCCCCTCGTATGCACCGTTGCTACAGTTCGTTGTTTTGAAGCATCTCGTGATGATCGGATGTGATAGATTCTATGTTCACATACAACGGGTGTAAGCCATGTTGCACACGCGGAAATACTTGGGTTTGCTTGACGAGCCTAGCATGTACAGACATGGCCTCGGGACAACGGAAACCGAAAGGTTGAACACGAGTCATATGGATGATATGATCAACATGTTGATGTTCACCATTGAAGCTACATCATCTCACGTGATGATCGGTTTTGGTGTAGTGGATGTGGATCGTGTAACACTTAACAACTATGAGGGATGTTGTATTAAGTGGGAGTTCATTAGTAATTAGATTAAAATTTGAACTAATTATCATGAACATAGTCTGAATAGTATTTTTAATTAAAATTGTAGAATTGGCATCCGTTTTCTACCATGCGTTAGTCTTGTAATTGAGATAGAAATACTGTTAAGTCTGACAAGAAACTGTACGGACTGGTACCGTATTGTTAAAGAATCAAGAAATGATTAAGTCCTATTGCAAACTTTTAGTAAACCTCACATTGTTGATTCAAAGAACAATGGTTTCAATTAGTACCTAAAGTCATCTTGTCTCCGTGAAACTTGAAGTTCAAATCTGTTTGAAAAGTAAGGAGCTGGAAATTTTGTTTTCAGAAATATGCAAGGTATGAGATATATGTGATATCTAAGACCTTATTGCAAGATGATAGAATATAATCTAGTGAGACTACATAAACTCATAAGTTTTATGGAAATGTACGAAGGTTGAAGACGCCAGGCGTCCCAATCCTCCAACTAGTTGGGCACTAATGATATTCGTATATCCATGAAGTGATCGTCCTTAGTATGCACCGTTGCTAAGACTCGTCGTTTCGAAGCATCACGTGATGATCGGGTGTGATAGATTCTACGTGTGCATACAACGGTACAAGCCAGATTTGCACATGCGAATACTGAGGTTAAACTTTACGAGCCTAGCATGTACAGACATGGTCTCGGAAAGTCATCATGATATGATGGATACAATTATGAGTGAAATTGTTCATCATATTACAAAGTTACTAATAGTGAAATCTGGAACACTTGTCATATGATGATCAACTTCAAAGTAAGAACCTCAAGGTTATTGGTATTTGACCAATGGACCTAGAAGTTATTGAAGGTGAAGTGTTTTATGAGAATGAGGAAAGCTAAAAGAGAAACTACAAAAGATATTTTGAGAAAGAAAGACTAGAAAGTCTAGCTCAGGTGTATATAAATGATATACATGTGATGAATGTATTCCTAGTTTGGTCACACAATGAAATTCTTGGGTATCTGTACCATATTGGTTGGTATGAAGTGTCATACAAAACAACACAATGCAAGAATACAATGGCCTAAGTGACTAACAAGGAATATGATAGGAATGCACGTCTGGAACAAAAATAAAGTGTTATTATGTTCGTCGTTGGCATTCTATCTAGCCCTTCAGATTTATAATAAAGAACTTCATAATTGTTGTTTTGTTCTGGCCAAATGAAAACAATGAGTTGTTCAAATTTTGACAGTATTCCATGTACGATGGATAAGTTATTATAAGTTTTTATGGTGAAGTACACATGCATAATACTGACGCTAAAATGCCATAAGGCAAATAATGTGAATTCCACTCATTAGTGGAACCGCCATTTAGGTCATGTTAGAAAGGAACACATGAAGGAACTCCATGCAAATGGATTTTTGGAGTCATTTGATTTTGAATCGTTTGCCGTTTGCAAATCTTTTCTAAAGAGAATGACTGAAATACCGTCCATAGGCCAAGAGTTGAAAGGGCAACTAACTTAGTGGAAACATACATGATGATGTATGTGGTTCACTGGGCATAGTTGTGTGCGGGAGATTCTTCTACTTCATGAATACTTCCAACAATGAATTGAGTATATATATGTGGATATATTCAATAAGGAAGAAGTTTGAAACATTTGAATGGATTCAAATAAATTTCAGCATGAAGTGGAAATCATCGTAATAGAAAAGTCAAATATCTATGATAGGATCATGGTGGAAATATTTGAATTACGAGTTTTAGCGAACATCTAAGAGAGTTATGAAATTGTTCTACAACTCACGTGTCATGGAGTATCATAGTGATGATGAAGTATCCGAGAAACGTATCCAAACCTTGTTGGATTAATGATGAGATAAAATAAAATGATGCCATTATATTTTTGTGGATTATGCTTTAGAGACTACCGCTTTTACACTGAATAGAGCGTCATCATGATCTGTTGAAATGACACCATACGAGTTATGGCATGGGTATAAACCCTAATAGTCCTTTCTTAAATTTTGGTATGCATAGCATAAGTAAATAAGTTTACAACCAAAATCGGATGAATGTCTTTGTTGGTTATCCCAGAGAATTGATTGGGAATTCTTTCCACTATGAAGTAAAAGACAAAAGTGTTTGTTAATGTTACTTGATTATTTCCAAGAAATTGTTTTCTAGCAAAGTATTTGAGTGGGAGGACAATAGAACTTGATAAGGTTGATGAACCTGAGCATGATGATCAGAGTAGCGCAGCATCGGAAATGGTTCCGGAAGCGGCCACGATGATCATGGCTCCCATGACTACAAAGTGTTTTAGCCATGGAGATCGAAGTACCTATTGAACCTTGTAGGTTTGGTTTACTTTGTGATCAAATAAATGATTTGTGGACAAAGGATTGGTTTAGAACAATGATAAACCAAATACATACAGAGAAGTTATGATGGGCCCTGACTCCGTTAAAATGGCTATGCGCCATGAAATCCAAGATAGATGAATACTTTTTGAAAGTAAATGGATCTATATAATTGATGGACTTGGATACAATATCCTTGAATAAGCTCTACTTGTCGAAAAGTAGTTTACGACAAGGTTCAAAGAGTTGACTACGATAAGATTAGATCTTCCGTAGCGATGCTTATAGTCTATGTGGATTATTCTAGTAATCGCTACATATTTCTTTTATGAGATATGATAGTAGGATGGCAGAAATACATTCCTTACCAGAAGTGTGTATGAAGGATACTAGATACAACCAAGAGTTTTGCTGGTCCGTGGAATACTAGATAGGTATACAAACTTCAATTGGATGAAGTGAGTATCGCGGAGTTGGAATCTTCACCGGATGAAATAATCAAAGAGTTTTGATTTCATCAGAAACGATGAAGATGCTTGCATTTGCAAGAAATTAAGTGGGAGCGCTGAGACATATTTATAATACTTTATGTAGATGACATATCGTTGATTAAAAATAATGTAATCATGTACTTGATGTGATTAAAAGGTTTCATTGAGAATTAATTTCAATGAAAGGATATGGACTAAAACATATTTAGTGTCAAGATCTATGAAGATAGATTGAAACACATAATAAGTTTAAGTCAAAGTACATAGAATAAATATTGAAGTGGTTCAATATAAAAATGTTAAGAAGGTGTTCTTTTCCATGTGAATGTTTAACAAGACTTGAGTGTATTTGACACTCGATGAGTAAAAACACATGAGTGATTTTAGATCACGAATAATATGTACAAAGTCAGATGTCCTATGCTCTAAAGTGTTACGAGCATATACCAGAATGATTCATGTAATGATCATTGGACAACAGTAAGATTATCCGTGAGTACTTTAGAAGAACCAAGGATCTATATATATATATATAGTTTTGTATGAAGAAATGACAAACAAATCGCTGTAAGGTGTTGCACCGATATTGGTTTGGTCACATATAAAAATAAATTTCAAATCTCAATTAGGCTAAGTGTTGTTTAAAAGGTAGCACAATGAGCTAGAAGAAGTCTATGCTAGATTTAGATCAGTTCTAAATATTGTGACGGATTCTACAAACGAAGGCAGAGTATGTGACAATTGAGGATGTTAAGTCGAGGAGTTCTTTGAGAACTTGGTGTAGTTCCGATAGTGTCGGAACTTTGAAGCTATATTGTGTATGACAATATTAGTGACTTATTTTCAGACCGCGGAATTAAGGTTCCACCAGAGGACTAAGCATATACAATTAATGCCGCTCATTTGGAAAATGAGTGATGCGTAGAGACGCAAATGAATTGCAAAATACATACGTTTCTGAGCATGTCAGATCCGTTGACTAAAAACCTCTCCCGTGAGCAAAACATGATAAGCACCAGAAGGCCAAGGTGTTATATCTTTTCAAATGTAAACTAGATTATTGACTCTAGTGCAAGTGGGAGACTGTTGGAGATATGCCCAAGAGGCAATAATAAATTAGTTATTCATGATAAATGTTTACATCTCATGCTATAATTGTATTAACCGAAACATTGATACATGTGTGTTATGTAAACAACAAGGAGTCCCTAGTAAGCCTCTTGTATAACTAGCTTGTTGATTAATGGATGATCATGGTTTCGTGATCATGAACATTGGATGTTATTAATAACAAGGTTATGTCATTAGGTGAATGACATAATGGACACACACCCAAATGAGCGTAGCATAAGATCAAGTCATTAAGTTCAATTTGCTATAAGCTTTCGATACATAGTTGCCTAAGTCCTTCGACCATGAGATCATGTAAATCACTTACACCGGAAGGGTACTTTGATTACATCAAACACCATTGCGTGAATGGGTGGTTATAAAGATGGGATTAAGTATTCGGAAAGTGTGAGTTGAAGCATATGGATCAATAGTGGGATTTGTCCATCCTGATGACGGATAGATATACTCTGGGCCCTCTCGGTGGAATGTCGTCGATTAGCTTGCAAGCATATGATTGGATCATAAGAGATGACATACCACGGTACGAGTAAAGAGTACTTGTCGGTAACGAGATTGAACAAGGTATGGAGATACCGATGATCGAACCTCGGACAAGTAAAATATCGCGTGACAAAGGGAATTGGCATCGTATGTAAATGGTTCTATCGATCACTAAGTCATCGTTGAATATGTGGGAGCCATTATGGATCTCCAGATCCCGCTATTGGTTATTGCTCGGAGAGGAGTCTCGACCATGTCTGCATAGTTCGCGAACCGTAGGGTGACGCGCTTAAGGTTCGATGTCGCATAAATAGATATGGAATATGGTATGGAGACGAAGTTTGTTCGGAGTCTCGGATGGGATCCAGGACATCACGAGGAGGTCCGGAATGGTCCGGAGAATAAGATTCATATATGGGAAGTCATTTTCAGGGTTACCGGAAAAGTTCAGGATTTTTCGGTATTGTACAGGAGATTCTAGAAGGTTCCGGAGGGTACCATAGTGGGGCCCACCTATCACGGACGACCAACATGGACCGGAGGGGTCGCATAGGCCCACATGGGCCATGCACACCAGCCCCCCAAGGCCCATGTGGCTGTACCAAGTGGATAAGATCAAATCCCTTGAAAATAGGGGCTTAACTTGGGGGGGAAGTTTCCCCCCTTGTTTTGGCCGACCCAAAGGCTTGGAGGGGGGCCAAGGCAGCCCCCACGCCTATATAAGAGGAGGGGGCTGGGCGCAGCACATCATCTCCCCAAGCCCTAGCCGCCCCTCTCTCCCTCCTCCCTTCTGCGCAGCTTGGCGAAGCCCTCCAGGAATTTCTCCTCCACCTCCACCACCACGCCGTCGTGCTGCTGGGATTCCGAGGGGATCTACCACACCTCCGCTGCCCGCTGGACGGGGAGAGGACGGGCTTCATCGACACCGTACGCACGACCGAGTACGGAAGTGCTGCCGGATTGCAGCACCGGGGACGATCGTCTACATCAACAACGAGATCGATCTCGTAGGCTTTGGAAATCTTCAAGGGTTAGTATCTTATCAATCTCGTTGCTCCGATCTTGTAGATTAGATCTTGGGTGTTCCATAGATTAGATCTTGGATTTATTCGTCTTGCGGTAGGAAATTTTTTGTTTTCTATAATACGAACCCCAACACCTAACTCGCCAATCGCCATGTCCAGATGCGGGAGTCGCTGCGATATGCGAGATGCAATCTTGTTTCGTTTTGTTTTTTTTTTCCTTGGAGCTGGCCAAACGTTATCTCTAGTGGAGGGGCAGTTTCCTGTAAATAGAACTGGAACGCGGGGGCAAATCAATGTACCGATTCGGGACTCCACCTGAGAAGCTCGGGAAACTGCTCGGATGCAGATTCTGGAATTGCACGGGAGGCTGGCTTCTCGGTGAGAATAAGCACTTCAGAAGCTACAGCTGCCCACCACCTAGAAGCTGGTATAGAAGCCCAAAAGAAGTGACTCTTATAGAGAAACTAACCTACAACATGAAATTTGAACACAACTTCCTAAACTCTCAAAAAAATTCAGAAACCCCCACACAACTTGCTAAGAGTTTGAGAAAAATTAAAAGCTATCACATCTTTGAATTTGCACATTACTTTCGTAAATAAGTTTGTTTGAAATAAACAGGAAACCACACGTATCTTTTAGAATATTGGTCACAACTATCATGCATATGAAATTCCTCACAAATCCCATAAAGGTACTCTCAACATTTTGGAAAAAAAGTAGAGAAATTGCAACCTCCTCATTGTGGGGTGTCTGAGCGGTACGACGATGCTGGTGGCGCAACATCTCCTTTCAGTGGCGGGTGGCTATTTTCTCCAACTAGCAGTGCATGAGGACGCCTCTGGTGGAGCCATAGTTAACACCTTGCGTCGCCCCCCACAAACAGACAGCCCTTCGACATATGCAGTGGCCCGCTCCCGGATCTAGAGCGCAAAGGCATCAGGCGGCTTCGAGGTGTAAGGGATGACAAGAAATAGTGAGGGTAAGGGAAAAGAGGTTGTATATGGCACAAGCTAAGCTCTCTCAAATAACTTTCTATCAATAGAATAGTGCTAAGAAAAATTTACCCAATTTTACAAAACATCAGTTTAAATTAGATAAATTCATGACTAAGATTGAATTTTACTGCTTCGTACCATATTAGAGTTGATTGTACCAAAACGAGCTATTGTATTTCATGAGAAAAATAATTACTCTGCCTTGTGTTCGCCACCAAGAGACTTTGGATGTAGATACATTAATATATACTCTAACGTATATGTGCTCTTTCATTAATTAGGTTTTCACATAATCATTTTCCCACCACTGGTCTGTTTTATATAAGGCTAGGGTTATTGTATTGGCGTTGTAGTAAGTTTATCTTTTTCCATAAATATTTTGAAGTCTTATTTGATTCAAAGAATTTAGAAATGTCTCAATAGGAAAAAAACACATGAATGCAACTTCATGCCAATTCCTACGAGACTTTCGTTTGTTTGGTTGCTTCGGAAGAAAAAGGATTGTTTACAAGAAGATTGAGTGATGCAAAAATTACTATTAAACATAATGCAAAAAAATCTATAGTAAAATCCTATGGGATTATGGATTCAATTTTCTGAATCAATCAACCAATATAGAAGTTTTGTAGGGATTATAATTCTGTAAAACTCCATTGTTAACTCTACATGTAAATCTCACATCTCAAATTAGAGCATCTCCAGCCGCGTCTCCCAAAGCGTCCCCCAAACGCCACCGGATTGAGCGTTTGGAGGACGTGTTTTGCTCGTGCCGTGTTTGGAGGACGTCGCTCCCCAACCACGTCCCCCAAACGTCGCCCCAAACATTAAAATACTCTCTTTTTTGTTTTATTTATTTTTTATTTTAATAGAGAGAAGAAACATTCCACAAACTAATACATAATTCGGAACATGGTTTACACAAACTAAGACATAGTTTGGAACATGGTTTTCACAAACTAATACATAGTTTGAACCATGGTTGACACAAATTAAAACATTGGAAAATGAGGAAACCTAACTAGTGTTGGCATCGCAGATTTCGTGTGTTCGCTGCCAAGAAAAAACACTCCCAGACACTCTCAACCACCCAAACTGGAAAATCCAGCTAGTGATGATAGTGTTGGTCCTTTCGAGGAAGAACATCCAGAAACCTCCGTGCCTATTTTCGCTGCAAAGAAACAACACTCAGTCGTCCTCCTCGTTGGTGTCCCCGTGGTAGTGCCGGCGGCAACGCGTCTCGTCGAACACCTTGACGCTCATATCGGCCTCGCCAAGGTAGGAGATTGTGAGCACGCAGCCGGCTTCGAGGTCGTGGTAGCGCGCGAACTTCTCCCAGCCGGTGTGGAGGTACATTTTGCCGTGCCCGTCGCATAGTGATACGTCTCCAACGTATCGATAATTTCTTATGTTCCATGCTACTTTATTGATGATACCTACATGTTTTATGCACATTATATGTCGTATTTACGCATTTTACGGAACTAACCTATTAATAAGATGCCGAAGTGCCGGTTCCTGTTTGCTGTTTTTGGTTTCAAAAATCCTAGTAACGAAATATTCTCGGAATTGGACGAAATCAACGCCGAGGTTCCTATTTTGCCCTAAGCATCCGGAACACCCGAGAGCCGCGGAGGGGGGCCCTGTGGGCCCCAGATGATAGGGTGGCGCGGCCAGAGGAGGGGGCCGCGCCGCCTATGGTGTGGTGGCCCCAGGCCCCCTCCGAGGCTGCCCTTTCGCCTATATAAAGCCCCTGCATCGAAAACCCTTACGGAGAAAGCCACGGTACGCGAAACCTTCCCGAGCCGCCATCGCGAAGCCAAGATGCGGGGACAGGAGTCTGTTCCGGCACCCTGCCGGACAGGAAGTGCCCCGGAAGGCTTCTCCATCGACACCGCTGCCATCTCCACCGCCATCTTCATCACCGCTGCTGCTCCCATGAGGAGGGAGTAGTTCTCCATCGAGGCTCGGGGCTGTACCGGTAGCTATGTGGTTCATCTCTCTCCTATGTACTTCAATACAATAATCTCATGAGCTGCCTTATGATTGAGATTCATATGATGATGCTTGTAATCTAGATGTCATTGTGCTAGTCAAGTGAGTTTTACTTATGTGATCTCCGGAGACTCCTTGTCTCACGTGTGTAAAGGTGACAGTGTGTGTGCACCGTGTGGGTCTCTTAGGCTATATTTCACAGAATACTTATTCACTGTTATGAATGGCGTAGTGAAGTGCTTATTTATATCTCTTTATGATTGCAATGTGTTTTGTATCACAATTTATCCATGTGCTACTCTAGCAATGTTATTAAAGTAGTTTTATTCCTCCTACACGGTGTAATGGTGACAGTGTGTGCACTCGTGTTAGTACTTGGTTTATGCTATGATCATGATCTCTTGTAGATTGCGAAGTTAACTATTGCTATGATAGTATTGATGTGTATTATTCCTCCTACATAAGCATGAAGGTGACAGTGTGCATGCTATGTTAGTACTTGGTTTAGTCGTTTCGATCTTTCATGCACTCTAAGGTTATTTAAATATGAACATTTAATTGTGGAGCTTGTTAACTCCGGCATTGAGGGTTCGTGTAATCCTACGCAATGTGTTCATCATCCAACAATAGAGTGTAGAGTATGCATTTATCTATTCTGTTATGTGATCAATGTTGAGAGTGTCCACTAGTGAAAGTCTAATCCCTAGGCCTTGTTCCTAAATACTGCTATCGCTGCTTGTTTAGTTCTGCGTTACTACCGCATGTTTACTTCCCGCAATATTACTACCATCAAGCACACGCCAGCAAGCACTTTTGGCGCCGTACTACTGCTCATACTTATTCATACCACCGTATTTCACTATCTCTTCGCGAACTAGTACACCTATTAGGTGTGTTGGGGACACAAGAGACTTCTTGCTTTGTGGTTGCGGGGTTGCATGAGAGGGATATCTTTGACCTCTTCCTCCCCGAGTTCGATAAACCTTGGGTAATCCACTTAAGGGAAACTTGCTGTTCTACAAACCTCTGCTCTTGGAGGCCCAACACTGTCTACAAGAATAGAAGCACCCGTAGACATCAAGCACTTTTATGGCGCCGTTGCCGGGGAGGAAAGGTAAAAGGCACTCATACTCCGGTTCCAGGTAACAGTACTTTTCCGGCCATTGTGTGTGTGCTCGAAGCTATTTCCTTTAGACTCGCAATTGCGACATTTGGTTTCTTGTTTACACTAGTTAGGTATAATGGACAACAATGACCTTTTTATTCTATTTCCTGATTTAAGACATGGATGGTTTGATGCGAAAATTAAAAAACCCATGGAACATATTAATATGAATGCTTTGAACACTATTGTTGCTAATGATATGGAAAATTCTAAGCTTGGGGAAGCTGGCTTTGATGAGCATGATATTTTTAGTCCCCCAAGAATTGAGGAGAAAATTTACTTTGATGATACTATGCCTCCTATATTTGATGATGAGAATAATAATGATAGCTACTTTGTTGAATTTGCTCCCACTACAACTAATAAAATTGATTATGCCTATGTGGAGAGTAATAATTTTATGCATGAGACTCATGATAAGAATGCTTTATGTGATAGTTATATTGTTGAGTTTGCTCATGTTGCTACTGAAAGTTATTATGAGAGAGGAAAATATGGTTGTAAAAATTTTCATGTTACTAAAACACCTCTCTATGTGCTGAAATTTTTGAAGCTACACTTGTTTTATCTTCCTATGCTTGTTACTTTGCTCTTCATGAACTTGTTTATTTACAAGATTCCAATGCATAGGAAGCATGTTAGACTTAAATGTGTTTTGAATTTTCCTCTTGATGCTCTCTTTTGCTTCAACCACTATTTCTTGCGAGTGCATCATTAAAACTGCTGAGCCCATCTTAATGGCTATAAAGAAAGAACTTCTTGGGAGATAACCCATGTGTTTTTTTACTACAGTACTTTGTTTTATATTTGTGTCTTGGAAGTTGTTTACTACTGTAGCAACCTCTCCTTATCATGTTTTTGTGCCAAGTAAAGTTTCTATGTCAAAGTTGATGTTATATTTGGGATCGCTGCGCAGAAACAGCATTGCTGTCTGTCACGAATCAGGGCACAGTTCTCTGTAGAAAATTCGAAAAAATCTGCCAATTTACGAGCGTGATCCTCGGATATGTACGCAACTTTCATTAGTTTTGAGTTTTTCCATTTGAGCAAGTCTGGTGCTAGCTTTAAATTCGTCTTTACGGTTCTGTTTTTGACAGATTCTGCCTTTTATTTCGCATTGCCTCTTTTGCTATGTTGGATTCATTTCTTTGATCCATTAATGTCCAGTAGCTTTATGCAATGTCCAGAAGTGAAAAGAATGTTTGTGTCACCTCTGAACATGTGAATTTTTGATTATGCACTAACCCTCTAATGAGTTTGCTTGAAGTTTGGTGTGAAGGAAGTTTTCAAGGGTCAAGAGAGGAGTATGATATACTATGATCAAGAGGAGTGAAAGCTCTAAGCTTGGGGATGCCCCCGTGGTTCATCCCTGCATATTTTAAGAAGACTCAAGCGTCTAAGCTTGGGGATGCCCAAGGCATCCCTTCTTCATCGACAAAGTATCAGGTTCCTTCTCTTGAAACTATATTTTTATTCGGTCATCTTATGTACTTTACTTGGAGCGTCTGTGTGTTTTATTTTATTTTTGTTTTGTTATCCTAGTTCTCTGAATAAGTTCATCCTTGTGTGGGAGAGAGACACGCTCCGCTGGTTCGTATGAACACATGTGTTCTTAGCTCATAATATTCATGGTGAAGTTTCCTCTTCGTTAAATTGTTATATGGTTGGAATTAGAAAATGCTACATGTAGTAATTGGTAAAATGTCTTGGATAATGTGATACTTGGCAATTGTTGTGCTCATGTTTAAGCTCTTGCATCATATACTTTGCACCCATGAATGAAGAAATACATAGAGCTTGCTAAAATTTGGTTTGCATATTTGGTCTCTCTAAGGTCTAGATAATATCTAGTATTGAGTTTTGAACAACAAGGAAGACGGTGTAGAGTCTTATAATGTTTACAATATGTCTTTTATGTGAGTTTTGCTGCACCGGTTCATCCTTGAGTTTGCTTCAAATAACCTTGCTAGCCTAAACCTTGTATCGAGAGGGAATACTTCTCATGCATCCAAAACCTTGAGCCAACCACTATGCCATTTGTGTCCACCATACCTACCTACTACATGGTATTTCTCCGCCATTCCAAAGTAAATTGCTTGAGTGCTACCATTAAACCATTCAAAACTTATCACCTCTGATTTGTGTCAATGTTTAATAGCTCATGAGGAAGTATGTGGTGTTTATCTTTCAATCTTGTTGGGCAACTTTCACCAATGGACTAGTGGCTTCATCCGCTTATCCAATAATTTTGCAAAAAGAGCTGGCAATGGGATTCCCAGTCCCAAATTAATTAACAAAAATAGACACTCCTCCATGGTATGTGATTGTTGGACGGCACCCGAAGGATTCGGTTAGCCATGGCTTGAGAAAGCAAAGGTGGGGAGGAGTGTCATCATAATAAAACTAAAATAAAAAGGCACTCCTTCATGGTATGAGATTGTTGGCGGGCACCCGAGGATTCGGTTAGCCATGGTTTGTGAAAGAAAGGTTGGAAGGAGTGCCACCCAAAAATAAAATAAAATGGGAGCCGCTCTTTGAAGGTTTGTCTGGCAAGGGGGTTAGAGTACCCGCTACCATTCGTTGACAACAACAAACACCTCTCAAAACTTTATTTTTATGCTCTCTTTATGTTTTCAAAATAAAAGCTCTAGCACAAATACAGCAATCGATGCTTTCCTCTTTGAAGGACCTTTCTTTTACTTTTATTGTTGAGTCGGTTTACCTATCTCTCTCCACCTTAAGAAGCAAACACTTGTGTGAACTGTGCATTGATTCCTACATACTTGCATATTGCATTTGTTATATTACTCTATGTTGACAATATCCATGAGATATACATGTTATAAGTTGAAAGCAACCGCTGAAACTTCATCTTCCTTTGTGTTGCTTCAATACCTTTACTTTGAATTATTGCTTTATGAGTTAACTCTTATGCAAGACTTATTGATGCTTGTCTTGAAGTACTATTCATGAAAAGTCTTTGTCATATGATTCATTTGTTTACTCATGTCATTTACCATTGTTTTGATCGCTGCATTCATCTCATATGTTTACAAATAGTATGATCAAGATTATGATGGCATGTCACTTCAGAAATTATCTTTGTTATCGTTTTACTGCTCGGGACGAGTAACTAAGCTTGGGGATGCTGATACGTCTCCAACGTATCGATAATTTCTTATGTTTCATGCTACTTTATTGATGATACCTACATGTTTTATGCACATTATATGTCGTATTTACGCATTTTGGAACTAACCTATTAACAAGATGCCAGTGCCAGTTCCTGTTTTTTTTGGTTTCAGAAATCCTAGTAACGAAATATTCTCGGAATGGACGAAATCAACGCCGAGGTTCCTATTTTGCCGGAAGCATCCAGAACACCCGAGCCGCCGGAGGGGGCCTGTGGGCGGATGATAGGGTGGCGCGACCAGAGGGGGGGGCCGCTCCGCCCTATGGTGTGGTGGCCCCAGGGCCCCTCCGAGGCTGCCCTTTCGCCTATATAAAGCCCCTGCATCGAAAACCCTTACGGAGAAAGCCATGGTACGCGAAACCTTCCGGAGCGCCGCCATCGCGAAGCCAAGATCTGGGGACAGGAGTCTGTTCCGGCACCCGCAAAGTGCCCCGGAAGGCTTCTCCATCGACACCGCTGCCATCTCCACCGCCATCTTCATCACCGCTGCTGCTCCCATGAGGAGGGAGTAGTTCTCCATCGAGGCTCGGGGCTGTACCGGTAGCTATGTGGTTCATCTCTCTCCTATGTACTTCAATACAATAATCTCATGAGCTGCCTTACATGATTGAGATTCATATGATGATGCTTGTAATCTAGATGTCATTGTGCTAGTCAAGTGAGTTTTACTTATGTGATCTCCGGAGACTCCTTGTCCCACGTGTATAAAGGTGACAGTGTGTGCACCGTGTGGGTCTCTTAGGCTATATTTCACAGAATACTTATTCACTGTTATGAATGGCGTAGTGAAGTGCTTATTTATATCTCTTTATGATTGCAATGTGTTTTGTATCACAATTTATCCATGTGCTACTCTAGCAATGTTATTAAAGTAGTTTTATTCCTCCTGCACGGTGTAATGGTGACAGTGTGTGCACTCGTGTTAGTACTTGGTTTATGCTATGGTCATGATCTCTTGTAGATTGCGAAGTTAACTATTGCTATGATAGTATTGATGTGTATTATTCCTCCTACATAAGCATGAAGGTGACAGTGTGCATGCTATGTTAGTACTTGGTTTAGTCGTTTCGATCTTTCATGCACTCTAAGGTTATTTAAATATGAACATTTAATTGTGGAGCTTGTTAACTCCGGCATTGAGGGTTCGTGTAATCCTACGCAATGTGTTCATCATCCAACAATAGAGTGTAGAGTATGCATTTATCTATTCTGTTATGTGATCAATGTTGAGAGTGTCCACTAGTGAAAGTCTATCCCTAGGCCTTGTTCCTAAATATGCTATCGCTGCTTGTTACTGTTTTATGCGTTACTACTGCTGCGTTACTACCGCATGTTTACTTCCCGCAATATTACTACCATCAACTGCACGCCAGCAAGCACTTTTCGGCGCCGTACTATTTCATACTTATTCATACCACTGTATTTCACTATCTCTTCGCGAACTAGTACACCTATTAGGTGTGTTGGGGACAAAGAGACTTCTTGCTTTGTGGTTGCAGGTTGCATGAGAGGGATATCTTTGACCTCTTCCTCCCTGAGTTCGATAAACCTTGGGTAATCCACTTAAGGGAAACTTGCTGCTGTTCTACAAACCTCTGCTCTTGGAGGCCCAACACTGTCTACAAGAATAGAAGCACCCGTAGACATCACATAGCACGTCCACCGGCCACCGGATCTTGATCGGCCTCCGCAGTGCGTGCACTGGCTTGTTGCCGGCGACGAAGTCGGTGAACTTGTCTGGCAAACTCTAGATGTCGAGTGGTTCCCCTTGAGGACGACGACGAACTCGAACAACACTTCCTGCTCCTCCTCCTGCAGGTTGATACGTTGCAAACATATCTATAATTTTTGATGCTACATGCTTGTTTTACACCAATTTCTATATGTTTTGTTTACACTTCGTGGCATTTTTATGCATTTTCTGAACTAACCTATTAACAAGATGCACAGTACTAATTCCTGTTTTCTGCTGTTTTTGTATTTCAGAAAAGTTGCATAGAAAATATTCTCAGAATTGGACGAAACGAAAGCCGAAGTTCCTATTTTACTGTCACGAAGACGGAGTCCAGAGGGAAGACGGAGAAGAGTCAGGAGGCGACCGCACCATGCCTAGGTGCGGTCCCCACCCTGGCCGCGCCTAGGGGTGGTGTGGGCCCCTCGGGCGCCCACTGTCCGCCTATATATTCACAAAAACCTAAACACCCGAGCCTCCATCCACGAAAAGCCGTAGCCACGCCGACCCTAGCTCGGGAGGGTTCTAAAGCTCTTCCCAGCACCCTGCCGGAGAGGGAGATCATCACCAGAGGCCTCTACATCGCCATGCCCGCTTCTGAAGTTTTGCGTGAGTAGTCCATCTCTGGACTACGGGTCCATAGCAGTAGCTAGATGGTTGTCTTCTCCTCATTATGCTTCATATTTAGATCTTGTGAGCTATCTATCATGATCAAGATCATCTTTATTTAATGCTACATGTTGTGTTTGCTGGGATCGAATGAATATTGAATACTATGATTGAGATTAATTATAGATTGTTTTATATGTTATTTGTGATCTTGCATGCTCTCCGTTGCTAGTAGATGTTATGGCCAAGTATGTGCTTGTGACTCCAAGAGGGAGTATTTATGCTCGATAGTGGGTTCATGCCTCTAGTAATCTAGGAGAGTGACAATAACTTCTAAGGTTGTAGATGTGTTGTTGCTACTAGGGAGAAAACAACAATGATTTATCCAACAATAATTCTATTGTTTACTTTACACACTTTACTTAATGCAATAATATGTTGCTTGCAACTTAATACTGAAAGGGGTTCGGAGACTGAAGGTGGATTATTAGTCATAGATGCAGTTGGATTACGGTCTATGAATCTTGTTGTAATGTCCAAATAAATCTCATAGTAATCATCTTGTCATGTATGGTCTTTATTCTGTCAATTGTCCAGCTGTAATTTGTTTACCCAGCATGTTATTTATCTTTATGAAGAGACACCTCTAGTGAACTGTGGACCCCGGTCCTTTTCTTTTACACTGATAAAACCATATATTGCAATCACGGTTCTCTTTATTTCACTGCAAACAAACATTTGTTTTCACACTATACGTCCAATCCTTTGTTTTCAGCAAAACCAGTGAGATTGACAACCTCACTGTAAGTTGGAGCAAAGTATTTTGGTTGTGTTGTGTGCAGGTTCCACGTTGTTGCTGACCCGGTAGTGCGCCCTGCCAAAGTCAGCCAACAACACCTTTAGAAGTGATTTATTTCTCCTACTGGTCGATTAAACCTTGGTTTTGTACTGAGAAAAACTTGCTGATGTGCTCATGATACCTTCCTCTTCGGGTTTTCCAACTGCATGCTCTGCACAACATCATAGGTCCGACGACGAAGACGACGGCGAGCGTGCAGCTCTGCCGCGGCCACGACCACAACCACGGCCGCGCCCTCGGCCTCTACCTCTGCCTCTACCAGCCATGGTGTCGACTTTTGAGATGGTGGCGGCTAGGGTTGGAGAGAGGCGCTAGGGTTTGTGTGTGAGGGACGATGAGAGAGCGCCCCTTTTTATAGGCCGAAGGGAGGCGGGGGAGTGGTGACACTCATTAACGCCGGCACATAGAGCTAGGCACGATGAGACGCTTCGTTGCGCCTCAGCGGGAACTGCATCGTCACTGCGCGCCAATAACTTCCGTCGCGAGATAGGCGACAGTTAGGTTAAACTTCAATGTGCCGCTGACGCGTCGGTCCCGCCACTCCTCACCTCGCTTTTCGTTGTGTTCGGCGTACCGGAACGTCCACTGCGTAGCGGGGACGGGCTCGAGCGCCGAACACCGTATTAGTCCGTGCCGGACAAAAGGAGCCTTTGGAGCACGGGACTGAGAATGTTTTTTTCTCGACGCGCTTCAAATCTCTTTGGGGAAGCGGCTAAAGATGCTTTTTGCTTTGAAGGTAAAACGTAGACCAAGGAAGATTTCTAATTAACCGCATGACTTGAGGAGGACAGCAACACATCGTCGGCATCTTGTTGTCACCTGTCAGTGAGTACGATATGTAGCCCTACTTGGGAACCAGGGTGAAATGCGGAACGGTTCAAGTGGCTAGCATTCAGTAAGCTGTCCCAAACGCAATGAATTCGAGGGTGCGATTTGGGTGTAGCAGTGCACAAGTACTCGGTCTGAACAGGCTCAATATTCTCATCAGTTACTGTGCACTTGGAAGGAAATATGTGGCCGTTTGGGCATTTCCTGTGCTTTCTTTGACCCTTTGCGACCATAGGTAGCAGTGACAGGAAAACTGGATTTTCCAAGGAAAGGCACGTTGCCCTGGATCTCGCCAACATGCGTGATGTCCATCGATCTCGAGCCATACGCTGACAGCTTTCAGCCAGCACACCGTGGAAAGCGATTCCGTTATCCTCGAAAACGCCATGAAATCTGGCGTTGCCCGTGTGAGCTTTTCTTCTTCTTGTGGACGTAGCGTTGGGAGTAGCCGCACAAATGTCAGTCACCGGCGGCGGCGGGGGACACAGGTACTCTTGACATCGCTAGCGCTTTTTGTCGTGCGTGATCACTGATCAGAGAGAGATTTTGTGTTTTCGATGGAGTCATGGAGATCAAAGCGTGGCAATGCTATCTGTATGATGTGTTCGACATGTGCTTTCATGGCCGATGAATTGTCATCTCGCTCCTCGGCTCCAACTCCAAGTGACCTGGAAGGTAAGGATGGAGACGTCTAGGGTCCAGGGACAGACTGCATGGATTTTTCTTCCATGGCGGTTAACTATCTCATCAGCTTATTGCTAGGAGGGATTTTTGATCTGATGGGCATCCATCCATGGAAGATGATGGCCAACCTGGTTGCACATGTGGCTGGTAAACAGGACAAAGGAAAAAACCGGAGATCGGGTAGACGATCCTGTTCACCCGTGGAGAGATAAGATTGTTTTCTGTTGGGCCTAGTCAGGTTAGGGTCATTGGATGAATGAATCTGTGCGACTGTGCCAATATGTGGATGACAATGCCCTCTGTTTGACACGAAAACTTTGGTGGAGAAAAACAATCACTTCCTCCTCAAAACAATCGGTTTGCATTGATCCCTCTTGTTGCGCTTAACCAGGCTTAAGTATCTTTATTGCAATCGACCCTTGTCTTTGACTGTCTGTCAGAAGGTCCGTAATTTTGTGTTTGCTTGAAGAAGCTTCAGATAAGTACTGTCAAATGCAGAGCCAGATAAGTAGATATACCGACGGTTCTCCCGACGTCAGGTGGAGCTAACTTAAATTCGACCGAAGAGACGGAGAGGGAAAAGGGAAAACAAGTGGAGATCTAGCCATAGGCAACATCTCCTTGGTGGCTCTCTTTCCAATGATGATGCTTCCTTTTATCTTTACGGTCGATCACAGAAGCAATCTTACACGAGGCTCACTCGCGTCTCCTTCACTGGCCCCTCCACAAAATCTAACCTGTGCTTTCCTCCCATCTCTCTCTTTGCCAATTATTGTTTCATACTTGCCGATCACACCGGAACTTTTAGCCTATTTAGGGACTAAGTACACAAGTTCTGATATTTGGGAATACTTATAGACATCGAAAATTGTTCCCACATACTCAAAATAAAAATTATAATTCTAACATACGTGATCTCCCGATTGTGCTGCACTCATACTCAGTTTGGATCTTCAGGCTAATTGACCCTAGCTCAGCCGGTTGGGGGAGTGGATTTACAAATCCATCATCTTAGTTCAAATCCTCAGGGACGCGAATTTAGGTTCCTATTTATACTTAAAGCTCAGGCTAGACTTGGTACTCAAGTAATTTACCTCGAGGACTATGCTTTAATATTCACCAAGATTAAAAATCTTAGTACTCATGCATATCGTTGTGTGTATCCCTAGATGGTGTAGAGGCTCGGAAGTGAAATTCTCCCCATTTTTAGAGGTGAGTCTGTACCCCTTCGCTCCTCGTGTCGCTCCCCAGGGCGACACCAGGGGCCCCAAACCGTAGTGCCGCCAGCACTCCTCTCGTGCCCTCTCTCCCTCCGCCGCTACCGTCGGCACTGGCCACGGTGGTGGTGGCCCTGGCACCAAACGTGCCCGGGGGGTTGATGGTGGCGGCGATCGGCGGTGGCGGCTGGAGTGGCGGCCACTGGTTTCGACGCGCACTGCGATTAGGGCGGCGTCCCTGGATGAGCAGTGGCGGCTCGTCCTCCACGGCCTCCGGCAATGGCTGGTGGCGGCGGCTATTGGATCTAGTGCCCACCTAGATCCAGCGTCGGTTTCAGCAGGCGACGCGAGGAAGGGGCATCGATCTTGCGGGGCGAGGATGTTGTGGTTTTGGAGGCCGTCGTCCACCGAGTCCTCCTTCGTCGTCGCTGGCCAGCGGATGGCGGCGTGGGGCCCTATTCGTTTGCTTCGAGCTTGAAGGTGGTAGTCCTAGGGTTCTTATTCTGCGAAGATGAAGACCTACCGGATGCCGATCCTTTTTCATCTAGCCGGAGTGTTGAGTTCCGAAAGGCTCCGCCGGCGAATGGAACAACGCATCTTTTGCCTGGAGTTTGCTGGATCGGGTGGTATTTGGTCGCGCGCACTCATGTTTTTATTCCGACTGTTTTGTTCAGGAGGGAGCGGCGCGAAGCTCCGTTCTGTGTTGACATCAAGTGACATTTGGTCCATGCTGAAGTCAGAAGAAGAGAATATCATGAAGGCCGGATTGGAGGACTAGCTAAGGGAGGTTCAAGTCTCCGCGTCTTTGAGGGACTTGCTTGGTGTTCCAGGCTTCGCAGCGGTGGTATGTAAGTGGGGGCGACAACAAAGGTGAAGTTCAGAGTCCTAGCTTTCAGGGTGAAAATTCTGCTTGGTTGTGTCTGGCAATGATCTTGTTGGAGGCATTGTTTTGAGAGAGGTGACTATCGTCAGGGTGAAAACCCAAAATCTTTGGTCGGACGACGACGGTGTTGGAGCAATGTTTCCTTCTTGGAGGCGTCGCTTTTGGAGAGTCTGTATTTCAGATGTTGTCTTGGAGGTGGATGTATTGATGTTGTTAGGCCTGAGATACTGTGGCGGGACTTTTGTTACTTAATTTTCTTTTCTCTTTTTTGGTTGTATGCATCCATACTACCATTATGGTGTTGCGTTGTTGCAGAGGCTGGATGTAATTGGTATCTTTTGATATTAATATATTTTCCTTTATCCAAAAAAATTGACATATCGATAGATCGAGTTTCCTTTTGTGAAATATAGGCTAAACCTCGGTCTCTGCATCAAAATGACGCATAGTGCGTACCAAGATGGAGCTAATTTGTGTTAGTATAGAGAAGTGATAAGATCATAAAACAGCATGCATCAAGCAGCTCAAGTCAAGCAGAGATTTGGGTTTCTATTCCCGTCTTTTTGGAACGTATAATCAAGCCAATCCTGCATAGGCATCCCCTGTTTTTGGCCTCGTGGTAGTGGCATCGAACGCCTCAAGTCAAGGAGAGATTTGGATCGCTATTCCTGTCTTCTTGGAATGTGATCAATCCAATCCTGCATCGCGTGCATGGCCTGATTTGGCCTCGAGGTAGTGGCATCGAATCTGTGGAGATACGGCGTCTCCCAACTTCACACAGCTTTGCTAGTGCGTTGCTGTCACTCACTCGATCTTATGCCATTGAGCTAACCTAGTAGCATATCTTATCTTGCCGTTTAAGTTCGATCGACCAGCTGCCATCTACAGTGAGGTATGTATGCGTGCGAAATGTGCGCCGCAAGCGAGGGATGAGTGGCACTCCAGAGTCTACAGAGCCCATGCCTCGTGATCGGTATCTATACGCATCAATGCATGCATGCTTCGAAGGTACGTACCAGCTACCAGGTGTCGATCGATCCATGCTAGGCCATTTAGCCATAACTCTCGTGTACGGGTGTACGTATGCATGGAGTAAGAAAAGATCACGTTAGTGTCAAAAATAACATAGTAACATCCAGTTATTTGTTAGTCTGAAGATGGACATATTCTGCTCTAGGAGCGAATAATATACTAATTTCATTAATTCAGGATATGAAGAATATGGGTGCATTTGGCCGCTAGAGACGAAACTCGCCCTCACCCTTGTCGCCGCCGGGCATAGCCTGGGTGGAGAAGACGGCGACGGGGCTTCTCCCCCTGGCGCTCCCCACTTCCTATCATCAGCGGCGGCGGTTCCTGACAGATCTTGGCGGCGCCGTGTCGCGGTGGTCCAGGCGGTCTCAACGCGACGACGATGGAGGCTATTGCTGCAGGTGGCGTGGCGTTGCTTGGTTGTGGTTAGCTTGGCACCGAGGTGGTACCCGTGACGGCAGGCTAGGCGGCGGTGGGCGCGCGTGGTGATGCCGCTCCTCTCCTACATCGGTGTTCCTCTCCTCTCGGCATGGGTGGCTCAAGGTGGCGACTTTCATCCTCACCCACCATCCCCATTCCAGCTCCAACAACAACGGGGTCACGATGAATGGCCGGGGCGAAAGCCCTGCTCGGTGGTGATGCTTAACACGGTGACACCACTAGGCTGGAGGCATGTTTGTGGGTTGTGGCCTTTAGAGCATCTCCAGTCGTGCCCCTCAAAGCAGCCCCCAAACAGCGTCGGATTATATTGACCTTTGGGTGACACCTCTGCTTCGTGCCACGCTTGGGGCGCGTCACTCCCCAGCCGCGGCTCCCCAAACGCGTCCCCCAAACTAATAACTTTTCTTTTTGCATTTTCATTTCAATAGAGAGAAGGGACATTACATAGTTGGGAACGTGGTTAAAATATTGTAAAATGAGAAAACCTAACTAGTGTTGGCCTCGCAGATTTCGTGTGTACACTGCCAAGAAAAAACACTCCCAGGCACTCTCAATCACCCAAACTGGAAAATTCAGCTGGCTCCGAGAGTGCCCGGTTGTTGTTTTTCGATGCGCAGGAAGAACATCTAGAAACCTAAACTAGTGGCTTCAATTGGCCGGCGGCCATCTTCGCTGTAAAGAAAGAACAATCGCCATGTTCAATCATCGCCTTCATCGTTTTCGATGTGGTAGTGTCGGCGACAGGACGTGTCGTCGAACACCTTCACGCTCATGTCCTCGATGCCTTGGTAGCAGAAGTTGAGCACACAGCCGGCTTGGAGGTCGTGGGAGCGCGCGAACTTCTCCCACCCGGTGTGGAGGTACATCTTGCCGCACCCGTCGAAGAGCACGTCCACCGGCAAAAGCCGTAGCTAGCCTCCCACAGAGATAGTGTAGCCGGCTCTTTGCCGGCGAAGAACTCGGCGAACTTGTCCGGCAGCCTCTGGATGCCGAGTGGGTCACCATTGAGGATGACGATGAACTAGAACTCCCACTCCTCCTCGGAAGACAACGACGGCCTAGGTGACGGTGACCGTGTAGGCATTGCTGCTCCAGCACGGCCACCACGGCCGACCTCTACCAGCCATGGAATGGCCCTCGACTCCTAAGATGGTGGCGGCTAGGGTTGGGGAGGGAGGTGCTAGGGTTTGTGTGAGGGATGATGCGCGAGCACCCCTTTTTATACGCCGGTGGGAGGCGAGGGAGAGGTGGCGCACATTAACGTCGGCACGGAGAGCTAGGCGCGACGAGACGTGTCGCTGCACCTTTCTAGAAACTGCGCCGTCGTTGCGTACCAATAAATTTCGTCGCGAGGTAGGCGACTGTTGGGCGTCGTTTGTGCGTTAATGACGCGTCAGGTCCGCCACTCCCCGCCTCGCTCCGCGCTCTGTCCATCACGCTCGAAGCATCCCCTGTGGAGCGGAGATGGCCTCAGGGCGCCGGACAGCGTGTTGGGCCGCGCCGGGCAGAAAGAGTTTATGAAACGCGAGTAAAACCGATTAAATGGGCGCACCTAAAACCCTTTGAAAGCCGTTTTGGAAACGCAAGTGAAGATGCTCTTACGGTGTCTTCCCACCCTCTTGTGGGGGTGGGGGGCAAGTAGGTCTCCGCTGGACCAGGTGGTGGTAGCGGCCGTGTCGTTATCTCTTTGAATCAAACTTGAATACATGAATAATCACCTCTCTATCTGTAGTACCCGAACAATTCATTCCTTTGTCGATATTAAGAAATGAAATCGATCAATGCAATTCGTACGTCTTAGGTTCGGAAAATCATAAGTGCATTAAACTGTAGCTATCAGTTAGTTGGTCGATTAACTATGATTGGAAAATGTCGTATTCGAAGCATCGATGCAGTACGCTGCATATTGCGGCTTGATGGCCAAATCTGATCTAACTTGCGTATACAGGCGGTACTCTGTGCAGTACTGCAGTGCATGGGTTTCATGGCGGTCCGATAGCTAAACTAGACGTACGGCCCATTCCTATGTGGACCTAGCAGAATTTATTTGTGACAGCAGCGTACAGTACGACTTGAGAGCATAGAAAACCACTCTGGTACGGCAAATTATGACATTTAAAAGTTGTAGTACGTTGATCACCAATATTCTTATAAATACTTAGTTGTGATTTTTTTATAAATAAATTATTTTTTGGTATCTTTTTCTTTTGAGAAACACAGTACAATGTAGATGCTCATATACACGCGCATACACTCACACCTATGAACGCATACACGCACACCCTCTAGGAGCATCTACGGAACATTGAGCCAGCGGATTGGATCTTGAAATTGACGAAGTCACCACAGGCACCGCGCTGTCGACGGAAACGTCGCCTCCCACTGAATGAATATTTCGCCTTTATGAGACACATACGTCAAACCTGGGGTTTGAACTCTGGTAGACTGGGGGTACAACCACCCTCCTAACCAACCAACCTCAGGTTGGTTCTCATTTTTTGGTATCTATATGCATATATTCATTATAAAAGATAAAACACAATAACTTGTTGGATTTTACATTTTTTCATAAGAGCTAGCATCCGGAGACTCAATGTCATTCATGTTTTCACATGTAGGTAGGTTAGGTGATGTAGTTATTATTTAAAATAACAAACATGAATTTCTAATTATTTTGCAAAAAAATGTATTTTTCGGTAAAATGGCAATAACTTTTGCATACGAACTTAAATTTGATATCTTAAAATGTATATACGCGAAAAATTACATCCGAATTCAACGACCTATGGTTGTTTAGCCAATTTTTTCGATTTCCAAACTACCAAAGGGAATTATAAAAAAATTCATATTTTAAGTTTGCCAAAAAAATATAAAAATGTATTGTCGTTTATTTATTCAAGATTATGTTATCTTTATTTTTTTATTCAAATAATTATTTAGAATTAAAACAATCAAGAAGTTTGACATCGTGGCCAAGAGGTTAATAGGATTGATATGATACTAATATCAATAAGGTGAGCTCATTTACTTCGAACTTTGTTTGGATGGGACTCAAAAGTTAAGTGTGCTTGGACTAGAGTAGTTGGAGGATGGGTGACCGATCAGAAAATGTGACCATGAGTAAGTATTTTGATTAGAGATTAAGTGTAGTTAGAGATCACTAGACTGGTCAAATAACTCAAATATTAGAAATTCTGAATAAATTGAATGGAAAACACAAAATAAATGTCATCCTGTGGTCAATCGCACTTGACACGTGGAGGCATTTAATCTCGGTTGGTGTTACAAACCGGGACTAAAGGTCCTCCAGCCCCGGCCCTCGACTTGCCTCCACGTGGAGGCCTTTAGACCCGGTTTGTGGGCAACCGGGACTAAAGAATGGGGCCTTTAGTCCCAACCGGGACTATAGACCCCTTTTCTACGAGTGACTATTGTCACCGATGACAAAAAAAATTCTTGAATCAGAGGTAAAAGCTTTGCATCATTTTATTAATCAAGTATAAGGTTTGGACAAGATAGTCATTACAAACACGGTGACTGATTATGTTGGAGATATGCCCAAGAGGCAATAATAAAATAGTTATTATTATATCTTTGTATTTATGATAAATGTTTGCATCCCATGCTATAAATGTATTAACCGGAAACATTATTACTTGTGTGCTTTGTAAACATAAAATAGTCCATAGTAAGCCTCTTGTTAAACTAGCTTGTTGATTAATAGATGATCATAGTTACATGATCATGAACATTGTATATTACTCCCTCCAGTCCTAAATATAAGCCATATAGTTTTTGGCACGGAAATTAAGAAACACACTTTTGGTAAAAATTACACCTTGTTTGGTTAGGATTAACCCTAGGCAATTAACGTGGGCTAATAGAGGACTTTGCATAAGCTAAGAAAACATAATCGAATCACTAAAAATATTTTCCATACAAGTGGGGCAACATAGTAAACCTTATATTATGGAATTTTTCTCAAAACACTATATGGCTTATATTTAGGACCGGAGGGAGTATTAATAACAAGATCATATCATTAGGTGAATGATGTATGGACATACACCTAGTAAGCGATCAAGTCATTAAGTTTGTTGTGCTTCAAGCATTAAGATACATGGTAACATAATCCTTCGATCATGAGATCATGTTAATCACCTACACCGGATGGATGCTTTGATGACACTGATACGTCCATTTTGCATCACTATTTTATATCATAATTTACTGATATTCATTGATATATTTCATATTTAGAGATGATACTTATGTTATTTAACCTATTTTGCATGTTTCATGATTATTAGAGAATTATTCACCGGAGTCAGGATTCTACTGGAAAAAGCACTGTCAGGATACAATATTTCAAGATCAACAATTGACGGAAAATATACCGAAGCTCCTATTTTTCCAAATGACGGAGCCAGCCAAAAGGGGAGGCCGAGGAGGGCCGCCATGGGCCCTCCCCATAAGCCGGCGCGGCCACCAGGCCTGGCGCGCCGCCACGTGGGGAGGGGGCCCATGACCCCCCTCGGCCATCGCCCTTTCGCGTACTTCATCTCCCGAGAACCCTAAGGTGCGGGGAGGCATGGAGGATAGACACAGCCGCCTCTGCGGGGCGGAAAAACACCAGAGAGAAAAGAGCTCTCCGGTAGGCAGAAATCTGCCGGGAAATTCCCTCCCGGAGGGGGAAAGCGTCGCCATCGTCACCGTCATCGAGCTGGACTTCGTTGGGATCATCATCATCATCATCATCTCCACCGCCAACACCATCATCTCCACCGCTGCACCTCGTCTCCGCTGTAACATCTAGGGTTGAATCTTGAGTATTTCATAGGGGAAACTCTCTCGGTATTGATTACTACTTGTTATTGATGCTATTGAGTGAAACCATTGAATCAAGGTTTATGTTCAGATTGTTATCCATCATCATATCACCTCTGATCATGTTCCATATGATGTCTTGTGAGTAGTTCGTTTAGTTCTTGAGGACATGGGTGAAGTCTAAATGTTAGTAGTGAACTATGTTGAGTAATATTTAATGGTTTGATATTTAAGTTGTGGTGTTATACTTCTAGTGGTGTCATGTGAACGTCGACTACATGATACTTCACCTTTATGGGCCTAGGGGAATGCATCTTGTATTCGTGTGCTAATTGTGGGGTTGCCGGAGTGACAGCAACCTGAACCCCGTTGGTATATCGATGCATGAGGGATAGCAGGATCTCAGAGTTTAAGGCTGTGGTTAGATTTATCTTAATTACTTTATTATATTTGTGGATGCTTGCAAGGGGTTTAATCACAAGTATGTATTAGTCCTAGGAAGGGCGGTGCATTAGCATAGGTTCACCCACACAACACTTATCAAAACAATGAAGATTAATCAACTATATGAAGCGAAAGCACTAGACTAAATTCCCGTGTGTCCTCGAGAACGTTTGGTCATTATAAGTAAACAAACCGGCTTGTCCTTTGTGCTAAAAAGGATTGGGCCACTCGCTGCAATTATTACTCTCGCATTTTACTTACTTGTACTTTATTTATCTGCTATATCAAAACCTCCTGAAAACTTGTCTGTGAGCATTTACAGTGAATCCTTCATCGAAACTGCTTGTCAACACCTTCTGCTCCTCGTTGGGTTCGACACTCTTATTTATCGAAAGTACTACGATACACCCCCTATACTTGTGGGTCATCAAGATTATTTTCTGGCGCCGTTGCCGGGGAGTGAAGCGCTATTGGTAAGTGGAATTGGTAAGGAAAACTTTTACTGTACGTGCTGTTTTTATTTCTGCCTGCTGCTATAATTCATTATGGAGAGATCTTCTCTTGAATTCCTATTTGGGAAATCTACTACTACTGCAAAGGTAGTGGATGAGGCGCCAGGTGAGGAAGTGATTCCATATAAAATACCTATGAAAATTATTGAACGTGTTGTGGATAACCGCTATGAAGGGGATGGAACTGTCCATCCTGGAGATCATTTACTGTTTTTACATGAATTATGCGGGTTATTCAAGTGTGCAGGTATTTCAATGGACGAAGTTAGGAAGAAATTATTCTCTATGTCGCTGTCTGGTAAAGTGGCGCATTGGTATAAACTGCTGAAGGATGGGCATTCTCTTGATTGGAAGGATATTGTGCCTCTATTTTATTCTAAATTTTATCCTCCAAGTGAAATTCACAAAGATCGAAACCGCATATATAATTTCTGGCCTCATGATGGAGAGAGTATTGCCCAAGCATGGGGGAGATTGAAGTCTTTAATGCTCAAATGCCCCATTCATGAGCTTCCTGGTAATATCATCATTGATAATTTCTATGTAAGACTTTCTTTTCAAGATAAAACCTTGCTGGATACTACTTGTTCTGGATCATTCACGCGCAACAAAGAAGGGTTTAAATGGTACCTTCTTGATCGGATTCAGAAGAATACTGAAGGATGGGAGAACGACAAAGGTAGAGAGTCAGGTATAAATTATGATTATGAATGCATTAAAACTTTTATGGATACTGATAAATTTCAAAATATGAGTGCTACGTATGGTCTTGACTCTCAAGTTGTTGCAAATTTTTATAAAGCTTTTGCCTCTAATTTTGAATTACCTAGGAAGAATTTTAATAAATATCATGAACCTTACAAAGATAAAACTGATTCACCTATAGGTAAATGTATTGAAGTTAAAACTGTTGATCACATTCTTCCTGAAGCTTATATTGAAAAATTCCTTTTCCTTCTAAAATGAAGGAATATTCTGTTATAACTAGTGTAGTTAACAAAAGTGCAAAGAAACCTATAGAATCTGAGGAGCAAATAAATGTTGAACCTGCTGTTGCAATAGTTAAAGACCTTGTGACTGAAAATGTAGAAGATGCTTCTAATATTGTTTCACATCCTAGTAAGTCTAGGAAAGCTAGCGTTCCTATGCTCTCTGTTAAAATTGGTGATCATTGTTATTATGGTTTATGTGATATTGGTGCAAGTTCTAGTGCCATTCCTTATGAGCTTTACAGGGAAATCATGCATGAAATTGGTTCTTGTGAACTTGAAGATATTGATGTGGTTATTCGGCTAGCTAGTAGAGAAACTATCTCTCCTATTGGTATTGTTCGAGATGTAGAAGTTTTATGTGGTAAGATTAAATATCTTGCTGACTTTTTGGTACTTGGTTCTGCTGCTAGTAAGACTTGTCCTATCATTTTTGGTAGACCTTTTCTAAATACTTGTGGAGCTATTATAGATTGCAAGAAAGAGAAAATTGTGACTAAATTTGCTGGTGAATCTTATGAGTTTAATTTCTCTAAATTTGCCAAAGCTCCTTATGAAGCTGAATTGCCTAATAATGATTTTAGAGTTGAACAACTTGCATCTATTGCTCTTGCTCCTACTAATCCTTTGCAGCAATATTTGGAGGATCATGAGAGTGAAGTCTTTAGGGAAGAAAGGAATGAGCTTGATGAAATTTTCCTTCGTCAACCCATTCTTAAACATGACTTACCGGTCGAAGATCTAGGTACAACACAACCACCAAAGGAAGATCATGTTTTTGATTTGAAACCATTACCTGATAATCTTAAGTATGCTTATATTATGATAAGCATAAGCTTTATTTTGAGGAAGAAAGATTATTGGAAATATTGAAGAAACATCGAGGAGCTATTGGCTACACTCTTGATGACTTGAAGGGGATTTCTCCCTCTATTTGCCAACATGCCATCAACATGGAAGATGATGCAAAGCCTGTTGTTGAACATCAGCGTCGTCTAATTCCTAAGATGAAGGATGTGAGGTATTGAAACTTCTTGAAGCTGGTATTATATATCCTATTGTTGATAGTAGATGGGTTAGTCCTGTACATTGTGTTCCTAAGAAAGGAGGAATAACTGTTGTACCTAATGATAATGATGAGCTCATCCCTCAAAGAGTAGTTGTAGGGTATAGAATGTGCATTGATTTTCATAAGGTTAATAAAGTTACTAATAAATATCATTACCCTTTACCATTTATTGGTCAAATGCTAGAAAGGTTATCTAAAAATACTCATTTCTGCTTTCTTGATGGTTATTCTGGGTTTTCACAAATTGCTGTTAGAGCTAAAGATCAAGAGAAAATCACTTTCACTTGTCCCTATGGAACTTATGCTTATAGGTGTATGCCTTTTGGTTTATGTAATGCTCCTGCTACTTTTCAAAGATGCATGTCTGCTATTTTTCATGGCTTTTGTGAAAAGATTGTAGAGGTTTTCATGGATGATTTTTCCGTCTATGGGAATTCTTTTGATAATTGTTTGCGGAACCTTGATAAAGTTTTGCAGAGATGTGAAGAAACTAACCTTGTTCTTAATTGGGAGAAATGCCACTTTATGGTTAATGAAGGAATTGTATTGGGACATAAAATTTCTGAAAGAGGTATTGAAGTTGATAGAGCTAAAGTTGAAGCAATTGAGAAGATGCCCTATCCTAGGGATGTTAAAGGTATTCGTAGTATTCTTGGTCATGCTGGTTTTTATAGGAGATTTATTAAAGATTTCTCTAAAATTTCAAAGCCTCTTACTAATCTTCTTCAAAAAGATGTACCTTTTGTTTTTGATGATGATTGTAAGGAAGCTTTTGAAACTCTAAAGAAAGCCTTAACAACTGCTCCTGTAGTTGAACCTCCTGATTGGAATTTACCTTTTGAAATTATGTGTGATGCTAGTGATTTTGCTGTAGGTGCTGTTCTTGGACAGCGAGTAGATAAAAAATTAAATGTTATTCATTATGCTAGTAAGACTCTAGATGCTGCTCAAAGAAATTATGCTACAACTGAAAAAGAGTTATTAGCCGTAGTTTTTGCTTGTGACAAGTTTAGACCTTATATTGTTGATTCAAAAGTCACAATTCATACTGATCATGCTGCAATTAGGTACCTTATGGAAAAGAAAGATGCTAAGCCAAGGCTTATTAGATGGGTGCTTCTTTTGCAAGAATTTGATTTGCATATTGTAGATAGGAAAGGTGCTGATAATCCTGTTGCTGATAATTTGTCTAGATTGGAAAATATTGCTTATGATCATGTTCCTGTTAATGATAGTTTTCCAAATGAACAATTGGCTGTAATAAAGGTGAGCTCGCGAGATAGTCCTTGGTATGCTGATTATGCTAACTTTATTGTTTCCAAGTACTTGCCTCCAACCTTTTCAGCTCAGCAAAGGAGGAAATTCTTTTATGACTTGAGGCATTATTTTTGGGATGACCCACACTTATATAAAGAAGGAGTGGATGGTATTATGCGAAGATGTGTCCCCGAATATGAACAACAAGAGATATTAAGTGTTATGGTAGTGTTTATGGAGGACATCACGCCGGAGATAGAACCACACAAAAGGTTCTACAGTCAGGATTTTATTGGCCAACTCTCTTTAAAGATGCAAGAAAGTTTATTTTATCTTGTGATGAATGTCAAAGAGTTGGTAATATCTCTAGACGCAATGAAATGCCTATGAATTATACTCTCGTTATTGAACCATTTGATTGTTGGGGTTTTGACTTCATGGGTCATTTCCCTTCTTCAGAAGGTAACACTCATATACTTGTTGCTGTTGATTATGTTACTAAATGGGTGGAAGCCATACCCACAAAAAGTGCTGATGGTGAGACCTCTCTAAAACTGCTTTTAGATGTTATCTTTCCTAGGTTTGGAGTACCTAGATATCTTATGACTGATGGAGGTTCTCATTTTCTTCATGGTGGTTTTAGAAAAACTCTTGCTAAATATGGTATTAATCATAGAATCGCTTCAGCTTATCATCCTCAAACTAGTGGGCAAGTAGAATTGTCAAATAGAGAAATTAAATCTATCTTGGGAAAGACTGTTAATAAATCTAGAAAAATTGGGCTAGTAAGTTAAAGGAAGCATTGTGGGCTTATAGAACTGCTTATGAAAATCCTATGGGAATGTCTCCTTATAAAATGGTTTATGGAAAAGCTTGTCATTTACCTTTAGAGTTAAAGCACAAAGCTTATTGGGCTGTAAGAGAACTTAATAAAGATTTTAAACTTGCCGGTAAGAAAAGGTTGCTACAATTGAGTTCTTTAGATGAGTGGAGAAGTGAAGCTTATGAAAATGCTAAACTTTTTAAGGAGAAAGTTAAAAAATGGCATGATAGAAGAATTATTAAAAGAGAATTTAATGTTGGAGATAAAGTCCTATTGTATCGGTCTCGTCTCAGATTTTTTGCAGGGAAATTACTCTCAAAATGGGAAGGACCATATGTCATTGTGGAGGTGTATCGTTCAGGGGCAATAAAAATTGCTTCGCTGAAAGATGATGCCACACAAGTGGTGAATGGACAAAGACTCAAACATTATATTTCTGGAGATTCTTATAATGAAGATGTTGATGTTATTCGAGTGGTGACTCCGGAAACTTTCATTAAAGATCAAATTGATAGTTCTGCAGAGTTCGACTTTGAATAGGTAACAGTTTTGGTAGTAAAAAGTCCGCGTTTAACTTTCCGAACAATATTTCTGCTATTTTTAGAAAATATGAAAAATTACGAGATCGAAACGGAGTGGAGGAGGCGCACGAGGGCACGTCCCCACGTGGGGGCGCGGGCCCCACCCTGGCCGCGCCGCCCTATGGGGACGGCTCCTCGGAGTCCCTTTTCCACTCGAGTTCGACCTGGTGCTTTCCTTCTGTCGTGAATTTTTTTGCTATATAATCCCCCGGATCCCCAGAGGTCCGTATATCGTATTTTCGTCGTGTTTTGTTTCGAGCTGTTTTCTGCCAGATATTGTTTTCAGATTTAGAGCCACCATGTCTTCGTCGGGAACTCCGAAGGACAGCTTCTTTGAGAACGTCGTCAACCCGTACATAAACGAGCTGAAGATGCATCCCAAGGAATTGCTGCTCGTAGATGGAGAGTTGCAGATAGAAGATGTCCGGGGTCCTAAAGGAGAAGGAAGCTTGGAGGACAGGATGGTGAAGTTAGAACAAGAGGTCTTCACCTACAAGAAGATGGCTGAACGTGAAGTGGACATCTTCCACAGAATTGTGTCCGAACTTATTGATGAACACAAGAAGGAGACTACAAAGCTGTGGGGCGATATCCTCTCACTTCACAACACTACCAACCAACTTCAAGCGCAACTTTATGATGTTCAGAATCAAAACTGTGAGTATGAAAACAGGTTTAAACACATAAGCTATGCTGCCAGTTTCAGGATTCCCGAGACCAAGACGTCATTTGTTGATGGAGAGCCTCTTCCTTGGAAGTCTGATGACGGGAAGAATTTACCACCATCACCACCGAAGGAGTAATTCATCATTGGTATTGGCATCCCCTTGGCTTGTTCCAAGCTTGGGGGGAGTGCCGCGGTATCACATCATCGCTATCTTTTACCTTTTTACTGTCAAGTAGTGTCATATCATGAGTAGGGAAGTTATCATATAAGATGGTTTGTAGTGTGGAAGTATCTCTCTCTTAGTTGATTATCTATGTATCCCTTGGTGTGAGTTATCGTTATGGAATATTAATGAGAAGTCTTATCATTTACTTTTTGCACACCTTATTTTAGTTTGCAATTTCTGTTATATGATTGATCTTGTTGTTAGTATTGATATCACTTTGGGAGGATCAAGTAGATCTATTTGGTTTTGGCAAACCTAGCATTGGTCAATAGCAACAATACTTTGAGGTTTAAGTAGAAAAGAGGGAAGTACATGTAGATATGTTATTTCATTATCTTTCTTTCTTGTTAGCTAATGAGTTTAGTATTCTGAAGTTAAAATTGTTTGCACTTACAAGGAAGATGCATGATTGTTTCTATCACATGTATATTTGTTTGTTTCCCTAAACTTTTATGCTTGCTAACCCACCTTGCTAGCCAAAGACCTGTACTGAGAGGGAATGCTTCTCGTGCATCCAAAACCTTAAACAAAACCCATGCCAATTGTGTCCACCATAACTACCTACTATGTGGTGTTTTGCGCAACTCCAAGTAAATATTTCATGTGCTACCTTTAAACAATTCAAACCCTTTTATTTCTTATTTGTGTCAATGTTTTATAGCTCATGAGGAAGTATGTGGTGCTTTATCTTTCAATCTTGTTGGGCAGACTTTCACCAATGGACTAGTGACATATACATCCGCTTATCCAATAATTTTGCAAAAAGAGCTAACGGGGTTCCCAACCCCAATTAATAACTTTCATTAATAATTCTCTTCACATGTTTTGCCCTGATTTATCAGTAAGCAACTTAATTTTGCAATAGACACTCCTCCATGGTATGTGAAATGTTGGAAGGCACCCGAGGATTCGGTTAGCCATGGCTTGTGAAAGCAAAGGTTGGGGGGAGTGTCATCCATAAATAAAACTAAAGTACATGTGTAAACAAAAGAGAAGAGGGATGATCTACCTTGCTGGTAGAGATAACGTCCTTCATGAGAGCCGCTCTTAGAAAGTCTGTTTGACAAGGGGGTTAGAGTGCCCACTACCATTCGATGACAACAACAAACACCTCTCAAAACTTTATTTTTATGCTCTCTCTATGATTTCAAAACTTAAAAAGCTCTAGCACATGATTTAATCCCTTCTTCCCTCTGCGAAGGGCTTTTCTTTTACTTTTATGTTGAGTCAGTAAACCTATTTCCCTCCATCTCAAGCAAGCAATTGAGTTGTTGTGATACAACCATTTCTATTGTGATCTATTTAACCATGTCTTTTATTCTTCCTTGTTTAGTACAAATTTTATCTGAATGAATATGACTTTGAAAGTTATCAATGATTATGAGGAGATTGTTATGATTGAGCATGTAAGTTCTGCCATATAAGCTCTAATATAAAGGCTTTGCTCGAAGGATAAGTACAATTTGTTAATCGTTCTTTGACCAAGAACAAAGTTTGCCATCACCAATTATGATTTCCTATGCACCTTTATTTGTGATTTTGCTTTACTTATTTCAAGTTGAGTTATATGAGGAAGTTGTTTACTAGAATGTCTTGTGTGAATTAATAAATGTGATGCTTCTTGTCCGTATTTTATTTATCGACTCTTCACTCCATAAACATGTGGTCTTGTTTACCGAGTTCAGTTTCGCTTGGGGACAAGCGAGGTCTAAGCTTGGGGGAAGTTGATACGTCCATTTTGCATCACTATTTTATATCATAATTTACTGATATTCATTGATATATTTCATATTTAGAGATGATACTTATGTTATTTCACCTATTTTGCATGTTTCATGATTATTGGACAATTATTCACCGGAGTCAGGATTCTGCTGGAAAAAGCACTGTCAGGATACAATATTTCTGAAGATCAACAATTGACGGAAAATATACCGAAGCTCCTATTTTTCCAAATGACGGAGCCAGCCAAAAGGGGAGGCCGAGGAGGGCCGCCATGGGCCCTCCCCATAGGCCGGCGCGACCACCAGGCCTGGCGCGCCGCCACGTGGGGAGGGGGCCCACGACCCCCCTCGGCCATCGCCCTTTCGCGTACTTCATCTCCCGAGAACCCTAAGGTGCGGGAGGCATCGAGGATAGACGAGCCGCCTCTGCGGGGCGGAAAACACCAGAGAGAAAAGTGCTCTCCGAGGCAAATCGCCGGGGAAATTCCCTCCCGGAGGGGGAAATTGTCGCCATCGTCACCGTCATCGAGCTGGACTTCGTTGGGATCATCATCATCATCATCATCTCCACCGCCGACACCATCATCTCCACCGCTGCACCTCGTCTCCGCTGTAACATCTAGGGTTGAATCTTGAGTATTTCATAGGGGAAACTCTCCCGGTATTGATTACTACTTGTTATTGATGCTATTGAGTGAAACCATTGAATCAAGGTTTATGTTCAGATTGTTATCCATCATCATATCACCTCTGATCATGTTCCATATGATGTCTTGTGAGTAGTTCGTTTAGTTCTTGAGGACATGGGTGAAGTCTAAATGTTAGTAGTGAACTATGTTGAGTAATATTTAATGGTTTGATATTTAAGTTGTGGTGTTATTCTTCTAGTGGTGTCATGTGAACGTCGACTACATGATACTTCACCTTTATGGGCCTAGGGAAATGCATCTTGTATTCGTTTGCTAATTGTGGGGTTGCCGGAGTGACAACAACCTGAACCCCCGTTGGTATATCGATGCATGAGGGATAGCAGGATCTCAGAGTTTAAGGCTGTGGTTAGATTTATCTTAATTACTTTCTTGTATTTGCAGATGCTTGCAAGGGGTTTAATCACAAGTATGTATTAGTCCTAGGAAGGGCGGTGCATTAGCATAGGTTCACCCACACAACACTTATCAAAACAATGAAGATTAATCAACTATATAAAGCGAAAGCACTAGACTAAATTCCCGTGTGTCCTCAAGAACGTTTGGTCATTATAAGTAAACAAACCGGCTTGTCCTTTGTGCTAAAAAGGATTGGGCCACTCGCTGCAATTATTACTCTCGCATTTTACTTACTTGTACTTTATTTATCTGCTATATCAAAACCTCCGAAACTTGTGTGAGCATTTACAGTGAATCCTTCATCGAAACTGCTTGTCAACACCTTCTGCTCCTCGTTGGGTTCGACACTCTTATTTATCAAAAGTACTACGATACACCCCCTATAGTTGTGGGTCATCAGACACCAAACACTACTTCGTAAATGGATTGTTATAAAGGTGGCATTAAGTGTTCGGAAAGTATAGGTTGAAGCACGTGGATCAATAGTGGGATTTGTCCATCCAAATGATGGATAGATATACTCCGGGCCCTCTTGGTGGAATGTCATCCAACTAGCTTGCAAGCATATGACTAGCTCACAAGGGATGTCATATCACCGTACTAGTAAAGAGTACTTATTAGTAACGAGGTTGAACTAGGTATAGAGATACCGACGACCAAACTTTGGATAAGTAAAATATCGCGTGACAAAGTGAATCGGTATGGTATGTAAATGGTTCTTTCAATCACGAAGTCATCGTTGAATATGCGGGAGCTATTATGAATCTCCAGGTCCCGCTATTAGTTATTGATCGGAGAAGAGTCTCGATCATGTCTACATAGTTCACGAACCGTAGGGTGACACACTTAAAGTTCGATGTCGTTTTTAAGTAGATATGGAATATGGAATGGAGTTCGAATATTGTTCGGAGTCAAGGATGGGATCTAGGACATCACGAGGAGTTCCGGAATGGTCCAGAGAACAAGATTCATATATAGGAAGTCACATTCCAAGTTTGGAAATGGTCCAATGAATTTATGGAAGGTTCCGGAAGGTTCTAGAATCATCTGGAACAATTCAATATGGAAGGTGGAGTCTGAGAGGGACTCCACCAGCCCTAGCCGCCCACCAAGTGGGAATCTGGAGTCCATGGTGGACTCCACCATCTTGGCCGGCCAAAGAAGAAGGGAAGGGAGGAATCCCACTTCCTCTAGGTTTCCAATTTTGGTAAGTTTCGGAGTTGGGCTCTGATGTCTACGGGTGCTTATATTCTTGTAGACAGTGTTGGGCCTTCAAGAGCAGAGGTTTGTAGAACAGCAGCAAGTTTTCCCTTAAGTGGATCACCCAAGGTTTATCGAACTCAGGAGGAAGAGGTCAAAGATATCCCTCTCAAGCAACCCCGCAACCACAAAGCAAGAAGTCTCTTGTGTCCCCAACACACCTAATACACTTGTCGATGTATAGGTGCACTAGTTCGGCAAAGAGATAGTGAAATACAAGTAGTATGGATGTATATGAGTGGTAATAGCAATCTGAATAAAATATGGCAGCAAGTAAACATGCAACAAAACAGTAAATAAACGGTGTTTGCAGTATTGGAAACAAGGCCTAGGGATCATACTTTCACTAGTGGACACTCTCAACATTGATCGAATAATAAATACTTCTTCTCATATGTGCTACATACACTCTTGTTTGATAATGAACATCATTCGTTGCGTAGGATTACACGAACCCTCAATGCCGGAGTTAACAAGCTCCACAACATTCGATATTCATGTTTAAGTAACCTTAGAGCATAATAGATCATTGCAAAATAAACCAAGAACTAACATAGCGCACACATTGTCCACATTACACTATGAAAGGAGGAATAGATCACATCAATACTATCATAATGATAATTAACTCCACAATCTACGAGAGATCATGATCATAATCTACGACAAGAACCACACGGTGCACACACTAGTCACCTTTACACCATGCAGGAGGAATAGACTACTTTAATAACATCACATGAGTAGCACATAACTAGTAGCGATACAAAGCTCATCATATGGATCTCAATCATGTAAAGCAGCTCATGAGATCATTGTATTGAAGTACAGAGAGAGAGATTAACCACATAGCTACGGTAGAGCCCTCAGGGGAGAGAACTACTCCCTCCTCATGGGAGCAGCAGCGTGATGAAGATGGCGGTGGAGATGGCAGCGTGTCGATGGAGAAGCCCTCCGGGGGCACTTCCCCGTCCCGGCGTGCCGGAACAGACCCCTGTCCCCCAGATCTTGGCTTCGCGATGGTGGCGGCTCTGGAAGGTTTCGCGTACCGTGGCTTATTTGTATCGTGTTTTAGGTCAGGGACCTTTATATAGGCGAAGAGGCGGCGTCAAAAGGTCAACGAGGCGACGACACAACAGGGGGGCGCGGCCCACACCCTGGCCGCGCCAGCCTGGTGTCTGGTGGCCCAGTGGCCCCCTCTGGCGACTCTCGGGTGTTGGAAGCTTCCGGTGAAAATAGGGTACTGGGCGTTGATTTCGTCCGATTCCGAGAATATTTCCTTACTAGGATTTCTGAAACCAAAAACAGCAAAAGGAACTGGCACTTCGGCATCTCGTCAATAGGTTAGTTCCGGAAAACGTCAAAACGATATAAAGTGTGAACAAAACATGTAGGTATTGTCATAAAACAAGCATGGAACATCAGAAATTATAGATACGTTGGAGACGTATCAGCATCCCCAAGCTTAGTCCTCGAGTAGGTAAACGATAACAACAAATAATTTCTGAAGTGACATGCTACCATCATAATCTTGATCAACATTATTGTAAAGCATATGACATGAATGGAGTGATTCAAAGCAATGATCTATAGTTTACTAACAAATAGATATCATATAGCAAAACTTTTCATGAATAGTACTATCAAGACAAGCATCAATAAGTCTTGCATAAGAGTTAACTCATAAAGCAATAAATTCAAAGTAAAGGCATCGAAACAACACAAAGGAAGATATAAGTTTCAGCAGTTGCTTTCAACTTTCAACATGCATATCTCATGGATAATTGTCAACATAGAGTAATATGATGAATGCAAATAAGCAAGTATGTAAGAATCAATGCACAGTTGACACAAGTGTTTGCTTCTAAGATGGAAGGAAATGGGTAAACTGACTCAACAATAAAGTAAAAGATAGGCCCTTCGCAGAGGGAAGCAGGGATTAAATCATGTGCTAGAGCTTTTCAAGTTTTGAAATCATATAGAGAGCATAAAAGTAAAATTTTGAGAGGTGTTTGTTGTTGTCAACGAATGGTAATGGGTACTCTAACTACCTCGCCAACCAGACTTTCAAGAGCGGCTCCCATGAAGGACGTTATCTCTACCAGCAAGGTAGATCATCCCTCTTCTCTTTTGTTTACACATGTACTTTAGTTCTATTTATTAGATGACACTCCCCCAACCTTTTGCTTACACAAGCCATGGCTAACCGAATCCTCGGGTGCCTTCCAATCATTCACATACCATGGAGGAGTGTCTATTTGCAAAATTAAGTTGCTTACTGATAGATCAGAGCAAAACATGTGAAGAGAATTATTAATGCAAGTTAATTAATTGGGGCTGGGAACCCCATTGCCAGCTCTTTTTACAAAATTATTGGATAAGCGGATGAAGCCACTAGTCCATTGTGAAAGTCTGTCAAAAGTAAATGACAAGATCGAAAGATAAAACACCACATACTTCCTCATGAGCTATAAAACATTAACACAAATAAGAGATAATAGCTTTTGAATTGTTTAAAGGTAGCACATGAAGTATTTACTTGGAATGGCAGGAAATACCACATAGTAGGTAGATATGGTGGACACAAATGGCATGGGTTTTGGCTCAAGGTTTTGGATGCACGAGAAGTATTCCTCTCAGTACAAGGCTTTGGCTAGCAAGGTTGTTTGAAGCAAACACAAGTATAAACCGGTACAACAAAACTTACATAAGAACATATTGCAAGCATTATAAGACTCTACACTGTCTTCCTTGTTGCTCAAACACTTTTACTAGAAAATATCTAGACCTTAGAGAGACCAATCATGCAAACCAAATTTCAACAAGCTCTATGTAGTTCTTCATTACTAGATTTAAACTACATGATGCAAGAGCTTAAACATGATATGAGAGCTCAAAACAATTGCCAAGTATCAAGTTATTCAAAACCATATGAAGCATTTTCTGATTCCAACCAAATAGCAACAAGTGAAGCGATCAACTTTCGCCCTTGAACATTAAAAGCAAAAATGAAGAACACTAGTGTTCATATGAAAAAGCGGAGCGTGTCTCTCTCCCACACAAGGATGAACTTATGAAAATAACAAAACGAAAATAAAAGCACACAGACGCTCCAAGTAAAGTACATAAAATGTGATGGAATAAAAATATAGTTTCACTAGAAGAAACCTGATAAGTTGTCGATGAAGAAGGGGATGCCTTGGGAATCCCCAAGCTTAGATGCTTGAGTCTTCTTAAAATATGCAGGGATGAACCACCGGGGCATCCCCAAGCTTAGACCTTTCACTCTTCTCGATCACATTATATCACCCTCTTCTATTGACCCTTGAAAACTTCTGCCACACCAAACTTCAAGCAAACTCATTAGAGGGTTAGTGCACAATAAAAAATTCACATGTTCAGAGGTGACACAATCATTCTTAACACTTCTGGACATTGCAAAAAACTTCTGAAAGTTAATGGAACAAAGAAACTCATTCAACTTAACAAAAGCGGCAATGCGAAATAAAAGGCTGAATCTGTCAAAAACAGAACAGTCCTTAAAGACGAACCTGGAAGGGGCACTTAACTTGCTCAAACGGAAAAACTCAAAACTAATGAAAGTTGCGTACATATCTGAGGATCACACACGTAAATTTGCAGATTTTTGTGATTTTTTTAGAGAGACTTCTGCTCAAATTCGTGACAGACAGCAAATCTGTTTCTGCGCAGCAATCCAAATCTAGCATCACTTTACCATAGAGACTTTACTTGGCAAAAAAACATGATAAGGAGAGGTTGCTACAGTAGTAAACAACTTCCAAGACTCAACAAAACAAAATTGCTGTAGTAAAATAAACACATGGGTTATCTCCCAAGAAGTTCTTTCTTTATAGCCATTAAGATGGGCTCAGCAATTTGAAAGATACTCTCGCAAGAAATAAGAGTTGAAGCAAAAGAGAGCATCAAGAAGCAAATTCAAAGCACATTTAAGCCTAACCCACTTCCTATGAAAAGGAATCTTGTACACAAATAGATTCATGAAGAACAAAGTGGCAAGCATAGATAAGCAACACAAGCGCAATTTCAAGATTCTCAACATAAAGAGGGGAAAACTTAATATTATTAAGATGCATATAACCATATTTCCCTCTCTCATAATAACTTTCAGTAGCATCATGAACAAACTCAACAATATAATTATCACATATAACATTCTTGTCATGAGCCACATGCATAAAATTATTACTCTCCACATAAGCATAATCAATTTTATTAGTTGTAGTGGGAGCAAATTCAACAAAGTAGCTATAATTATTATTCTCATCAAGTGTAGGAGGCATAGTATAATCATCATAAAATTTACTCTCCATAGTAGGCGGCACCAAAAGACCACTATCATTATAATCATCATAAATAGGAGGCAAAGTATCATCAAAGAAAATTTTCTCCTCAATGCTTGGGGGACTAAAAATATCATGCTCATCAAAACCAGCTTCCCCAAGCTTAGAATTTTCCATATCATTAACAACAATGGTGTTCAAAGCGTTCATACTAATATCATTGCTACTAGCATGCTGATACGTCCAAAACGTATCTACTTTCCCGAACACTTTTGCTATTGTTTTGCCTCTAATTTGTGTATTTTGGATACAACTAACACGGACTAACGCTGTTTTCAGCAGAACTGCTCTGGTGTCTCGTTTTTGTGCAGAAATCCAACTTTCGGGAAAATCCTCGGAATTCTTGCAGAAGGCCCTATTTTACCAAAATATTGACGGAGCCAGAAGGGCAAAGGAGGTGGAGGCCCGAGGGCCCCACACCATATGGCGGCGCGGCCCAGGGGGGGCCCGCGCGGCCCTATGGTGTGGCCCCCTCGGCCGGCCTCCGACGCCCCCCTTTGGACTACTTATCGGGTTCGACCTAAAAACGCACGAGAAAAAAGTCGACATCGCCAGAAACCCTCCAGAGAGCCGCCACATCGCGAAACTCCGTCGCGGGAGCCAGAAGTCTCCGTTCTGGCACTCCGCCGGGACGGGGAATTGGAGGAGATCTTCACCGCCATCACCGCCAACGCCTCTCCATCGACCAGCCATGTTTCCCCCATCCATGTGTGAGTAATTCCCCCGCTGTAGGCTGAAGGGGATGGTAGGGATTGGATGAGATTGGTCATGTAATAGTCATAAGATTGTTAGGGCATAGTGCCTAGTATCCGTAGATGTCACTTTTATGATATTGTTGCAACTTGTTATGCTTAATGCTTGTCACTAGGGCCCGAGTGCCATGATCTCAGATCTGAACATGTTATTGATTCATGAAGATATTCGTTGTTTATGATCTTACCTGCAAGTTGTATACACATGTCGCTGTCCGGAACCAATGGCCCCACAGAAATCGGGACAACCGGAGGGGATGGTAGTGATGTGAGGATCACATGTGTTCACGGAGTGTTAATGCTTTGCTCCGGTACTTTATTAAAAGGAGTACCTTAATATCCAGTAGTTTCCCTAGAGGCCCGGCTGCCACCGGCTGGTAGGACAAAAGATGTTGTGCAAGTTTCTCATTGCGAGCACGTACGACTATATATGGAACACATGCCTATTGATTGATTAGTACTTGGATACCGTTTTATTATTATCTGCAAATGCCCATGCTTTGATTGTTACATGAGTTTCTCTCATCCATGCAACGCCCGTTAAATCCGTCCCTGTGCCTACAGTATTTTAATCCTGCTGTTTACTATAATCACTACTGTCTTTATTTCACCGCTTTGTTATTTCACTATTCCTACTGCCATAAAACTGTTACTACTGATAAACTCTTGCGAGCAAGTCTGTTTCCAGGTGCAGCTGAATTGACAACTCCGCTGTTAAGGCTTACAAGTATTCTTTGTCTCCCCTTGTGTAGAATCAATAAATTGGGTAATACTTCCCTCGAAGACTGTTGCGATCCCCTATACTTGTGGGTCATCAAGACTATTTTCTGGCGCCGTTGCCGGGGAGCATAGCTTTATTTGGAAGTTCACTTGGATTGATATTGTTCGCTGCAAATTCTCCATTATGGGTAAACCTCGCGATACTAAGATCGCCATATTACCATCCACTACAAGAAAAGGTACAACTCTTAGTACCTCTGCTGCTCTTGATTCACCATCTGTGATTGATAAACTTGTTTCACCGCCACATGCTTCGCGTGCTGGTACTTCTGCTGAATCTGAAAATTCTCATAATATTGATAATGTTTCTGCTGTGCTTGATGATAGTGGTTCATTGGGATCTTTTCTAGATGCTACAATTGCTAAGTCTAGACAAATTGAAAATACTGAAACTCCTAATGCTGCTACACCTGTTAATTCACCTGAGTCTGTTGATTATTCTAGTGATGATCTTGATGAGGATTATGTAGAGCTTGATAATGATTTTATTGAAAAATGCAAGGCTACTACTGATGCAAGAAAAATTAAAAAGTTGCTTGCAGAACATGCTGTTAGATATAAACCATCTCCTGATCCTAAATTTGCCACATCTCCTATAAACATTAGGGATAAAGATTATGATTTTTCTCTTGATCTATCTCATATAGCTATTGTTGAGAAAACACCCTTTTGTGGTACTGAAAAAGAAAGTGATGTTGAACACATGACTGAGTTATCTACTCTTAGTGGCGTGTTTTCTGATGATGTCAAGATGCGTACTTATTTTGTCGCTAAAATTTTTCCGTTCTCATTAAAGGATGATGCTAAAACTTGGTATAATAATTTGCCTCCTGGTTCTATTAAAAGTCCAACTGATTTGCGTGATGTTTTCTTTCGAAAATACTTTCCTGCTAGTGCTCAACATGCTGCTTTGCAGAGAATTTATAATTTTGACCAGGAAGATGGAGAGAAATTGCCTGAGGCTTGGGCTAGATTTTGTTCTCTTATTAGAGCTCAGCCTGACCATGATTTGGAAAAGCATGATTTACTTGATATATTTTATAGTGGACTAACTATTGAGTCTAGGGCATACCTGGATAGTTGTGCTGGTTGTGTTTTCAGGAAAAGAACTCCAGACGACGCTGAAGAATTATTGGCTAAAATAGGCCGGAATCATGATGATTGGTCTACACCTGAACCAACCCCGACACCGATAGTGAAGAAGAGGGGTATGATTAAATTGAATGATGAAGATATGAGGGAAGCCAAGAAGTCTCTTAAGGAGAAGGGTATTAAACCTGAAGATGTGAAGAATTTACCTCCTATAGAAGATATATGTGAGACAATTCCCCCTTCATCCATGATTGAGGTACACTCGCTTCAACACTTTACTAGGGAAGATATTCCGTATTCAAAATCTCCTGCTCAATGCTTAGATGAATTTGATAATTATATTGTTAAGCAAGAAAACTTTAATATGAGGGTAGAGAATCATTTAATGGAAAATTCCCGAGCTATTAGTGAATTGCATGGTATTGTGGAGAGAACCTCCAATGATGTTAAGATACTTGTTAAACATTTTCAAATGGTTCAAACTCAAATTGATCAACTTACTAAAGTGCAAAATGACTTGTTGGGAAATAATTCTAAAGAAAAACATGCTTGTGAGGTAACAACTAGAGGTGGTGCTTCTACCCAGGATCCTCTATATCCTGAAGGGCATCCCAAAAGAGTTGAACAAGATTCTCAACTAATTAAAACTAGTGCTCCATCTAAGAAAAAGAAAAAGAAACATAAGAATGTTGTAGAATCCTCTGAACCTGTTAATGATCCTAATAGTATTTCTATTTCTGATGCTGAAACTGAAAGTGGTAATGAACATGAGGAAGATAATGATAAGAATGATACTCCTGATAAAGAAGAAATTGAAAAGGAACCTGAAAAGCATGCTAAAAATAAAAAGTACACTAAAGAAGACTTTATTACAAAGAAACATGGTAATGAAAGAGAACCTTGGGTTCAAAAGCAAATGCCTTTTCCTGCTAAGAAACTAAAATCAAAGGAGGAGGAACATTATAATAAATTTTGTGATTGGATGAAACCTTTATTTCTGCAAATCCCTTTGACTGATGCTATTAAATTGCCTCCTTATTCAAAGTATATGAAAGATATTGTTACTAACAAAAGGAAAGTCCCCAATGAGGAAATTTCAACTATGCTCGCTAATTACTCCTTCAATGGTAAGATTCCAAAGAAGTTGGGCGACCCAGGTATACCGACTATTCCTTGTTCCATCAAGAATAATTATGTTAGAACTGCTCTATGTGATTTGGGAGCAGGTGTGAGTGTGATGCCTTTTTCTCTTTATAAGAGACTTGATTTAGATAAATTGATACCTACTGATATATCTTTGCAAATGGCTGATAAATCTACTGCTATTCCTGTTGGTTTATGTGAAAATGTTCCTGTTCAAGTTACTCAACATTGCTTGATATTAACTGATTTTGTTGTGTTGGAAATGCCTGAAGATGATAATATGTCCATTATTCTTGGAAGACCCTTTCTTAATACTGCAGGGGCTGTTATTGATTGCAATAAAGGCATGGTTACTTTCAATGTTGATGATAAGGAACACACTGTCTATTTTCCCAAGAGGATTGATAAAGTGTGTGGAGTCAATACAATTTTTAATGTGAAAACTATCAAAGTGGGATCCATTGATTGTCCTATATATGAGCCTAAAGAAGAATATCAAACTCTTGTGATTGGATCCATATCAATTCAATATAAGGTAACATGATTGATTTGAGGTTTATTTCTTCTTATGTCATATAAAATTTATTTGGTAGCAAGACTTGATCAACCTTGTTAACAAGTATATTTTATTGCATAAAAGAGCTAAACAACACTTCTTTCTTTCTCTCTCCCTTCACCTATTTTACTTGCTGTAGCACTTTTGTTTTGCAATATGCTTTAGTCATTTAAGATTTTAGAAATCATTTTCCTGCGCAGTAATCATTAATTTAATACCCAGAAATGTGCATTTTTCAAAGTTCTCTAAAAATTACAAAAATTACACCGTTGGTCCTATTTTTCGACGAGGCACCTGGGAGCACCAGAGGATGACCTGTGGGGCACCAGGGGGTGCCACACCATAGGCCGGCGCGGCCAGCAAGGGGGCCGCGCCACCATGTGGTGTGGGCCACCCCTTGCCCCACTACACCATCTCTTCCTCCCAGCACCTTCTCTCTCCCGAAAAAACTCGTACCAAGTTTCTCTCACTCGTGTTTCTGCTCAAGAACTCGCGATTTTTCGATCTCCTTGCTCAGCCCAGATTTCTGTCTGAAATTTGGCACATTTACTCCTTGGTATGTGACTCCTTTGATTGTCCAATTAGAATTTCATTTGGTTGAGTATATCTTGAATATTTTGCTGCTGTAGATAACATGTTTAGTGAGCTTGCATGCTTGTTCTAAGTGGTAGAAATTAGTTTTGATGCATGTGTAGTACTCTAGCAAGTTCCTATAGTAGTTCCCTTCAATTACACACCTTGAAATCAAATTTTATAATGATTGTTGAAAATTTCAGAAGGGGAAGATGAAGAAATTCAAGTTTGGAGAGTTGTTCAAGAAAGCAACAACCAGCACCGGTAGGCCCTCAAGGGCGTCTACTCAAATTAGGCGATCCTACAATGAGGATGTCATCGCGCCTAGCTTCGCGCCCGAGGAGGACCATGGGGCTCCTAATGCTTCATCCTTCCCTTGTTATGAGTTTCTGACCAATGCAGGGATATTGGATGACTTCTTCACCCTCGTCAACAGGGCAGGCCTAGCCACCTACGTGGGAGACGAGAGGGGACAATATTACAGGCTCACCAAAGTTTTCGTTGAGAGCTTCAAGTTCCACAACACGGAATATGAGCCGACAGTCGCATTCAAGATTTATGATATTCCTGTTACCATGAAATTGGAGGAATTTTGTTTTGCATTGGGTATTGCCCCTGTAGGTACAGCAAGGAGGATTGATGACAACCCCCGGGACTTGTTGGAGCTCTACCGAGGGATCACCGGGGATGATTGCCGCACCATCCAGCGAGGGAAGATAAGAAACATTCAACTCCCCGCTATTAAGTATTTCGCATATTACATTGGTACTAGCATTTTGGGTAGAGAAAATACTAGTAACATCTCTAGCTACCATCTTGCTTTCTTGAATGTTGCACTTACTGGAGAGACACCTTATCATCTTGGTTCTCTTATTGCTCGCCGCTTGTCTAGCAGGGGGCCTATTTTTGGAGGAACTATTGCATCACGCATTCTAACACATCTAGATATTCCTCTTGATTCTAATGATGTACCATTAACCCCTAGGAAGCTAGATATTGCTGCTATGAAGAGCCATCATTTTGTTACTACTAACTCCACTATAGATAATATTGTCTATAAAATGTTGTTTGCTGATGGGAATGAGAAAGAAATCCCTCTTCCCCAGCAGGGTTTGTTTAATATTGACAGGCAATCATGGTCGCTAACAAAGGAGGTGGTGGAGGAACATATGAAGATACAAGAATTCCACCAGCAACATGACTCCGAGAACGTCGAGCCCTCCTACGACTACACCGTCACGTACCCCGACGTTTCCTCCAGCACATACATGGAACCGGGTCGTTCTTCGTCATATTACGAAGACACCACTTCATGGGGACCGTGGGAATGAACTCCACTTAGGCCAAAAGCCTAAGCTTGGGGGGAGGTATACCGGCATCACTCATTCTTTGCATATTATGGTTGCTGGATACTTGTACATACTTGTTTAGTCTCTAGAGTGGTTTTCTAATGAGAGGGAGATGATATTTGGGGAAGTGCTGTCCAAAAACAGATTCTGTGCTGTTACCAAAAAATTTCGTACGCACAGCCAGAACGTTATTTTGAGTTGCCAATTTTTGAGCATGTTCCCCAGGTTGTTATCTAACTTTCATTAGTTGAACACTTTTTGGTCTGAGCAATGGAAGATTTTTGTTAAATTCGATTTCTGTACTGCTGTCAGGATTTGGCAGATTTCTGTCATCCTGCTTTTCTGTGTTTCTGTTAGTTTGCATTCTTTTGTTTTCACTTTGTTTCTTTCCTAAAACACAAAAAGACCAAAAATATTTCTGTTGTTTCTCTTCACCATTTATTTATTTGGTTCCTTGCTCTTAGTTTGCTTTATTTGCTATCGTTAGTTTGCTATAAGAAAACCCAAAAAGATTTTACTTTGTTTGCTTGTTTTCTTTCGTGCTTGTTTCTAATTCGAAAACACCAAAAATATTTGCTGTTCTTCTTTGGTTTGTAAAGTTCATCATGAGTTCAATGGTCTTCGGTGGCTGGAGCGTGGTTTTCATTTCATATTATCCAAGCTACACAAGTGAAAAGGCAATAATGACGATCTACAACAATCTGATTGTGGTGAGAGGCTGGTATGAACTCTATTTGCTTTCATTTTTGTACATATACTCATCCATATGAGCATGCTTAGTTGGTTCATGTGAGGTATATGTTATTTGAGAAAGTCTAGTAGCTCATGATCTCTCATGTTTAGTTTCAATTTATTAATATGAGTAGCATGTCATGGATGTTTGCTTGCATTGTTTTATTCATAAGTAAGTATGGCATTGTGGTATCCTCCTATGAATAATTCATTTATATCGACTTGGCACATGCTCACGCATGCATATGACTGAACAAAAAGTCAATTAAGCCTCGATGATTTATATTGCTTCAGAGTTATTGTATCACTTTTATGCCTCCGTTAATTTATTTTGCCGCAAGCATGATTATGACAGTTACTGCTCTCTTGATTTGTCGCTCCCTAGTCTTTTGCTAGCCTTCACTTGTACTGAGCGGTGACGCCGCTCGTGCTTCCAAACACCTGAAAACCAAGTTGTTCCATAAGTGTCCACCATAAATACCTATGCATGGCATTTCAAACCATTCCAAGTAAATTCTCATGCGCTACCTTTAAAACTTTCAAAATGCTTCTCAATTTGTGTTAATGTTTTATAGCTCATGAGGAAGTATGTGGTGTTTAGCTTTCAACCTTGTCATTTACTTTTGACGGACTCTCATATGGACTAGTGGCACATCCGCTTATCCAATAATTTTGCAAAAAGAGCTGGCAATGGGATTCCCAGTCCCGAATTAATTAACTTAAATAGACACTCCTCCATGGTTTGTGATTGTTGGACGGCACCCGAAGGATTCGGTTAGCCATGGCTTGTGTAAGCAAAGGTTGGGGGAGTGTCATCATCATAATAAAACTTAAATAAAAAGGCACTCCTTCATGGTATGTGATTGTTGGCAGGCACCCGAGGATTCGGTTAGCCATGGTTTGTGAAAGAAAGGTTGGAAGGAGTGCCAACCAAAAATAAATAAATGGGAGCCGCTCTTGTGAGTCCGGTTGATGAGGTAGTTAGTGTACCCATTACCATTCGTTGACAACAACAAACACCTCTCAAAATAATTTTACTCCTGCTTTACAAATGAAAAGCTCTAGCGCATGTTAATCCCTGCTTCCCTCTGCGAAGGGTCAATCTTTTACTTTTTATGTTGTGTCTCCATTCTTTCTTTGAGCACTATCTTGAGAGCACGACTGTCATTCTTAGTATAATATGCTTGTCTCAAAATATGATTAATTGTGGTATAACTTTGATGCTTTTATCTTTGACAATCACTAATTCTAGTCTTTCTATGAACTCAAGAGGTGCCTCGGCATTTATGTTTTGCCGATCAAATACAGGCAAGCGAGATACCACTTTATCATATTCTCTTATGAACATTGCAATCTTGCTTATATACATGATTCATGGTGCTTATTATTAATTGTTGGTACCTCTCCATGATTGACATAGCTGTTGGATGATCTTATTTGCATGTATCTCATTATGAACTGCTTAAGTATTAGCCATAGCATGAGAATATATACATCATATGAGCAAATGTGTTCGTGAAAGTTCTTTTATCGCTCAGTTGTTAACTGAATTGCTTGAGGACAAGCAATAAGCTAAGCTTGGGGGAGTTGATACGTCCAAAACGTATCTACTTTCCCGAACACTTTTGCTATTGTTTTGCCTCTAATTTGTGTATTTTGGATACAACTAACACGGACTAACGCTGTTTTCAGCAGAACTGCTCTGGTGTCTCGTTTTTGTGCAGAAATCCAACTTTCGGGAAAATCCTCGGAATTCTTGCAGAAGGCCCTATTTTACCAAAATATTGACGGAGCCAGAAGGGCAAAGGAGGTGGAGGCCCGAGGGCCCCACACCATATGGCGGCGCGGCCCAGGGGGGGCCCCTCGGCCGGCCTCCGACGCCCCCCTTTGGACTACTTATCGGGTTCGACCTAAAAAGTCGCGAGAGACCCTCCAGAGAGCCGCCACATCGCGAAACTCCGTCGCGGGAGCCAGAAGTCTCCGTTCTGGCACTCGGGACGGGGAATTGGAGGAGATCTTCACCGCCATCACCGCCAACGCCTCTCCATCGACCAGCCATGTTTCCCCCATCCATGTGTGAGTAATTCCCCCGCTGTAGGCTGAAGGGGATGGTAGGGATTGGATGAGATTGGTCATGTAATAGTCATAAGATTGTTAGGGCATAGTGCCTAGTATCCGTAGATGTCACTTTTATGATATTGTTGCAACTTGTTATGCTTAATGCTTGTCACTAGGGCCCGAGTGCCATGATCTCAGATCTGAACATGTTATTGATTCATGAAGATATTCGTTGTTTATGATCTTACCTGCAAGTTGTATACACATGTCGCTGTCCGGAACCAATGGCCCCGAGTGACAGAAATCGGGACAACCGGAGGGGATGGTAGTGATGTGAGGATCACATGTGTTCACGGAGTGTTAATGCTTTGCTCCGGTACTTTATTAAAAGGAGTACCTTAATATCCAGTAGTTTCCCTAGAGGCCCGGCTGCCACCGGCTGGTAGGACAAAAGATGTTGTGCAAGTTTCTCATTGCGAGCACGTACGACTATATATGGAACACATGCCTATTGATTGATTAGTACTTGGATACCGTTTTATTATTATCTGCAAATGCCCATGCTTTGATTGTTACATGAGTTTCTCTCATCCATGCAACGCCCATTAAATCCGTCCCTGTGCCTACAGTATTTTAATCCTGCTGTTTACTATAATCACTACTGCTGTCTTTATTTCACCGCTGCTGTTATTTCACTATTCCTACTGCCATAAAACTGTTACTACTGATAAACTCTTGCGAGCAAGTCTGTTTCCAGGTGCAGCTGAATTGACAACTCCGCTGTTAAGGCTTACAAGTATTCTTTGTCTCCCCTTGTGTCGAATCAATAAATTGGGTAATACTTCCCTCGAAGACTGTTGCGATCCCCTATACTTGTGGGTCATCACATGCAAAAAAGATTCCATAGGTTTTTTAATTTTCACAGCAAACAATCCATGTCTTAACTCAGGAAATAGAATAAGAAGCTCATTGTTACTTTCCATTATGCCTAACTAGTGTAAACAAGAAACCTAAAGATGCAATTGGGATCTAAAGGAAATAGCTTCGAGTACTTACAACGGCGCCGGAAAATAGCTTAGTAGCCGAGATCCGGAGTGTGAGTACCTTTTACCTTTCCTCCCGGCAACGGCGCCAGAAAATAGCTTGATGTCTACGGTGCTTCTATTCTTGTAGACAGTGTTGGGCCTCCAAGAGCAGAGGTTTGTAGAACAGCAGCAAGTTTTCCCTTAAGTGGATCACCCAAGGTTTATCGAACTCGGGAGGAAGAGGTCAAAGATATCCCTCTCATGCAACCCCTGCAACCACAAAGCAAGAAGTCTCTTGTGTCCCCAACACACCTAATACACTTGTCAGATGTATAGGTGCACTAGTTCGGCGAAGAGATAGTGAAATACAAGTAGTATGGATGTATATGAGTGGTAATAGCAATCTGAATAAAATATGGCAGCAAGTAAACATGCAACAAAACAGTAAATAAACGGTGTTTGCAGTATTGGAAACAAGGCCTAGGGATCATACTTTCACTAGTGGACACTCTCAACATTGATCGCATAATAAATACTTCTTCTCATATGTGCTACATACACTCTTGTTTGATAATGAACATCATTCGTTGCGTAGGATTACACGAACCCTCAATGCCGGAGTTAACAAGCTCCACAACATTCGATATTCATGTTTAAGTAACCTTAGAGCATAATAGATCATTGCAAAATAAACCAAGAACTAACATAGCGCACACACTGTCCACATTACACTATGAAAGGAGGAATAGATCACATCAATACTATCATAATGATAATTAACTCCACAATCTACGAGAGATCATGATCATAATCTACGACAAGAACCACACGGTGCACACACTAGTCACCTTTACACCATGCAGGAGGAATAGACTACTTTAATAACATCACATGAGTAGCACATAACTAGTAGCGATACAAAGCTCATCATATGGATCTCAATCATGTAAAGCAGCTCATGAGATCATTGTATTGGAGTACAGAGAGAGAGATTAACCACATAGCTACGGTAGAGCCCTCAGCCCCAGGGGAGAACTACTCCCTCCTCATGGGAGCAGCAGCGTTGATGAAGATGGCGGTGGAGATGGCAGCGGTGTCGATGGAGAAGCCCTCCGGGGGCACTTCCCCGTCCCGGCAGCGTGCCGGGAGACTCCTGTCCCCCAGATCTTGGCTTCACGATGGCGGCGGCTCGGAAGGTTTCGCGTACCGTGGCTTATTTGTATCGTGTTTTAGGTCAGGGACCTTTATATAGGTGAAGAGGCGGCGTCAGAAGGTCAACGAGGCGACGACACAACAGGGGGCCGCGGCCCACACCCTGGCCGCGCCAGCCTGGTGTCTGGTGGCCCAGTGGCCCCCCTCTGGCGACTCTCGGGTGTTCTGGAAGCTTCCGGTGAAAATAGGGTACTGGGCGTTGATTTCGTCCGATTCCGAGAATATTTCCTTACTAGGATTTCTGAAACCAAAAATAGCAGAAAACAGGAACGGGCATCTCGTCAATAGGTTAGTTCCGGACGCATCAAAATGATATAAAGTGTGAACAAAACATGTAGGTATTGTCATAAAACAAGCATGGAACATCGGAAATTATAGATACGTTGGAGACGTATCAGGCTCCAAAGTGGTTTTTGTGGGAACCCTAGGTTTTCCACCTATATATCGAGGAGGAGAGGGGAGGGGGCTGGCCACCTCAAGCAGCCGTAGCACCAAATGGCGCCCAAGGCCGGCGCCCCAAGTCCCCCTCTCTCCCAGACCCTTGCCCTTGCTCCCCATACCTCCCGCACGGTTTTGGCGAAGCCTGATACGTCTCCAACGTATCGATAATTTCTTATGTTCCATGCTACTTTATTGATGATACCTACATGTTTTATACACATTATATGTCATATTTATGCATTTTCTGGAACTAACCTATTAACAAGATGCCGAAGTGCCAGTTCCTGTTTTCTCTGTTTTTGGTTTCAGAAATCCTAGTAACGAAATATTCTCGGAATTGGACGAAATCAACGCCCAGGTTCCTATTTTGCCCGGAAGCATCCAGAACACCCGAGAGCCACCAGAGGAGGGGGCTGGTGGGCCCAGATGATAGGGTGGCGCGGCCGGGGCTGGGCCCGCGCCACCCTATGGTGTGGTCGCCCCTTTGACCCTCTGCGCCGCCTCTTCGCCTATATAAAGCCCCTGCATCGAAAACCCTTACGGAGGGAGCGACGATACGAAAAGTTCCAGAGCCGCCGTCATCGCGAAGCCAAGATCTGGGGACAGGAGTCTCTGTTCCGGCACCCCGGAGCGGAAGTGCCCCGGAAGGCTTCTCCATCGACACCGCTGCCATCTCCACCGCCATCTTCATCACCGTTGCTGCTCCCATGAGGAGGGAGTAGTTCTCCATCGAGGCTCGGGGCTGTACCGGTAGCTATGTGGTTCATCTCTCTCTATGTAGTTCAATACAATAATCTCATGAGCTGCCTTACATGATTGAGATTCATATGATGATGCTTGTAATCTAGATGTCATTATGCTAGTCAAGTGGGTTTTACTTATGTGATCTCCGGAGACTCCTTGTCCCACGTGTGTAAAGGTGACAGTGTGTGCACCGTGTGGGTCTCTTAGGCTATATTTCACGAAGTACTTATTCATTGTTGAAGAGCGTAGTGAAGTGCTTATTTATATCTCTTTATGATTGCAATGTGCATCGTATCACAATTTATCTATGTGCTACTCTAGTGATGTGGTTCGTTAGTTGTACTCAGTTTTCCCCAGTCCCTTAGTTTTTCCTCAGTTTTCCCCTCCTCTAGTTTGAAACACGCACAAGTGCTGGAACGGCCGGTAGCCGTCAGGTCAGAGGCCTTGACCGTTAGTCTGACCGGGTGGGGCCGCACAGGGGCAGCTCCTCCCTGACCGTCTCGTGCTGACGGGTAGGGTCAGGAGACACGTCGGAGCAGCCATCCATTTATCGCTGACGTGTGGGCCGTTTTATTTTTCATGATTTTATATGCGGTGCTGCCAATGACAAATGGGGCCGCTCTATAGGGCTGCCGCAGCCAATGACCAGTGGGGTCGTATATTTTTCAGTAAAAGACATATATTGCCGCTCTGTGGGGCTGCCGCAGCCAATGACCAGTGGGGTCGTCTATTTATTTAGGGAAACTCATATATTGCCGCTCTGTGGGGCCTCCGCAGCCAATGACCAGTGGGGTCGTATATTTTTCAGTAAAAGACATATATTGCCGCTCTGTGGGGCTGCCGCAGCAATTGACCAGTGGGGTCGTCTATTTATTAAGAGAAACTCATATATTGCCGCTCTGTGGGGCCTCCGCAGCCAATGACCAGTGGGGTCGTCTATTTTTCAGTAAAAGACATATATTGCCGCTCTGTGGGGCTGCCGCAGCCAATGACCAGTGGGGTCGTCTATTTATTTAGAGAAACTCATATATTGCCGCTCTGTGGGGCCTCCGCAGCCAATGACCAGTGGGGTCGTCTATTTTTCAGGAAAAGACATATATTGCCGCTCTGTGGGGCTGCCGCAGCCAATGACCAGTGGGGTCGTCTATTTATTTAGAGAGAAAAAATCATATATTGCCGCTCTGATATATGTCTTTAGAGAATATCATAGAGAGAAGCAACAAGTTCGCTAATTAATTATTCTTAAGCTAGACCGGAGAAGCGCTGGCAGCTCGTTCCCCACCGTCGGCCGGAGCAGCCATCGCCGGCGCCTCGTCGCGCCGCCGGCTCTGTCCCCCGGCGGCGTCGGACGAACTGCGGCGCTGCACGTCAACCACGGCTCCAGCACTTGTTTCGTCCGCACGCATTGTACCCACCGCAGGAAAGTCCGCCGCAAGCAGATCCGCCGCCCACGACGACCGGGATTTGTTCCGCGCACCAATTGGCATAGCTTGGTAAGACCTCCGCTTCTGCCTCCCCCGCCCCCTAATCGATTCGGTTCCCGTAATTTATTGGAGTTTGCAGGTACGAAATAGTGCTCAATGTCTCGTCGTAGCGGGTACACCGGCGAGGGTGGGGATTCGATCATGTCGTGGCCACGTTCTACTTCTCCTACCTCGTCGGAAGTGCAGGTATATAGCTTCAGCTCTCTGTACTACCGTTGAATTTGAAGTTCCGCCATGGCTTGTTGGGGTGATTTCAGTTGTTCTTTTTTCCATTATTGTTACAGTTAGCCAGGCAAGCCGATGATCCATGGTACATTGCATACCAAGATGAATCAACCCAGTGGTGTAGCCAGAGGATGGATTTGGAGGAGAAGGTGGCCAATTTAGGTGATGAATTGGCCCGTAAAAACCTGATGATATTCGAGCTGAAGCGTATTGTGGAGGAAGAAAAGAAGAATTCAGAGCTTATTCGCAAGGAGAAGTTGAGAGTTGAGACAGATCTTGCCGTATTTGATCAAGTGGTAGAAAATCTAGAACATGAACTTAAAGTGATGGGAGAGGAGAAAAGTAGATTCATCTGTGCAGTTTTATTAGGTGTCATCCCTGTCCTAGCAGTTATGTGGTTCTGGTAGACGATTTAGTATAGAATTGTTATTCAGTAGATGGCTCTAACCACTGTATTTTGTTGTGGCTCTAAGCACTGTATTTCGGTGTACAATTTCCTACTTGTGCTAAGTAATGCGCACGATAATTTTAGCATGCATGAACATTTTATAAAAGTGAAGGGATCCCAAAAGTGAATGCATGTACCAGCCTCCGGATCAAATACATATCAATATCTTCCCAATCAAGTTGGGATAGAATTCAAATCATACATACGGATGTACATGGACACATCAAGAACGTGAAGAAGCTTTTTTTGAGACGGAGGTAGTAGTTCAAACAATTTTATCCCAATTGGAAATTGAAAAATACAAATTTATAATAATTTATCCTAATTTGCGCCATCAAACGTTGAAGCGATGTTATCGGCGATGGCTTCAATGTTCGTGGCATCGATGACCAGTGTCGGAACCGCCGCTGTCTTGGTGTACTTCACCAGCGACGGATCTGCGGAGGGCTGGATCGGCGGCTTTGCAGCGCGGTTGTAGACGATGGCTTCAATCGTCTTGGCATCGATTCGCACTCTCGGCACCGGAAGTGAGACATCAACAGGCTGGGTCTGCGCCGTCGAAGCGATGTTGTAGGCGATGGCTTCAATGTTCGTGGCATCGATGACCACTGTCGGCACGGCCGCCGTCTTGGTGTTCTTCATCATTCAACAGATCTGAGAATAGAATCGAAAGTGAGACAGAGAGAGACATTTCAACTATTTCTGACGGTTAGATCCTCACCGGCACTCTTAGATCCACGGCGCACGCACGGTTAGATGCACGCCGCCGCACGCACGGTTAGATCCGCGCCGCCGCACGCCGCCGCACGCACGGTTAGATCTGCGCCGCCGCACGCCGCCGCACGCACGGTTAGATCCGCGCCGCCGCACGCACGGTTAGATCCGCGCCGCCGCACGCCGCCGCACGCACGGTTAGATCTGCGCCGCCGCAGGCCGCCGCACGCACGGTTAGATCCGCGCCGCCGCACGCACGGTTAGATCCGCGCCGCCGCACGCCACCGCAAGCACGGTTAGATCCGCGCCGCCGCACGCCACCGCAAGCACGGTTAGATCCGCGCCGCCGCACGCACGGTTAGAGAGAGGAGGGTTGGTAGGTATGTGCTCTGCTCTTGTCTCCGTATGCGTCCATCGTGGTCCATAGATACAACCAATGATCGAACGGTGCAAGCGTTCGTTGAGCTTTCATCCAACCAAGATCCGTGTGACATACATCTCGACCAATCAGAGATCAGCCAGTGAGTACAAGTTAGGAAAACTGAGTAGAACTGAGAGGGGGAAAAGTGAGGAAATGTTTATCGGAAGGGCAAAACTGAGTATGACTGAGTAAGACAAGTGGGCCCGGAGGGGAAAACTGAGTAACACTAAGTAAAACAGGGGCACCCAAATAATAAACGGACTAAGGGAAATTGAAGCTTTTGGCATAAAAATTGTAAAATTGTGTTATTTGAACAATATATTACATTTTGGCCGACTAGATATTGTTTGCAACTCAAAGATACACAAGTGTGACGAATTTGGACTCATTTGGACAAAGTTTGTAAGCATAGTGGGTATTTGGGAGGTGTATTGAGCAGAAAGCCCTGCATCTTCATATCTAGTAGCTCATGGACTAGGAAGTGGTTTTGAAGCTTTTGGCATAAAAACTTCATATCTCTATATTTCCTTTTCCATTATTATTTCTCTAGGTTGTAGGTAACATAACAAGGCTCAATGGGAAGGTTCCACCATGTTTTGAATTATTTTGAATTGAACCCTAAAATGTTAAAACCCTAAAACCCTAAAACCCTAAAACCCTAAAATGATAAATGTGGCTTAAATGTGGCATACAAATTGTTCATACAAATTCAAATTGTTCAACACAAAGGCATCCCCAATACAAATTGTTCAACACAAAGGGATCCCCAATACAAAGGGAACCCCAATACAAAGGGAACCCCAATACAAATTGTTCAACACAAAGGGATCCCCAATACAAAGGGAACCCCAATACAAATTGTTCATACAAATTCAAATTAGTTGTTCAGAATAAAATCTTTTTCTTGCTCCTGGTGTGACTCGCCGGGGCCACCACCTTACTCCGGGTAACCCTACCAGGGATATTACCGGTGTCTACCTTCCTTTTGCCCTCTTTCTTGTTCTTCTTCTTCTGCGAAGCTTCTGCTTTTTCTTCTGCCATGAGCTCTTCGAAGTGTGCATCACACATGGCCTTACAACTATCGAGGCAATGTCGATAATACTGTTGACTCTCCTCTGGACTCATCGGTTGAAGCCATTCTACATCCATCTGTTCCCTCTGCTCTCGATCCATCGGTTCAATCTCCTCATGTTGAACTGCTGCTTCAATCTCCTCTGCATTTGCTGCTTCAATCTCCTCATGTTGAACTGCTGCTTCAATCTCCTCTGCATTTGCTGCTTCAATCTCCTCATGTTGAACTGCTGCTTCAATCTCAAGTTGAATTGCTGCTTCATTCTCCTCTGCATTTTCTGCTCCCGCCTGATCTTCCATTCCAAAAGCCGGATCAACTCCATTTTTACAAAGCCTAGCAATGTGTCCAGGGATTCCACAACGTTTGCACTTACGTTTTCGAATCGGTGCACCACCCTCTGCACTAGCTCTGATCCTATTCTTCCTCGGCCTACCTGCCGGTCTAGTCAATACTGGAGAGTACAGTTTGAAGCCTGGATCGACTTTCATCCATTGGTCTTTTCCCAACAAGGTAGGAACATTCATAGCATATGCAGCCCTAAATTTTGCAACAGAGAAATACTCTGACACATACTGATCAACTTCACCATCTTCACCCCCTATAACACTCATGAAAAACAATGCGTGTATGCAGGGTATCCCACGGATCTGCCATCCCCTACAATGGCATGTCCTATCAACCAAACTCACTGGATACCTCCACTGCCTGTTTTTACTGTCAGTGTAGGTTACCTCAGCCTCCATTCCTTTTCTGACGCATTGCATCCTCAATTGTTTTGCCCTCTCATGCAAAGACTTAATCAAAGATGGGAGCATGAGATGGCCAACATAATTTGTGGATGCAATTCTTTGACGCAGATCGATCTTTATCATGATCATCTGCCTAATCTTATCAAATATTTGCCACAGCATAAGCCCTTTCAATGACTTGACCTTTGAGTTGAAACTCTCCGCAAGGTTACTTGTTACATAGTCTACCTTGCAAATTTCATTGAATTGGCTTCTTGACCACACCCTACCATGATGTTCATCCAAGTACTCCTTCACCCCAGGTTTTTGTTTATACAACACATCCAAATGAAACTTATGCTTCCTAGAGCTGCATGTGTATGAAGCTGGCCATAGGTTGTCAGTAAAAACTTTACCCTTGAATTTCTTTGTAAAATTCTGTACCAAGTGTCGCATACATTCCCTATGCTCCACTCCAGGGAATACTGCTTCTACCGCACTCTCCAAACCTTTGCAAGCGTCTGTGTGGATAACAAGTCCTGGTGGATGACCTATAAGGTCGCGCAAGTTCTGCAGAAACCAAGTCCAACTTTCCTCTGACTCAACCTCCAAAACTCCATAAGCAACAGGGAACATCCAATTATGTCCATCAACTGCAGTAGCAGCAACTAGCTGTCCTTTAAACCTACCATGAAGAGCTGATGCATCCACGGCCAAATAAGGCCTGCAACCGTCCAAAAAGCCTTTCCAGCAAGCTTTGAAACAAACAAAAGCCCTTCTAAAACATTCCTTGTGCATTACCTTCCCGCTTTTCAATTTGTAGGGAACTGTATGCTTGTCTATTGCTACAACACTGCCTGGACTAGCCATCTCCACTTCAGCTTTGAAAGTGTAAAGCAACTGAAAGCTTTCATTCCATGGACCATTGATCTTGTCAAGAGCCATTTCCTTTGCATAGAACATCCTCATGTAAGGTACTTTCATCCCTTTATACTTCTCAGCCACCTTTTTCTGGAGTGCCGTTGGACCAAGTGAAGGAGTTTCTCTCAGCCAATCTAGGATTATATCTGCCAACCACCTAGTCTTCGCTAGCTTTGTTTTCAGGTCTGGCTCTCCCCCTAGAGGTGGACACCTATGGATCTCCTTATTAACCTTTATCTGAAACATAATGATAAGGGATGTCAGTAATAGATAACAAATTTTACACCGTGATCTAAATACACAACTGGTTGGCGTAGTACCTGAACCAAGCTGCTTCTGCGCATTGTGGATGCATGCAGCCTAAACCTACACCTTGGGTATGGGCATTTAATTGTGAACCTACCTGGCTCACTTTTAATAACCTCATAATTATTCTTAGTGAGAATGTGATATGTAGTAATTGCATTACGGCAGTCCATCATCGTTTGAAACACGGTGCCTTTTGCAAGCTGAGGATTCTCCCTGTTCCACTCAATTGTTGGCAAGTCTTCGCCTTCGTAATCGGCTAAAACGAGGCTGTCATCGTTCTCATTCTTCTCTTCATCATCAGTCTCATCAAATCTGGCACCAAAAGCAATATCTTCCATGTATTGATCCTCCATTGCCTGCTTACTGCATCGATCTACCAATTCAGGAAACATTAACTCATCCTCATCATCTTCAGGAGACTGATCCGCAATCTCTGCATCGTCCTCCACATTGACCACAGGAACGATCTGGCTACCACTCGCACTGGGGACAGATGGTGCTGCTGTGGACCTACAAGGATCGCCGCGGCGCACACTATTAGCAGAGGCAGCAGCAGTAGAGAGACATGATGCCCGACCACCTGATGATGCCCCAACACCAGATGATGCCTGGCCCCTGTCCACGTGGACACGAATTTTACCGAAATGGCAAGAAGCATTCAAAGCAAAAAGAATTCCCAGATCATCGTCGGAAATTAGTGGAACCAATCTTCGCTCCGTGCTGTTGAAATATTCGAAATGAACTGCATCGAGAGAGCTCCAGGAGTACTTATCGAAGATGTTAGCTTTCAAATCCCTCAACGAGATGGTGGTTGCAACCACCGCAGGGAAGTAAAACCCATTCATTAGGCGTTTAGAATCACGCGTAAAGCTAGAATCCAGCCTAACCACCAGCCGAAAAGCCAGCGCTGGATCAATCCTATTCGAAAAGCAACGCAGTTAGTTGAGCAACAACGATTGGCGCTCAAAAACTGCCTACTGTTAATTCACATAGGCAGACGATGCTTACCCAGATGGAATCCATGCGTTAGATCCCTCCGATTCCCAATCTTCTCCGCGGCTGACGGGAAGAGGCGGTACACCAGACGGATATACAAACTCTACCGCGACAGGGGTAGATCTAGATCTGTTGGAGGCGGATCCCTCTCCGCCTCCCGGGGGTGGTGGTGGGGGCGGGGGCGGCTCGGCGGCGGACGACGCCATAAGGTAGGAGGGCAGGACGGCGTGGCGGCGGAGGGGCGGTGTGTGAGCTCCTCCAGTATCGGGCGGAGTGGAAAGCTTTGGGTGAGCTCCTCGAGTCAACAGTCAACATAGTTCGAAAGAAACGGTCAATTCAACACCAACGCGGCTCCCTAGCCGTCACCGGTAACGGTGAAGGCCTCTGACCAGACGGCAACCCTCCCGTCTGAGCGTCTGCGACGGGTTTCAAACTAGAGGGAGGGGAAAACTGAGGAAAAACTAAGGGGCTGGGGAAAACTGAGTACAACTAACGAACCAGGGCACGAAAATAGAAATCCCATTTATCTATGTGCTACTCTAGTGATGTGTTATTAAAGTAGTTTTATTCCTCCTGCATGTGTGCAAAGGTGACAGTGCGTGCACCGTGTTAGTACTTGGTTTATGCTATGATCATGATCTCTTGTAGATTGCGAAGTTAACTATTGCTATGATAATATTGATGTGATCTATTCCTCCTACATATGCATGAAGGTGACAGTGTGCATGCTATGCTAGTACTTGGTTTAGTCGTTTTGATCTATCTTACACTAAAGGTTACTAAAATATGAGCATTATTGTGGAGCTTGTTAACTCCGGCATTGAGGGTTCGTGTAATCCTACGCAATGTGTTCATCATCCAACAAAAGTGTAGAGTATGCATTTATCTATTCTGTTATGTGATCAATGTTGAGAGTGTCCACTAGTGAAAGTGTAATCCCTAGGCCTTGTCCCTAAATACTGCTGAGTTACTACGCTTGTTTCTTGTTTTACTGTGTTACTACTGCTGCAATACTACCACCATCAACTACACGCCAGCAAGCTATTTTCTGGCACCGTTGCTACTGCTCATATATATTCATACCACCTGTATTTCAATATCTCTTCGCCGAACTAGTGCACCTATTTGGTGTGTTGGGGACACAAGAGACTTCTTGCTTTGTGGTTGCAGGGTTGCATGAGAGGGATATCTTTGACCTCTTCCTCCTGAGTTCGATAAACCTTGGGTGATCCACTTAAGGGAAAACTTGCTGCTGTTCTACAAACCTCTGCACTTGGAGGCCCAACACTGTCTACAGAAAGGAGGGGGAACGTAGACATCAAGCTATTTTTTGGCGCCGTTGCCGGGAGGAAAGGTAAAAGGTACTCACACTCCGGATCTCGGCTACTAAGCTATTTTCCGGCGCCATTGTAAGTACTCGAAGCTATTTCCTTTAGACTCTGCAATTGCGACATTTGGTTTCTTGTTTACACTAGTTAGGCATAATGGAAAACAACAAAAATATGAGAGATCTTTATGAACTTTATCTTGAATTAGGACATGATGTGTTTGAAGAGAGAATTAAAAAACCCATGGAACTTTATATGCATGATAATGGGAATGTTATTAGTATGAATGCTTTGAACACCATTGTTGCTAATGCTATGGAAAATTCTAAGCTTGGGGAAGCTAGCTTTGATGAGCATGATATTTTTAGTCCCCTAAGCATTGAGGAGAAAATTTACTTTGATGATACTTTGCCTCCTATTTATGATAATTATAATGATAGTAGTCTTTTGTTACCACCTGTTATGGAGGATAAATTTGATTATGATTACAATATACCTCCTATATTTGATAGCTACTTTGTTGAATTTGCTCCCACTACAATTAATAAGAATGACTATGCTTATGTTGGGAGTAGTAATTATTTTATGCATGAGACTCATGATAAGAATGCTTTATGTGATAGTTATATTGTTGAGTTTGCTCATAATGCTACTGAAAATTATTATGAGAGAGGAAAATATGGTTGTAGAAATTTTCATGTTACTAAAACACCTCTCTATGTGCTGAAATTTTTGAAGCTACACTTGTTTTATCTTCCTATGCTTGTTACTTTGCTCTTCATGAACTTGTTTATTTACAAGATTCCTTTTCATAGGAAGCATGTTAGACTTAAATGTGTTTTGAATTTGCCTCTTGATGCTCTCTTTTGCTTCAACTCTTATTTCTTGCGAGTGCATCATTAAAACTGCTGAGCCCATCTTAATGGCTATAAAGAAAGAACTTCTTGGGAGATAACCCATGTGTTATTTTGCTACAGTACTTTGTTTTATATTTGTGTCTTGGAAGTTGTTTACTACTGTAGCAACCTCTCCTTATCATGATTTTGTGCCAAGTAAAGTTTCTATGTCAAAGTTGAGGTTATATTTGGGATCGCTGCGCAGAAACAGCATTGCTGTCTGTCACGAATCTGGGCACAGTTCTCTGTAGAAAATTCGAAAAAATCTGCCAATTTACGAGCGTGATCCTCAGATATGTACGCAACTTTCATTAGTTTTGAGTTTTTCCATTTGAGCAAGTCTGGTGCCATTTTAAAATTCGTCTTTACAGACTGTTCTGTTTTTGACAGATTCTGCCTTTTATTTCGCATTGCCTCTTTTGCTATGTTGGATTTATTTCTTTGATCCATTAATGTCCAGTAGCTTTATGCAATGTCCAGAAGTGTTAAGAATGATTGTGTCACCTCTGAACATGTGAATTTTTGATTATGCACTAACCCTCTAACGAGTTTGCTTGAAGTTTGGTGTGAAGGAAGTTTTCAAGGGTCAATAGAAGAGGGTGATATAATGTGATCGAGAAGAGCGAAATGTCTAAGCTTGGGGATGCCCCGGTGGTTCATCCCTGCATATTTTAAGAATACTCAAGCATCTAAGCTTGGGGATGCCCAAGGCATCCCCTTCTTCATCGACAACTTATCAGTTTCTTCTAGTGAAACTATATTTTTATTCGGTCACATCTTATGTACTTTACTTGGAGCGTCTGTGTGCTTTTATTTTTGTTTTTGTTTTGTTATTTTCATTCTCTGAATAAGTTCATCCTTGTGTGGGAGAGAGACACGCTCCGCTGGTTCGTATGAACACATGTGTTCTTAGCTCATAATATTCATGGCGAAGTTTCCTCTTCGTTAAATTGTTAAATGGTTGGAATTGGAAAATGCTACATGTAGTAATTGGTAAAATGTCTTGGATAATGTGATACTTGGCAATTGTTGTGCTCATGTTTAAGCTCTTGCATCATATACTTTGCACCTATTAGTGAAGAAATACATAGAGCTTGCTAAAATTTGGTTTGCATAATTGGTCTCTCTAAGGTCTAGATAATTTCTAGTATTGAGTTTGAACAACAAGGAAGACGGTGTAGAGTCTTATAATGTTTACAATATGTCTTTTATGTGAGTTTTGCTGCACCGGTTCATCCTTGTGTTTGTTTCAAATAAACCTTGCTAGCCTAAGCCTTGTATCGAGAGGGAATACTTCTCATGCATCCAAAATCCTTGAGCCAACCACTATGCCATTTGTGTCCACCATACCTCCGCCATTCAAAGTAAATTGCTTGAGTGCTACCTTTAAACAATTCAAAAGTTATTACCTCTTATTTGTGTCAATGTTTAATAGCTCATGAGGAAGTATGTGGTGTTTATCTTTCAATCTTGTTGGGCAACTTTCACCAATGGACTAGTGGCTTCATCCGCTTATCCAATAATTTTGCAAAAAGAGCTGGCAATGGGATTCCCAGTCCCAAATTAATTAACAAAAATAGACACTCCTCCATGGTATGTGATTGTTGGACGGCACCCGAAGGATTCGGTTAGCCATGGCTTGAGAAAGCAAAGGTGGGGAGGAGTGTCATCATAATAAAACTAAAATAAAAAGGCACTCCTTCATGGTATGAGATTGTTGGCAGGCACCCAAGGATTCGGTTAGCCATGGTTTGTGAAAGAAAGGTTGGAAGGAGTGCCACCCAAAAATAAAATAAAATGGGAGCCGCTCTTTGAAGGTTTGTTGGCAAGGGGGTTAGAGTGCCCACTACCATTCGTTGACAACAACAAACACCTCTCAAAACTTTACTTTTATGCTCTCTATATGTTTTCAAAATCAAAGCTCTAGCACAAATATAGCAATCGATGCTTTCCTCTTTGAAGGACCATTCTTTTACCTTATTGTTGAGTCAGTTTACCTATTCTTTCTATCTTAGAAGCAAACACTTGTGTGAACTGTGCATTGATTCCTACATACTTGCATATTGCACTTGTTATATTACTTTATGTTGACAATATCCATGAGATATACATGTTATAAGTTGAAAGCAACCGCTGAAACTTAATCTTCCTATGTGTTGCTTCAACGCCTTTACTTTGATTTATTGCTTTATGAGTTAACTCTTATGCAAGACTTATTGATGCTTGTCTTGAAGTACTATTCATGAAAAGTCTTTGCTTTATGATTCAGTTGTTTACTCATGTCATTACCATTGTTTTGATCGCTGCATTCATTACATATGCTTACAATAGTATGATCAAGTTTATGATGGCATGTCACTTAAGAAATTATCTTTGTTATCGTTTTACCTGCTCGGGACGAGGAACTAAGCTTGGGGATGCTGATACGTCTCCAACGTATCGATAATTTCTTATGTTCCATGCTACTTTATTGATGATACCTACATGTTTTATACACATTATATGTCATATTTATGCATTTTGGAACTAACCTATTAACAAGATGCCGAAGTGCCGGTTCCTTTTTACTGCTGTTTTTGGTTTCAGAAATCCTAGTAGAAATATTCTCGGAATTGGACGAAATCAACGCCCAGGTTCCTATTTTGCCGGAAGCATCAGAACACCGAGAGCCACCGAGGGGGGCCCTGGTGGGCAGATGATAGGGTGGCGCGGCCAGGGCTGGGCCCGCGCCACCCTATGGTGTCGTCGCCCCTTTGACCCTCTGCCGCCTCTTCGCCTATATAAAGCCCGCATCGAAAGCCCTTATGGAGGGAGCGACGATACGAGAAAGTTCCGAGCCGCCGTCATCGCGAAGCCAAGATGCGGGGACGGAGTCTGTTCCGGCACCTGCCGGAGCGGGGAAGTGCCCCGGAAGGCTTCTCCATCGACACCGCCATCTCCACCGCCATCTTCATCACCGCTGCTGCTCCCATGAGGAGGGAGTAGTTCTCCATCGAGGCTCGGGGCTGTACCGGTAGCTATGTGGTTCATCTCTCTCCTATGTAGTTCAATACAATAATCTCATGAGCTGCCTTACATGATTGAGATTCATATGATGATGCTTGTAATCTAGATGTCATTATGCTAGTCAAGTGGGTTTTACTTATGTGATCTCCGGAGACTCCTTGTCCAACGTGTGTAAAGGTGACAGTGTGTGCACCGTGTGGGTCTCTTAGGCTATATTTCACGAAGTACTTATTCACTGTTGAAGAGCGTAGTGAAGTGCTTATTTATATCTCTTTATGATTGCAATGTGCATCGTATCACAATTTATCTATGTGCTACTCTAGTGATGTGTTATTAAAGTAGTTTTATTCCTCCTGCATGTGTGCAAAGGTGACAGTGCGTGCACCGTGTTAGTACTTGGTTTATGCTATGATCATGATCTCTTGTAGATTGCGAAGTTAACTATTGCTATGATAATATTGATGTGATCTATTCCTCCTACATATGCATGAAGGTGACAGTGTGCATGCTATGCTAGTACTTGGTTTAGTCGTTTTGATCTATCTTACACTAAAGGTTACTAAAATATGAGCATTATTGTGGAGCTTGTTAACTCCGGTTGAGTTCGTGTAATCATGTGTTCATCATCCAACAAAAGTGTAGAGTATGCATTTATCTATTCTGTTATGTGATCAATGTTGAGAGTGTCCACTAGTGAAAGTGTAATCCCTAGGCCTTGTCCTAAATACTGCTGAGTTACTACTGCTTGTTTCTTGTTTTACTGTGTTACTACTGCTGCAATACTACCACCATCAACTACACGCTGCAAGCTATTTTCTGGCACCGTTGCTACTGCTCATATATATTCATACCACCTATTTCACTATCTCTTCGCCGAACTAGTCACCTATTTGGTGTGTTGGGGACACAAGAGACTTCTTGCTTTGTGGTTGCAGGGTTGCATGAGAGGGATATCTTTGACCTCTTCCTCCTGAGTTCGATAAACCTTGGGTGATCCACTTAAGGGAAAACTTGCTGCTGTTCTACAAACCTCTGCACTTGGAGGCCCAACACTGTCTACAGGAAAGGAGGGGGAACGTAGACATCAAAGCCCTGCCGGAGTTCTCCACCACCACCGTCACCACGCCGTCGTGCTACCAGGATTCCGAGGAGGATCTACTACATCCGCTGCCCGCTGTAACGGGGGAGGACATCTTCATCGACACCGTACGTGTGACCGAGTGCGGAAGTGCTGCCCGACTGTAGCACCGTCAAGATCTTCTACACGCTTTTGAAAGCAGCAAGTGATCGACTACATCAACCACGAGATTTATCTCGTTAACGCTTAGCGATCTTCGAGGGTATGATGATCTTCACCTCGTTGCTACCATCTACTAGATTAGATCTTGGCTTGTTATTCGTCCTTGCGGTAGGAATTTTTTGTTTTCTATGCTACGAATCCCAACAGTGTTATCAGAGCCGTGTATATGCATAGATTGGTTGCACGAGTAGAACACAATGGTTTGTGGGTGTTGATGCTTTTGTTGTCTCTTGTTTATCGTGCACTTTGCATCTTGCGGCATGGTGGGATGAAGCAGCCCGGGCTAACCTTACATGACCGCATTCATGATACTTGCTCCACGCTTGACATGCAACTTGTATTGCATAAGTGGCTTTGCGGGTGTCAGTTTCTCTCACCATAGTAAAGATCCAATTTATAATTAGCAATTGACAACACTTGTATCACCGTTGTGGTTCATGTTCGTAGGTATATCGGATCTTACTCGAAAACCCTAAGCCACGTAAAATATGCAAACAAAATTAGAGGCGTCTAACTTGTTTTTGCAGGGTTTGGTGATGTGATATGGCCATGATGTGATTATGAATATATTTGATGTATGAGATGATCCTTATTGTATTGTGGCAATTTCATTATCGTTTCATCATGTAGTAGTTTTATTTTAAAGAGTTGTAATAGTTGCTACATGTGGTGGACAACCATGAAGACGGCGCCATTGACCTTGACGCCCCGCCGACGATGATGGAGATCATGCCCGTTGATGGATGATGGAGATCATGCCCATGCTTTGAAGATGAAGATCAAAGGTGCAAAGATAAAAGGGCCATATCATATCACATTATGAATTGCATGTGATGTTAATCCTTTTTATGCATCTTGTATTGCTTAGATCACGATGGTAGAATTATAAGATGATCCCTCTCACTAAAAATCAAGATAATAAAGTGTTCGTCCTTAGTTAGCACCATTGCTAAGACTCGTTGTTTCGAAGCATCACGTGATGATCGGGTGTGATAGACTCAACGTGTGCATACAACGGGTGCAAGCCAGATTTGCACATGCGGAAACTAAGGTTTAACTTGACGAGCCTAGCATGTACAGACATGGCCTCGGAACATGGCAAACCGAAAGGTTAAGCATGAATCATATAGATGATATGATGAACATGTTGATGTTCACCATTGAATCTACATCATCTCTCGTGATGATCGGACTTGGTGTAGTGGATTTTGTTCGTGTAATCACTAAGGCAACATGAGGGATGTTGTTTTAAGTGGGAGTTTACCTAGTTAATTTTAAGAATTATAGTAAACTCAATTTATCATGAACTTAGTCTAAACTCTTTGCAAATATGTTGTAGATTATGGCGACCCCTACCATCAACTTTAATTTGTTCCTAGAGAAAGAAAAGCTGAAAGGCAATGGAAGCAACTTTACGGACTGGTTCCGTAACTTTAGGATTGTCCTCACTGCTGGACAACTGATCTATGTGCTCATTGGGTGACCCACCTGCAGAAACAGCTACCAATGAGGCTAAAAATGTTTACCTCACTCGGAAGAATCATTACTCCGCAATTCAGTGTACCATCCTCTACGGTTTAGAATCGGAGCTTCAGAAACGCTTTGAGAACCATGACCCTCATGATATAATCAGTGAGCTCAAAATGATATTTGAAACTCATGCGGCCGTGGAAAGCTATGATGCTTCTGAAAAGTTCTTTAACTGTAAGATGGAAGAGGGCAGCTCCGTTAGCGAGCACGTGCTCAAGATGTCTGGGCACGCGAAGAAACTCCTAGACTTGGGAATAACGATTCCTAATGCCTTGGGGATTCATCATGTCCTTCAATCACTACCACCTAGTTACAAGAACTTCGTGATGAACTACAACATGTAGTGCATGGACAAGACGTTATCTTAACTCTTCTCAATGCTAAAAACTGCTGAAGTGGAGATAAAGAAAGAGCACCAAGTACTGATGGTAAATAATACCACCAAATTCAAGAAGCAGGGCAAGCCTAAGGAAAAGGGTAAATTCAAAAAGGGCGGCAAGAAAGCTGTCGTGCCTCCTAAGAAACCCAAGGCTGGCCCCAAGCCTGATACTACATGCTATTACTGCAAAGAAAAGGGACACTGGAAGCGAAACTGCTCAAAGTACCTGGCAGATCTGAAGAGCGGCAACATCAAGAAGAAAGGTATATCTGATATACATGTTATTGATGTGTATCTTACTAGTAATCATAGTAGTGCCTGGGTATTTGATACTGGTTTGGTTTCTCATATTTGTAACTGAAAACAGGAGCTACAGAATAAAGGAAGACTAGCAAGGGACGAGGTAACGATGCGCGTTGGAAATGTATCCAAGATCGATGTGATCGATGTCGGCACACTCCTCCTACATCTACCATCGGGATTAGTTTTAAATATTAATAATTGTTATTTGGTGTCTGTGTTAAGAATGAACATTATATCTGGATCTTGTTTATTGCAAGACGATTATTCATTCAAGTTTGAGAATAATGGTTGTTCGATTTATATGAATAATATCTTTTATGGTCATGCACCTGAGATGAATGGTTTATTCTTATTAAATATCAATAGTAGTGATACACATATTCATAACATTGATGCTAAATGAATGAAGTTAAATGATAAAACTACATACATGTGGCACTATCTGACATAGGCATCCCCAATGGGCCTGCCAAAGATGGTACCCGGGGTTTACTAAAGGCCCAGGACTCGAAGAATAAGAAGACTTGGAAGCCCATTTAGTGTTAAGGAAAGATAGTTTGTATTAGGAAAGATAGAGATTTGTAATCTTATGGGTTGGGTACGAAACCCTCCCGAACTCTGTAACTTGTGTATTACGAAGCCCTCGGCTCCACCCTCTAAGGGGGAGTCGAGGGACGAAGCAAGGATCGAATCTACTGTTAACACAACCCTAGTTTTACAATCGTCGAGTACTTTTCGGCTGAAACCTTCGAGATCTACTTGCCCTCTACTTCTAGCAAAACCCTAGTCTACAATCTGTAGGCATTGACAAATTAATCCTTTGTCAATTGGCGCCATCTGTGGGAATTAGAGGTTGCAAGGAGCTGATCTCGATGGCACGTCCAGAATCGTCGAGTTCGTCGGTGGCTAGCAATGCGATGGATCGAGGTAAACAGGAAAAAACTCATCTAGTCGACTTTATTCCTCACCCGCCCTCCCGTATGGATGCATGTGCCTATCTGGAGGAGCCCATCGTCATGACGTTCGGAGAATTCCGATTTGGCGTCAACAAAGAAGGATCCTACCGTCTCGAAATTCCGATCTCGTCGGAATTTTCAGCGGTCGATTCTAACTTTTCGTCGAGTGACGAGGAGTTTTCGTCGCCACGCTTCGTCGACACCAAGGCAAACGGAAAGCTCACCAAGATCTTCAGCGACACATCTTTCGAGTCGTCTGCGGACTCCTTTATAAGCAGCGATTCCGACAGCATCGACAGCTTCAACTTCATCGACAAATCTGCTGCCATCGGAAAGGTCTTCACCAATCTATATGATGGTGTCACCAATCCTGACAAAAATCAATACGCAAAATACCATCAGATCTATGCGATAGAAGAGGCAGGCCGATCAGAACCAGAAACGTCAGAGGCTTTCGATGATTTGGGAAATCCATACATCGATCCCGCTGATCTCAGAAAAGGCTTAGGCACTAAATATGCTGGGTCTTCAACTCGCGCAAAAGTCCAACTCCCGCAAGCAGCGTGGGATAGGGCTGCAAGAGCCATGGATGGTTCAGAACCAATGACCACCACTGCTACTGTACAAGAACTACAAGCATATCAATATAGACTTGCTCGGGTAAGTAGAGAGTTGGAAAAACAGACAGCATCCTTGAATAGGAGAAAAGAGGCAGCTTCCGCGTCCAGCAGGCGAGCGAGCTCAGTCGACAATCAGAAACTTCGGCAGATAGCCATAGAGAGGCTCGAAGGAGAGCGAGATCTCGGCTGCAAAATATACCTGAAGAAGAGAGAGGAAACATAATTCAAAATCTCGACATGTCTTTCATGACGATTGATACAAGGGGAAATATCATCCCGAAAACAGAAGCAGGTTACATGGCAACGCAAGCTTACATCCTCGCGTCCAGACCACCTCCTGGGGACCCGAGAGAACCATTGTTCAATATGGCAATGGCTGGAGTAGGAGTTATGGGAACAGCATTTGCAGCCACGCCTCCCGAAGGAAATCCTAGGCAAAATAGTCCACGACCCACTACAACGGTTCAAGATCCACCGAGAACAAGTGGAGCAAGAGACACAGCAGTTCAAGTGAGGGTGGATAGAGCGCGACAAGAAAGAAGGGAACGTCAGCACTCACCAGAAGTTGCCGACGAAGATATGTGTGGACTCCCGTGCTTTACGAGAAGAGTTCGAAAGACTCGAGTCCCAAAAGGGTTCAAGTTACCCGAGAATTTCAAGAAATTCGACGGCCTGCAGGATCCCGAGGATTGGCTCGTGGATTATCTCGAGATGGTGAAGCTGGTAGGAGGAACCAGAGCAACAGCTATGCAAAGTATCCAAGTTCACTTGAGTGGTGCCGCAAGATCTTGGATAAAGAAAGTTCCCCCAGGCTCCATCGACAGCTGGGATAATTTCGAGGACATCTTCGTGAGAAATTTTCGATCCACCTGCAAGAAACCTGCGTCATTGGAAGAATTGAGGGCGTGTCGACAGAAACACGATGAGTCGTTGAGAAAATATATACAGCGGTGCAACATTATAAAAAACTCGGCAGAGGATATATCTGACGAGAGAGCAATAGATGCGTTCGTGGCAGGAATTCGGCGAGGAGATTTCGTCGAGGACTTAGGGAGAACTAACCCTAAGACCATATCAGCACTAATGGAGATAGCTAATAAGTGGGCAGATGGAGAAGACGCAATATACAACAAGCGACACAGATCGCCAGAAGAGGATCGTGGTCGAAATTATCAAAATAGAAGGAGATTTTATGGCCAGTTCTACAACAACGGCTCCTGGCCATATATCGGCTGGTTTCGGGAAATCCTGGAGGGAATAGTCGAGATGACTATCAAAGGAGTAATGAGCAACAAGGCGACAATAGAGGTGATTCTCGCGGCAACAGGCAAAATAGTGGACCAAGGTTTCAAAGACCTTACGTGTCCCCCGAGGAGATGATGAACGGTCCGTGTCAAATGCACTTTTATCTCGACAACAATGGAAAGAGGCAGTCAGGACATCTCCAGAAAGATTGCCGAAATTTTCAGGCAATGTTGCGAGCCGCAGGAATTGCAAATGCCCAAGCAATGAACAGAAACCCTCAGGGGCCAAGGAGTGAGATTCACCTTCCACCTCCTCCCGCAATCACGGACGAAAATCGGCATCAGCTCAGAATAGCGGCAGCACCACATCCACCATCGTATGTCGATCCTAACTCCAATGGTGTGGTCTCGATGATTCAGAAAGCTAGGCCATCCAACAGGGCGCAGAAGGTAATCTCACGACAAGTATTCATGGCAGAAAAGATGCCTCCACCAACAGTTGAGTACCTAAATTGGTCAGGGCAAGATATTGGCTTCACAATTGCGGATCATCCACAGCAAGTTCCTCGACCAGGACAATCGGCACTCATCCTACCCGCAGTAATTGCTGGTTTTGATGTATCGAGAGTTTTTATAGATGGCGGCAGCAGTTTAAATCTTATGTATGCAGATACATTGAGGAAAATGAACATATCCCTGGCAAACTGAAACCAACTGATACACGTTTCCATGGGATTACACCAGAGAAGCCAAGTTATCCATTGGGCAAGATCAACCTCGACGTTCAGTTTGGAACCCGAGAAAACTAGATAGAATTTGGAGTTCGAAGTTGTGGATTTCCCGTCGCAGTATCACGCTTTGTTAGGACGACCAGCATACGCCAGGTTTATGGCGGTACCACATTATACGTATCTATTGTGAAGGTTGCCCGGACCCATTACAATTAAGGGAAGTTTCGCGTTATCTGATAAATGCGACAAGGATTTTCATCGACTATCAGAAACTTTCGGGATGCAAGCAGAATATATGCATGGCGCCAAGGTTCACTGATTATGATGTGCTGCCATAAGTAGGGAGGTCTTCTAAGGAGCCAACTTTTTACACAACCAAGGATTCAAAAGAGGTACAGAACCACCCGACAGACCCAAAACGACATCCATTGCAACAAACATGGATATCGCATAGGAAAGCGCGCTCGTCGAGTTCCTCCGTGAGCACTGGAAAATCTTCGCATGGTGTCCAGCTGACATGCCAGGAGTACCCAGGGAACTTGCCGAGCACCACCTCAATTTGGATCCTCTCGCGAGACCAATCAAGCAACCTTTGCGGCGTTTTTCGGAACCCAACCGCAAAGCTATGTTATCAGAAATAGATCGACTCAAAGATGCTGGTTTTATTAAAGAAATATCTACAGAAGCCACGTGGGTAGCTAACCCAGTGATGGTGCCGAAGAAACACACAAAAGTCCTTCGCATGTGTGTCGACTTTACGTGTCTCAATAAACATTGTCCTAAGGATCACTTTCCCCTCCCAAGGATCGATCAAATCATCGACTCCACGGCAGGATGCGAACGTCTTTCCTTTTTGGACGCGTACTCTGGTTATAACCAGATCAGATTAAAAGAAGAAGATGAAGCCAAGACAGCGTTCATAACACCTTACGGCGTGTTTTGCTACAAAACAATGCCCTTTGGTTTGAAAAACGCGGGAGCAACATATCAGCGGATGATGCAGAAGTGCCTAGCAACACAGATTGGAAAAAATGTGCAAGTCTACATTGACGATGTCGTGATAACATCAAAGAAGGGTCGACTCTGATCGAAGATTTGAAGGAAACCTTCGACAACCTCGACAAGTTCTGCCTCAAGCTGAACCCGACAAAGTGCTCTTTTGGAGTTCCTGCAGGAGAACTTCTCGGGTTCTTAGTATCAGCAAGGGGGATTGAAGCTAATCCCGAAAAAATCCAGGCCATCGTTACTATGAGAAAGCCAACAAAGTTGAAAGAAATACAACAGCTAACGGGCGAGTCGCAGCTTTAAGCAGATTCGTCGCCAGGCTAGGAGAAAAGGCATTGCCGTTCTACGCATTGATCAAACAGGGGGAAAAATTTCAATGGAACGAGGAAGCAGATAGGGCCTTCGAGAACCTCAAGCGGACAATTTCGACACCACCAATCTTGGTGGCGCCTAAAGATAAAGAACCTCTCCTCTTATACATTGCAGCCACACCTCAAGTGGTTAGCACGGTTCTGGTAGTCGAGAGAGAAGAAGAAGGAAAGCTTCATGGAGTTCGAGGCCAGTATATTTCATCGGCGAATCTGTCGCCTTCAAAACAGCGGTACCCGCAATATCGAAAGCGTATGGAGTATTCACGACAGCAAGAAAATTGCGACACTATTTTTCGGTGCACCCGATAATAGTGGTCAATGAAGCTCCTTTGTCAAACATATTGAACAACCCAGAAGCTACGGGTCGGGTCTCCCTTTGGGGAATAGAACTTTCCCCTCGGGACATCACGTATGAAAAAAGAAAGGCAATAAAATCACAGGTTTTACCGGATTTCATCGCAGAGTGGATGGAGCTACAAAATACAGGGCCTCCAGATTTATCGAGAACCTGGACTATGAACTTTGACGGGTCCAAAAGGTTAGAAGGCGCTGGAGCAGGCGTAATACTAGTATCACCTGAAGGCGACAAGTTGAAGTATGTCTTACGGATGACATTCCCAAACGCATCTAACAATGAAGCAGAATATGAAGCTCTCATACATGGGATGAAGATGGCGAAAGCTTGCGGGGCAACCCGATTGAAAATCTTCGGCGACTCACAATTGGTGGCACAGCAAGTTATGAACCAATGTGATGCAGTTAACGAAAGTATGATAGCATACAAGGAGGTGTATAATGAGCTGGAAAAATTGTTTGATGGATGCGAGGTAAACCACATCAGCAGGCTGAGTAACGACGAAGCCGATGTTCTTGCAAACATCGGGTCACAATGTCTCGCGATCCCTCCAGGCGTGTTTTGGGAAGAAATAAGCGAGAGATCAACAAAGCCAGCGAAAATAAAGAAGAAGGAGAAAGAAGAGAAATCTTCGAGTACCACCAAAGACTCAGTAGAAGAAGAAGAGGAACAGGAGCTAGTCATGATGGTGCAAATTCCATGGATGCATGCCTATATATCATACATCCTAAGGAAAACAATACCCGACGACCCAGTTGAAGCAAGGCGAATAATTAGGCGATCAAAAGCTTTCTGTGGTAAAAGGGGAGTTGTACAAACGAAGTATCTCGGGTGTGCTACAGAGGTGTGTCACACCCGAAGAAGGAAGGATCATCCTAAAAGACGTACACGAAGGAATATGCGGGCATCACGCGAGCAGCCGAGCTATTGCGGCCAAAGTCTTCAGAGCAGGATTTTATTGGCTAACAGCAATCGAGGACGCGAAGGAAATAGTGCGAACCTGCGATGCGTGTCAAAGATTCGCGGCAAAACCTCACTCGCCAGCAGCAGAACTTATGCCAATCCCACTGTCTTGGCCCTTTGCTCAATGGGGTCTCGACATGGTGGGAAAACTACACAAAGCTTCGCCAGGAGGATATGAGTATATGCTCGTTGCTGTCGACAAATTTACTAAGTGGATAGAAGCAAAGCCGATAAATTCACCGGATGGCGCGTCGGCGATCAAGTTCGTGAAAAGCATCGTCTTTTGTTACCACCCGATTTTGGCCAAATCAGGAGATGGGCCGTAAGTGAAGATGGGCTTGAAGGACGTACACATGGAGCATCTACGAAGCGGCCTTGCGCTAAGAGTTTGGGCTAAGTTGCCCGTGTATCTGTAATATAGTTGATCGCATTGTAATTTAGATTAAAAAGATAGAGTCTGGCCCGTGCACGGTTAGGTGCACGCCTCAATTAGAAAGTCCCTTGGACTATAAATATGTATCTAGGGTTATCGGAAAAAGAGGACAATCATCGTTCAACCAACACAAATCAGGCGCATCGCCACCCCTTTCTTCGAGGGTTTCTCCCGGTAAGCACCATGCTGCGTAGATCGCATCTAGCGATCTAGGCGTATACGTTTATTCGTCTACCTTGTACTGCTCGTGCTGAAGCCTTGTTGATGGCGAGCAGTACTATTTATCCTTAGGTGTTTAGGGGCTTGCATTGATGCTTTCGCGTGCATATCTGCGTGGCAATGCCGTCCCTCGACACCTAGCTGCCCTTACGTCTATCCAGGCGTAAGGGCAACATCTTGCTTGTTCGTTATTTAGTAGATCCGATCCGTTATAGTTGCTCCTTGCTCCGGGGATTAGTTTAATATCTGCATAGTTAGGCCTTATGTTGGGGTCGGACGATCCGGTGGTGCGTTAGGTGTTGTTCACCGTCCCTGCGAGGGATGTTCCGGGAATCAACGTTATGTTGGTTTTTAGGCCTCTCGTAGGGGTAGTTTGCATCATCTTTCGTAGCTGCTAGGCCCGATCACACGTAGGACGTTCCGGTTATGCGGTGAAAACCCTAAACTGTCGTGGATCGCTTTAGCTTTGTTTTGATCAAGCAGGATCCCCATGCCATTGTAAATCCAACGTGAAACATGGGGCGATCGGCTCCTTGAGCCGATCCACAGGGCAACCTGAGAGCCGATAGGGCTCGTATTTAATGTTTACGTGTCTACCATGCAGGAACAATCGAAGCACTCTAACACCTTCCTGATCGGGTCTAGGTCAGGTGGCACGCCTAGCAACCGCCGGACGTGGCTGGAAGATTTGCGGGACGACGCGAGGTGCCAGGGTCCACTAAGCGGCCTTGGGAGCCTCCCGGCTCTTCGTGTTGCTTAGCCATTGCCCGTCGGTGGGTTTTGGAGGGTAACACATTCTGGCACGCCGGTGGGACATCTTCTGCAACATCCACGTCAACACCGACACCCGAGATGGCAGAGGAACAGATCACATACGAGGATCTTCCTCCTGATCATAAGAAGAAGTACGATGAGCTGAAGGCCATCGTTGAAGCCGAACTCATCGGCTCCTTTGAGAAAACTCGTTCGCACGGCATCAGGTTCAAAGGATTCACGCCACAAGGCGTCCTTGAAGGGGTGGATCTGTCTCTCCCTTCAGATGAACGTACCAGAGCCCTGCGACAGGAAATCAACTACGTGGTGGCTCACTCGCTACATCGGCATTCTGAGAGCCTGGTGAATTCTTTGGAGCGCGTTGCGTTCCGGGTGGTCCAAGAGATCATGGAGCGTCGGTACTCCCCTTCAGGACCTGCTCTAGGGACTCACCAAGGAGAGGTGCAACTCCACACCAGGCCACCATTGCCGTACTCAATGGCAGCTCCACAGCAACAAGGTTCACCGGCATACGTTGTCTACAAGGTTGGAGGTGATCCGGGCGACTACCAGTTCTTATATGAGCCGCCCAAGGAGATCCCACACGGATACGTGTGCACGTTTGTGCCGGACTGCAACAACTGGACGCAGGCGATCCAGGCTCCAACAGGAGGGATTGCCGGAGCAGGAGCCATTGTTCCGGCAGGAGGAACGACTGCAGCAGCGGGGGGTTTGGGAGCAGAAGCTGAGAAACAGGCGTGGCTAGCCAAGTATGCCACTACACCAGCCCAAGAAAGCTCAGCTGCCACTACCTCCACCGCAGATCAGATCAGCGCAGTCCTGAGAGATCAGTTCGGCATCTTGCCGAAGAAGAAGATAATCGGCTATTCCAAGCCGTACCCCAATGAGTTTGACCTGATCCCACTACCACCTAAGTACCGGCTTCCGGACTTCAACAAATTCAGTGGGTCAGAAGGATCTAGCTCCATCGAGCACGTGAGCCGATACTTGGCCCAGCTGGGCATGGTTTCGGCATCGGATGAGCTACGGGTGAGGTTCTTCTCGCAATCCCTCACCGGTCCAGCTTTTGGATGGTACACCTCGTTGCAGCCAAATTCAGTACGATCATGGAAGCAGCTGGAGGAACAGTTTCACACCCAATATCATTCAGAAGCTACTGAAGCTGGTATTGCCGAACTGCACAGGTTCGGCGAGAGCGAGGAGACAGTGTCTGAGTACATTTAGCGTTTCAGAACTGTCAAGAACCGATGCTATTCGGTTCATTTAACTGAGAAAGAAGATCGAGTTGGCCGTGGCAGGCCTTGCAGCGTCATTCAAGGATCTGACATTCCAAGTGGAGTACAACTCGTTGACGCACCTGGTCAGAGGCTGACCTTATATGAACAGCGCCATCCAGAGCTGTACCAGGACAAGTTCAAGCGCGCGATAACCCTGGTCAATGCTGATGAGGATGAAAATTCTGCGGAAGATCAGGAAGTCGCAGTAGCCGAGTGGACTCGGACGCCAGTACCTGTGTCCTGCAAATGGGTGAACCCACCAGGGCCTCCAAGAGGGTTGGACTTTGATGTGAGCAAAACTGAACAGATCTTCGATCTGCTCCTGAAAGAGAAACAGTTGAAGCTCCCTGAAGGCCACAAGATCCCTACGGCACAAGAGATGAACAAAAGGCCATACTGCAAATGGCATCATACGTTCACGCACGCCACCAACGACTGCAAAGTATTACGCGCACAAATTCAGATGGCGATAGAATCAGGCCGATTAACTTTCGGACAGTTTGCCATGAAGGTAGACATGCGTCCGTTTCCGGACGTCAACATGGTGGACCTAAGCCACTCCATAAGGGAGCCTGGGTTCTCTTTTGATGTCAATATGGCAGGGTTTGTGATCCGCCATGGCAAAGATAAAGCAGAGAGCAGCCACTCTCGTGGCAAAGATAAAGAGGAGGCCGTTCCACGCGACCGGCCCCAAGATGACGATAGACGGTACCTAACCGAGGAGGAGGTGAGAAGCATACGGTATCAGCGCCCACTCTCCGTGCATCTCCTCAACAAATATGAGCAGCAGTACGACCGACGTCGGCGCTACGACGAAGACGACGAAAGATATCGTCGGGCAGATGCGGCTGACAGAAGGTACCGTCGGCACGACAGAAACGACGACGGGTACGAACGCCACGCTAGAGGGAGGTCAAGGGAGCAAGACAACGTGGATAAGCACTGGAACTGTCCCTTCTTCAAACATTGCTGGGACTCAGGAATGAGCCGATTGCCAACAATCGAGAATTTCCCAGAATGCAAACAGCAAAGGAGAAGGACAAACGAAGTTTCAGTGTTCGAGCGTCTAGGACCTCTCCCACCTATTAACAAACGAGCTGAGTCATCTCAAGAAGAAGACTTCGAGGAGTCAGATGGAGAAGAAGATAGGTATCACCGACCAAGGTGGTGCCCTGATGGACTCAGCCATTCTCAGAAGCGTAGAGTGCAGCGGCTGCGAAACCTGGAAGAAGCCGAGGCGCAGTACCTGTACACGTTGAGAAGAGCACGGCCCGATCTGGCCGTGAAAATTCAGCAAACATTGGAGACGAAGGCGCGCCCGCCAAAGAAAGTATGGCGCCCAAAACAGGCGAAAGCCGATGCACAGGCATCGGCTGATGCCGATGCAGAGACATCGGCTGGCACAAACATGGTGTTTATACTCCCGTCGGAGTTTCGCGCTCCAAGCGACGAGGAAGTTTCAGTGGCTCAATTCGACTGCGGTCCACGACCAGTTATCTTTGAGAAGCCACGAGATAGAAGCTACAGGCATCTGAAAGCCCTATACTTGAGGGGTTACATCAACGGGCAGCCTGTCAGCAAGATGTTGGTTGATACCGGAGCGGCAGTCAACATAATGCCGTATTCCATGCTACGACGTTTGGGGCATTCCAGCGATGATCTGATCAAGACCAACATCACATTAAGCGACTTCAACGGCCAGGCGTCAGAAGCGAAAGGTGTTCTGAATGTAGAGCTTACTGTAGGCCGGAAGACCATACCTACTGCGTTCTTCATCGTTGACAGCAAAAGCAATTACGCCGTCCTATTGGGAAGGGACTGGATTCATGCTAACTGTTGCATTCCGTCTACAATGCACCAATGCATCATACAGTGGGATGGAGATGAAGTGGAAGTCGTTCAGGCGGATGACTCAATCGAGATATCATTAGCTGCCATGAGCGTGTGGGAAGCAGATAACCAAGAGCCGCTCTCTGGAATCAGTTTAGAGGGTTGTGAGCGCATCGAAGCTTCGAAAAATGGGGTAAGGCTGGTTTTATCCACCGGCCTAACAGAGTAGCAGGTCCAAGACATTGGACGTACGTGGCAAGGCCGATCCCTGAGATCGGCCCTCAAAAAAAAATAAAAAGCAAAGGATCTTGTCTCCAGCATGCCACGTAGCTACAGTGGAAATCCAAGAAGTTGCAAACCATCGTCAAACATTGCAACGGAAAAGGAGGCCGATTCCCGCAATCGGCAAAATTATCCTCAACACACCTTTGTCGTGTTCAGCATCGATCCAACAGATGCCTGAAGAGCCGATACCATCAATTACTTGACAGAATCGGCTCGGGGCACATAGATGGATGAGGCAAAGGATATATGAGGATACGAAGCTTGGAGTGGATGTCAAATGCCCAGCAGAACAGCTCAAATATGGGGCAATCGGCCAGTAAAAACAAAAAAAAATGGAAAATACGAAAAATTTCAGCATAGCCGATGCTTGGACATCGACTCTAGTACAATTACACAAGATCTACCAGCTGCATGTTCAAGATGCGAATTCGGCAGTACTGTCAGAAGCATCAGTTAAGCTGTTGGTGATTCATCTACAACATCGGCTTTCAGCGGAGGGAAGGTAATCAATGGGGGCAAGTTTGGCTGGTTCTGCATAGTGACTGCCTCAAATTACCTGCAAAGCCCTTTGTTCGATCTGCGCATCCTCACCGCTAGTCTCGCCTTGACTGAGGCTCGGGGGGCAGCTGGTCTGGTGGATGTTCTGTTTTAGAAGCCGATTGGGATATCATCGGCTGATCCTTCGCCGCAACTTTCTTCAACAAATGATGAATTCTTGAAGATTACCAGGTCTCAAAGTCGTCAGTTGAGGAATGGAAGGATGGATTACGTAGGACCGATGCGTTAACATCGGCTTATTAAGCATTGGTTAAGTAGAATCGGCAAAATCAGTTGAGGGAGAATCGGCTCAATCAATTCGAGGAAAATCAACAAAGTCAAATTGGAGGAAGTTCTTCATTGATAAAGGGGATTTCTTACAAGGAAGAGCTGATTACTCAAACAAAAGGGGAACAGGTTGCTACTGCTAGTCTTATGCTAGTAAATCCCTACTCTATGGGCTGTTGCCGTCTTCGTCGTCGCTGGGGTAGCTGCCCTCATCGCTACTGTTGACGAATTCCTCGTCGCTGCTACTGTGACCTTCAGCGGAGGCCTCTTCATCGGACCAGGCCCAGCGACGGATGCGCTTTGGCGGCGGTTCCTCGGAGGAGGTGTCATCCTCTGGTTCCTTCTTCGTGTCGGAGGAGACGTCTTCGTTTTCGTCGTCCTTTTCTTCTTCTTCTTCCTCTTTGGTGGAAGAAGTGAATTTACCCCGGAAGAGAGGGTCGTTGCTGTCGCTCTCCGCCTCTAGTTCTCCATCGATCAAGAACCGAAGATCATCTTCCCCGTCAGTCAGGGGCATGTCACCATCCGACCAGACGAGGTCTTCGGGTCGGCCCTCGGGCACGAAGTCGAAGTCAAATTCTTGCTCATCCCAATGCTCGGGAGCGCGCCGGTTGTATGCTTCCGTCTGATTGACCTCCGGCTCTCCCTCGCTTGCGGAAGAGGATTGGGAAGAGGAAGGAGAAGACATGGCTATGAAGGAGGAGGGTTTTTTGGCTGACGGCTGGTTTGGAGCAAGGGGATGAGGAAGAGAACTGTTCGATGCGGTTAAATAAAGGGGGATATATTGGAGATCAATGCTCGAACAGTTTCCGGGGATATAGGGCCAAAACTGACAAATCGTGCAGAGAAGTTGAGAAGGTAAGACGTCATCATGAAGAAAACTGACGGTTCGCCCGACATGACCCTTCGAAGGAGACAGATGGTTTTGCAATTATCATTATCAAAACCAGGGGGCATGTGTTACCACCCGATTTTGGCCAAATCAGGAGATGGGCCGTAAGTGAAGATGGGCTTGAAGGACGTACACATGGAGCATCTTCGAAGCGGCCTTGCGCTAAGAGTTTGGGCTAAGTTGCCCGTGTATCTGTAATATAGTAGATCGCATTGTAATTTAGATTAAAAAGATAGAGTCTGGCCCGTGCACGGTTAGGTGCACGCCTCAATTAGAAAGTCCCTTGGACTATAAATATGTATCTAGGGTTATCGGAAAAAGAGGACAATCATCGTTCAACCAACACAAATCAGGCGCATCGCCACCCCTTTCTTCGAGGGTTTCTCCCGGGTAAGCACCATGCTGCCTAGATCGCATCTAGCGATCTAGGCAGTATACGTTTATTCGTCTACCTTGTACTGCTCGTGCTGAAGCCTTGTTGATGGCGAGCAGTACTATTTATCCTTAGGTGTTTAGGGGCTTGCATTGATGCTTTCGCGTGCATATCTGCGTGGCAATGCCGTCCCTCGACACCTAGCTGCCCTTACGTCTATCCGGCGTAAGGGCAGCATCTTGCTTGTTCGTTACTTAGTAGATCCGATCCGTTATAGTTGCTCCTTGCATCTGCATTAGTTTAATATCTGCATAGTTAGGCCTTATGCTGGGGTCGGACGATCCGGTAGTGCGTTAGGTGTTGTTCACCGTCCCTGCAAGGGATGTTCCGGGAATCAACGTTATGTTGGTTTTTAGGCCTCTCGTAGGGGTAGTTTGCATCATCTTTCGTAGCTGCTAGGCCCGATCACACGTAGGACGTTCCGGTTATGCGGTGAAAACCCTAAACTGTCGTGGATCGCTTTAGCTTTGTTTTGATCAAGCAGGATCCCCATGCCATTGTAAATCCAACGTGAAACATGGGGCGATCGGCTCCTTGAGCCGATCCACAGGGAAACCTGAGAGCCGATAGGGCTCGTATTTAATGTTTACGTGTCTACCATGCAGGAACAATCGAAGCACTCTAACACCTTCTGATCGGGTCTAGGTCGGGTGGCACGCCCTAGCAACCGCCGGGACGTGGCTGGAAGATTTGCGGGACGACGCGAGGTGCCAGGGTCCACTAAGCGGCCTTGGGAGCCTCCCGGCTCTTCGTGTTGCTTAGCCATTGCCCGTCGGTGGGTTTTGGAGGGTAACATCTTTAGATTTGGAGTCCCTCACAGCATTGTCACAGACAACGGCAGCAATTTTACGTCCAAGGAGTTCAAGGCATATTGCGCAGAAGTGGGCATCAAATTGAGTTTTGCGTCTGTCGCACATCCACAGACCAACGGTCAAGTCGAGAAGGCCAATGGCATCATCTGCAATGGTATCAAGAAGCGCCTGTTAGGACCATTGGAAAAAGCTCGGCATACTTGGCCGGAGGAGCTGCCAAGTGTGTTGTGGAGTATTCGAACAACACCAAATACGGCGACACAGGAGACGCCGTTCTTTCTAGTCCATGGAGCTGAAGCAGTCCTGCCGATAGAAATAGAGCACGATTCTCCAAGAGTTACAGAATATGATGAAGAAACTTCGAGAAAAGCTTTGGAGGATGATGTTGACGCACTTGATGAAGCTCGAGACGAAGTCCTGTCACGAGTCGCCAAATATCAACAGGACCTGAAAAACTACCACAGTCGACGATTGCGGCCAAGATCCTTCCAAGTTGGTGACCTGGTTTTGCGACTCAATCAAAAAAGTCATGAAAAACTTGAGTCACCATGGCTAGGACCTTACATCGTCACAGAAGTAATCGAAGGAGGAGCATACAAAATCAAAGACAAGAAGACGGGGATTGCCGAGCCAAATCCTTGGAACGTGGCGCAGCTCAGGCGTTTTTACGCCTAGATGTCGAAATATAGTCTCCTTTGTAAACATACAATGTACTGAAACGCCCGCGAGTTTTCAGACGCACTCTTTTCCTTTTTCGGGGCATCGAGTGGGGCCGGAAAAGGTTTTTAATGAGGCGGGCTCGCGGTGCTGCAATATAATAAAGATAGTGGAATTATATATCTTTTTCGACAGGGGGGCTTCCCCCTACAAAGATACAATATATATATATATATATATATATATATGGTGCCGACAAAATACAATTCGCGACAATATCTCGCCTTGGTATAAAATACCTCGCCAAAATAAAAATATATCGACAAACAGCGGTCAACATAAAGCTCGGGGGCTCATACCCACAAAAATAATACAGTATTTATTTTGCCTTGGGTAACCTCGCACTATAAAACAAAAATACTGCCATCAAAACGCCCGGGGGCTTGGCGTTGAAAATAAAAACATAGTGACTTTACAGTACAAAAATATATACACAAGATACAATTATTGGAACAGCTTGTCTTCAGGGATTTCCCAGTATGTTGTCTATTGTCAAGCGCTCATTATTTACAGCACGAGTGCTATGCTCAGCGTAGCTGCCCTTCACGAAGAATTCGGCGTCCATCCGAAGAAGTTCATCCATCATATCTTCGGCAACAGGAGTAACAATATCATCATATTTCCTCTTCGCCATCTTGGCCAAGCACTTTGGAACAATCTGCCCCACGTCTAACTTCGGGTAGCAGATTTTTATCATGATCATAGCAAATCTTGCGCCAGCAGCCAATTGGGCCCGTACAAAACCATGGATTCGAGGAGCATCCCGAAATTTGTCCATTAAAGCAGGAAGAGTCTCTGGCATCTTGTTGCGAGGAAACATGGTGCCATAAACCAGAGACAGAGTCCTTGTACAGAAGTCGAGATAATCGCGAACCTGGAGTGCGCGATCCTGAAACCTGACAATCTGGCGAGTTCGTTCAGGCGTGCCCCAAAAACTTGAACCATGATCCTTAGCAAGCCGAAGAAGTACATTGGATCGAGCTTCGACACGCTCATCTTCAGTAGCAGCATCCAAAAAAGAACCTATTTTTCGAAAGAATCAGCAAGCAGCGAGGAGACAAGCAAGGAGGAAAAGAAAAAAAACAAAACAATGATAAATGAAACATACCTGCCATATCCAAGCTAGCATCTGTCAACAGTTCAAGCATAAAATTTTCGCGGGATGTAGCTGCAGCAGCTTCAGCAACGGCGGCATCCTTTTCAGTTATGGCATCTTGAGCTTGTTGGAGCGCAGCTTTCTCCCTCTCAGAAGATTTTCGAGACTGTTCCATGAGCATAAGGGATTGCTTCTTCATGGATTGAAGCTGTTGTCGAAGTTCTTCCAAATCTTCTGCCGAATCTTTACTCGCAGAATCTTCAACAAATTTAACAGCGATAGGACCTCTAGATGGTCAAATTTCAGTTAATTTCGGCGAAGTTCTTTTTCCTCTCCAAAAACTTCGAAGAAGACGAAGGAAAAACTTCGGAAGGACCGGGAGTTGACGTATAGTTGTCAAAAATTAACTGAAAAAATAAATTTCGACATCAATCGTTGAGGAAAAGATAGATTTTCATTCATTCTCATAATATATACATGTCTATTACAAAAGAAGGACCTCTAGAGACCTACTGAAGCAGTCATTGCCAAGAACACTATGGCGACAGTGCCAAAAGAAGGAGGTAAACTAAAAAGGAAAAAGCAAAGGGGCATTCAACTAGACCTCCGGCTTTGATGAACTAGGAGTCGAAGATGGCTTGATCCCGAAATAAGACAGGATTTTCTTCGTGTTGGGCTTTGCCGCCTTGATCAACGATCGCCATTTCGTCTGCTCTATCTGTTCCGTGTCGCCCACTTTCGCCCAGTCGATAGTTTGTTGACTATCAGCGACCAAGGCAACAGTGCTTTCAACAGCGACCTTCAAATTTTCTTGGCGCATCTTCAGCCCAAGATCTTCTGGTGGATTAAAGCACTTGGCAAGAGTAAGGAAAGTTGCGGGTTCCTCTTTCTTCGGGAAGAAGTAGGGGAAGAGTCGCGACAGCCCTGCCCTAGCTTGATCAATGCCCTCGCGTGCTTCTGTCCCATGGAATTCAAGGAACGAAACGGCGTCAAGAAGAGGATCATTGTCGGGATCTTCAAGCTCAAATTCTTGAGAGGTTTTACCTGTCAAAATAAAAAAATTCCGATCAACAAATGAGTGCAGGAAAAAGAGTCCAAAGGATATGAAGTGGCTCAGATACTTACTGACAAAGCGACGATTTTGCGACCTTAGACGCTTAAGGATCGCTTCTTCACGAGCAGATTGTGCAGTTATATGCTCGCTTAGCGAAGTCTCGGCATCGTGAAGTCGCTTCCTAAGATCTTCGACACCAGCAGCATCGGCCTTGGCTTTGTCAGCTTCTCGCCTAGCTTGAACGGCATCTGACTCGGCCTTCTTACGAGCCTCTTCACTTTGCTCTAATTTTTGAGCAAGTGTATTGGCACGCTCGTTGACTTCCGCCAGTTTTTCTGCCAAGAAAGTTGAAATCAGTTAAAAATATCGACAACAAAGGAGTAAGAAAGCGGGAGCAAAAAAGAAGCAGCCAGGCATTACCTTCAGTTTTGCTGGCATAATCACGGTACCCAATGAATTGAGCACCGATACGAAAAAGCTCCTTCATCATAGGCTGTTAAAGAAAGATAGATAAAGAAAATGTCGATATGGGCAAAACATGAGGGCACACAGAAGCAAACGGAGGAAATATAGACAAAGACAAGTAAAATAAAAACTTACATCATCCAAGAGAGGGTTAGAGGAGCTACTCAATTGGAGAGTAGGCTCCGGGATTGTCTCAATCCTTGCCCTTTTTGGTGAAGGGACAAGGGGGCTTGAAGGAGGAGTAGCAGCGCCGACGTTTTGTTGAGGAGGCGAAGTTTCCTCTCCTTCAACTGGCGTCTCCGAGGCGACTAGTGTATGTGACGTACTCGTTCGAGCAGCCACATCAGAAGCTGGTACTTCTTCTTCATCATCACTACGATTAAATGTTGGCAACATAAAAAGCAAGATAGACAAAAATCTTCAAGTGAAAAAAAGAGGGAACTTACGAACTGATGAGGGTCTCAAGATATGGATCATAAGCTGCCTTCTGGCGTGAAGGAACAACTTCTTCGGGCTTGGAGGTGCCGGAATCTTCGACATCATTCCTCTTCCTTTTGTTCTTTGGAGAAACAGCAGGAGGAGGAGATTGTGCCGATGCAGTGGCTTCAGAGGCAGCCTCCTTTTCATCAGATCCCGCAGATTTTCGAGAATCTGCGGGTTCATTCACAAAAGAGGGGGCATCTTGGTTATCATCGGAGATAACGGCCCTTTCTTCGACTTCTCCACCTTCAGGAAGGGGAGGAAGCGAAACAAGATTTGGATGGTTCTATATAAAAATAAGGGAAGATGTCAAAAAAGGAGTTACAACAAAAATAGCAAGGCAATAACAAATTAAGCGACAATGTTTACCTTAGGAAGCGCATTGGTGGCGTTGTATGGTTTTACACGACAAGAGGAAGGGATAGGATCTTTTTTGTTGAGAGAGGAGATTTTTCGGACAAGCCTTTCCAAGTCCTTGACTTCCAGATTCGTCGACAAACGATCTGTGTCTTCATCGCCAGCATAATTCCAGAGAGGGTTTTTGCGAGCCTGAAGAGGCTGCACTCTGGTTCTAAGGAAATACGCTGTAATTTGGATACGACAATTCTTTGCCACGAGTATTCTGCAACTCATGGATGCGAGTCATCAAGGCCTCTGTCGAAGCTTTTTCTTCCTCGGTAGCCTCTGCATCCCAAGAACGGCGGCGAAGGATTTTCTCGGCACCATCGAAAGGAGGGATATTGTCTTCAGCACATCCATGGTTCTCCTCCCGAATATACAACCACTTCTTGCGCCACCCTTGAACTGAATCAGGGAGTTTGACGTCGAAGTAATTGACTGTGGAGCGAACAGAAATAACAACGCCGCCTATATTATAGGCGACATTGGGAGAGCCATTACGGCGACAGAAGAAAATGCGCTTCCATAATGCCCAGTTAGGCTGGACACCAAGGAAGGCCTCACAGAGGGTGATGAAAATAGAGATATGGAGGATTGAGTTAGGAGTAAGATGGTGAAGTTGAAGACCGTAGACAAAAAGCAATCCACGGAGAAAAGGATGAATGGGGGCGGAAAGACCGCGGATGAGATGATCGACGAAACTTACCCGATACCCCATTGGAGGGGTTGGGTAGCTTTCTTCACTAGGGAAGCACACCGCCTTGGGTTTCTTGCTAATCCCCAGCTTCTTCAAGAGATTGATGTCTTGGTTGGTGATCTTGGACCTTTCCCATTCCGCGGTCCCCAGATCTGCGGCGGCCATTGATGATTCAGGCGTGCTGTGCTTGATCAACCGACGCGGTGGCATCAACAATGGCGCAGGAGTACAGCTTGGAGAAGATGAGCTCAAGGAGTTGTGGGGCGCAGGAGAAGATTTTGCAGAGGGGAGAACGGCGTGAGCAGAAGTGCTCGAGGAAGAAGAAGAAGATCTTATATAGGGGTGCGGCGAAACGTTGGACCGTTGGATGGAAAAGAGGTGTGGTAGATGATAACCACGTGAATACAAGGGTAAAAAAGTATTTTAACACTGGAGAGGTTACGGAACGTGTGCCAGAAAAAGTGGAGAACGTGTGTCCCCTACTTGCACGACGTGTCAATCAGATGAGGAATTTGGACCCACAAGGCAGTGAGAGGAGCGGTTTTCGCATGTTTCCAAAACAGAAATCGTGGCTATCATCAGCAATGACGTCATCATGGTAAAAGAAAAGCTCGACTATGAAGCTGGGAGAGATTATCGACAACGCAAGATTATTTCGGGAGCCTTTGATCAAATACAAGTTTTTGCCCAAACGCTCGGGGGCTACTTTGGAAAATAGAAAATTTCGAGTATGACAAGATAGAAATGGCGAGAGCCTATGACCAAATGCAAGCATTTGTTCATAGCCTCGGGGGCTACTCCCATCGGGAGCGCTGGTCGCGCACCCGATAGATATAAAAATATCGAGAAGGACTATAAATATAGCGGCAAAGGATACTAATCTGTGGAGCCTACACCCAAGCACAAGTTCTTGGCTGTAGCCTCGGGGCTACTCCCATCGGGAACGCTGTTCGCGTGCCCGATGAATTTTTATTAAAAGAAAGAAGTAGAAGTGAGTATATTTCGAGTTACACAGATAACTCTACATATACTCCCATCGGGAAGACAAAATAAGTCATCAAATATGACTCGATAAAATGTGCTATTTCAACAGCCGAAAAGCACTCGACAATATATTCTCAGAGCGCTAAAAGTCGCGAATAAATCTCTGAATGCCACAAAACTTTGCGAAGGTAAGACCCCGGATCCGTTCGAGCGGCGTGGCATCGCTGACGAATGCGTGCTACTTTTTCCGTATCAACAGATACGAAGAAAATCCTAACAGACGCGTTAGGTACCCGATAAAATATGAGCGGGACTCGACGAATGGTAAGACCTTAAGCGGCACTTGTCGAAGTTTACAGTATCCGAGATCATGTCCGGGGACGTGATCTTGAAGTAGGTTTTGCGGATTGCCACTAGAGTAGTTAACTAGTACCTGATCCGTCAGATGAACTAGCCCCAACTACCGTTATCCATGTACAAAATAGTATTTGCATATCGAAAGATTATGTAATGAGTAAAGTTGGAGATTTTCCCTGATTCTTCGATTCAAGAAAAATCTCGGGGGCTACTGACATAGGCATCCCCAATGGGCCTGCCAAAGATGGTACCCGGGGTTTACTAAAGGCCCGGGACTCGAAGAATAAGAAGACTTGGAAGCCCATTTAGTGTTAAGGAAAGATAGTTTGTATTAGGAAAGATAGAGATTTGTAATCTTACGGGTTGGGTACGAAACCCTCCCGAACTCTGTAACTTGTGTATTACGAAACCCTCGGCTCCACCCTCTATATAAGGGAGAGTCGAGGGATCGAATCTACTGTTAACGCAACCCTAGTTTTACAATCGTCGAGTACTTTTCGGCTGAAACCTTCGAGATCTACTTGCCCTCTACTTCTAGCAAAACCCTAGTCTACAATCTGTAGGCATTGACAAATTAATCTTTTGTCACTATCGTCTTGGTCATATTGGAATGAAACGCATGAAGAAACTCCATTTAGATAAACTACTTGAATAACTTGATTTTGAATCACTTGATATATGCGAAGCATGTCTAATTGAAAAAATGACTAAGACTCCATTCTCTGGTATTATGGCGCGAGCTACAGACTTATTGGAAATCATACATACAGATGTGTGCAGACCAATGAGTGTAGCATCACGCGGTGGTTTTCGTTATGTTCTTACTTTCACGGATAATTTGAGTAGATATGGGTATATCTACTTGATGAAACATAAATCCAAGACTTTCGAGAAGTTTAAGGAATTCCAAAGTGAAGTAGAAAATCAACGCAACAAGAAGATTAAATTTTTACGATCTGATCGTGGAGGTGAATATCTGAGTTATGAGTTTAGCATGCATTTAAAGAAATGCGAAATACTTTCACACAATTGACACCGCTTGGAACACCACAGCGCAATGGTGTGTCTGAACGTCGTAATCGAACTATCTTAGATATGATTCGATCTATGGTATCTCTTACATATTTACCATCGTCGTTTTGGAGTTATGCATTAGAGATAGCCGCATTCACTTTAAATAGGGCACCATCTAAATCCCTTGAAACGACACTGTATGAATTGTGGTTTGGGAAGAAACCAAAGTTGTTGTTCCTTAAAGTTTGAGGTTGCGAAGCTTATATAAAGAAGTTACAACCTGACAAGCTCGAACCCAAAGCGGAGAAATACGTCTTAGGATAGCCTAAATAAACAATTGGGTATACCTTCTATCACAGATCCAAAGGTAAAATCTTCGTTGCCAAGAACAGATCCTTTCTTGAAAAAGAGTTTCTCTCGAAAGAAGTGACTGGAAGGAAAGTAGAAATCGACGAGGTTATTGAACCTTCTCTCGAAAATCAGAGTAGCGCAGTACCGGAAGATGTTCCTGTGCCGCCTGCACCGATAAGAGAGGAAGCTAATGATAATGATCATGAAACTTCAAACGAAGTTACTACCGAACCTCGCAGGTCGACGAGGATGCGTGCCACTCCTGATTGGTACGACCCCTCCTTAAATGTCATGATTGTGGACAATAATGATAACCCTGCGACGTATGAGGAAGCAATGATGAGCCCAGATTCCAATAAATGGCAAGAGGCCATGAAATCCAAAATGGGTTCCATGTATGATAACCAAGTATGGACTTTGGTAGACTTACCTGATAGCCGCAAGGCTGTCGAGAATAAATGGATCTTCAAAAGAAAAACAGATGATGATGGTAATATTACTGTCTATAAAGCTCGACTTGTCGTGAAATGGTTCCGACAAATTCAAAGAGTTGACTACGATGAGACTTTCTCACCTGTAGCGAAGCTAAAGTCTATGAGGATACTGTTAGCAATTGCTGCATTTTTCGATTATGAAATTTGGCAGATGGATGTCAAAACGGCGTTCCTTAATGGTGACATTGAGGAGGAGTTGTATATGTTACAACCCAAAGTTTTTGTCGATCCTAGAAATGCTGACAAGGTATGCAAACTTCAACGTTCCATTTTTGTACTGAAGCAAGCATCCTAGAGTTGGAACCGACACTTTGATAAGATGATCAAAGACTTCGAATTTATACAAACTTTTGGAGAAACTTGTATTTACAAGAAAGTGAGTGGGAGCTATGTAGCATTCCTGATATTGTATGTGGATAACATATTGTTGATTGGATATGATATAGAACTTCTTAGTAGTGTCAAAGGCTATTTGAATAAGTGTTTTTCAATGAAGGACCTTGGAGAAACGTCATACATTTTAGGCATCAAGATTTATAGAGATAGATCAAGATGCTTAATAGGGCATTCACATAGTACATACCTGTATAAGATTCTAAAGAAGTTTAGAATGGATGAGACCAAGAAAGGGTTCTTGCCTATGTTGCCAAGTAAGACCTTGAGTAAAACTCAAAGTCCAGCTACGGTAGAAGAAAGTGAAAAGATGAACAAAATCCCCTATGCCTCGGCCATAGGTTCTATCATGTATGCCATGTTGTGTACAAGACCGGATATCGCACATGTTGTTAGTTTGACCAGCAGATATCAAAGTGATCTAGGAATTGAACACTAGACAACGGTCCAGAATATCCTGAAGTACTTGAACATAACTAAGGATATGTTTCTTTGTTATGGAGGTGACCAAGAGCTCGTTGTAACCAGTTACACCGATGCTAGTTGAAACACTGATCCGGATGACTCTAAGTCACAATCTAGGTACATATTTATTTTGAATGGTGTTGCGGTAAGCTGGAGGAGTGCTAAGCAAAGTGTTGCGGCGAAATCATCAACTGAATTGGAATACATAGCTGCTTCGGAGGCTTCATCAGAGGTGATACGGATGAAGTGTTTGATTACTAAGCTTGGTGTGGTTCCTAGCGCGTTGGTCCCGATGACCATCTATTGTCACAACATGGGTGCCATAGCTAATGCACAGGAGCCAAGGTCACACAAGAAGCTGAAGCATATCAAGCTACATTTTTATTCTATTCGCGAGTATGTCGAAGACGGCGACTGAAATATTTGTGAAGTACACGCTGATCTGAATGTGGCAGATCCATTGACTAAACCTCTCCCTAGACCGAAACATGACCAACACCAGAACGCCATGGGCGTTAGGTACATTACCATTTAATCTAGATTATTGACTCTAGTGCAAGTGGGAGACTGTTGGAGATATGCCCAAGAGGCAATAATAAAATAGTTATTATTATATCTTTGTGTTTATGATAAATGTTTGCATTCCATGCTATAATTGTATTAACCGGAAACATTAATACTTGTGTGTTTTGTAAACATAAAAGAGTCCCTAGTAAGCCTCTTGTTAAACTAGCTTGTTGATTAATAGATGATCATAGTTTCATGATCATGAGCATTGGATGTTATTTATAAAAAGATCATATCATTAGGTGAATGATGTGATGGACATACACCCATAGTAAGCCGTAAGCGTAGCATATGATAAAGTCATTAAGTTCGTTGTGCTTCAAGCTTTAAGATACATAGTAAACCTAATCCTTCGACCATGAGATCATGTTAATCACCTACACCGGATGGATGCTTTGATGACACCAAAAACTACTTTGTAAATGGATTGTTATAAAGGTGGCATTAAGTGTTCGGAAAGTATAGGTTGAAGCATGTGGATCAATAGTTGGATTTTTCCATCCAAATGATGGATAGATATACTCTGGGTCCTTGATGGCGTGTAACTCACACGTTCGTTGGGAACCCCAAGAGGAAGGTATGATGCGCACAGTAGCAAGTTTTCCCTCAGAAAGAAACCAAGGTTTAATCGAACCAGGAGGAGCCAAGAAGCACGTTGAAGGTTGATGGTCGCGAAATGTGATGCGGCGCAACACCAGGATTCCGCCAACGTGGAACCTGCACAACACAACCAAAGTACTTTGCCCCAACGAAACAGTGAGGTTGTCAATCTCAGGCTTGCTGTAACAAAGGATTAAACGTATCGAGTGGAAGATGTTTGCAAAGAAAACAGTAAAACACAATTGCAGTAGATTGTATGCTATGTAAAGAATAGGACCGGGGTCCACAGTTCACTAGAGGTGTCTCTCCCATAAGATAAAGCATGTTGGGTGAACAAATTACATCGGGCAATTGACAAATAGAGAAAGGCATAACAATGCATATACATGATATGATAAATATAGTGAGATTTAATCCGGGCATTACGACAAAGTACATAGACCGCCATCCATCTGCATCTATGCCTAAAAAGTCCACCTTCAGGTTATCATCCGAACCCCTCCGGTATTAAGTTGCAAAGCAACAGACAATTGCATTAAGTATGGTGCGTAATGTAATCAACAACTACATCCTTAGACATAGCATCAATGTTTTATCCCTAGTGGCAACAACACATCACAACCTTAGAACCTACTGTCACGATCCCAGATTCAATGAAGGCATGAACCCACTATCGAGCATAAATACCCCTCTTGGAGTTAAGAGCAAAAACTTGGCCAGAGCCTCTACTAATAACGGAGAGCATGCAAGATCATAAACAACACATAAACAATAGATTGATAATCACCATAACATAGTATTCTCTATCCATCGGATCCCGACAAACACAACATATAGTATTACGGATAGATGATCTTGATCATGTTAGGCAGCTCACAAGATCCAACAATGAAGCACAACAAGGAGAAGACGACCATCTAGCTACTGCTATGGACCCATGGTCCAGGGGTTACTCACTCATCACTCCGGAGGCGACCATGGTGGTGTAGAGTCCTCCGGAGATGAATCCCCTCTCAGGTGCCGGAGGCGATCTCCTGAATCCCCCGAGATGGGATTCGCGGCGGCGTCTCTGTAAGGTTTTCCGTATCGTGGCTCTCGGTACTGGGGGTTTGCGACGGAAGCTTTAAGTAGGCGGAGGGTCAACGCGGGGGCCACACGAGGGGCCCGGGGGGCAGGTCGGCGCGGCCAGGGCTTGGGCCGCGCCGGCCACCTCTGGCCGCCTCGTGGCCCCACTTCGTTATCTCTTCGGTCTTCGGAAGCTTCGTGCAAAAATAGGACCCTGGAAAGTTTCGTCCAATTCCGAGAATATTTCTTTACTAGGATTTCTGAAACCAAAAAGAAAACAGCAACTGGCTCTTCGGCATCTTGTTAATAGGTTAGTTCGAGAAAATGCATAAATATGACATATAATGTGCATAAAACATGTAGGTATCATCAATAAAGTAGCATGGAACATAAGAAATTATCGATACGTTGGAGACGTATCAGCATCCCCAAGCTTAGTTCTGCTCGTCCCGAGCAGGTAAAACGATAACAAAGATAATTTCTGAAGTGACATGCCATCATAATCTTGATCATACTATTTGTAAACATATGTAATGAATGCAGCGATCAAAACAAAAGTAATGACATGAGTAAACAAATGAATCATAAAGCAAAGACTTTTCATGAATAGTACTTCAAGACAAGCATCAATAAGTCTTGCATAAGAGTTAACTCATAAAGCAATAAATCAAAGTAAAGGTGTTGAAGCAACACATAGGAAGATTAAGTTTCAGCGGTTGCTTTCAACTTATAACATGTATATCTCATGGATATTGTCAACATAAAGTAATATAATAAGTGCAATATGCAAGTATGTAGGAATCAATGCACAGTTCACACAAGTGTTTGCTTCTTAGGTGGAAGGAGATAGGTAAACTGACTCAACAATAAAAGTAAAAGAATGGTCCTTCAAAGAGGAAAGCATCGATTGCCGTATTTGTGCTAGAGCTTTTATTTTGAAAACATGAAACAATTTTGTCAACGGTAGTAATAAAGCATATGAGTTATGAAAATTATATCTTACAAGTTGCAAGCCTCATGCATAGTATACTAATAGTGCCCGCACCTCGTCCTACTTAGCTTGGACTACCGGATCTTCGCATGCCATGTTTCAACCAAGTGTCACAAAGGGGTACCTCCATGCCGCCTGTACAAAGGTCTAAGGAGAATGCTCGCATTTCGGATTTCTCGCTTTTGATTATTCTCAACTTAGACATCCATACCGGGACAACATGGACAACAGATAATGGACTCCTCTTAAATGCATAAGCATGTAGCAAAGTTATTATTCTCATATGAGATTGAGGATATATGTCCAAAACTGAAACTTCCACCATGATTCATGGCTTTAGTTAGCGGCCCAATGTTCTTCTCTAACAATTTTGCATGCTCCAACCACTAAAATGATAGACCTTCAGACAAGACGGACATGCATAGCAACTCACATGATATTCAACAATAGTTGATGGCGTTCCCCAGAAGCATGGTTATCGCACAACAAGCAACTTAATAAAATATAAAGTGCATAAGTACATATTCAATACTACGATAGTTTTTAAGGCTATTTTATCCCATGAGCTATATATTGCAAAGGTGAATGATGGAATTTTAAAGGTAGCACTCAAGCAATTTACTTTGGAATGGCGGAGAAATACCATGTAGTAGGTAGGTATGGTGGACACAAATGGCATAGTAGTTGGCTCAAGGATTTTGGATGCATGAGAAGTATTCCCTCTCGATACAAGGTTTAGGCTAGCAAGGTTATTTGAAGCAAACTCAAGGATGAACAGGTGCAGCAAAACTCACATAAAAGACATATTGTAAACATTATAAGACTCTACACCGTCTTCCTTGTTGTTCAAAACTCAATACTAGATATTATCTAGACCTTAGAGAAACCAAATATGCAAATCAAATTTTAGCAAGCTCTATGTATTTCTTCATTAATGGGTGCAAAGCATATGATGCAAGAGCTTAAACATGAGCACAACAATTGCCAAGTATCACATTATCCAAGACATTTTAGAATTACTACATGTAGCATTTTCCAATTCCAACCATATAACAATTTAACGAAGAAGAAACTTTCGCCTTGAATATTATGAGTAAAGCCTAAGGACACATGTGTCCATATGCAACAGCGGAGCATGTCTCTCTCCCACAAAGTGAATGCTAGGATCCATCTTATTCAAACAAAAACAAAAACAAAAATAAACCGACGCTCCAAGTAAAGAACACAAGATGTGATTGAATAAAAATATAGTTTCAGGGGAGGAACCTGATGATGTTGTCGATGAAGAAGGGGATGCCTTGGGCATCCCCAAGCTTAGACGCTTGAGTCTTCTTAAAATATGCAGGGGTGAACCACGGGGCATCCCCAAGCTTAGAGCTTTCACTCCTCTTGATCATAGTATATCATTCTCCTCTCTTGACCCTTGAAAACTTCCTTCACACAAACTTCAAGCAAACTCATTAGAGGGTTAGTGCATCATTAATAATTCACACATTCAGAGGTGACACAATCATTATTTTCACTTCTGGACATTGCATAATGCTACTGGACATTAATGGATCAAAGAAATAAATCCAATATAGCAAAAGAGGCAATGCGAAATAAAAGACAGAATCTGTCAAAAACAGAACAGTCCGTAAAGACGAATTTAAAGTTGGCACTAGACTTGCTCAAATGGAAAAACTCAAAACTAATGAAAGTTGCGTACATATCTGAGGATCACGCTCGTAAATTGGCAGATTTTTTCGAATTTTCTACAGAGAACTGTGCCCAGATTCGTGACAGACAGCAATGCTGTTTCTGCGCAGCGATCCCAAATATAACATCAACTTTGACATAGAAACTTTACTTGGCACAAAAACATGATAAGGAGAGGTTGCTACAGTAGTAAACAACTTCCAAGACTCAACAAAACAAAAATTGCTGTAGGTAAAATCATGGGTTGTCTCCCATAAGCGCTTTTCTTTAACGCCTTTCAGCTAGGCGCAGAAAGTGCAAATCAAGTATTATCGAGAGATGAAGCATCAACATTATTATTTTTCATGCAAACACAACTTGTTGCAGAGGGTACTTTAGGTGCTCCATTATCTAAATTTTCTATGGTGGTGCTAGGGGTTTTAGAAATTTTAGGCCTATAATAATTCTTTTGTTTAGGCACTTTAGAGGCGTACATGAATTTTTGCTCTTTACCCACATAAGCTTTCTCACTATACTTGAGAGAAGAAAAGGTTGAACCCAAGGTTCCCATAGCTTTTTCAAGTTCATCAATCCTATTGGTTTGATTATCATGGATAACACAAGTTCCTAGGACACTAATTCTTTCATCAATTCCTCCTAGGGATTTATCAAGTTCATCAGTTTTATCCAATAACATTTCTAATTTAGTTTCAATACTTGGAAAAATTTTCTCTATGGTTTCCAATTTTTTCATAACATCTTCAAGAGAGATTTCAATTTTAACTTCATTAACAGGTGGTATTCCAACTAGACTCTCAATGATGCAACTAGCTTCTAAAGCGGGTGTACCTAGGAAATTACCTCCCGAAAGAGTATCAAGAACATATCTATTCCAACTAGATAAACCAACATAAAAGTTCCTAAGAAGGATAGTGGTGGAGTGTTTCTTAATGCACCTTTGATGAGCATTACTAATTCTATACCAAGCATCTTTAAAACTTTCTCCACCTTGTTGCTTAAAAGAACGAACTTCAACTTCAGGATTACTCATGATAACAGGAATAAAGTAAACTAGGCAAATAAAGTAAAGACAAGTAACTAATTTTTTGTGTTTTCGATATAGAGAGCAAGACAGTAAATAAAGTAAAACTAGCAACTAATTTTTTTGTGTTTTGATTTGGTGCAGCAAACAAAGTAGTAAATAAAATAAAGCAAGACAAAAACAAAGTAAAGAGATTGAGAAGTGGAGACTCCCCTTGCAGCGTGTCTTGATCTCCCCGGCAACGGCGCCAGAAAAAGAGCTTGATGGCGTGTAACTCACACGTTCGTTGGGAACCCCAAGAGGAAGGTATGATGCGCACAGTAGCAAGTTTTCCCTCGAAAGAAACCAAGGTTTAATCGAACCAGGAGGAGCCAAGAAGCACGTTGAAGGTTGATGGTCACGAAATGTGATGCGGCGCAACACCGGGGATTCCGGCGCCAACGTGGAACCTGCACAACACAACCAAAGTACTTTGCCCCAACGAAACAGTGAGGTTGTCAATCTCACCGGCTTGCTTTAACAAAGGATTAAACGTATCGAGTGGAAGATGTTTGCAAAGAAAACAGTAAAACACAATTGCAGTAGATTGTATGCTATGTAAAGAATAGGACCGGGGTCCACAGTTCACTAGAGGTGTCTCTCCCATAAGATAAAGCATGTTGGGTGAACAAATTACAGTCGGGCAATTGACAAATAGAAAGGCATAACAATGCATATACATGATATGATAAATATAGTGAGATTTAATCCGGCATTACGACAAAGTACATAGACCGCCATCCAACTGCATCTATGCCTAAAAAGTCCACCTTCAGGTTATCATCCGAACCCCCTCCAGTATTAAGTTGCAAAGCAACAGACAATTGCATTAAGTATGGTGCGTAATGTAATCAACAACTACATCCTTAGACATAGCATCAATGTTTTATCCCTAGTGGCAACAGCACATCACAACCTTAGAACCTACTGTCACGATCCCAGATTCAATGAAGGCATGAACCCACTATCGAGCATAAATACCCCCTCTTGGAGTTAAGAGCAAAAACTTGGCCAGAGCCTCTACTAATAACGGAGAGCATGCAAGATCATAAACAACACATAAACAATAGATTGATAATCACCATAACATAGTATTCTCTATCCATCGGATCCCGACAAACACAACATATAGTATTACAGATAGATGATCTTGATCATGTTAGGCAGCTCACAAGATCCAACAATGAAGCACAACAAGGAGAAGACGACCATCTAGCTACTGCTATGGATGGTCCAGGGGTGAACTACTCACTCATCACTCCGGAGGCGACCATGGTGGTGTAGAGTCCTCGGGAGATGAATCCCCTCTCCGGCAGGGTGCCGGAGGCGATCTCCGAATCCCCGAGATGGGATTCGCGGCGGCGCGTCTCAGGGTTTCCGTATCGTGGCTCTCGTGCGGGGGTTTGCGACGGAAGCTTTAAGTAGGCGGAGGGTCGCGGGGGCCACACGAGGGGCCCGGGGGCAGGTCGGCGCGGCCGGGGCTTGGGCCGCGCCGCCCCTCTGGCCGCCTCGTGGCCCCACTGCGTTATCTCTTCGGTCTTCTGGAAGCTTCGTGCAAAAATAGGACCCTGGGCGAAAGTTTCGTCCAATTCCGAGAATATTTCTTTACTAGGATTTCTGAAACCAAAAACAGCAGAAAACGGCAACTGGCTCTTCGGCATCTTGTTAATAGGTTAGTTCAGAAAATGCATAAATATGACATATAATGTGCATAAAACATGTAGGTATCATCAATAAAGTAGCATGGAACATAAGAAATTATCGATACGTTGGAGACGTATCAGTCCTCCCGGTGGAATGTCATCCAACTAGCTTGCGAGCATGTGACTGGCTCACAAGGGATGTCATATCACGGTATGAGTAAAGAGTACTTATCGGAACGAGGTTGAACTATGTATAGAGATACCAACGATCAAACTTCGGATAAGTAAAATATCGCGCGACAAAGGGAATCAGTATCGTATGTAAATAGTTCTTTCGACCATGAAGTCATCATTGAATATGTGGGAGCTATTATGGATCTCCAGGTCCTCCTATTAGTTATTGATCGGAGAAGAGTCTCGCTCATGTCTGCATAGTTCACGAACCGTAGGGTGACACACTTAAGGTTCGATATCATTTTAAGTAGATATGGAATATGAAATGGAGTTCGAATATTGTTCAGAGTCTCGGATGGGATATAGGACATCACGAGGAGTTCAGGAATGGTCCGAAGAATAAGATTCATATATAGGAAGTCACATTCCAAATTTGAAAATGGTTCGGTGAATTTATGGAAGGTTCTGGAAGGTTCTAGAATCATCCAGAACAATTCACTATGGCATGTGGAGTCACCAACCCTAGCCGACCCACCAAGTGGGAAGGTGGAGTCCATGGTGGACTCCACCATCTTGGCTGGCCAAAGAAGTAGGAAAGGGAGGAATCCCACTTCCTCTAGGTTTCCAATTTTGGTAAGTTTTGGAGTTGGACTTCAAAGTAGTTTTTGGGGGAACCCTAGGTTTTCCACCTATATATAGAGGAGGAGAGGGGAGGGGCCGGCCACCTCAAGCAGCCGCACCACCAAGGGGCACCCAAGGCCGGCGCCCCAAGTCCCCCTCTCTCCCAATACCTAGCCCTTCCTCCTCATACCTCCCGCACGGTTTAGGCGAAGCCCTGCTGGAGTCCATCACCACCGTTACCACGCCATCATGCTGCCGGGATTCCGAGGAGGATCTACGACATCGGCTGCCCACTGGAACGAGGGAGGACGTCTTCATCGAAACCGTACGTGTGACCGAGTGCGTAGGTGCTGCCCGACTGTGGCATCGTCAAGATCTTCTACGCGCTTTTGAAATCAGCAATTGATTGACTAGATCAACCACGAAATTATCTCGTTAACGCTTAGCGATCTTCGAGGGTATGATGATCTTCACCTCGTTGCTACCATCTACTAGATTAGATCTTGGCTTGTTATTCGTTCTTACGGTAGAATTTTTTTTGTTTTCTATGTTACGAATCACTACAGATTACTCTTCCTCTATGATGTTATACCCGCGGTGGCCCACAAATAGGACTCTCTCTTGATCTTGTCAAGGATAACACAAGGTGGGGCGTGTTTGTTGTGCAAGATCCTCGCTTTCCGTTCACTCCAAATTTCCCATGTGACAAGCAACGAGAGGGAGGCGATGGCTTTATGGTTTGGTGTAGCGCCACTTGTCATGGAGTTCCATCAATTGTTGATGGAAAGACCCGCCCATTGGTCGGAAAAGATTACGGGGATGCCCAACCAATCACGAATGAGGTTTCAATGGGCACGAAGAGGTGGCAAGCCGATTACACAATTTTTTTATGTGAATGCCATGAAACGTTAAAATCCCTAATATGGTACATAATTAATTTCATGAATAAGCTATGCTAGTTTGTATTCTTCATGGTCGACACAGACGAAATCACACATTTATGTATTATAAAAGGTCAAGATTTTTTTACACGAATAAGACGCTACTGCATCTCCTGGCTGAATTCTTGATTGAATCGCATGGATACAACCTTACTAATATGAAAACTTGAAAATGTTTTTATTCAGACACTAGTAGGAAAAACCTTATAGGCGGATCTTATTTCTGTGGCGCACCACAAAAAATGCGCCACAGAAATTGTTTCTGTGGCGCACCAGACCCGGTGCGCCACAAAAATAGCTTATTTTGTGGCGCACCACAAGCTAATGCGCCACGAAATAAGGTTGGGACCACACCCAATCATTGGTTTCGCTATTTTTGTGGCGCACGTACCATGTGCGCCACGAAATAAGACATTCTGTGGCGCATAGGACCAGTGCGCCATAAAATTAAGTCATTCTATGGCGCACGTGGGATGGTGCGCCACAGAAACTACACATTTCTGTGGCGCACATGAGTTCCATGCGCCACAGAACATTTTTTGGCTCCCCACGCAACTCCACCCCCCCCCCGATCGCCTTTTGACTGTAAAAAATAAAAGAAATAGATAGAAATTTCAAAAAATAAATTCCATCAAGATTTCCATATATTATGTCATCTAGCACCACTAAAATTTAACAAACATGAATTTTGACTTTTTTTGCAAAATTGCGTGGGAAAATCATCAAACTGGATTTCTGGTTGCATACGAACTCGAAAAAAGACGCATAATATATCAAAATGTTCCCACGAAAATTCTACATCCGAATTCACCGGGGCTTGCCCGGTTGGACAATTTTTAGAATCCCCAAATTCGAAAAGAGTAAAAAGTTACGGCCAGTTAAAGTTTTTTGCTGCAAAATACCAAAAAACAAAAAAAACATTGTGGCGCACCAAGTGCCCATGCGCCACAGCCGCGTCAAAATTTGAATTTTCTGCCGCCCTCCTCCACTTCTCCTCACTTCTCCTCCACTTCTCCTCACTTCTCCTCCACTTCTCCTCATTTCTCCTCCTTGGACTTCTCCTCCACTTCTCCTCCTCCTCCTACACCACCACCACCACCACCACCACCACCACCACCACCACCACCACCACCACCTCCACCTCCTCCGGCCGGCCTCCTCCACCACCACCACCTCCTCCGAGGCCGGCCTCCTACTCCGGCGACCTCCTACTCCGGCGACCTCCTGCTCCTCCTCCGGTGACCTCCTACTCCGGCGACAACCACCTTCTCCTCCTCCTCCTCCGGTGACCACCACCTCCTCCTCTTCCTCCACCACCTCCACCACGTCCACCTCCACCACCTCCACCTCCACCTCCTCTTCCTCCACCACCTCCTCCTCCACCACCACCTCCTCCACCACCTCCTCCACCACCTCCTCCACCACCACCTCCACCACCACCTCCACCACCTCCTCCCACCACCACCACCACCACCACCACCACTACCACCTTCTCCTCCTCCTCCGCCCTCCTCCTTTCCAGCGAAATATCAAAAAAAAACTAAGAAAAAAAAGCGCCCAGATCTAGATCTAGATCTAGATCTGGCCATTTTTTTTGAATTTCAAAAAAAAATTTTGTGGCGCACCACGTCGGTGCGCCACAGAAATAAGTTTCTGTGGCGCACCACCGCAGGTGCGCCACAAAATCTTATTTCTGTGGCGCATGGGCCGGTGCGCCACAGACTAATTTTTGGCGAGAATTCTGTGGCGCACCGCCCATGCGCCACAGAATCATTTTTTGGTGCGCCACTGATGAGGCTTTTCCTACTAGTGAGAGGAAGAATCTTAAGTTTCTCATTCCACATCAAGTACATCGATAATTATTCTTAGAGCTAGATATTCTTCCATGGATATCAAATTTCATCTCGATCGCCACCCGTTGCTCTGTTAGAGCGATCATGTATTGCCACATTGGGGTTTCCCACAAGAGAAAGAACATCGACGATAACAAGGGCCGTCGAAGTAACGATGCATGTAGTCATGTGAAAGAACATCCAAAGATGCATGCATGCAAACATTTTGAGTTGAATCCACATAGGATGCCGCTAAGCTCAAGCAGTTAATCAGTTGCACGTGAATACAACAAGGCAAATGCATGCATGGTATTGGTTTTTTTTTTTGAACCTAGCCAATGGCTTTTTCATTGATTAAGTCGAAAAAGAAGTTGAACAGTTTATAAGGAAACCGTCCGAAAACCTGATACAACAACCAACACAACACGCCGACCCCGAGGTCGCGCCCACAAACGAGTCGACGACCAAGCCGCCCGAACGACCAAGGTCGACACCCAACACCTCAACGCGAGGTTGGAGGCAAAAGCCCGGAGCCGCCGCTCCGACATCCACGCCGGCCCCAAGGCCGCGCCCCCACGCGGGTCGACGACCAAGTCACCCAAGAGACCAAAGCCGACACCCTGACACCTCGACGCAACACAGCGGAGGCGATACCCCGGAGCCGCCGCTCCGGCCTCCACGCCAGCCCCAGGGCTGCGCACCGCCCAGCCGACGACGAGAAGCTCGCCGACACCAACCACCAAAGCGCTCCACTTGTCCCTCCGACCGGCGGTACATCCAAAGCGAGGCCCCAACAGGAAAGTGACGCAAGAGCGTCACCCTCGCCCGATCCAAACTGGATCTGGAGTTTCCCCCGGAGAAACCCGAGTGGAGGAGCAAGAAACACTGCCACAATGACGCCTCCAAGAAGGACACGGCACCCAAGGGCGTCGCCGTCATTGGACCCGGCAGTAGCCAGGGCAAGGCTTTCGCCCGGCAGGGAGTCGCAAACCTCGCACCCGCCAATGAGGACCGGCCGAACCACCATCCCAACCCGCACACAGCAACGCCAGCCCCACGCGCCTGACTTCTGCGGCCACAAACAGAACTAGGCGCTGGGGCCGAGAACCGCCTCACGCCAGAGCCACCTCCTAGCTCGGCACGATGAAGAACCACCAAACCGGGGCCGCCGCCCCGGCATCCGGGCACCACGTCAAGCCCGGGATCGACGGGCACCCTCGAAGCTAAGCCAACAACCGACGCGAAGAGATCGCGACGTTGTCGCCGAAGCCGTCGGAAGTAGGCAGACGAGCCCAGCAACCGTAGCGTCGCCACACCTAGGCTCCTCGACGCTGCAACGAAAGAGTCGCTGTCCGAATCATCACCGCCGCCCGCGAGATAGCCGCCGTAGCGACCAGAGCGAACCCGGGTAGCTGCCACAGCGCTCGGGGCTGAAGACCAGCGCCGCCCACTTCCTCCACCTCAACACGAGGGCACGGTGCGGGATCCCGAGATCCACCACAGCCGGCCACACACCGGCCGGCCAACTCCAAACCACCTCCAGAGAGGAAGAAGACCGCCGCCACCATGCCCGGGGCCGCTGCCCCGGCGACCACGAGATGCCAGCAAACTGCGCGCGGGTAGGCAGTGCTGCAGCGCCACCATGCCCAGCCGCCCGGAGGCACCACTGCCGCGCACGCCGCGGCCCGCCAAGCCCATCTGGGCCCAGATCGGGCCCTGGCCGGAGCCGCCGCCAGCAGCCGCCGGGCGCGCCGCCGCAAGCACCACCACACCAGCGCCGCCTGCCACCGCATCCCACCGCCCGCCGCACCCCCTCGCCGTCAAGCCGCCGCACGCGCCGGAGAAGACGAAGCCGGGACGCCGGGCAGTCCTCGCGTCCACCGCGGGATCTCCCCAACCACCTTTGGCAGCGGGGGCCGCCGCCACCGCGGCGAGGCCAGCAGCAGCGGCGGAAGGACGGAGGAGGCCGGGGGACCGGCGGCGGCGCGAGCTTTGCTTCGCCCGAGTCGCCCGCCGCGGGCGACGCGAGGGACCTGTTCGTATCAGTTATGTACCCTGCTCATCTGCATGGTATTGGTATCCATCTCAAAGAAGAACGCACTAGAGAACACAACGTTATTTAAGTAGTGGCAATTCTGTTGGAGTTTGGATTAGTTGACATCATGTAGCGCTGATGTTAAACAATGAAGGTGTTGTCCCCCTCAGCGGGCAAAATGGCCGGAATGGGCGCCTTGGCTAACGTGGCTGCCCCGAGATACTTTGTTTTTTTGAGAACCAGCTAGTACTCGTTTTTATTTATGAACTCTATAATCCGAGTTAGTAATAAATTTTTCGTATGGTACATGTTACATTCCGACTTGCTCGCAGGGCCGGCCCGGAGCTGGCAGCCAGGATGCTGGGCCGTTTTCAGTACAATAACTTGGACCCATATTTGTTGGCCGAAATTTTATGTTCCTCTTCCAAGGCCCTTCTCTCCCAGCCTCGTCTAGTTTGCCAAAAGAGCCCGTTCCTAGTCAACAACTCGAGGGTTTCTTGCCGACGGCAAGGGCCAACTGAAGCCCTTCCCTCTTTGCCCGACGAATTCTAATGGATCAACTCGAGTTTTGCGGTGGTCGCCGCCGCCAGGCGCCACCCCTGGTAAGTGAATTCCGCAACGCTTTCTCAATTAACCAATTCATCCGTGAGATGAGGTCGACACAACATTCGTCTCCCGCTACCCTTGATTCATTACTTGTTTCTGTGTGCATCAGCAGAGGATGAGGAGGTCGATGGATGCCCTTTGCGACAGCATCGTGGGGGAGATCTTTCGCCGCCTGCCGGCCAAGTACCTCCACCGCGTCCGCGCCGTCTGCCACCGCTACAACGACATCGTCCTCAACCCCGAGTTCGTCGCGCGTTACTGGCAGTCGCATTCCCCGCACCTCTCCGGCGTCTTTCTGCAGACCGAGCCGCTGGTTCGTCCCTGGGGACACTTTCCCGACTTCCTCGCCGGCTCCCCCCGCCCCTCCGCAACGGAGTCCATATTCGCTTCAGACCTCGGGTTCTTGCCTCACTTCTTGCCCGAGTCTCAGTCGCAGGGTGAACCTGTGGATGACGCCGAGAAGATCTTCATCGTGCACTCGACGGCTGGCCTGGTACTGTGTTCCAGGGGCCGGATGGACGCAGTGCAGTACTACGTCTGCAACCCGGTGTCCTGGCAGTGGGTGTCTCTCCCGGAGCTACCGCTTCCGTGGCGTCGCAGTTCTCTGTATGGCCTCTTGTCGGTGACTGATAACGGAGACGGCATCATCAGGTGCTTTCAAGTTTTCCTCTTTAACCACCCCATGGATTGGAAGAAGACAGGTGGATGCCTGGATCTTAAGATTTTCTCTTCGGATACCGGCGAGTGGAGGGCAACGGCCATCCAATCCCCGCAGCTAGGTGTGGATCCATATCCACCTGTGTTTCTTGGCCAGAGTGGCACTGCATACTGCGCTGGAGGCTGTGTCAAGGACAAGGTCATTGCATACAACTGCGATCGCTACTCCATCCAGGCCCTTCAGTTGCCTGAAAGTGTTCCTGACGCTCCATACAACCCGAACCGGTGCATAGGAGAGCGCCATGGCAAGGGTCTTCGGTATGCGCATTTTGACTGCTCGGTTTTTAAGGTGTGGGATCAGCGGCGAGAAGGTAAAAATGGCATGTGCTGGACCCTGGTTCACCAAGTTGGTGTCATGGAACTTGCACAACGGTACCTGCAAACGGCACCTCGTGTGGCTAGAATTGCTGAATCAACTATCCAGGGTCGCATCAACTCCAATTCACTCTTCCGGGTACTTGGCTTTCATCCCACAGAAGATATAATCTACATGGATGTGGCTGATACCGTGGCCGCCTATTCCATGGAGCAGGGAGTAATAAGGTACGAAAGCCCTCGCCGGTGCTATCGCATCGATATATTCTCGTATGTCCATCCGCCTCACCCGGTGCAGATCCCCACGATAAAGAAGGCGCCACATGAGTACAGGTACTCCAGTGTTAATCTGAGTTGAATCTTTACTTGTATCTGTGCTCCCAAGCAAGCCACATTGTCGTTATTTACTTATTTGTGTGAATGTTATGTTGTTTAGAATGGATATGGCAGATTAGCAGGCGCCACCTTGGGGTGTATCTCTGATGTTTGTCTAAACTCAACCCCATCAATATGCATGAATGTTCATACTACTGCTTGGTGAAGGTTCTATGGTGCATTTATTTTTGAAACTTTTCAAACTTATATCTTCCATAAGAACAAGTTTTTCGTGTCATATGATTACCTTGGCCCCGGTCTCACTTGTACCAAAATATTGCTTAACTTGTAAACAATGGCTATGTCAGAGGTGCAAATTGGCGGTCTCTCTCTGATGTTTGTTTGAACTCCACCCCATCAATGTGCATGAGTGCCATATCTTGCATAACAACTTAAGGAAGATTGCCTCCTTTACACAATGTTGCATCACAAGATTGCCAGGATCTGTAGTGCAAATAGTTCTCAATTTCAGAAGTGCGAGGGAGTGAGAACGAACCTGTGGTTGGGTGGTTAGGAGGGCAGTGGCACCCCCAGCCCACCAGAGTTCAAACCACAAGTTTGACACTTTGGTGTCTCATTAAAGGCGGAATATTCTTCAGCGGGAGAGCGAGGCGCCTGTGGTGACTTCGTCAATCTCAACACCCGTCGTATGAAGTTTCTTGGACGCAGTCTCTCGGAGGTGCTCATAGGGGTAGGGTGTGCGTGCGAATGAGTGTATGTGCGTACATGTGAGCATCTACGTCTGTACTGTGTTTCGCAAAAAAAAAGTGCGAGCGGGTAATTATTATGCCTTAAATCTCTAAAATACCTAAACGGGATATCAGTATCACATATGCATTGTCATTCATAATGGACTATGTGATCATTCAATTTTTCTCAACAGTGCGCCTGTTTAATGAATTGTGTTACCTCCTCCTGGGTAGATTTTCTAGCACCAGTTTATAGTTTTATAGGAAAGCACTTATCTGTCAGTGATGACAGAAGCCTCTCTCAGGAAATGCAACTTCCTCAAGATGTAGCCTTCCCTATCAACGTCTTGTAGCCCCTGTATGGGTTGGGGTCTGCTTGAAGTTAAAACTGAACATCCTAGCCTGGTACTTGCATGGTATTAAATTCAGACAATTGCTCGCTTTTCTGTCAATAGTCTTGCATTCCGGTACTTGATCTACAAAAATAAATTCAGACAACTGCTAGCACTCTTGCATTCCAGTACTTGATCTACAGAAACACACTGAAATGTCTTATGCAAAATGGTGTGCAGTTATTTTAAAGTTTAGAATATGGAGCCAAGATCAGGCTGGAGAACATGACTGGACAGTAGGGCATTTCAGCCGTGCCCTCTGTAGGAAACTTAAACAAATTAAAAATTCGATCAAATAAGATAAAAGAGGCACACATTATTTAAAATAAAATGATGAAATTCGATCAGACATTGTTAGATTTTACAAATTTAAAGACAAGTACGATAAAAATAAGTAAAAATATAATTAACTTAGCAGCCCAGGTGGTGGTAGAAGCTGGTGTAGTCATCGTTGTCGCCGTCGCTCGGTGGCTCATTCTTTGGCAGCGGGCCATTGCCCTCGTACTGGGTGAGCTTCAGCGGTGTGAGCTCGTCGTAGTAGTGATAGTGGATGGTCGCCTCCCTTGCCACTACACTCTGCTCCGGATGGAGAGGGATGTTTCCAGCGCCGAGCCTCCACTCGCCAGGTGACCACATGTTCAGCGAGGCCATGTACCCTGCCTCGTAGAGGGAACGATCCTCCTAATCGTGGAGGGTGTGGTGGCCAAAGTCGTTCGCCACCGCTAGGTCGCCCTCATAGCTCTCCGCGCTGGGCTTCTTCGCTGGATCGATGGTTGGTTGGAGAGACGAAGAAGGGCGAGGCGGAATGTGTGTGTGTGTGGGGAGAGAGGGGGGGCAAGCGAGGTGTGAGCGACGAGGGGGCGGCTGGGTTGAAAAGGAGGGGAACAAGCAAGAAAATATGGACATGAGCTCTCGGGAACGCGCGAGATGGGGCAATTGCGCATCCACGTGCAATCGATTGGACGCGTTGCTCGTTCGACTGTCGGCGGCCGAAAAGTTATCACGCGCCATTAACTCGGCGCGGGAGACGATGCGTAGAAGACGACCCGATGACTCACTTGTAGGTGGGGGCCATTAGGCAGATACAAAGCTTCCCGTACATCAGACCCCCCTCCCCCGGAGCAGCCTAAGGGCGTCAGATGAGAAAAATGGGGGAGGGGGAGGGGGGCTAAGTGGACGAGAATTTTGCGTCCGAACCGAAGCATAGTGGAGGTGCTCTTACTACATCCAGAATAATCGATGTCAATTGAACTATCCTATTCGGTTACCTACCTAGCTAGGGTGGTCCTATACAAAGCTCAACGTGTTTGTTAGGGAACCGACGTTTGAAGAGAACGTTGATTGGCCAACACACCTAGCCCCCATGTCTTCATCACTACCTCCCAATTCCATCTCTCGCTTTCCGTTGTTGATCCCTATCGTCGTCATCGTCGGATCCTCGACCACAACCACCCGCCTTCGCCACCCACGTCCGACGCCTTTATCACGATGCTTGGCCGACTTGCCTCTCTCGAGTCGCCTTCACCGGTCCACTGCCGCTCACGGCTTCTTTCTAACCCTCACCCACCCACATTCTTCTTTGTTGTCGGCCACAACACCGGCGCCGCACCCTAAACCCTAGGTTTTCTTCCTCATATGCATACACGCCTCCTCGACGAGCTACGTCATCTACGGTGAGGTCCTTTCTTATCCTTGCCGGCAACATCGCGGCGAGCAGCGCCATCCCCGTCAATGGTGTGTTTGGATTTCGCCTTTTTTTTCCCTCTCTACTCTCTTCAATCACCCTCTTCATCCTTTGGTCGCTGTCCTCGCTAGCGATGCAGGCCCATGCACACCCGAGGGTATGTGTTGCGGCGTCCTTTGGCGTCAAATAGGGTTTGTTGCTAGCAAGTGTCGCGACGCTTTAATTAGATTACCGGGCCAAAGGAGACCAGGTGGCGCGCTGCTGTTCTTGGGCCATGAGCCCGTTACCTATCGTGAATATTTTGATAGACCTTCAACTCAGCCCGAAAACGCCGTCGTCGTTTATTTGTGGGCTAAATCATCTTTTTTTTCGTGCCCCCTAAGGCAGAGGTCCATCCGGGTTGCCAAGAAAAGGCGGCCCGCCCCGAGGGTTTCTTCCCTAATGCGCCTGCCCTGATTGAACTCGATTTTGCTGTGGTCGCCGCCACCCCTTGTAAGTGAACTCCGCGACGCTTTCTCAAATTCGTGCGAAGAATTCGCGGCCTCTCTCGATTCGATTCGTACATCACGCAAGATTCAGTTTTGCCAGGCACGCAATTCGTTTCCTGCAACCATTTGATTCGTTGCTTGTTTCTGTGTGCATCGGCAGAAGAAATCAATGGATCTCGTTTGCGACAACATCGTGGAGGAGATCCTCCGCCGCCTGCCGGCCAAGTACCTCCACCGCGTCCGCGCCGTCTCCCGCCGCTACAACGACCTCGTCGTTAGCCCGGGATTCGTCGCGCGCTACTGGCAGTCGCATGCGCCGCACCTCTGCGGCGTCTTTCTCCAGACCGAGTCGCTGATTCGTCCATGGGGACACTTTCCTGATTTCCTCGCCGTCTCGCCCCGCCCGTCCGCAACGGAGTCCATGTTCGCATCAGACCTCGGGTTCTTGCCTCACTTGCCCGAGTCTGAGTTGCAGGTTGAAACTATGGGCGACGCCAAGAAGATCCTCATCGTGCACTCCACGGCTGGTCTGCTGCTGTGCTGTAGGGGCCGCAACAATGTAGGGCAATACTACGTCTGCAACCCGGTGTCTTGGCAGTGGGTGTCTCTCCCGGAGCTGCCGTGGCGTCACTATCGTCAGTATGGCATCTTGTCCGTGACTGACAATGGAGACGGCATCATCAGGTGCTTTCAAGTTTTCCTATTTAACCACCCTATGGATTGGCATAAGACAGGTGGAGGCCTGGGTTTCAAGGTGTTCTCTTCAGAAACCGGCCAGTGGAGGGCGACGGCCATGCGGTTTTCGCATCTGAATGATCATGGACATTCACCACTTTTTCTTGGCCAGAGTGGCACTGCATACTATACCACCCACGGTGCCAAGGACTTGGTCATGGCATACAACTGCGCTCACGCCTCTATCCGGGTCATTCCATCGCCTGACAGTGTTCCTGAGAGTCCGCGCAACCGGTGTATAGGGGAGCGCCAGGGTGGGAGTCTTCGGCATGCACATATTGACTCCTCTGTTTTTGAGGTGTGGGATCTGCAGCAAGAAAGTGAAAATGGCTGGACGCTGGTTCACCAAGTTAGTGTCATGGAACTAGCTCAACGGAACCTGGAAGAAGCAACTTATTTGGCAAAATGTGGACGATCAACTGTCCAGGGCCTCATCGATTCCTATTCGCTCTTCCCATTGCTTGGTTTCCACCCGACAGAAGATATAATCTACATGGACGTGGGCCATTACGTTGCCGCCTATTCCATGGAGCAGGGCACAATGAGGTATGAAAGCCCTCGCCAGTGCTTTCACAATGATTTATTCTCGTATGGGCATCCCGCTCACCCGGTAGTGATCCCTACGATAAAGGAGGCACCAGTACTTGTGTAGAAGCACTCCCGTGTTAATCTGAGTTGAACATTTACTAGTTTTTGTGCTCCCATGCTGTGCTATCGTTATTTTTGTGGATCTTGCTTAAGTTTTTTACAATGAGTGACAGAATTGGCATGTGTTAATCTGATGTTTGTCTGAACTCAGCCCAATCAATATGCATCCACACTGTTGTTTGACGAAATTTCTACGGTGCAAATACTTTTTTCCTGGCAACTACCGTGCAAATACTTGAAATACACATCTTGCATAAGAACTTGTTTTTCGTATGACTAGATTACCCAAGGTTCTGGTCACACTTATTCCCTATTATCAAAAGTGCAATGGAATAATTATTGCGACTTGCATCTTGTAATTACATGAACTGCTGAAAAAATTATTATTTTACCTTAGCCACTCTTGTTGGAGTACCTCCAGTTTACGGCTTTATGCTGCTTTTGGAAAGGACTTATCTGTCTATGATGCCGGAAGATTCTCTAAGGCAATTTCACTTTCAGAAAATGTACATGCATTTCCATTCTGCTTGCATGCATGCTGCTGTATCAAACTATCAATGTTCTTCTAGTCCCTTGTTTTTGTGTATGTGCTGGCCTCTACTTAAAGTCAAAACTTAAGGTGCTATCCTGGCACATGTGGTTTCTGATGCTATTAAATTCAGATAAGCTTTTCTAACAGTATTCTTGAATCTCAGTACTTGTTCTACAAAAAAACACACTGAAATTTCTTGTGGAAATAAGGTGTGAAATTATTTTTAGAGTCTAGAATATGGTGCCAGAACCAAGATGGATGACATGACTGGACATTAGGAACAATGTATAATGTTTGCCACAAGATTTCCCAGGTTGGGGCACATCTTTTATTTAAAATGTCTAAACGGAGTATTCGTATACATTCTCATCCATAAAAGCATTCTGTGGGCTATGTAATCATCCAATTTTCTCAACAGTGTGCTTGTCGAATGAATTTTGTTACCTTCTGTTAGGTAGGTTTCCTACCACCTGTTTATGGGGCTGTAGGAAAGCACTTTCTTCTGATGTTAAAATCAGGACAATTTGCTAGCATTTCCTTCAGATGTTATTTAACAATATATACTCTTGCAGCTGAGTACTTGTTCTAGAAAAGGCACACTGAATTTTTTTACAGAAAAAATGTGTGAAATTATTCATGGAGGGCATGACTGTATATGATGGAAAGAACCCCCAGTAGCATTTTATAGCAGAGTGTAGAATATGGATCTGGAGCTCAGCCAAGCAAGCCGCAAGGCATTGAGCGATTTACCTGTTTGCTGTTGTTCAAGATACACTTTCATACAGACAATATTTTCCAGCTGGCAGCGCCATACTCATCCACATCATGGGCAAACATCGCCTCCTTCCTCCCAAGGGCCCTCCTTACTAACCCTCTCCCTGAAAGCCTGGTATGCCTCACCCTTGAGCTTCCACCACTTCGTTCTAGCGACTTTGGCGCGCTTACCCCGCTGGACATAGATCCTAAAGCGAAAGTCAGCAACCACTAGCTTATGTTGAGGGACAACACTCTCTCCAGGTATCGCCTTACAATCAATGCAGACGCGTCTGTCTTCTTTTCTAGAAAGGACAAAATCAATCTGGATAGAGTGTAGACCACTACTGAACGTTACTCGATGGGATTCTCTCTTTCTAAAGAGGGTGTTAGCTACGACCATGTCATAGGCTAGAGCGAAGCTGAGGACGTCTTCTCCTTCTTGGTTCCTGATGCCATAGCCAAAGCCCCCATACACCCTTTCAAAACATGTGTTAGATGTACCCACATGGCCATTGAGGTTTCCTCCTATGAAGAGCTTCTCACTAATAGTTACCCTCCTAACTAAGTCCTCCAGGCCTTCCCAGAACTCCCTCTTGGTGCTCTCATTGTGGCCTACTTGTGGGGCATACGCGCTGATAACATTGAGGACTATGTCCCCAACAACCAGCTTGACAAGGATCATTCGGCCCCCTTGCCTCTTGACGTCCACAACTCCATCCCTGAGGCTCTTATTGATCAAGATGCCTACTCCATTTTTGTTTGAAGTTTTCCCCATGTACTACAACTTGAAACCGGTATCCTCCAACTCCTTCGCCTTCCGTCCCTTCCATTTGGTCTCTTGGACACATAAGACATCAACACGCCTCCTCACCGCCGTATCAACTAATTCCCGTAACTTACCCATCAGGGACCCTACGTTCCAGCTACCTAAGCGTATCCTCCTAGGCTCGGCTAACTTCCTTACCCTCCGCACTCGTCGAGTCAAATGCGGAGACCCTTGCTCACTTATCACCGTATCCAGATCAAGATACGGCGCGCCACCAAGGGGTGATGGCCCGGCCCCTGCCCATTTGACACCACACCCGGGTTCCAATGTGGCACGTCGCTAAGAGGGTTACGCCCCAACGAGGTTTCTTTGGGTTTCATCTCCATAAGAGTGGCTAGGGTTTTCACGTTGGCTCGCCACGCCTATCACAACCCTCCTCCTTTACCCGGGCTTGGGACCGGCTATGTTGAGACAACATAGGCAGAGTTGTCCTTTTCTTTTTTGTATCTCTCAAATTATATAATATTTCGATTATATTTTTTTTGCAAGTCACTCAAAAATAACAAATCGAATGGAGGAAAAATAGTTTGGATTTTTTTGGCAAATTTAAAATTTAAAATATTTAAAATTCAAAATAAATTCTTGAAATACACATATAGATAATGGCATAAAAATCCAAAATATTTTTCCCACATTCCAATTGTTATTTTTAAGTGATCTGCAATTTTTCGAGTACAAACAATGTGTGGTGTGAGAGATACAAAAATGAGAAATTGTTTGAGAGGGGAACAAAAAGAACTTGCACGGATCTTGATGCAGCATAGACGGTCTGGATACAGTGCTCACCAAGCATCTGCTCTGAAAGTCCACTCTCAAAAAGGTTACCAAAAAATTTGTGAAAAAAAATGTTGTATTGTTTTACCTTAGCCACCTTTTGTTGGGTAGGTTTTGTACCACCTGCATACGCTGCTTCAGGAAAGCAGTACTTAACTGACAATGATGACAGAAGTCGCAAAACTGGTGCTTCCAATTCCATTACCCTTGAACGCATGCTGCAGTTTCAGTATTCATTGATCTAGCCCTACTGTAAATATAATTCATTTAGGCCACTTGTTGTTTTGCTATTACCCTAAGGAAATGATTCCCTTATATCCATCCTTACAATGTTTCCGCCACTGGGTGTTTAGCCAAACAATGAGGCTCAACTCTTGGGAGGTTCTTCATCATATGCATCCCGGTTCCTCCTGGAGGACCGTTGAAATACATGGCCGGCCAGCTTGACTGGCAATCCTGGAACATGGCCAAGTTGCAACCGCTCGGCCGGAAGCCCTGTGGGTCTTGAACTCGCGAACCCTACCTTAACGCGACTTCTTGGACTACAGCTACATTTGAATCCTGCCTGGGCTGCCCTCGTGATCGATCTTAAGCTCACCTTGGCCATGACCCATGATAGTAGGAGAAATCTGTTTTTATCAAATCGCCGACTCCTCCAGAAAATGTGTTCCATGCTGAATGCAAATGCATGGCCGGTCCCCTTAGCTGTCTATTTCTCCGTATCTTCTTATTCTAGCCTCCGTATCTTCCACCAACAATTCCTCTTGTACAATGTGTAGCCGCCCGGTACTTTCTAATGCAACAACGCGTGGTTGTTTTTTTTTTTTTTGAAAACACAACGCGTGGTTGTTGATCAGTTGCCACACTATGACTTGCTCGTATTTGGCCCGGTCCGCTCACACGCTGGGTACCAAAACGAAGATCTTTTTCGATAAAAAGAATATATATTAATATCGGGAAGATACTAATTACAATTAGACTCTACAACATGCAATATTCTAATAGTATAACGGATGCATACAACCTAAAAAAAGCTAAAAAAGAATACATTGATCTATTTCTCGTAGAAAATACAACCACAGCCAAGACAACACCTGAAGCCAAATTCTCCAAAAGTGACGTCTCCAAGAAGGAAACAGTACACAAATATCATCGTCGCTTGATCATAGGTACGGTCGTAGGGTTTCACCCTGAACACAGTCCCCGCTCTCAAAAGAATGCCTTCAACAGGCCATTGGCAGGCACAACCAAACAAGGTTATTGCTCGTATGGAAAATAACTCTTTCCGAACTCAACACTCCGGTCAGAACAAAGCGGATAACCATCAAGCAGATCTTTTTTTTCGAGGAATGACAGGGGGGTAAGACTCCCCACCTGTTTATGGGGCTGTAGGAAAGCACTTTCTGATGTTAAAATCAGGACAATTTGCTAGCATTTCCTTCAGATGTTATTTAACAATATATACTCTTGCAGCTGAGTACTTGTTCTAGAAAAGGCACACTGAATTTTTTTACAGAAAAAATGTGTGAAATTATTCATGGAGGGCATGATTGTATATGATGGAAAGAACCCCCAGTAGCATTTTATAGCAGAGTGTAGAATATGGATCTGGAGCTCAGCCAAGCAAGCCGCAAGGCATTGAGCGATTTACCTGTTGGCTGTTGTTCAAGATACACTTTCATACAGACAATATTTTCCAGATGGCAGGGTTAATTTACTCGGTAGTGCTGCTTCTGCTTGGCAGGGTTGTTTTGCAGGCTGGCATTGGAATGGTTTTAAGAGTTTTTTCCGGCTCACCCCGAGATCCCCCAAAATGCCCACTAGCCTGTAAATGGACTCTGCCCCCGCGTTTTGGACTTGCTAGCCTCGACGCGTCCGAAGGTTTTGAGGGATTTGGATGAGGGGGATTTGCTCAATCCCTGCGGGGAAGATATCATCTACATGGACGGGGGTCATACCGTTGCCGCCTATTCCATTGAGCGGGGCACAATGAGTTATGTAAGCCCTTGCCAGTGCTTTCGCAATGATTTTTATTCTCGTATGGGCATCATCCCGCTCACCCGGTGGTGATCCCTAAGATAAAGGAGGCACCAGTACTTGTGTAGAAGCAGCCCCGTGTTAATCTGAGTTGGATGTTTACTTGTTTTCGTGCTCCCATGCTGTGCCATTTTCGTTATTTAACTATTTGTGTGAATATGAAGTTGTTTACATTGGCTATGTCAGATTGGCAGGTGCCACTTTGTGGTTTCTCTCTGACGTTTGTCTGAACTCAACCCCATAAATATGCATGAATGTGCATACTATTGTTTGATGAAGGTTCTATGGTGCAATTTTGTTTGGAAACTGCAGTGCATATATACTTGGAAGTCATATCTGAATGTGTTCTTTGGCATAATAGTATTATTTCCCAGGGTTCCGGTCGCACTGTCTTCTACTATATAAAACCAGAAGTGCAGGGGAATAATTATTATGACTTATATCTTGGAGTTTACCAAAAAAAAGGGAAATCATGAATGGAGCAGGTGCGCTCCACGCACTTCTCACTTCTTGTCCTTTTCTTTTTTTGTACAACCTACCAAGCCTTTCAGTCCCAAACAAGTTGAGATAGTCTAGAATTGAAACCCATAAGATCTTGAAGCCAAGTCATTGTTCCGGAACGTGGATAGCTAACTTCCACGCACCCCTGTCCATGGCTAAATCTTTGTCGATATTTCAAACCTTCATGTCTCTCTTAACGGACTTCTCCCATGTCAAGTTTGGTCTACCACGACTCCTCTTAACATTCTCAGCACGCTTTATCCGTCCGCTATGCACCGGCGCTTCCAGGGGCCTCCGTTGGATATGTGTCGTGGTATCGTCACGGCATATGCCATAGGGTGGCTAACGAAGGTGGTTCCTAAGAGATCTCACGGCGGTATCCGGATGCGGGTATGGGGACGAGCGACACGGCGACGTACCCAGGTTCGAGGCCCTCCGATGGAGGTACCACCTCTACTCCTGCTAGGGATGTATATGATGATCACACAATACAATGTTGCTCCTTGAGCTGTGTCCGGCTGCTCCTGGGAGGCTAAGGAAGACAAGAGTCTCTCTCACAGGGCAGCGCTAAGGGTGGAAGTGAGGTGAGAATGATCCATCCCCTGCACGAGAGGGGGTAGTGCGGCTTATATAGGCACCGGCACTTTACATATAAGACCCTATAGTCTACTGGCCGGCTTGGCCGGCTCCGGCTTCCGCTCCTTCCCGAGGCACTGACGTCAGGAGCCGTTGAGGCCTCATGGCCTATCCCATCCGGCTGCCGAGTCAGCGGTATGGAGAGGAAGTGTCCCTGTCACCATCAGCCACTGTAGCCAGTACGGATCGACGTGTGCCATGATGGCCTGTCCGGCGCGTGGCACTATTGCTCCACAGTGCCCCGCGCTTTACGGAAGATGAAGTCAGCGTGGACTTTGGGAACCCGGATCACCAACCCGGTTCCTTCTAGTGCAAGACTCGCCAGCCTCGAGTCGGTCTGAGGTACAAACCCCAGTCGGATATGGCTTGTAGAAGCCGGCCCAGCTACAGCATTGGCGGCCGTAGCCAGGCCGACTAGGACCTAGAGCCAGCCGGCTTCCGGACCAGCCGGCCACGGCGCCAGCCGGCTGCTCCTCAGCCGGCCTTTGCCGCGAGTCGGCCAGTGGCCAGCCGGTTGCTCCGCGTCCATTGCCCTACCCGGGGTCTTCCCCCCAACATTAGCCCCCGAAGCTGGCAAGGTCCTGCGTTTAGAAGGACCTAGGCAGGTTTTCCTGGCTTTTGATCTCTCGAATATGCTTGGCGGCACTCGGAGGGGCCGGCTGAGAATTTCCATTCAGCCGGCTGCGCCCTCATCCGGCTCGTTTCGGCTGGCTGCTCCTAGCCGGCCGTGACTTTCACTTCTGCAGCGCTTACTTTTTCACAAGTCTTGGCGATGTCTCCGCCTTGCTGGGAGAGTTTTGGGCCGAGTTGAATTTAATGTCCGGCTCCGGCTTGCGGCGTACCGGAGTCTCCGCCGCCTCGGGTCCTGCGCCCGACTTGACCGGTCTGACGTCAGGCCGCTGCTGCCGGTTCGTCTGGTCACATCAATGTCTCCTCCGGATCCGGTGCGGTCGTGGGCGACGTGGTGTGGCAGTTTCCGGTAACCGCAGCGATCGTGGGGGGAGTTATGGCGCAGAAAATCCGGGCGACGTGGCCACGTCTGCCACTTGGAGGCCAACCGTCCGCCGCGGGCGGCTATAAATGCCGCGCGGGGGGGGGATCGAGGCGGCACTCCCCGCACTTCTTCTTCCTCGCGCCCCTGCTCCGCTCGCTCTTCCTCGCGCTCTTGCTCCTCGCTGCTCCGGTGGAGGTTCTCACTGGCGAACTCCGGCGAGCGCATCTCCAGCAATCCGCCACCGCTACTCCGACGAGCCGGCGCCACGGGGCCCCGCGTTTCAACGGTGTGCCCTCCGCTGCCGCCGTCGCCGTCGCGAGGTTCCTCTTCTCCATTCCGCCTCTCTTGGTCTTCTTCTTCCTCCTCTTCGTCAATGGCCTCCGCCAGTGGGTCTTGGAGGGGATCGTACATGAGGGACGACGACATCGAGCGTCTGGTGCGCCTCCGCCAGATCCCGTCGACGGTGATCACGCGGACGCCCGGCGCGGAGGTGGAGCCCAAGCCGGAGCCCGGCGAGCGCGTCGTCTTCGGCGCGCATCTCGACCGCGGGTTGGGCCTGCCGGCGTCCAACTTCTTCCGCCACTTCCTCGAGTATTTCGGCTTGCAGCCGCACCACCTGCCGGCCAACGCTTGCGTCCTCCTCAGCTGCTATGTGGCTTTCATGGAGGCGTATGCCGGCTTGTGGCCGGACATAGACTTCTGGAGCCGCCTCTTCTTCATCAAGGCGCAGACGACCGACGGCCACCTGCGGACCTGCGGCGCCACCTCGATCTACTCCCGGCCGGGTACGCCCTTCCCCAAGATTCCAACTGTTGACTCGGTGAAGAATTGGCAGATGTCGTTCTTCTACGTGCGCAACGAGAATCCGGGCTTCGACCGGATCAACCTACCGGAGTACAATCCGACTCCTCCAGTCGGCCGGATCAACTTGGGCTACAACGCCCGCACGACGGACCCGGACGCGGAGGTGAGCCAGCTCTGGGATTTCCTGGGGGCCGCCGTCGCGAACGGGCTGACTGCCGAGGACCTCCTCTGCACCATCGCCGAGCGCCGGGTGCTGCCGCTTTAGATGCGCACCCACAAGATCGGGCACATGTCCGGCCGGTTCGATCCGACCCGGACGTCCAAGGCGCCGCTCAACAAGGCCCAGGTGTCCCGCCGGGTGAACAACATCACCAAGGCGAACATGCCTGAGGACTGGAACTACGGGCTGGCGCCCCGCAACCGGGACTTGCCGCCTGATCTGGTAAGTTTGTTGTTTGTGCCGACTTCCGGCTTGCGGCTGCGTGGCCGACTTCTCTCTTTGCCGACTTCCGGCTTGTTGCTTACTTGTATCTCCTGTTTTCTAGCTCTTCGACCGCCAGAACGCCGAGGATGGCGACCTGACGACAAGGAGGTGGACGCCGGATCACGCTGATCCGGCTGACCAAGCCGGCGACCAGGCCGGCGACGACGACCTGCTGCAGGCGCCTGACCTAGGCGGCCAGGGGGAGCACAATCCGCCTCCTTCGCCAGAGCAGCAGGAGGACGACGAGCCGGCACGTCCACCACGGGGCCGATCCCTGCGGTTCCCCTGCGCGCGAGGCCGCCTAGCACCACGGCGACTTCGGCGCCCAAGGGGAAGAAACGGGTCGGCGACCCCCGCTCCACCGTCGCCTTGGAGGCGAAGGCGAAGAAGCTGCGCCGGCAGCAGCCGAAGAAGGTTCCGGAGCAGGCCGGGTGAGTTCTCTTTTTCTCTTGTTTGATTCCTTTTCTTTCCTTACTCTTTATACTTATCTTTTTCTTATTTGCTTGGCTAGGGCCCCCATCAAGTTTACTCAGGGCGGCGGCTCCCGGCAGGTTCCGCGTGTCGTGTCGCCGCCTCCGCGACAAAGGAGGGAGCCGACGCCACAGCCTTCGGCGCGCGCGCCTACGCCGCCGCCGCCTGCGGGTACTCCGCCTCCCGCGGGGGCGCCTTCCTTCGCTGTGCCTTTGGCTTCAGCACCCGGCCGCGGCGCACGGGGGGAGCCGACGCGCCAGCCAACGCTGGACGACATGTTCCCGCGCCGCACTCGCCTTCTAGATCCAGCGGCTGGAGCCGGCAGGGGCATGCCGCCTTCGACCGGAGCCGGAGCCAGCGGGGCCGCGCCGCCTGCGACCGGAGCCGGAGCCGGGCCGAGCGTGGTGGTGTTGGTGGAGAGCCCGGAGGGGGCACCTCCAGCGCCGGAGATGGCTGCCCCGACCGGGCCGACTGCTTCGCCCGGAGCGCCTTCGCCTCCGGAGCTGACAAGGGAGGAGCCGGCCGGGAAGGAGCCGGCAAGGGACGAGCCGGCGGGCACTGAGGACACCGGCTCACACGCGCTGGTGAGGATGGAGGGGCCGTCGGCGCTGCTGGAGGGCCTGCATGTGGCCAAGGGCGCTCGACTTCTGCACGTGCCGTCCGCCTCCGACTCCAGCCTCGGCTCGGCTGGCACTATGGAGCAGGCGTGGCTTAGCGCGGACTCCTACGAGGTGACCAGCCGGGAGGGGAATCCGGGCCAGGCGTCGGTGAAGATGTTCTTCTCCGGCTTCCAGGCCAACCTCAAGGCCAGGGCTGCTGATACCGCGGCCAACCTCGCCAAGGTGGAGGAAGCAAGCAAGGTAAGCGTTTCATCTGTTTTTTAATCTGGTTATCATCCTGGTAGCCCTCCGAGGCGTGGGCCGGCTGCTTGGAGCCGGTCCGGGTTTCGTCTGCTTGACTAACTCTCTTTTTCCTCAGGCGGTTACGGAGCGGCGCACCAACTTGTACAACCGCGCCGTGACCCACTACCACAAGGCCAAGCTTGACCGGGCCGACTTGGCTCGCGAGCTGGAGGCCGTCAAGGGTAAGGTTCGTTTGACTTGTTTCTTCTTTCTTTAGTCTTGGTTGGCTGATGCTTCTTTCTGGCTGCCTTGCGTTGCCGCCGGGTCCCGCAGCTGGAGGCGGACCTTCGGGTTGCTCGCGCCCAGTGCGCCGAGAGCGAGGAGGCGGGCTGGACTGCTGCCGCCAAGCTCAAGGTGGCTGATGGGGAGCCCTCCTCAGGACGGCTGAGAAGGAGAAGGTGGACGACCTGAGCAAGCGGCTGACCGAGGTGGAGAAGCGGCGCGCCAGGGAGGAGGTGACCGCCAAGTCCGCGGGCCGGCCACCGCCAAGCGCTGGGTGGAGGAGATTGGCACGCTTGATCGCGGCTTGTCAGGTAAGCCTTTTTTTTTCTCTTTCCTTCCCCTTTGCCGGCTTTCGGCTGTCGGCTGCCGGCTTAGGTTGGCAGCCGGCAGCAGAAACTCTGATTTTTTCGCTATCTCCATCATCATGCCGGGGGCAGTCGGTTCTTGCCGGCTGCCGCCAGGCTTTTTCTTCGAAATTTCCATCTTCGGGCTGGGGGCAGTCGGCTCGTGCCGGCTGCCGGCCCTAGGACTTCGAAATTCGCATTTTTCAGCTTTTTCGGCTTTGACAGATTTCTGACGTGTTTTTCTTTGCAGCGGCCTTCCCGGAGGCGCAGGACGCGGCGCTAGCAGCCGTTGGTGTTGCGCGCGAGGCTAGGAGGCGGGCGACTGGCGAGGGCAGCGCGGAGTACTTCACCATGGAAGATTACATGGCATCCATGGCCGCCCGCGTCGAGCCCATCACCAAGCTCGGCTGGGAGCTCCGGAAGGCGGCTGAGGAGCTGGTCCAGATGCTGTGGCCAGCGGAGACGTTGCCGCAGGATCTCTCCAACCTCATCTCCTGGCTGGAGCGGGCGCCGGATCGCTTCCTCGACTGGAAGGAGTCTGCCACGCGCGCTGGAGCCGACATGGCGCTGTCCTTCGTCCTCTCCTGGTACAACGAGGTGGACCTCGGACAGCTCGAGTACCGGCGGGCCGGCGTGGAGGACAAGCTCCCGGCCGAATACAAGACTGCCCGGCTTGCCCGAGCCTGCGCCATCGCCGACTTCGTCGACAAGGGCCTCTTCATCGCGGACCCGAACCCGCCATCTGACGACGAGGATGAGGAGATGGAAGACGAGGAGGCGGAAGATGCGCCTGAGGACGACCCGGCAGCCGGCTCCACTGATGCTCCTCCGGCTGGTCCTCCTCCAGCCGGTGCTTAGTTTACCTGTCTCTAGGTGTTGCTTTTGCCAAGACAATTTGTTAAATCCCCGGAATGCCGGGTGCATATGTATGAATATTATCGTCCTTTTATTATGTCACACTTTAATGTGTTTGTTAATCATTTGCGTGCCGACTTGCTTTCTTTCGACTTGTTCGCTTTTTCCCATCCGCCCCACTCTTTGGCTTTGCTCTTGCCGATCGTACGTCCGACTTGCGATCCGTCGCCGGATCAAGAGCGGGCCGCTGGGTGAGGCCGACAGTATTTCAGTCGAACGAGCCGAGTTCGGCAATCCGGCACTTTTATGAAAAGTTACAAGTCAATTCGCTTTCACTCTTCCCCTTAATCGTCTTTCGCGTGTCGGCTCCCTAGGCCTTACTCCCGTCAGCCGGACAGCCGGGTTGCGGTCTGTAGCTGGATCGGAAGCCGGCTGTCGGAAACCGGATCACGTTACTTAGCCGGCCACGTGAGAGGGTGTAAGCCAACTGGCGAAACAAAGTAGAGTACGCGAAAAACTTGTCGGAAACGGCGCTCTTGGCGCATGCTTTTTCATAGCTTACAAAAGGAGTACAAGGGATACATACATTCCTGCTCTCAAGTGTAAAATGGGCGGAGCAAGTTGACATTCCAGGGACGTTTAGTCTCCTCGTCAGCCTTGTCCGGCTTGTTTTCTCTAGCCTCTTGGGCATCTATGAGATAGTAGGAATCATTGCCTACTGCCTTGCTCACGATGAAGGGACCCTCCCATGGGGATGACAGTTTATGCTGTCCGGCTGTCCGCTGGGATCAGCCGGAGCACTAGGTCTCCTTCTCGGAATGCTAAGGGCTGGACCTTCCGGCTGTGATAGCGTCGGAGGCTCTGCTGGTAGATAGTAGATCTGGACGCGGCCAGCAGCCGGGCCTCTTCGACCAAGTCGACTCCATCTTCGCGAGCTTCTTTGGCTTCGGCTTCTGTGTAGAGCTTGATCCTTGGCGCGTCGTGCTCGATATCGGTCGGCAGGACGGCTTCGGCCCCGTATACGAGGAAGAATGGTGTGAAGCCGACTGAGCGGTTTGTCGTTGTGCGCAGGCTCCACAGCACATTGGGCAGCTCTTCAATCCAGCAGCCGGCTGCTCGCTCGAGCGGCTCCACCAGCCGGGGCCGGATGCCGGCTAATACCAAGCCGTTAGCCTTCTCCACTTGTCCGTTAGACTCCGGGTGCGCCACAGAGGATAGGGCCATCCGGATCCCCATTTCCCCGCAATAGCGAGAGAAGATGCCTTGGGAGAAGTTGCTGCCGTTGTCGGTGATGATGCTATGGGGGTAGCCGTATCTCACGATGATCTCCTTGAGGAATGTGACGGCTGTGGAGCCGTCCAGCTTCTTGATTGGCTTGGCTTCGATCCACTTGGTGAATTTATCAATCATCACCAAGAGATGTGTCATGCCGCCTCGCGCCGTTCTGAACGGGCCCACCATGTCCAAGCCCCATACGGCAAACGGCCATGTGATGGGGATGGTTTTCAAGGTGGAAGCCGGCTGGTGTCTCTTCTTTGCGAAGCGCTGGCAACCGTTGCATTTCTTCACCAGCTCTTCTGCGTCTCTGAGCGCAATCGGCCAGTAAAAACCGTGCCGGAAAGCTTTAGCCACTATGGCTCTGGATGAGGCGTGATGTCCGCACTCTCCTTGATGGATTTCCCGTAGGAGTTCAATCCCTTCAGCCGGCTCGACGCACCGCTGGAACACCCCACTTACGCTGCGTTTGTACAGCTGGTGGTTGATGATTGTATAGGCCTTGGCCCTTCTCTCAATCTGCCTGGCCTGGACTCTATCATCAGGCAGCACACCGTCGGTGAGGTAGGAGAGGAATTCTTGTGCCCATGAAGGTACGCATCTTATCTCGAATACGCTAACCAACAAGGCCTCCTGCGTGGGAGCTTCCGGATTCGACTGCATGGTCGCCGGGTTCGGCTTGCTAGCCGGCGGGTTCGGCTTGCTAGCCCCCGAGTTTGGCGATGAAGCCCCCGGGTTGGACTGAGAAGTCCCCGGGTTCGGCATGGTAGCCGGCGGGTTTGGCTTGTTAGCCCCCGACTTGGCGATGAAGCCCCGGGTTCGGCTGAGCAGCCCCCGGGTCAGCCGGCACGAATATTGAATCCGAGTCCGGTGACGGTGTGATGGACGGCTTCTTGAGAACCGCCAAGGCGACACCCGGCGGAATGGCTTGCCGGGTTGAGCCAATCTTGGACAAGGCGTCAGCCGCCTCGTTGTTTGCCCGTGGCACATGGTGGAATTCGCAGCCATCGAAGAAGCCGGATAGCTGCTGGACGTGGAAGCGGTACGAGGCCATGTTGGCGTCCTTCGCATCCCAGTCGCCAGACGCTTGCTGTATGACCAAGTCGGAGTCGCCGAAGCAGAGTATGCGACGCACGCCAATCTCCTTGGCCAGCTTCAGCCCATGAATGAGCGCTTCATACTCCGCCACATTGTTGGATGCGGCGAAGTGGATCTGGAGGACGTAGTCCAGCCGGTCTCCCTTGGGAGAGGTGATGACGATGCCGGCTCCCAAGCCGTTGCGCATCTTCGAGCCGTCAAAGTGCAGCTTCCAATGTGTGGAGTCCGGCACAGGCGGCAGGTATTGCATCTCGGCCCAGTCGACGAAGAAGTCCGCGAGGATCTGCGACTTGATGGCCGTGCGTGCCTCGTAGAGGATGGTGTGGGCGGCTAGCTCCAGAGCCCACTTGGCAACCCGGCCGTTGGCATCCTTGCTGCCGATGATTTCCGCCAAGGGTGCTGTGGCAACCACCTTGATGGGGTGCTCTTGGAAGTAGTGTTTGAGCTTCTTGGCCGCCATGTACACGCCGTAGGTGACCTTCTGGTAGTGGGGGTAGTTTTGCTTCGACGGGAGAGCACTTCGCTGAGATAGTAGACGGGCGCTGAACCAGCTGCTCCTGCCGGCTTCTTTGCGCTCCACCACCAGGACAACGCTAACCACTCGATTGGTGGCTGCGATGTACAACAGCATCGGCTCAATTGAAGCCGGCGTTGCGAGGATTGGCGCGGTTGAGAGCACACGCTTCAAGTCACGGAAGGCTTCGTCCGCCTGCGGTGACCAGGTGAACTTGTCCGACTTCTTCAGCAACTGGTACAGGGGCAGTGCCTTCTCCCCCCCGGCGACGAAGCGGCTCAAGGAGGCAGGCAGCCGTGAACTTCGGACGTCTTTGAGGCACTGCGGCAGTTCCATCTTCTCAGGGCACTGATCTTCTCCGGGTTGGCTTCGATCCCTCGCTGAGAGACGAGGTAGCCAAGGAGCTGGCCAGACGGCACGCCGAATGTGCACTTGGCCGGGTTGAGCTTCATCAGAAATCTTCGCAGATTGGTGAAGGTTTCTCTCAGATCATCAAGGAGGGTAGTCGTCTCCTTGGTCTTTACAACGACATCATCCACATATGCGTGAACATTTCTGCCGATTTGATCCTGCAAGCATTTTTGCATGCACCTTTGGTAGGTGGCGCCTGCATTTTTCAAGCCGAACGGCATAGTCGTGTAGCAATAAGCCCCATACGGGGTAATGAACGAAGTCTTTATTTGATCATCCGGATTCAAAGGAATCTGGTGGTAGCCTGAATAGGCATCTAGAAAAGACAACAGTTCACAGCCGGCAGTCGAGTCTATGACTTGATCTATGCGCGGCAGGGGGAAGGGATCCTTCGGGCACGCCTTGTTCAGGTTGGTGTAGTCGATACACATGCGCCAGGAGCCGTTCTTCTTCAAAACCAGGACCGGGTTCGCCAACCAGTCCGGGTGCAGCACTTCCATGATGAAGCCGGCTGCTAGCAGCCGGGCGATTTCTTCACCGATGGCCTTCCTTCTTTCTTCGAAGCGCCGAGAGGCTGCTTCACCGGCTTGGCTTCAGGCCGGACGTGGAGGTGGTGCTCAGCCAACTCCCTCGGCACACCCGACATGTCTCTTGGAGTCCATGCGAAGATGTCCCGATTCTCACGGAGGAAGCTGGTGAGCTCGCTTTCCTATTTCCTGCTCAAGCCGGCACCGATGGTGACGTACTTGTCCGGCTGCGCCGGGTCCAGCAGGATCTTCTTGGTGTTGTCGGCCGGCTGGAAGTGAGTCGTCCCAGGGTTGCCGCAGCCGGCATGTCCGTCTGCGCGGCCTTGGCGAGGGCGGCGGCGTGGATGAGCTGCTTCTCGGTGGCGATGACCAGCGTCTGGGCCATCTTGGAGCTCTGCGTGGCGCAGTCCATGGAGCGGCGGTAGTCGCCGGCTATGGTGATGACCCCCTTGGGGCCAGGCAACTTCATCTTCAGGTACCCATAATGGGGCACCGCCATGAACTTGGTCAGGGCCGGCCTGCCCAGGAGCGCGTGGTAGGGACTGACGAGGTCCACCACCTCGAACTCGATCTTCTCGGTGCGGAAGTGATCCGGCTTCCCGAACATCACCTCCAGCGTGATCCGGCCAATCGGCTGGCAGCAATGGCCCGGCACGATGCCATGGAAGACGGTGGGGGTGGGACGCAGCTCGGCTTCTTGGATGCCTAGCTTGCGGGCGGTGTCGCGGTAGAGGATGTTGATGCTGCTGCCGCCGTCGATGAGGACGCGCGAGAAACGCACGCTGCGCCGGGTTGTGCCAATGGTGGGGTCGAGGACCATGGCGTAGCTGCCCGGCTTTGGCAGGACAGCCGGTGTGTCGCGGCGATCAAAGGTGATGGCCTGCTCTGACCAGTTTAGGTACTGGGGGACCGGCGGTATGACCGCGTTGACCTCGAGGGAACGGCTCTGCTGGCTCGTCTTGTCCTCGGGCTCGGAGGTGAAGATGATGTAGGTAGCATCTTCGGCCAGATATCGGCCATGGTGCACTTGGTTAGCCTCGTGGTGCTCGAGGTTGGCGTTCTCCGCGCCGGCTGCGCCACCCGGCCCGCCGGCTGGAGGGGGCGGGGGTGGAGGCGGGAGAGGTTCACCGCTTGTCAGCCGCTTCATGAAGTGGCAGTCGCGGGTGGTGTGGTTGGAGGGGTTCTTGCCGCTGTGGTACTTGCACGGCGAGTCGAGCATCTGCTCGAAGGTGTACTTCGGCTTCCATTGCCGGTCTTGCTTCTGGCGGCGGCTGCCGCCTGCCGCGTTGTCCGCCACGGCTGCCACATGGGCGGAGCCGTACCGGCGGTCCGGCTGGTCGCTGTGACGCTTGCCGCGGTAGTTGTCCCGCCGGCTGCCATGAGAGGCGCCGTCTGCCGGCTTGTGCTCGGCCGACTTGTGGTGGTCCCGCCTGGAGGGAGCCGGCGCTGGTTCAGCCGTCGCCTTGCCGGCTTCTTCAGCCAGCGCGTACTTGTCGGTGATGGCCATGAGGGCGGCCATGGACTTGGGCTCGCTACGGCGCAGCTTGTGCCACAGCATGGTGTTGGGCCGGTAGCCGCCCATGAAGAAGCTGATGGCCTGGATCTCGTGCACGCCTCGCAGGAGTTGCGCATCTCGCACCAGCGCGTCAGGTACGCGCGATCCGTCTCGTCCGGGCCCTGCTTGCACATCTCTAGCTGCTGGGGGCGACTCGGCCGGCGGTAGGTGCCGGTGAAGTTGCTAATGAAGGCTTCCTCGAAATCAAGCCAGCCGTTGATGCTGCCGGCGGAGTTGTTGAGCCAGGTGCGGGCGGAGCCGACCAGCATCGGAGTATGCACGCCCAGCGCTTGTTGCCTCTGGAGATGCCGACTGCAGTGGAGTAGTCCTGCAGCCAGTCTTCCGGCTTGGCGGTGCCGTCGTACTTGGGTGTGTCGCGGGGGAGCTGAAAGCCATCGAGCATGGGCTCGTTGGCGATGCGGGGCCCGAAGCACTTGGGGCAAGCCGGCGATCCTCTTCCGCGAGGGGAACCCCAAGAGGAGGTATGATGCGCACAGCGGTTTCTCCGAAAGAAAGGTTTATCGAACCAGGAGGAGCCAAGAAGCACGTTGAAGGTTTATGGCGGCGGGATGTAGTGCGGCGCAACACCGGGGATTCCGGCGCCAACGTGGAACCTGCACAACACAACCAAAGTACTTTGCCCCAACGAAACAGTGAGGTTGTCAATCTCACCGGCTTGCTGTAGCAAAGGATTAACCGTATTGTGTGGAAGATGATTGTTTGCAGAAAACAGTAGAACAAGTATTGCGGTAGATTGTATTTCAGTAAAGAGAATTGGACCGGGGTCCACAGTTCACTAGAGGTGTCTCTCCCATAAGATAAACAGCATGTTGGGTGAACAAATTACAGTTGGGCAATTGACAAATAAAGAGGGCATGACCATGCACATACATATCATGATGAGTATAGTGAGATTTAATTGGGCATTACGACAAAGTACATAGACCGCCATCCAACTGCATCTATGCCTAAAGAGTCCACCTTCAGGTTATCATCCGAACCCCCTCCAGTATTAAGTTGCAAAGCAACAGACAATTGCATTAAGTATGGTGCGTAATGTAATCAACAACTACATCCTTAGACATAGCATCAATGTTTTATCCCTAGTGGCAACAGCACAACACAACCTTAGAACTTTCTGTCACTGTCCCAGATTCAATGAGGCATGAACCCACTATCGAGCATAAATACTCCCTCTTGGAGTTACAAGCATCTACTTGGCCAGAGCATCTACTAGTAACGGAGAGCATGCAAGATCATAAACAACACATAGATATAACTTTGATAATCAACATAACAAGTATTCTCTATTCATCGGATCCCAACAAACGCAACATATAGAATTACAGATAGATGATCTTGATCATGTTAGGCAGCTCACAAGATCCGACAATGATAGCACAATGGGGAGAAGACAACCATCTAGCTACTGCTATGGACCCATAGTCCAGGGGTAGACTACTCACACATCACACCGGAGGCGACCATGGCGGCGTAGAGTCCTCCGGGAGATGATTCCCCTCTCCGGTGCCGGAGGCGATCTCCTGGATCCCCGAGATGGGATCGGCGTTGGCGGCGTCTCCGGAAGGTTTTCCGTATCGTGGCTCTCTCGGGGTTTCGTCACGGAGGCTTTAAGTAGGCGGAAGGGCAAGTCGGGGGGGGCACGGGGCCCCCACACCATAGGCGGCGCGGCCAAGGGGGGGCGCCGCCCTAGGGTTTGGGCACCCCGTGGCCCCACTTCGTTTCGTCTTCGGACTTCGGAAGCTTCGTGGCAAAATAGGACCCTGGGCGTTGATTTCGTCCAATTCCGAGAATATTTCGTTACTAGGATTTCTGAAACCAAAAACAGCAGAAAACAGCAACGCACTTCGGCATCTTGTTAATAGGTTAGTTCCAGAAAATGCACGAATATGACATAAAGTGTGCATAAAACATGTAGATAACATCAATAATGTGGCATGGAACATAAGAAATTATCGATACGTTGGAGACGTATCAGCATCCCCAAGCTTAGTTCTGCTCATCCCGAGCAGGTAAAACGATAACACAGATAATTTCTGGAGTGACATGCCATCATAATCTTGATCATACTATTTGTAAAGCATATGTAGTGAATGCAGCGATCAAAACAATGTATATGACATGAGTAAACAAGTGAATCATATAGCAAAGACTTTTCATGAATAGCACTTCAAGACAAGCATCAATAAGTCTTGCATAAGAGTTAACTCATAAAGCAATAATTCAAAGTAAAGGCATTGAAGCAACACAAAAGAAGATTAAGTTTCAGCGGTTGCTTTCAACTTGTAACATGTATATCTCATGGATATTGTCAACATAGAGTAATATAATAAGTGCAATAAGCAAATATGTAGGAATCAATGCACAGTTCACACAAGTGTTTGCTTCTTGAGGTGGAGAGAAATAGGTGAACTGACTCAACATTGAAAGTAAAAGAATGGTCCTCCATAGAGGAAAAGCATCGATTGCTATATTTGTGCTAGAGCTTTGATTTTGAAAACATGAAACAATTTTGTCAACGGTAGTAATAAAGCATATGTATCATGTAAATTATATCTTACAAGTTGCAAGCCTCATGCATAGTGTACTAATAGTGCCCGCACCTTGTCCTAATTAGCTTGGACTACCGGATCATCGCAATGCACATGTTTTAACCAAGTGTCACAAAGGGGTACCTCTATGCCGCCTGTACAAAGGTCTAAGGAGAAAGCTCGCATTGGATTTCTCGCTATTGATTATTCTTCAACTTAGACATCCATACCGGGACAACATAGACAACAAATAATGGACTCCTCTTTTATGCATAAGCATGTAACAACAATTAATAATTTTCTCATATGAGATTGAGGATTTTGTCCAAAACTGAAACTTCCACCATGGATCATGGCTTTAGTTAGCGGCCCAATGTTCTTCTCTAACAATATGCATGCTTAACCATAAGGTGGTAGATCGCTCTTGCTTCAGACAAGACGAACATGCATAGCAACTCACATGATATTCAACAAAGAATAGTTGATGGCGTCCCCAGGAACATGGTTATCGCACAACAAGCAACTTAATAAGAGATAAAGTGCATAAGTACATATTCAATACCACAATAGTTTTTAAGCTATTTGTCCCATGAGCTATATATTGTAAGGTGAATGATGGAATTTTAAAGGTAGCACTCAAGCAATTTACTTTGGAATGGCGGAGAAATACCATGTAGTAGGTAGGTATGGTGGACACAAATGGCATAGTGGTTGGCTCAAGGATTTTGGATGCATGAGAAGTATTCCCTCTCGATACAAGGTTTAGGCTAGCAAGGCTTATTTGAAACAAACACAAGGATGAACCGGTGCAGCAAAACTCACATAAAAGACATATTGAAAACATTATAAGACTCTACACCGTCTTCCTTGTTGTTCAAACTCAATACTAGAAATTATCTAGACCTTAGAGAAACCAAATATACAAACCAAATTTTAGCATGCTCTATGTATTTCTTCATTAATGGGTGCAAAGCATATGATGCCAGAGCTTAATCATGAGCACAACAATTGCCAAGTATCACATTACCCAAGACATTTATAGCAATTACTACATGTATCATTTTCCAATTCCAACCATATAATAATTTAACGAAGGAGAAACTTCGCCATGAATACTATGAGTAGAAACTAAGGACATACTTGTCCATATGCTACAGCGGAGCGTGTCTCTCTCCCATAAAGTGAATGCTAGGATCCATTTTATTCAAACAAAACAAAAAACAAAAACAAACCGACGCTCCAAGAAAAACACATAAGATGTGATGGAATAAAAATATAGTTTCAGGGGAGGAACCTGATAATGTTGTCGATGAAGAAGGAGATGCCTTGGGCATCCCCAAGCTTAGACGCTTGAGTCTTCTTAGAATATGCAGGGGTGAACCACCGGGGCATCCCCAAGCTTAGAGCTTTCACTCTCCTTGATCATGTTGCATCATACTCCTCTCTTGATCCTTGAAAACTCCCTTCACACCAAACTTAGAACAACTCATTAGAGGGTTAGTGCACAATAAAAATTAACATATTCAGAGGTGACACAATCATTCTTAACACTTCTGGACATTGCATAAAGCTACTGGACATTAGTGGATCAAAGAAATTCATCCAACATAGCAAAAGAGGCAATGCGAAATAAAAGGCAGAATCTGTCAAAACAGAACAGTTCGTATTGACGAATTTTAAAATGGCACCAGACTTGCTCAAATGAAAATGCTCAAATTGAATGAAAGTTGCGTACATATCTGAGGATCACTCACGTAAATTGGCATAATTTTCTGAGTTACCTACAGGGGAAAACAGCCAGATTCGTGACAGCAAAGAAATCTGTTTCTGCGCAGTAATCCAAATCTAGTATGAACTTTTCTATCAACGGCTTAACTTGGCACAACAAAACACTAAACTAAGATAAGGAGAGGTTGCTACAGTAGTAAACAACTTCCAAGACACAAAATAAAAACAAAGTACTGTAGGTAAAAACATGGGTTGTCTCCCATAAGCGCTTTTCTTTAACGCCTTTCAGCTAGGCGCAGAAAGTATGTATCAGTATTATCAAGAGACGGTGTGTCAACCTTACCTTGGGCTTTACCCTTACCTTTCTTATTGTTTTTCTTTCCCTTTGGTTTAGGAAATATATGATTTCCCCCCGGTATAGAGGTGAATTTCAGAGTGCCTTCTCCCACATCAATGACTGCTCCCAATAGTTTCAGCAGGGATCTTCCGAGTGTGATTTTTCCTGTTTCAACAACAAGATAATCAATGGATATTGTTCTTCCAAGAATGGTTGTATGCACACCTGCGGCTATTCCCTTAGGAATTATAATAGAGTTATCAATGAGAGTTATTTCTTCTCCTCCTTCATCGACTCCCCAAAGTTTCAAAGATTTATAAATGCTTTCAGGCATAAGGCAAAATTCATACATAATATCACAGTAGGATCCCACAATGAAAGTTTAGAGTTCACTAAAACTTGTTCAAGACGATTACGAACGTGGCAATAGTTATCATCCAAGCGAGATGTACTTATCTCGAGATTGTTTAATCTACTATATATGCTAGTGAGGGCTGAATCAAAGTTATTAGCTGAATCATGTGATGCAACCAACTTCTTTATGGCATTAAAAGCTTGATCCCCATTGCAATGAAGGAAATCTCCTCCCACTAAAGTATCCAAAGCATATCTATAGCGAACCATAAGACCAAAATAAAAATTACTAAGGAGCAAACTTAGAGTCATTTGAGGTTCAGTTTTACGATAAGAATTAAAAATTCTAGACCAAGCATCCTTAAAACTCTCCTCATCCCCTTGTTTAAAAGTGAAGACTAATTCTTCAGGCGAAGAAGTAACAGGTTCAGAGCTAGACATGGTAACAAAAGTAACTATTTTTTTTGTACTTTTAATATAGAGTGCAAGACAATAAATAAAGCAAACTAGATAAAGTAAATGCAAGTAACTAAATTTTTTTGTGTTTTTGATATAGCAAACAAGATAGCAAATAAAGTAAAACTAGCAACTAATTTTTTTGTATTTTGATTTAGTGCAGCAAACAAAGTAGTAAATAAAACTAAGCAAGACAAAAACAAAGTAAAGAGATTGAGAAGTGGAGACTCCCTTGCAGCGTGTCTTGATCTCCCCGGCAACGGCGCCAGAAAAAAGCTGTTGACGTGGGAGTTGAAAATCTTTTGTGGTGTAACTTTTCTTCGTTCCCCGGCGACGGCGCCAGAAAAAGAGCTTGATGGCGTGTAACTCACACGTTCGTTGGGAACCCCAAGAGGAAGGTATGATGCGCACAGCAGCAAGTTTTCCCTCAGAAAGAAACCAAGGTTTATCGAACCAGGAGGAGCCAAGAAGCACGTTGAAGGTTGATGGCGGCGGGATGTAGTGCGGCGCTACACCAGGGATTCCGGCGCCAACGTGGAACCTGCACAACACAACCAAAGTACTTTGCCCCAACGAAACAGTGAGGTTGTCAATCTCACCGGCTTGCTGTAGCAAAGGATTAACCGTATTGTGTGGAAGATGATTGTTTGCAGAAAACAGTAGAACAAGTATTGCAGTAGATTGTATTTCAGTAAAGAGAATTGGACCGGGGTCCACAGTTCACTAGAGGTGTCTCTCCCATAAGATAAACGCATGTTGGGTGAACAAATTACAGTTGGGCAATTGACAAATAAAGAGGGCATGACCATGCACATACATATCATGATGAGTATAGTGAGATTTAATTGGGCATTACGACAAAGTACATAGACCGCCATCCAACTGCATCTATGCCTAAAGAGTCCACCTTCAGGTTATCATCCGAACCCCCTCCAGTATTAAGTTGCAAAGCAACAGACAATTGCATTAAGTATGGTGCGTAATGTAATCAACAACTACATCCTTAGACATAGCATCAATGTTTTATCCCTAGTGGCAACAAGCACAACACAACCTTAGAACTTTCTGTCACTGTGTCAATGCAGCATGAACCCACTATCGAGCATAAATACTCCCTCTTGGAGTTACAAGCATCTACTTGGCCAGCATCTACTAGTAACGGAGAGCATGCAAGATCATAAACAACACATAGATATAACTTTGATAATCAACATAACAAGTATTCTCTATTCATCGGATCCCAAAAAATGCAACATATAGAATTACAGATAGATGATCTTGATCATGTTAGGCAGCTCACAAGATCCGACAATGATAGCACAATGGGGAGAAGACAACCATCTAGCTACTGCTATGGACCCATAGTCCAGGGGTAGACTACTCACACATCACACGGAGGCGACCATGGCGGCGTAGAGTCCTCCGGGAGATGATTCCCCTCTCCGGCAGGGTGCCGAGGCGATCTCCTGGATCCCCCGAGATGGGATCGGCGTTGGCGGCGTCTCTGGAAGGTTTTCCGTATCGTGGCTCTCGGTGCGGGGGGTTTCGTCACGGAGGCTTTAAGTAGGCGGAAGGGCAAGTCGGGAGGGGGCACGGGGCCCCACACCATAGGCCGGCGCGGCCAAGGGGGGCCGCGCCGCCCAGGGTTTGGGCACCCCGTGGCCCCACTTCGTTTCGTCTTCGGACTTGGAAGCTTCGTGGCAAAATAGGACCCTGGGGCGTTGATTTCGTCCAATTCCGAGAATATTTCGTTACTAGGATTTCTGAAACCAAAAACAGCAGACAAGAACTGGCACTTCGGCATCTTGTTAATAGGTTAGTTCCAGAAAATGCACGAATATGACATAAAGTGTGCATAAAACATGTAGATAACATCAATAATGTGGCATGGAACATAAGAAATTATCGATACGTTGGAGACGTATCGCCGGCGCCTCTTCTTCGCGATGCGGGATTCGACCAGCCGATCGAGGCGGTCTCTGCGTCGACGGGCTCGATGCGGGGCCGGCCTGCCGGCCGGCGAGTGCCGGTTCGCTCGGAGCCGGCCTGTGGCGCGCCGCGCCTGCCGAGTCATGCTCCTGGTTCCGGCAGTGGTGGCCAGTGCGGCCGTGGCCGCCGTCCAGCCGGCTTGTCCGGCTTGAACCTGCGCGGGTGTCGCGGGAGTCTCTCGTGCCGGCTTGGTGCGGGCGAGGCGGACTCGGCCGTGTCCGTGGGGTCCTTGCTGTTGCTGCAGCGCGGACGGGAGGAGCTTTCAAGCACCATACCCGGGGTCCTTGGTCTCAGTGCAGCCCGGCACAGGTCAGCTACGCGCTGCGTCCGGCGCAGCTCTTCTCCTTCGAGGAGGGCTAGCTCCTTCGCAGCGGCTTCGGCTGCGAGGATGTTCTTGTCGGGGGTGTTGTAGACGGGCAGCTCCGCGGACGGAGCCGGCGCTTCCGCGCCGTCGCGCTCGATCCGGCGCCTAGGCCGCCTCCTCGCCGGCGGATCATGCCGGCTCGGCTGGGGTTGTTGCCGCCTGGCGTGAAGCCATGGGCGTGCTCGTACTCGCGCTGGGTGATGGCCAGCTGGCGTTTGGCAGTAGCCAGCTCGTCGGCCTGCTGGAGGAGGAGCTGGCGGTGTGCCTCTAGGTCCGCCTCGATGGTGGTGGCGTCGGCGCCTGCGGTGAGCGGAGAGCTCAGCTTCGCCCGGACTTCGTCCAGCCGGGACGGTGGTGGTGGCGCCTTCGGGCCCGAGCCGGAGGCGTTGGGGTCGACGTTGCGCTCCAAGTTGGGGCCGCGGGTGCGCGGGTTCTTGGTGGGGAGCTCCTCGCCAGCCATCATGACTTGCACGACGGCGGGGCTGGCGGGAGCGCTGCTGCCGGCTCGTGGAGGAGGGCTTGCGCAGCGCAGCACCTGCCGCGGGTAGCGCGGCGGTGCGACGGTGGCGACGTAGACGTCGTGGCCGCCGAAGGAGATGACGCTGCCACCGGCTGGGAAGGGCCGGTCGGCGAAGCAGCGGCGTTGTCGCGACGCGTCGAGGGAGCCGAATCTCCAGATCAAGCCTGGCGACTCGCTCGCCGGTGGTGATGGTGAGGCCCGTCCGGATGAAGACACCGGCCGAGGATGCTGAAGGCCCCACGGTGGGCGCCAAATGTCGTGGTATCGTCACGGCATATGCCATAGGGTGGCTAACGACGGTGGTTCCTAAGAGATCTCACGGCGGTATCCGAATGCGGGTATGGGGACAAGCGACACGGCGACGTACCCAGGTTCGAGGCCCTCCAATGGAGGTAACACCTGTACTCCTGCTAGGGATGTATATGATGATCACACAATACAATGTTGCTCCTTGAGCTGTGTCCGGCTGCTCCTGGGAGGCTAAGGAAGACAAGAGTCTCTCTCACAGGGCAGCGCTAAGGGTGGAAGTGAGGTGAGAATGATCCATCCCCGCACGAGAGGGGTAGTGCGGCTTATATAGGCACCGGCACTTTACATATAATACCATATAGTCTATGGCCGGCTTGGCCGGCTCGGCTTCCGCTCCTTCCCGAGGCACACGCCAGGAGCCGTTGAGGCCTCATGGCCTGTCCCATCCGGCTGCCGAAGTCAGCGGTATGGAGAGGAAGTGTCCCTGTCACCATCAGCCACTAGCCGTACGGATCGACGTGTGCCATGATGGCCTGTCCGGCGCGTGGCACTATTGCTCCACAGTGCCCCGCGCTTTACGGAAGATGAAGTCAGCGTGGACTTTGGGAACCCGGATCACCCCGGTTCCTTCTAGTGCAAGGCTCGCCAGCCTCGAGTCGGTCTGAGGTACAAACCCCCAGTCGGATATGGCTTGTAGAAGCCGGCCCAGCTACAGCATTGGGGGCCGTAGCCAGGCCGACTAGGACCTAGAGCCAGCCGGCTTCCGGACCAGCCGGCCACGGCGCCGGGCTGCTCCTCAGCCGGCCTTTGCCGCGAGTCGGCCAGTGGCCTCCGCTCCGCCCATTGCCTACCGGGGTCTTCCCCCCGACAATATGTCCAAACCATCTCAGACGATGTTGGACCAGCTTCTTTTCAATCGGTGCTACCCCAACTCTCTCCCGTATAACATCATTCCGTACCCGATCCTTTCTTGTGTGGCCACATATCCATCTCAACATGCGCATCTCTGCTACACTTAACTGTTGGATATGTCGTCTCTTCGTTGGCCAACACTCCGCGCCATACAACATCGCAGGTCGGATAGTTGTCCTATAAAATCTGCCTTTTAGCTTTTGTGGCACTCTCTTGTCATAGAGTACGCCAGAAGCTTGGCGCCACTTTATCCAACCAGCCTTGATTCGGTGGCCCACATCTTCATCGATATCGCCATCCTTCTGCAACATGGACCCCAAATATCAAAAAGTGTCTCTCTCCGGTACCACCTGCCCATCAAGGCTAACCTCTCCCTCCTCGTGCCTAGTAGAACTACTGCACCTCATGTATTCAGTTTTAGTTCTACTAAGCCTAAAACCTTTCGATTCTAGAGTTTGCCTCCACAACTCTAACGTTCTATTAACCCCCGTCCGGCTATCATCGACTAGCACCACATCATCCGCAAAGAGCATACACCGTGGGATATCTCCTTGTATATCCCTTGTGACCTTATCCATCACCAAATCAAAAAGATAAGGGCTCAAAGCTCACCCTTGGTGCAACCCTATTCTAATTGGAAAGTCATCAGTGTCGACATCACTTGTTCGAACACTTGTCACATCATTATCATACATATCCTTGATGAGGGTAATGTACTTTATTGGGACTTTGTGTTTCTCCAAGGCCCACCACATGACATTCTGATGTATCTTATCATAGGCCTTCTCCAAATTAATGAACACCATATGAAGGTCCTTCTTTTGCTCCCTGTATCTCTCCATCAGCTGTCGTACCAAGAAGATGGCTTCCATGGTAGACCTCCTAGGCATGAAACCAAATTGGTTTTTGGTCACGCTTGTTAACCTTCTTAAGCGGTGCTCAATGACTCTCTCCCATAGCTTCATAGTATGGCTCATCAACTTGATTCCACGGTAATTAGTACAACTTTGAACATCCCCCTTGTTCTTGAAGATTGGTACTAAAATACTCCGCCTCCATTTTTCGGGCATCTTGTTTGACCAAAAAATGAGGTTGAAAAGATTAGTTAGCCATACTATCGCTATGTCTCCAAGGCCTCTCCACGCCTCGATGGTGATACCATCAGGACCCATCGCCTTGCCCCCTTTCATCCTCCTTAATGCCTCCTTAACCTCAGAATCCTGGATACGTCGCACAAAGCACATGCTGGTATCATCAAAGGAGTCGTCTAACTCAATGGTAGAGATCTCAACCTCTCCATTGTAAAGGTTGTCAAAGTACTCCCGCCATCTACGCTTGATCGCCTCATCCTTCACAAGAAGCTGATCCTCTCTGTCCTTGATGCATTTGAGTTCGTTGACATCCCTCGTCTTCCTCTCCCTAAACTTGGCCATCTTATAGATGTCCCTTTCGCCTTCCTTCGTGTTTAAACGTTGGTAGAGGTCCTCATACGCTCGACCCCTTGCTTCACTCACCGCCCTCTTTGCAGCCTTCTTCGCCACCTTGTACTTCTCCATGTTAACTGCGCTCCTGTCCAGATATATGCATATGAAACAGTCCTTCTTCTCCCTAATAAACTTATGGACCTCATCGTTCCACCACCAGGTATCCTTAGCTTCCCTTCTACTTCCCTTAGTCACCCCAAACTCCTCTACAACAACCTTCCGCAAGCAGAGCGTCATACTCATCCACATCATGTTTGCATCGCCTCCTTCCTCCTAAGGGCCCTCCTTACTAATCCTCTCCCTGAAAGCCTGGGATGCCTCACCCTTGAGCTTCCACCACTTCGTTCTAGCGACTTTGGCACGCTTACCCCGCTGGACATGGATCTTAAAGCGAAAGTTAGCAACCACTCGCTTATGTTGAGGGACAACACTCTCTCCAGGTATCGCCTTACAATCAATGCAAGCGCGTCTGTCTTCTCTTCTAGAGAGGACAAAATCAATCTGGATAGAGTGTAGACCACTACTGAACGTTACTAGATGGGATTCTCTCTTTCTAAAGAGGGTGTTAGCTATGACCATGTCATAGGCTAGAGCGAAGCTGAGGACGTCTTCTCCTTCTTGGTTCCTGATGCCATAGCCAAAGCCCCCATACACCCTTTCAAAACATGTGTTAGATGTACCCACATGGCCATTGAGGTTTCCTCCTATGAAGAGCTTCTCACTAATAGTTACCCTCCTAACTAAGTCCTCCAGGCCTTCCCAGAACTCCCTCTTGGTGCTCTCATTGTGGCCTACTTGTGGGGCATACGCGCTGATAACATTGAGGACTATGTCCCCAACAACCAGCTTGACAAGGATCATTCGGCTCCATTGCCTCTTGACGTCCACAACTCCATCCCTGAGGCTCTTATTGATCAAGATGTCTACTCCATTTTTGTTTGAAGTTTTCCCCATGTACCACAACTTGAAACCGGTATCCTCCACCTCCTTCGCCTTCCGTCCCTTCCATTTGGTCTCTTGGACACATCTCCTCGCCTCCTCGCCTCCTCGCCGCCGTATCAACTAATTCTCGTAACTTACCCATCAGGGACCCTACGTTCCAGCTACCTAACCGTATCCTCCTAGGCTCGGCTAACTTCCCTACCCTCCGCACTCGTCGAGTCAAATGCGGAGACCCTTGCTCATTTTTCACTACACCGAGGCGTCGGTGCAACGCGCCACTAAGGATGCGGCGACCCAACCCTTGCTCACTTATCACCGTATCTAGATCAAGATACGGCGCGCCACCAAGGGGGGTGACGGCCCGGCCCCTGCCCATTTGACACCACACCCGGGTTCCAATGTGGCGCGTCGCTAAGAGGGTTACGCCCCAATGAGGTTCCTTTGGGTTTCATCTCCATAAGAGTGGCTGGGGTTTTCACGTTGGCTCGCCACGCCTATCACAACCCTCCTCCTTTACCCGGGCTTGGGACCGGCTATGTTGAGACAACATAGGCAGAGTTGTCCTTTCCTTTTTTGTATCTTTCAAATTATATAATATTTCGAATATATTTTGTTGCAAGTCACTCAAAAATAACAAATCGAATGGAGGAAAAATAGTTCGGATTTTTTTGCAAATTTAAAATTTAAATATTTAAAATTCAAAATAAATTCTTGAAATACGCATATAGATAATGGCATAAAAATCCAAAATATTTTTCCCACATTCCAATTGTTATGTTTAAGTGATCTGCAATTTTTCGAGTTCAAACAATGTGTGGTGTGAGAGATACAAAAATGAGAAATTGTTTGAGAGGGGAACAAAAAGAACTTGCACGGATCTTGATGTAGCATAGATGGTCTGGATACAGTGCTCACCAAGCACCTGCTCTGAAAGTCCACTCTCAAAAAGCTTACCAAAAAATTTGTGAAAAAAAATGTTGTATTGTTTTACCTTAGCCACTTTTGTTGGGTAGGTTTTGTACCACCTGCATACGCTGCTTCAGGAAAGCAGTACTTAACTGACAATGATGACAGAAGTCGCAAACTGGTGCTTCCAATTCCATTACCCTTGAACGCATGCTGCAGTTTCAGTATTCATTGATCTAGCCCTACTGTAAATGTAATTCATTTAGGCCACTTGTTGTTTTGCTATTACCCTAAGGAAATGATTCCTTATATCCATCCTTACAATGTTTCCGCCACTGGGTGTTTAGCCAAACAATGAGGCTAAACTCTTGGGAGGTTCTTCATCATATGCATTCCGGTTCCTGGATCTCCTGGAGGACCGTTGAAATACATGGCCGGCCAGCTTGACTGGCAATCCTGGAACATGGCCAAGTTGCAACCGCTCGGCCGGAAGCCCTGTAGGTCTTGAACTCGCGAACCCTAACTTAACGCGACTTCTTGGACTACAGCTACATTTGAATCCTCCTGCCTGGGCTGCCCTCGTGATCGATCTTAAGCTCACCTTGGCCATGACCCATGGTAGTAGGAGAAATCTGTTTTTATCAAATCGCCGACTCCTCCAGAAAATGTGTTCCATGCTGAATGCAAATGCATGGCCGGTCCCCTTAGCTGTCTATTTCTCCGTATCTTCTTATTCTAGCCTCCGTATCTTCCATCAACAATTCCTCTTGTACCTGCCGCCCGGTTTGTTGATCAGCTGCCACACTATGACTCGCTCGTATTTGGCCAGGTCCGCTCACACGCTGGGTACCAAAACGAAGATGTTTTTTGATAAACAGAATATATATTAATATCGGGAAGATACTAATTACAATTAGACTCTGCAACATGCAATATTCTAATAGTATAACGGATGCATACAACCTAAAAAAAGCTAAAAAAGAATACATTGATCTATCCCTTGTAGCAAATACAACCACACCCAAGACAACACCCAAGACAACACCTGAAGCCAAATTCTCCAATAGTGACGTCTCCAAGAAGAAAATAGTGCACACGCGTCGTCGTCGCCTGATCATAGGTCGTATTGTTTCACCCTGAACATAGTCCCCACTCTCAAAATAATATCTTCAACAAGATCATTGCTAGACACAACTAAACAAGCTTATTACTCGTATGAAAAATAACTCTCCCGGAACTCAACACTCCGGTCAGAACAAAGAGGATAAGCATCAAGCGGATCTTCATCTTGGTGCAACAGGAACCCTAGGACCACCTCCATTATTCAGGCGAGCCAGCGGTCCCCACGCTGCCACTCGTCGGTCAACCCCCTCCGGAGGAAGAGGAGGCAAGCGACAACACAAACCACACACTCACGCCGGCCAACTGATCACTGCCCTGAGCAAGATGCCTAGCACGACGCAGTAGTGAGGCTGGCAACATGCACCGTGCCGCCTCCCCACGCACCTCCGGGCGATCGGTGGCCACACCGAAGATGGATCTTGGTGGCAGCTAGCCTATATGTCCAAGGGAAGCCCACGCCGCCACAAACAGGGTGTCACCCCATCGCCGTGAGCAAGAGCTCCAGCTTGCGTGGCCCAAGTGAAGGCCGCCGTCCTAGCCTCCACGCGCAGATGACCGCAGGTGCCATCGCCATCCACCGCCATCATTCGGCATCAGGCCCGCTACCGCCACCCAGGCCAGCGGCGGCAGGGGAGGCCACCCGGTCTTGGCTCTTTGGCAGCTAGGGTTTCGCCCTGGTATCGCTGTGGGAGCGGAGATTTTATTCCTAAACAATACTCCCTCCGTCCCAAAATGTAAGGCAACTAAGTATTAGTTAAAAGTTAACATTTTAAATTTTTTTTGCCAAGTTTATACTAAAAAATATAAACATTTACATTAGTGAATCAAGATGAATAGATTCATTATAAAGTATATTTTCTTATTATATCTTTTTTTTTGAAGATATATTTTCTTATTATATCAATTTAATATTGTAGATGTAAATATATATTTCTAAATATTTGAGTAAAGTTAGTAAAGTTTGACTTTTAACTAATCCTACCCGCTTTACATTTTTGGACGGAGGGAGTATAAACTGAGGCATTCGTTGGTTCTATAGCCTACCAGCGATCGATCGATCGATCGAGGTGTATTGGTCTCGGAACTTGGTGGCTACAGTTGAGTTTTCGTTAGCAGGGACTGTAGTTTGACAAAGCTACTCATTACCGGCGGTGCACGCGCGAGTGGCCGACACGGCAAGCAACTACACACTTGGTCAGTTGTTCGTTACCCAACTAGCTAGACACGAGTATTTCTGTACTAGCAAACATTCAACGTACTGCACTCGGTCCGTATATATGCCGTATCAAGTGACGGTTTATTTATTGCCTTTGCAATTGGTTCAAGTCCCAACCCTCCGCCCCCAACCCTCCGCCGCCGCCGCCGGTAGCGCCACCGGGGCAAAGTCCCTCGGGGCGTGGCGGCGGCGGGGGCCCTTCCTCGTCGCCGCGTGGAGATCGGCGGCCGGATCCCCACCTCCTCGATGCTTGGCGGAGCAGACGCGCGGGATGGGCGACGGCGGCGGCCCTCCTCCCGTCGGCTGTCCCCTGGCGGACCGGTCGGCGCGGGTGGGATGGGAGGCGCTGCGGTCTCCCTCTTCTCGTCGGCTTCCCGCAGCACTCCGGCAGGGGTTGGTGGTGGGCGGCAGCCAGACCCTCGGTCTACGCCATGCCATCCACCCCCGCCTCTCGTTGGTGCGTGGAGGCAATCTCGGGCATATTCCGCGACACGAGGGCGCCCGAGGCAGCAGCCTTGGGTTTGACGGAGGAGGTGGCCTCTTCTTCGCCGGAGAGGGTCGGCCTGCAGTTGGTGGTGGTGGATTTTTGATCTATCATCGCCATCCGGCGGTGAGATGGAGGTGCATAGGCCGGCGATGGTGTCGCCGGTGGAGGGTTGGCTTGGCCAGCTCGGGATGGTCGCCGACGTGGGGTCCGGCCTGAATAATGGCGGCGGTCCTAGGGCCTCTCTTGCGTGAAGAGGAGGACCTACCGGAGGCCTGGACTCGTGATCTGGCCGGAGGGTTGAGTTCCGAAGGCTCCGCCAGAAATGTATGCTTTGCAGGTTCTGGATCGGAGGTATTCGGTCGTGCGCACCATGCGTTTATTCCGACCGTTTGGTTCTGGAGGGAGCGGCGCGAAGCTCTTTTTCTGTGTTGACATCAAGTGACTATGGATCCATGATGAAAGTCGGAAGAAGAGAATTTCATGAAGGCCGGAGGGAGGACTAGCTAAGGGAGGTTCAAGTCTCCGCGCTGTTGAGGGGCTTGCTTGGTGTCCGGGCTTCACAGCAGCGGTATGAAAGTGGGGCGACAACACATGTGAAGCGCAGAGTCCTACCTTTCGGGGTGAAAACCCAGGTCTGGCCTTAACTGGTTGTGCCTGGCAGTGACCTTGATGGAGGCATTGTTTTGAGAGTGGGGACTATCTTCAGGGTGAAAACCTAAGATCTTTGATCGGGCGACGAAGGTGTTGGAGCACTGTTCCCTTCTTGGAGGCGTCGTTTTTGGAGAGTCTGCAATTCAGGTGTTGTCATGGTGGTGGATGTATTGCTGTTGTTAGGTCCGTGATACTGTAGCGGGACTTTTGTTTCTTAGTTTTTTTCCTTTTTTTGCTGTGTGCATCCGTAGTGCCATTAGGGTGGTGCGTTGTTGCAGAGGCTGGGTGTAATTGGTATCTCTCGATATTAATATATTCCTTTTATCGAAAAAAATTATACCGTATCAAGTCGTTCAATTATGATACACCAAACGAATGAATCAATGGAAGTAAACGTTCCTACAAGAAAGCTGGCTGCGAAGGTGGAACCCTGGTGGGGCAAGTTCATGTCGGCGGGAGGTCGGCTCATCTTGTCTAACGCCTGCCTCGCCAACCTCCCTACCTATGCGATGGGCCTGTTTTTGCTTCAAGACGGCATTCACGCCAAATTCGATTCCCACAGAGCCCGCTTCTACTGGGAGGGAGTGGGCCCTAAGCGGAAGTTCCACCTGGTTAATTGGCCTGCAGTTTGCAGACCTAAGGCAAGTGGGGGCCTGGGGATTGTAAACTCCAGATTGATGAACATCGCCCTTATGATGAAATGGGTCTGGAAGTTATATCAGGAGGGCAATCAATTGTGGAGGCAGCTGATCAATGCTAAATACAACAATTCAGACGACATTTTTTCGGCATCTGGCCAGCAGGGCTCTCAGTTCTGGCGCAGCATTCACAAAATTAAGCATCTGTTCAAGTTAGGCGCCCAACACTCCATTAGGGATGGTCGCCGCACCAAGTTTTGGATGGATCGGTGGGTGGGGGATACCCCGCTGAAGGACAGATTTCCAGGTTTATTCAATGTTGCTACTTCGCAGATGGACTCCGTGGCTCAGGTGTGCGGATCCAATGCTCCGTTAAGCTTCCGAAGACAGTTGGATCAGGGTCTGGCCACGGCACTTGAAGAGTTGCAACTGCTGATCGACTCAACGGTGCTGTCTGAAGGCCAGGACAAGGTGTCCTGGCGCCTTGAGAACAACGGGATGTTCTCTGTCAAATCCTTGTATGCTCGACTGTCGCAAGGGGCGACAGTGGCGCATTTCAAGGACGTCTGGGCAGCTAAAGTGCCTCTTAAAATCCGTATCTTTGCGTGGCAACTAGTCCTCGATCGTCTTCCGTCAAGTGCTAACATCCTGGCGAGACACGGCCCGGGCAACGGCAATTGTGCTCTCTGTGGGGAAAGAGAGACGGCGGACCACATTTTTTTCTCCTGCCCGTTTGCCATGTTCGCTTGGAGCGTCCTCAGACTCATCCTCCAGTGCAGTTGGTGCCCTGCATCCTTCCCGCAATTCTTCGCTATTCTCACCAATTTCGCGGGTCGGGCTCGTAGAACGATTTGGTGCCTTTTCCTGGCACAATCTTGGGCGCTTTGGCTTATCAGAAACAAACTTACTATGGAGTCCAAGCTTATTCGACACCCTGCTGACATAATCTTTAAAACCATGTTTTGCATGCAGCAGTGGCTCATCCTGGTGAAGCCCAAGGACCGTCCCTGGCTTAGGTGGCTGATCTCCGAGCTCAGACGGGTCCATGCTCTTCATCTTCCGCACGACGACTGATTTTACATCTACCTGCTTCCGCCCAGGGCGCGGATGTCGTAGTTGATCACTCTTTCTGGTTCTCGGTCTGTTAGGGGAGGCCGACCCCAGTACTGTGTTTATGTTTTCCTTGGCTAAGCTGTACGCCGCAGCATGTATTGATCTTATGTGAACCTGTGGGGCTTTATTAATTTAAAGTTGGGCACCTAGTGGCTTTTATCTAAAAAAAACAAGAAACGGCACCAATCGAACACGGGCTCGATCTCTACACTCCGCTGGCAAGGTATCACCAGCCAACGAAGCAGCAACACACCGACAGGACGAGAGTAGCTTGCAATTCACTCATCAATTGATGATTCAGTCATGCCGGGATCATTAGCCTCGGCTTCTTGAAGGCCAGCGGGCTGAGCACCTCCTCCTCGTCCGCCGCCGCCGCCTGCATGCACCGCTCGGTGACGATGTCCGGCAGCGCCGGCAGGTTCAGGTCGAATCCTCGGCTGGCCGAAGCGGTGGCACCGCCGATGGGGCCCTCGTAGTGGCACCGCTTGTGCCCGCCCAGCGCCTGCCCCGTTGGGAACGTCTTCTTGCACACGGAGCACTCGTGCACCTTGCCGCCTGCGCCGCTCGACGTGGACGAGGACGCGACGGGGGAAGCTGCTGGCTCGTCGACAGCAGCTGCCGGCGGCGGCTTCGGGCGGTGGCTGGCCTTGTGCCCGCCGAGCGCCTGGTAGGACGCGAACGCCTTGCCGCACACGGAGCACGCGTGCTCCTGCGCCGGCGACGAAGCGCGCTGGTCGCGGTGACCGCGCGCCAGCATGAGGAGGCTGAGCGCGAGGTGCTCCTCCTCGCTGGGCGCGCGCTGCTGCTGCTGCCGCCTGGAGCGCTTACGCTTGCCCCACCCCTGGGCGCACCGCACCCGCGCTTGCGTTTCCTCCTCGCTCGCCGCCGTGTCAAGTTCGACTACCGCCTCTACCGCCATGTACGCCGATCCAAGACTTGGACGCAAGAAGCTGTTTCTTGCTTGTTCTTGGGTATTGGCACGAGAGAGTAGTAGCTAGATAGTGGTTTGGGGAGTGAGGGAATTGAGCTGTGTGTGGTGGACTCGCAGCTGACAGTGGTGTGGTTTTATACATGGATGAGAGGTGGGGAAGTGGTGGTAAGGATTAGGGAAGTCGTTGGTGGTGATGTAGTAGCGGTTTGTTGGTGTACTTTAGGGAAGAATGTGTCAGTGTGTATGTGTGTTAGAGAGGGACTGAGTGAGTGGTGGTTGGTTCTTTGGGACTAAGTAATGGAACATGAGTTGCATTAATTTGGTCAACTGGAAGGCAGGCTGTAGGATGCTTCCAAGTGCTGCCAATAGAATAGGGGAGATGACTTTGATTTGGCTATCTCTATCTGAATGGAGTGGAAGATTCACGCTGAGTGAACAAGTGTATGGAGCGACTTGTTCTCCAATCCACACCGCGAAAGCATTGGAGGAAAAAAATAGTACGAGTACATCATACTTTGGATCAATGATCAACTGGTTGTGTGCCAGGTGGATGGCTATATATCTGATGTCACCGGATGACATGAGCATCATGTGTCGGCCACGATGCGCCTCTCTGTTTTGAAAACGAAAATGACGTGATTGGTTGCTAGCAAGGTTTTCGCGTATTTGTGGAACTTGTTTGGTTGCAAATAATTTCTACTCCGCATCACTTGTGAAGGAAAGTTCTCAGCGTTTGCTTGCCCAGAAATCGTGTTTCAACAAATATCACGGTTTTTTGGTTGCACACTGTTTGCCGAATACGATTACCTCCTACCCTTCTTTGTGAGGTTACCCAGTTCACCATATATGCCCATAATGTGTTTGACGCAATAGGGAAATTCCTTCCAGCACCGCCGCACAAGAAAATTCGGTGGATATATGTGAGTGAGAACCAACCTGAGGTTGGGTGGTCGTACTCCCGGCCCACCAGAGTTTAAACCCCAGGTTTGACATCTATGTGTCTCATAAAGGCGGAATATTCATTTAGTGGGAGGCGATGTTTCCGTCGAGTCGTCGACAGCAAGGCGTCTGTGGTGATTTCGTCAATTTCAAGATCCAATTCGCTGGTGCAGTCTTCCGGAGGTGCTCATAAGAGCAGGGTGTGTGTACATTTATAGAGGTGAGTGTCTGCGCGTATATATGAGCGTCTGCGTTTGTATCGTGTTTCTAAAAAAATATAGTAAATGTTGTCTACAGATTCGATATGAAAACCAAGTCACACCTTCTAGCCGAAGTAGCTAACTGGGCAGCCTCCCGAATTCAGGAGAGCACATCTGGAATCGGTAGATGGATAGGGCTGGCTGGCACATGCATGCACACCTGCGTTTTCAATCACGGCTGCGTTTGTGAGCGGCGCGACGGTGGGCATGTGCACCGGCTTCGTGGGTTGCACTTGGAAGAAACGCGTACGTGAAACGCTGGCGATTTTGCGGTGCCAGGTAGAAATAGCAGGAAACAAGCTTCTCATGGGCGACCAAAGTTCAGTTAGGGCGCATTTGGTTGCCTGGGCTTTCCTGCATCACTGGTGTAGGGAGATGGAAGGCACTGCGCGTTACGAACGGGCCATAGGCAACTTTTGGCCGGTCGTTTGGTAGCCTGTGACCCCTTTTGCGCGCTGGAGAAGGAACCCATGCCCCATCGTTTAGTTGACCGTTTTGAACCCATCTTGCACGCAGGAAAACAGGAATCTGCTGTTTGGTTGCTCAAATCACAAGTCCATATCCTTACCACAATTCAAATATGGTGGGATTACCATGTTATGGCATCTTACATACGATCAGAGACCACTCAGAAGAAGAAGATCCTCACGATCAGCACGATGAGGAAGGCGATGATGTAATCTTTCACCCGGCTGGGACGTACCTCCGGCGGTGCTCCTTGTAGAGCATGTACTTCCTCCGACGGTGCTCCTTGTAGAGCATGTACTTCCTCCGGCGGCAGCTGTGCTAATGACACTGCCTCATCGATGGCATGATCTTCCTGCAACTCCTCTTCCGGGAAGCTGAGGTACTTTTGATGTGCCTCCTCCAATGTTGCATATCCTCGGCAGCTGTTGTTGGAGTAGTCATTGACCTGATCTTTACAGACTCTCCATGAGATGTAGATTCCTCGAACACGGCCGTGAAACACCACATACCACTAGCATGGCAAAAGAAGAAGTTAGCAATCACAACAATGAAGCAATCTAGACATGAGCAATAGAACAAGACACGTGTTGACAACAAATCTGAAACTAACAGGGGCATGCATATCATTCCAAAAGTCAATCAGAAGTTTATCCTACACAACCGTGGTGTCGTCCTACCACCACAATAAAAGTAGGTGTCTCATCCTAACACCGCAAAGTTAACCATCACTTGAGGGGTTAGTATATACCACCTCATAATACTTGCAAAAGGGGGCCAAATGTTTTTCATCCTAGCTACTGCCAGAATATACATCATCATCATCATCATCATCATCATCATCATCATCATCATCATCATCATCACCATCTCCATGCATGCAACCCTGATCCACCGCCTCAAGGGCACCACTACTTCTTGCCGTGGTACTTGCCAAGGTAGTTCCTCATCCAGAGGACGCGGTGTGGCTCGATCATGCCGACGAAGCTGGATCCCTGGGCCTTGTGGTCGACGAGGTGGCTGAGGGCGACCATCAGATCATCCTCGGTGAAGCCAAGCATGTCCATGACCGCATTGTACAGGTCAGGGTGCATGTCTGTGGGATTGTTCGCCCTGATGGCCTGTGCGACCTCCTTCACATCAACAACCATGTTGGTGAAGGCCATCAGCTCGTCGTCGGCGAAGGCACCTCTCTTCCTCTTGCTGACGGTCGGCTTCTCAGGTGCGTCGGTGGGCTTGTCAGCATCGAGGTTGACCGTGTCGGACTCCTGGGTGTCAGCATCCTCAGGTGCAGAAGGTGGTGCAGGCGAGCCCAGGGCTCACTGGATCCCATGGTGTACTTGCCGGTGGCGAGGCCAAAAGAGAAGATGGTGTGCATCTCGTCGTAGTTGGCGATGGGCACATTCAGGAACTCCACGTCCTTTGGGTGATCCTACGATACGAAGGGACAAACATGTTAGTTCTGCTCGTGGCTGATCAAGAAAGTTAGTGAGGACGACTGAGTTAGTGAGGTGCTCACCGCGACGTGCCCGCATTAGTGCTCACCCTCAAGGACGATGCATTTGGTGTCCTCGCACCACTGAGCACCGCTTAGATCGCGGAGCCTGCTAATGGTGAGCCACCTCTCCCTCCACTTCCTCAGGTGGTTGTACACCTGAGTGGAGCAGACTGTCACACCACAATGGTCATCTAGGCCCTTCGCCACAGTATTGAGATGGACTTCCTTAAAGCCTTTGTGAGTTCTCACTCCGCTCTGGATCAAGCTGCACATCTTCTCCAACACGAAGATGGACATGAATGGAAGCCATTTCATGGTGGCATTCCTTTCCTGCCCGGTCTTCAACAAGGCCCTCTCCACTTCCCTGCGGTTCTTGTTTCTCTTAGAGGTGGCCAGCCTAGCCACCACCTCTGCCGCTACCTGAGCCACTAGGCCAGACACCGACAGAGGGGTGACCTTGGACTCAAACGTGGGCTGGGAATCGGGAACTTGGGAAGGGATCTGAGAGTCCCCAACGCAGACAACTGCCTGGCTAAACTCATCGCAGAAAGATACACACATCGCAGTACAACTTAAATCAGATAAGCAGTTCATTGCAACGGTTAATAGCACAAACCCTTGCAAGATCATGGCAGGTGAGCACATTTTTGGCTAACCCCTGCTACAAGAACAAACCCTAGGCAAGATCATGGCAGGTGAGACCATTTTGGACTAACCCCTGGTTCAAGAACAAACCCTAGGCAATATCATGGCAGTAGCATACGGAAATCTCGAATCCTAGCAAGATCATGACAGGTGAGCACATTTTGGACTAACCCCTGCTACAAGACCAAACCCTAGGCAAGATATGACAAGTCATAACCTAGATCTAAACATCACCGCGGTACGGGGATAAGGGATGGCTTACAGTCATGGCCGGAGGTGAAGATGCGCTGGACCAGGAGGTAGCCCAGATGTACTTGCCACCGCCTCCGCCGCTGCAACCGTCCCTGACCGGAGATGCGTGCGCCTCTTACCTGCTTGCCGACGGGAGGAGGAACTCGAAATTTGGGGGGGGGAGTGGAGGAGGTGGTAGAAATAGGCCATGGCGAGTGGCGGGAGGTGACGGAATCCTTCCCGCCCCCTTTTCGCTTTTCGCCGATGCGCGCCGCAGCTCCCGCCATCTCCGTTCTCGTCTCCGCCCGTGCGCCGAAGATTCCACTTTGCATCAGAGGGCGTGGAGATTTGACTGCACCGCTGAAAACTGACGAACCGGTCTTTCCTCCAGGGCCTGGCCCGACACTGCTTTGAGAAGCGATTCCTGCAACAACGCGGCTCGATCCAGACAACCAAACGGACCGAAAATTGCTGACCCGATGAGCCAAGGGGATGCGAGCAACCAAAGGCGCCCTTAGCAACTTGGCATCAACGTATTGTACGCGTCTAACTTCTAGAGCTAGTGTAGGACTATTTATTTCCCTCGAAAATGGCAGCCATGTCTCATGGGTAGCACGTTGACTAGGCCACACACAACTTGTTCACTGTGGGGTTCTTTTGGGCAAGCGCTAGTATACAGCCGGCTGCAATAGTCGGGAGCATCAGCCACCTCCAGAGCCGTCTGTTCTAGTTAAGTGAGTGAATCCCGCGCCTCCTATCTCGGTATAAGAACGGTTCGTATGTAAAAATATCTTTTTCTAAATTATGTTACATTTATCCCTAAATTGGTTTCCTATAGTCTGTCAAATTACGAAATTATGGTGCAAAAAAGTTTGCTAGTGGTATAAAATAATTCTGAATGTAACACTTTTTTCTCTGCATATCTAAATTTTAAAAAATGGGACATTGTTTTGCAGCATTTCTCGGCAGTATATCGAACGTTTTTTCCTAAATTCTCAAACATTATAGAAAAAGTATATGTAACATTGGTGCAATCTCTCTGCATTATATGTACCAAAATCATTATACCACGTTTCCCATACTAACACACAAAAATCTATGTACACATGTAACAAATCGCGTCAGCGTATGTAACATCAACAAAAATCTCCAACAAAATGACCTTCACATGAAACAATGGAGGCACCATCATGGCCGATTCGAGCTCGCTGACCACGAATCAGCCACGCCGGAGGTCAGTGGGAGCTAGATCTCACGGGTTTCATCTTCTCCCGGGCCGTTGACCTATGGAGAGCTTGCTCCTTTTCGGACCATGGCTACCTTGTCGTCGTCGATCCGCACACTGATATACCCAACAAGGAGTTAGGGGAGTGGAGGGGGCCTCGACAAAGGAGGTGGACGACCGCGGGGAGGGGCATGTGCCATCTGGCCAACACCGGGGATGTAGGAGGCCTGCCGGCTCCGAGAGTTGAGGCCACCTCTGGGGGAGGCGCAAGAGTGGATGGGGCCTCCCATACTGGAGGTCTGTGAGCGTTGGGAGTTGAGGCGAGCAACCTCTTGGAGGAGCCCACACTAGCCGGTCAGCGTCACGGATGGGGGAGGTGCAGTGATTGGGGAGGAGAGGATCGTCTGGACTAGGGGGGAGAGGACGCACACAGAAAAGGAAGCAACGAGGAAGAAGGGTTACGAGACAGAAACCGGCTGATGCATCAGTCGGTTGATGTATAGAGTTTTCCTCTTTTTAGGGGTTATGGGTGTAACTAGAACCTGGGCCTTTTAATACAAAAATATATAAATAATAAATATGCATGTATATTTAAAGTTTACATTGTATGGAGGAGTTGGTAATTGGGCACCGGGTCTGTTCGGATCCGGAGACCATGTGACATTGGGTCGGGGCTTGGTGACAGACATTTTTCTCCTTTTGTTCAAGTATCGGGTCCCCTTTTCACTGCGTAGGATACACCTTCCAAATAGCCCAAACATGTATTTTGGTCTGTTCCCCCTCAATCTTCACTTTACACCACGCTGACTTTCCGTCGTGGAATTACACCAGGGGGCGAAGACCCATACCATAGGAGCCATCTAATAAATTATTTATACTACTACCTATTTGCTTACAAAATAGTTAAAGTGGTTCCTACATGCAATTTCCTCCATCTTTACCTTTTTTAATCATCGGAGCACACTCTCGGTTGATGACATGCTGATTCTCATATGTATGCTCTCTTCCGTTGGTCGATTCGTGTTACAATGTTAAGTGACCCATAATTTATAATATTTTGAATTTGAAACAGAATTGAAAACTATGCAGTCAAGGGGCAGTATGCATTGTTTGATGCAGAGGCCGTGCGAGATGTTCCCTTCTCTCACCAATGAAAAAGAGTTGTTAAGGACATTATTTTACAAAGTACAAATCTGTTGGGTCATCACAGTGAATCAACTCCGGGTCTATGATGCCTTCCGCGTGAGAAGACAACTGCTTTAAATCTGAGGCATACTGATATGTATTCCCAAAATGAGTGTGCGCCGTCCCAATATGCAGACCGATAGGTGGATGCACAATTTTACTTACGTCACCTTCACAAATGGTGCATCGTCCTGCACGAGAAGAAGAGAGAGAGAGAGAGAGAGAGAGAGAGAGAGAGAGAGAGAGAGAGAGAGAGAGAATCAATACATGAATTAGGTGGATATAAGTAACGTAATTAAAAATCTTATTCCATGAAGAAAAGAGGACCGTCCGTCCTCTGTATCTTGAGTGTCACAACATTCAGTTTAGTTAAACCATTTTGCTATATACGGATTCTGATTTGAAGTTTTCAAGCAATCCCATGGAGTAGTAAAATTTTGCAGAAAAGAGGTCCATACATATATAGGAAAGAAGAATGGATTAAATAGTTGCAAGACACTTACCAAGATATGCATCCCTTGCGCTGTAATTAGGCAGGGGGCAGCAGAACGAGACCTCCGATTCTCTGTCACTGTAAAGACACCCGAAGTGGACGCATTCATCGGTATTGTCAGCCCGCTTCTCCTCCCAGACTTGAGCAAAGAACAGCATACGCGTGCCCGACGCAGTGGCTATGAAATTGACGTGGTAGCAGTGCAAGGACAGATAACGGCTGTTCTTCTCCACGCCCCAGATGATTTCCAGATTATATTTTGGTTCCTGCAACAAAACGTAAATAAATCATGTCAGCTTGGTGTGTGTAAATTAACGATGTCGAGTTTGGGGCGAAGTTCGTCAGTTCTTGTGACGATCAATTGGGGAATCGAATTTGTGTCAAGTACGTACGTACCCAAGGGTGCTGATCGGCGTAAGTTCGGAGGAGTGCTCCAAGCTCTGTCCGGAGAAACCTCTGCCTCTTCTCCAACAATATCCTCCATGACCGAACGCTGTCCAACTCTGCAGCGTCATTCAGCGCCGAGGCTGGGGCGATGGGCAGGTATCGCCGTATCGGTCCCCCAGCATGCTATGTAACTCCGTGATGCTGGCATCGGAGAGACGACCATTGCGCCCTTGATCTACACCCATGTCCAGCAATGAGCTCAGAGTGTCCAGTAATTCCGGCTCGGCTGAGGCCAAGGATGCGAGGAACGATGAATGGTTGTCTCCGAGGGGGTGGGTGTCTGGCAGCCGCGCTGGCACGACCGAATGCTCCTGCGCGTGTCTCCGGGGCCGCCCTCTGCAGCATAGCAGATATGTCGCAGCGGCTGGCGCATAGGTACTCCACAGCATAGTAGCCGGAAACGGGGAACGGTACCGTTCCCTGAATCGGAATCGCCGTACCGAATCGGGATTCGGGGACGAGATAGGATACGGTAGGATTCAGTTGCCGGTACGCGTTTCCGGAAAATCGATACAACACCCCAATTCAGCGTTCATGTGTGGTAGTTTCACGTTTCAGAAGGAGCGATAAGCATGCGAAGGCCCACGGGAGCCTGATCGTATTAGGCAACTACTACGATATGATCCATGATCCAAGGAAATCAATCAATTGGATTCTTTTTCGGGCCTGTAATCAATCAATTGACATTAGTGTCATGTGCTTTAACGCCTCCTCCTGCCCGTATGCGCCTGCCATTGTTTTTTGCATTAGGCTGAGGCAAGGATCAAAGGATCATACGCTCGATAGCTTGAGGATCCACCGTCCCGTACCGGACTCGTCGTACCGGATTCGTCGTACCGAATACGGTGGCGTTTCCTCCATCGAAAAATCTTGGGAGTGTCTAACCATCAGCTAGATGATTTTCCAATTCGCCTTAAGTCAGATTTTGGTTTACCTTTTTTGGGTTTTTCCTGTTTTGGGGTTTTCTCCGGTTTAGTTTTGGAGCAAATATGGTATCCGTAATTCATTCCACCCAATTTAATTCTGGGCCAAATCTGGTATTTTATTCCAGTACATAAGAGCATTACGTTGCAAATAACGGCTATATGCACTGCAAAGTGGAGATAGCACAAGGTACTCTTAGGAGCAGCTTGATTATGAACAGGTGGGAGTGTCCTCGATTAACAGACAAAAAAAAGGACACGACAAGCCACGGTGCAGAACTTCATCATTCATAAAGTGCAAAACTGAACAGAACCTAATTGCAGTACGAAGCTCTAGTAAACAACTCATTCATTCATAGAAGAAGTTCAATGTGACAGATGAGCATGTGCATTAGTATGAATTAAGACATACATGACCATATTTGAGGTCCAAATACTTGCACCACTTGACTGTTAAACCCGGGAGTACTTAACCCAACATTTGATAGCAGACACTCAACGGAAGCAAATACTTGCAGCACACTGATATTCTGTAGATGCAAATCCACAAACGAAGTGACTAAGCAAACTATCACTGCCACAACTTGGATGGTTTCAGCCTGACAAAGCATTTCCCTTCAGTACAAACTCAATTGGACTGTGTTTGCTGGATGTTACATCCGAAAGAATGTGTGAATCATTAACCCTGTCAACGATTGATCCTGATGCAAGAAAGTTATCCAATCGCCAACCTGATAAGTGATAACAAAATATTAGAAAAATAAGAAGTAAAAGGCTTTCAATGCCTTAATTTTTTCAAAGGGTATCTTGCCAATCTGCAGAAACTAGTAAATGAAGAGGAACTTACTACTGCAGAGGAAAGAGGACACGACGTAACTAAATGCAAGCATCATGATGATGGAAAAAGATATCTAAACCAAAGCAATGAAGTGAGTCAACACATTTTCTGCTTAACCGAGAAACTAAAAAAGCTGAAGAACAATCTAAGCAACTAAAATGAAAATGCTGAACAAAAGAATGACTTCAGTGCTTGATCTGCAGACTCTCCGGAAGCACATCCATCTGCTTTCAGTAATGGAGTCTATGGTGTCAGATGTGGTGGAGGTGTGCTGCTTTGGAGCACATCCATCTGGTCACACTTCATAACCAATAAAAAATAAGAAATGACATATATGTTCTCAATTTCTGTCAACATCAAGTTAAAAGAACAACATTGAATAATTCTTCATTTTGTTATCAACTTGTGGAGCAACTGAAACAGGTGCAGTATGTGTTCATAATTCATAGCGTAGGAGTGGAGGACACATACCAGGGGGCCAGCATTTCCCGAGATCTCACTGGCATGCCTTATCATAGCCCAGTACCCTATACTGTACTAGGTTAGGAGATACATGTCCAGCTTATACGATTTCTGTGAGGAAATAAATTTAGAAAAAGTTAGCAAGGACAGTTCTGATATCCCATCACTGAAATATGATACATACGACTGAAGTGAATCAAACTGAGCAAAAAAAACAAAGAAACTGACAAAATCTGGGCCAAATCTGGTATTTTATTCCAGTACATAAGAGCATTACGTTGCAAATAACGGCTATATGCACTGCAAAGTGGAGATAGCACAAGGTACTCTTAGGAGCAGCTTGATTATGAACAGGTGTGAGTGTCCTCGATTAACAGACAAAAAAAGGACACGACAAGCCACGGTGCAGAACTTCATCATTCATAAAGTGCAAAACTGAACAGAACCTAATTGCAGTACGAAGCTCTAGTAAACAACTCATTCATTCATAGAAGAAGTTCAATGTGACAGATGAGCATGTGCATTAGTATGAATTAAGACATACATGACCATATTTGAGGTCCAAATACTTGCACCACTTGACTGTCAAACCCGGGAGTACTTAACCCAACATTTGATAGCAGACACTCAACGGAAGCAAATACTTGCAGCACATTGATGTCTACGGGAGCTTCTATTCTTGTAGGCAGTGTTGGGCCTCCAAGAGCAGAGGTTTGTAGAACAGCAGCAAGTTTCCCTTAAGTGGATCACCCAAGGTTTATCGATCTCAGGGAGGAAGAGGTCAAAGATATTCCTCTCATGCAACCCTGCAACCACAAAGCAAGAAGTCTCTTGTGTCCCCAACACACCTAATAGGTGCACTAGTTCGGCGAAGAGATAGTGAAATACAGGTGGTATGAATAAATATGAGCAGTAGCAATGGCACCAGAAAAGTGCTTTGCTATCCAGGACTGGCGTGTGGTTGATGGTGGTAATATTGCAGACAGTACAGTAGAACAGTAAACAAGCAGCGATAGCAGTATTTAGGAACAAGGCCTAGGGATTATACTTTCACTAGTGGACACTCTCAACATTGATCACATAAATAAATAGATAGATGCTAGACTCTACACCCTCTTGTTGGATGATGAACACCACTAATTGCGTAGGATTACACGAACCCTCAATGCCGGAGTTAACAAGCTCCACAATATTCAATGTTCATATTTAAATAACCTTAGAGTGCATGACAGATCAACATAACCAAACCAAGTACTAACATAGCATGCACCTGTCACCTTCACGCTACGAAAGGAGGCACAGATCACATCAATACCATCATAGTAATAGTTAACTTCATAATCTACAAGAGATCACAATCATAAACTACGCCAAGTACTACATGATGCACACACTGCCACCTTTACACCATGCAGGAGGAATAGAGTACTTTAATAACATCACTAGAGTAGCACATAGATGAATTGTGATACAAAACTCATATGAATCTCAATCATGTAAGGCGGCTCATGAGATCATTGTATTGAAGTACATAGGAGAGATTAACCACATAGCTACCGGTACAGCCCGAGCCTCGATGGAGAACTACTCCCTCCTCATGGGAGACAGCAGCGGTGATGAAGATGGCGGTGGTGTCGATGGAGAAGCCTTCCGGGGCACTTCCCCGTCCGGCGGCGTGCCGGAACAGAGACTCCTGTCCCCGGATCTTGGCTTCGCGATGGCGGCGGCTGGATGGTTTCTCGTACCGTGGCTTTTCCGTCTCGAGGTTTTAGGTCGAGGACCTTTATATAGGCGAAGAGTCGGAGGGTCGAAGAGGCGGCGAGGGGTAAGGTGGCGCGGCCGGGCCGGCCGCGCCGGCCACCCTCTGGGGCCCTGTGGCCCACCTCTCCTTCCGGGTGTTCTTCGTGGAAAAATAGGATGCGGGCGTTGATTTCGTCCGATTCCGAGAATATTTCCTTACTAGGATTTCTGAAACCAAAAAACAGACAAGGCCCTTCGGCATCTCGTCAATAGGTTAGTTCCGGAAGCATAATAATGACATAAAGTATGCATAAAACATGTAGATATCATCAATAATGTGGCATGGAACATAAGAAATTATCGATACGTTGGAGACGTATCAGCATCCCCTTAGTTCTGCTCGTCCCGAGCAGGTAAACGATAACAAAGATAATTTCTGAAGTGACATGCCATCATAACCTTGATCATACTATTGTAAACACATGTAATGAATGCAGCGATCAAAACAATGATAATTGACATGAACAAATGAATCATATAGCAAAGACTTTTCATGAATAGTACTTTCAAGACAAGCATCAATAAGTCTTGCATAAGAGTTAACTCATAAAGCAATAATTCAAAGTAAAGGTATTGAAGCAACACAAAGGAAGATTAAGTTTCAGCGGTTGCTTTCAACTTGTAACATGTATATCTCATGGATATTGTCAATGTAAAGTAATATAACAAGTGCAATATGCAAGTATGTAGGAATCAATGCACAGTTCACACAAGTGTTTGCTTCTTGAGGTGGAGAGAAATAGGTGAACTGACTCAACATAAAAGGTAAAAGAAAGGTCCTTCAAAGAGAAAGCATCGATTGCTATATTTGTGCTAGAGCTTTGGTTTTGAAAACAAGAAATAATTTTGTCAACGGTAGTAATAAAGCATATGCATCATGTAAATTATATCCCACAAGTTGCAAGCCTCATGCATAGTATACTAATAGTGCCCGCACCTTGTCCTAATTAGCTTGGATTACCGGATTATCGCAATGCACATATTTTAACCAAGTGTCACAAAGGGGTACCTCTATGCCGCCTGTACAAAGGTCTAAGGAGAAAGTCTCGCATTGGATTTCTCGCTTTTGATTATTCTCAACTTAGACATCCATACCGGGATAACATAGACAACAGATAATGGACTCCTCTTTAATGCATAAGCATGTAGCAACAATTAATTTTCTCATATGAGATTGAGGATATTTGTCCAAAACTGAAACTTCCACCATGGATCATGGCTTTAGTTAGCGGCCCAATGTTCTTCTCTAACATTATGCATGCTCTAACCATTTTAGTGGTAAATCTCCCTTACTTCAGACAAGACGAACATGCATAGCAACTCACATGATATTCAACAAAGAGTAGTTGATGGCGTCCCCAGAAACATGGTTATCGCACAACAAGCAACTTAATAAGAGATAAAGTGCATAAGTACATATTCAATACCACAATAGTTTTTAGGCTATTTGTCCCATGAGCTACATATTGTAAAGGTATAGGATAGAAATTTAAAGGTAGCACTCAAGCAATTTACTTTGGAATGACGGAAAAATACCATGTAGTAGGTAGGTATGGTGGACACAAATGGCATAGTGGTTGGCTCAAGGATTTTGGATGCATGAGAAGTATTCCCTCTCGATACAAGGTTTAGGCTAGCAAGGTTGTTTGAAACAAACACAAGGATGAACCGGTACAGCAAAACTCACATAAAAGACATATTGTAAACATTATAAGACTCTACACCGTCTTCCTTGTTGTTCAAACTCAATACTAGAAATTATCTAGACCTTAGAGAGACCAATTATGCAAACCAAATTTTAGCAAGCTCTATGTATTTCTTCATTAATAGGTGCAAGGTATATGATGCAAGAGCTTAAACATGAGCACAACAATTGCCAAGTATCACATTATCCAAGACATTTTAGCAAATTACTACATGTATCATTTTCCGATTCCAACCATATAACAATTAACGAAGGTTTCAACCTTCGCCATGAAAATTAAGAGCTAAGAACACATGTGTTCATATGAACCAGCGGAGCGTGTCTCTCTCCCACACAAGCATTTATTCAAACAAAAACAAAAACAAAAACAAAAACACACAGACGCTCCAAGTAAAGTACATAAGATGTGACCGAATAAAAATATAGTTTCAAGAGAAGGAACCTGATAATTTGTCGATGAAGAAGGGGATGCCTTGGGCATCCCAAGCTTAGATGCTTGAATCTTCTTGAAATATGAAGGGGTGAACCACCGGGGCATCCCCAAGCTTAGAGCTTTCACTCTCCTTGATCATATTGTATCATCTCCCTCTCTTGATCCTTGAAAACTTCCTTCACACCAAACTCAAACGAACTCATTAGAGGGTTAGTGCATAATCAAAAACTCACATGTTCAGAGGTGACACAATCATTCTTAACACTTCTGGACATTGTCCAAAGCTAATGGAAGTTAATGGAACAAAGAAATCCATCCCACATAGCAAAAGAAGCAATGCGAAATAAAAAGCAGAATCTGTCAAAACAGAACAGTCCGTAAAGACGAATTTTAAAGAGGCACCAGACTTGCTCAAATGAAAATGCTCAAATTGAATGAAAGTTGCGTACATATCTGAGGATCACTCACGTAAATTGGCATAATTTTCTGAGTTACCTACAGAGAATTTTGCCCAGATTCGTGACAGCAAAGAAATCTGTTTCTGCGCAGTAATCCAAATCTAGTATGAACCTTACTATCAACGACTTTACTTGGCACAACAACGCAATAAAACTAAGATAGGAGAGGTTGCTACAGTAGTAACAACTTCCAAGACACAAATATAAAGCAAAATTACTGTAGTAAAATAAACACATGGGTTATCTCCCAAGAAGTTCTTTCTTTATAGCCATTAAGATGGGCTCAGCAGTTTTAATGATGCACTCGCAAGAAATAGTATTTGAAGCAAAAGAGAGCATCAAGAGGCAAATTCAAAACACATTTAAGCCTAACATGCTTCCTATGCATAGGAATCTTGTAAATAAACAAGTTCATGAAGCATAATGCAACAAGCAAAAAAAAATAAAACAAGTGCAGCTTCAAGATTTTAAGCATATAGAGAGGTGTTTTAGTAACATGAAAATTTCTACAACCATATTTTCCTCTCTCATAATAACTTTCAGTATTATCATGAGCAAACTCAACAATATAACTATCACATAAAGCATTCTTATCATGAGTCTCATGCATAAAATTATTACTCTCCACATAAGCATAATCAATTTTATTAGTAATAGTGGGAGCAAATTCAACAAAGTAGCTATCATTAAATATAGGAGGCATATTGTAATCAGAATTAAATTTATCCTCCATAACAGGTGGTACTAAAAGACTACTATCATTATAATCATCATAAATAGGAGGCAAAGTATCATCAAAGTAAATTTTCTCCTCCATGCCCGGGGGACTAAAAAGATCATGCTCATCAAAACCAGCTTCCCCAAGCTTAGAATTTTCCATAGCATTAGCAACAATAGTGTTCAAAGCATTCATATTAATAACATTCCCATTAGCATGCATATAAAGTTCCATGGGTTTTTTAATTCTCTCTTCAAACACATCATGTCCTAATTCAAGATAAAGTTCATAAAGATCTCTCATATTTTTGTTGTTTTCCATTATGCCTAACTAGTGTAAACAAGAAACAAAAAGATGCAATTGCAGGATCTAAAGGAAATAGCTTCGAGCCCAAACACAATGGCGCCAGAAAAGTACTGTAACCGGAGTATGAGTGCCTTTTACCTTTCCTCCCGGCAACGGCGCCAGAAAAGTGCTTGATGTCTATGGGAGCTTCTATTCTTGTAGACAGTGTTGGGCCTCAAGAGCAGAGGTTTGTAGAACAAGCAAGTTTCCCTTAAGTGGATCACCCAAGGTTTATCGATCTCGGGGAGGAAGAGGTCAAAGATATTCCTCTCATGCAACCCTGCAAACCACAAAGCAAGAAGTCTCTTGTGTCCCCAACACACCTAATAGGTGCACTAGTTAGGCGAAGAGATAGTGAAATACAGGTGGTATGAATAAATATGAGCAGTAGCAATGGCACCAGAAAAGTGCTTTGCTATCCAGGACTGGTGTGTGGTTGATGGTGGTAATATTGCAGATAGTACAGTAGAACAGTAAACAAGCAGCGATAGCAGTATTTAGGAACAAGGCCTAGGGATTATACTTTCACTAGTGGACACTCTCAACATTGATCACATAAATAAATAGATAGATGCTAGACTCTACACCCTCTTGTTGGATGATGAACACCACTAATTGCGTAGGATTACACGAACCCTCAATGCCGGAGTTAACAAGCTCCACAATATTCAATGTTCATATTTAAATAACCTTAGAGTGCATGAGATCAACATAACCAAACCAAGTACTAACATAGCATGCACACTGTCACCTTCACGCTACGAAAGGAGGAATGGATCACATCAATACCATCATAGTAATAGTTAACTTCATAATCTACAAGAGATCACAATCATAAACTACGCCAAGTACTACATGATGCACACACTGCCACCTTTACACCATGCAGGAGGAATAGAGTACTTTAATAACATCACTAGAGTAGCACATAGATGAATTGTGATACAAAACTCATATGAATCTCAATCATGTAAGGCGGCTCATGAGATCATTGTATTGAAGTACATAGGAGAGAGATTAACCACATAGCTACCGGTACAGCCTCGATGGAGAACTACTCCCTCCTCATGGGAGACAGCAGCGGTGATGAAGATGGCGGTGGTGTCGATGGAGAAGCCTTCCGGGGCACTTCCCCGTCCGCGGCGTGCGGACAGACTCTGTCCCCGGATCTTGGCTTCGATGGCGGCTCGGATGGTTTCTCGTGGCTTTTCCGTCTCGAGGTTTTAGGTCGAGGACCTTTATATAGGCGAAGAGGCGGAGTCGGAGGGTCGAAGAGGCGGCGAGGGGGTAAGCGGCGCGGCCAGGGCTGGGCCGCGCCGCCACCCTCCTGGGGGCCCTGTGGCCCACCTCTGGTCCTTCCCGGGTGTTCGGAGCTTCGTGGAAAAATAGGATCTTTGGCGTTGATTTCGTCGATTCCGAGAATATTTCCTTACTAGGATTTCTGAAACCAAAAACAGCAGAAAAACAACTGGCCCTTCGGCATCTCGTCAATAGGTTAGTTCCGGAAACGCATAATAATGACATAAAGTATGCATAAAACATGTAGATATCATCAATAATGTGGCATGGAACATAAGAAATTATCGATACGTTGGAGACGTCGCATCCCTTAGTTCTGCTCGTCCGAGCAGGTAAACGATAACAAAGATAATTTCAAGTGACATGCCATCATAACCTTGATCATACTATTGTAAACACATGTAATGAATGCAGCGATCAAAACAATGATAATTGACATGAGTAAACAAATGAATCATATAGCAAAGACTTTTCATGAATAGTACTTTCAAGACAAGCATCAATAAGTCTTGCATAAGAGTTAACTCATAAAGCAATAATTCAAAGTAAAGGTATTGAAGCAACACAAAGGAAGATTAAGTTTCAGCGGTTGCTTTCAACTTGTAACATGTATATCTCATGGATATTGTCAATGTAAAGTAATATAACAAGTGCAATATGCAAGTATGTAGGAATCAATGCACGTTCACACAAGTGTTTGCTTCTTGAGGTGGAGAGAAATAGGTGAACTGACTCAACATAAAGGTAAAAGAAAGGTCCTTCAAAGAGGAAAGCATCGATTGCTATATTTGTGCTAGAGCTTTGGTTTTGAAAACAAGAAATAATTTTGTCAACGGTAGTAATAAAGCATATGCATCATGTAAATTATATCCCACAAGTTGCAAGCCTCATGCATAGTATACTAATAGTGCCCGCACCTTGTCCTAATTAGCTTGGATTACCGGGATTATCGCAATGCACATATTTTAACCAAGTGTCACAAAGGGTACCTCTATGCCGCCTGTACAAAGGTCTAAGGAGAAAGTCTCGCATTGGATTTCTCGCTTTTGATTATTCTCAACTTAGACATCCATACCGGGACAACATAGACAACAGATAATGGACTCCTCTTTAATGCATAAGCATGTAGCAACAATTAATTTTCTCATATGAGATTGAGGATATTTGTCCAAAACTGAAACTTCCACCATGGATCATGGCTTTAGTTAGCGGCCCAATGTTCTTCTCTAACATTATGCATGCTCTAACCATTTTAGTGGTAAATCTCCCTTACTTCAGACAAGACGAACATGCATAGCAACTCACATGATATTCAACAAAGAGTAGTTGATGGCGTCCCCAGGAACATGGTTATCGCACAACAAGCAACTTAATAAGAGATAAAGTGCATAAGTACATATTCAATACCACAATAGTTTTTAGGCTATTTGTCCCATGAGCTACATATTGTAAAGGTATAGGATAGAAATTTAAAGGTAGCACTCAAGCAATTTACTTTGGAATGACGGAGAAATACCATGTAGTAGGTAGGTATGGTGGACACAAATGGCATAGTGGTTGGCTCAAGGATTTTGGATGCATGAGAAGTATTCCCTCTCGATACAAGGTTTAGGCTAGCAAGGTTGTTTGAAACAAACACAAGGATGAACCGGTACAGCAAAACTCACATAAAAGACATATTGTAAACATTATAAGACTCTACACCGTCTTCCTTGTTGTTCAAACTCAATACTAGAAATTATCTAGACCTTAGAGAGACCAATTATGCAAACCAAATTTTAGCAAGCTCTATGTATTTCTTCATTAATAGGTGCAAGGTATATGATGCAAGAGCTTAAACATGAGCACAACAATTGCCAAGTATCACATTATCCAAGACATTTTAGCAAATTACTACATGTATCATTTTCCGATTCCAACCATATAACAATTAACGAAGCAGTTTCAACCTTCGCCATGAAAATTAAGAGCTAAGAACACATGTGTTCATATGAACCAGCGGAGCGTGTCTCTCTCCCACACAAGCATTTATTCAAACAAAAACAAAAACAAAAACAAAAACAAAAACAAAAACACACAGACGCTCCAAGTAAAGTACATAAGATGTGACCGAATAAAAATATAGTTTCAAGAGAAGGAACCTGATAATTTGTCGATGAAGAAGGGGATGCCTTGGGCATCCCCAAGCTTAGATGCTTGAATCTTCTTGAAATATGAAGGGGTGAACCACCGGGGCATCCCCAAGCTTAGAGCTTTCACTCTCCTTGATCATATTGTATCATCTCCCTCTCTTGATCCTTGAAAACTTCCTTCACACCAAACTCGAAACGAACTCATTAGAGGGTTAGTGCATAATCAAAAACTCACATGTTCAGAGGTGACACAATCATTCTTAACACTTCTGGACATTGTCCAAAGCTACTGGAAGTTAATGGAACAAAGAAATCCATCCCACATAGCAAAAGAAGCAATGCGAAATAAAAGGCAGAATCTGTCAAAATAGAACAGTCCGTAAAGACGAATTTTAAAGAGGCACCAGACTTGCTCAAATGAAAATGCTCAAATTGAATGAAAGTTGCGTACATATCTGAGGATCACTCACGTAAATTGGCATAATTTTCTGAGTTACCTACAGAGAATTTGCCCAGATTCGTGACAGCAAAGAAATCTGTTTCTGCGCAGTAATCCAAATCTAGTATGAACCTTACTATGAACGACTTTACTTGGCACAACAACGCAATAAAACTAAGATAGGAGAGGTTGCTACAGTAGTAACAACTTCCAAGACACAAATATAAAGCAAAATTACTGTAGTAAAATAAACACATGGGTTATCTCCCAAGAAGTTCTTTCTTTATAGCCATTAAGATGGGCTCAGCAGTTTTAATGATGCACTCGCAAGAAATAGTATTTGAAGCAAAAGAGAGCATCAAGAGGCAAATTCAAAACACATTTAAGCCTAACATGCTTCCTATGCATAGGAATCTTGTAAATAAACAAGTTCATGAAGCATAATGCAACAAGCAAAAAAAAATAAAACAAGTGCAGCTTCAAGATTTTAAGCATATAGAGAGGTGTTTTAGTAACATGAAAATTTCTACAACCATATTTTCCTCTCTCATAATAACTTTCAGTATTATCATGAGCAAACTCAACAATATAACTATCACATAAAGCATTCTTATCATGAGTCTCATGCATAAAATTATTACTCTCCACATAAGCATAATCAATTTTATTAGTAATAGTGGGAGCAAATTCAACAAAGTAGCTATCATTAAATATAGGAGGCATATTGTAATCAGAATTAAATTTATCCTCCATAACAGGTGGTACTAAAAGACTACTATCATTATAATCATCATAAATAGGAGGCAAAGTATCATCAAAGTAAATTTTCTCCTCCATGCCCGGGGGACTAAAAAGATCATGCTCATCAAAGCCAGCTTCCCCAATCTTAGAATTTTCCATAGCATTAGCAACAATAGTGTTCAAAGCATTCATATTAATAACATTCCCATTAGCATGCATATAAAGTTCCATGGGTTTTTAATTCTCTCTTCAAACACATCATGTCCTAATTCAAGATAAAGTTCATAAAGATCTCTCATATTTTTGTTGTTTTCCATTATGCCTAACTAGTGTAAACAAGAAACAAAAAGATGCAATTGCAGGATCTAAAGGAAATAGCTTCGAGCCCAAACACAATGGCGCCAGAAAAGTACTGTTACCTGGAACCGGAGTATGAGTGCCTTTTACCTTTCCTCCCCAACGGCGCCAGAAAAGTGCTTGATGTCTACGGGAGCTTCTATTCTTGTAGACAGTGTTGGGCCTCCAAGAGCAGAGGTTTGTAGAACAGCAGCAAGTTTCCCTTAAGTGGATCACCCAAGGTTTATCGATCTCGGGGAGGAAGAGGTCAAAGATATTCCTCTCATGCAACCCTGCACCACAAAGCAAGAAGTCTCTTGTGTCCCCAACACACCTAATAGGTGCACTAGTTAGGCGAAGAGATAGTGAAATACAGGTGGTATGAATAAATATGAGCAGTAGCAATGGCACCAGAAAAGTGCTTTGCTATCCAGGACTGGTGTGTGGTTGATGGTGGTAATATTGCAGATAGTACAGATGCAGAGTAAACAAGCAGCGATAGCGATATTTAGGAACAAGGCCTAGGGATTATACTTTCACTAGTGGACACTCTCAACATTGATCACATAAATAAATAGATAGATGCTAGACTCTACACCTCTTGTTGGATGATGAACACCACTAATTGCGTAGGATTACACGAACCCTCAATGCCGGAGTTAACAAGCTCCACAATATTCAATGTTCATATTTAAATAACCTTAGAGTGCATGACAGATCAACATAACCAAACCAAGTACTAACATAGCATGCACACTGTCACCTTCACGCTACGAAAGGAGGCACAGATCACATCAATACCATCATAGTAATAGTTAACTTCATAATCTACAAGAGATCACAATCATAAACTACGCCAAGTACTACATGATGCACACACACCTTTACACCATGCGGGAGGAATAGAGTACTTTAATAACATCACTAGAGTAGCACATAGATGAATTGTGATACAAAACTCATATGAATCTCAATCATGTAAGGCGGCTCATGAGATCATTGTATTGAAGTACATAGGAGAGAGATTAACCACATAGCTACCGGTACAGCCCAGAGCCTCGATGGAGAACTACTCCCTCCTCATGGGAGACAGCAGCGGTGATGAAGATGGCGGTGGTGTCGATGGAGAAGCCTTCCGGGGCACTTCCCCGTCCGGCGGCGTGCCGGAACAGACTCCTGTCCCCCAGATCTTGGCTTCGCGATGGCGGCGGCTCTGGATGGTTTCTCGTACCGTGGCTTTTCCGTCTCGAGGTTTTAGGTCGAGGACCTTTATATAGGCGAAGAGGCGGAGTCGGAGGGTCGAAGAGGCGGCGAGGGGGTAAGGCGGCGCGGCCAGGGCCTGGGCCGCGCCGGCCACCCTCCTGGGGCCCCTGTGGCCCACCTCTGGTCCTTCCGGGTTTGGAAGCTTCGTGGAAAAATAGGATCTTGGGCGTTGATTTCGTCCGATTCCGAGAATATTTCCTTACTAGGATTTCTGAAACCAAAAACAGCAGAAATGGCCCTTCGGCATCTCGTCAATAGGTTAGTTCCGAAAAACGCATAATAATGACATAAAGTATGCATAAAACATGTAGATATCATCAATAATGTGGCATGGAACATAAGAAAATATCGATACGTTGGAGACGTATCAGCATCCCCAAGCTTAGTTCCTGCTCGTCCCGAGCAGGTAAACAATAACAAAGATAATTTCTGAAGTGACATGCCATCATAACCTTGATCATACTATTGTAAACACATGTAATGAATGCAGCGATCAAAACAATGATAATTGACATGAGTAAACAAATGAATCATATAGCAAAGACTTTTCATGAATAGTACTTTCAAGACAAGCATCAATAAGTCTTGCATAAGAGTTAACTCATAAAGCAATAATTCAAAGTAAAGGTATTGAAGCAACACAAAGGAAGATTAAGTTTCAGCGGTTGCTTTCAACTTGTAACATGTATATCTCATGGATATTGTCAATGTAAAGTAATATAACAAGTGCAATATGCAAGTATGTAGGAATCAATGCACAGTTCACACAAGTGTTTGCTTCTTGAGGTGGAGAGAAATAGGTGAACTGACTCAACATAAAAGTAAAAGAAAGGTCCTTCAAAGAGGAAAGCATCGATTGCTATATTTGTGCTAGAGCTTTGGTTTTGAAAACAAGAAATAATTTTGTCAACGGTAGTAATAAAGCATATGCATCATGTAAATTATATCCCACAAGTTGCAAGCCTCATGCATAGTATACTAATAGTGCCCGCACCTTGTCCTAATTAGCTTGGATTACCGGGATTATCGCAATGCACATATTTTAACCAAGTGTCACAAAGGGGTACCTCTATGCCGCCTGTACAAAGGTCTAAGGAGAAAGTCTCGCATTGGATTTCTCGCTTTTGATTATTCTCAACTTAGACATCCATACCGGGACAACATAGACAACAGATAATGGACTCCTCTTTAATGCATAAGCATGTAGCAACAATTAATTTTCTCATATGAGATTGAGGATATTTGTCCAAAACTGAAACTTCCACCATGGATCATGGCTTTAGTTAGCGGCCCAATGTTCTTCTCTAACATTATGCATGCTCTAACCATTTTAGTGGTAAATCTCCCTTACTTCAGACAAGACGAACATGCATAGCAACTCACATGATATTCAACAAAGAGTAGTTGATGGCGTCCCCAGGAACATGGTTATCGCACAACAAGCAACTTAATAAGAGATAAAGTGCATAAGTACATATTCAATACCACAATAGTTTTTAGGCTATTTGTCCCATGAGCTACATATTGTAAAGGTATAGGATAGAAATTTAAAGGTAGCACTCAAGCAATTTACTTTGGAATGACGGAGAAATACCATGTAGTAGGTAGGTATGGTGGACACAAATGGCATAGTGGTTGGCTCAAGGATTTTGGATGCATGAGAAGTATTCCCTCTCGATACAAGGTTTAGGCTAGCAAGGTTGTTTGAAACAAACACAAGGATGAACCGGTGCAGCAAAACTCACATAAAAGACATATTGTAAACATTATAAGACTCTACACCGTCTTCCTTGTTGTTCAAACTCAATACTAGAAATTATCTAGACCTTAGAGAGACCAATTATGCAAACCAAATTTTAGCAAGCTCTATGTATTTCTTCATTAATAGGTGCAAGGTATATGATGCAAGAGCTTAAACATGAGCACAACAATTGCCAAGTATCACATTATCCAAGACATTTTAGCAAATTACTACATGTATCATTTTCCGATTCCAACCATATAACAATTAACGAAGCAGTTTCAACCTTCGCCATGAAAATTAAGAGCTAAGAACACATGTGTTCATATGAACCAGCGGAGCGTGTCTCTCTCTCCACACAAGCATTTATTCAAACAAAAACAAAAACAAAAACACACAGACGCTCCAAGTAAAGTACATAAGATGTGACCGAATAAAAATATAGTTTCAAGAGAAGGAACCTGATAATTTGTCGATGAAGGGGATGCCTTGGGCATCCCCAAGCTTAGATGCTTGAATCTTCTTGAAATATGAAGGGGTGAACCACCGGGCATCCCCAAGCTTAGAGCTTTCACTCTCCTTGATCATATTGTATCATCTCCTCTCTTGATCCTTGAAAACTTCCTTCACACCAAACTCAAACGAACTCATTAGAGGGTTAGTGCATAATCAAAAACTCACATGTTCAGAGGTGACACAATCATTCTTAACACTTCTGGACATTGTCCAAAGCTACTGGAAGTTAATGGAACAAAGAAATCCATCCCACATAGCAAAAGAAGCAATGCGAAATAAAAGGCAGAATCTGTCAAAACAGAACAGTCCGTAAAGACGAATTTTAAAGAGGCACCAGACTTGCTCAAATGAAAATGCTCAAATTGAATGAAAGTTGCGTACATATCTGAGGATCACTCACGTAAATTGGCATAATTTTCTGAGTTATCTACAGAGAATTTTGCCCAGATTCGTGACAGCAAAGAAATCTGTTTCTGCGCAGTAATCCAAATCTAGTATGAACCTTACTATCAACGACTTTACTTGGCACAACAACGCAATAAAACTAAGATAGGAGAGGTTGCTACAGTAGTAACAACTTCCAAGACACAAATATAAAGCAAAATTACTGTAGTAAAATAAACACATGGGTTATCTCCCAAGAAGTTCTTTCTTTATAGCCATTAAGATGGGCTCAGCAGTTTTAATGATGCACTCGCAAGAAATAGTATTTGAAGCAAAAGAGAGCATCAAGAGGCAAATTCAAAACACATTTAAGCCTAACATGCTTCCTATGCATAGGAATCTTGTAAATAAACAAGTTCATGAAGCATAATGCAACAAGCAAAAAAAAATAAAACAAGTGCAGCTTCAAGATTTTAAGCATATAGAGAGGTGTTTTAGTAACATGAAAATTTCTACAACCATATTTTCCTCTCTCATAATAACTTTCAGTATTATCATGAGCAAACTCAACAATATAACTATCACATAAAGCATTCTTATCATGAGTCTCATGCATAAAATTATTACTCTCCACATAAGCATAATCAATTTTATTAGTAATAGTGGGAGCAAATTCAACAAAGTAGCTATCATTAAATATAGGAGGCATATTGTAATCAGAATTAAATTTATCCTCCATAACAGGTGGTACTAAAAGACTACTATCATTATAATCATCAGAAATAGGAGGCAAAGTATCATCAAAGTAAATTTTCTCCTCCATGCCCGGGGGACTAAAAAGATCATGCTCATCAAAGCCAGCTTCCCCAAGCTTAGAATTTTCCATAGCATTAGCAACAATAGTGTTCAAAGCATTCATATTAATAACATTCCCATTAGCATGCATATAAAGTTCCATGGGTTTTTAATTCTCTCTTCAAACACATCATGTCCTAATTCAAGATAAAGTTCATAAAGATCTCTCATATTTTTGTTGTTTTCCATTATGCCTAACTAGTGTAAACAAGAAACAAAAAGATGCAATTGCAGGATCTAAAGGAAATAGCTTCGAGCCCAAACACAATGGCGCCAGAAAAATCGTACACTGGCCGGAGTATGAGTGCCTTTTACCTTTCCTCCCCGCAACGGCGCGGAAAAGTGCTTGATGTCTACGGGAGCTTCTATTCTTGTAGACAGTGTTAGGCCTCCAGAGCAGAGGTTTGTAGAACAGCAGCAAGTTTCCCTTAAGTGGATCACCCAAGGTTTATCGATCTCAGGGAGGAAGAGGTCAAAGATATTCCTCTCATGCAACCCTGCAACCACAAAGCAAGAAGTCTCTTGTGTCCCCAACACACCTAATAGGTGCACTAGTTAGGCGAAGAGATAGTGAAATACAGGTGGTATGAATAAATATGAGCAGTAGCAATGGCACCAGAAAAGTGCTTTGCTATCCAGGACTGGTGTGTGGTTGATGGTGGTAATATTGCAGATAGTACAGTAGAACAGTAAACAAGCAGCGATAGCAGTATTTAGGAACAAGGCCTAGGGATTATACTTTCACTAGTGGACACTCTCAACATTGATCACATAAATAAATTGAAGGAGATATGCCCTAGAGGCAATAATAAAGTGGTTATTATTTATATCTTTATGTTTATGATAAATGTTTATATATCATGCTATAATTGTATTAACCGAAACATTAGTACATGTGTGATATGTAGACAACAAGAAGTCCCTAGTATGCCTCTTAAACTAGCTTGTTGATTAATGGATGATTAGTTTCATAATCATAAACATTGGATGTTATTAATAACAAGGTTATATCATTATATGAATGATGTAATGGACACACCCAATTAAGCGTAGCATAAGATCTCGTCATTAAGTTATTTGCTATAAGCTTTCGATACATAGTTACCTAGTCCTTATGACCATGAGATCATATAAATCACTTATACCGGAAAGGTACTTTGATCACACCAAACGCCACTGCGTAAGTGGGTGGTTATAAAGGTGGGATTAAGTATCCGGAAAGTATGAGTTGAGGCATATGGATCAACAGTGGGATTTGTCCATCCCGATGACGGATAGATATACTCTGGGCCCTCTCGGTGGAATGTCGTCTAATGTCTTGCAAGCATATGAATGAGTTCATAAGAGACCACATACCACGGTACGAGTAAAGAGTACTTGTCAGGAAACGAGGTTGAACAAGGTATAGAGTGATACCGAAGATCAACCTCGGACAAGTAAAATATCGCGAGACAAAGGGAATTGGTAATGTATGTGAATGGTTCATTCGATCACTAAAGTCATCGTTGAATATGTGGGAGCCATTATGGATCTCCAGATCCCGCTATTGGTTATTGGTCGGAGTGAGTACTCAACCATGTCCACATAGTTCTCGAACCGTAGGGTGACACACTTAAAGTTGGATGTTGAAATGGTAGTACTTGAATTATGGAATGGAGTTCGAATATTTGTTCGGAGTCCCGGATGAGATCCCGGACATCACGAGGAGTTCCGGAATGGTCCGGAGAATAAGATTCATATATAGGATGTCATTTTATGTGAAATAAAATGTCGCGGAAGGTTCTATGGAAAGTTCTAGAAGGTTCTAGAAAAGTCCGGAAGAAACCACCAAGGAAGGTGGAGTCCACAAGGGACTCCACCTCCATGGCCGGCCAGCCCTAGTGGGGGTGGAGTCCCAAGTGGACTCCACCATAGGGGGCCGGCCACCCCCACATGGGAGGTGGGAATCCCACCTTTGGGTGGGAGTCCTAGTTGGGCTAGGTTTCCCCCTCTATGGAAGGTTTGGTTTCGGGTCTTATTCGAAGACTTGGACACCAACACTTGGGATCCACCTATATAATGAGGGACCAAGGGAGGGGGCCGGAACCATAGCTTGGCCGCCCCCTTGAGTGGCCGGCCACCCCTCCCAAACCCTAGCTTTGCTCCTCCACTTCATATTTCCCGCGTAGCTTAGCGAAGCTCCGGGACTTCTCACCACCACCGACACCACGCCGTCGTGCTGTCGGATTCAAGAGAGCTACTACTTCCGCTGCCCGCTGGAACGGGGAGGTGGACGTCGTCTTCATCAACAACCGAACGTGTGACCGAGTATGGAGGTGCTGCCCGTTCGTGGCGCCGGAACCGATCGTGATCAAGATCTTCTACGCGCTTTTGCAAGGGGCAAGTGATCGTCTACCGCAGCAACAAGAGCCTCATCTTGTAGGCTTTGGAATCTCTTCAAGGGTGAGACTCGATACCCCCTCGTTGCTACCGTCTTCTAGATTGCATCTTGGCTTGGATTGCGTGTTCGCGGTAGGAAAATTTTTGTTTTCTATGCAACGTTATCCTACATAAATAGATAGATGCTAGACTCTACACCCTCTTGTTGGATGATGAACACCACTAATTGCGTAGGATTACACGAACCCTCAATGCCGGAGTTAACAAGCTCCACAATATTCAATGTTCATATTTAAATAACCTTAGAGTGCATGACAGATCAACATAACCAAACCAAGTACTAACATAGCATGCACACTGTCACCTTCACGCTACGAAAGGAGGCATAGATCACATCAATACCATCATAGTAATAGTTAACTTCATAATCTACAAGAGATCACAATCATAAACTACGCCAAGTACTACATGATGCACACACTGCCACCTTTACACCATGCAGGAGGAATAGAGTACTTTAATAACATCACTAGAGTAGCACATAGATGAATTGTGATACAAAACTCATATGAATCTCAATCACGTAAGGCAGCTCATGAGATCATTGTATTGAAGTACATAGGAGAGAGATTAACCACATAGCTACCGGTACAGCCCCGAGCCTCGATGGAGAACTACTCCCTCCTCATGGGAGACAGCAGCGGTGATGAAGATGGCGGTGGTGTCGATGGAGAAGCCTTCGGGGGCACTTCCCCGTCCGGCGGCGTGCGGAACAGAGACTCCTGTCCCCGGATCTTGGCTTCGCGATGGCGGCGGCTCTGGATGGTTTCTCGTACCGTGGCTTTTCCGTCTCGAGGTTTTAGGTCGAGGACCTTTATATGGCGAGGCGGAGTCGGAGGGTCGAAGAGGCTGCGAGGGGGTAAGGCGGTGCGGCCGGGGCCGGCCGCGCCGGCCACCCTCTGGGGCCCTGGCCCCACCTGCAGTCCTTCCTGTTGGAAGCTTCGTGGAAAAATAGGATGCTGGGCGTTGATTTCGTCCGATTCCGAGAATATTTCCTTACTAGGATTTCTGAAACCAAAAACAGAATGGCCCTTCGGCATCTCGTCAATAGGTTAGTTCCGGAAAACGCATAATAATGACATAAAGTATGCATAAAACATGTAGATATCATCAATAATGTGGCATGGAACATAAGAAATTATCGATACATTGGAGACGTATCACACATTGATATTCTGTAGATGCAAATCCACAAACGACGTGACTAAGCAAATTATCACTGCCACAACTTGGATGGTTTCAGCCTGACAAAGCATTTCCCAAGCGACCAAGAGTTCCTAGAGCTTCAGTACAAACTCAATTGGACTGTGTTCGCTGGATGTTACATCCGAAAGAATGTGTAATCATTAACCATGTCAACGATTGATCCTGATGCAAGAAAGTTATCCAATCGCCAACCTGATAAGTGATAACAAAATATTAGAAAAATAAGAAGTAAAAGGCTTTCAATGCCTTAATTTTTTCAAAGGGTATCTTGCCAATCTGCAGAAACTAGTAAATGAAGAGGAACTTACTACTGCAGAGGAAAGAGGACACGACGTACCTAAATGCAAGCATCATGATGATGGAAAAAGATATCTAAACCAAAGCAATGAAGTGAGTCAACACATATTCTGCTTAACCGAGAAACTAAAAAAGCTGAAGAACAATCTAAGCAACTAAAATGAAAAGGCTGAACAAAAGAATGACTTCAGTGCTTGATCTGCAGACTCTCCGGAAGCACATCCATCTGCTTTCAGTAATGGAGTCCGTGGTGTCAGATGTGGTGGAGGTGTGCTGCTTTGGAGCACATCCATCTGCTCACACTTCATAACCAATAGAAAATAAGAAATGACATATATGTTCTCAATTTCTGTCAACATCAAGTTAAAAGAACAACATAGAATAATTCTTCATTTTGTTATCAACTTGTGGAGCAACTGAAACAGGTGCAGTTGGTGTTCATAATTCATAGCGTAGGAGTGGAGGACACATACCAGGGGACCAGCATTTCCCGAGATCTCACTGGCATGCCTTATCATAGCCCAGTACCCTATACTGTACTAGGTTAGGAGATACATGTCCATCTTATACGATTTCTGTGAGGAAATAAATTTAGAAAAAGTTAGCAAGGACAGTTCTGATATCCCATCACTGAAATATGATACATACGACTGAAGTGAATCAAACTGAGCAAAAAAAACAAAGAAACTGAGGAATGAACAAAAGAGATAAAAGATAACTAAAAGCAGAGAAAACAAGATGAATGAAGACACTAAAAAGTCAAATAAAGACATATGTGAAAACTAAAGAACCGAGTAACTGATATAACTAAAAAAATAACACAAGAAATTAAGACCGATAGAACTTGTACCGAAGAATAAAGATTATACGCTCGATAGCTTGAGGATCCACCTTCCCGAACCGGATTCGTCGTACCGGATTCGTCGTACCGAATACGGTGGCGTTTCCTCCATCGAAAAATCTTGGGAGTGTCTAACCATCAGCTAGATGATTTTCCAATTCGCCTTAAGTCAGATTTTGGTTTACCTTTTTTGGGTTTTTCCTATTTTGGGGTTTTCTCCGGTTTAGTTTTGGAGCAAATATGGTATCCGTAATTCATTCCACCCAATTTAATTCTGGGCCAAATCTGGTATTTTATTCCAGTACATAAGAGCATTACGTTGCAAATAACGGCTATATGCACTGCAAAGTGGAGATAGCACAAGGTACTCTTAGGAGCAGCTTGATTATGAACAGGTGGGAGTGTCCTCGATTAACAGACAAAAAAAAGGACACGACAAGCCACGGTGCAGAACTTCATCATTCATAAAGTGCAAAACTGAACAGAACCTAATTGCAGTACGAAGCTCTAGTAAACAACTCATTCATTCATAGAAGAAGTTCAATGTGACAGATGAGCATGTGCATTAGTATGAATTAAGACATACATGACCATATTTGAGGTCCAAATACTTGCACCACTTGACTGTTAAACCCGGGAGTACTTAACCCAACATTTGATAGCAGACACTCAACGGAAGCAAATACTTGCAGCACATTGATATTCTGTAGATGCAAATCCACAAACGAAGTGACTAAGCAAACTATCACTGCCACAACTTGGATGGTTTCAGCCTGACAAAGCATTTCCCAAGCGACCAAGAGTTCCTAGAGCTTCAGTACAAACTCAATTGGACTGTGTTTGCTGGATGTTACATCCGAAAGAATGTGTGAATCATTAACCCTGTCAACGATTGATCCTGATGCAAGAAAGTTATCCAATCGCCAACCTGATAAGTGATAACAAAATATTAGAAAAATAAGAAGTAAAAGGCTTTCAATGCCTTAATTTTTTCAAAGGGTATCTTGCCAATCTGCAGAAACTAGTAAATGAAGAGGAACTTACTACTGCAGAGGAAAGATGACACGACGTAACTAAATGCAAGCATCATGATGATGGAAAAAGATATCTAAACCAAAGCAATGAAGTGAGTCAACACATTTTCTGCTTAACCGAGAAACTAAAAAAGCTGAAGAACAATCTAAGCAACTAAAATGAAAAGGCTGAACAAAAGAATGACTTCAGTGCTTGATCTGCAGACTCTCCGGAAGCACATCCATCTGCTTTCAGTAATGGAGTCTGTGGTGTCAGATGTGGTGGAGGTGTGCTGCTTTGGAGCACATCCATCTGCTCACACTTCATAACCAATAAAAAATAAGAAATGACATATATGTTCTCAATTTCTATCAACATCAAGTTAAAAGAACAACATTGAATAATTCTTCATTTTGTTATCAACTTGTGGAGCAACTGAAACAGGTGCAGTATTTGTTCATAATTCATAGCGTAGGAGTGGAGGACACATACCAGGGGGCCAGCATTTCCCGAGATCTCACTGGCATGCCTTATCATAGCCCAGTACCCTATACTGTACTAGGTTAGGAGATACATGTCCAGCTTATACGATTTCTGTGAGGAAATAAATTTAGAAAAAGTTAGCAAGGACAGTTCTGATATCCCATCACTGAAATATGATACATACGACTGAAGTGAATCAAACTGAGCAAAAAAAACAAAGAAACTGACAAAATCTGGGCCAAATCTGGTATTTTATTCCAGTACATAAGAGCATTACGTTGCAAATAACGGCTATATGCACTGCAAAGTGGAGATAGAACAAGGCACTCTTAGGAGCAGCTTGATTATGAACAGGTGGGAGTGTCCTCGATTAACAGACAAAAAAAAGGACACGACAAGCCACGGTGCAGAACTTCATCATTCATAAAGTGCAAAACTGAACAGAACCTAATTGCAGTACGAAGCTCTAGTAAACAACTCATTCATTCATAGAAGAAGTTCAATGTGACAGATGAGCATGTGCATTAGTATCAATTAAGACATACATGACCATATTTGAGGTCCAAATACTTGCACCACTTGACTGTCAAACCCGGGAGTACTTAACCCAACATTTGATAGCAGACACTCAACGGAAGCAAATACTTGCAGCACATTGATATTCTGTAGATGCAAATCCACAAACGAAGTGACTAAGCAAACTATCACTACCACAACTTGGATGGTTTCAGCCTGACAAAGCATTTCCCAAGCGACCAAGAGTTCCTAGAGCTTCAGTACATACTCAATTGGACTGTGTTCGCTGGATGTTACATCCGAAAGAATGTGTGAATCATTAACCATGTCAACGATTGATCCTGATGCAAGAAAGTTATCCAATCGCCAACCTGATAAGTGATAACAAAATATTAGAAAAATAAGAAGTAAAAGGCTTTCAATGCCTTAATTTTTTCAAAGGGTATCTTGCCAATCTGCAGAAACTAGTAAATGAAGAGGAACTTACTACTGCAGAGGAAAGAGGACACGACGTACCTAAATGCAAGCATCATGATGATGGAAAAAGATATCTAAACCAAAGCAATGAAGTGAGTCAACACATTTTCTGCTTAACCGAGAAACTAAAAAAGCTGAAGAACAATCTAAGCAACTAAAATGAAAAGGCTGAACAAAAGAATGACTTCAGTGCTTGATCTGCAGACTCTCCGGAAGCACATCCATCTGCTTTCAGTAATGGAGTTTGTGGTGTCAGATGTGGTGGAGGTGTGCTGCTTTGGAGCACATCCATCTGCTCACACTTCATAACCAATAAAAAATAAGAAATGACATATATGTTCTCAATTTCTGTCAACATCAAGTTAAAAGAACAACATTGAATAATTCTTCATTTTGTTATCAACTTGTGGAGCAACTGAAACAGATGCATTATTTGTTCATAATTCATAGCGTAGGAGTGGAGGACACATACCAGGGGGCCAGCATTTCCCGAGATCTCACTGGCATGCCTTATCATAGCCCAGTACCCTATACTGTACTAGGTTAGGAGATACATGTCCAGCTTATACAATTTCTGTGAGGAAATAAATTTAGAAAAATTTAGCAAGGACAGTTCTGATATCCCATCACTGAAATATGATACGTACGACTGAAGTGAATCAAACTGAGCAAAAAAACAAAGAAACTGACAAAATCTGGGCCAAATCTGGTATTTTATTCCAGTACATAAGAGCATTACGTTGCAAATAACGGCTATATGCACTGCAAAGTGGAGATAGCACAAGGTACTCTTAGGAGCAGCTTGATTATGAACAGGTGGGAGTGTCCTCGATTAACAGACAAAAAAAGGACACGACAAGCCACGGTGCAGAACTTCATCATTCATAAAGTGCAAAACTGAACAGAACCTAATTGCAGTACGAAGCTCTAGTAAACAACTCATTCATTCATAGAAGAAGTTCAATGTGACAGATGAGCATGTGCATTAGTATGAATTAAGACATACATGACCATATTTGAGGTCCAAATACTTGCACCACTTGACTGTCAAACCCGGGAGTACTTAACCCAACATTTGATAGCAGACACTCAACGGAAGCAAATACTTGCAGCACATTGATATTCTGTAGATGCAAATCCACAAACGAAGTGACTAAGCAAACTATCACTGCCACAACTTGGATGGTTTCAGCCTGACAAAGCATTTCCCAAGCGACCAAGAGTTCCTAGAGCTTCAGTACAAACTCAATTGGACTGTGTTTGCTGGATGTTACATCCGAAAGAATGTGTGAATCATTAACCCTGTCAACGATTGATCCTGATGCAAGAAAGTTATCCAATCGCCAACCTGATAAGTGATAACAAAATATTAGAAAAATAAGAAGTAAAAGGCTTTCAATGCCTTAATTTTTTCAAAGGGTATCTTGCCAATCTGCAGAAACTAGTAAATGAAGAGGAACTTACTACTGCAGAGGAAAGAGGACACGACGTACCTAAATGCAAGCATCATGATGATGGAAAAAGATATCTAAACCAAAGCAATGAAGTGAGTCAACACATTTTCTGCTTAACCGAGAAACTAAAAAAGCTGAAGAACAATCTAAGCAACTAAAATGAAAAGGCTGAACAAAAGAATGACTTCAGTGCTTGATCTGCAGACTCTCCGGAAGCACATCCATCTGCTTTCAGTAATGGAGTCCGTGGTGTCAGATGTGGTGGAGGTGTGCTGCTTTGGAGCACATCCATCTGCTCACACTTCATAACCAATAGAAAATAAGAAATGACATATATGTTCTCAATTTCTGTCAACATCAAGTTAAAAGAACAACATAGAATAATTCTTCATTTTGTTATCAACTTGTGGAGCAACTGAAACAGGTGCAGTATGTGTTCATAATTCATAGCGTAGGAGTGGAGGACACATACCAGGGGGCCAGCATTTCCCGAGATCTCACTGGCATGCCTTATCATAGCCCAGTACCCTATACTGTACTAGGTTAGGAGATACATGTCCATCTTATACGATTTCTGTGAGGAAATAAATTTAGAAAAAGTTAGCAAGGACAGTTCTGATATCCCATCACTGAAATATGATACATACGACTGAAGTGAATCAAACTGAGCAAAAAAAACAAAGAAACTGAGGAATGAACAAAAGAGATAAAAGATAACTAAAAGCAGAGAAAACAAGATGAATGAAGACACTAAAAAGTCAAATAAAGACATATGTGAAAACTAAAGAACCGAGTAACTGATATAACTAAAAAAATAACACAAGAAATTAAGACCGATAGAACTTGTACCGAAGAATAAAGATTAAGACTGAAGAATGAGAATACTGAGGAATAAAACTTAACTATGACAGAGTGTAATGAAAGACTAAAGTGAACCAAAGAGATAAAAGTAACTAAAAATAGAGGAAAAACAAGATGAATGAAAATACTGAAAACTGAAAGAAAGATTGTTGTGAAAACTGAAGAAAGACTGAGGAAATGAGAGACTTAATAAAGGAAGAACTGAGGTGACTGGAAAAAGAAGAAAGAAGACTGGAGAATAAAGAAAAAAATGAAATACTGAAAAAATAGAGAAATAAGACTGAAGAATGAGGAAGAGAGCAAGACGACTGAACAATGAAGAAATAGGAAAACTGAGATAATAGAAAAGTAACACTAAGAAATGAAAGAAAAAAAGAATGAAGAACAAAAAATATAAGATAGAGGAAAGAATGATAAATTATAAATTTATTACTTTCGCTGCACAGTTCTAGTTACCATCAGGCGGCTTTAGACCTGAGATTGAAAATTAAACAACGATGATTGTCTAGTCGCAGGAGGCATCCTGGCCGAAACATCGACATTCAACGAGCTAGTTAATACTACACATTTATTATGGATATAAAAGTCTTTTGGTCTCAAACTGCAGTTGACATATTTCTCAAGAAGTAAATAGAGGCCTTTTTTTGTTGCCTTGACTTGTCTATATCGCCATACTACACATGAAATGTGAGCAGAAGTAGCACATAAATCTTACACACACCGTGACTGAAGAAAACTTTGTTTAAGCCACTAAAGAAGATGAACAGAGAAACATAACCGAAGAAAGTGCTATTTATTTTGGCTAACACAATACGAGAACACAAGTTGTAGAAAGACTGTCACTTAGTTTATTTCTCTATTCGTATTAGTAGCTAAACTCCAACCGAATCCCTCACTTACTGGCAATTAGTAAAAGTATGAAGAAGACCAACGACACGGCGATGTTGGGGAACCATGCGGGACGAGTCAGAAGATTGGGATGATGAACCACCCCATATCCGCAAAGGACTTGGCATGGACATCGTTGAAGACAACAAGAAAAACAAACTAAGATTGATATCTAAACATGGCATGCACTTCATTTGAACAAAGCAAGGAAGGCAAGCGGACGAATTAGTTCATCAAGTGTGGTTAGAACTATGTTTTTACAAACCTGCAATATGCTAATCTGAGTTTTAAGGAATTAGCTACCTGGAGAGGAGAATAAAAAAAGCTAAAAATGTCAATCGTGATGACCATGTCAGGAGCCGTTGCTATTGGAATTGTGAGCGACACGTCTAAGATGATTACCAAGTGATTATAGTCCAAAACAACAAAAAGAGCCCTACATATAATTTCCCTTATCAAAGCACCCATTTATGCATTTTTTTTAAAAAAGAAATAGCCTTCTTTCACGCAGACCAAAGATAGTTTTATAGCACACTTCCAATGAGGCCATTTGCCAGCACCACCTCATCCACTTAAGCTGGGTGGGGCATCATCATGGACTTTGGCTCAAATGCCTAGTGCAGTTAGTGGCTAGACTGAAAAGATAGAAGTACTTTAGCACATCAGTATATTCAGACCAGTAACCAACTATGAGTACATGAAAAGTATTTGTGGTTGAATCAAACTAGAGAAGAACCTCAATACAAAAAATATTTTTCCGACAAATTAGGGCATAGCACGAGCTATACACAGATGTAAAAATCAAACAATTTTCTGTTAAGGACCAGAGCACAAAACAGCTTGGATCATGAATAAGCGAATATAGCTCAATGTCAACAACTCCCTATTTATACGTGCTACTTATCATGAATATTCTTGAGCAATCAAATTTTTAAAAATAGGAAATCTTACCAAGCAACCAGAGAAGACTAGAAGTGCAAAGTCCGAGAAATTCAAACAACCTTTGGACATCAACCTTTCCTGATCTTTCCGCTCTAGCAAACTTTTTTAGAAGCACTATATGATGTTGAAACAATTAAGCATTGAATTGAACACAATTGACTACAAACTGAGCAGACAAGTGCAACAACCAACCGGTGAATAGAATGAGCAACCAAGAATGCATAACTGATGAACTCATTTGATGAAGAAATTGAGTACTTCATTTCTTGTTGATTGGTTTCGGGGACGTCCGGCGGCGTGCGGGCAGAGACTCATGTCCCCCAGATCTTGGCTTCGCGATGGCGGCGGCTCTGGATGGTTTCTCGTACCGTGGCTTTTCCGTCTCGAGGTTTTAGGTTGAGGACCTTTATATAGGCGAAGAGGCGGAGTCGGAGGGTCGAAGAGGCGGCGAGGGGTAAGGCGGCGCGGCCGGGGCACGGCGCCGGCCACCCTCTGGGGCCCTGTGCCCACCTCTGGTCCTTCCGGGTGTTGGAAGCTTCGTGGAAAAATAGGATGTTGGGCGTTGATTTCGTCCGATTCGAGAATATTTCCTTACTAGGATTTCGAAACCAAAAACAACGAGAAAATAGCAACGGCCCTTCGGCATCTCGTCAATACGTTAGTTCCGGAAAACGCATAATAATGACATAAAGTATGCATAAAACATGTAGATATCATCAATAATGAGGCATGGAACATAAGAAATTATCGATACGTTGGAGACGTATCACACATTGATATTCTGTAGATGCAAATCCACAAACGAAGTGACTAAGCAAACTATCACTGCCACAACTTGGATGGTTTCAGCCTGACAAAGCATTTCCCAAGCGACCAAGAGTTCCTAGAGCTTCAGTACAAACTCAATTGGACTGTGTTCGCTGGATGTTACATCCGAAAGAATGTGTAATCATTAACCATGTCAACGATTGATCCTGATGCAAGAAAGTTATCCAATCGCCAACCTGATAAGTGATAACAAAATATTAGAAAAATAAGAAGTAAAAGGCTTTCAATGCCTTAATTTTTTCAAAGGGTATCTTGCCAATCTGCAGAAACTAGTAAATGAAGAGGAACTTACTACTGCAGAGGAAAGAGGACACGACGTACCTAAATGCAAGCATCATGATGATGGAAAAAGATATCTAAACCAAAGCAATGAAGTGAGTCAACACATATTCTGCTTAACCGAGAAACTAAAAAAGCTGAAGAACAATCTAAGCAACTAAAATGAAAAGGCTGAACAAAAGAATGACTTCAGTGCTTGATCTGCAGACTCTCCGGAAGCACATCCATCTGCTTTCAGTAATGGAGTCCATGGTGTCAGATGTGGTGGAGGTGTGCTGCTTTGGAGCACATCCATCTGCTCACACTTCATAACCAATAGAAAATAAGAAATGACATATATGTTCTCAATTTCTGTCAACATCAAGTTAAAAGAACAACATAGAATAATTCTTCATTTTGTTATCAACTTGTGGAGCAACTGAAATAGGTGCAGTTGGTGTTCATAATTCATAGCGTAGGAGTGGAGGACACATACTAGGGGGCCAGCATTTCCCGAGATCTCACTGGCATGCCTTATCATAGCCCAGTACCCTATACTGTACTAGGTTAGGAGATACATGTCCATCTTATATGATTTCTGTGAGGAAATAAATTTAGAAAAAGTTAGCAAGGACAGTTCTGATATCCCATCACTGAAATATGATACATACGACTGAAGTGAATCAAACTGAGCAAAAAAAACAAAGAAACTGAGGAATGAACAAAAGAGATAAAAGATAACTAAAAGCAGAGAAAACAAGATGAATGAAGACACTAAAAAGTCAAATAAAGACATATGTGAAAACTAAAGAACCGAGTAACTGATATAACTAAAAAAATAACACAAGAAATTAAGACCGATAGAACTTGTACCGAAGAATAAAGATTATACGCTCGATAGCTTGAGGATCCACCTTCCCGAACCGGATTCGTCGTACCGGATTCGTCGTACCGAATACGGTGGCGTTTCCTCCATCGAAAAATCTTGGGAGTGTCTAACCATCAGCTAGATGATTTTCCAATTCGCCTTAAGTCAGATTTTGGTTTACCTTTTTTGGGTTTTTCCTGTTTTGGGGTTTTCTCCGGTTTAGTTTTGGAGCAAATATGGTATCCGTAATTCATTCCACCCAATTTAATTCTGGGCCAAATCTGGTATTTTATTCCAGTACATAAGAGCATTACGTTGCAAATAACGGCTATATGCACTGCAAAGTGGAGATAGCACAAGGTACTCTTAGGAGCAGCTTGATTATGAACAGGTGGGAGTGTCCTCGATTAACAGACAAAAAAAAGGACACGACAAGCCACGGTGCAGAACTTCATCATTCATAAAGTGCAAAACTGAACAGAACCTAATTGCAGTACGAAGCTCTAGTAAACAACTCATTCATTCATAGAAGAAGTTCAATGTGACAGATGAGCATGTGCATTAGTATGAATTAAGACATACATGACCATATTTGAGGTCCAAATACTTGCACCACTTGACTGTTAAACCCGGGAGTACTTAACCCAACATTTGATAGCAGACACTCAACGGAAGCAAATACTTGCAGCACATTGATATTCTGTAGATGCAAATCCACAAACGAAGTGACTAAGCAAACTATCACTGCCACAACTTGGATGGTTTCAGCCTGACAAAGCATTTCCCAAGCGACCAAGAGTTCCTAGAGCTTCAGTACAAACTCAATTGGACTGTGTTTGCTGGATGTTACATCCGAAAGAATGTGTGAATCATTAACCCTGTCAACGATTGATCCTGATGCAAGAAAGTTATCCAATCGCCAACCTGATAAGTGATAACAAAATATTAGAAAAATAAGAAGTAAAAGGCTTTCAATGCCTTAATTTTTTCAAAGGGTATCTTGCCAATCTGCAGAAACTAGTAAATGAAGAGGAACTTACTACTGCAGAGGAAAGATGACACGACGTAACTAAATGCAAGCATCATGATGATGGAAAAAGATATCTAAACCAAAGCAATGAAGTGAGTCAACACATTTTCTGCTTAACCGAGAAACTAAAAAAGCTGAAGAACAATCTAAGCAACTAAAATGAAAAGGCTGAACAAAAGAATGACTTCAGTGCTTGATCTGCAGACTCTCCGGAAGCACATCCATCTGCTTTCAGTAATGGAGTCTGTGGTGTCAGATGTGGTGGAGGTGTGCTGCTTTGGAGCACATCCATCTCCTCACACTTCATAACCAATAAAAATAAGAAATGACATATATGTTCTCAATTTCTGTCAACATCAAGTTAAAAGAACAACATTGAATAATTCTTCATTTTGTTATCAACTTGTGGAGCAACTGAAACAGGTGCAGTATTTGTTCATAATTCATAGCGTAGGAGTGGAGGACACATACCAGGGGGCCAGCATTTCCCGAGATCTCACTGGCATGCCTTATCATAGCCCAGTACCCTATACTGTACTAGGTTAGGAGATACATGTCCAGCTTATACGATTTCTGTGAGGAAATAAATTTAGAAAAAGTTAGCAAGGACAGTTCTGATATCCCATCACTGAAATATGATACATACGACTGAAGTGAATCAAACTGAGCAAAAAAAACAAAGAAACTGACAAAATCTGGGCCAAATCTGGTATTTTATTCCAGTACATAAGAGCATTACGTTGCAAATAACGGCTATATGCACTGCAAAGTGGAGATAGCACAAGGTACTCTTAGGAGCAGCTTGATTATGAACAGGTGGGAGTGTCTGATACGCGTACAGCACGCGTCCGTTGGGAACCCCAAGAGGAAGGTGTGATGCGTACGCGTTTTCATTGAAACCAAGGTTTATCGAACCAGGGGAGCCAAGAAGCACGTTGAAGGTTGATGGCGGCGGGATGTAGTGCGGCGCAACACCGGAGATTCCGGCGCCAACGTGCACCAAAGTACTTTGCCCCAACGAAACAGTGAGGTTGTCAATCTCACCGGCTTGCTCTTACAAAGGATTAGATGTATAGTGTGGATGATGATTGTTTGCAGAAAAACAGTAGAAAGATTGGATTGTATTTCAGTATAGAGAATTGGACCGGGGTCCACGGTTCACTAGAGGTGTCTCTCCCATAAGATAAACAGCATGTTGGGTGAACAAATTACGGTTGGGCAATTGACAAATAGAGAGGGCATGACCATGCACATACATATTATGATGAGTATTGTGAGATTTAATTGGGCATTACGACAAAGTACATAGACCGCTATCCAGCATGCATCTATGCCTAAAAGTCCACCTTCGGGTTATCATCCGAACCCCCTCAGTATTAAGTTGCTAACAACGACAATTGCATTAAGTATTACGCGTAATGTAATCGGTGACTACATCCTTGAACATAGCACCAATATTTTATCCCTAGTGGCAACAGCACATCCATAACCTTAGAGGTTCTTGTCACCCCTCAGATTCACGGAGACATGAACCCACTATCGAGCATAAATACTCCCTCTTGGAGTTACTAGCATCAACTTGGCCAGAGCATCTACTAATAACGGAGAGCATGCAAGATCATAAACAACACATAGACATAACTTTGATAATCAACATAACAAGTATTCTCTATTCATCGGATCCCAACAAATGCAACATATAGAATTAGATAGATGATCTTGATCATGTTATGCAGCTCACAAGACCGACAATGAAGCACAATGAGGAGAAGACAACCATCTAGCTACGCTATGGACCCATAGTCCGGGGTAGACTACTCACACATCACTCCGAAGGCGACCATGGCGGTGTAGAGTCCTCCGGAGATGAATCCCCTCTCCGGCGGGGTGCCGAGCGATCTCTGAATCCCCCGAGATGGGATTGGCGGCGGCGTCTCGGTAAGGTTTTCCGTATCGTGGCTCTCGGTGCGGGGGGTTTCGCGACGGAGGCTTTAAGTAGGCGGAAGGGCAGGTCGGGAGGGGGCACGAGGGCCCCACCACAGGTCGGCGCGGCCAAGGGCCAGGCCGCGCCGCCTATGGTTTGGGCGCCTCGTGGCCCCACCGTCTCCTCTTCGGTCTTGGAAGCTTCGTGGCAAAATAGGACCCTGGGCGTTGATTTCGTCCAATTCCGAGAATATTTCGTTACTAGGATTTCTGAAACCAAAAACAGGAAAACAACAACTGCACTTGGCATAGGTTAGTTCCAGAAAATGCACAAATATGACATAAAGTGTGCATAAAACATGTAGATAACATCAATAATGTGGCATGGAACATAAGAAATTATCGATACGTTGGAGATGTATCAGCATCCCCAAGCTTAGTTCTCGTCCCGAGCAGGTAAACGATAACAAAGATAATTTCGGAGTGACATGCCATCATAACCTTGATCATACTATTTGTAAAGCATATGTAGCGAATGCAGCGATCAAAACAATGTATATGACATGAGTAAACAAGTGAATCATATAGCAAAGACTTTTCATGAATAGTACTTCAAGACATGCATCAATAAGTCTTGCATAAGAGTTAACTCATAAAGCAATAATTCATAGTAAAAGCATTGAAGCAACATAAAGGAAGATTAAGTTTCAGCGGTTGCAACTTGTAACATGTATATCTCATGGATATTGTCAACATAGAGTAATATAATAAGTGCAATATGCAAATATGTAGGAATCAATGCACAGTTCACACAAGTGTTTGCTTCTTGAGGTGGAGAGAAATAGGTGAACTGACTCAACAATGAAAGTAAAAGAATGGTCCTCCATAGAGGAAAAGCATCGATTGCTATATTTGTGCTAGAGCTTTGATTTTGAAAACATGAAACAATTTTGTCAACGGTAGTAATAAAGCATATGTATCATGTAAATTATATCTTACAAGTTGCAAGCCTCATGCATAGTATACTAATAGTGCCCGCACCTTGTCCTAATTAGCTTGGACTACCGGGATCATCGCAATGCACATGTTTTAACCAAGTGTCACAAAGGGGTACCTCTATGCCGTACAAAGGGAGAAAGCTCGCATTGGATTTCTCGCTATTGATTATTCTCAACTTAGACATCCATACCGGGACAACATAGACAACAGATAATGGACTCCTCTTTTATGCATAAGCATGTAACAACAATTAATAATTTTCTCATATGAGATTGAGGATATATGTCCAAAACTGAAACTTCCACCATGAATCATGGCTTTAGTTAGCGGCCCAATGTTCTTCTCTAACAATATGCATGCTTAACCATAATGTGGTAGATCTCTCTTACTTCAGACAAGACGAACATGCATAGCAACTCACATGATATTCAACAAAGAATAGTTGATGGCGTCCCCGAAACATGGTTATCGCACAACAAGCAACTTAATAAGAGATAAAGTGCATAAGTACATATTCAATACCACAATAGTTTTTAAGCTATTTGTCCCATGAGCTATATATTGCAAAGGTGAATGATGGAATTTTAAAGGTAGCACTCAAGCAATTTACTTTGGAATGGCGAAGAAATACCATGTAGTAGGTAGGTATGGTGGACACAAATGGCATAGTGGTTGGCTCAAGTATTTTGGATGCATGAGAAGTATTCGCTCTCGATACAAGGTTTAGGCTAGCAAGGCTATTTGAAACAAACACAAGGATGAAGTGGTGCAGCAAAACTCACATAAAAGACACATTGTAAATATTATAAGAATCTACACCGTCTTCCTTGTTGTTCAAACTCAATACTAGAAATTATCTAGACCTTAGAGAGACCAAATATGCAAACCAAATTTTAGCATGCTCTATATATTTCTTCATTAATGGGTGCAAAGCATATGATGCAAGATCTTAAACATGAGCACAACAATTGCCAAGTATCACATTACCCAAGACATTTATAGCAATTACTACATGTATCATTTTCCAATTCCAACCATATAACAATTTAACGAAGAAGAAACTTCGCCATGAATACTATGAGTAGAAACTAAGGACATACTTGTCCATATGCTACAGCGGAGCGTGTCTCTCTCCCACAAAGTGAATGCTAGGATCCATTTTATTCAAACAAAACAAAAAAACAAAAACAAACCGACGCTCCAAGAAAAGCACATAAAATGTGATGGAATAAAAATATAGTTTCAGGGGAGGAACCTGATAATGTTGTCGATGAAGAAGGGGATGCCTTGGGCATCCCCAAGCTTAGACGCTTGAGTCTTCTTAGAATATGCAGGGGTGAACCACGGGGCATCCCCAAGCTTAGAGCTTTCACTCTCCTTGATCATGTTGCATCATACTCCTCTCTTGATCCTTGAAAACTTCCTCCACACCAAACTCGAAACAACTCATTAGAGGGTTAGTGCACAATAAAAATTAACATATTCAGAGGTGACACAATCATTCTTAACACTTCTGGACATTGCATAAAGCTACTGGACATTAATGGATCAAAGAAATTCATCCAACATAGCAAAAGAGGCAATGCGAAATAAAAGGCAGAATCTGTCAAAACAGAACAGTTCGTATTGACGAATTTTAAAATGGCACCAGACTTGCTCAAATGAAAATGCTCAAATTGAATGAAAGTTGCGTACATATCTGAGAATCACTCACGTAAATTGGCATAATTTTCTGAGTTACCTACAGAGAATTTAGCCCAGATTCGTGACAGCAAAGAAATCTGAAACTGCGCAGTAATCCAAATCTAGTATGAACTTTACTATCAACGACTTTACTTGGCACAACAAAACACTAAACTAAGATAAGGATAGGTTGCTACAGTAGTAAATAACTTCCAAGACACAAAATAAAAATAAGGTACTGTAGTAAAAACCATGGGTTGTCTCCCATAAGCGCTTTTCTTTAACGCCTTTCAGCTAGGCGCAGAAAGTGTGTATCAAGTATTATCGAAGGATGGTACTTCTACAGCGGGGTGTGGATTTTTCTCAACCAAGCATAGTATATTGGATACATAAGTTTTAGCGTCTCCCTTTTCATTAGTCTTGGGCTTGCTACTCTCATCAAACAAAATTTCGGGAACAAGCCAAGCATAGGTATTTTCTAGTGCATCATTCATAGCTAGGAGTTTACATGGTATTGGTGCTTTGATCTCCCCTCCATCATCAATATTATTAGTGTATCTTATTCTATCCATGTCCATCTTTTCAAGGAGACTAACAAAATTAGTATGAGAACCAAGCATATTAAATTTAGCAAAGACCTTTCTAGCTTCTCTTGCTAGACCACCAAATTCTCTAAGAAGGGTTTCTAAAACAAAATCTTTCTTTTCCCCTCTTCCATATTACCAAGTGTAAGAAACATGTGTTGGATTATAGGATTGAGATTAACAAATTTAGTTTCCAACATGCGAACTAAATGCGCAGCAGCAATTTCATAAGTAGGAGCAAGGTCTACCAAGTGTCTATCTTCAAAATCTTCAATGGTACTAACATGATTGAAAAATTCTTCTATATTATTTCTCCCAACTATAGACCCACGTCCTACCGGTATGTCTTTTGTGGTAAAATTAAAAGGAAACATTATGAATCAAGTAAAGTAAATGCAAGTAACTAATTTTTTTTGTGTTTTTGATATAGCAAACAAGATAGCAAATAAAGTAAAACTAGCAACTAATTTTTTTGTGTTTTGATTTAGTGCAGCAAACAAAGTAGTAAATAAAACTAAGCAAGACAAAAACAAAGTAAAGAGATTGGGATGTGGAGACTCCCTTGCAGCGTGTCTTGATCTCCCGGCAACGGCGCAGAAAAAGAGCTTGATACGCGTACGGCACGCGTCCGTTGGGAACCCCAAGAGGAAGGTGTGATGCGTACGCGGCAAGTTTTCCTCAATGAAACCAAGGTTTATCGAACCAGTAGGAGCCAAGAAGCACGTTGAAGGTTGATGGCGGCGGGATGTAATGCGGCGCAACACCGAGATTCGGCGCCAACGTGGAACGCACAACACAACCAAAGTACTTTGCCCCAACGAAACAGTGAGGTTGTCAATCTCACCGGCTTGCTGTAACAAAGGATTAGATGTATAGTGTGGATGATGATTGTTTGCAGAAAAAGTAGAACAGTAGTAGATTGTATTTCAGTATAGAGAATTGGACCGGGGTCCACAGTTCACTAGAGGTGTCTCTCCCATAAGATAAACAGCATGTTGGGTGAACAAATTACAGTTGGGCAATTGACAAATAGAGCGGGCATGACCATGCACATACATATTATGATGAGTATTGTGAGATTTAATTGGGCATTACGACAAAGTACATAGACCGCTATCCAGCATGCATCTATGCCTAAAAAGTCCACCTTCAGTTTATCATCCGAACCCCCTCCAGTATTAAGTTGCTAACAGACAATTGCATTAAGTATTGCGCGTAATGTAATCAGTGACTACATCCTTGAACATAGCACCAATGTTTTATCCCTAGTGGCAACACATCCATAACCTTAGAGGTTCTTGTCACCCCTCCAGATTCACGGAGACATGAACCCACTATCGAGCATAAATACTCCCTCTTGGAGTTACTAGCATCAACTTGGCCAGAGCATCTACTAATAACGGAGAGCATGCAAGATCATAAACAACACATAGACATAACTTTGATAATCAACATAACAAGTATTCTCTATTCATCGGATCCCAACAAACGCAACATATAGAATTAGATAGATGATCTTGATCATGTTATGCACCTCACAAGACCCGACAATGAAGCACAATGAGGAGAAGACAACCATCTAGCTACTGCTATGGACTCATAGTCCAGGGGTAGACTACTCACACATCACTCCGGAGGCGACCATGGCGGCGTAGAGTCCTCCGGAGATGAATCCCTCTCCGGTAGGGTGCCGGCGATCTCCTGAATCCCCGAGATGGGATTGGCGGCGGCGGCGTCTCGGTAGGTTTTCCGTATCGTGACTCTCGGTACTGGGGTTTCGCGACGGAGGCTTTAAGTAGGCGGAAGGGCAGGTCAGGGGGCACGAGGGCCCACACCACAGTCGGCGTGGCCAGGGCCAGCCGCGCCGCCCTATGGTTTGGGCGCCTCGTGGCCCCAGTCTCCTCTTCGGTCTTGGAAGCTTCGTGGCAAAATAGGACCTGGGCGTTGATTTCGTCCAATTCCGAGAATATTTCGTTACTAGGATTTTGAAACCAAAAACAACAGCAACGGCACTTCGGCATCTTGTTAATAGGTTAGTTCCAGAAAATGCACAAATATGACATAAAGTGTGCATAAAACATGTAGATAACATCAATAATGTGGCATGGAACATAAGAAATTATCGATACGTTGGAGACGTATCAGTGTCCTCGATTAACAGACAAAAAAAAGGACACGACAAGCCACGGTGCAGAACTTCATCATTCATAAAGTGCAAAACTGAACAGAACCTAATTGCAGTACGAAGCTCTAGTAAACAACTCATTCATTCATAGAAGAAGTTCAATGTGACAGATGAGCATGTGCATTAGTATGAATTAAGACATACATGACCATATTTGAGGTCCAAATACTTGCACCACTTGACTGTCAAACCCGGGAGTACTTAACCCAACATTTGATAGCAGACACTCAACGGAAGCAAATACTTGCAGCACATTGATATTCTGTAGATGCAAATCCACAAACGAAGTGACTAAGCAAACTATCACTGCCACAACTTGGATGGTTTCAGCCTGACAAAGCATTTCCCAAGCGACCAAGAGTTCCTAGAGCTTCAGTACAAACTCAATTGGACTGTGTTCGCTGGATGTTACATCCGAAAGAATGTGTGAATCATTAACCCTGTCAACGATTGATCCTGATGCAAGAAAGTTATCCAATCGCCAACCTGATAAGTGATAACAAAATATTAGAAAAATAAGAAGTAAAAGGCTTTCAATGCCTTAATTTTTTCAAAGGGTATCTTGCCAATCTGCAGAAACTAGTAAATGAAGAGGAACTTACTACTGCAGAGGAAAGAGGACACGACGTACCTCAATGCAAGCATCATGATGATGGAAAAAGATATCTAAACCAAAGCAATGAAGTGAGTCAACACATTTTCTGCTTAACTGAGAAACTAAAAAAGCTGAAGAACAATCTAAGCAACTAAAATGAAAAGGCTGAACAAAAGAATGACTTCAGTGCTTGATCTGCAGACTCTCCGGAAGCACATCCATCTGCTTTCAGTAATGGAGTCCGTGGTGTCAGATGTGGTGGAGGTGTGCTGCTTTGGAGCACATCCATCTGCCCACACTTCATAACCAATAGAAAATAAGAAATGACATATATGTTCTCAATTTCTGTCAACATCAAGTTAAAAGAACAACATAGAATAATTCTTCATTTTGTTATCAACTTGTGGAGCAACTGAAACAGGTGCAGTATGTGTTCATAATTCATAGCGTAGGAGTGGAGGACACATACCAGGGGGCCAGCATTTCCCGAGATCTCACTGGCATGCCTTATCATAGCCCAGTACCCTATACTGTACTAGGTTAGGAGATACATGTCCATCTTATACGATTTCTGTGAGGAAATAAATTTAGAAAAAGTTAGCAAGGACAGTTCTGATATCCCATCACTGAAATATGATACATACGACTGAAGTGAATCAAACTGAGCAAAAAAAACAAAGAAACTGAGGAATGAACAAAAGAGATAAAAGATAACTAAAAGCAGAGAAAACAAGATGAATGAAGACACTAAAAAGTCAAATAAAGACATATGTGAAAACTAAAGAACCGAGTAACTGATATAACTAAAAAAATAACACAAGAAATTAAGACCGATAGAACTTGTACCGAAGAATAAAGATTAAGACTGAAGAATGAGAATACTGAGGAATAAAACTTAACTATGACAGAGTGTAATGAAAGACTAAAGTGAACCAAAGAGATAAAAGTAACTAAAAATAGAGGAAAAACAAGATGAATGAAAATACTGAAAACTGAAAGAAAGATTGTTGTGAAAACTGAAGAAAGACTGAGGAAATGAGAGACTTAATAAAGGAAGAACTGAGGTGACTGGAAAAAGAAGAAAGAAGACTGGAGAATAAAGAAAAAAATGAAATACTGAAAAAATAGAGAAATAAGACTGAAGAATGAGGAAGAGAGCAAGACGACTGAACAATGAAGAAATAGGAAAACTGAGATAATAGAAAAGCAACACTAAGAAATGAAAGAAAAAAAGAATGAAGAATGAAAAATATAAGATAGAGGAAAGAATGATAAATTATAAATTTATTACTTTCGCTGCACGGTTCTAGTTACCATCAGGCGGCTTTAGACCTGAGATTGAAAATTAAACAACGATGATTGTCTAGTCGCAGGAGGCATCCTGGCCGAAACATCGACATTCAACGAGCTAGTTAATACTACACATTTATTATGGATATAAAAGTCTTTTGGTCTCAAACTGCAGTTGACATATTTCTCAAGAAGTAAATAGAGGCCTTTTTTGTTGCCTTGACTTGTCTATATCGCCATACTACACATGAAATATGAGCAGAAGTAGCACATAAATCTTACACACACCGTGACTGAAGAAAACTTTGTTTAAGCCACTAAAGAAGATGAACAGAGAAACATAACCGAAGAAAGTGCTATTTATTTTGGCTAACACAATACGAGAACACAAGTTGTAGAAAGACTGTCACTTAGTTTATTTCTCTATTCGTATTAGTAGCTAAACTCCAACCGAATCCCTCACTTACTGGCAATTAGTAAAAGTATGAAGAAGACCAACGACACGGCGATGTTGGGGAACCATGCGGGACGAGTCAGAAGATTGGGATGATGAACCACCCCATATCCGCAAAGGACTTGGCATGGACATCGTTGAAGACAACAAGAAAAACAAACTAAGATTGATATCTAAACATGGCATGCACTTCATTTGAACAGAGCAAGGAAGGCAAGCTGACGAATTAGTTCATCAAGTGTGGTTAGAACTATGTTTTTTACAAACCTGCAATATGCTAATCTGAGTTTTAAGGAATTAGCTACCTGGAGAGGAGAATAAAAAAAGCTAAAAATGTCAATCGTGATGACCATGTCAGGAGCCGTTGCTATTGGAATTGTGAGCGACACGTCTAAGATGATTACCAAGTGATTATAGTCCAAAACAACAAAAAGAGCCCTACATATAATTTCCCTTATCAAAGCACCCATTTATGCATTTTTTTTAAAAAAGAAATAGCCTTCTTTCACGCAGACCAAAGATAGTCTTATAGCATACTTCCAATGAGGCCATTTGCCAGCACCACCTCATCCACTTAAGCTGGGTGGGGCATCATCATGGACTTCGGCTCAAATGCCTAGTGCAGTTAGTGGCTAGACTGAAAAGATAGAAGTACTTTAGCACATCAGTATATTTAGACCAGTAACCAACTATAAGTACATGAAAAGTATTTGTGGTTGAATCAAACTAGAGAAGAACCTCAATACAAAAAATATTTTCCGACAAATTAGGGCATAGCACGAGCTATACACAGATGCAAAAATCAAACAATTTTCTGTTAAGGACCAGAGCACAAAACAGCTTGGATCATGAATAAGCGAATATAGCTCAATGTCAACAACTCCCTATTTATACGTGCTACTTATCATGAATATTCTTGAGCAATCAAATTTTTAAAAATAGGAAATCTTACCAAGCAACCAGAGAAGACTAGAAGTGCAAAGTCCGAGAAATTCAAACAACCTTTGGACATCAACCTTTCCTGATCTTTCCGCTCTAGCAAACTTTTTTAGAAGCACTATATGATGTTGAAACAATTAAGCATTGAATTGAACACAATTGACTACAAACTGAGCAGACAAGTGCAACAACCAACCGGTGAATAGAATGAGCAACCAAGAATGCATAACTGATGAACTCATTTGATTAACTGAAATTGCAACTATCTCTGGACTGAACACTCCCGCTCAGATTTGGCTTACCCATGTACACGAATAACAAGCTAGATGTGATCGCAATGGATGAATTTGGCTGGAAACCTGTAAAATGGGGAAAACAGAGCACGTCGCGAAATCAAAAACGCCACCACCCCTGAAATTTCCAAATCCCCTCTCCGCTCACAGTGATCTACTCGTCGTCCGTCCGCATTTCCTACCCCCCGGGCAGCGCCAGAGCAGCCATGGGGATTCATGCGGGAAAAACAGATTACCATCCGTGAATTAACGGACCGATCAGTGACCATGGGGGAAAAGGCTAGAGACGTACCCTGGCCTCCGCCGGCTGTAGCTCCTCCCGCCTCCTCGATTCATCTCGCTATTCCTCGCCGTGTTTATGCCTCCGCCCCCTTCTCTCTCTAGTTGCCTGATAGCAATTCAGAGATGAAATGATGGGAGAGGAAATTACACACTGCGCCGACCAAACCGGTTCGCTGATTCGGTACTGAACCAAACGGGCGACGCTGGAACAAGCAAACACTGAGGATGCGTCGAGATTTGCGCCGGACTGAGGGATCGATGGTCCAAAATGTGACCGATGGCCAATTGAGAAATCAGCTAGCTGAAGTTTAGGAAAAGTGAAAATCTTTCGAGAGATGTATACCCTCGTCGTACCCTAGTTTTGCCAGCCACTGAATCTCGTCCCCCGTTCCCGTTTCACGTTCCTGCCGTACCGGGAATATGGCTACTATGCTCCACAGCCATATGCTCCGAGAAGCCGGTGGCGGCACGGACGGCGGCGACAAGGCCGTCGAGCGAGCGGACCTCGAGACGAAGCAGCGTGGCTACACTGAGGATGTCAGGCTCGCCTCTGTGAGGATGCAGCGGGGGCACGACGGCGCCGTACCAGACGGCGTGGAGGATGAGGACACGGGGTCCAGGGGGCCGTAGCAGTGCCCGGCGACTAGGACGCCGCGGACGAGCCGCCGGAACGCGGTGCCGGGCAGCCTGGCGAGCGCCTCGAGGTAGAAGGCGTGGATGGTGTCCAAGAGCCCCATCTTGAGGTACTCGATGTGGTTGCATGTCGGGGCCGGGTCATCCGTTGGCGTGTGCAGGGTGTGCTCGCGGACGACGGCAAGGGAGAGTTCTAGCTTTCGGCGTATGCCCTCGGGAGAACGCAGGTTGGCTTCCTCTAGCGTTGTCGGCATTGAAATATGAAATAGTGGTAGCTGGAGCGAGCGGAGCTGAATGGCGCGCAATAGTGGTCGCTGTAGGGAGCGAAGTTGAGTTTCCGGGCGGGGAAGACTGTGAGATTTGGTGCTATATGTAGGGATACGTTGCATAGAAAACAAAAATTTTCCTACCGCGAACACACAATCCAAGCCAAGATGCAATCTAGAAGACGGTAGCAACGAGAAGGTTATCGAGTCTCACCCTTGAAGAGATTCCAAAGCCTACAAGATGAGGCTCTTGTTGCTGCGGTAGACGTTCACTTGCCGCTTGCAAAAGCGCGTAGAAGATCTTGATCACGGCGCCACGAACGGGCAGCACCTCCGTACTCGGTCACACGTTCGGTTGTTGATGAAGACGACGTCCACCTCCCGTTCCGGTGGGCAGCGGAAGTAGTAGCTCCTCTTGAATCCGGCAGCACGACGGCGTGGTGGTGGTGCAGAATCCCGGCGGAGCTTCGCTAAGCGTGCGGGGAAGAAGGAGGAGAGGGGCGGCTAGGGTTTGGGGAGAGGGGGGCGCCGGCCACTATAGGGGTGCGGCCACCTTGTGGTGTTGGGGTGGCCGGCCCCCTCCCCTTGGCTCTCATTATATAGGTGGAACACCCAAGAGTTGGTCTACAAGTCTTCGAATAAGACCCCAAACCAAAACCTTCCATATCACATGAAACCTACCCAAGCTAGGACTCCCACTAGAGGTGGGATTCCCACCCTTCCTTGGGAGGGGGTGGCCGGCCCCCTTAGGGGAGTCCACTTGGGACTCCTCCCCCTTAGGGTTGGCCGGCCATGGGAGGTGGAGTCCCTCCGAGACTCCGCCTTCCTTAGTGGTTTCTTCCAGACTTTTCTAGAACCTTCTAGAACCTTCCATAGAACCTTCCGGATCAGTTTAAATCTTATAAAATGACTTCCTATATATGAATCTTATTCTCCGGACCATTCCGGAACTCCTCGTGATGTCCGGGATCTCATCCGGGACTCCGAACAAATATTCGAACTCCATTCCATATTCAAGTTCTACCATTTCAACATCAAACCTTAAGTGTGTCACCCTACGGTTCATGAACTATGCGGACATGGTTGAGTACTCTCTCCAACCAATAACCAATAGCGGGATCTGGAGATCCATAATGGCTCCCACATATTCAACGATGACTTCAGTGATCGAATGAACCATTCACATACGATACCAATTCCCTTTGTCACGCGATATTTTACTTGTCCGAGGTTTGATCATCGGTATCACTCCATACCTTGTTCAACCTCGTCTCTGACAAGTACTCTTTACTCGTACCGTGGTATGTGGTCTCTTATGAACTTATTCATATGCTTGCAAGACATTAGACGACATTCTACCGAGAGGGCCCAGTATATCTATCCGTCATCGGGATGGACAAATCCCTGTTTGATCCATATGACTCAACTCATACTGGATACTTAATCCCACCTTTATAACCACCCATTTACGCAGTGGCGTTTGATGTAATCAAAGTACCTTTCCGGTATAAGTGATTTACATGATCTCATGGTCATAAGGACTAGGTAACTATGTATCGAAAGCTTATAGCAAATAACTTAATGACGTGATCTTATTCTACGCTTAATTGGGTGTGTCCATTACATCATTCATTCAATGATATAACCTTGTTATTAATAACATCCAATGTTCATGATTATGAAACTAATCATCCATTAATCAACAAGCTAGTTAAGAGACATACTAGGGACTCTTTGTTGTTTACATATCACACATGTATTAATGTTTCGGTTAATACAATTATAGCATGGTATATAAACATTTATCATAAACATAAAAGATATATAATAACCACTTTTATTATTGCCTCTTGGGCATATCTCCTTCAGTCTCCCACTTGCACTAGAGTCAATAATCTAGATTACATTGTATTATACCTAACACCCATGGCATTCTGGTGTTGGTCATGCTTTGCCCCAGGGAGAGCTTTAGTCAACGGATCTGCTACATTCAGATCAGTGTGTGCCAAATCTTTACTTCTCCATCTTCGATGTACTCGCGAATCGAGTGGTAATGCAGCTTGATATGCTTCAGCCTCTTGTGTGACATTGGTTCTTGTGCATTGGCGATGGCACCCATATTATCACAGTAAATGATTAATGGGTCCAATGCACTAGGAACCACACCGAGCTCTACAATGAACCTCTTCATCCATACCGCTTCGATGAAGCCTCTGAAGCGCTATGTACTCTGATTCTGTTGAAGACTTCGCCACCGTGCTGCTTCGAGCTTGCCCAGCTTCAGCACCATTCAATATAAACACGTACCCAGACTGTGACTTAGAGTCATCGGGATCGGTGTTCCAACTTGCATCGGTGTAACCGCTTACAACGAGCTCTTGGTCACCTCCATAACAAAGAAACATATCCTTAGTTCTTTTCAAGTACTTCAGGATATTCTTGACCGCTGTCCAGTGTTCCATTCCTGGATCACTTTGATATCTGCTAGTCAAACTAACAGCATGTGCTATATCTGGTCTAGTACATAGCATGGCATACATGATAGATCCTACTACCGAGGCATAGGGGATATTACTCATCCTTTCTCTTTCTTCTGCCGTAGCCGGTCCTTGAGTCTTACTCAAGACCTTGCCTGGTAACATAGGTAAGAACCCTTTCTTACTTTCGTCCATTCTAAACTTCTTTAGAATCTTGTCCAGGTATGTACTCTGTGATAGCCCTATTAGGCGTCTTGATCTATCTCTATAAATCTTGATGCCTAATATATACGATGCTTCACCAAGGTCTTTCATTGAAAAACTATTATTCAAATAACCTTTTACATTGCTTAATAGTTCTATATCATTCCCAATCAATAATATGTCATCTACATATAATATCAAGAATGCTACAGAGCTCCCACTCACTTTCTTGTAAATACGGCCTCTCACTGTATAAACCCGAAGTCTTTGATCACCTTATCAAAGCGTCGGTTCCAACTTCTTGATGCTTGCTTCAGTCCATAGATTGAACGCTGAAGTTTGCATACTTTGTCAGCATTTTTAGGATCGACAAAACCTTTGGGTTGTACCATATACAACTCTTCCTCAATGTCTCCATTAAGGAACGCCGTTTTGACATCCATCTGCCAAATCTCATAATCGAAAAATGCAGCTATTGCTAACAAAATCCTCACAGATTTTAGCTTCGCTACAGGTGAGAAAGTCTCATCGTAGTCAACTCCTTGAATTTGTCGGAAACCCTTTGCGACAAGTCGAGCTTATAGACAGTAATATTACCATCAGCATCTGTTTTTCTCTTTAAGATCCATTTATTCTCGGCAGCCTTGCGGCTATCAGGTAAGTCTACCAAAGTCCATACTTTGTTATCATACATGGATCCCATTTCGGATTTCATGGCTTCTTGCCATTTGTTGGAATCTGGGCTCATCATCGCTTCTTCATACGTCGCAGGGTCCTCATCATTGTTATCCACAATCATGACATTTAGACAAGGATCATACCAATCGGAGTGGCACGTTCCCTTGTCGATCTGCGAGGTTCAGTAGTTTCCTCGTTCGAAGTTTCATGATCATTATCATTAGCTTCCTCTATTGCCGGTGTAGGCGGTACAGTACAACTTCGATACTGCGCTACTCGATCAACGAGTATAGATTCATCAATCTCATCGAGTTCTACTTTTCTTCCATTCACTTCTTTAGTGAGAAATTCTTTCTCAAGAAAGGTTCCGTTCTTAGCAACAAAGATTTCGGATCTGTGATAGAAAGTGTACCCTATAGTTTCCTTAGGGTATCCTATGAAGACGCATTTCTCCGCTTTGGGTTCTAGCTTGTCCGGTTGTAACTTCTTTACATAGGCTTCGCAACCCCAAACTTTAAGGAACGACAACTTAGGTTTCTTATTAAACCATAATTCATACGGTGTCGTTTCTACGGATTTTGATGGTGCTCTATTTAAAGTGAATGCGGCTGTCTCTAATGCATAACTCCAAAATGATAACGGCAAATCAGTAAGAGACATCATAGAACGAACCATATCTAAGAGAGTTTGATTACGACGTTCGGACACACCGTTTCGTTGTGGTGTTCCCGGCGGTGTCAATTGTGAAAGTATTCCGCATTTCTTTAAATGCATGCCAAACTCATAACTCAGATATTCACCTCCACGATCAGATCGTAGAAATTTAATCTTCTTGTTACGTTGATTTTCTACTTCACTTTGAAATTTCTTAAACTTCTCGAAAGTTTCGGATTTATGTTTCATGAAATAGATATACCCATATCTACTTAGATCATCTGTGAAGGTTAGAACATAACGATAACCACCGCGCGATGCTACGCTCATTGGTCCGCACACATCGGTATGTATGATTTCCAATAAGTCAGTAGCTCGCTCCATCATACCAGAAAATGGAGTCTTAATCATTTTTCCCATTAGACATGCTTCGCATCTATCAAGTGACTCAAAGTCAAGTGATTTAAGTAATCCATCTGTATGGAGTTTCTTCATGCATTTCACTCCAATATGACCAAGACGACAGTGCCACATATAAGTACAATTATCATTCAATTTAATTCGCTTAGCATCAATGTTATGTATATGCGTATCACTACTATCGAGATCTAACAGAAATAAGCCATTGTTTTCAAGTGCTCGACCATAAAAGATATTATTCATAAAAATAGAACAACCATTATTCTCAGACTTGAATGAATAACCGTCTTGCATTAAACAAGATCCAAATATAATGTTCATGCTCAACGTACAAAATAACAATTATTTAGGCTTAAAACTAATCCCGAAGGTAGATGTAGAGGAAGTGTGCCGACAGCGATCACATCGACTTTGGATCCGTTTCCAACGCGCATCGTCACTTCATCTTTCAGTAGTCTTCGTTTATTCTTTAGTTCCTGTTTGAGTTACAAATATGAGCAACCGAACCAGTATCAAATACTCAGGTACTAGAACGAGAACCAGTGAGATAAACATCTATAACATGTATATCGGATATACCTTCTTTCTTTTTCTTGACAAGGCCGCTCTTCAGATCAGCCAGATACTTGGAGCAATTACGCTTCCAGTGTCCCTTCTCCTTGCAGTAATAGCTCTCAGCATCAGGCTTAGGGCCGTTCTTAGGTTTCATAGGAGGCGTGGCAGCTTTCTTGTCACCCTTCTTGAATTTTCCCTTAGACTTGCCTTGTTTCTTGAAATGGTGGTCTTGTTGACCATCAACACTTGGTGCTCTTTCTTGATCTCAATCTCAGCAGCTTTTAGCATGCCAAAGAGTTCAGGTAACTCCTTGTTCATGTTCTGCATATTGTAGTTCATCAAAAAGTTCTTGTAACTTGGTGGTAGTGATTGAAGGACACGATTAATCCCCAGTCTGTTAGGAATCACTATTCCCAAGTCACTGAGTTTCTTCGCATGCCCGATCATGGCGAGCATGTGCTCACTAATGGAGCTGCCTTCTTCCATCATACAGCTGAAGAAATGTTTCGATGCTTCATAGCATTCCACGGCCGCATGAGTCTCAAATTGCTTTCAGCTCATTGATCAACTCATGAGGATCGTGGTGCTCAAAACGTTTTTGGCGGATTCCAGACTGCACAGATGGCACTTGAACTTGAGAATCGAGCTTTAGAGTAGCGTAAACATTCTTTACTTCCTCGGTTTCAGTTTAGGAGGGTCACCTAGCGGTGCATCAAGCACATATTGCAGATTTCCGCCAGAGAGGAAGATCCTCACATGACGGAACCAGTCGGTGAAGTTTCTACCATTGCTCTTAAGTTTTTCTTTCTCTAGGAACTGGTTAAAATTGATTGGAGAACGCAGGTTGGCTTCCTCTAGCGTTGTCGGCATTGAAATAGTGGTAGCTGGAGCGAGCGGAGCTGAATGGCACACAATAGTGGTCGCTGTAGGGAGCGAAGTTGAGTTTCCGGGCGGGGAAGACTGTGAGATTTGGTGCTATATGTAGGGATACGTTGCATAGAAAACAAAAAATTTCCTACCGCGAACACGCAATCCAAGCCAAGATGCAATCTAGAAGACGGTAGCAACGAGGGGGTTATCGAGTCTCACCCTTGAAGAGATTCCAAAGCCTACAAGATGAGGCTCTTGTTGCTGCGGTAGACGTTCACTTGCCGCTTGCAAAAGCGCGTAGAAGATCTTGATCACGGCGCCACGAACGGGCAGCACCTCCGTACTCACACGTTCGGTGTTGATGAAGACGACATCCACCTCCCCGTTCCAGCGGGCAGCGGAAGTAGTAGCTCCTCTTGAATCCGGCACACGACGTGGTGTCGGTGGTGGTGGAGAATCCCGGCGGAGCTTCGCTAAGCGCGGGGAAGAAGGAGGAGAGGGGCGGCTAGGGTTTGGGGAGAGGGGGGCGCCGGCCACTATAGGGTGCGGCCACCTTGTGGTGTTGGGGTGGCCGGCCCCCTCCCCTTGGCCCTCATTATATAGGTGGAACACCCAAGAGTTGGTCTACAAGTCTTCGAATAAGACCCCAAACCAAAACCTTCCATATCACATGAAACCTACCCAAGCTAGGACTCCCACTAGAGGTGGGATTCCCACCCTTCCTTGGGAGGGGGGGCGGCCCCCTTAGGGGAGTCCACTTGGGACTCCTCCCCCTTAGGGTTGGCCGGCCATGGAGGTGGAGTCCCTCCGGGACTCCGCCTTCCTTAGTGGTTTCTTCCGGACTTTTCTAGAACCTTCTAGAACCTTCCATAGAACCTTCCGGATCATTTTAAATCTTATAAAATGACTTCCTATATATGAATCTTATTCTCCGGACCATTCCGGAACTCCTCGTGATGTCCGGGATCTCATCCGGGACTCCGAGCAAATATTCGAACTCCATTCCATATTCAAGTTCTACCATTTCAACATCAAACCTTAAGTGTATCACCCTACGGTTCGTGAACTATGCGGACATGGTTGAGTACTCTCTCCGACCAATAACCAATAGCGGGATCTGGAGATCCATAATGGCTCCCACATATTCAACGATGACTTCAGTGATCAAATGAACCATTCACATACGATACCAATTCCCTTTGTCACGCGATATTTTACTTGTCCGAGGTTTGATCATCGGTATCACTCCATACCTTGTTCAACCTCGTCTCCTTACAAGTACTCTTTACTCGTACCGTGGTATGTGGTCTCTTATGAACTTATTCATATGCTTGCAAGACATTAGACGACATTCTACCGAGAGGGCCCAGAGTATATCTATCCGTCATCGGGATGGACAAATCCCACTGTTGATCCATATGCCTCAACTCATACTTTCCGGATACTTAATCCCACCTTTATAACCACCCATTTACGCAGGTGGCGTTTGATGTAATCAAAGTACCTTTCGGTATAAGTGATTTACATGATCTCATGGTCATAAGGACTAGGTAACTATGTATCGAAATCTTATAGCAAATAACTTAATGACGTGATCTTATGCTACGCTTAATTGGGTGTGTCCATTACATCATTCATTCAATGATATAACCTTGTTATTAATAACATCCAATGTTCATGATTATGAAACTAATCATCCATTAATCAACAAGCTAGTTAAGAGGCATACTAGGGACTCTTTGTTGTTTACATATCACACATGTATTAATGTTTCGGTTAATACAATTATAGCATGGTATATAAACATTTATCATAAACATAAAAGATATATAATAACCACTTTTATTATTGCCTCTTGGGCATATCTCCTTCACTATATGGTGATATTTTTGTGCTCTATGGTGCTATATATGTTACTGGACATTCAATATTATAATCTGTGTATTTTGTGCGATTTTTTGAGCTAATTGAGCCAAAATGGCAAAAATCTGAAAAAACTGGGCCGGCTGTGCCGACGGTGATACCGTCGGCATGTCAGGGCGTGTGGCTGCAACGAGCGTGGCCGTCAAGGGGCACAGATGGAATGTGTCATCATGTAGCTAGTACAATGTAGGAACTATGATGGTGCACCACCGGGAGGGTAGTACTGATCCAGCTCGTCGCTGTTGAAGCGAGGGAAAGTTGCTTCGACGGTGCTCGGGGAGGTAGAACCACGACGAGAGCCACCGAAAGTAGTACCATGTCGAGGGAGGCCAGAATCACCAGGAGAATGACGACCGGGGTGCAACGGTGTACCATTCCTGGATTCTCCCAATCCCTACATGTTTGAGGGAGTTAGCAACTTAGCCATGTAACACCAAGTTAGCAACTTAGCCAAGTTAGCAACTTACCGGGATCAATTGACGCTGACGCTTGTACATGCAATAGAACTCCTTCGATGGGAACACTGGCGTCGGCCCTGGATGAGGTGGCTCTGGCTGTGTTTCCTCTCGCACTCCAGTCATCATAAACCGAGTCAAAGTCTACAAGAAAGGAGAGAGATATGTCAGGTTCAAACAAGAGGACTTATGATGTTTTGCAACCATAGAGATTGAAACTTACCGCCATCTGGTTGCTCGACACACCCGGGGGTAGCATTGGATATAAAACCATCTCAAATCACTTTTGTGCATGCCATGTGGACACACACAAGTTTTGGGGCCATTCCCTAATTCGATGCTCGATTTTTGACGAAGCCCTAGTTCTGCTGACCGCGCGGTCTACCCCTTTGACTGCATCCCATCGGGGCTCCCCCGGTGGGCATATGCCTCCATTTGAGCTTGGTTAGGTCATAGGTACATGTGGTAACAAGGATCATCCCATATGACCCCAAGCGGTTCTCTCCGGTTCACCTCCGCGAGGGAGTTCCCCCCTACACATCCAGAATCTGCCTAAGTGCAGAACCCCATGTCCGTGAAGCCGGACACACCCGGGGGGTAGCATTGGATATAAAACCATCTCAAATCACTTTGGTGCATGCCATGTGGACACACACAAGTTTTGGGGCCATTCCCTAGATCCGATGCTTGATTTCCGACGAAACCCTAGTTCTGTTGACCGTGCGGTCTACCCCTTTGACTGCATCCCATCGGGGTCCCCCGGTGGGCATATGCCTCCATTTGAGCTTGGTTAGGTCATAGGTACATGTGGTAACAAGGATCATCCCATATGACCCCAAGCGGTTCTCTCTGGTTCACCTCCGCGGGGGAGTTCCTCCGAGACTGCATCCCTTTCCTGCTACTTCTCTCCCGCCCTTTTTTTCCCGCCCAACCTTTCCCGCTGCTTCTCTCCCGCCCTTTTTTTCCACCATGATTTCCCGCCAAGTTTTCCCGCCCACCCTTTCCCGCCCATTCTCTCCCACCAAGTTTTCCCGTTGTTTCAGCCCCTCGTCGGCCTATATATAGCCATGTCTTCTCCACTAACAGCATCAACAACATTTCTCCCCTCATCACTTCTCTCATCCAACAGCACCACAAAATCCTCTGAGTTGAGCTACCGCTGAGATGGCTCCTCGTCTCCGTAACAACACAGGCTTCATCGGCGTTCGCCTGCGGCGTGACATTTTGTGGCTGAAATCACCGCCGGTGGTACGCGTGTGTGGCTCGGCACCTTCTACACGAAGGAGGCTGCTGCCCGCGCATACGACGTTGTGGCTTGGAGGTTTGGCCGGCCGCGCCACGAAATGAACTTCCCGGAGGTCAGGTCTCGACGGAAGCTCGAGTCTCTCTATGAGCCGCTACTTCGCTCCACGGGGTGAAGCGCGGCGGTCTGGCCAGCGGCGGATTGATACCACCGAGGCGGACGAGCAGTTCATGGCACGGTGGCGCAGAGACCATCCCGGAGCGTCGAGCGACGCGCATTACGGAAGGACAAGCGGGACGTACAGGAGAGAGAGGAGGGCGGGAAAGCGGCAGAGGAGGGCCGAATATGAAGCATAGTACGCCAAAGGAGAGGCGTCGACATGGGGGGAGGATGATGAACGGTGGTTGTGGAACCTCTCAAGTAACTCTTCAGAGGACACCCCCAGCGAGGACGAAGATTTCGACTTCTTATTAATATGTGTGTGTGTCGAGTCCGTGTGTCTAGCGGGTCATGCGTCGACCCAGTGTTAAGTGCTTTGTTCGTGTGTGGGTGTACTTCTTTAAATGTTTTGGTTCGTGTGTGGGTCTAGTTCTTTAAGTGTTTTGGTTCCTGCGTGGGTGTAGTTCTTTAAGTGTTTCGGTTCGTGTGTGGGTTTAGTTCTGTAAGCTCTTTGGTATGTGTGTGGGTCTAGTTATTTAAGTGTTTTGTATCGTGTCTGGGTCTTAAGTTCTTAAGTATATCACTTTTGTGCATGCCATGTGGACACACACAAGTTTTGGGGCCTGTTGCCGTGGGAGTTGTCAATCTCTGGGGTGTAACTTTTCTTCAGATCCTCGGCAACGGCGCCAGAAAACAGTCTTGATACGCGTACAACACGCGACCATTGGGAACCCCAAGAGGAAGGTGTGATGCGCACAACGGCAAGTTTTCCCTCAGTAAGAAACCAAGGTTTATCGAACCAGTAGGAGCCAAGAAGCACGTTGAAGATTGATGGCGGCGAAATGTAGTGCGGCGCAACACCAGGGATTCCGGCGCCAACGTGGAACCTGCACAACACAACCAAAGTACTTTGCCCTAACGTAACAGTGAGGTTGTCAATCTCACCGGCTTGCTGTAGCAAAGGATTAGATGTATAGTGTGGATGATGATTGTTTGCAGAAAACAGTAGAACAAGTATTACGATGGGTGTATTCGATTAAAAGATTGGACCGGGATCCACAGTTCACTAGAGGCGTCTCTCCGATAAGAATAAGCATGTTGGGTGAACAAATTATAGTTGGGCAATTGACAAATAAAGAGGGCATGACCATGCACATACATGATATGATGAGTACAGTGAGATTTAATTGGGCATTACGACAAAGTACATAGACCGCTATCCAGCATGCATCTATGCCTAAAGTCCACCTTCAGGTTATCATCCGAACCCCTTCCGGTATTAAGTTGCAAACAACAGACAATTGCATTAAGTATGGTGCGTAATGTAATCAATAACTACATCCTCGGACATAGCATCAATGTTTTATCCCTAGTGGCAACATCACATCCACAACCTTAGAACTTTGTCACTGTCCCAGATTTAATGGAGGCATGAACCCACTATTGAGCATAAATACTCCCTCTTGGAGTTAAGAGTAAAAACTTGGCCAGAGCCTCTACTAATAACGGAGAGCATGCAAGATCATGAACAACACATAGGTAATAAATTGATAATCAGCATAACATAGTATTCTCTATCCATCGGATCCCAACAAACACAACATGTAGCATTACAGATAGATGATCTTGATCATGTTAGGCAGCTCACAAGACCCGACAATGAAGCATAATTAGGAGAAGACGACCATCTAGCTACTGTTATGGACCCATAGTCCAGGGTGAACTACTCACTCATCACTCCGGAGGCGACCATGGCGGTGAAGAGTCCTCCGGAGATGATTCCCCTCTCGGCAGGTGCCGGCGATCTCCGAATCCCCGAGATGGGATTGGCGGCGTCTGGAAGGTTTTCGTATCGTGGCTCTCGGTACTGGGGCTATTGTCAACGAAGACTTAAGTAGGCGGAAGGGCAGGCAGGAGCGTCACGGGGGCCCCACACGCGGGCCGGCGGCCCCACAGGCCGCGCCGCCCTAGTGTGGCGGCGCCCTGTGGCCCCACTTCGTCTCCTCTTCGGTCTTCTGGAAGCTTCGTGGCAAAATAGGCCCCTGGGCATTGATTTCATCCAATTCCGAGAATATTTCCTTACTAGGATTTCTGAAACCAAAAAATGAAAACAACAATGGCTCTTGGCATCTTGTTAATAGGTTAGTGCCGGAAAATGCATAAATATGACATAAAGTATGCATAAAACATGTAGGTATCATCAATAATGTGGCATGGAACATAAGAAATTATCGATACGTCGGAGACGTATCAGCATCCCAAGCTTAGTTCTGCTCGTCCCGAGCAGGTAAACGATAACAAAGATAATTTCTGGTGACATGCCATCATAACCTTGATCATACTATTGTAAGCATATGTAATGAATGCAGCGATCAAAACAATGGTAATGACATGAGTAAACAAATGAATCATGTAGCAAAGACTTTTCATGAATAGTACTTTCAAGACAAGCATCAATGAGTCTTGCATAAGAGTTAACTCATAAAGCAATAAATCAAAGTAAAGGTATTGAAGCAACACAAAGGAAGATTAAGTTTCAGCGGTTGCTTTCAACTTATAACATGTATATCTCATGGATAGTTGTCAATGCAAAGTAATATAACAAGTGCAATATGCAAGTATGTAGGAATCAATGCACAGTTTACACAAGTGTTTGCTTCTTGAGGTGAAGAGAAATAGGTGAACTGACTCAACATAAAAGTAAAAGAAAGGCCCTTCGCAGAGGGAAGCATTTACTGCTATATTTGTGCTAGAGCTTTGGTTTTGAAAACAAGAAACAATTTTGTCAACGGTAGTAATAAAGCATATGTATCACGTAAATTATATCTTACAAGTTGCAAGCCTCATGCATAGTATACTAATAGTGCCCACACCTTGTCCTAATTAGCTCGGATTACCGGGATTATCATCGCAATACATATGTTTTAACCAAGTGTCACAAAGGGGTACCTCTATGCCGCTTGTACAAAGGTCTAAGGAGAAAGCTCGCATTGGATTTCTCGCTTTTGGTTATTCTCAACTTAGACATCCATACCGGGACAACATAGACAACAGATAATGGACTCCTCTTTAATGCATAAGCATGTAGCAACAATTAATGTTCTCATATGAGATTGAGGATATTTGTCCAAAACTGAAACTTCCACCATGGATCATGGCTTTAGTTAGCGGCCCAATGTTCTTCTCTAACATTATGCATGCTCTAACCATTAAATAAGTGGTAAATCGCCCTTACTTCAGACAAGACGGACATGCATAGCAACTCACATGATATTCAACAAAGAGTAGTTGATGGCGTCCCCAGGAACATGGTTATCGCACAACAAGCAACTTAATAAGAGATAAAGTGCATAAGTACATATTCAATACCACAATAGTTTTTAGGCTATTTGTCCCATGAGCTATATATTGTAGAGGTAGAGGATAGAAATTTAAAGGTAGCACTCAAGCAATTTACTTTGGAATGGCGGAGAAATACCATGTAGTAGGTAGGTATGGTGGACACAAATGGCATAGTGGTTGGCTCAAGGATTTTGGATGCATGAGAAGTATTCCCTCTCGATACAAAGTTTAGGCTAGCAAGGTTATTTGAAACAAACACAAGGATGAACCGGTGCAGCAAAACTCACATAAAAGACATATTGTAAACATTATAAGACTCTACACCGCCTTCCTTGTTGTTCAATTCTTACTAGAAATTATCTAGACTTTAGAGAGACCAATTATGCAAACCAAATTTTAGCAAGCTCTATGTATTTCTTCATTAATAGGTGCAAAGTATATGATGCAAGAGCTTAAACATAAGCACAACAATTGCCAAGTATCAAATTATCCAAGACATTTTACCAATTACTACATGTAGCATTTCCCGTTTCCAACCATATAACAATTTAACGAAGAAGATTCAACCTTCGCCATGAAAATTATGAGTAAAGCCTAAGGACATACTTGTCCATATGCAACAGTGGAGCGTGTCTCTCTCCCACACAAAGAATGCTAGGATCCATTTTATTCAAACAAAAACAAAAACAAAAACAAACCGACGCTCCAAGCAAAGTGCATAAGATGTGACGGAATAAAAATATAGTTTCACTAGAGGAACCTGATAATGTTGTCGATGAAGAAGGGGATGCCTTGGGCATCCCCAAGCTTAGACGCTTGAGTCTTCTTAAAATATGCAGGGGTGAACCACCGGGGCATCCCCAAGCTTAGAGCTTTCACTCTCCTTGATCATATTGTATCATCCTCCTCTCTTGATCCTTGAAAACTTCCTCCACACCAAACTCAAAACAACTCATTAGAGGGTTAGTGCATAATCAAAATTCACATGTTCAGAGGTGACATAATCATTCTTAACACTTCTGGACATTGCACAAAGCTACGGAAAGTTAATGGAATCGAAAAATCCATCAAGCATAGCAAAACAGGCAATGCGAAATAAAAGGCAGAATCTGTCAAAACAGAACAGTTCGTAAAGATGAATTTCTAAGAGGCACCAGAATTGCTCAAATGAAAATACTCAAATTTAATGAAAGTTGCGTACATATCTGAGGATCACTCACGTAAATTGGCATAATTTTCTGAGTTACCTACAGAGTATTTTGCCCAGATTCGTGACAGCAAAGAAATCTGTTTCTACGCAGTAATCCAAATCTAGTATGAACCTTACTATCAACGACTTTACTTGGCACAACTATGCAACAAAATAAGATAAGGAGAGGTTGCTACAGTAGTAACAACTTCCAAGACTCAAATATAAAATAAAAGTGCAGTAGTAAAATCATGGGTTGTCTCCCACAAGCGATTTTTTTTAACGCCTTTTAGCTAGGCGCAGAAAGTGTGTATCAAGTGTTATCAAGAGACGAAGCACCAACATTATTTTCACAATTTATCCCATTAGGTATCTTAGATGCTCCCTTATCTACAGTGGTTTTAAGAGCTTTATCAATTTTAGGCCTATAATAGTTTTTTGGTTTAGGCACCTTAGAGACATACATGAACTTTTGCTCCTTACCCACATAAGCTTTCTCTCTAAACTTTATAGATGAAAAGGTTGAACCCAATGTTCCCATAGCCTCTTCAAGTTCACTAATCCTTTGGGTTTGATTATCATGAATAGCACAAGATTCTAAGATGGCAACTCTCTCATTAATTCCTCCTAGAGTTTTATCAAGTTTATCAGTGCTATCAAGTAATGCTCCCAAATTAGTATTAATACTTGGAAGGTTTTGCTCTATGGTTTCCAACTTTTTCATGATATCTTCAAGAGAGATTTCAATTTTAACTTTATTAATAGGTGGTATTCCAAATAGACTCTCAATAATGCAACTAGCTTCTAAAGCAGGAGCGCCTAGGAAGTTACCTCCCACGAGACAATCAAGAACATACCTATTCCAGCTACAGATACCAACATAAAAATTCCTGAGTAGGATAGTGGTGGAGTGTTTCTTAGTGCACCTATTATGGGCATCACTAATTCTATACCAAGCATCTTTTAAACATTCTCCCCCTTGTTGCTTAAACGAACGAACTTCAACTTCAGGATTACTCATTTTAGCAATAGTAAATAAAGCAAACTAGATAAAGTAAATGCAAGTAACTAATTTTTGTGTTTTTTGATATGGAGTGCAAGACAAAATAAAGTAAAGCTAGCAACTAATTTTTTGTGTTTTGATATAATGCAGCAAACAAGAAAGTAAATAAAATAAAGCAAGACAAAAACAAAGTAAAGAGATTGGATTGTGGAGACTCCCCTTGCGCGTGTCTTGATCTCCCCGGCACGGCTCCGGAAAACGAGCTGTTGCCGTGGGGTTGTCAATCTCAGGGTGTAACTTTTCTTCGATCCCAACGGCGCGAAAACAGTCTTGATACGCGTACAACACGCGACCGTTGGGAACCCCAAGAGGAAGGTGTGATGCGCACAGCGGCAAGTTTTCCCTCAGTAAGAAACCAAGGTTTATCGAACCAGTAGGAGCCAAGAAGCACATTGAAGGTTGATGGCGGCAAAATGTAGTGCGGCGCAATACCAGGGATTCCGGCGCCAACGTGGAACCTGCACAACACAACCAAAGTACTTTGCCCCAACGTAATGAGGTTGTCAATCTCACCGGCTTGTAACAAAGGATTAGATGTATAGTGTGGATGATGATTGTTTGCAGAAAACAGTAGAACAAGTATTGCGGTAGATTGTATTCGATTAAAAGAATGGACCGGGGTCCACAGTTCACTAGCGTCTCTCCGATAAGAATAAGCATGTTGGGTGAACAAATTACAGTTGGGCAATTGACAAATAAAGAGGGCATGACCATGCACATACATGATATGATCAGTATAGTGAGATTTAATTGGGCATTACGACAAAGTACATAGACCGCTATCCAGCATGCATCTATGCCTAAAAAGTCCACCTTCAGGTTATCATCCGAACCCCTTCAGTATTAAGTTGCAAACAACAGACAATTGCATTAAGTATGGTGCGTAATGTAATCAATAACTACATCCTCGGACATAGCATCAATGTTTTATCCCTAGTGGCAACAGCACATCCACAACCTTAGAACTTTCTGTCACTGTCCAGATTTAATGGAGGCATGAACCCACTATCGAGCATAAATACTCCCTCTTGGAGTTAAGAAAAATTTGGCGAGCCTCTACTAATAACGGAGAGCATGCAAGATCATAAACAACACATAGGTAATAAATTGATAATCAACATAACATAGTATTCTCTATCCATCGGATCCCAACAAACACAACATGTAGCATTACTGTATGATGATCTTGATCATGTTAGGCAGCTCACAAGACCCGACAATGAAGCATAATGGAGAAGACGACCATCTAGCTACTGCTGGACCCATAGTCCAGGGGTGAACTACTCACTCATCACTCCGGAGGCGACCATGGCGGTGAAGAGTCCTCGGGAGATGATTCCCCTCTCCCAGGGTGCCGGAGGCGATCTCTGAATCCCCCGAGATGGGATTGGCGGCGGCGGCGTCTCGGAAGGTTTTCCGTATCGTGGCTCTCGGTACTGGGGCTATTGTCGACGAAGACTTAAGTAGGCGGAAGGGCGGGTCGGAGGTCACGGGGCCCCACACGCTAGGGCCGCGCGGGCCCCGGGCCGCACCGCCCTAGTGTGGCGGCGCCCCGTGGCCCCCGTCTCTCTTCGGTCTTCTGGAAGCTTCGTGGCAAAATAGGCCCTGGGCATTGATTTCGTCCAATTCCGAGAATATTTCCTTACTAGGATTTCTGAAACCAAAAAGCATCTGGCTCTTCGGCATCTTGTTAATAGGTTAGTGCCGAAAAATGCATAAATATGATATAAAGTATGCATAAAACATGTAGGTATCATCAATAATGTGGCATGGAACATAAGAAATTATCGATACGTCGGAGACGTATCAGGGCCATTCACCCCCTCCGATGCTCGATTTCTGACGAAACCCTAGTTCTGTTGACCGCGCGGTCTACTCCTTTGACTGCATCCCATTGGGGGTCCCCCGGTGGGCATATGCCTTCATTTGAGCTTGGTTAGGTCATAGGTACATGTGGTAACAAGGATCGTCCCATATGATCTCAAGGTTCTCTCCGGTTCACCTCCGAGGGAGTTCCCCCTATACATCCAGAATCTGCCTAAGTGTAGGAACCCCGTCCGAAAGGGACACACCTGAGGGGGTAGCATTGGATATAAAACCATCTCCAATCACTTTTGTGCATGCCATGTGGACACACACAAGTTTTGGGGCCATTCACCCCCTCCGAGGCTCGATTTGAAACCCTAGTTAATTGACCGCGCGGTCTACCCCTTTGACTGCAATCCATCGGGGGTCCCCCGGTGGGCATATGCCTCCATTTGATCTTGGTTGGGTCATAGGTACATGTGATAACAAGGATCATCCCATATGATCTCAAGTTTCTCTCTGGTTCACCTCCGAGGGAGTTTGACGTGGGCATAACCCTTCGGGTACTCGACATTGCCACACCCGGTGCAAACTATTAAGCTGGACCAACACAAGGACTCGACGAGCTGGACATACACGCGCCTCAACTTGGACCACAAGGAAAGAAGACTCCAACACGAATCCTACTAGGACTCTTGTAAACCCTAGCTTGGCTGATATATAAAGCCAGGCAGGGGCACCCCTTAGTGACACACAACCAAAAACATAATTATAGAGGCGACACGCCTAGAAACCGCAACCCGCGGATTAGAACTAGACTAGATCCAACAACTCCGCATATGGCGGCCCCCTGTACACATATATTCATATACTGGATTGCTAGTAGGACGTAGCGATCCTCCACCGTGGGGACGTGAACCTGGGTACGTCATGTACCGCCTCGCTCCCGGAACTTCCGTCGTCGCCTTTCTCTAAAACCCAAGGCCCTCATGATGGGTATTGCCGAGGAACCGCCTCGTCAATTGGCGCCGTCTGTGGGAAGCGCGACGCTGGATTTTGTCATCCGAGCGGGATCCGACAAGTTCATTACCAACAAGATTGATGATTAGATCTACCTGAGCCTGGCCGCCGTGACCGATCCAATTTCGGAGAAGATGAAGAAACGAAATCAACGCGCTCAAAAAATAATCCGCTGGCCAAACAATCAATCGGTTGGTCAATTCGACCTGGCGTTCCGCACATGCTTGCCGTCCTTGGCGAGATGCGCAGCGATGCACATCACGTCATGCGCATGCGAAAGTAAGCATGGACGGACGGCCGCTGTCTGTGTCGATGGAATCCAAGATTCTTTCACGCCGAGGATTGCAGAGAGCCAGGGATCAATTTCCAAGGAAGTCCAACATAGTTCAATCAAGATCAATGTCGTATGCAAAGTAAAGGAGGCCAAGCTGTTTTCATGTGCGAATTGAAGAAAGCCAAGGTTTCATACAGGACTAAAAAATCTCGGCGACATGACCTGACAACAGCAGACCGACCCTGAGCACCTGCTCGCTACAGCACACTTCAGGGAGAAAAGGCAATTAGCACCCGATACATGAAGTTGGGATTTAAACTAACCAACCTCAAGTTTCAAAGACTGGCACTAGAAGGACCTAGAAGGACTATGTTGAGGCTCCTACGCTGTCGCCGGATTCCAGAGACCCATACGTGTGACAGACGACTCTGTTTAGCTTTACTCAAGGAGAAATCAGAGCAGGATAATATACTTCAGGTTTTATCGAGTGCTACGCCCTCCATCCGAATTTATCGGCAACGACTATCCGATACAAGGACCAGGTGATATAATTCCAATTAATTACTTTTTGCAAATTTATTTCGTCAAATATTCTTTGGTTCGTACTATTATTTGCGCGGAGATTTTTGTGCCGTTATATAACTGCAGATCGGAACAAGCTTCGACTGCTTCACCGCGCACAGTCGCCACGCTCGGGAGCTCGCTTGCTGCGTCGTGGACTTGATATATTCGGGAGCTCGCCCGTCGACTGCTCTGCTCGGCTGACCACGCCCGCTATAGCGCACTCTTCTTACTCGGGGACTTGCTTGCCGCGGACCCAACATTACGGACCCGATATATTCGGATGCTCACCCGTCGCAGGATCGGCCATGTCAACCACGACCTCTTCATCGACCACGTTTGCCTGGCGCCTGCATGGATTATCTTGGATGGCGCAATTATTTCGGCTGCGCCCGCCGCGTGGACTATCTCTGGCCGCGGAATTATTTCGATTGCGCCTGCCACATGGATTATCTTTGGTGGCGTTTCAACTGCGCCTGCCACATCAACTATTTCTGGACGGATGATTACTTCGACTGTGCCCGCAGTGCGACCTGCTTCCATATTGGCCTCGCAGGGACTACTGGATTTATCTTCTTTAACTCGGATATATCTTCTCCCGATGCACTCTCGGGTCGGTGGATTCATCATCTGGAATATTCAATGAATATCATATTATATTGACCCGATGTGCTCTTGTCGGGAGCGCTGGAATTACTCGGGAGCTCTTGGAGTATTTTCAAACTATTGCGTTTACTCCCATCGGGAGCATTGGAATTCAAGAAGACATGAAGATCTCCGACTATTCCGTTGGTTCGCTGGAATTCAAGCAAGATTTGAAGACTCTTTATACCTGAAATTTCCATCTAAAAGCCTTTGAAAATACGAGTGCCTTGAAGATTTGACTGTGCTCACAGTCCCTTGAAGATTCGACTGGGTTCACGGTCCCTTGAAGATTTGTGTGCTCCCGTCCGTTGAAGATTTGATGTGCTCACGAGTCCCTTGAAAGTCGTGTGCTCACGGTCCCTTGAAGATTTGATTATGCTCACGGTCCCTTGAAGATTTGACTGGGCTCACGGTCCCTTGAAAGATTTGATGTGCTCACGGTCCCTTGAAGATTTGTTGTGCTCACAGTCCCTGAAGATTCGACTGGGCTCACGTTCCTTCGAAGATTTGACTGTGCTCACAGTCCCTTGTAGATTCGACTGGGCTCACGGTCCCTTGAAAATTTGACTTTACTCACGGTCCCTTGAAGATTTGACTGTGCTCACAGTCCCTTGAAGATTCGACTGGGTTCACGGTCCTTCAAATATTTGACTGTGCTCACAGTCCCTTGAAGATTCGACTGGGCTCACGGTCCCTTGAAGATTTGACTGTGCTCACAGTCCCTTGAAGATTTGACTCTGCTCACAGTCCCTTGAAGATTCGACTGGGCTCACGGTCCCTTGAAGATTTGACTGTGCTCACAGTCCCTTGAAGATTCGACTAGGCTCACGGTTCCTTGAAGATTTGACTGTGCTCACAGTCCCTTGAAGATTTGACTATGCTCACGGTCCCCTGAAGATTATTTCGGGGACCTTTCTCTTTTCCTTCGCTATAGATGCCTCAAAGAGTGCCGCAGATAGCAAGGATCATAAAACAACGGGGACCTTGCTCTTTTCCTTCGCTATAGATGCCTCAAAGAGTGCCGCAGATAGCAATGATCATAAAACAACGGGGACCTTGCTCTTTTCCTTCGCTATAGATGCCTCAAAGAGTGCCGCAGATAGCAAGGATCATGAAACAACGGGGACCTTGCTATTTTCCTTTGCTATAGATGCCTCAAAGAGTGCCGCAGATAGCAAGGATCATGAAACACATGCGAAAATGACCCACACTCAATACTTTACATTACAGAAGTATCAAATAGCGACGGAGTCATCGGCAGATCTAGCGTCACCGATCTATTCGGGAGCTGCTGTCAAGACATGCATCGGTTGAAATCAAAGTTGCACATACAACGGGTTTAGAAGGACCCGCAACACGAGCTGATCACTCAAATGATTTGCTACCGATAAACTTACAAACAATGGCATCAACGATGCTCAAGGTGCATTAAGAATTGCCCCTTGAAATAAACAACAATGTGTCAACGGCACCTGAAGAAAACTATAAACATCGGGTTGCTCAACTTGAGTCTACTCATAGTTGCAAGCATCAGTGCCTAGACTCGAGGGCTACTTCCATCGGGAGCGCTGGACGCGCACCCGATAAAAATCATCGGCTCCTCCTGGATATTATCCGAATCATCGGCTCCTCCTGGGTATCATCTGAATTATCGGCTCCTCCAGGATATCGCCCAAATCATCGGCTCCTCCTGGGTATCATCCAAATCATCGACTCCTTTGGGCCATCATCCAAATCATCGGCTCCTTTGGGCCATCATCCAAATCATCGACTCCTCTGGGCCATCATCCAAATCATCGGCTCCTTTGGGCCATCATCCAAATCATCGACTCCTCTGAGACATCTACGGTATTTGACTTAGCATTTTTAACACCCTATACATAACTATTTCATATTTATCTACAGGCTCGGGGGCTACTCCAATCGGGAGCGCTAGTCGCGCACCCGATAAAAAATGGAAGCCTCGTCGACATCAACATCAAGACCTTCGAGTAGTACAACTTGAGTCTATGCGTGGCTGAAAGCACCCGCCCATAGACTCGGGGGCTACTCCCATCGCGCGCACCCGACAGAAAGCAACTTCGACTCTACATCAAGCACAAGATTCAACAGATGATCAAGACATTCGGCGAAGACAACTTTAGTCCCTGCCGAAACTTCACTTGGCCACCACTCGGGACTGCGTGGGCATAACCCTTCGGGTACTCGACATTGCCATACCCGGTGCAAACTATGAAGCTAGACCAGCACAAGGACTCGACGAGCTGGACATGCACACGCCTCAACTTGGACCACAAGGAAAGAAGACTCCAACACGAATCCTACTAGGACTCTTGTAAACCCTAGCATGGCTGATATATAAAGCCAGGCAGGGGCACCCCTTAGGGACACACAACCAAAAACATAATTATAGAGGCGATACGCCTAGAAACCGCAACCCGCGGATTAGAACTAGACTAGATCCAACAACTCCGCCGGCCCCCTGTACACATATATTCATATACTGGATTGCTAGCGAGACGTGCGATCCTCCACCGTGGGGACGTGAACCTGGTACGTCGTGTACCGCCTCGCTCCCGGAACTTCCGTCGTCGCCTTTCTCTAAAACCCAAGCCCCTCATGATGGGCATTGCCGAGGAACCGCCTCGTCAGAGTTCCCCCCTATACATCCAGAATCTGCCTAAGTGTAGGAACCCCATGTATGAGAAGCCGGACACACCTGAGGGGGTAGCATTGGATATAAAACCATCTCAAATCACTTTTGTGCATGCCATGTGGACACACACAAGTTTTGGGGCCATTCACCCCCTCCAATGCTCGATTTCTAACGAAACCCTAGTTCTGTTGACCGCACAGTCTACCCCTTTGACTGCATCCCATCGGGGGTCCCCCGGTGGGTATATGCCTTCATTTGAGCTTGGTTAGGTCATAGGTACATGTGGTAACAAGGATCGTCCCATATGATCTCAAAGTTCTCTCCGGTTCACCTCCGAGGGAGTTCCCCCTATACATCCAGAATCTGCCTAAGTGTAGGAACCCCATGTCCGAGAAGCCGGACACATCTAGGGGGTAGCCTAGGATATAAAACCATCTCAAATCACTCTCTGATCCTAGATTTCCGAGAAAACCCTAGACCGGGGTCCCGGCGGGGGATCTATACCGCCCTTATACATATATAGGTTTCCCGCAAAGGGGTTCGCCAAAATAGCAGTGAGAAAGAAATAAACAAATAAAAATGATTGCGATTAACAATTATATGGGTAATAATTATTTTTGTAGTAAAAAAATGTAAAAAAGGTGGGGCATCATTTGTTGAGTCGACGTCTGAATTTTTGCCGTGGGTAGCCGTCGGCACAGAAGGAGAAGGGACCCAGCTGTCAGGCTCTGGGCCGACGGCCGCGGTTGCGCCGTGGGCCACCGTCGGCATAGCCTAGACGGCGCTGTGACAGCCTAACGGTTGGGCCTGCCTGTCAGTGCATGTGCCGACGGTGACCTTCGGGCGCCATATTTCTGTACTGACGACTACCGTTGCGCCGACGGTGACCGTCGGTGTAACATGCTGTGTGCCGACGGCCGACCTGTGCCGACGGTCAACTCCGTCGCCGGTCGACGAGGGCTTCTGTGCCGACGGCCCCGACATTTGGCCGTCGGCACATCGGGTGGCCGTCGGAACAAGCCGTCTCTCCCGTAGTGCGCTGGGACGATGACGGCGGCTCGCCTGAGGCGGGCGGTGAGCTAGACCACCGGAGTACACTAGAGAGTGGAGACTCATCGTTATCGCGGGTCTCATCGTTATCGCGGGTCGTGGCTGCCTCGTATCAGCAAGGGGGCATCAGATCGCGACAGTGTGTCACAGTCATGCTTTCCCGGCTGCCTAGACCACAAGGTTGGAGTACATCGGCCTCTGCGGCGATGCGCGCTTGATGCTTTGATCACGTCTCTGCCGATATGGGCGAGGGTCACCGACTCGCGGCCTTCAAAATCAAATAAATCTACCGCTTCCGAAATCAAGGAACAATAATAGACAATTGCCGCACTATAGACATATTTATACACGGCAATACTACAACTTGTCGTACAAGACGTTGAACTTTTCAGCATAAGAACGGATGAGACGGGTTGGGGACGGACTCTGGGCCTGGTTAATCTTAGATTAGACTAAGATCGGCTAGGACTCTCAACGATAAGGAAGCACATGTCGATCACACAGGAAAATAGAACACATCTGGAGACGTACAAAAGCGCAAATAACGACGGACGAAAGCGCATTATGATGGACGAAACCACGGAAACACTTTTCCCTTTATTATTAGATTAGATATAGATATAAATATAGACTAGAAAACGTCCCCGTGCGTTGCACCGGGAGAGAAAAACAACTTTTAGACGAAAAATGCCCCAAGGTGATCAACCTAAGTAAACCTAGCCTCAATTTGTCCTTTTGTTCTTTGTCGTAATCTTTAATTTTTTGTCTTCTTATTGATTTACTCTTTTATACTTTATTTTTAGAAGTTCTATTTTCTACTATTTTAGACTTCCTATTTAATTTTGATGTATTTATATTTGAGACAACCATATGCAATATAAAATTGAGACGTATCATAGATAACAACCATCCAAGGCTTTTTGAAAAAAAAAGATTGATAACAATGTTATCAATGCACAGGTTAAATCAATTAAGTTTGTGATGTATATAATTCCCCATTGCGGAAGAACCCATCAATGTTTAATGGCTATGTATAGTGAAGCGTTCCAGCAATAATGCTAATTTGAAAACCTGGAACCAACTTGTTTTGCCGGAAACTAACCTGAAACCAAGTTGTTTTGTGGAAGTTCTGAATAGATGCAACAACACATTAGCTACTTGTCTTTGCTCATTTACACATAAATGCAGCATAGCACTTACAATCTCTCTCAAAATAAAAGCAACGTACATACTAAGAAAAGCAACCAACGGAAGTTTTGGAGTTACCAAAGAGTACACAATTAAAGTTCAGAGATGTGCATGTATGGTCTGCTATGCAATAATGAGATCAAATCTGACGCCACGGGCCACAGCTTAGACACACGCCGCACATCAGGCATTGCATTATCTTGGAGGTAGTCTAATATCCTACTAAACTTGTTTATTCATCCACCCACATCCGGCCAGAACATCGACAACCATGACCAAATTAAGATCTGGCGCGAGCTCCAAATAGCTTCGCTGTAGCATATAGCATTGTATAACTGAAACTAACAGCGTTTGTAGATTAGTAGTACGTAATTTAAAATCTATATCAGCCAACACAGAATGCACATCTTAATCAGTTGAGACGCCGACATCAAATCGATAAGCAAAATCACGCGACAGTTCAACTGCAGCTAAGATTAAAAGACATGGGTGGGATTAGACAGGAAGTACTATATTGAGATGTATAGGCAGCGTTGAAGAAGAAGACAACGATGTGATCGGACGGAAGTGATTCAGAGGCAGGGCAAAGCACCAAGGACGGTGTACTTGTTCCTCGACACAACGCGGCGCTCGCGACTCGCGAGGATGCACGGGCATATTTACTTTTCTTTGCCTACGCACCCCACCTCACCGCCATTCTGGAAATTATCCGGCGTCACCCAGCTTAGGCCGATGGTTGATCCCCCCCCCCCCTCCCTTTTCCTTTGTTCCTCATCTCAATTTTATTACCTAGGTTATGCGGTTTAACTAAAGTCTACTTCGATGATCCTGTACAAAACCAAAAACCTAGTGATGGGTGTAAAACTTCCTTGTTATGGATTACGTGATGGATATGAACCTAAGTAACTTGGCTACATACAAGAAATTGACACCCCAACTGTATGTTTAAATCTAGAAACCGATATGCATTATTGTTGATGCACCGAGCACATATAATTTAAGAAATGAACTAACTTGTCCATTATATCACAAGGGATTCGCTAATTCAAACATGCCAAATCATCTAAATTACAAAATCATGGTGTTTGGACATCTTGAACTCACAATGTCCCACTCTGTTGGGTCATCACAGTGAATCAACTCCGGTTCTATGATGCCTTCCGCGTGCGAAGACAACTTATTCAAATCTGAGGCATACAGCTGATATGCATTCCCAAAATCAGTGTGCGCTGTCCCAATATGCAGACCGATAGGTGGATGCACAATTTTACTTACGCCACCTTCACAAATGGTGCATCGTCCTGAGAGAGAATCAATACAAGAATTAGGTGGATGTATGAAGTAAAAAAGGCTCATTCTATTAAGAAAAGAGGACCCTCCTCTACATCTTCAGTGTCAAAGTATTCAGTTTAGTTAAACCATTTTGCTATAATTATATATAGTGTCTGATTTGAACTTTTCAAGCAATTTTAGTTAGTCATACATTTGAGAGAGAAAATGTCCAATCAAAGATAAGAAAGAACAAGGGGTTAAATAGTTGCAAGACACTTACCAAGGTATGCATCCTTTGCGCTGTAATTGGGCAGGGGGCGGCAGAAAGAGACCTCTGATTCTCTGTCACTGTAAAGACACCCGAAGTGGACGCATTCTTCGGTGTTGTCGGCTCGCTTCTCCTCCCAAACTTGAGCAAAGAAGAGCATACGCGTGTTCGAGTCCGACGCAGCGGCTATGAAATTGACGTGGTAGCAATGCAAGGACAGATAGCGGCTGTTCTTCTCCACGCCGCAGATGATTTCCAGCTTATATTTTGGTTCCTGCAACAAACCATATACAGTATAAACTGTGTCAGCTTGGTGTAATTGGTGTCGATTTTGGGGCAATGCCAGTCAGTTCTTGTAACGATCAATTGGGGAATCGAATTTGTGTTAAGTACGTACGTACCCAAGGGTGCTGATCGGCGTAGCTTCGGAGGAGCCTTCCAAGCTCTGTCCGGAGAAACCTTTGTCTCTTCTCCAGCAGCTCCTTCCATGACCGAACGTTGTCCAACTCTGCCGCGTCATTCAGCGCTGGAGCGGGGGTGATGGACGAGTAGCGGTCTCCCAGCATGCTCTGTAGCTCCGTGATGCTGGCATCGGACAGACGACCATGGCGCCCTTGATCTACAGCCGTGGTCAGCAAGGATCTCAGAGTGTCCAGTAATGCCGGCTCGCCGGAGGCCAAGGATGCGAGGAACAATGAATGGTTGTCTCCAAGGGGGTGTCTGGCAGCCGCGCTGGCACGACCGAATGCTCCTGCGCGTGTCTCCGAGGCCGCCCTCTGCAGCATAGCAGATATGTCGCAGCGGCTGGCGCATAGGTACTCCACAGCCCTGTGCTCCGAGAAGCCGGTGGCGGCACGGACGGTGGCGACAAGGCCGTCGAGGGAGCGGACCTCGAGACGAAGCAGGGTGGCTACACTGAGGATGTCGGGCTCGCCTCTGTGATGATGTAGCGGGGGAAGGACGATGCCGTACCAGACAGCGTGGAGGATTATGTTCGACACGGGGTCCAGGGGGCCGTAGCAGTGCCCGGCGACTAGGACGCCGTGGACGAGCCGCCGGAGCGCGGCGCCTGGCAGCCTGGCGAGCGCGTCGAGGTAGAAGGCGTGGATGGTGTCCAAGAGCCCCATCTTGAGGTACTCGATGTGGTTGCATGTCGGGGCCGGGTCATCCGTTGGCGTGTGCGGGGTGTGCTCGCGGACGACGGCAAGGGAGAGTTCTAGCTTGCGCCGTATGACCTCGGGAGAACGCAGGTCGGCGAGGCTGAATGGCGCGCGTTGCTGCTGCTGCCGCTGGCCTCCACGACCGTTTGCGGCATTGAAATAGTGGTAGCCGGAGCGAGCGGAGCTGAATGGCGCGCAATAGTGGTCGCTGTAGCGAGCGAAGTTGAGTTTCCGGGCGGGGGAAACTGTGCGATGCTGCGACTGTAGAACGTCCAGGATAACTTCGACGTCGTCGACGGTGAGGCACCGCCCTTCCTCCAAGGCGGCGAGCATGGCCTTCATGTCCTCTGATAGCTCCTGGAGCGCGGGCTGGCAGAGCAGCACGACGTCGTCGGGCATTGGGTGCTGTGCCTTGACGGCGGCTACCCGGAGCGCAAACTCGGCCCTGTCACTGAAAATCTCTTGATGCGATTCAGCATTGACAGCGGCGAACTGCTCGAGTTCGGCGATCCGGACGGCGACGGCGAGGTCTCCACCGGAGAGCTGGAGGTAGAAGCGGGCCTGGTCCTGGGTGAGGTACCGGAAGTACGTGTGCATGAAGGCGAGGAGGCCCTCGTAGGAGCGGAAGGCCATGAGGGACCAGGCGCCCTTGTGCCGCGGATACGGCGGCATCGGGGAATGGCTCGGCGCCGAGTAGGCGCCGGCGCGCCGGCGGTAGAGGAGGTTGAGTCCGTTGAGGATGACGTTGGAGGCGGGGTCGAGGAGGCCCACGCAGTGCCCGCCGAGGTAGAGGCACTCGAGGAGGTCCGGCATGTCGTCGATGGGGAGCCGGCGAACCGCCTCGGCATAAGCGTCCTGGAGGAAGTCCTGCCAATCGTCGCCATGGAAACATGAGAGCCGCACCAGTGGCGGGGCGTCGGTGGTCGCCATCTCAACGTTCGATCGAGCTCTGCTCCCGCTGGAATCTCTCGGGGTCGCGGACGCCGCCGGCCGATATATTCTCTTAGAACCAACGCAGACGTGAAACGTCCTTGAATTGACGCCCACACATATATAGGCTGCAGTGCGTCGATCCAAATCGAGGACGGCCAGAAATCGGACAGGTGTAGTGAGTACCCACGAAAACTTGAATCCGACTAGAAATCGGCTGCTCTCTCCGGAATCATCACAGGCACAGCCACACGTCGCTGTCTCCTAGCAGGCAAGGGTGTTCCTTCTTCATGGGCCGTAGCTCCTTATAAAAAAAAAACCGAAATTGTTGGGTTGTAATTGCTAAGTTTTAGGAGTGGGGCTTAATCCAAATATCAGTGGCACACCATCTGGTGCCACTGTTTACATTTTGGTGCGCCACCGGTATACCCTCTAGATGCGCTACTACTAGCTCTTTAGGGTGCACCACTAGTGAAATTTTGAAATCTGGATTTAGATCCAGATCGATCTAGCACCATATTTTTCACGGTTTTCTTTGCTTTGTTTTGTCTTCCGAATTATTTGTCCCGCTTATCTAGCATCATTTCTTTCCTTGTTTTGTTTTCCTAACTAGATGGGCCATGGTAAAGGTTGGAGGATGGAGAAGAGAGGGAGGAGAGGATGGAGAGGAAAGATGATGGTGACGAAGAGAAGAGGAGGGAGGAGGGAGGTGAAGTGCTTGGAGGAGTGGATGCCAGAGAGGAGGAACGGGCGCCGGAGTGTTTGGAGAGGAAGGAGGAGAGGAGAAGGAGAGGATGGAGGAGAAGAATCAGTGGAGGGAGGAGGGAGGTGGGTAAGATGGTAGTGGCCCTAACCATGGCATGATGGAAAGAGGCCCCGACTTAGCTATCTGACATAGAAGTGTCGCATGCGTGGTACGCCAGTGGTAAGCCTAGGGAGGGGGTGGACCCAGCAGAAACATAGTAGTGGCGCATGCGTTGCCTAGTGCGCCATTGTTAACAGGGTTAGTGGTGACACACCTCTTCCTAGTGCGCCACTGCTATATTGCCATTGGCAGTGATATTACGGCTAGGCATTTTTCTAGTAGTGTATCGCTGTTTGATTCTTCGAAGCAACAAGGAGATATCCTAGCGGTTGGGAGGAATTTGCCTAGCTGCGGGGATCGCCTGGAGCATCATCTTCATCGAGCTCTCCGCAATACTCCGTGAGTTGCCATGATCGAATATCCTTATCACATCTACATAATATAGATCCTAGGTGATCGTATAGAATGAAAAGATTTGTTTTACATACATGTTCCTCTCCACTCGACATATATGTTAAAAAAATATCAGCATATATATGACACTTAATTACTATCGTTAGATTTATTTTAAAGGGATTTCTATTTTCGTGCCCTCGGTTCCTTAGTTGTGCTCAGTTTTCCCCAGCTCCTTAGTTTTTCCTCAGTTTTCCCCAAGTCCTTGTTTGAAACCCGCAGAAGCAGCTCAGACGGCAGGAATCCGTTAAGTTGACCGTTCCGTGCTGACGAGTGGGGTCGTGTTGTTTGTGGGGTCGCGTCGTGTGGGGCTAGTAGGAAGGAACCGCGTGGGACAGGACGAGACCATGTTTGTGTGGCCGTAGCGTGTGGGGCCGTAGCGTGTGGAGCCGTGTGGGTCCGGGACGTGGCACGAGTGGTTTCTGTCTCTTTCGCCCAGATTAGCAGTTTTCAATGTACCTTTTTCCTCTCTCTGCTCGATCTCATTCCTATTTGATAGCCCAAATTGGTAGCAAATCTAGAGCAGCTTCTTCTTCTGTTTTTTAACGCCATTCATTTCTTTATGTCTTCGTTTTTACCCAATCAGGTAGGAAATCTAGGGCACAAATCCAGAGAAAATATAGGATAAGTTTGCATAGAGTAGCCAACATAGCATAGATATATTCACGACAGATCCAACAGTAGTACCGATAGAACCCTACAACATAAGCTACATTTTACATGAATTTAAGCTGCTCTACAGATAGAGCAGTCACATACAGAGAGTGCAGTAGGCATGTTCAACGCCTCCAGGTTGCGCCTGTGACTCGCCTGGAGGTTGCGCAGGTGAATCCCAAGTGCTTTATGTTTGGCCATGAACGCATGCACGTTCACCGTCGTTCCAACTCTAGCGTCGCATCTGCCAATGGATTCAGCATGGTTCACCAGGCAGTTGAAGTCGGTGGCGCGGAGCTTCCTGTTGCAGAAGGGCACTTGTAAATGCCTCGAACAAAGGGGCCATCGTAATGGACTGCAGCCTCCTGAGGACGTGATGAGTCTTGGTGTGGAAGGACTCATCGTCGCTGTCGACGTCGCTGCTCTGCACCTGTCACGTAGCACCAAAGATCGTGCAAAAAACATGGAGTCAGTTGCAATGATGGAACAGAGAGTGAACAAAGATCATGCATGATAATATGGGCTCGAAAAAAAGAGGTAGCCTCAGTTACATTGGACACACTTATATCCAGGATTTGAGTCAGTAAACCAAAGATCATGCACAATAAATTTAAACACACCAATTGTTTACTGACCAAACCCTGAATCAATTTGTGCCCAAATATTCATCATCATCGGCACAAATCTTAAACAAAAGCAAATCACAAGCACTAACAACGCAAGATCTAACACAAAAGGATTGAACTAGGAACAGACGCACGCTAGATCTAACACAAATGGATTGAACTAGGAACAGACGAACCCTAATAACGCTAGATCTAACACAAAAGGATTGAAATGGGATAAGAACAAGGGAGCAAAGGGTTACCTCCGGCTCGTCGTCGATGATGCTGGTGTCATAGGGGTTCTCCGGCGCACGGCACTGGTTCGTACGGGTCCCAAGCGACGGGGCCAGGCGGGGGCCTGGACGGTGGCGGCGGCCGATGCGCCGCGGCGATGCGCAGCTACGTTGGAAGCGACGGGGGCCTGGACGGGGGCAGCGGCCGATGCGGCGGCGATGCGCCGACAATGGGCATCTCATTCTTCTCCATCGCCGGCGGTCGGGGTTTTTTCTTCGGTTGTGGAGAAGATGATGGGACAGGAGAGGCGGTTGCAGTGAGAACGTGCGTCGAGGGAGAGGAAAAGGGCTCTATAAAGACGAAGGTGGCGTGTAACGCATGCACGGCTGCAGCGTGCACCGTGACACGAGTCTAACCGGGACATTTGGTGTACTCGGTTATAACCTCGGGCCTTATACAAATTTTATCTGTACTCAGTTTTCCCCTCGAGTATTTAGACTGGCAATTGCAATATACTCAGTTTTACCCTCAAGTAGCTAGTCAACAGAGAATCAACAAATGAGATTAACATATCTAATTGAGGCATTTCATGCGCAAAAAAATTCAAAAAAATAAAAACATAGTGGCACCTACTCATGGAGTCTTCCTACGCAACCTGCCACCAAGAAAACCTTAACAAACATATATAAATCAAGTTTTACCATAAATTGCCACTTCAAAGAATCACTAGTGTAGCTATGAAGATGCATGGTTTTCCACTCAAACCCCTTTGCAAAACATCTTCCCCAAAAACATAGTTTGTCTAAATGATGCCATAATTGTCACACTCATGTATATTTGAATTGCAAATAATTTGATGTAGCCCAATATGAATTATATTGTACAAAACATGCATTTTTCATTTTGTAATTCTTTTTGTTTGAATCCCTTAGTCTATTTACTATTTATGTGCCCTTGGATTGTTAGTACTACTCAGTTTTGCCCTCAAGTTCTGTCACAAATGCTCTCAGAAGCCCAAACTTATCCTGATTGGTTGAGCCGTTGTCACACGGATCGACTCCGAACCGTTGATCAACTGATCTAACGGGCAGTATACCCCTCCCCGTCTCTTCGTGGCCACCCCTCTCTCTCTCTGTCGGTGGATGCATTATTATCACCCCTCTAACAATTATCAACTATCTTTCGCTTTCCTTTTTCTTTTAGGGGATATAGTTTTGGCATATAGTTTTAGTAATTTGAAACGGCCCAAAGTGGTATAATTTTGGTATAAACATGAGGCATACATATTTGCGGATTTCGGTGAATGCATTATTGTCACCCGCCTAACAATTATCAACTATCTTTCGCTTTCCTTTTTCTTTTAGGGGATATAGTTTTGGCATATAGTTTCGGTAATTTGAAACGGCCCAAAAGTGGTATAATTTCGGTATAAAAATGAGGCATACATATTTGCGGATTTCGGTGAATGCATTATTTTCACCCCTCTAACAATTATCAACTATCTTTCGCTTTCCTTTTCTTTTAGGGGATATAGTTTTGGCATATAGTTTCGGTAATTTGAAACGGCCCAAAACTGGTATAATTTCGGTATAAACATGAGGCATACATATTTGCGGATTTCGGTGAATGCATTATTGTCACCCCTCTAACAATTATCAACTATCTTTCGCTTTCCTTTTTCTTTTAGGGGATATAGTTTTGGCATATAGTTTCGGTAATTTGAAACGGCACACACTAATATAGTTCGGTGAGCAATGATAAGAATCCCTTGTATAAACATGAGGCATACATAAAGCATTCCAATATAGTTGGTAATTTCGGTGAATGCACACACTAACCATGAAAACAACTACAAGTACATGTAACTGAATAATGAATTTGTAACAAGGTATCCCTTGTAACAACTTCTAGCGCCAGTGAGCAATGATAAGAATCCGATCGCAATTATACAACAAAAAAACAACCAGCTATCAGATTAGCTTGCTTCTTCAACTCGATCAGCTGCCTTAACTGCTTGTTCATTTTCTTCAGTTCTCCCTTCACTTCCACCAGTCCTACATTGGGAGCATTAGGCATAATCGGAACGGCTCCTCTCTCCGCCGCATTCTCTACAGCAAGTCCCCCTCCCAAATTGCGCTCCCCAATAGCGCCAATTGATTCCTGCAATTGAAGCCTCTGAACGTACACATCGATCCACTCGAAATGCTGCATTTCTTCAGGATCTGAAAACAACAACGGAACCCTAAATCCCAAATTCGAGGGAATAGCAAGAAAATCGAGAGAAAACAGAGAAATTGGAGCGAGATCTAACCTTATCCCCCTCTCTATATGGCAAGCTCTCGCATGCAAGGAACTCACGTCCACGGTTGCCGTTCTTGTCCGTCTTACAGATCGACCGCTTCAGAGGCTCTGGCGTGGGCAGTCGGGGCATCTTGTCAAAGGCACGGGTCCATACTGCGGCCATGAAGAACGGGAGGTCGAAGAGAAACTAGACATCACCCGCCTGCCGGAGAAGGGCTGCCGGCGGAGAAGAAGAACAATGGGGCGCGGGGAAAGAAAGGGGAAGCAATGCACGGGCCGGGGTGCTCGGGCTCCCATTTTGCAACGGTCACCTGGGTAAGCTGTGGGTCCGGCGCACTAGCGTGGACAAGTTGTGGGTCCCACGATGATCTGGATAAGTGAAGACGTGTCCACTGCGGGGCACCAACAGCGGCCCCACTTGCCAGCACCAACCAACGTCAACTAAACGGGATTTCTGCCGTCGGAGCTCCTTCTGCGGGTTTCAAACAAGGACTTGGGGAAAACTGAGTAAAAACTAAGGGGTTGGGGAAAACTGAGCACAACTAAGGAGCCAGGGGCACGAAAATAGAAATCCCTATTTTAAAATGAAGTACTCCATCCCTTTCTAGATATTAGTCATATAGTTGTTAGCGCGAAAATTAAATAGTGCATATTAAGGAAAAATTACACCATGTTTAGGTAGGATTAACCCTAGGCAATTGACGTGAGATAATAGTGGATTTCGCATAAGATAAGCAAACATAATTAAATCCATAAAAATATTGTCCATGCAAGTGGTGCAATACAATACACCTTATATTGTGAAAATTTGTTGAACAAACTATATGCCTTATATCTAGGAAGGAGGGAGTATCATAATATACTCCCATATCACATATGTTGCTATTTTTTTGTTAACAAATTCAGTTACATTGAAGAAAAATTAAATTAAGGAGAAGCTGAAAAGTTTGTTTTGTTCCAGGAGAGATTATCTCACGGAAAGCAGAGTATGGCTTCGTCGTCTACATTTTTTCAAAACGTGGAACACCCCGACATCCGCACCAGAACAATTCACTCAGCCGTTTATCAGATGTTCAGAATAATTCAAAGTTTACAACTTATGAATCACATAATGTTGCTATATGAATAAGCCACTTAAAGAAGAAATGCATAATAAGCATATGCATCTTGTATCCTATTAGCATGTTGCCAGCCACTCTAACCGAAGATAGCCAGTACAATCACCATTAACCAAGTCCATCCAGAATTCATACTCGCGCTGGTCCTCCAGAAGAAGGTAGGATCGTATGTGAATTCAATAGATAGCTTTGTGAATAACCTACAAAAAGAAAGCACTTTATGCCTTGTTAAAGATCACATCATTTCGACAATTTTAAATTGTCCAAACTAAAGCACAAACTCCAACACGAGTCCGAGCTTAACCAATTACAAAACATTTTTTTGATATTAGCCACAGGGGTTATGTTAAAAGCAAAATATACTCTCCAAACAAGTTTCCCAAATTGACATCTAATAAACAAATGTTCCACTCATTCTTTCTCATTACAGAAAATACATTTTCAGAACCTATCTAATTTATTTTAGCTAAATTATCTTCTGTGAAAGAAACCACATGAGAATTCTAATCTTTAGTGACACTTTTAGCAGGCGGCCCTAGTTGGCGGTCGACCGCCAGGGGCTTAGGGAGCGATCTGTTTCCGACAATCCGATTTGGAAGAAAACGCGTTTTCCCTTTCCTCGTAAGTTACGTGCGGGATTTTATTAGCACGTTGTGGACCACGCGGAGGTTACGTGCCGTACGGTATTTTTGTTGTATCGCACGTGCATAAAACGATTCCCAGAACAATTTCCTATACTTGTTGTCCAAGCAATGTCTATGATTGGTTTAATTTTTTTAATTCCCTTTTTGGGCAAGTGAAGTTTTAGGTTTAAAAAAGGGAGGGGAGCACCAGAATGCACTTGCAAATGAAATAAACTACGACTTGCAACATGTAGGAAATAACGATTCCCTTGTTCCACAATTCCCTTATACGAGAACAGAGGTAGGTTAAATCAGTACATAGGTGTTGATCAGAAAATACTAACACTATTGTTAAATTTACAAGGATAAGGTTTTGTAAAATATTGAGTTACCTTTTGATGAAAACTGAATGAGTGAGTTGATAAATAGATTCCCTTGTTCCCTTAAAAAACAAAGGACCAAATTAGGAAAAGGGTTGGTAAAATATTGAGTTACCTGTTGATGAAAAGTGAATGGGTGGATTGATAAATAGATTCCCTTGTTCCCTTAAAAAAACAAAGGACCAAATTTCCTATAATAAAAAGAAGGAGGTCACATGGAAAAGGGTTGGTAAAAAATTGAGTTACATGTTGATGAAAAGTGAATGGGTGGGTTGATAAATAGGTTCCCTTGTTTCCTTAAAAAAACAAAGAACCAAATTTTCTATAATAAAAAGAAGAAGATCACAAATAAAAGGGTAGGTAAAACATTGAGTTACCTGTTGATGAAAAGTGAATGGGTGGGTTGATAAATAGGTTTCCTTCTTCCCTTAAAAACATAAAGGACCAAATTTACTATAATAAAAAGAAGGAGGTCACAAGGGAAAGGGTTGGTAAAACATTGAGTTACCTGTTGATGAAAAATGAATAGGTGAGTTGGTAAATAGGTTCCCTTGTTCCCTTAAAAAATAAAGGACCAAATTTTCTATAATTAAAAGAAGGAGGTCACAAGTAAAAGTGTTGGTAAAAATTGAATTACCCGTTGATGAAAAGTGAATGAGTGGGTTGATAAATAGGTTCCCTTGTTCCCATAAAAAATAAAGGACCAAATTTTCTATAATAAAAGAAGGAGGTCACAAGAAAAAGGGTTGGTAAAATATTGAGTTACCTATTGATGAAACGTGAATGGGTAGGTAAAAAAACAAATGACCAAAATTTCTATATAATAAAAGAAGGAGGTAACAATAAAAAAGGGTTGGTAAAACAACGAGTTATCTGTTAATGGAAAGTGAATGGGTGGGTTGATAAATAGGTTCCCTTATTTTCTTAAAAAACAAATGACCAAATTTTCTATAAAAAAGGAGGTAACAAGTAAAAGGATTGGTAAAAACATTGAGTTACCTATTGATGAAAAGTGAATGGGTGGGTTGATAAATAAGTTCCCTTGTTCCCTTAAAAAAACAAATGACTAAAACTTTTATTAATAAAAGGAGGTAACAAGAAAAAGGGTTGGTAAAACAATGAGTTACTTGTTGATGATAAGTGATTGGGTGGGTCGATAATTACATTCCTTTGTTCCCTTAAAAAAACAAAGGACCAAATTTTCTATAATAAAAGAAGGAGGTCACAAGAAAAAGGGTTGGTAAAAACATTGAGTTACCTGTTGATGATAAGTGAATGGGTGGGTTGATAAATACATTCCCTTGTCCCCTTAAACAAACAAAGGACAAAAAATTCTATAAAATAAAAGAAGGAGGTAACAGAAAAGGGGTTGGTAATACAACGAGTTACGTGCTGATGAAAAGTGAATGGGTGGGTTGATAAATAGGTTTCCTTGTTCCCTTTAAAAAACAAAATACCAAATTTTCTATAAAAAAAGAATGTGGTAACTAGGAAAAGGATTGGTAAAAACATTGAGTTACCTGTTGATAAAAAGTGAATAGGTGGGTTGATAAATAGGTTCCCTTGTTTTCTTAAAAAAACAAAGGACCAAAATTATGCAAGCCCAATTTGCCATTGTGCGGGGACCGGCTAGATTTTGGGACCAAGAATGCCTTTGGTATATCATGACCGCTTGTATCATGATGCATAACATGATTATACATGATGATCGTGAGAAAGATGTTGATCATAGCCACTACGAGTTGATGGGGGTTCCCGTGCAAGTGAGGAGGTCCGCACATAGAATTGCCCGATTCATTGCCTCGTACCATGTGATTCGCTCCAACGACACACATGATGAGCTTCAAAAAGATCTCATGAAAGAATGGTGAAATTCGAATGGACAACAATAGTTCCGTACTTGTTGTATTTGATTGAAAACTATGTATTGTATTGTCTCAAAACTATGTTGTATTGTTGTATGTTGATCCGTAAACTTGTTGTATTTGGTGTGAACAATTTCATGTACTTGTTGTATTGTATTTGTTGTGAACAATTTGTTCTATTTGTATGGTACATTTTATTTGTGAATTTATATGGTTGTTTGATCTTGTTTGATGCATACTTGTGTGTGTTTGTTGTTTGTGCGCGCTGCGCGCTGCAAAATGGAGCATCCGGCGGAGGTGCATTTTTACCGCGCCGGCACACGCTGCAAAATGGAGCTTCCAGTGGGGAAATTTCCGGTCCAGCACGCGCTATCCGTTTACAGCGCGGCTGAAGCGAGGTTTAGCGTGTCTGTTGGAGATACTCTTATTCTTATTATATATGGTGTTCCAAATCGTACGAGGTATATAATGATGTGTTTTTTTCTATCATCTAGGCTGCTGAAGTTGCAGGTCAAGTGAACACATGGGTAGAGAAACTCACATCAGGTCTCATCAAAGAGATACTCCCCAAAGGATCTGTCGACAGTAGCACTAGGCTTGTGCTTGGTAACGCCCTTTATTTCAAAGGAGCCTGGGCAAGGGAGTTCGATGCTTCCGAGACAAAACACGGCGAGTTCTACCTTCTTAACAGGAGCTCAGTACAAGCACCGTTCATGTCTAGCACAAAGAAGCAGTATCTTTTGTCTTCTAACGGCTTGAAGGTGCTTAAGCTTCCTTACTGGCAAGGTGGGGACACGAGGCAGTTCTCCATGTACATTCTTCTTCCAGAAGCACATGACGGTCTCTGAGCTTGGCCAAAAGGCTGAGCACCGAGCAAGGGTTCATCGAGAACCATATCCCCCATAAGAAGGTTGAAGTTGGAAGGTTCAAGCTCCCGAAGTTCAAGATATCTTTCGGGCTTGAGGTGACCAATTTGCTCAAAGACTTGGGTCTTCAGCTACCATTCAGCACAAAAGCAAATCTTTCCGAGATGGTGGATCCACCACTAGAACATAACCTACATGTCTCATCTGTTAACCAGAAGTTGTTCATCTAAGTAAATGAAGAAGGAACTGAGGCTGCCGCGGCGACTAGTATTGCGGTTGCCACCTTCTCAATACCCAGACGATGGATTTTGTCACGGACCACCCTTTCCTTTTCATGATTCGAGAAGACTTATCCGGCGTGGTGCTGTTTGTTGGTCATGTGGTCAATCCTCTACTTGTTCCATAGTGTGTATGCTTGGAATCGCAAGCAAAGGATTTTACCATGCGACCGTATGAATCACAAGCAAAGAAATAATGGAGTAATAATATTTTGTGTTTTCAAACTATGACTTCATTTAGTTATAGTATCTGTTTTCGTGTTGTAGCGTGCTGTATGTACTATGTACACAGTCGGTTCTACGTATATAGTATGTTTCTTTTCATGCGATGAAGCTTTCTTGAAATACAAAAAAATATATATATAAGACAAACACATTGGTATTGACATGATTATTGCACCCGGTTCTAGGGTCCCCAGTATAAATCCCCGGAACGGTTTCTGCCATCTCTATCCTTCCCACCTCTCTTCTTCATCTAAGTTGTAGCCCAATGATTACTTAAGGTGAAGTAAAGTACATTCGGCGTCGTCTATTACCAGCATAGAAACACGAAATTTGACCATATATTCATAGCATACCGCGCGTAAATTATGGCTAAGGTATTCTACACCCTCCAAAACAGGGATAGCAACTCATGGGGGGACATGGTAATCATCCGAGGCGTAACAAATACAACAAAATAAAAAAGTTTAGATTCACCAACAAACAAAACACGGTATCCATTACTAGCATGCAAACAACACCAATAAGCTATGCAGGGTTCCAATCTACACAAATTGTGAGCGGGATGAGGTCAATCACATATATGGAGTCGGTGTTGTTGGTGGAGTTGACGACCAATATGCCAAGTTTCAGTCTTTTTAACCTCTTTTACATATTATTTTAATTTATCCAAGTTGAGATGCAAATAAGCATCACAAATTTCCACAGACAAACATTAAAAACTTCATATTTCTTCTTAATGTTCTCTACATTTGTACATATGAAATTAAATATATTTTTACAAACTTTGGGAACTTTAGTATACAAATAGGTAGTTTAGATTAGATAACTTGAATAAGTGCACATAGACTCATTGAAACAATACAAAATAATAAAAACTGTGATTTAAAAATACTATGCAAACTTTCAAATGTTGTATAGTGTATGTAGGAAGATATAGGTATAATTAACATAATAACTAACATTTTCCTTAAAAATCCCTATTTTGGACACAAAAATAGAAAATAAAATTCTTCAATAACAAGTGGCAATGTTAATTAATTTTAGTCTTTACAATATCAGTAATAAAGCATGGATGAAATTTTAACTCACAATGATGAACATTTATGTTTATGTACACAAATTTGGTCTTTGTTATTGAATTCCACAAAATTTTCTACCCGATGAGCTATTTAGTGAAGCATGTATTTTCAACTTTTAGTTTTGTAGTGGATGTAAGATAATATGGATGTAATTCAAATTTATTTGCTAGTATTTCCTTAAAAAAATTATTCATTCAAAATAAAAAATATTTACTCCATAACAGGTAGTATTGTCAATTCACATTAATACTTACAGTGTTAATCAGAAGGTAGTATAGAACAACTTTTAAGTCATAATAATGTTGATAGATATTTATGTTATATGGACACAAACTTGGTCTTTATGGTTGATTTTCATCAAAATCCATAGTTCATGAGGCATTTTGGTTCCTATGGTTCTATGGGCATAAAACTTGTGAGTCCCGTCGAGGCAATTAACTTTGATTCTTTTTGCTCATCTAAGTGAGATCGTATGTAACCTAGAAAGTCAAATTGTTGAACGATGGCACTACGATGGTCGCCTATCAGCGCCTGCCGAACTAAGAGCATCTCCACCGGTAGCCCCCAAATAGGCACCGGCAGGGGCGCGGGCACTGCATCCTCCATTTGGGGAAGCCGTTTTCACACCGGCGCCTCCCAAACGGCGGCCCCCAAATTTCTTTTTCTTTTTACAATATTTTGAAACAATATATCGATCACATTTTATTCATACAATCACACAAATAGAATTAAATTATTCATATAATCAATCAAACAAATAGTACTTAAATTATTCATACAACCCAACAAATAAATAGTACTTAAATTATTCATACAACTCAACAAACAAATAGTACTTAAATTATTCATCCATGCAAACAAATAGAAATAAAATCATGCATTGTTGACTGCTCCTCTCCTCGCCCACAAATGCGCAGCTAGATCCACCTTCAGCTATGCATGGACACCTGCATATCGAATTTCATTGTGCATATGAAGAAAAGCAGCGGATTCTTGGGGCACATGCTCTACCTCAGCTAGTGGCCATTGATAATCAAATGGATGATCATCCTGCACAGGTTCGTCGCGCTCGTTCTCAATGATCATGTTGTGCATGATCACACATGCGTTCATCACCTCCCACATATGTGCCTCAGACCAAGTGAGAGCAGGGTACCTGACAATGGCGAAATGCTGCTGAAGCACCACAAAAGCACGCTCAACATCCTTGCGTGCTGCTTCCTAGCATGTTGCAAAATAGGCTTCCATCTCGTTTGATGGAGAGGGAATTGTCCTCACAAATGTAGCATACGTCTGGTAGATACCATCAGCTAGATAGTACCTATTGTTGTATGCGTGGCCGTTTACCTAGAAGTTCACGGCAGGAGCTTGTCCCTCAGCTAGCCTGGCAAACACCGCAGAATGCTGCAGCACGTTGATATCATTGTTTGTTCCTGCCATGCCAAAAAATACATGCCAAATCCAAAGCTCCTGGCCTGCCACCGCCTCAAGAATAACACTGCACTCACCAATATGGCCCTTGTAGATCCCCTGCCAAGCAAAAGGGCAATTCTTCCAGCCCCAGTGCATACAGTCAATGCTCCCAAGCATCCCAGGAAACCTTCTTGCCGCATTCTTCTGCAGGATCCGAGCTGTATCATCTGCTCTTGGTGCTCTCAAATAGTCTTTGGCAAACACCGCAATGACGGCTCAGCAGAATCTGTAGAGACTCTCTGTGCATGTCGACTCAGCCATCCGTAGATAGTCATTGGTTGTATCTGGAGGAGCTCCGTATGCAAGACAACGCATTGCAGCAGTGCACTTCTGAATTGAGGTGAAGCCCCACAAAACTGTGCAGTCTCTCTTGGCCAAGAAATACGTGTCGTACTCCCTGACGCCGTGGACAATCTTCAAGAACAGGTCCTTGTTCATCCTAAACCGGCGCCGAAATTCCTCCGGCGAATGAGTCGCGTCGTCTTTGAAGTAGTCGGCGTCAAGCAGCATTGCGCCGGTTTCACGATGCCTGTTGATGTTCCTCCTCTTGCCTGGCTTGGAGCCGCCGCGCCGAGGCACGATGAAGAAAGGCCGGCGAACGCGCATCATGTTCGTCAGAATCAGCTGCTGCTGTTGCCGCCAAACAACTTGAGCGTTCTGCTCCTCAGTGAACAGCTGCACCATCATCTCGTCGCCGCTGTCCATCGCGGCAATCGGACGAACACCTTGCGGACGGGCGATACTATCGCGGTGGCGGCGAGCTCTGTTCCGGGCGAAACGGCCGCGGTCGAGGGGGTGGCGCCGTGTCGATGGACGTCGGTTCCTAGATGGTCGGCGGTGTCTATTGCAAGCAGGGTGGGCGCGGCGGCGACAGCGACGGTGGCGATCTAGAGGGATGGGAGTCGGCTCGAGCGTGTGTAAGAGGTGGGAAAACGGTGTCTGTGGCGAAGCCCACACTCATTTTCAGACGTGCCGCGAGGTGCCGGCGCGCCCGTTTCGCGCCCTTGGCGAAGGGGCCGACACGGGATTGCCGGAGACCATTTTCGCTGCTGGCCCCCAAAATACTATTGAAACCGCTATCGAGGACGCCGGTGTAGATGCTCTAAGCGCCGGTATGCAAAATGCCTACATAATGTTAAGTCGGTACGGACTGGCCTAGTCGTCGACTCCTATGGAGCATGGCCTTTGGGGCTGGCATTATCATCGCATCGTATCAGTTTTCGGCCAGTTTCTCGTATGAATTGGGCAACTCCTCTGTTTTTTAATAAAAAAGGCAGAGCTCCTGCCAAAAGTGATATGTGGCTACTGATTCCGCACATGAGTATAGTTTTATCTGACTAAAACATGCATCCGTTAAGATGACTAGGACGTGTGTCTTAAAGCCGGGTCAGTAATATGGGTCCATGGCATGCATGCTATTATGTGCTTGTGGGAGATGGTCCAATTCGAGATCTCATAGCTTAGATCAGGCCGTGTGGTCTCTGGAAGGAATGTGTCCACTTCTAGTGCATTCCGGCCACGTACCACTAGTTGTATCATCTTATCTACAGTTTCTCTGAAGAAAGAAGACGACTATTCTCCTGAAAGCATAGTTTATATTCATTAAAAAGAGTATCATCGCTGGAAGCTGGACGAAGCCTGTGCCGCCACCTCCACGAGACCCCCAACACGCGGCCGGTTTCCTGCTGTTCCACTTCTTCTCATTGTCGTCTGAAATTGAAGTCGTGATTACGCCTTCGCCTCTAAATTCATCGAGACCTCTTAGCACTTAGCAGGGCAACCAACCAAAAATTCAAAGAAAAGCATCATCCCTACGGTACGACCCCGGCCATGGCGACCACCGACATCCGACTCTCCATCGCACGCCAGACGCGTTTCGCCCTCCGCCTCGCCTCGGCCATCTCATCCCCTTCCAACGCCGACGGTGCTGCTGGCAACGCCGCGTTCTCCCCGCTCTCCCTCCACGTCGCGCTCAGCCTTGTCGCTGCCGGCGCGGGCGGCGCCACCCGCGACCAGCTCGCCGCTGCGCTCGGTGCCGAAGGGCCAGGTGAGGCAGAGAGCCTCCACGAGCTAGCGCAGCGGGTCGTGCAGCTCGTTGTTGCCGATGCGTCCGTGGAGGGCGGCCCGCGCGTCGCCTTTGCTAACGGCGTCTTCGTCGACACGTCACTGCCGCTCAAGCCGTCCTTCAAGGAGGTCGCCGTTGGGAAGTACAAGGCCGATACAAACTCCGTCGATTTCCAAACTAAGGTAATGTATCTGTTGCTGCTGATTAGTCCGTTTGTCCAATTAAACACAGCGATTTTTATTAGAGCAGGGACAATATACCAAAATGTTGCTACTGTCAGCTGAAAAAATAAAATGTTGCTTCTGCTGTTTCGTCATTAATGGAAAGTGCAACTGGATTTTGTATTATATATGGTTCTGAAAATCGTACTAAAAGTTAGTTTCGAGAAGTTGTGAGTGAATATTATGACACTACACACCCACACGTTTAATTTTTTTTTATATCTCTCAAACTATATAATCTATGGATTTAAAACTTTGCAAGCCACTAAGAAAATAACTACAAGAAAGTGGGAAAAATAGCTAGACAATTTTGTGTGCAATTTTAAATTTTAAAATATTGAAATCCTATATATATTTAATGTTATAAAATATTGTTTGATTGTATTGTGTGAGATGTAAAAAAAGAAATTATTTGAGAGAAAGAAAAGAGCTACCACAGATCTTAATGCTCCTATGAAGATCCTAGATACAGGTGTGCTGTGATCACATCCCACAAAAATGTGCAGTCTGAGAAAGTATGTATTGATGTGTTTTGTCTTTCATTGGTCCAGGCTGCTGAAGTTGCAGGTGAAGTAAACACATGGGTGGAGAAACTCACAGCAGGTCTCATCAAAGAGATACTTCCCCAAGGATCTGTCGACAGTAGCACTAGACTTGTTCTTGGGAACGCCCTTTATTTCAAGGGAGCCTGGACCGAGGAATTTGATGCATCCAAGACCAAAGAAGGCGAGTTCCACCTTCTCGACGGGAGCTCAGTACAAGCGCCATTCATGTCTAGCACAGATGAGCAGTACATTTCGTCTCTCGACAACTTGAAGGTACTTAAGCTTCCTTACCGGCAAGGTGGTGACCTGCGACGCTTCTCCATGTACATACTTCTGCCAGATGCACATGATGGTCTCTGGAACTTGGCCGAAAGGTTGAGCTCTGAACCAGAGTTCCTCGAGAAGCATATCCCAACCGGGAAGGTTCCGGTCGGACAATTCAAGCTTCCCAAGTTCAAGATATCGTTTGGATTTGAGGCGTCCAATTTGCTCAAAGGTTTGGGGTTACATCTTCCTTTCAGCACCGAAGCCGATCTTTCAGAGATGGTGGATTCAGAACAGAAATTGTGCATCTCATCTGTTTTCCATAAGTCATTTGTCGAAGTGAATGAAGAAGGAACAGAGGCTGCTGCTGCGACTGCGGTAACGATTATGCTCATGTCACTACCGTTAGACCCGCCAATGAAGATGGATTTTGTCGCGGATCACCCTTTCCTTTTTATGATCAGAGAAGACTTGACTGGTGTGGTGCTGTTTATTGGTCACGTCCTCAATCCTCTACTTGCTGCATAGTGCATCTGCTCTGAATCGCAAGGCTTTTACTGTGTGATATTATGGCCTCTCGAATAAATTATGGAGTAACTTTTTTTCAGTTTCAAAACTGAGGCTTCCATGTAACTCTGTTTTTAAATTGTGGATTGCTGGATGTATGTAACGTGTCTTCAAATCAGGGTTTCGGTATTTTGCTTGTTCAAAAAATATGTCTATCTCTTGAACTGAATATGACAAAGTACAAATGAACCTTAAATTCTTTCAAAATATATTATGTATAATTAGAACAAGATAGTTCATTATATGTTCATCAACATAGGCTGAATAATTTGTTGTATTCATTATATGTGCATCCTAATTAAAACAGCTGAAATTGAGTCTCAACATAAACATGTGAGTATTATGACGTTGTCTGGTTGTTACATTTCCAAAAGTTAGCAGAGATGTCTACCAATTATGATGTTGTGACATAGGGTTCTATCATTAAGTCTTGATTTGTAAAATGACAAAAGGTGATCTAAGTTCTTTTTAGAAGAACTAGTTCCGAAGTATTTTCTGAGAAAAATATTGACCATGGTATTTATCGAATTTCTAGGAAATTATGAATACCAGATCAAGAGGTGAAATGGAAGATGGATGAGTATCCAATACATCACCATCAAGATCTACATTGATAAGAGGCTAAGAAAATTGGATTTTCGCTAAAGTGTGTTTTCCCAGTATTCATGAAAAATACAGTAAACTTCACTTTGACTAAACCAAACATCATTTGATATGAGAAAGGGAAGTCTCACTTAAGGAGCCAGAGACTGATAAAAGAGTTATCATTTTGATGAAATAAATGTCAAACTAGTTGACATTATGGATTTGCAAAGAACATGTGAATCTGAGGATTCAGGATGCTAAAACAACACGTTCCACAACTAAAGCATAATCATAAGCTCATAGGTGTATGGTGTTATGATGAGTGATAAATATGGCCGGATTATTTGTACTCTAGTGCAAGTGGGAGACTGTTGGAGATAATGATCTAGAGACAAATAATGATGGATATATTATTTATCCAAATGTTCATAATCCGTTTCATGCCATTCTATAATTGTATTATGAGGAAAACAGTAATACACATGTGGTATTGTAAACAACCAGTTGTCCCTGGTTAGCACACAAGTGCATGACTGGTTCATTGAGGTCGATAGTTGGTCGAGGTTTTCCTAATCATGGACACACACGTCATTGACAATGAGGTCATATCATTAGATGAATGATATGATGGCCATACTTGCAACATAAGTATTGTAACACGATCATACCGTATGGAGTATTGTAACAGTGCACAGACCACTGCATCTGAGCTCATTAATGCGCTCAAGACTGTCTCCGCCGCATTAACCCATCTAAGCTAAAGCGCGACTGGAGGGGAAACTGGCCAACTCCTTTGTCGGTGAGGATCTGCAGACATCACCGACACCGCATAAGGCCCCAACGGCGTGAGCATCTCCACCAAGCCCCCATCACCATGAAGCTTCGGTGCTGGCTGAAGACACGGCCCATCTCCGTCGCGCCCCCATCAACATGTTGTGGCTTCCTCTGCAAAGCAGATCCGCTTGCCTTCGAGCTGATTTTTTTATCTGTTGTTTCTTCGGAGTCGCCGGCGGCCGAGCCATCTCGCTCTCACGCCTATGCAAGAAAGGGTGAAAACAATGATTTTGCAAAGTTAGATCCATGAGAGAACGATTGCATGCGCAGACAATGCTCTGGTTACAAAATCAAGATAAACACTGGGAAAAACTCACTACGAACCTACGGAACCAAAGTCCTCTCCACACCTTTCTTCAAGCTCAGACCTAAGGTCAGTAGTATTTTTTTTTCGGGGGGAAAGAACTTTCATTAACTTGGAATCAAATTACAATTGAAAGCAATAGCATCAGTGACTTCCTGAGGGGCATCATTGAGCCAGAAATCAGTTCTACCAGTAACTCAACTTAGCTTAGCTAGTTCATGGCTCACCACGTTAACCTCACGACTAACTTTAACTATCTTGATGTCTCTTTCCCGGAGTAACTCACGGATTGCACTAATCTCAAACGTGTAGACAGACGTATTTGGTGTAGTTTCTTTGATTAGTTCGCTAGCTTCGGCACAGTCCGTCTCGAGTATGAAGTTCAGTCTCGTCCAGTGGATAGCTAGGCGAAGCCCTTTCTCAATTGCCTTCAGCTCCGCCTCTGTTGCATCGCGGCAAGTCGTGAGGGCCAGGCACTGAAGATAACTTGGCCATGATGGTCCCACAGCACTATGCCAGTCCTTGCCCCCTCTGGCATGAAAGCCCCATCGACATTGAGCTTTGCTTCTCCTAAGTCTGGTGGTCTCCATTTCTTCCTGTGCACTTGTACCACGTCTCCTTTCTTCCTCCGAGGCTTAAACCCTTGGGTATGGTCAATCACCATCTTCCCTTTTACAATATCTGCATGGGGAAACTAATTAATCATTAGCAAAGAGTTCATATAGCTTACCAGGAAGCGGCGCGATCCCTCGATAGACGGGCATGGTTTATCATGTGTCATCTCATTGCGTGCGTGCCATATCCTCCATAGGGTCATCAGCACTGGCGCTCACTGCTCATCAGCAATGGAAACCAACATATGCAAAATCCATCCAGTGCCAGTGTTTATCAGGCTATCAGCAGCTTATCCTGCGGTAACGGCCACACCTCCCCCATCGCCTGCCATAGACTCTGGGCATGAGGGTACTGGGCAAATACATGAAAAGAAGCCTCATCTTCCAACCCGCATATCGGGCATAATTTGGTGGTAGTGATCCCACGCTTTGCCTTATTCACTTGAGTAGAGATAGCATTCCAAAGGATCTTCATCTTGGCTGGAATCTGACATTTCCAAATGATATTCCAGCTTGGTCGCGCTCCATCTGGCCTTATACTGGTGGCGCCCCGGTCTTGCCGCTACATACTGGCATGTAGGGCCATGCGGTAGGTACTACGTACAGTAAAGAGGCCTCGCTTCTCCGGGTGCCAAGTGATGACCCACAAGTATAGGGGATCGCAACAGTCTTCGCGGGAAGTAAAACCCAATTTATTGATTCGACACAAGGGGGGACAAAGAATACTTGAAAGTCTTAACAACGGAGTTGTCAATTCAGCTGCACCTGGAAACAGACTTGCTCGCAAGAGTTTATCAGTAGTAACAGTTTTATAGCAGTAGCAGTAGTGAAATATCAGCAGCAGTGTAACAAAGACAACAATAGTGATTATAGTAAACAGCAGGATTAAAATACTGTAGGCACAAGGATGGATGACGGGCGTTGCATGGATGAGAGAAACTCATGTAACAATCAAAGCAGGGCATTTGTAGATAATAATAAAACGGTATCCAAGTACTAAGCAATCCATATGCATGTGTTCCATATTTAGTCGTACGTGCTCACAATGAGAAACTTACAAAACATCTTTTGTCCTACCAGCCGGTGGCAGCCGGGACTCTAGAGAATCTACTGGAAATTAAGGTACTCCTTTTAATAGAGCACCGGAGCAAAGCATTAACACTCCGTGAACACATGTGATCCTCACATCACCGCCTTCCCCTTCGGTTGTCCCAATTTCTGTCACTTTGGGGCCTCGGGTTCCGGACAGCGACATGTGTATACAACTTGCAGGTGAGATCATAAAACAATGAATATCATCATGAATTGATAACATGTTCAGATCTTAGATCATGGCTCTCGGGCCCTAGTGACAAGCATTAAGCATAACAAGTTGCAATAATATCATCAAAGTACCAATTACGGACACTAGGCACTATGCCCTAACAATCTTATGCTATTACATGACCAATCTCATCCAATCCCTACCATCCCCTTCAGCCTACAGCAGGGGAATTACTCACACATGGATGGGGAAACATGGCTGGTCGATGGAGAGGCGTCGGTGGTGATGATGGCGATGATCTCCTCCTTTACCCCGTCCCGCCGGAGTGCCAGAGGAGTTTCGGTCCCGAGACGGAGTTTCGCGATGGTGGCGGCGTTCTGATGGTTTCGGAGACTTCGACTTTTCGTCTCGCGTTTTTAGATCGAAACCCTTAAATAGTCCAGAGGGGCGTCGAGGCTGGCCGAGGCGGATAGGGGCGCGCCCCCTCTGGCCGCGCCGGCCTAGTGTGTGGGGCCCTGGGCCTCCCCGGCCTACCCTTCGGCTCCTTGAATCTTCTGGAAAAATAAGCCCTTTGACATAAATTCCGGGATTTTCCTGAAAGTTGAATTTCTGCACAAAAACGAGACACCGGAATTCTGCTGAAAACAACGTTAGTCCGTGTTAGTTGTATCCAAAATACACAAATTAGAGGCAAAACAATAGCAAAAGTGTTCGGGAAAGTAGATACGTTTTGGACGTATCAACTCCCCCAAGCTTAGCTTATTGCTTGTCCTCAAGCAATTCAGTTAACAACTGAGTGCGATAAAAGAACTTTCACGAACACATTTGTTCATATGATGTAAATATTCTCATGATATGGACAAGTACTTAGGCAATTCATAATAAGATATATGCAAATAAGATCATCTAATAGCTATGTCAATCATGGAAAGGTACCAACAAATTAATAATAAGCACCATGAATCATGTGCATCAGCAGGATTGCAATGTTCATAAAAGGGTATGATAAAGTGGTATCTCGCTTGCCCGTATTTGTACAGCAAAATATAAATGCTCAGGCACCTTTGAAGTTCATGGAAAGACTAGAAGTAGAGATTGTCAAAGATAAAAGCATCAAAGTTATACCACAGTCAATCACATTTTGGGACAAGCATATTATACTAAGAATGACAGTTGTGCTCTCAAGAAAGTGCTCAAAGAAAGGATGGTGACTCAACATAAAAGTAAAAGATTGACCCTTCACGGAGGAGCGCAGGGATTAACATGCGCTAGAGCTTTTCATTTTAAAACAGGAGTAAAATTATTTTGAGAGGTGTTTGTTGTTGTCAACGAATGGTAATGGGTACTCCAACTACCTCGCCAACCAGACTTTCAAGAGCGGCTCCCATGAAGGACGTTATTTCTACCAGCAAGGTAGATCATTCCTCTTCTCTTTTGTTTACACACGTATTTTAGTTTTATTATGGGTGACACTCAAGCCATGGCTAACCGAATCCTCGGGTGCCTTCCATCAATCTCATACCATGGAGGAGTGTCTATTTGCAAAATTAAGTTTCTTACTGATGAATCAGGGCAAAACATGTGAAGAGAATTAAGTTTGATTAATTGGGGCTGGGCACCCCGTTGCCAGCTCTTATTATGAAAGTCTGTCAAAAGTAAATGACAAGGTTGAAAGATAAACACCACATACTTCTTCATGAGCTATAAAACATTAACACAAATTGAGAAGCATTTTGAAGGTTTAAAGGTAGCGCATGAGAATTTACTTGGAATGGTTTGAAATGCCATGCATAGGTATTTATGGTGGACACTTTGGAATAACTTGGTTTTCGGGGTTTGGAAGCACGAGCAGCGTTCCCGCTCAGTACAAGTGAAGGCTAGCAATAGACTGGGAGCGACAATCAAGAGAGCACTAACCGTCATAATCATGCTTGCGGCAAAATAAATTAATGGAGGCATAAAAGTGATACAAGAACTGAGGCAAAGTAAATCATCGAGGCTTAATTGACTTTTGTTCAGTCATATGCATGCGTGAGCATGTGCCAAGTCGATTCAAATGAATTATTCAGAGGAGGATACCACAATGTCATACCTATTTATGAATAAAACAATGCAAGCAAACATCCATGACATGCTACTCCTATTAATAAACTGGAGCTAAACACGAGAGATCATGAACTACTAGACTTTCTTAAATGGCATATACCTCACATGAACCAACTAAGCATGCTCACATGGATGAGTATATGTACAAAAATGAAAACAAATAGAGTTCATACCAGCCTCTCACCATAGTCGAATTGTCGTAGATCGTCATTATTGCCTTTCACTGGTGTAGCTTGAATAATAGGGAATGAAAACCACGCTCCAGCCACCGAAGACCATTGAACTCCAAAATGAAATTTACAAAACCAAAGAAGAACAGCAAATATTTTTGGTGTTTTCGAATTGGAAACAAGAACAAAAGGAAACAAGCAAACAAAACAAAATCTTTTTGGATTTTCTTATAGCAAACCAACGATAGCAAACAAAGCAAAATAAAAGCAAGAAACCAAAATAAGCAAATGGTGAAGAGAAACAACAGAAATATTTTTGGTCTTTTTGTGTTTTAGGAAAGAAAAAAAGCAAAAACAAGAAGAGTCACATAAACACAAAGCAGCAAGAATTCGTCAAACTTGACATCAGTACAGTAATAGATTTTTAAGAAACTCTTCCGTTGCTCAGCTCGAAAAGTGTTCAACTAATGAAAGTTAGATAACAACCTGGGGAACGTGCACAAAAATTGGCTTCGCAAAATAACGTTCTGGCTGTTTTTGAAATTATTTTTGGTATCAGTCCAGAATCTGTTTTCAGGCAGCACTTCCCCAAATATCATCTCCCTCTTATTAGAAAACCACTTTAAGAAACTAAAAAAGTATGTAAAAGTATCCAGCAATCATAATGAGTGATGCCGGTATACCTCCCCCCAAGCTTAGGCTTTTGGCCTAAGTGGAGATCAATCGCATGGTGCCTCTTTGAAAAATAAGACCAACGGTATAATTTTTGTGAATTTTTGAAAACTTTGAAAAATGCACATTTCTGGGTATTAAATTTATTATTACTGGGCAGAAAAAGATTTTCAAATCTCTAATTGACTAAAGAACTTTGCAAAACAATTAGTGCTACAGCAAGTAGGACAAGTGGAGGAAGAAAGAAATGTTGTTTAGCTCCTCTATGCATATAAACTGTATTTGTTAACACGGTTGATCAAGTCTTGCCACCAAACAAATTTTACATAGCATAAGAAGAAATAAACCTCAAATCAATCATGTTACCTTGAATTGTATTGATATGGATCCAATCATAATATTTTGATATCCTTCTTTAGGCTCATATATAGGACAATCAATAGTTCCCACTTTGATAGTTCTCACATTAGAAATGGTATTAACTCCACATACTTTATCAATCCTCTTGGGAAAATAAACGGTATGTTCCTTGTCATCAACACTGAAAGTAACTTTTCCTTTATTGCAATCAATAACAGCCCCTGCGGTGTTAAGAAAAGGTCTCCCAAGAATAATAGACATATTATCATCTTCAGGCATTTCCAACACAACAAAATCAGTTAATATCAAGCGTTATTAGTAACTTGAACAGGAACATCCTCACATATAACAACAGGAATAGCAGTAGATTTATCAGCCATTTGCAAAGATATATCGTTGGTATCAACTTATCTAAATAAAGTCTCTTGTAAAGAGAAAAAGGCATAACACTAACACCCGCTCCCAAATCACATAGAGCAGTTCTAACATAATTATTCTTGATAGAACAAGGAATGGTTGGTATACCTGGGTCGCCCAACTTCTTTGGAACTTTGCCATTGAAAGAGTAATTAGCAAGCATAGTGGAAATCTCCTCATTAGGAATTTTCCTTTTGTTAGAGACAATATCTTTCATATACTTTGAATAAGGTGGCAATTTAATAGCATCAGTCAAAGGGATTTGCAAGAATAAAGGTTTCATCCAATCGCAAAATTTATTATAGTGTTTTTCTTCCTTTGATTTTAGTTTCTTAGTAGGAAAAGGCATTTTCTTTTGAACCCACGGTTCTCTTTCATTACCATGTTTCTTGGCAATAAAGTCTTCTTTAGTATACTTTTTATTTTTAGCATGCTTTTCAGGTTCATCTTCAACCTCTTCTTTATCAGAAGCATCATTCTTATCGTTATCTTTATCATGTTCATTACCACTTTCAGTTTCAGCATCAGCAATAGAAATACTATTAGGATCATTAACAGGAGGATTCTACAACATTTTTATGTTTCTTTTTCTTTTTCTTAGAAGAAGCACTAGGTTCAATTCGTTGAGAATCTTGTTCAACTCTTTTGGGATGCCCTTCAGGATATAGAGGATCCTGAGTAGAAACACCGCCTCTAGTTGTTACTTCATAAGCATATTTCTCTTTAGAACTATTTTTTAAGAAGTCATTTTGCACTTTAGTGAGTTGATCAATTTGAGTTTGAACCATATGAAAATGTTTAACAAGCATCTTAACATCATTGGAGGTTCTCTCCACAATATCATGCAAATTGCTAATAGCTTGAGAATTTTCCATTAAATGATTCTCTACTCTCATATTAAAATTTTCTTGCTTAACAATATAATTATCAAACTCATCTAAGAATTGAGCAGGAGATTTTGAATATGGAATATCTTCCCTAGTAAAGCGTTGAAGAGAGTTTACCTCAATCATGGATGAAGGGGAATTATCTTACATAAATCTTCTATGGGAGGTAAGTTCTTCATCTTCAGATTTAATACCTTTCTCCTTAAGAGATTTCTTGGCTTCCCTCATATCTTCATCATTTAATTTAATTAAACCCCTCTTCTTCAATATTGGTATCGGGACTGGTTCAGGTGTAGTCCAATCATCATGATTCCGCCTATTTTAGCCAATAATTCTTCAGCTTCGTCGGAGTTCTTTTCAAAACACAACCAGCACAACTATCCAAATATGCTCTAGACTCAACGGTTAGTCCACTATAAAATATATCAAATAAATCATGCTTTTCCAAATCATGTCCAGGTCGAGCTCTGATAAGAGAACAAAATCTTGCCCATGCTTCAAGCAATTTCTCTCCATCTTCCTGGTCAACACTATAAATTTTCTGTAAAGCAATATGTTGAGCACTAGCAGGAAAGTATTTTCGAAAGAAAACATCAAGCAAACAACTTGGACTATCAATAGAACCAGGAGGCAAACTATTATACCAAGTTTTAGCATCATCCTTTAATGAGAAAGGAAAAATTTAGCAACAAAATAAGTACGCATCTTGACATCATCAGAAAACAAGCTACTCAAAGTAGAAAGTTCATTCATGTGTTCTACAGCACTTTGTTTTTCAGTACCACAAAAGGGTGTTTTCTCAACAATAGCTATATGAGATAGATCAAGAGAAAAATCATAATCCTTATCCTTAATGTTTATAGGAGATGTGGCAAATTTAGGATCAGACAGCTTATATCTAACAGTATGTTGTGCAAGCAACTTTTTAATTTTTCTTGCATCGGTAGTAGCATTGCATTTATCAATAAAATCATCGTCAAGCTCCACATAATCCTCATCAGGATCATCACTAGAGTATTCAACAGACTCAGGTGAATTAACAGGTGTAACGGTATTTTCATTAGGAGTTTCAGTATTTTCAATTTGTCTAGACCTAGCAATTGTAGCATCTAGAAAAGATCCTAACGAACCACTATCATCAAGCACAGCAGAAGCATCATCAAAATTATAGGAATTTTCAGATTTAGCAGAAGTACCAGCAAGTGAAGCTTGTGGTGGTGAAACAAGTTGACTTATCACAGATGGTGAATCGAGAGCAGCAGAGGTACTCATAGTTGTACCTTTTCTTGTAGTGGATGGTAATATGGGGACTTTAGGATCGCGAGATTTACCCATGATGGAGAATTTGCAGCGAACAATATCAATCCAAGTGAACTTCCAAATAAAGCTATGCTCCCCGACAACGGCGCCAGAAAATAGTCTTGATGACCCACAAGTATAGGGGATCGCAACAGTCTTCGTGGGAAGTAAAACCCAATTTATTTATTTGACACAAGGGGAGACAAAGAATACTTGAAAGCCTTAACAGCGGAGTTGTCAATTCAGCTGCACACAGAAACAAACTTGCTCGCAAGAGTTTATCATAGTAACAGTTTATAGCGATGGAGTAGTGAAATATCAGCAGCAGTAAACAAAGACAACGGTAGTGATTATAGTAAACATCGGGATTAAAATACTGTAGGCACAGGATGGATGACGGGCGTTGCATGGATGAGAGAAACTCATGTAACAATCAAAGCAGGGCATTTGCAGATAATAATAAAATGGTATCCAAGTACTAAGCAATCCATAGGCATGTGTTCCATATTTAGTCGTACGTGCTCGCAATGAGAAACTTGCACAACATCTTTTGTCCTACCAGCGGTGGCAGCCGGGACTCTAGGGAATCTACTGGAAATTAAGGTACTCCTTTTAATAGAGCACCGGAGCAAAGCATTAACACTCCGTGAACACATGTGATCCTCACATCACCGCCTTCCCCTTCGGTTGTCCCAATTTCTGTCACTTTGGGGCCTCGGGTTCCGGACAGTGATAACCCACAAGTATAGGGGATCGCAACAGTCTTCGAGGGAAGTAAAACCCAAATTTATTGATTCGACACAAGGGGAGGTAAAGAATACTTATAAGCCTTAACAACTGAGTTGTTAATTCAGCTGCACAAAAAGCACTAGTAACAGGGGTGATGTGAAAGCAGCAATAATATGAGAGCAATAATAATGTAACACGTGCAGTAGCAATAACAGAGGCGATGACACCAGAAAATAGTTGATACTACTTCCAATGACATATATAACGAGTATATGATGATGAGAGATGGACCGGGGTTCCCAGTGATCTACACTAGTGGTAACTCTCCAATAACAAGTGACAAGTGTTGGGTGAACAAATTACAGTTGGGCAATTGATAGGATTGAAATAGCATTAAGACAGAACATCAAGATTATTAATCATGTAGGCATGTTTTCCATATATAGTCGTACGTGTTCGCAATGAGAAACTTGCACAACATCTTTTGTCCTATGATACGTCTCCGACGTATCGATAATTTCTTGTGTTCCATGCCACATTATTGATGATATCTACATGTTTTATGCACACTTTATGTCATATTCGTGCATTTTCTGGAACTAACCTATTAACAAGATGCCGAAGTGCCATTCTGTTTCTGCTTTTGGTTTCAGAAATCCTAGTAAGGAAATATTCTCGGAATTGGACGAAATCAACACCTAGGGTCCTATTTTGCCACGAAGCTTCCAGGAAGACCGAAGAGGAGGCGAAGTGGGGCCACGAGGTGGACTACAGGCGGCGCGGCCCAAGCCCTGGCCGCGCCGGCCTGTAGTGTGGGCCCTCGTGCCGCCTCTTGACCTGCCCTTCCGCCTACTTAAAGCCTCCGTCGCGAAACCCCCGTGCGAGAGCCACGATACGGAAAACCTTCCGAGACGGCACCCGCCAATCCCATCTCGGGGATTCAGGAGATCGCCTCCGGCACCCTGCCGGAGAGGGGATTCATCTCCCGGAGGACTCTACGCCGCCATGGTCGCCTCCGGAGTGATGTGTGAGTAGTCTACCCCTGGACTATGGGTCCATAGCGTGCTAGATGGTTGTCTTCTCCCCATTATGCTTAATTGTCGGGTCTTGTGAGCTGCCTAACATGATCAAGATCATCTATCGTAATTCTATATGTTGCGTTTGTTGGGATCCGATGAATAGAGAATACTTGTTATGTTGATTATCAAAGTTATGTCTATGTGTTGTTTATGATCTTGCATGCTCTCCGTTATTAGTAGATGCTCTGGCCAAGTTGATGCTAGTAACTCCAAGAGGGAGTATTTATGCTCGATAGTGGGTTCATGTCTCCGTGAATCTGGAGGAGTGACAAGAACCTCTAAGGTTATGGATGTCTGTTGCCACTAGGGATAAAACATTGGTGCTATGTTTGAGGATGTAGTCACTGATTACATTACGCGCAATACTTAATGCAATTGTCTGTTGTTAGCAACTTAATACTGGAGGGGTTCGGATGATAACCTGAAGGTGGACTTTTTAGGCATAGATGCATGCTGGATAGCGGTCTATGTACTTTGTCGTAATGCCCAATTAAATCTCACTATACTCATCATAATATGTATGTGCATGGTCATGCCCTCTCTATTTGTCAATTGCCCAACTGTAATTTGTTCACCCAACATGCTGTTTATCTTATGGGAGAGACACCTCTAGTGAACTGTGGACCCCGGTCCAATTCTCTATACTGAAATACAATCTCCTGCAATCTTTGTTTTTTCGCAAACAATCATCTTCCACACAATACGGTTAATCCTTTGTTACAGCAAGCCGTGAGATTGACAACCTCACTGTTTCGTTGGGGCAAAGTACTTTGGTTGTGTTGTGCAGGTTCCACGTTGGCGGAATCTCTGGTGTTGCGCCGCACTACATCCCGCCGCCATCAACCTTCAACGTGCTTCTTGACTCCCGGTTCGATTAAACCTTGGTTTCTTGCTGAGGGAAACTTGCCTGTGTCACACCTTCCTCTTGGGGTTCCCAACGGACGTGTCAACCACACGCATCAAGCAAATTTCTGGCGCCGTTGCCGGGGACCTGAAGAAAAGTTACACCACAAAGATTTCTATCTCCCACGCAAACTTCACGCCAGCAGCCAAATTTCTGGCGCCGGCGCCGTTGCCGGGGAGATCAAGACACGCTGCAAGGGGAGTCTCCACTTCCCAATCTCTTTACTTTGTTTTTGTCTTGCTTAGTTTTATTTACTACTTTGTTTGCTGCACTAAATCAAAATACAAAAAATTAGTTGCTAGTTTTACTTTATTTGCTATCTTGTTTGCACTCTATATCAAAAATACAAAAAAATTAGTTACTTGCATTTACTTTACTTGATTCATCATGTTTCCTTTTAATTTTACCACGAAAGACATACCGGTAGGACGTGGGTCTATAGTTGGGAGAAATAATATAGAGGAATTTTTCAACCATGTTAGTACCATTGACGATTTTGAGGATAGACACTTGGTAGACCTTGCTCCTACTTATGAAATTGCTGCTGCTGCTTTAGTTCGCATGTTGGAAACTAAATTTGTTAATCTCAATCCTATAATCCAACACATGTTTCTCACACTTGGTGATATGGAAGAAGGGGAAAAGAAAGATTTTGTTTTAGAAACCCTCCTTAGAGAATTTGGTGGTATAGCAAGAGAGGCTAGAAAGGTCTTTGCTAAATGTGATATGCTTGGTTCTTATACCAATTTTGTTAGTCTCCTTGAAAAGATGGATATGGATAGAATAAAGTACACTAATAATATTAATGATGGTGGGGAGATTAAAGCACCAATACCATGTAAGCTCCTAGCGATGAATGATGCACTAGAAAATAATTATGCTTGGCTTGTTCCTGAAAATTTGTTTGATGAGAGTAGCAAGCCCAAGACTAATGAAAAGGGGAACAACTTATGTATCTAATATACTATGCCTGGTTGAGAAAACTCCACACCCCGCTGAAGATGCACCATCTCTTGATAATACTTGATACACACTTTCTGCGCCTAGCTGAAAGGCGTTAAAGAAAAGCGCTTATGGGAGACAACCCATGTTTTTACTACAGTACTTGTAATATCCCAGGTTTAGAGGAAACAAAATGAGAGAACACCAAAGTGTGCATTGCATTCATGCATAGAAAATCCGGGAGATTTTCGCGCTTTCAAACAAAACTTACCACAGTCACTGAAGTTTCACTTGACTTGCTGGAATTGAAGTAGATCATCAAGTCAAGCGCTATAAACTTCACTGTGATCTTTGCTAAAACCTTGTTTTGGGTAGAGATGATTTGATCTATGGGCTAGATCAAATGGAATTAGTTTTACAACAAACAACACCTTAAGTGAGGATTAAATACCAGATCCTATAAAGAATCATAACATGGTATTCCTTACAACAACACATGAATAATTATTCAATCCTAAATCAAAGAAAACAATTAATTAAGAAACTATTCTATACTTATCTTTTCCATGTCTTCTACTAAATAAATGTTCCTACCATGAGTCACATGGTATATTTGTTCAACTACAATACTTGAACCAAGTCAAGAACATTCATATTCATTCTTCATTAACTTTGACAATTCTAACCTTGTTTCCAAACTCATTCTATTAAACCTTAGAGAAAGGAGAGAATCATGAATATGCTTATTCTATACATTGAATAGAACCTAGATTACTGTTTAAACCCTATACAATTGAGGTACTTGTTGATACTAACTAATGATACAAGAAATATAAGTCAAGTATTAAACCTTACTTAACCTAGCTCATACTTGATGGTAAGTATGAACCTATTCTTCTAGTAATGATGGAGAGACAAGTGTTGTGATCATTACACCTTGGTAATGATCATAAACCCTAGAGGAAACCTTACCTATCTCAGAGAGCTTAAGCTACATATGTACACTCAAGCATATGGACCAATACTTGATCTAGTAGAGAGAACCAGGATTCACTAATGAATTATTAGAAGGCCATACTTTGATCATTACAAATTAGGTGATGATCATAAACCCTAAGAATCTAAGTGAGTGTGTTGAGAGAAGTATTAAAGAAGAGAAATTAGTGAGGAATAAGTGGATCATGTCTAATGCATGATCTTACCTTATAAATTGAGATGCTAAGTTAAACCTCTACAAGTGATTCATAGATCTCATTCTTCACATGAAATGATAAGTAAATCATTAGTAGTTAACCAGACCAATACTCATGCCTTGTATAGAGTAGTATTGATATGGTATCTAAATCTTGCTTATCCAAACATTTGAGACCAACCTAGCATTGCCTTGATACAATAATTTTACCTAAGTAAGGAGGATAACCCTAGCCACTAAAACATGATCAAGCTTATGCTCATACCTAAACCTAGTTGTGTATCACATGGGTGATCATAACTAAAACCCTAGGCCATATTTTAATTCCAATCCAAGCATTACTCTGGATTATAAGTAAAACCCTGCCATGCCTCATGCCTATTTTATACTTCAATTAGTGAAGTATCACAAAAGCTTTAAATCTTTTAAGTAGAATTCACACCACATAAAATATTATGTCCTAACTTATGTATCATGGATCACAAGTATAATCCAAGCTAGAAGTTGCTAAGCAAGATTAGTAAATATAGTGTTTATCCAACCATTTTTATTAAACCCTAAGGAATCATCATTCACATAAAATCATGATCCCATTTCTCTCCTATTCAACAATTGCTTTAAATTCTATCCATAACAAAAGACATGTGAAACATCCATATAGTTAAGAACCTTAGTAAAATTTAGTAATATGCTTACCATGCACCTATTATAAAATTCAAACCATTTAAATATATCTGGTTCCTAAATTAAAAGGCAATTGAGATAAAAACATAAACCATATCTATTTTAAATTTAAAATGCACTTCACAAGAACACCAAGTAATCACCCATCAAATAGTTGTTTAAACAATAGAACTATGCAGTAAGTATTTTTATGAAGTGATATTGATATTTAATATTTTAGAACCTGCAAAAATAAACAGAAATCAAATTGGAATTTAAATAACAAGTTTAAAAAACAGAAAATAAAAAGAGAAAAAGAGAGGGGAGAGGACTTACCCTACCAGGCCGCAGCAACCCAGCTTCAGCCCAAAGAGCAGCCCGCAGCCGAAGCCCAGCACTGGCCCAGCCCACCTAGAAATGGTCCATACCGTTTCTCGTTTAATAGAAGGCCAACGCCTTCGTCTTCCTTCCCGGCGTCGACAGCGCAGAGGAGACACCCTGGCCACGTCCTCGCTGACGATAAGATCGACCCCGGACGTCGCAGACAAGCTCAGTATCTCTCCCTATCCTTCTCACGTCCGTCCTATCCACTTGCACTAAGATTCGCGCTCGAATCATGCTAGTAACCAACCTTCCATCTGCGCCGGTCATCGTCGTCGTGTCGCCATTGCCGACCACCTCCGAGCCTATAAAAGCACACGGAGGACCGCCGAAGAACCCTGATCCTCCGAGGCCCATTCAATTTCCTTTTCGCTTCCTAAAAATTTCCTAATCATCTGAGAGCTATCGCCGGTGACCACCGTGGTGCCGTCGATTGAGGTCATCCCCGGACCAACCAAGCAACCCTGGCGACGCGTATCATCACCAGGAGCATCGTGGAGGAGTACAGCATCAAGGGGAGCAGGGTGGCGGGAGAATTTTGATATTCCCTTTCACCCGGGTTCGCCGGAAAATGCTCGATTGTCATCGTCTCCGACCACCCCGAGCATCGGAAAGTGGTTCATCAGCCTCAGGTCAATCGTGCGCATCTCCAGCACCTTCTATTTCTTCCTGAATCGACTTATATCGTCCGATTGCTTCATCGCCGGAGTTCACCACCGCGGAGACACTCGCCGGAGCTAGCTCCGGTGACCTTTTCGTGGCGGCGTTCTCACTATCATGCTCAGTATGGCGAGGCGATTCGTTTGGTATACTCCGCGTGCTCGCGGGGTGGCCAGAACGCCGTCGTCGTCGCTCACCGGCGCGTCTCCGGCGAAGTCGACGTGGCGTGTGGGGGCCACTGGTCGCTGTTGACTGGTCATTGCCATCGTGGCAGCTGACCCAGTCAACGACCCCACATGTCAGCGTGTGTGGGTAGAAACAAACCGGTATGTTTAGTAAATTGTTTAATTTCAAATTCCAGTAAATATCTGAAACTTTGTAAAATCATAGAAAAATCATTTCAACTCAGAAAAATATGAATAATATATCAAAATGCTCACAAAAATAAACTCTATTCAAATAAAATATAAAACAAAAATGTGTGTCAAAATAAAAATTCACTTATTTTTAACCTTATTAATTATGCCATTTCATTTATTTAAAATAAAATTTGAATTCAATAATTAGTGAAGTTTCAAAAATTAAATATTAGTTATTCAGTAACTAAGTAAAATGTTAGGATTAATTTTATTTACCATATTTGCATTAACTTAATTATTAAAGGTAATTCATAAACCCTAATTGCAAATTACTATTTTCTATTTTTCTTTAAATAGTAATAACTCAAGAAAATATTAAAAGCCAATATTATTTTGGTAGCCCAACAATTGTTTACTTAAACATCTTAAGTCAACAAGTTAAATACTTTAAACCTAATAACAATTATTAAACTCTGATTCTTAATTAAAACCTAAATAAGAATTACTCTAATTATTAAATCTTGTGAAAATTAATAAAATGCCAAACCATTACTAATTATGCTTCAAAGTAACTAGTTACCACATTTATATTTCCAATCATCATTTTAGGAGATGTACCATAATTTAGAAACCCTAGTTTCAATTTGAATAAGAACCTTGAACTCATTATTCCATGTGTTCATCCATAGTAGTTGTAAACCTAAAACCCTAGGGGTTTAGCCCATGTGATCATAGCCACCTCAATTCTACATGTAGAACCTTGATAAGTAACCAATGAATGCATGCTTATGATCCATTAGCATAAACCAAGTCACATGAGATTATCATTTCATGTTCCTATTCTTAATTAAAACCTATATGATTCACTAGTATCACCTAGGTATAAACCCTAACTTGTCAATTGAATTAGTACCATTGACTGATATCCTATATACCATACCATTAAGATCAACCTCAATCATTAAACCCTAGTAGCACCATAATGATGAACCTAGTACCAACCTTGTGTAGCTATTCACAACACATGCTCCTATTCCACTCAACCCTACTTAGGAAATGATAAACCACTTAGTTGGGCAACCATTAGAGATTACTTAGTTAAGTAGTTGTGAAGTCATAGTAAACCCTAACTCATAGCAACACCTTGACCATCATTCTTTGATATGATACCCATAATCAACCTTAGTAATAAACCTGCTAATACTTGCTACATATAGACCAATTCTATTTAAGAACCCAACTAGTTCCTATTAGTGAAACTAAATGAATCCAATAGTAAACCCTGGAAGCCATAGCACCTGTATATAGTAGTTCATATTCTTATTTAACCTGTTCTTCAAAAGTTATTCTTTTAAAGTACAAATGTCAATCAAACCTTAGAAGCCTAATCCTTCTTTGAAATACTAATTATTTCTTAATTAATATGTTCTTCAAAAGTTATTGTTTTGAAGTATAGTATAAGAAATCATCAACCATGTTCTGTAGAACTTAAAACTGACAACTGTTCTTTACATATTATTTCATCACTATTCTTTATGTGTATGATTGTTACGATGTCTTATATCACTTGGTTATGATGCTAATACAACCAAACCCTAATAAGAACCTTGTTTGAGAATCATTCTAAAAGTGCAACCAACCCTAAAGAAATCTTTACAACTCATACATCCTAAATCATCGAGGTTAGGCTCGGGACGATTGCATCTCATACTATGCATTATAGCATCTTTGGAAGTTCTTTAAACATTGTCCTTAGCGGACGATGATGGTATTTCAGCATTTGGAGTTCTCACGTATCGAAGCTTTTGCCTGCATAATCTTGCAGTCAAGAAAGGCAAGTTCATCGCTTGCTCATGTCATTTGATTATTTTTATCAAACTATATGCAAAGTACTATACTTATCACTCATGCATTGAAAAGCAAAGTATTATTTTACAATTATGAATATGACTATGTGGTGGGCAATGGAACCATGGTATGTGTTGATATGGTGGAGGTTCCATTGCAATGGGTTATATCACCCTAGGATTAATTACCAATGCCGTCCAGTGATTCTAGCGCCGTACAAATCGCGTTGACCATGAGATCTATAATGGCTCTGGGGAAGCCAGCTGTATCTTTTCCCTTCTGCACGCCAATGGATTGGTAGAGCCGGCGGGGTGTTGGAGGCACTGCCGTAGGTTGGGATGGCCTTTAAATCCCCATCCATTAGTGATGATGGCTCTACGATCTATGAAGGATTGTCCAAAGTACACCATGAGTAAAGCCGTATTATCGGGGGAAGTCTACTGGAGGTGTACGGGTGGACAAAAGGGTGGGTTTGCAGTCGCGGAGAAGGCGGTGTGGGCTTGGATCTTTATACCTGGCCTCACACCAAAGGAAGTGTGAACGGGGGCAAGTCCCTGCGGATGGCAAAAAGGGTGAGATCTCTTGTGGGAAAAGTAACGCACCTCTGCAGTGTATCAAATTGTGGCTGTCACTCCTTGTTCGGGAAGGAGCTGAGCGAGGAAAGGAACTCCACGAAGTTATTTCAACTTGTGAAGACGGGCATAGTTTTCAGAATAAAATAAACCTTTTGAAGAAATGATTACAAAAACTTGCATTGGCCTATGACTTTCTGGTCTATGGCTGTAGCTAGTGCATGATACACATATTTCCTAATATGAACTTGCTGAGTACGCTCGTACTCATTCTATCTCGTTTGAACCCCCTTCTTAGATCAATGCACCGAAGGAGAAACTACTGTGGAACTCGAAGACAAAGGAGTCAACTGCAACAAGATGAAGAATCCAATCAAAGAAGTCAATGGAGTCAATTTCTGCATCAACTATAATGGAAACCTAGAATAGTAATAGAAGGGAACCTTTCCCTAATCATAGCACCTAAGTAGCTAGATGTCTATAGCAAGCCAAGTAGCTCTTAAGCTTGAGTTAGCAATCAGATAGACTACGAGTCGTTCTTCTGGAGCTTTATTTGAAGTTTTACCTCATGTAAAGTAGGAGGCTATGTTGATCTTATGTAAACAGTTCGTGTGTACTTCTATAGACATACCTTGGACTCGCATATGTTTCTGTTGTACCACTCTGAGAGATGTAATATGAGTGGAACGGTGTTTCACTTGTGTTATGTCAACGACTTGTGTACTACACCATGCAGTGGTACGCTGGGTCACCGCAGCTGGTATCAGAGCTTATGCTTTGACCCTAGGATTAAAACCCTTTAAAGGAGACCTTTAGGTTTGGTAGTGTCTATAGGAAGTGATTTAGCTAAGTCAACTATGCTAAACCAATTATTCTTTTGACTTGAGATGGGTATTCACTTGAGAATAATCCTGACACACTTGAGTCAATCTTTCTTATCTATCTTTCTTTAGTAAAGTTAATTAGTTATCTTGCTTCATTTCAAATTAGTAGAACACCCTTGAAGCTTAAGATAATGGGTGGTAGTAGACCACAGTTGGTATACAACACATGGTAGTCCAAAGAGAGGATACAACCATAAGGAAGATATCCTATTGGAAGAAGTATACCAATGCAAGTTATAGTTAAGTAAGAGTCATTAAAAATGTCAAATGACTGATGTTAAGTAATGAAGATAAGTTATATAAGGTAGTATATGTCTATGATGAGTCAATCATAGGAGGTAAGGAAGAGTGATAGGAGTTACATGAGTCTACTTTCAATAATAAACTAGGAACTCATATATGATTCACTTGGGAATCATGGTATGATGGAGTAGAACATCATAAGTACGATAACAAAAGGATGATAAGGAGTAGGATTTAGGGAATAGTTCGAAAGCTTAGGCCTTAAAATCCTGGAAACTGTGTCAAGAATGTTAGAACCATAGTCCTTAATTTAAAGAAGGCTTATTTAGAGCATATCACATAGAGAAATCCTAGAGTTATAGGTGGTATATTCTAAACAATCATGTGTTTAGAGTAGACATGTTAGAACTAATTGTATTATAGGAAGTAGTCCTCAATAGCACATATATATGGTATACTATTTTGTTAGTACTTCCAAATAAAACTAGGTTAACTTCAAATATCCCAGGCCATTTTGTTTCAAGTTTGTCTCATTGCAAATGTGCAATTAAGACAAATGTTGAGAAAAATAGTAGAAATTCACGTATTTGTGCTAAGTATCACAACCTAAACCTATCTTATGTGGTGTTATATACTACACATATGATCCTGATGTTTAGGGATGTCTTACCCAACTATTATATTCAGGCATATAAGGATGTGTATTATAAGCACAAAGCTGAATCTTCTTGGATTTTATTGGATTTTCATTGTTTGACTAGATCCACACATGAAGTTTGACTTTGATATGCAAATGCATGTTGCAATATCAAGCTCTTACTTGATGTTATAGGTCTAGAGGGTAAAGGTATTTGTGTGAGGAAGTGACGAATTATGAAGATTTTTGGAAGACAAGATGAAGGTTCACTTAAAGAAGAAGTCAAATTGTGGGAAGCAACCACAACCATCCGAAGGAAGGACCAATCAAAACTCACTTCTATCCTTAATCAAGGAGTACTTCAACATGGAAGTATCATGGAAGTGAGAAAAAATAGTGAATATAGAGCAGTAGAAGTGGAGCTATATTCATTATGGAAGAAGGGAATGCAAGTAGAGTCACTTACAATACTATTTTCATAGTATCAACAAGTGGTTAGCTCGCAAAACAAACCCTAGAAGAAGGAAAATAGACAAGTGAAGTCGTAGCTGGTATAATAAGACCGCAGCTGATATAGGATAATCATGAAGAGAAAGTATGTGAAGTGAGGTATATCTTAACTAAAACTATAAAAGTAGCCACAGCTGGTAGGTAGATATTGACTAGAACCATAACATAGCCATAGCTGGTATCCAATAAGCCACATCTGGTACTAGGTAGTCTGCAGCTGGTACCAGATAGCCCACAACCTGAACATTTCTTTACCCTAAAAGAAAAGGGAATTCCGCAGCTAGTATTTCACAGCTGGTATCTCGTAGTTGGTAAATATTTAGTCAAAGGATTCACATCGGATACCCACAACTGTGTGGATACACCGCAAAGAATTTTTCGTGAGACTTTAGAAAGGTACAAAATATAAACCATACTTGAACCAACTACCTAACCTTGGAGTTTAATGATTAGAAGAAAGGAAGTTTGAAGATCATTAGTAAACTCCAAGGGGGAGAGGAAGGCTGAATGAGAAGTATTAAGATATAATATTTGGAGTATGATGGACCAAGAAGAAGGTCTGAACTGAGAGGAAGTCCGATCCTATTTTCATAAGATTGGTGGAAGTATCCATATAATAGTACTCTCAGGAGGTTGTCAGACCAGAAGCCGAGGTTCACATCTCGAGGAAGTAAGGATTAGACCTTAACTTGAGTGAGTAATTGTAATTACTCAAAACCAAGAGAACTTAAGTAAGTATTAGAAAATGAAGTTGGATGAAGTAGATATCGGAGGACAATCAAAGCCTAAGAAAACAAAAGACCGAAGGGTTTGACCATACCAAAACTAATGATTATTAGAAAGATTCCTTTCATGGAATCTAAAGAAACCAAAGGGAAGATAATTAGTATAAACTAGAAGCCATGATTGGATGGACTAAATGAGTCTAATCCATTTGTAGGACTAAACAACCAGGACCATGCCTATTGTAAATACCTTACCAAGTACCATTACTTACGTTATGGTAGTAAGGGAAAACAATACCCTACCTTTAATGAATCTTTTATAACTAAGGTTTGGACACCGCAGCTGGTACACCATAGTGCCATATTACATCGCAGCTGGATTACCGCAGCTGATAGAACCAAGTCTTGAGTACTCAAATAGGAAGATGTCACCACAACCATTAGTAAAGTCCATTAACACAATCAGATGTTTAATTCAATAATCTTTGGAGAATAAGTCTATAAGCTTAGAGTGTTGGAAGAAATCATAGAATTGAAGAAAGTATCAGTGCCAGACAACAGAAGACTCCAGGAAGGATCTGGACAAGGGATATATTCAATTATATCTAATGAGATCACTAGGGAGTTTGAAAGGATTGTGATCTGTTCAAGTCAGTTCCACGTTCCGAAACATGAGAGCGTTCGAACTTCGGGACGAAGTTCAGTTTAAGGGGAGAGGCTGTAATATCCCAGGTTTAGAGGCAACAAAATGAGAGAACACCAAAGTGTGCATTGCATTCATGCATAGAAAATCCGGGGAATTTGCGCTTTCAAACAAAACTTACCACAGTAACTGAAGTTTCACTTGACTTGCTGGAATTGAAGTAGATCATCAAGTCAAGCGCTATAAACTTCACTGTGATCTTTGCTAAAACCTTGTTTTTGGTAGAGATGATTTGATCTATGGGCTAGATCAAATGGAATTAGTTTTACAACAAACAACACCTTAAGTGAGGATTAAATACCAGATCCTATAAAGAATCATAACATGGTATTCCTTACAACAACACATGAATAATTATTCAATCCTAAATCAAAGAAAACAATTAATTAAGAAACTATTCTATACTTATCTTTTCCATGTCTTCTACTAAATAAATGTTCCTACCATGAGTCACATGGTATATTTGTTCAACTACAATACTTGAACCAAGTCAAGAACATTCATATTCATTCTTCATTAACTTTGACAATTCTAACCTTGTTTCCAAACTCATTCTATTAAACCTTAGAGAAAGGAGAGAATCATGAATATGCTTATTCTATACATTGAATAGAACCTAGATTACTATTTAAACCTTATCCAATTGAGGTACTTGTTGATACTAACCAATGATACAAGAAATATAAGTCAAGTATTAAACCTTACTTAACCTAGCTCATACTTGATGGTAAGTATGAACCTATTCTTCTAGTAATGATGGAGAGACAAGTGTTGTGATCATTACACCTTGGTAATGATCATAAACCCTAGAGGAAACCTTACCTATCTCAGAGAGCTTAAGCTACATATGTACACTCAAGCATATGGACCAATACTTGATCTAGTAGAGAGAACCAGGATTCACTAATGAATTATTAGAAGGCCATACTTTGATCATTACAAATTAGGTGATGATCATAAACCCTAAGAATCTAAGTGAGTGTGTTGAGAGAAGTATTAAAGAAGAGAAATTAGTGAGGAATAAGTGGATCATGTCTAATGCATGATCTTACCTTATAAATTGAGATGCTAAGTTAAACCTCTACAAGTGATTCATAGATCTCATTCTTCACATGAAATGATAAGTAAATCATTAGTAGTTAACCAGACCAATACTCATGCCTTGTATAGAGTAGTATTGATATGGTATCTAAATCTTGCTTATCCAAACATTTGAGACCAACCTAGCATTGCCTTGATACAATAATTTTACCTAAGTAAGGAGGATAACCCTAGCCACTAAAACATGATCAAGCTTATGCTCATACCTAAACCTAGTTGTGTATCACATGGGTGATCATAACTAAAACCCTAGGCCATATTTTAATTCCAATCCAAGCATTACTCTGGATTATAAGTAAAACCCTGCCATGCCTCATGCCTATTTTATACTTCAATTAGTGAAGTATCACAAAAGCTTTAAATCTTTTAAGTAGAATTCACACCACATAAAATATTATGTCCTAACTTATGTATCATGGATCACAAGTATAATCCAAGCTAGAAGTTGCTAAGCAAGATTAGTAAATATAGTGTTTATCCAACCATTTTTCTTAAACCCTAAGGAATCATCATTCACATAAAATCATGATCCCATTTCTCTCCTATTCAACAATTGCTTTAAATTCTATCCATAACAAAAGACATGTGAACCATCCATATTGTTAAGAACCCTAGTAAAATTTAGTAATATGCTTACCATGCACCTATTATAAAATTCAAACCATTTAAATATATCTGGTTCCTAAATTAAAAGGCAATTGAGATAAAAACATAAACCATATCTATTTTAAATTTAAAATGCACTTCACAAGAACACCAAGTAATCACCCATCAAATAGTTGTTTAAACAATAGAACTATGCAGTAAGTATTTTTATGAAGTGATATTGATATTTAATATTTTAGAACCTGCAAAAATAAACAGAAATCAAATTGGAATTTAAATAACAAGTTTAAAAAACAGAAAATAAAAAGAGAAAAAGAGAGGGGAGAGGACTTACCCTACCAGGCCGCAGCAACCCAGCTTCAGCCCAAAGAGCAGCCCGCAGCCGAAGCCCAGCATTGGCCCAGCCCACCTAGAAACGGTCCATACCGTTTCGCGTTTAATAGAAGGCCAACGCCTTCGTCTTCCTTCCCGGCGTCGACAGCGCAGAGGAGACACCCTGGCCACGTCCTCGCCGACGATAAGATCGACCCCGGACGTCGCAGACAAGCTCAGTATCTCTCCCTATCCTTCTCACGTCCGTCCTATCCACTTGCACTAAGATTCGCGCTCGAATCATGCTAGTAACCAACCTTCCATCTGCGCCGGTCATCGTCGTCGTGTCGCCATTGCCGACCACCTCCGAGCCTATAAAAGCACACGGAGGACCGCCGAAGAACCCTGATCCTCCGAGGCCCATTCAATTTCCTTTTCGCTTCCTAAAAATTTCCTAATCATCTGAGAGCTATCGCCGGTGACCACCATGGTGCCGTCGATTGAGGTCATCCCCGGACCAACCAAGCAACCCTGGCGACGCGTATCATCACCAGGAGCATCGTGGAGGAGTACAGCATCAAGGGGAGCAGGGTGGCGGGAGAATTTTGATATTCCCTTTCACCCGGGTTCGCCGGAAAATGCTCGATTGTCATCGTCTCCGACCACCCCGAGCATCGGCAAGTGGTTCATCAGCCTCAGGTCAATCGTGCGCATCTCCAGCACCTTCTATTTCTTCCTGAATCGACTTATATCGTCCGATTGCTTCATCGCCGGAGTTCACCGCCGCGGAGACACTCGCCGGAGCTAGCTCCGGTGACCTTTTCGTGGCGGCGTTCTCACTATCATGCTCAGTATGGCGAGGCGATTCATTTGGTATACTCCGCGTGCTCGCGGGGTGGCCAGAACGCCGTCGTCGTCGCTCACCGGCGCGTCTCCGGCGAAGTCGACGTGGCGTGTGGGGGCCACTGGTCGCTGTTGACTGGTCGTTGCCATCGTGGCAGCTGACCCAGTCAACGACCCCACATGTCAGCGTGTGTGGGTAGAAACAAACCGGTATGTTTAGTAAATTGTTTAATTTCAAATTCCAGTAAATAGCTGAAACTTTGTAAAATCATAGAAAAATCATTTCAACTCAGAAAAATATGAATAATATATCAAAATGCTCACAAAAATAAACTCTATTCAAATAAAATATAAAACAAAAATGTGTGTCAAAATAAAAATTCACTTATTTTTAACCTTATTAATTATGCCATTTCATTTATTTAAAATAAAATTTGAATTCAATAATTAGTGAAGTTTCAAAATTAAATATTAGTTATTCAGTAACTAAGTAAAATGTTAGGATTAATTTTATTTACCATATTTGCATTAACTTAATTATTAGTGGTAATTCATAAACCCTAATTGCAAATTACTATTTTCTATTTTTCTTTAAATAGTAATAACTCAAGAAAATATTAAAAGCCAATATTATTTTGGTAGCCCAACAATTGTTTACTTAAACATCTTAAGTCAACAAGTTAAATACTTTAAACCTAATAACAATTATTAAACTCTGATTCTTAATTAAAACCTAAATAAGAATTACTCTAATTATTAAATCTTGTGAAAATTAATAAAATGCCAAACCATTACTAATTATGCTTCAAAGTAACTAGTTACCACATTTATATTTCCAATCATCATTTTAGGAGATGTACCATAATTTAGAAACCCTAGTTTCAATTTGAATAAGAACCTTGAACTCATTATTCCATGTGTTCATCCATAGTAGTTGCAAACCTAAAACCCTAGGGGTTTAGCCCATGTGATCATAGCCACCTCAATTCTACATGTAGAACCTTGATAAGTAACCAATGAATGCATGCTTATGATCCATTAGCATAAACCAAGTCACATGAGATTATCATTTCATGTTCCTATTCTTAATTAAAACCTATATGATTCACTAGTATCACCTAGGTATAAACCCTAACTTGTTAATTGAATTAGTACCATTGATCACTATCCTATATACCATACCATTAAGATCAACCTCAATCATCAAACCCTAGTAGCACCATAATGATGAACCTAGTACCAACCTTGTGTAGCTATTCACAACACATGCTCCTATTCCACTCAACCCTACTTAGGAAATGATAAACCACTTAGTTGGGCAACCATTAGAGATTACTTAGTTAAGTAGTTGTGAAGTCATAGTAAACCCTAACTCATAGCAACACCTTGACCATCATTCTTTGATATGATACCCATAATCAACCTTAGTAATAAACCTGCTAATACTTGCTACATATAGACCAATTCTATTTAAGAACCCAACTAGTTCCTATTAGTGAAACTAAATGAATCCAATAGTAAACCCTAGAAGCCATAGCACCTGTATATAGTAGTTCATATTCTTATTTAACCTATTCTTCAAAAGTTATTCTTTTAAAGTACAAATGTCAATCAAACCTTAGAAGCCTAATCCTTCTTTGAAATACTAATTATTTCTTAATTAACATGTTCTTCAAAAGTTATTGTTTTGAAGTATAGTATAAGAAATCATCAACCATGTTCTGTAGAACTTAAAACTGACAACTGTTCTTTACATATTATTTCATCACTATTCTTTATGTGTATGATTGTTACGATGTCTTATATCACTTGGTTATGATGCTAATACAACCAAACCCTAATAAGAACCTTGTTTGAGAATCATTCTAAAAGTGCAACCAACCCTAAAGAAATCTTTACAACTCATACATCCTAAATCATCGAGGTTAGGTTACGCTCGGGACGATTGCATCTCATACTATGCATTATAGCATCTTTGCCAGTTCTTTAAACATTGTCCTTACCGGACGATGATGGTATTTCAGCATTTGGAGTTCTCACGTATCGAAGCTTTTGCCTGCATAATCTTGCAGTCAAGAAAGGCAAGTTCATCGCTTGCTCATGTCATTTGATTATTTTTATCAAACTATATGCAAAGTACTATACTTATCACTCATGCATTGAAAAGCAAAGTATTATTTTACAATTATGAATATGACTATGTGGTGGGCAATGGAACCATGGTATGTGTTGATATGGTGGAGGTTCCATTGCAATGGGTTATATCACCCTAGGATTAATTACCAATGCCGTCCAGTGATTCTAGCGCCGTACAAATCGCGTTGACCATGAGATCTATAATGGCTCTGGGGAAGCCAGTGTATCTTTTCCCTGCACGCCAACGGATTGGTAGAGCCGGCGGGGTGTTGGAGGCACTGCCGTAGGTTGGGATGGCCTTTAAATCCCCATCCATTAGTGATGATGGCTCTACGATCTATGAAGGATTGTCCAAAGTACACCATGAGTAAAGCCGTATTATCGGGAAGTCTACTGGAGGTGTACGGGTGGACAAAAGGGTGGGTTTGCAGTCGCGGAGAAGGCGGTGTGGGCTTGGATCTTTATACCTGGCCTCACACCAAAGGAAGTGTGAACGGGGGCAAGTCCCTGCGGATGGCAAAAAGGGTGAGATCTCTTGTGGGAAAAGTAACACCTCTGCAGTGTATCAAATTGTGGCTGTCACTCCTTGTTCCGGGAAGGGAAGACGAGGAAAGGAACTCCACGAAGTTCTGTCAACCTGTGAAGAGACGGGCATAGTTTTCAGAATAAAATAAACCTTTTGAAGAAATGATTACAAAAACTTGCATTGGCCTATGACTTTCTGGTCTATGGCTGTAGCTAGTGCATGATACACATATTTCCTAATATGAACTTGCTGAGTACGCTCGTACTCATTCTATCTCGTTTGAACCCCCTTCTTAGATCAATGCACCGAAGGAGAAACTACCGTGGAACTCGAAGACAAAGGAGTCAACTGCAACAAGATGAAGAATCCAATCAAAAAAGTCAATGGAGTCAATTTCTGCATCAACTATAATGGAAACCTAGAATAGTAATAGAAGGGAACCTTTCCCTAATCATAGCACCTAAGTAGCTAGATGTCTATAGCAAGCCAAGTAGCTCTTAAGCTTGAGTTAGCAATCAGATAGACTACGAGTCGTTCTTCTGGAGCTTTATTTGAAGTTTTACCTCACTGTAAAGTAGGAGGCTATGTTGATCTTATGTAAACAGTTCGTGTGTACTTCTATAGACATACCTTGGACTCGCATATGTTTCTGTTGTACCACTCTGAGAGATGTAATATGAGTGGAACGGTGTTTCACTTGTGTTATGTCAACGACTTGTGTACTACACCATGTAGTGGTACGCTGGGTCACCGCAGTACTTTGTTTTTATTTTGTGTCTTGGAAGTTGTTTACTACTGTAGCAACCTCTCCTTATCTTAGTTTAGTGTTTAGTTGTGCCAAGTAAAGTCGTTGATAGTAAAGTTCATACTAGATTTGGATTACTGCGCAGAAACAGATTTCTTTGCTGTCACAAATCTGGGCTGTTTTCTCTGTAGGTAACTCAGAAAATTATGCCAATTTACGTGAGTGATCCTCAGATATGTACGCAACTTTCATTCAATTTGAGCATTTTCATTTGAGCAAGTCTGGTGCCTCGATAAAATTCATCAATACGAACTGTTCTGTTTTGACAGATTCTGCCTTTTATTTCGCATCGCCTCTTTTGCTATGTTGGATGAATTTCTTTGATCCATTAATGTCCAGTAGCTTTATGCAATGTCCAGAAGTGTTAAGAATGATTGTGTCACCTCTGAACATGTATATTTTGATTGTGCACTAACCCTCTAATGAGTTGTTCTAAGTTTGGTGTGGAGGAAGTTTTCAAGGATCAAGAGAGGGAGATGATACAATATGATCAAGGAGAGTAAAAGCTCTAAGCTTGGGGATGCCCCGGTGGTTCACCCCTGCATATTCTAAGAAGACTCAAGCGTCTAAGCTTGGGGATGCCTAAGGCATCCCCTTCTTCATCGACAACACTATCAGGTTCCTCCCCTGAAACTATATTTTTATTCCATCACATCTTATGTGCTTTTCTTGGAGCGTCGGTTTGTTTTTGTTTTTTGTTTTGTTTGAATAAAATGGATCCTAGAATTCACTTTGTGGGAGAGAGACACGCTCCGCTGTAGCATATGGACAAGTATGTCCTTAGGCTCTACTCATAGTATTCATGGCGAAGTTTCTTCTTCGTTAAATTGTTATATGGTTGGAATTGGAAAATGATACATGTAGTAAATTGCTAAAATGTCTTGGATAATGTGATACTTGGCAATTGTTGTGCTCATGTTTAAGCTCTTGCATCATATACTTTGCCCCCATTAATGAAGAAATACATAGAGCATGCTAAAATTTGGTTTGCATATTTGGTCTCTCTAAGGTCTAGATAATTTCTAGTATTGAGTTTGAACAACAAGGAAGACGGTGTAGAGTCTTATAATGTTTACAATATGTCTTTTATGTGAGTTTTGCTGCACCGGTTCATCCTTGTTTTTGTTTCAAATAACCTTGCTAGCCTAAACCTTGTATCGAGAGGGAATACTTCTCATGCATCCAAAATCCTTGAGCCAACCACTATGCCATTTGTGTCCACCATACCTACCTACTACATGGTATTTCTCCGCCATTCCAAAGTAAATTGCTTGAGTGCTACCTTTAAAATTCCATCATTCACCTTTGCAATATATAGCTCATGGGACAAATAGCTTAAAAACTATTGTGGTATTGAATATGTACTTATGCACTTTATCTCTTATTAAGTTGCTTGTTGTGCGATAACCATGTTGGGGACGCCATCAACTATTCTTTGTTGAATATCATGTGAGTTGCTATGCATGTCCATCTTGTCTGAAGTAAGAGAGATCTACCACCTTATGGTTAAGCATGCATATTGTTAGAGAAGAACATTGGGCCGCTAACTAAAGCCATGATCCATGGTGGAAGTTTTAGTTTTGGACAATATCCTCAATCTCAAATGAGAAAATTAATTGTTGTCACATGCTTATGCATAAAAGAGGAGTCCATTATCTGTTGTCTATGTTGTCCGGTATGGATGTCTAAGTTGAGAATAATCAATAGCGAGAAATCCGATGCGAGCTTTCTCCTTAGACCTTTGTACAGGCGGCATGGAGGTACCCCATTGTGACACTTGGTTAAAACATGTGTATTGCGATGACCCGGTAGTCCAAGCTAATTAGGACAAGGTGCGGGCACTATTAGTATACTATGCATGAGGCTTGTACCTTGTAAGATATAATTTACATAACTCATATGCTTTATTACTACCGTTGACAAAATTGTTTCATGTTTTCAAAATAAAAGCTCTAGCACAAATACAGCAATCGATGCTTTTCCTCTATGGAGGACCATTCTTTTACTTTCATTGTTGAGTCAGTTCACCTATTTCTCTCCACCTCAAGAAGCAAACACTTGTGTGAACTGTGCATTGATTCCTACATACTTGCATATTGCACTTATTATATTACTCTATGTTGACAATATCCATGAGATATACATGTTACAAGTTGAAAGCAACTGCTGAAACTTAATCTTCCTTTGTGTTGCTTCAATGCTTTTACTTTGAATTATTGCTTTATGAGTTAACTCTTATGCAAGACTTATTGATGCTTGTCTTGAAGTACTATTCATGAAAAGTCTTTGCTTTATGATTCACTTGTTTACTCATGTCATATACATTGTTTTGATCGCTGCATTCACTACATATGCTTTACAAATAGTATGATCAAGGTTATGATGGCATGTCACTCCAGAAATTATCTTTGTTATCGTTTTACCTGCTCGGGACGAGCAGAACTAAGCTTGGGGATGCTGATACGTCTCCGACGTATCGATAATTTCTTGTGTTCCATGCCACATTATTGATGATATCTACATGTTTTATGCACACTTTATGTCATATTCGTGCATTTTCTGGAACTAACCTATTAACAAGATGCCGAAGTGCCGTTCTTTGTTTTTGCTGTTTTGGTTTCAGAAATCCTAGTAAGGAAATATTCTCGGAATTGGACGAAATCAACGCCCGGGTCCTATTTTGCCACGAAGCTTCCGGAAGACCGAAGGACGAAGTGGGGCCACGAGGTGGCCGGACTACGAGGCGGCGCGGCCCAAGCCCTGGCGCGCCGGCCTGTAGTGTGGGCCCTCGTGCCGCCTCTTGACCTGCCCTTCCGCCTACTTAAAGCCTCCGTCGCGAAACCCCCGCCGAGAGCCACGATACGGAAAACCTTCCAGACGCCGCCGCCGCCAATCCCATCTCGGGGATTCGGAGATCGCCTCCGGCACCCTGCCGGAGGGGATTCATCTCCCGGAGGACTCTACGCCATGGTCGCCTCGGGAGTGATGTGTGAGTAGTCTACCCCTGGACTATGGGTCCATAGCAGTAGCTAGATGGTTGTCTTCTCCCCATTATGCTTAATTGTCGGGTCTTGTGAGCTGCCTAACATGATCAAGATCATCTATCTGTAATTCTATATGTTGCGTTTGTTGGGATCCGATGAATAGAGAATACTTGTTATGTTGATTATCAAAGTTATGTCTATGTGTTGTTTATGATCTTGCATGCTCTCCGTTATTAGTAGATGCTCTGGCCAAGTTGATGCTAGTAACTCCAAGAGGGAGTATTTATGCTCGATAGTGGGTTCATGTCTCCGTGAATCTGGAGGAGTGACAAGAACCTCTAAGGTTATGGATGTGCTGTTGCCACTAGGGATAAAACATTGGTGCTATGTTTGAGGATGTAGTCATGATTACATTACGCGCAATACTTAATGCAATTGTCTGTTAGCAACTTAATACGGAGGGGTTCGGATGATAACTGAAGGTGGACTTTTTAGGCATAGATGCATGCTGGATAGCGGTCTATGTACTTTGTCGTAATGCCCAATTAAATCTCACTATACTCATCATAATATGTATGTGCATGGTCATGCCCTCTCTATTTGTCAATTGCCCAACTGTAATTTGTTCACCCAACATGCTTTTATCTTATGGGAGAGACACCTCTAGTGAACTGTGGACCCCGGTCCAATTCTCTATACTGAAATACAATCTCTGCAATACTTGTTCTACTGTTTTCTGCAAACAATCATCTTCCACACAATACGGTTAATCCTTTGTTACAGCAAGCCGGTGAGATTGACAACCTCCTTGTTTCGTTGGGGCAAAGCTTTGGTTGTGTTGTGCAGGTTCCACGTTGGCGCCGGAATCTCTGGTGTTGCGCCGCACTACATCCCGCCGCCATCAACCTTCAACGTGCTTCTTGACTCCTACTGGTTCGATTAAACCTTGGTTTCTTACTGAGGGAAACTTGCCGCTGTGCGCATCACACCTTCCTCTTGGGGTTCCCAACGGACGTGTCAACCACACGCATCATCCTACCAGCCGGTGGCAGCCGGGCCTCAAGGGAATCTACTGGCTATTAAGTTACTCCTTTTAATAGAGCACCGGAGCAAAGCATTAACACTTGGTGAAAACATGTGATCCTCATATCACAGCCTTCCCCTCCGGTTGTCCCAATTTCTGTCACTTTGGGGCCTCGGGTTCCGGACAGCAATATGTGCAAACAACTTGTAGATACAATCTAAGCAATAATTATAGAGCTTAAATCTAAGATCATGCCACTCGGGCCCTAGTGACAAGCATTAAGCATAACAAGATTGCAGCAACAATAACTTCACAAACTTTATAGATAGACTAATCATAATGTATCATCCATCGGATCCCAACAAACACAACACCGATTACATCAGATGGATCTCAATCATGTAAGGCAGCTCATGAGATCATTGTATTGAAGTACATGGGATAGAGAGTACCAACTAGCTACTGCTAGAACCCGTAGTCCATGGGGGAACTACTCACGGAGCATGATGGAGGCGGTGGCGTCGATGGAGATGGCTTCCGGGGCACTTCCCCGTCAGTGCCGGAGTTCTGTCCCAATTGGAGTTTCGCGATGGCGGTGGCTCTGGAGTCTTTCTGGAGTTTCGTTAATTCGTATCGCGTTTTTAGGTCGAAAGGGCTTATATAGGCGAAGAGGCGGCGCAGGAGGGCGCCTGGGGCCTCCTCCCCATAGGCCGGCGCGGCCAGGGTGGAGCCCGCGCGGTGATACGTCTCCGACGTATCTATAATTTCTTATGTTCCATGCCACATTATTGATAATATCTACATATTTTATGCATACTTTACATCATATTTATGCATTTTCTGGAACTAACCTATTAACAAGATGCCGAAGAGCCGTTGCTGTTTTGCTGTTTTTGGTTTCAGAAATCCTAGTAAGGAAATATTCTCGGAATTGGACGAAATCAACGCCCAGGGGCCTATTTTTACACGAAGCTTCCAGAAGACCGAAGAGTCAATGAAGTGGGGCCACGAGGCGGCCAGAGGGTAGGGCGGTGCGGCCCAGCCCTTGGCCGCGCCGACCTGTCTCCTGGGCCCCTCGTGTGGCCCCCTGACCTGCCCTTCCGCCTACTTATAGCCTTCATCGCGAAACCCCCAGTACCGAGAGCCACGATACGGAAAACCTTCCGAGAGACGCCGCCGCCAATCCCATCTCGGGGGATTCAGGAGATCGCCTCCGGCACCCTGCCGGAGAGGGGATTCATCTCCCGAGGACTCTACGCCGCCATGGTCGCCTCCGGAGTGATGAGTGAGTAGTTCACCCCTGGACTATGGGTCCATAGCGGTAGCTAGATGGTTGTCTTCTCCTCATTGTGCTTAATTGTCGGATCTTGTGAGCTGCCTAACATGATCAAGATCATCTCTGTAATGCTATATGTTGTGTCTGTTGGGATCCGATGAATAGAGAATACCATGTTATGTTGATTATCAATTTATACCTATGTGTTGTTTATGATCTTGCATGCTCTCCGTTATTAGTAGATGCTCTGGCCAAGTTGATGCTAGTAACTCCAGAGGGAGTATTTATGCTCGATAGTGGGTTCATGTCTCCGTGAATCTGGGGGAGTGACAAGAACCCCTAAGGTTATGGATGTGCTGTTGCCACTAGGGATAAAACATTGATGCTATGTCCGAGGATGTAGTTATTGAGTACATTACGCGCAATACTTAATGCAATTGTCTGTTGTTAGCAACTTAATACTGGAAGGGGTTCGGATGATAACCTAAAGGTGGACTTTTTAGGCATAGATGCATGCTGGATAGCGGTCTATGTACTTTGTCATAATGCCCAATTAAATCTCACAATACTCATCATATCATGTATGTGCATGGTCATGCCCTCTCTTTTGTCAATTGCCCAACTTTAATTTGTTCACCCAACATGCTATTTATCTTATGGGAGAGACACCTCTAGTGAACTGTGGACCCCGGTCCATTCTTTACATCTGAAATACAATCTACTGCAATACTTGTTCTACTGTTTTCTGCAAACAATCATCATCCACACTATACATCTAATCCTTTGTTACAGCAAGCCGGTGAGATTGACACCCTCACTGTTTCGTTGGGGCAAAGTACTTGGTTTGTGTTGTGCAGGTTCCACGTTGGCGAGGAATCCCTGTGTTGCGCCGCACTACATCTCGCCGCCATCAACCTTCAACGTGCTTCTTGACTCCTACTGGTTCGATAAACCTTGGTTTCTAACTGAGGGAAACTTACTGCTACGCATCACACCTTCCACTTGGGGTTCCCAACGGTCGCGTGCTGTATGCGTGTCAAGCTAAATTTCTGGCGCCGTTGCCGGGACGTGAAGGAAATTACACCACAGAGATTTCTACCTCCCACGTCAACTACGAGCCAGCAAGTAAATTTAGGCGCCGTTGCGGGAGATCAAGACACGCTGCAAGGGGAGTCTCCACATCCCAATCTCTACTTTGTTTTTGTCTTGCTTTATTTTATTTACTACTTTGTTTGCTGCATTATATCAAAATACAAAAAAATTAGTTGCTAGTTTTACTTTATTTGCTATCTTGTTTGCTATATCAAAAACACAAAAAATTAGTTACTTGCATTTACTTTATCTAGTTTGCTTTATTTACTACTGCTAAAATGGGTACTCCTGAAAATACTAAGTTGTGTGACTTCACAACCACAAATAATAATGATTTCTTATGCACACCTATTGCTCCACCTGCTACTACAGCAGAATTCTTTGAAATTAAACCTGCTTTACTGAATCTTGTTATGCGAGAGCAATTTTCTGGTGTTAGTTCTGATGATGCTGCTGCCCATCTCAATAATTTTGTTGAATTATGTGAAATGCAAAAGTATAAAGATGTAGATGGTGACATTATAAAATTAAAATTGTTCCCTTTCTCATTAAGAGGAAGAGCTAAAGATTGGTTGCTATCTCTGCCTAAGAATAGTATTGATTCATGGACTAAATGCAAGGATGCTTTTATTGGTAGATATTATCCCCTGCTAAAATTATATCTTTAAGGATTAGCATAATGAATTTTAAACAATTGGATACTGAGCATGTTGCACAAGCATGGGAAAGAATGAAATCTTTGGTTAAAAATTGCCCAACCCATGGACTGACTACTTGGATGATCATCCAAACCTTTTATGCAGGACTGAATTTTTCTTCACGGAACCTATTGGATTCAGCTGCTGGAGGTACCTTTATGTCCATCACTCTTGGTGAAGCAACAAAGCTACTTGATAATATGATGATTAATTACTCTGAATGGCACACGGAAAGAGCTCCACAAGGTAAGAAGGTAAATTCTGTCGAAGAAACCTCTTCCTTGAGTGATAAGATTGATGCTATTATGTCTATGCTTGTGAATGGTAGGACTAATGTTGATCCTAATAATGTTCCGTTAGCTTCATTGGTTGCTCAAAAAGAATATGTTGATGTGAATTTCATTAAGAATAACAATTACAATAACTCTATGCCATATCCTGCTAATGGTAACTCTTATGGTAGATATGTTTCACCTAATGAAGAAAAGATGTTAGAAATTGAAAGATCCACTAAGAGCTTTATGCAATCCCAATATGAGCAAAATAAATTGTTTACTAAAACTATGAATGAACAATCTACCTTGTTGAAGAATATAGGAAATCAACTTGAAAATTTGAATATGGAGATCTCTGGGTTGCAAACTAAACTTGCAAATGCTGAAAACCGAATCTCATACATGTCTGCGTCACAATCTTCTTTAATTAATAAAATGGCTGCTAAACCTGAGGATATTGATAATAAAATTGTTACTACAGCAAATGCCATCCAAGTTAGAATTAATGAGAATATAAGATTGATGGCCGAATTGCGTGCTAGGTGGGAAAGAGAAGAAAATGAAAAAGAAGATAATATAGCTAAAGTCTGGACTATTACCACCACTAGTAATGCTAATGCTACACATGTTGCTGCACCTCCTACTAATAATGGTAAAATAATTGGTGTTGGCAATGTTTCCACTTCAAATGCAAAGCGCGAAAAATTGCAAAACTGCTGAAACTGCTTGTGATAAAGCTGCTGAAATTTTTTCCAACATTGGGGATGATGATCCCATTGCTTTAGATTATAATGGTTTGGATTTTGATGATTGTCATATCTCTGAAGTTATAAAGTTCTTACAAAGACTTGCTAAGAGTCCTAATGCTAGTGCTATAAACTTGGCTTTCACGAAACATATTACAAATGCTCTCATAAAAGCTAGAGAAGAGAAACTAGAACGCGAAGCTTCTATTCCTAGGAAGCTAGTGGATGGTTGGGAGACCATCATTAAGATGAAGGTCAATGACTTTGATTGTAATGCTTTATGTGATCTTGGTGCAAGTATTTCTGTTATGCCTAAGAAAATTTATAATATGCTTGACTTGCCACCATTGAAAAATTATTATTTGGATGTTAATCTTGCTGATCATTCTATAAAGAAACCTTTGGGGAAAGTTGATAATGTTCGCATTACCGTTAACAATAACCTTGTCCCCGTTGATTTTGTTGTCTTGGATATTGAATGCAATGCATCTTGTCTCATTATATTGGGAAGAACTTTTCTTCGAACTGTTGGTGCTATCATTGATATGAAGGAAGGTAATATTAAATATGAATTTCCTCTCAAGAAAGGTATGGAACACTTCCCTAGAAAGAGAATGAAGTTACCTTTTGATTCTATTATTAGAACAAATTATGATGTTGACACTTCGTCTCTTGATAATACTTGATGTACACTTTCTGCGCCTAGCTGAAAGGCGTTAAAGAAAAAAGCGCTTATGGGAGACAACCCATGTTTTTACTACAGTACCTTTGTTTTTATTTTGAGTCTTGGAAGTTGTTTACTACTGTAGCAACCTCTCCTTATCTTAGTTTTGTGCTTTGTTGTGCCAAGTAAAGTCGTTGATAGTAAGGTTCATACTAGATTTGGATTACTGCGCAGAAACAGATTTCTTTGCTGTCACGAATCTGGGCAAAATTCTCTGTAGGTAACTCAGAAAATTATGCCAATTTACGTGAGTGATCCTCAGATATGTACGCAACTTTCATTCAATTTGAGAATTTTCATTTGAGCAAGTCTGGTGCCTTAATAAAATTCGTCTTTACGAACTGTTCTGTTTTGACAGATTCTGCCTTTTATTTCGCATTGCCTGTTTTGATATGCTCGATGGATATTTCGATTCCATTGACTTTCAGTAGCTTTGTGCAATGTCCAGAAGTGTTAAGAATGATTATGTCACCTCTGAACATGTATATTTTGATTGTGCGCTAACCCTCTAATGAGTTGTTTTGAGTTTGGTATGGAGGAAGTTTTCAAGGATCAAGAGAGGGAGATGATACAACATGATCAAGGAGAGTGAAAGCTCTAAGCTTGGGGATGCCCCGGTGGTTCACCCCTGCATATATCAAGAAGACTCAAGCGTCTAAGCTTGGGGATGCCCAAGGCATCCCCTTCTTCATCGACAACATTATCAGGTTCCTCCCCTGAAACTATATTTTTATTCCATCACATCTTATGTGCTTTGCTTGGAGCGTCGGTTTGTTTTTGTTTTTGTTTTGTTTGAATAAAATGGATCCTAGCATTCTTTGTGTGGGAGAGAGACACGCTCCGCTGTTGCATATGGACAAATATGTCCTTAGGCTTTATTCATAATATTCATGGCGAAGTTTCTTCTTCGTTAAATTGTTATATGGTTGGAATTGGAAAATGATACATGTAGTAATTTGCTAAAATGTCTTGGATAATGTGATACTTGGCAATTGTTGTGCTCATGATTAAGCTCTTGCATCATATACTTTGCACCCATTAATGAAGAAATACATAGAGCATGCTAAAATTTGGTTTGCATATTTGGTCTCTCTAAAGTCTAGATAATTTCTAGTATTGAGTTTGAACAACAAGACGGTGTAGAGTCTTATAATGTTTACAATATGTCTTTTATGTGAGTTTTGCTGCATCGCTTCATCCTTGTGTTTGTTTCAAATAGCCTTGCTAGCCTAAACCTTGTATCGAGAGAATACTTCTCATGCATCCAAAATACTTGAGCCAACCACTATGCCATTTGTGTCCACCATACCTACCTACTACATGGTATTTCTCCGCCATTCCAAAGTAAATTGCTTGAGTGCTACCTTTAAACAATTCAAAATTTATTACCTCTGATTTGTGTCAATGTTTTATAGCTCATGAGGAAGTATGTGGTGTTTATCTTTCAATCTTGTTGGGCAACTTTCACCAATGAACTAGTGGCTTCATCCGCTTATCCAATAATTTTGCAAAAAGAGCTGGCAATGGGATTCCCAGTCCCAAATTAATTAATAAAAATAGACACTCCTCCATGGTATGTGATTGTTGGATGGCACCCGAAGGATTCGGTTAGCCATGGCTTGAGAAAGCAAAGGTGGGGAGGAGTGTCATCATAATAAAACTAAAATAAAAGGCACTCCTTCATGGTATGAGATTGTTGGCAGGCACCCGAGGATTCGGTTAGCCATGGTTTGTGAAAGAAAGGTTGGAAGGAGTGCCACACAAAAATAAAAATAAAATGGGAGCCGCTCTTTGAAGGTTTGTCTGGCAAGGGGGTTAGAGTGCCCACTACCATTCGTTGACAACAACAAACACCTCTCAAAATTTTACTTTTATGCTCTCTTTATGTTTTCAAAATCAAAGCTCTAGCACAAATATAGCAATCGATGCTTTTCTCTTTGAAGGATTCTTTTACTTTTATGTTGAGTCAGTTCACCTATCTCTCTCCACCTCAAGAAGCAAACACTTGTGTGAACTGTGCATTGATTCCTACATACTTGCATATTGCACTTGTTATATTACCTTGCATTGACAATATCCATGAGATACACATGTTACAAGTTGAAAGCAACCGCTGAAACTTCATCTTCTTGTGTTGCTTCAATACCTCTACTTTGAATTATTGCTTTATGAGTTAACTCTTATGCAAGACTTATTGATGCTTGTCTTGAAGTACTATTCATGAAAAGTCTTTGCTTTATGATTCAGTTGTTTACTCATGTCATTACCATTGTTTTGATCGCTGCATTCATTACATATGCTTACAATAGTATTGTAACACCCCAAATTTCAAAACAAAGAGAAAGTAAATTTCCTTTTTCCAAAAATGAGAACCAACAAAAACTTTTCTTATATAGGGTGCTATGCTTAGTGCTCCTACCTATTACTTGTGTTTTTGGCCATGATGAGTGTTATTATGCTTATGTGATAAACCCTAAAACCCTAAAGTGATCAAGTGAAGATCACAAACCAAATGAAATTAAAAGAGAAAGAAATCAAATAAGAAAAACCCTAAACCCTAACCTTCTCAAAAATCATTTGGATCTATTTTGAGAAACCTAAATTAAAGAAAAAGCCATATGTGGGCCTATAGCCTTAATATGTAAATCTTGAACCCTACCTTTTCTTACTTTGCTAAATAATGGTGAACCATTGCAAAACTTATTAAACCCTAAACCTCATCCCTCTTGTCATCAATCTTTGAGAAATAAAATAAAAAGGAAAGATCTTATTTAAGAAAAAGGCATATGCAAGCCTATGGATACTTGTTGAAAATGATGAGCTTTGCCTTGTCTACCTTGAGTAGATGAATTGAAATACCTCAACACACTCAACAAAGCACTTACCAACCAATTCAAGTGTGAAACAAAATAAAATCAAACATATGCATAGAGGCATATGTGCCTATGGCTATTTTTGTAAAACTTTACCCTAGGCCCTCCTACTTTATTTAAAGGATGGGAAAACCTTCATAAACCCTATCTAGTACTTCTCAAACCCAATCCAAAGTGAAACAAAAGATTTTAAAAAGAAAGTAATAATGCCATAGAGGCATATGAGAGCAAAATATCAAATTTGTGAAATTGAGGATCTTGACCCTAAGACTTGTAGTGAATGGTTGGATCACTCCTATATACCATTTCAACACTCAACAACATCAATTGGGTCAAGCCTAGTCAAATTAAAAATCAAATGCCACATATGCATAGAGGCATATGTGACACATAGCCATTTTCACCAATTCTTGTCCTATGCACTTCTACTTTGACCAAATGGTGTGAAACCATCTCTAAACCTAATATAACCCTAAATTTACCCTCAAACTTGCCCAAGTGAAGCAAGGGGAGCACATTACAAGAATAAGAAAAATTGACATGTCACCTCTCATGTGTTATGGCCAAATTTGCAAATCTTTGAGCTAGACCTTTTGGAATGGTTTCAATGGTTGGGAAATGTTCCTAAACTAGTAAGAATCACTTTGGAGTCAAGAAAAATCAAATCAAAAGGAGAGAAAACAAATAGGGAGAAAATCCCATTTTCACTCACATACACATTTAGCCAAATTATCAAATCTTGACCTAGCCACCTCCATTGCCTCAAAATGGTTTGAACCTTTCACCTAACTCAATCTAACACCAAATAAACCTCACTCTTGTCAAAATGAAGCAAAGAAAAATAAAAGAATAAAAGTTAGAAATTCACAAAACCCTCACATATGGCTTATGCCATCTTTATAAATTTTGACCCTAGACCATTTTAGTCTTCACCATGAGTTGTATTATGCTACTAAACACTTATTACAACTTTTGGAATCCAAGAAACACATTTCAAATCAAATTCAAACTCAAAATTGGCTCACATACAATAATAGTCAAATCTGCCATTTATATTCTGGTCACTACTTTGAGCCTCTCTATTTCAAGTTTTTCAAACTAAACTTTCCCAATTCTTTGCATGTCATCCAAGAGCACATCAAGGTGAACAACTTTGGTAAAGACCATCATGCCAAATTCATCTTGGATCAAAAACTATGCTCATGCAAAGTCGAGACTTTTTAATATGAACAACAATCTCACCTTCTCAAATTTTGCTATTCTTTGAATTTTAAATTTCCACCACCACACCTAGTTGTCTCTGATCATTTACCACTCAACTCAATTCATCACTTTCAAATTTTATAACCATATGAACTCAACCAAATTTGGGCAAAATGGTAAATTACCAATATGTAACTATTTGCCACTATTTGGAATAGTGACTCTACCCTCAACCCTAATGCCCTTAACTACTCTACATGTTCCCTTGTCCCCTCCAACATCTGGTCCCCTCCAACACCTTGTCCCCTCCAACATCATGTCCACCTTATGCCACCATGTCCCCTCTCCTCTCCATCCTTGAACCTATAAATAGAGCACTTCCCCCTGCTCTTGGACACACCACCTCACCTAGCAGCATCCTCCTCTCCCTCCTTGAGCCTCTCCTCCTCCCTCCTTGCCTCTCCAAGGCCCAAACATCACCGGAATGCACCCGGCGGCCACCCTCAAAACTGCCCAGATTTTTGTCACCATAGCCTCCAACTCCTACCCCATCTTGTAGCCCTTGAAGAGAGCTTTCCAACGCAACCAACCCCGCCTTAATCCGAGCTCCGAGGTGAAAGTTATGGCCCCCGCAAGATCCCTGGTTCGGGAGGAAGACGACGGCCCAGCGCCGTCGGATCGTCATCCGACGATCTGTGCGCTTCGCCCGCGCCCGACGTGCATGCGCCATGCATGCGTGGCCCAGGCCGCAGCTGGGCCGGCCCACTTCTTTCCCGCCCCCTGTTTGAATTCAAATTCGTTTAATTCTTTTTAGATAAATTGCAAACTGATGCTGTGTTAAAAATTGAATAACTCCAAATCTACTTGGCCAAATTTTACAAATTTTATAGATTTGGAAAGCTTAGAGTTTTCTCTACACAATTCCATTGGATTCAAACCCATATCTGTTGTAGAATTAATGTAGAAAAATAAACAAGACAGGGACTTTTCTGCCTTAGAATAATTATTAAAAATCAACCACAAATGATTTTAAGTTAATTCCAACTCCTATAAATCACATTACACTTGTACTAATTGTTTATGCAAAAATATACCATGCTTACTTTGAATGATCATGGCCTAGATTAATTAAAGGACTATATGGCTATTTCTAGTCAAAAATATTGTCCAAAACTATTAATAATTCATAGGGGAGTTTTTCTCTCACTTAAATCTTGTCATGAACAATTCAAAATGAGGTAGAGACTCTGGTCATATATGTCTCAAATGAATTGTTGATGATATTAAATCACCTCAATAGTAGTTGTTAACTTAGTTACAACTAGGTGTTAAATCATATGAGAGGTATTCCTCTCATTTAAATCTTGTTCTCAAGTAATTCAACATGAGGTAGTGACCATGGTCTATAAAATCTCATATTGAGTTATTTGGTGACATTAAATCACTATCGTGTTAGGATTAAATTGCATGAGGTATGGAACCTCATTTAAATCATTTTCTCAAATGATGAGTATGAAGAGGTTGACTTTGGTCAACCTAGGTCATATATTGTTCATGAGAGAAATTAAATCTTAATAAGATAATGAGAGGAAATTATTTCTCTAAGTAAGTGAAAGTAACACCTAAGTTAGTATGAGAGGAAATTATTTGTCTTAAAATAAGAAAGGAACACATCCACCCACTTAATAGTAGTGTGTGATGCTAGTTTAAGTTGTGTAAATCTTGTGTGTGCTTAGTTTAGTATGTAAGTTTGGTATGATGATTGTGTACCCCGTATTCGTATTTTAGACGCTAGTACCGGAGACTATCAAGAGGAAGAGGTCTTCTACCAAGAGGAAGAGCAAGAAAACTTTGATCACATCACCAACCAAGGCAAGCTATTACCAATGCAAGCTAGACTATTGCAAGTTATAATGTTGCAAGCTAATATTCTTGCAAAGTGCAAAGCCCCTTGGGGCAAGGCATCATGAATCTTATCTTTTCTTACATAAGCCTATCCCAAGTTTATATCTTACAAGTTTTTACTTGTTTTCTCAAGAAGTTACTTTTATAGTTAACTTGGGTCAAAGTAGAGAAAGTTACTAGAGTAGTAAAGTTAGTCTCCCTCAAGCAAAGCAAGATAATACTCTTGCAAAGTGCAAAGCTCACCATGAGCAAGGCATTACCCCATTTACTTTATGCTTATGATCCTATTTCCAAGTTTTACCTTACAAGCTTTATTTACCTTGTTTTATCAAAGTACTTTTTGATTCATGATTCACTTGGTTAGTATTGGATTAGTACAAGAGTATCGAAGTTAGCCTAGAAGCAAAGCAAAGTACTTAGCACCCCTCATACTTAGATGCTAGTGCTAAATTAAAGATGACTATTCTAGATGGGAACAAGTGTGTGTGAAATGACTTTGAAAACCTTGGAATGATGAGTCATTCTATTGAAAGATTTTGAAGGTGAATATGACTGGTGAATGACATGGTGAACTTTACCAAAAACTGATGGTTGGGTTCGGATGCGATACCATTCCAATTTTACAAGTACCCCCACAATACCTGAATCTGGGTAAGGCTTAGCTGGAAACTTATGTATTTTAGTATGGGTTCCCTCTGAACAAGCGTCATAGGGGTTATGCCGAGGCTGCCTCCGTACTGGTGAAGTGATATGAAATGACGTGAAATGAGGTGAATGTCCGGCCCAAGCCCTGTGCAGTTCCCAGGCTGATGGTCTGTCTTCACTGGGAGGCCAAGCTCATGGGGAGAGGTGCCTATACTAGAATATGTAAATGAAAGGTTAGGATTGGTAGTTCGCATACTGCGTACGATAAATCAGGGCCAGTTACCCCTGACGAACTATTGCAATTGTTGTGGCACAAGTGTACAACCTCTGCAGAGTTAAACCTATTCGAATAGCCGCGTCCGCGGTCATGGACAGTTGGAAAGGCCATACTGTTCCGTCATCAGAACTTTTCTAAAAACTATGAATGGTGAATGGTGACTTGTGAATTTGAACTTGAAAGGTGACATTGACTTTGAATCACAACGAGTTGTGGGAATGACACTAATGTTCCCACTTGAGTTAGTTAGTACATGAAGAGTTGTTTACTAAAATGTTTGTGAACTAAAATTGGCTTTATGCAAAATAAACTAGAGCTTAGCACCCCCTTACTAGAATTGTTAGCACTTACATTAGTATTAGTTTGCGAGTACTTTAAAGTACTCACGGCTGTGTCCCTGGCTATTCAAATGGCCAGACTATGAAGAGGAGCAAAACTATCAAGATGACGACCAGCAGGACGCCTACGACAACTAGGGAATCTTCTGACGTCAGACGTTGGCCTGTGGACTAGAGAGTCCCTTCTACGCTTCCGCTATGAACTATGAACTTTGTGTCCGTTGATCAATAGATCAATTATTTGTGTAATATTGGATCATGTGATCTCTATTTGTAAGACGACTATGGTATGTAATGGATGATGACTTATGATATTCAACTATTATGTCTCGCAACAACAATATTCCTGGGATTGCGATGTATGGCATAATAGGCATCTGGACTTAAAAATCCGGGTGTTGACAAGTTGGTATCAGAGCCATTGTTTGACCTTAGGAGACCCTAGTTAGAATGGACGTCTGAAAAACTTAGTTTCAAAACAAATGAAGTGAATATTTATGAAAAACTTATTCTCACCCTTATCCTTGAGATCTTTTCAAAAACAACATTCATACTCTACCTTTCTTACTACATAAAAACTTGGCACACTTGGGCACTTCTCTAACTAACTCCTCCTCATTGTTCATAGATGGAGTACAAATGGGAGTTTTATCAGCTTGGTCACGGAGGAAACCTGATGTTCGAGAAAGACTTGAAGCAACTAGTGGAATATCTAGGACACCCGTATCCCGAGTTCTTCGGAATACCCCTCAACAACCACTCCGGAGAACCACCTCGGTGGGAAGTTTCTACTGATCTACGAAGAAAGCTTGGAGCCCCGGTATGGGAAACCATCTGGATTTCTGTAACGGGAAACACTTGGAAGGAAGGACTAGTCAGAGCTATGCAAGAAGCAATTTCCCGTCTGTGTGGACAAAATGAGAACAAGATCAAGAACACTCGCTTCATCTACTACCCAAGACATGACTCCATGGGACGATCGATGACCATGCCCCCACACACGGAGATGAACCCCTATGTAGCACACCAGGACTTCAGGCTGTACAAAACCCGCAGGGATTTGGACAACGCCCTCGCCTCTCGCCAAGCACATCACCTGTGAAGATGAAGAATCCACCCAGAAGAGTAGTATCACCCCAGCACTTAAGTAGGTGTGAATTGTATCAGGATCCCCTTGTATCGTAGAGCAAATGAATGGTTCTTCAAACCAACGGTGTGTTAGATTTGTAATGTGTGATGTTTGGTATGAATGAAAAAGTGTTGTTGGTTTTTACCCCCTCAACACTACTCAATTTTCAAGTTTTGAACTTGTGAACTTTAATTCAAACAAACCGTAGAAATTTCCCTCTTATCTTATCATCTACTCCGATACTCAGATGGCCCCTCCCAATCGCACCAACGACGCGATGATGCAACTGCTGCAAACCCTGCTGGCCGACCGAGAAGCCGAGAGAGCTGAACACCAAGCCAACATTGCTGCACTGCAGCAGCTTGCTCAGAACAACAACGGCAATGGAAACCACGACCACCCTGGGTCAAAACTGAAGAACTTTCAGAACACCAACCCACCTATCTTTAACAAGACCGAAGAGCCCCTCGATGCCGACGACTGGCTCCAGACAATGGAGAATAACTTGGAAGTAGCTGGAGTGGAAGCCAAGGAGAAGGTCTTGTTTGCAACCCACTATCTTGCCGGACCAGCCCGCGCTTGGTGCACAAGCACCCGTGCCATGAACGGAAGTCAGTTCATGACTTGGGAGGATTTCAAGCTCAAGTTTAGCAAGTACCATGTGCCCCAAGGACTGATCAAGATGATGAGAGACGAGTTCCGCGAACTCAAGCAAGGCAGGATGTCCGTGGTAGAATACCGCGACAGTTTCTTACTCTGTCAAGGTACGCCCCGGACGAGACCGATACCAATGAGAAGAGGAAAGAAAGATTTCTGAACGGACTCCATGACGAGATGCGACCGTACTGGTCAACATTCCCTTTGCTGACCCGAAGCTCTGGTGGACTCCGCCATCCAGATGGAAGGGAAGCTTCACCAAGCCAATGAGAACCGCAAGCGCCGGATGATGAATCAGCATGGGTCCAGCAATACCCAGAAGTACCGCAACAACTCATCTGGAGGATATACTCCAAAATACAACAAGCCCCCTGCTCAGAATTACCGCCCAAACTACACCAACAACCACGGAGGACCCCCGAAGCCCGGAGGCAACCACAACGACACCAATCACACCAACAACAACAACAACAACACTGGCCCTAGGACTGGAATCAACGCCATCCCCGTCGCCAACAAGGACAAGGCCACCATCACTTGTTATGAGTGTGGAGTGGTTGGGCATTACTCCAATGAGTGCCCCAAGAGACTCGCCAAGATTGCCGGCAACACCGCTGCACCTGCTCAGAACCAACGCCGCTTTGCCGCAAGAAAGAACCAGAACAACAACGGCCGCTACTACAACATGACTGCCACCGAAGCTCAAGAAGCACCTCAGAACATGCCAAGTATGTTCCCTGCTAAATCATATCGCCCAATCTCTCTTAGGAACCTAACTTTTCTTAAAATCTCGGGACGAGATTTGTTTAAGGGGGAAGGGTTTGTAACACCCCAAATTTCAAAACAAAGAGAAAGTAAATTTCCTTTTTCCAAAAATGAGAACCAACAAAAACTTTTCTTATATAGGGTGCTATGCTTAGTGCTCCTACCTATTACTTGTGTTTTTGGCCATGATGAGTGTTATTATGCTTATGTGATAAACCCTAAAACCCTAAAGTGATCAAGTGAAGATCACAAACCAAATAAAATTAAAAGAGAAAGAAATCAAATAAGAAAAACCCTAAACCCTAACCTTCTCAAAAATCATTTGGATCTATTTTGAGAAACCTAAATTAAAGAAAAAGCCATATGTGGGCCTATAGCCTTAATATGTAAATCTTGAACCCTACCTTTTCTTACTTTGCTAAATAATGGTGAACCATTGCAAAACTTATTAAACCCTAAACCTCATCCCTCTTGTCATCAATCTTTGAGAAATAAAATAAAAAGGAAAGATCTTATTTAAGAAAAAGGCATATGCAAGCCTATGGATACTTGTTGAAAATGATGAGCTTTGCCTTGTCTACCTTGAGTAGATGAATTGAAATACCTCAACACACTCAACAAAGCACTTACCAACCAATTCAAGTGTGAAACAAAATAAAATCAAACATATGCATAGAGGCATATGTGCCTATGGCTATTTTTGTAAAACTTTACCCTAGGCCCTCCTACTTTATTTAAAGGATGGGAAAACCTTCATAAACCCTATCTAGTACTTCTTAAACCCAATCCAAAGTGAAACAAAAGATTTTAAAAAGAAAGTAATAATGCCATAGAGGCATATGAGAGCAAAATATCAAATTTGTGAAATTGAGGATCTTGACCCTAAGACTTGTAGTGAATGGTTGGATCACTCCTATATACCATTTCAACACTCAACAACATCAATTGGGTCAAGCCTAGTCAAATTAAAAATCAAATGCCACATATGCATAGAGGCATATGTGACACATAGCCATTTTCACCAATTCTTGTCCTATGCACTTCTACTTTGACCAAATGGTGTGAAACCATCTCTAAACCTAATCTAACCCTAAATTGACCCTCAACCTTGCCCAAGTGAAGCAAGGGGAGCACATTACAAGAATAAGAAAAATTGACATGTCACCTCTCATGTGTTATGGCCAAATGTGCAAATCTTTGAGCTAGACCTTTTGGAATGGTTTCAATGGTTGGGAAATGTTCCTAAACTAGTAAGAATCACTTTGGAGTCAAGAAAAATCAAATCAAAAGGAGAGAAAACAAATAGGGAGAAAATCCCATTTTCACTCACATACACATTTAGCCAAATTATCAAATCTTGACCTAGCCACCTCCATTGCCTCAAAATGGTTTGAACCTTTCACCTAACTCAATCTAACACCAAATAAACCTCACTCTTGTCAAAATGAAGCAAAGAAAAATAAAAGAATAAAAGTTAGAAATTCACAAAACCCTCACATATGGCTTATGCCATCTTTATAAATTTTGACCCTAGACTATTTTAGTCTTCACCATGAGTTGTATTATGCTACTAAACACTTATTACAACTTTTGGAATCCAAGAAACACATTTCAAATCAAATTCAAACTCAAAATTGGCTCACATACAATAATAGTCAAATCTGCCATTTATATTCTGGTCACTACTTTGAGCCTCTCTATTTCAAGTTTTTCAAACTAAACTTTCCCAATTCTTGGCATGTCATCCAAGAGCACATCAAGGTGAACAACTTTGGTAAAGACCATCATGCCAAATTCATCTTGGATCAAAAACTATGCTCATGCAAAGTCGAGACTTTTTAATATGAACAACAATCTCACCTTCTCAAATTTTGCTATTCTTTGAATTTTAAAATTCCACCACCACACCTAGTTGTCTCTGATCATTTACCACTCAACTCAATTCATCACTTTCAAATTTTATAACCATATGAACTCAACCAAATTTGGGCAAAATGGTAAATTACCAATATGTAACTATTTGCCACTATTTGGAATAGTGACTCTACCCTCAACCCTAATGCCCTTAACTACTCTACATGTTCCCTTGTCCCCTCCAACATCTGGTCCCCTCCAACACCTTGTCCCCTCCAACACCTTGTCCCCTCCAACACCTTGTCCCCTCCAACATCATGTCCACCCCATGCCACCATATCCCCTCTCCTCTCCATCCTTGAACCTATAAATAGAGCACTTCCCCCTGCTCTTGGACACACCACCTCACCTAGCAGCATCCTCCTCTCCCTCCTTGAGCCTCTCCTCCTCCCTCCTTGCCTCTCCAAGGCCCAAACATCACCGGAATGCACCCGGCGGCCACCCTCAAAACTGCCCAGATTTTTGTCACCATAGCCTCCAACTCCTACCCCATCTTGTAGCCCTTGAAGAGAGCTTTCCAACGCAACCAACCCCGCCTTAATCCGAGCTCCGAGGTGAAAGTTATGGCCCCCGCAAGATCCCTGGTTCGGGAGGAAGACGACGGCCCAGCGCCGTCGGATCGTCATCCGACGATCTGTGCGCTCCGCCGCGCCCGACGTGCATGCGCCATGCATGCGTGGCCCAGGCCGCAGCTGGGCCGGCCCACTTCTTTCCCGCCCCCTGTTTGAATTCAAATTCGTTTAATTCTTTTTAGATAAATTGCAAACTGATGCTGTGTTAAAAATTGAATAACTCCAAATCTACTTGGCCAAATTTTACAAATTTTATAGATTTGGAAAGCTTAGAGTTTTCTCTACACAATGCCATTGGATTCAAACCCATATCTGTTGTAGAATTAATGTAGCAAAATAAACAAGACAGGGACTTTTCTGCCTTAGAATAATTATTAAAAATCAACCACAAATGATTTTAAGTTAATTCCAACTCCTATAAATCACATTACACTTGTACTAATTGTTTATGCAAAAATATACCATGCTTACTTTGAATGATCATGGCCTAGATTAATTAAAGGACTATATGGCTAGTTCTAGTCAAAAATATTGTCCAAAACTATTAATAATTCATAGGGGAGTTTTTCTCTCACTTAAATCTTGTCATGAACAATTCAAAATGAGGTAGAGAATCTGGTCATATATGTCTCAAATGAATTGTTGATGATATTAAATCACCTCAATAGTAGTTGTTAACTTAGTTACAACTAGGTGTTAAATCATATGAGAGGTATTCCTCTCATTTAAATCTTGTTCTCAAGTAATTCAACATGAGGTAGTGACCATGGTCTATAAAATCTCATATTGAGTTATTTGGTGACATTAAATCACTATCATGTCAGGATTAAATTGCATGAGGTATGGAACCTCATTTAAATCATTTTCTCAAATGATGAGTATGAAGAGGTTGACTTTGGTCAACCTAGGTCATATATTGTTCATGAGAGAAATTAAATCTTAATAAGATAATGAGAGGAAATTATTTCTCTAAGTAATTGAAAGTAACACCTAAGTTAGTATGAGAGGAAATTATTTGTCTTAAAATAAGAAAGGAACACATCCACCCACTTAATAGTAGTGTGTGATGCTAGTTTAAGTTGTGTAAATCTTGTGTGTGCTTAGTTTAGTATGTAAGTTTGGTATGATGATTGTGTACCCCGTATTCGTATTTTAGACGCTAGTACCGGAGACTATCAAGAGGAAGAGGTCTTCTACCAAGAGGAAGAGCAAGAAAACTTTGATCACATCACCAACCAAGGCAAGCTATTACCAATGCAAGCTAGACTATTGCAAGTTATAATGTTGCAAGCTAATATTCTTGCAAAGTGCAAAGCCCCTTGGGGCAAGGCATCATGAATCTTATCTTTTCTTACATAAGCCTATCCCAAGTTTATACTTACAAGTTTTTACTTGTTTTCTCAAGAAGTTACTTTTATAGTTAACTTGGGTCAAAGTAGAGAAAGTTACTAGAGTAGTAAAGTTAGTCTCCCTCAAGCAAAGCAAGATAATACTCTTGCAAAGTGCAAAGCTCACCAGGAGCAAGGCATTACCCCATTTACTTTATGCTTATGATCCTATTTCCCAGTTTTACCTTACAAGCTTTATTTACCTTGTTTTATCAAAGTACTTTTTGATTCATGATTCACTTGGTTAGTATTGGATTAGTACAAGAGTATCGAAGTTAGCCTAGAAGCAAAGCAAAGTACTTAGCACCCCTCATACTTAGATGCTAGTGCTAAATTAAAGATGACTATTCTAGATGGGAACAAGTGTGTGTGAAATGACTTTGAAAACCTTGGAATGATGAGTCATTCTATTGAAAGATTTTGAAGGTGAATATGACTGGTGAATGACAGGGTGAACTTTACCAAAAACTGATGGTTGGGTTCGGATGCGATACCATTCCAATTTTACAAGTACCCCCACAATACCTGAATCTGGGTAAGGCTTAGCTGGAAACTTATGTATTTTAGTATGGGTTCCCTCTGAACAAGCGTCATAGGGGTTATGCCGAGGCTGCCTCCGTACTGGTGAAGTGATATGAAATGACGTGAAATGAGGTGAATGTCCGGCCCAAGCCCTGTGCAGTTCCCAGTGACTGTCTGTCTTCACTGGGAGGCCAAGCTCATGGGGAGAGGTGCCTATACTAGAATATGTAAATGAAAGGTTAGGATTGGTAGTTCGCGTACTACGTACGATAAATCAGGGCCAGTTACCCCTGACGAACTATTGCAATTGTTGTGGCACAAGTGTACAACCTCTGCAGTTAAACCTATTCGAATAGCCGCGTCCGGTATGGACATTGGGAAGGCCATACTGTTCCGTCATCAGAACTTTTCTAAAACTATGAATGGTGAATGGTGACTTGTGAATTTGAACTTGAAAGGTGACATTGACTTTGAATCACAACGAGTTGTGGGAATGACACTAATGTTCCCACTTGAGTTAGTTAGTACATGAAGAGTTGTTTACTAAAAAGTTTTGTGAACTAAAATTGGCTTTATGCAAAATAAACTAGAGCTTAGCACCCCTTACTAGAATTGTTAGCACTTACATTAGTATTAGTTTGCGAGTACTTTAAAGTACTCACGGCTGTGTTCCTGGCTATTCAAATGGCCAGACTATGAAGAGGAGCAAAACTATCAAGATGACGACCAGCAGGACGCCTACGACAACTAGGGAATCTTCTGACGTCAGACGTTGGCCTGTGGACTAGAGAGTCCCTTCTACTTACGCTTCCGCTATGAACTATGAACTTTGTGTCCGTTGATCAATAGATCAATTATTTGTGTAATATTGGATCATGTGATCTCTATTTGTAAGACGACTATGGTATGTAATGGATGATGACTTATGATATTCAACTATTATGTCTCGCAACAACAATATTCCTGGGATTGCGATGTATGGCATAACAGGCACCTGGACTTAAAAATCCGGGTGTTGACAAGTATGATCAAGGTTATGATGGCATGTCACTCCAGAAATTATCTTTGTTATCGTTTACCTGCTCGGGACGAGCAGAAACTAAGCTTGGGGATGCTGATACGTCTCCGACGTATCGATAATTTCTTATGTTCCATGCCACATTATTGATAATATCTACATGTTTTATGCATACTTTACATCATATTTATGCATTTTCTGGAACTAACCTATTAACAAGATGCCGAAGAGCCAGTTGCTGTTTTCTGCTGTTTTTGGTTTCAGAAATCCTAGTAAGGAAATATTCTCGGAATTGGACGAAATCAACGCCCAGGGGCCTATTTTTACACAAAGCTTCCAGAAGACCGAAGAGTCAACGAAGTGGGCCACGAGGCGGCGAGGAGGGTGGCGCGGCCCAGCCCGCGCCGACCTGTCTCCTGGGCCTCGTGTGGCCTGACCTGCCCTCCGCCTACTTATAGCCTTCGTCGCGACCCCCGGTCGAGAGGCCACGATACGGAAAACCTTCCAGAGACGCCGCCGCCGCCAATCCCATCTCGGGGATTCAGGAGATCGCCTCCGGCACCCTGCCGGAGAGGGGATTCATCTCCCGGAGGACTCTACTCCGCCATGGTCGCCTCCGGAGTGATGAGTGAGTAGTTCACCCCTGGACTATGGGTCCATAGCAGTAGCTAGATGGTTGTCTTCTCCTCATTGTGCTTAATTGTCGGATCTTGTGAGCTGCCTAACATGATCAAGAACCCCTAAGGTTATGGATGTGCTGTTGCCACTAGGGATAAAACATTGATGCTATGTCCGAGTATGTAGTTATTGATTACATTACGCGTAATACTTAATGCAATTGTGTTGTTAGCAACTTAATACTGGAAGGGGTTCGGGTGATAACCTGAAGGTGGACTTTTAGGCATAGATGCATGCTGGATAGCGGTCTATGTACTTTGTCGTAATACCCAATTAAATCTCACAATACTCATCATATCATGTATGTGCATGGTCATGCCCTCTCTATTTGTCAATTGCCCAACTGTAATTTGTTCACCCAACATGCTATTTATCTTATGGGAGAGACACCTCTAGTGAACTGTGGACCCCGGTCCATTCTTTACATTTGAAATACAATCTACTGCAATACTTGTTCTACTGTTTTCTGCAAACAATCATCATCCACACTATACATCTAATCCTTTGTTACAGGCAGGTGAGATTGACACCCTCACTTTCGTTGGGGCAAAGTACTTGGTTTGTGTTGTGCAGGTTCCACGTTGGCGCCGAAATCCCTGGTGTTGCGCCGCACTACATCTCGCCGCCATCAACCTTCAACGTGCTTCTTGACTCCCTGGTTCGATAAACCTTGGTTTCTAACTGAGGGAAACTTACTGCTATACGCATCACACCTTCCACTTGGGGTTCCCAACGATCGCGTGCTGTACGCGTGTCACGCGGCCCTGGCGTGTGGTGGCCCCCTTGCCCGCCTCCGACTCTCCTTCTGTGTTCTGGGGTCTTCCGGGAAAAATAAGATACTGGGTCTTTTCGTCGAATTCCGAGAATATTGCCCGAACAGCCTTTCTGGAACCAAAAACAGTGGCAGGAACTGGCACTTCGGCATCTTGTTAATAGGTTAGTTCTGGAAAACGCATAAAAACATTATAAAGTGTGAGCAAACCATGTAGGTATTGTCATAAAACAAGAATGGAACATCAGAAATTATAGATACGTTGGAGACGTATCAGCATCCCCTTAGTTCCTACTCGTTCTCGAGTAGGTAAACGATAAAAAGAATAATTTCTGTAGTGACATGCTACCTACATAACCTTGATCATACTATTGTAAAGCATATGAGATGAATGAAGTGACTCAAGGCAATGATCTATAGTTGCTAACAAATAGATAACATATAGCAAAACTTTTCATGAATAATACTTTCAAGACAAGCATCAAAAGTCTTGCATAAGAGTTAACTCATAAAGCAATAAATTCAAAGTAAAGACATCAAAGCAACACAAAGGAAGATTTAAGTTTCAGCGGTTGCTTTCAACTTTCAACATACATATCTCATGGATAATTGTCAACGCAAAGTAATATGATGAATGCAAATAAGCAAGTATGTAAGAATCAATGCACAGTTAACACAAGTGTTTGCTTCTAAGATGGAAGGAAGTAGGTAAACTGACTCAACATAAAGTAAAAGAAAGGCCCTTCGCAGAGGGAAGCAGGGATAAAATCATGTGCTAGAGCTTTTCAAGTTTTGAAATCATATAGAGAGCATAAAAGTAAAGTTTTGAGAGGTGTTTGTTGTTGTCAACGAATGGTAGTGGGCACTCTAACCCCCTTGCCAGACAGACTTTCGAAGAGCGGCTCCCATGATGTAGTTTATTTTTATTTTTGGTGACACTCCTTCCAACCTTTGCTTACACAAGCCATGGCTAACCGAATCCTCGGGTGCCTTCCAACAATCACATACCATGAAGGAGTGTCTATTTATTTTAGTTATATTTAGGTGATGACACTCCTCCCAACCTTTGCTTTCTCAAGCCATGGCTAACCGAATCCTCGGGTGCCTTCCAACATTTCATTTGTGATTAATTGGGGTTGGGAACCCCGTTGCCAGCTCTTTTTGCAAAATTATTGGATAAGCGGATGAAGCCACTAGTCCGTTGGTGAAAGCTGCCCAACAAGATTGAAAGATAAAACACCACATACTTCCTCATGAGCTATAAAACATTGACACAAATAAGAGATGATAAATTTTGAATTGTTTAAAGGTAGCACATGAAGTATTTACTTGGAATGGTAGGAAATACCACATAGTAGGTAGGTATGGTGGACACAAATGGCATAGGTTTTGGCTCAAGGTTTTGGATGCACGAGAAGCATTCCCTCTCAGTACAAGGCTTTGGCTAGCAAGGTTGTTTGAAGCAAACACAAGTATGAACCGGTACAGCAAAACTTACATAAAAACTTATTGTAAGCATTATAAGACTCTACATTGTCTTCCTTGTTGCTCAAACACTTTTACCAGAAAATATTAGACCTTAGAGAGACCAATCATGCAAACCAATTTCAACAAGCTCTACGGTAGTTCTCCACTAATAGGTTTAAACTACATGATGCAAGAACTTAATCATGATCTACTTGAGAGCTCAAAACAATTGCCAAGTATCAAATTATCCAAGACAATATGAAGCATTTTCTGTTTCAAACCAAATAACAATAAGTGTTGTAGCTTCCAACTTTTATCATTGAACATTAAAAGTAAAACGAAGAACACAAGTGTTCATATGAAAAAGCGGAGCGTGTCTCTCTCCCAAACAAGGATTGCTAGGATCCGTCTTATTCAAACATAAACAAAAATAAACACACAGACGCTCCAAGTAAAGCACATAAGATGTGACCGAATAAAAATATAGTTTCAATAGAAGAAACCTGATAAATTGTTGATGAAGAAGGGGATGCCTTGAGCATCCCCAAGCTTAGACGCTAGTCTTCTTGAAATATGCAGGTATGAACCACGGGGCATCCCCAAGCTTAGACTTTTCACTCTTCTTGATCATATATCATCCTCCTCTCTTGACCCTTGAAAACCCTTCACACCAAACTTCTCATAAACTTCATTAGAGGGGTTAGTACTCAAAAAACTTTAATTCACCTTAGTCCTGTAGTGACACATTGCAAGAACTCAATAAAACATTAGCTACAGCTCTCCACGTCTAGAAAGCCTCACTTAAAGTCCACAAGAGACAATGCAAAAAATAGAGACATAATCTGCCAAAACAGAAAAGCCAGTAAAGACGAATTTTTAAGAGGTACTTACGTTGCTCAAATCAGAAAACTCAAAACTAATGAAAGTTGCGTACATATCTGAGGAACACGCACGTAAATTGGCAGATTTTTCTGAGTTACCTACAGAGAACCCTGCCCAAATTCGTGACAGATAGAAATCTGTTTCTGCGCAGAAATCCAAATCTAGTATCAACCTTCTATTAGAGACTTTACTTGGCACAACAATGCAATAAAATAAAGATAAGGAGAGGTTGCTACAGTAGTAACAACTTCCAAGACACAACAAAACAGTAGCAAAATAAAGACATGGGTTATCTCCCAAAAAGTGCTTTCTTTATAGCCATTAAGATGGGCTCAGCAATTTTAATGATGCACTCGCAAGAAATAAGAGTTGAAGCAAAAGAGAACATAAAAAAGCAAATTCAAAACACATTTAAGTCTAACCCACTTCCTATGCATAGGAATCTTGTACACAAATAAATTCATTAAGAACAAAGTGGCAAGCATAGGAAGATAAAACAAGAGTAACTTCAAAAATTTCAGCATATAGAGAGGTGTTTTAGCGTCATGCAAATTTCTACAACCATATTTTCTTCTCACATAATAATTTCCAGTAGCTTCATGAGCAAACTCAACAATATAACTATCACATAAAGCATGTTTCTCATGATCCATAAACACATAATTTTTATCAAGCTCAAAAATAATGGGATTAAAACTTTCAAACCCACTTTTATCAATAATATAACAAGATGATTGATCAATCTCAAGAGATATGGGACTCCTACATAATGTCAAGAACTCTCCAATCCCATTTTCATTAGTAGTACAATTAATATTATCAAATAACATAGGACCATCATCTAGAGCTTTATCATAAACATTTGCCAAGCAAAACTCTTTAGTACCAGGCATTTCGACATCAGGCACAAACAAAGCATTATCATAAGATTTATCAAAATAGCATGGATTATCATAGATAACAGTAGAATAATTATTCTCACAAGTTTTACTCATAGGTACTATTTCAAGAGAATCCACAGGAACATAACATTCAACCTCCTTTGGTAACCATGGAGGACAATTAAATAGTGTAAGAGATAAAGAGTTACTCTCATTAGAAGGTTGGCATGGGTAGCTAATCCATTCTTCCTCCTTTTGTTCATCACTCTCCTCTTCTTTTTCATCCAATGAGCTTTCAGGTTCATCAATTTCTTCTTCCACAGGTTCCTGCAAATTGTGAGTGCATTCTTGTGCATTAATGAGTCTCTCTTTATAATCAATGATATACGGATTATCACTGTAACTTTCTATGCAAAAATTAAGGATAGAAGAGACATAATCTTTAAGGTCCTTACAAACAACACAAGTTTCATAATTTTTAGCCATGAAGGATTCGATCTCAGAAGCTCCCATAAATAAGACAAATTGTTCTACTTCTTCGAACCCAAGATGAATATAGTTATTCCAATTATAGTTCTTAATTAAAGCTTCTTCACTAAAGCAACATTGGAATTTCAGATGTTTAGTATCCTGTTCAGAGCAACAGTTTATATCATGGCGTTTAAGCAAGATTTTAGCAATTGTAGCACTCATGACTTTACCCGTTCTTGATTCTCTATAATTATTATATAATTCAATAAGCTCCAAATAGGTTGTGGGTTCTCCCATAACAACAGTTTTTAATTTTTAGGTTTTTCAAATTTTTATGGATTTTTGGGTATATGAGAAAAATAAAACAAGACAAAAAGAAACTAGACAAAAGTAAACTAAGAAAAATAAAACAGGACAGAAATAAACTAAGCACAAATAAACTAGGCAAAAGTAAACTAAGCAAAACAAAATAAAATAAAATAAAAACAGAGAGAGAGGTAGAGAGTACTCCCCAGGTGAACTTATGAGTAGAGCAATGCCTCCCCGGCAACGGCGCCAGAAAAAAGTCTTGATAACCCACAAGTATAGGGGATCGCAACTTCGAGGGAAGTAAAACCCAAATTTATTGATTCGACACAAGGGGAGGTAAAGAAAACTTATAAGCCTTAACAACTGAGTTGTCAATTCAGCTGCACCTGGAAAAGCACTAGTAATAGGGGTGATGTGAAAGCAGCGGTAATATGAGAGCAGTAGTAACAGTAACACAGCAGTAGCAATAACACAGAGACGATGGCACCAGAAAATTGTTGATACTACTTCCAATGATATATAGAACGAGTATATGATGATGAGAGATGGACCGAGGTTCCCAGATCTACACTAGTGGTAACTCTCCAATAACAAGTGACAAGTGTTGGGTGAACAAATTACAGTTGGGCAATTGATAGGATTGAAATAGCATTAAGATAGAACATCAAGATTATTAATCATGTAGGCATGTTTTCCATATATAGTCGTACATGCTCGCAATGAGAAACTTGCACAACATCTTTTGTCCTACCAGCCGGTGGCAGCCGGGCCTCAAGGGAATCTACTGGCTATTAAGGTACTCCTTTTAATAGAGCACCGGAGCAAAGCATTAACACTTGGTGAAAACATGTGATCCTCATATCACAACCTTCCCCTCCGGTTGTCCCAATTTCTGTCACTTTGGGGCCTCGGGTTCCGGACAGCAATATGTGCAAACAACATGTAGATACAATCTAAGCAATAATTATAGAGCTTAAATCTAAGATCATGCCACTCGGGCCCTAGTGACAAGCATTAAGCATAACAAGATTGCAGCAACAATAACTTCACAAACTTTGTAGATAGACTAATCATAATGTATGATCCATTGGATCCCAACAAACACAACACCGATTACATCAGATGGATCTCAATCATGTAAGGCAGCTCATGAGATCATTGTATTGAAGTACATGGGATAGAGAGTACCAACTAGCTACTGCTAGAGCCCGTAGTCCATGGGGGAACTACTCACGGAGCATGATGGAGGCGGTGGCGTCGATGGAGATGGCTTCCGGGGGCACTTCCCCGTCCGGAACAGAGATTCTGTCCCCCGAATTGGAGTTTCGCGATGGTGGCGGCGCCCCTGGAGTCTTTCTGGAGTTTCGTTAATTCGTATCGCGTTTTTAGGTCGAAAGGACTTATATAGGCGAAGAGGCGGCGCAGGAGGGCGCATGTGGCCTCCTCCCCATAGGTCGGCGCAGCCAGGGTGGAGCCCGCGCGGCCCTGGCGTGTGGTGGCCCCCTGGCCCGCCCCCGACTCTCCTTCGGTGTTCTGGGTCTTCCGGGAAAAATAAGATACTGGGTCTTTGTTTCGTCGAATTCCGAGAATATTGCCCTAACAGCCTTTCTGGAACCAAAAACAGCAGAAAACAGGAACTGGCACTTCGGCATCTTGTTAATAGGTTTGTTCCGGAAAACGCATAAAAACATTATAAAGTGTGAGCAAACCATGTAGGTATTTTCATAAAACAAGCATGGAACATCGGAAATTATAGATACGTTGGAGACGTATCAGACAGCGGCATGTGTATACAACTTGCACGTAAGATCATAAAACAATGAATATCATCATGAATTGATAACATGTTCAGATCTGAGATCATGGCACTCGGGCCCTAGTGACAAGCATTAAGCATAACAAGTTGTAACAATATCATCAAAGTACCAATTACGGACACTAGGCACTATGCCCTAACAATCTTATGCTATTACATGACCAATCTCATCCAATCCCTACCATCCCCTTCAGCCTACAGCGGGGGAATTACTCACACATGGATGGGGGAAACATGGCTGGTCGATGGAGAGGCGTCGGTGGTGATGATGGCGATGATCTCCTCCTTTTCCACGTCCCGGCGGAGTGCCAGAACGGAGTTTCTCCCCCGAGACGGAGTTTCGCGATGGTGGCGGCGTTCGGATGGTTTCCGGCGACTTCGACTTTCGTCTCGCGTTTTTAGATCTAAACCCTTAAATAGTCCAGAGGGGGCGTCAGAGGCTGGCCGGGCGGCCTCACAGGGCGGCGCGCCCCCCTCTAGGCCGCGCCGGCATAGTGTGTGGGGCCCTGGGCCTCCCCCAGGCCTGCCCTTCTGGCTCCGTGAATCTTCTGGAAAAATAAGCCATTTAACATAAATTCCGGGGATTTTCCTGAAAGTTGAATTTCTGCACAAAAACGAGACACCATGGCAATTCTGCTGAAAACAGCGTTAGTCCGTGTTAGTTGTATCCAAAATACACAAATTAGAGGCAAAACAATAGCAAAAGTGTTCGGGAAAGTAGATATCGTTTTGGACGTATCACCAAGCAATAAAGTCATTTTCATTATGTCTCGATGGTCTGATCTTCATTATTTCATCGATATCCTTCCTGCATGAAGTACATCTGTAGCCTTGGTATGTTCCGTGCGCCATCAGGGAGTAGAAAATCCGACACCCATCTCTATCTGCATCGGCCTTGAGGTGAGCTTGGCAGATGGCCCGATTCTCTTGGTATCCAAGGACCATTCCTCACACGCCATATAGCACCCTCTTTAAGAAGCTCTAGGCCATATTCGACGGCGTGCAAAGTTGATGATCCATCTCCAGTAAAGACTGTATCTAGTAGCAATCCATTTGGGCAATACTTAGCCTTTAGCAGTTGGGAGCAGAGGGTATTGGGATACTATCAACCTCCAGGCCTGGCGAGCGAGAAGAGCCTGGTTAAATAAAATCATATCACGAAAGCCCACTCCCCCATAGTCCTTTGGTCTGAGCATTATATCCCATGCAACCCAATGCGTTTTCCGCTTGCCATTCTCGGCGCCCCACCAGAATCTTCGAATCATTTTGGTTAGTTCATCACATAGGCCAAAGGGTAATTTAAACGCACCCATAACATAAACCGGTATAGACTGGGCTACCTCCTTAATACGTACTTCTTTGGCAGCTTGGGATTTGTGAGAATCATCCCATTCCACTAGGCATTTCGCCAATTTTGCTTGTAAGCTCTGAAATTTTCCACTAGACATCCGTCCCTCAGGAGTTGGTAGGCCAAGATATTTAGTTTCAAATGTTTCTTGTGAAACTTGTAACACTCCCTTAATCTCCTGACGTATTGGAATGGGGCAAGAATTACCAAACATAATGGAGCATTTCCCAGGATTTATGAATTGTCATGTACTCGAGGCATAGATGTCCAGAATATCTTTAATCCTAGCCGCTTGCTCCGCTTGTGCTTTGAAAAATAACAAGCTGTCATCTGCGAAGAGTAAGTGAGAAATCCTAGGGGCACGGCGTCGTATCTTGACCAGAGCAATATTGTTTAAACTGACTTCCATTTGCAACAAGGTAGACAACCCATCAGCAACAAAGAGAAACAGGAAGGGAGAGAGAGGATCACCTTGTCGGAGGCCCCGAGTAGGCGAAAATGAATCCAGGAGGGTACCATTAAATTTAACTTGGTATTTCACCGATGTGACACATGACATTATCCAGTTCACCCATCGATGAGAGAAACCCAACCTTTGCATCACTTTCTTTAAAAAATCCCAATCCACCCTGTCATAGGCTTTAGATAGGTCCAATTTATAAGCACATAAGTTTTTGTCATGACTTGTCTTCTGTTCAATGAAGTGGAGATATTCAAAGGCCACCAAGGCATTATCAGCGATTAGTCTCCCCGGTACAAATGCGCTCTGATTAATAGAGACCACCTCACCAAGCATAGGCCTCATCCTATTCACCATACATTTTGCAATTACCTTGTAAAAAACTGTGCATATGCTAATAGGCCTGAAATCTTTCAGTGTCTCTAGCTGATCAAACTTTGGTATACGTACAATAGCTGTATCATTAACCCCGTCTGGCATATGTCATGTGACAAAGAAAACCTTTGATGCATTGATTACCTCCTCCTTAATGGTGTCCCAATTACGCTGATAGAATCTAGCAGGAAAGCCATCCACACCTGGTGCATCTTTGCATAACTCAACATTCATAGCCCCCGTAACTTTTTGTTTTGTCAAGGCTAGTAGCTGCTCATCCTGAAGGGATGGGTCACGAGTAAATAGCTGCTAGAAGTACGAGGACGCCATCCTCTCCATGTCCGAAGGAACATCCTTCCACACTCCCTCGCTATCCTTGAGTTTTTTTATTTTGTTTTTCGAGCCCGCCAAACTGCCTTCTGGTGAAAAAAACCTTATATTCCTATCCCCTTCTTTGAGCCAATTGATGTGTGAACACTGCAACCAAAGCATTTCTTCCTTATACAATAGCTCTTGCATATGATCTGTCACTTGACGCAGTTCTTGTTGATCTGCATTATTTAAGCGGATGCGCTCCAAATTCTTCTGTGCTTTATCAAGCTCACGAAGGACATTTCCAAACTTGCTTTTACTCCAATCTTGCAGCATTGACATAACTTGGTCTAGACTTGACATAATATCCGCCAAATTATTTTTCTGGCCTGCCTCTCCCCATGTTGTAGCAATATTCTCTCCTAGTTCCGACTCACGCTCCCACATAATCTCGTATTGCCTTCTGGGCGTTCGTCGTGACACCCGAGATTCTTGTTGTAGCTCCACCATAATCGTGCAGTGATTTGACACCGGGGATGTGAGGTGTTGTACCATTGTCTTCGCATACTGGTCATGCCACGCCGGACATGCCACTGCCCGATCTAGCCGTACACGCACGTTAGCCCGTCCACTCCTTTTATTATCATATGTATAAGGCACACCTGAAAATCCAAGATCAGATAGGTTACAATCAAAAAGGACATCTCTAAAAGCCTCCATCTAGTTAACTGCTCTAGGAGTAATAGACATATGTTCTTCTTGCCAGAGGGCTTCATTAAAATCACCACCTAAAAGCCAAGGTAGATTAGAGCGAGTTTTTAGATCACAGAGGGTATTCCACATGCGATAGCGGTTTTCAACACGCGGTTCACCATAAACACAAGTAATGCGCCATTGGGGTGCATTAGGGGACTCACGGACATACGCATCAATATATCTCTCATTAATATCTTGGATTTCAACAGAAAATTGATCATGCCAAAAAGGGCTAGACCCCCACTAAGACCATCACTAATAAAACCAGCAAAGCCCTTAAGACCTAACTTATGACGCAAACGACGCATTTTATTATTACTCTGCCTAGTCTCACAAAGAAAAAATAAATGAGAACTCCAAACTTGGGAAAGAAGAGCTAGTTCACGCACTGTCGGGGTATTCCTGGCTCCCCGATAGTTGAACGATAAGAAATTCATTGCTCCTGATGAGACCAAACATTAGGTCTCGTCAGGTTACCGGTAGGCTTGTGTCCGGTCTCCACTCGCTTCTTGTTCCTCTTGTAGACCACCTCCACTTGTTTCTTCTCAGCTTGCCCAAGGTCAGTATCGCGTGTCTTCCCTTTCTTTGGCGTACCACCCTGCACCTTGCGGCCATAATCCAGGCCCAACCACAACTACAGATGCTCCCCTTGAACCTCCTGCTCATCAGCTGTTCGTTTCCCCAACACTGTATCTGTGGGATACATCGCACTGAGCCAAACGAGACTTGGAGGCTGGACAAGCCATGTAGTGCCGGAATCATATCGCTGTGCCTCGGTCCTTGCTTCCAGCTGCTCTAACCAGAATTTGCATGGAGGCACTGCATCTGGTTCATCATGTCCTCAGTCATTGATATGTGGACGTCTCCAGCATGCAACATGTGGAGCAGCCAAGTTTTGACCCTCTTCTTCTGGAAATTGGATGATGGGCTGTGACGCATCTAGTCCTTGCTGGTGGCTATATGGCCCCATCAGCAATGCATCTACCCTGTCAGCAAGGGCCATGTCCACTTCAGTAAGCCTGGATCCACTCCTTCCCTACCATCTGCTTCCTCCTCGTGGGATAGTGTATCCCCTGGCTGCGGCTGGACAACATCATCCGCTAATGGCGACATAACATTCTCTGAAGAGTCCGACCTAGGTTTGGCATGCTCCTGTGTGATGCTGTCACGACGCTGTTCGCGTGACTGTCCTTGATCAAACAGCTTATGCGATTGTGCACTCCCAAAGCTTGCAAAGCTGATTTCTCGCCGGACATGTCCTGCTGGTGGTGAGAAGAAGGTGCGGTACTCGAATTTTTTATATGGGCTGCACCTCAGTTCATGAGCATCATAGTCTAACGACGGCACGCCTAGCCTCCTCTTCTCACACTCATCCTTCTTGTGTCCCTTAAGGCCGCAGTGGGAGCAGTAGTAGGAAACACGCTCATATTTCAGTTTGAACACTTTGACATGCCTAGGCTTCCCCTTCACACCGGTGGTAATTTGCGTTTGGAGGCAGCGATCATAGGGCAGCCTAACTCGCACCCGAAGGAACTACCACGTGGGATGTTAGGGGCACTGGGTTACTCAAGTGTTGTGCAGTGCTTGTGAGGTGATGTGATGTGAGAGCTTAGGGATAGTAAGGCTGGTGCCAATGCACCACCTTACTCTCACCCGCCACGTCAGCTTTTTTCCCCACTCTCACCCCACTCTCACCCCACGGTGCCAGTGCACAGGCTATAGTTTCACCTCTCACTTCTCTCTCCTCCACATCACTATTTCTTTTTTAGATTAAGTTTATTTCACTCGATTTTTTGTAGACATTCAAAATAATGCAAAGAAATTATTTTATTCAACTAAAAATGTTACGGATTACATAATAATTAATAAAAGTACATAATAAATAAAAATTCTACTCCTCTTCCTCTTCTTCCTGCTGCTCCTCCTCGTCCTCATCATCTTCCAGACCAAGCTCTTTTTCGCACATCTTGATCGCCTTCGCATGTTTGCGCTTTTCTGCTTCGGTCATGTCGTTGGTTGATCGGTCTTTCATTTTGTTCCATTGCTTGAATAGCTTAGCCTTCACTAAACCCTTCATCATGTTCCTCATGGCGAAGGATTTACTTCCTACTGGTGCCGGTCATGGAGGTCCGACGACGGGCAGGCTCGGAGGTAGAGTTGAAGGTTTCAGCTATCTGACCCCAAAAACTAGTGCCGGTCTTGCAATTACCGGCGACAGAGTCCTTGGAGTTAAAAATCCAAGCATGCACCTACACCGACATAGATATTGTAAGTGAAAAATCGAAGCAAGAACCAACCCCGAAATAAATATGTGATGGGTAAGTAAAGTACCAGTTTTTCCTCTTCCGCAGCTGTCCAGTCAAGCCTCTTTGGACGCGGTGGTACGATTGTTTCCGCGGCATTGGACTCGGAGCTTGGTGCAGTGGCTTCAGGAGGTGGTGGAGGGTACGGACCATATGGCGCGTACGGATACGGAGGTGGAGGGTATGAACCGTACGAAGGTGGTGGGTAAGGAGGTACAGTGGTACTCCCGCTACCTGTAGGAGGTGGTTGGGGGTATGGATACGGAGGCGGAGGGTATGAACCATATGGCGCCGGAGGTGGAGCGTATGCCCCATATGGCCCCGGAGCGGGTGTGCCGGTGGGGTATAAAACTCGAGGAAGCGGCGAAGAACCGGCATTGGTGCGACGATGTGACGGAGAGAGACCATCTAGGTCTATTGGTGACCCGTCGTGAATCAGATCCGTGAACGTGGTCATATCTGGTGGAGTCCAACCGGACATGGTGGAGAAGATTTGAGAGAGGGAAGGTGATGAATGGAGATGAAATGGGTGTGAAGTGAGTGAAACATATGGGGGGTATTTATAGGGTTTTTTGAACCAGCAACGGCTAGCTGACGTGGACGAATCAGATCGCGCCCCGTCAGCTAGCCGTTAGACACTCCCGCCCCTCTCTCGCCCGCTCTCGCCCGCCTCTCGCCCGCATCTCGCCCGCCTATCGCCCGCTCTCGCCCGCTCTCGCCCGCCCTCTCGCCCGCCTCTGCCATCGCGCCGCCTCGCCTCTCGCCCCGCTCTCGCCTCGTTGTCGCCTCCAACGCGGGCGTTAGCCGGGCGGGAGCGGGCGATATCGCCGGGCGCCCCCCCGTCGCCCACTCCGTCCTCCCGCCCGCCTCCCGCCCAGCGCTGGGCGCTACCGCCTCCCCTCCCGCCCCGGTTGGCACCAGCCTTAGAGCCGCCCAACTACACGCATGTAAGTATGTAACAGCGGTGCACTGTGCTGGTTCCTTGCGAGTTACAGTCAACCGCCCACCGCCCATTTGTTCCTTCCGTCAGAATTACACGGACGCCCCTCGTTTTGCCATCACATCCTAGCCCATCTAATCTAGTGTCGGATACTTGTATCATGATGTGCCATGAATTTCTGCATCCCGTATCCCGTATCGCTAAAAATGGGCTAAACACGCAGAGATTCCAGGACACATGGACAGTCCACAAAACGGGCTCATCTGAGCTCGAGACCAGAAAGGCCCTATCCAAATGTTTAAGCGTTACTTAATGGTTGACACATGTTCCACAGAAAAAGGTATGCGAAGCGATCATCACGCACCTCTGGAGCATATACACCGCTGGAGCGTATACACACGTTGACATTTTTACCGTAAGTGATTCGTCCCTGACACATTGTTCCGTCCTTCTCTGTGCGAATGTGGAATTAAACGATCCGATCTATATTAGTGAGCGTCTACTATATCTCGTTTAAGATGAAATTATGTGTTATAATTTTGTGTAAAGTGGTCAGTTTTTTTATAAAAAAAAGAGCAACATGGCGTAAGATCTTAATTTTTTTGCAACCTGTCAGAAGGTGTTCAGAAGGGAATAAACTTCGATTCGTTTCCTCATCCCGTTGCTGTCAGTAGGCATAAGTTGCTGGAGGCTGGACGGTGCATGTGTCCCCACGAGACTGCACACGCGGCTCCGCGGCACTGATGTTCAAATAACACGTACGCGAGCTTTATATTCAAATCCAAAATACGAACTACGCTGTCCATGATCCATCCAACCATATTTCTTCTCCCACTCGTTAAATAGCATTGACATTTGGATTCCTCGTTCGTCATCCCCTCTTCCTTCAGATCAACACACAAGTCCAAGGATCTATAGAGAAGCTCAAGTCCAAGAAAACCAGGAACCAGGAAACCGCCGGCCGTGCCATGGCAGCCACCGACATGAAGCGCTCCATCGCCCACCAGACCAGCTTTGCACTCCGCCTCGCCTCTCACATATCCTCACCCTCTAACGCCGACGGCAACACTGCCCTCTCTCCGCTCTCCCTCCACGTCGTGCTCAGCTTCCTCGCTGCCGGCGCTGGTGGCGACACCCGCGACCAGCTCGCCGCCATACTTGCAGCAGCGGGTGCAGGCGAGGCCGAGATCCTCCACGCGCTCTCCGAGCATGTGGTGCAGATCGTGCTCGCCGACGCGTCCGGAGCAGGCGGCCCGCGCGTCGCCTTTGCCAACGGCGTCTTCGTCGACGCTTCGCTGCCGCTCAAGCCGGTCTTCAAGGAGATAGCTTTGGGGAGGTACAAAGCGGAAACCCACTCAGTCGACTTCCAAACAAAGGTCATCCTTTCTTTTTCCTGCTTATTATTAACGGTTTTGCTATGTCTCAGTCAACTGTGATTTTCTTAGCACTTTTAAATGTGCAACTGAACCGAGTTGCACTTTTCTTTAAACTGTAGTTGCACTTTTCTGAGTTGACTGAGACTTAAGAAAATCTAACTGAGACGTAGGCACACCCTATTATTAAACCAGTTGCTTATTTTTTGTAGATTTTTGGAACTGTTTGTCTCATAGTGTGCAATCTAATTTACTGATTGATACTTGTGGATTTTCAAGTAAAAATCAAAATCGTGGAGAGGTTACTTAGTAATTAGTATTGCTTCATTAAATGAGTTTCGCGACGTTTTGACAAGCTACCAAAGACTGATAAAACATTACTTGGTACACGAATTTTTGAAACCACCGAAAGCCTATATGAAAATGTTGGTATTTTCTTTGTATTGAACGATTGATGATGCCTTGTGCTTCTCTATTTGGAAAGACAAGGTTTCAGGTTTATCTACCGTTAGCCCATGTTGCTGCATAATCTATTTCTCTCTTTTGATCATTTTAGTTACAAATAACTAGACTAGGTATTGAGCTGATGATAACAGTAGTCAGCAGTATACTAATGTAATTTATATTGGTTCAGGCTGCTATGGTTGCTTGTCAAGTGAACTCGTGGGTAGGTAAAGTAACTTCAGGTCTCATTAAAGAGATCTTGCCCGCCGGCTCTGTCGACAGTGACACTAAACTGGTTCTTGCTAATGCCCTGTATTTCAAAGGAGGTTGGACTGAGAGGTTTGATGCATCTGAGACAAAAGATGAAATGTTCCACCTTCTTGGAAGGAGCTCCGTAAAAGCACCATTCATGTCTAGTGCAAAAAGGCAGTACATCTCATCTTGCGACAACTTCAAGGTGCTTAAGCTTCCTTACCAACCAGGTGAAGACAAGAGGCAGTTCTCCATGTACATACTTCTTCCAGAAGCACGAGATGGTATCTGGAGCTTGGTGACAAATTTGACCTCCGAGCCAGAGTTCCTAGAGAATCATATCCCAAAGGGAAAGGTTCCAGTCGGGCACTTCAAACTCCCAAAGTTTAAGATATCATTTGAATTTGAAGCATCGAAATTGCTCAAAGGTTGGGGGCTACAGCTTCCATTTAGCGCGGCAGCAGATCTTTCTGAAATGGCGGATTCACCGTTGTGTGTCTCATCAATTTTCCACAAGTCTTTTGTTGAAGTGAATGAAGAAGGAACCGAGGCTGCAGCGGCAAGTGCTGCAGTGGTCATGTGTAAGTCCCTGCCTGTAGAGGACTTGCTCTTGCCGGTGGATTTTGTCGCGGATCACCCTTTCATCTTTCTGATCCGAGAAGAGGCGAGTGGTGTGGTGTTGTTCACCGGTCATGTGCTCAATCCTGTAATTGCAGCATAGTATGCATGTTGTGAATCAGTCCTTCGTGCATGTGTGACGGCATCTATCTATCACATACAGGTTAAGGGTTTCGACATGCGTTCATGCTGCCAGTGTATGACAAAATGCGAGGAGTAATAAACATGTGCTAAAATATTTTAAGTAGTGGGATATGGGCTCGGCAGCCTACGAAAAAGTTTGGTTTATAGTTTGTGATTTCTGAAAAGTTTGGTTGGCTACCTATTTGTGTTACATAACCTTTTTTTCTTTTTTGTCATTCTAAAAACCGCAACAAGTAAGTATCATAATGTTGCCTTTTCTAAGCATTGATGTACTTTGCATTGATGTAGCCTGCTGAAGCTGCTGGTCAAGTTAACTCATGGGTAGAAAAAATCACAGCAGGTCTCATCAAAGATATCCTCCCCCAAGGTTCTATTGACAATGCAACTAAATTGGTTCTTGGTAATGCTCTTTATTTTAAAGGAGCTTGGCATGAGAAGTTTGACACATTTAAGAAAAAGGATGACATACTCCACTTTCTTGATAGGAGCTCAGTTAAAAAAAACCATTCATGTCCACCTCAAAGAAACAATACATTTCGCCTACTGAAAAACTTGAAGGTACTAAAGCTTCCTTACCATCAAAGTGGGGACAAGAGGAAATTTTCCATGTTCATTTTTCTTCTAGAAGCACATGATGGTCTCTGGAGCTTGTTCAAGTGGTTAAGCACTGAGCCGCAGTTCATAGAGAACCATATCCCATCATATAAGGTTGAAGTTGTGAAGTTCAAGCTCCCTAAGTTCAAGATATAATTTGAATTTGAAGCATCCAATTTTCTCTTGGGTCTTCATCTGCCATTCAGCCCTGGAGCAGATCTTTCAGAAATGGTGGATTCTCAAGTGGTACAAAACCTTTACTTCTCATATGTTCACCACAAGTAATTTGTCGAAGTAAATGAACAAGGAACCGAGGCTGTCGCGGCAATTGCTACACCAATTACCATGCAGTCACAACCCATGATAGTAGATTTCGTCGCGGATCGCCCTTTCCTATCCCTTATCCGGGAACAAACTAATGGTGTGGTTCTGTTTGTTGGTCATGTGTCAATCCCCTGATGTCTTCGTAATGTGTTAATCTGTTTTATGCGCTGCAACATCTTCTTTCACATATTATAAGTGAACTATGCAATAAGTGAAGGGTTTCAACATTCCATCATGTTGCCCATGCAATAAATCCAATAAATAGTCATGTTTTGCATCAGAAGCTTGTGAAAGTAAAATAATCCTGAATTGATATTCAACCTATTGATTTGAACTTTTTATGCGATTATTTTATCGAAAAGGAGAGAAAGCTCCACGCTGTATGGTTATTTTCCACTTTGTTTCTAGTCATGGATATTGTGTGTGTTTATTGTGGGTAAGCAAAACCCTAGCTAGCAATCTTCCCGCACAATCTAAACAAATGAAACGGGGGCGGAGTATGATCGAAGATGGTAGCTGAGTGGCTGAGCCTTGTCCCGGTAAAATCATAAGACATCATCTTTTAGCCATATTCTGATAGTCGAAATGCATATACACTTGAAAGTAAAATAGGCACAAATAAAATATGTGCAACAAGAAACTAGTGTAATTATTTTTGGTTGGATTGTAATTTTTGCTTGACGACAAGTGTATGGTTAGCCTTTGTGGCACCACACTCCTCCAACGTAGATGTACTTCCCATAACAGGGAAGGAACTAAGGGAATCATCCTCATGTCTCCTTATCTTCATTGTGGTTACTTACATATATACATGCTGCTTTGTTATATGTTTGTCATATAAATTCACATAATTGTATATCTATAGAATTTACCTTTCTGTCGGGCCTAAGTTGAAAAGAAAATAAAAGTTGAGTATCGTCTGTTCACCCCGCATCGAGTGGCGCATACCGTCCCTTTCACTAGTGATGGATGATTTGCATCCGTGCCAGCCTCGGCAAGTGGGAAATCAAAACTTGGGGAATTTAATTTCAGTGATGCCCTTCGAGTACAAAGTCTTGATATCCAGGATGAAAAACTAAGGTATGTCATTCACTGATTGTACCTTGCAATGGAGATCCTTGTTAAATGCATTGTTTGGGGAGTTTGGATTTTTCTTCTAGGTGAAAATCTACAATCTTTGATAATGCGAAATGACACTAATGCAATGTTTTGATCTTGGAGGTTAGATTTTCGAGAACCTCTGCTGTAGTGAGGGTGTTGTATTTGGTGGTGGTTTGGGTCTAGCTACTACAATTGGTCGGTCATTGTGGTGGGGTCTTTTTTATCTACTTTTTGGCTATGTGCATCATTAATTTGTCAACTATTTTTTAAATATATGTTGGTGTAGTTGATGGGTGCAATTGGTATCTTCTTGATATTAATATATTTCCTTTATCCGAAAAAACCTACGTGTGGCTAGCTTACTGTTGTATTGGGCTCAGCCTGTGGAATATGTTCCTACAACAGAATCCAAAGCCATCTAGGATAATTGTGACTTGCAGAGGTTATAGATAATATAGTAGGGTGTTGTAAGCATATTATAAGTGATTTTTGATCTCATGCTTCAGCTGAACGCACCTTCCCAAATCGTAAACAGAAAACACAAATGACATCGATGTCACCCCTCGCAGGTAGCTCCACCCTTCTCATATCCAGGCCCGCTGGCCTCTCCCCTATCCTCTCCAAGGCTATCGGTCACGAAAAAGTTGAGAGCCCATCCCTTTATAGTAGTAATTGTTGTGAAGTGTATATGTGGATTGCCTAGCCCTTTCCATCAGTTTGGACTTTTGGTTCAAGTGGCTAGTGCATGAAGCTTAACATGGTATCAGAGCCCCAGGTCTTGAGTTCAAATCCTGGTTTTCACAATTAAGCCTAAAAATTGTTGTTGCCCCCCTCTTTAGCCACCGTTGTTTCGGTGTGATCTTCTTCTTTCACATGTTGACTTTCTCTTCTCCCGTCACACGCGAGTGGGGGTGTTGTGAAGTGTATATGTGGATTGCCTAGCCCTTTCCATCAGTTCGGACTTTTGGTTCAAGTGGCTAGTGCATGAAGCTTAACAGTAATAACTAGATAGGTTTTGTCTTAGGTCTAGGTATTGTTGGTGCTATGCTGATGTTTTGGAATGGAGCGCATATGCTTCTCATGGTGCTTCAGTGGTTGAAGCCGAAGACGTTGAGGGGCCCCCACCATCTCCTTCAGTAAGTCCCCTGGTGATTCCTCCCGATCTTGTTCTGGAGGAGTGCTGTTGTGCAGGCGATGTGGAAGATCTTCTTCTTCATCTTCTCGTAGAAATGGTGGAAGGGAGAGGGGGACGAAGCTCGGCGTCGAGTTTTACTGCATGGATGTATAGTTGTTGGCTTCAGGAGTTCCATAGTGGAGTACAAGATGCAACGGCGGTGGTTGTCTTGCATCTACTCCTTATGGTCGGTAGGCGTCCCTTAGCCTCGCGTTGGTTGTTCTACCTCTTGGTCACATGCCGATTTGGACGCGCTTCAACGCCGTTTGAAGATTCCACAGGGATGTCACCCCAAGTGGTTCGTCCCTGGGCAATGGCATATTTGTGTCGGCTGTCAAGTTATCTTGGCATTGTGGTGGGGAAGAGTTCGAAGGACTTGATTGATTTTTCATTTTCTTTTCAGGGTTCTTGATGTAAAAGTGTAGTGCGTGCTTTTGTTCCCACGGCACAAATAGTTTGGAAAAAAAGTAAAGAAATTGTGTGCACTTGGAGGGGCACAGAATGGTTGGGGAATGGAACACTCCACTATCCTTTTTTTTTATCTCAGTACTTTATTTTGGCTTGAAGCTAAATCCACACCACATGACACTTCATGCAGCATCCACGTATCTTAGCCATGATGGCTCACACAAATCTTATTACTGTGTTAAACTTTACACGTTTGCATAATAATCTCTAGCTTGGAATTTAGTTATCGTCAGTTGTGTAATCTTATGAAAGCACCATGCTTGTAAAGCCGGCACTTAAATGGCCATGAGATGCGAAGTAATCTGCATATAAATCCGATGTTCTATAGACTTTGGGACGTGGGGATACATTAGATCGCAAGCCAAGCTTTTCCAAGATAGGGTCGGTCCAAGAACTAAATGACGCGACGGTGACTAATTAAACCGGCTAAAAACCATCTTATCTTCCTTTATGATGGTCGATAGCTTTCTTGAGATATGATCAGTCCAAGAACCAAATGACGTCGTGATGACCAAGTAAATAACGCCTAAAAATCATCTTATCTCTGTTTATGATGCTTCCAAGTTCAAACCATTGCACCCTTTAAATAGCGGCGAAACACCTATGATTGCTGCACTTCCCGTTCTGTATCACTGTGTGTCCAGTGTAGCGAAAGCTCAAGGAACAACCAATCACTACAGGAAAAACAGGCGTTGCCGTGCAGCACATCATTGCCGTGAGGTGCTGCACGGCAAAGAAATCTTTGCCGTGCGCCGCGAGTTGTACCCACGGCAAAGAAAAAACGCACGGCAAAGTCTTAGCGCGGCGCACGGCAAAGATTCGGTTCACGGCAAAGTCAGCAGCGCCGCACGGCAAAGTATCATCGCACGGCAAAGTCCCTCGAAAGCCCACGGCAAAGAAGCAAGCACGGCAAAGAGCATAAGAGCCTCACGGCAAAGAAAACCTGGTCGGCAAAGGGGCTGGGACGTTGCCGTGGGCCTCCCTTTGCCGTGAGGCCAGGCAAAGTGCACGGCAAAGCCTCCTTTGCCGTGCGATTTCTTCTTTGCCGTGCGCCGTCATTCATTTTATTTGTTTTCTATTTTATTTCATCTAATACTTATATTTTTTTATTAGTTTTACTTTTTGATGACTATTTATTAGTGTTACTTATGACAATGTGCAATACAAAATTAGTCTCCATGCTCATCCCCCACAAATATCAGGGTTCCGGTGCTCCGGCGGCCTTCCCCCCAAAACAGCGGGACGGCGGGTCTACCCCCGTTGATTTCTCCGCGCGAGGGTGCACAATGTACTTTTTCATTCTCTTAGGTTTGTTAGGGTAGGTTTTAGGTCCAGTTGCAAGTTTTGGTTGCATTTCGGTGCTCCGGGGGTCATTCCCCCTAAAAACGGGTCTGTGGGCCCCGGATGGTCTACCTAGATTTCTCCGCGAGGTTCCACCAATATACCTTTTCATAGGTTTAGGTTTGTTTAGTCCATGGACATATGGAAAACCATGTGTGGCACCCTTTGGCACAGTCTAGCCCCCGATATACCCGCGGCGGGACACTTCAGCGTACACGTCCAGGGTTAAGTGTTATCGCCCGAAGGTGAGGTATGTCAGACCGGGGATCCATGCCATGCACCATTTGGTGAATCACACCTTGCATCACACTTTGACACATATCATAGGTCCACATGCAAGGTTTGGTGGGGTTCCGGTGCTCCGGCGGTCGTTCTCCCCTCCTCCCCCAAAACAGGAACGCGTGCCCGGCGGGTCTACCCCCGTAGATTTCTCCGCGAGGGTGCACCAATGTAACTTTTCATTCTTTTAGGTTTGTTTAGTCCATATACACATGGAGAACCAAAGATTGGCACCCTTTGGCACATATACCCGCAGCTAGAGCCATTATCACACGATCGACGGTGTGCCTGATCTACTGGTTAGGGTTAGGTGTAGGGTTAGGGCTAGGGTTTAGGGGCTAGGGCTAGGGTTTAGGTTAAAGGGTAAGTATTTATGGTTAGGTATAGGTTTAGGGTTTAGGGTTAGGGTTAGGGTTTATGATGCATGGTTCCAGCTCCGGCGTCGTGGTTTAGGGATTTAGAGGGGTTTAGGGCTCGAAGCCTCCCGTTTAGGGTTTAGGGTTTAGGGGAGCTACTTTTGCACCATTACACCTTGCACCACACTTTGACACATATCATAGGTCCACATGCAAGGTTTGGTGGGGTTCCGGTGCTCCGGCGGTCGTTCTCCCCTCCTCCCAACGGAACGTGTGCCCCGGCGGGTCTACCCCCTAGATTTCTCCGCGAGGGTGCACCAATGTAACTTTTCATTCTTTTAGGTTTGTTTAGTACATATACACATGGAGAACCAAGATTGGGACCCTTTGGCACATATACCCGCAGCTAGAGCCATTATCACACGATCGACGGTGTGCCTGATCTACTGGTTAGGGTTAGGTGTAGGGTTAGGGCTAGGGTTTAGGGGCTAGGGCTAGGGTTTAGTTTAAAGGTAAGTATTTATGGTTAGGTATAGGTTTAGGGTTTAGGGTTAGGGTTAGGGTTTATGATGCATGGTTCTGCAGCTCCGGCGTCGTGGTTTAGGGATTTAGAGGGGTTTAGGGCTCGAAGCCTCCCAGTTAGGGTTTAGGGTTTAGGGGAGCTACTTTTGCACCATTAGACCTTGCACCACACTTTGACACATATCATAGGTCCACATGCAAGGTTTGGTGGGGTTACGGTGCTCCGGCGGTCGTTATCCCCTCCTCCCCCAAAACAGCGGAACGTGTGCCCGGCGGGTCTACCCCCTAGATTTCTCCGCGCGAGGTTCCACCAATATACCTTTTCATAGGTTTAGGTTTGTTTAGTCCATGGACATATGGAAAACCATGTGTGGCACCCTTTGGCACAGTCTAGCCCCCGATATACCCGCGGCGGGACACTTCACCGTACACGTCCAGGAATCTGTTAAGTGTTATCGCCCGAAGGTGAGGGATGTCAGACCGGGGATCCATGCCATGCACCATTTGGTGAATCACACCTTGCATCACACTTTGACACATATCATAGGTCCACATGCAAGGTTTGGTGGGGTTCCGGTGTTCCGGCGGTCGTTCTCCCCCTCCTCCCCCAAAACAGCGGTATGCGTGCCCCCGGCGGGTCTTCCCCCCTAGATTTCTCCGCGCGACATGCAACAATGTACTTTTTCATTGAAAAGCATGATACATACATTAATAAATAATACACATGTTCAAAAAACAGCTTTAGTATAATTTTGAAATACTACTCAATGTTGTTCATAATTAAAATGGTAAAAAAAAAAGAAAAAAAATGTTTGCCGTGCGTAAGCGCACGGCAAAGAGGGCTGCCGCACGGCAAAGGGGCTTTGCGCACGGCAAAGTCCTAGCCGCACGGCAAAGCCTCCCTCCCGCACGGCAAAGACTTGTGCACGGCAAAGACAAGCTACTTGACCTAAATCGAGTCGGTCCCGACCAGGTGTTTGGCTAATCGAGCACGCGCGCGCTGCCTAGTTCCTCCCACACGCACCGAGCGCCGCCGCCCACCTCCTGCTCCCCCTCTGCCCCTCCGGCCAGCCGCCGGCGCCACCCCCACCGCCCACACAGCCGCCGCCCACCTCCTCTCCCCCTCTGCCCCTCCGGCGAAGCGCGCGAGGCCCTCCTCCCAGCCCAAGCCCCCGTGCCCACCGCCGCCGCCTCTACAGGACGCGCCCGCCGAGGATCCCCGCGCGCTCCTCCGCCGCCGCTGGGAGCTCGCCGTCCGTCCTCCACTTTCTCCAGGTGAGCCCCCGCTTCCGCTTAGCCGCCTAGGGTTTTGTCGCGGCCGCCCGGCCCGTAGAAGTACTCGAGCCGGTCCTTGAGCGCGCCCAGCAGCGGCGGGCCGTGGTCGCCCGGCACCTTGCGCAGCGGCAGCCGCAGCTTCGGGGACACCACCTCGTGCCGGTCCGTGGCGGACGCCGACGCGCGGGTCTGCCGCCGGCCGCGGTGGGCGGCGATCGGGGACGAGAAGGAGAGCTGGGAGGCCGCCGCCGTGCTAGGTAGAGTCTACTATTACGGCTGCTGGAGCAGAGTCCACGACAGTGCTAGGTAGTCGGTGTGGTGGTATAATAACTGGGTTCGTGTGTAAAATTTCAAATTAAATATTGACCATCTTGGATACGCCTTAGTTGTTACATGTAGATGATATATTGCCTATGCATCTGCTGAAAGCGGTTTTATGACCCTTGTGCCTGTTTTAGCATAGTTGTTTTATGATACGGATATGTTAAAACTAGGCACATATGGTAGACATAAGATAATGTGTCGGAAGGAAATTCTTTATGGTGAGACGGGATCCTGAAATTGGGTTGGTCGAAGTTGAAAGGAACTCCGTTTATAAGGGAGAGGATGTGTACATCTTGGCAACCCAGGCCTTTCAAGTATTCTATCTCCCGTACGCGTGCAGAAACCCGACAAAACGTCTACATGGATGGGATGTTGTGATGACGGTGCCTTCACGCAATAGGCCGCCCCCGCCAAACAAGGACGATTACCGCCGCGTAGACCCCTCAGCAAGGAGTGTCGAGTTTTATCAGGAAGAAGGGCTCCCCGGCCATTTCACAATCGGCTTGCCGACTATCGATGACATGGTCGTAGACGATGAACAAGAAGACGCGGGCATGGATGGAGACAATGCAGAAGATGAAGCTGAGGATGTCTGTGCCCCGGAAGACCTGAGTTTGCTCGAGGCGTTCAAAGCAGGGATTGACCTCGATGCAGATGGACCACCTCCAGGTTTCATTGATGATTATTGGTTCGCCGAGCCTGATGACGATGAGGAGACACGCGGTCCAATCACGGATGGCGACACAGGCTACTGATCTATGTAGTAGTAATTGTGAGGCTAGCCTATTTGTAATAACTCCGTGTAATAGAGATTGTCTAGCTAGGTTATTTGTAAGAACTCCGTGCTATGTTTGAGAGAACTCTATGGTAGCTATTTGTTGCTTCCACTAATTAATTAATGTTCATCCTTTTGCATTATTTGTTGCTTTCATTAATGTTCATCTACTTATATTTCTGTTGCTTTCACTAATATTTATCTCTTTACAATATTGCGTACTAATAAACCACTCTCTTCATTTGTGTTTGCAGGTGATTGAAGCATGCCGCCAAAAAAAAGGGGTGGCGGTCTTAAAAAGAAGCTCAAGGACTTGGTAGGTGTAGGGACTTCGAGGCGGGGCCCCCCACCTAGCCCCCCTCCTAGCCCCCTCCTGTCGCTCCCACAGGGCGGCCTCGTAGGAAGAATGCGACGCGGGTACTCACTCCTAGTCCTAGCCCCCCTCCCGCAGCCGATGATGATGACGAGGAGGAGGAGGTGGGTGGGGAGGACCAGGAGGAGGAGGTGGGTGGGGAGGACCAGGAGGAGGGGGTGGGGAGGACCAGGAGGAGGAGGGGGACGAGGAGGACCTCTCGGAGGATGAGGGGTTGGGGAACTTAGTGTTCGATCCTGATCCAAGCCTAGAGTGGTGTGAGCCGGAGGATTACCAGTACGTTCCAGCTTTGGAGAGGCTGAGGCCACGTGATAGGAAGCCATATCGGCGTGGGATAACACAGCTCCCCTCGCTGAAGTGGCGCTACAGGCACGTTGTTCTTGTGCCCTATGGAAGGAGGTACATGTTATTTTTTGGCATTTCGTTATCGCAATTTTGTCATTATCAAAATTATTATCACATACATATTGATGTTGTCGTTTCATGGTGCAGCTCGTTCCAGTTTGAAGACCCGACGCAGAGACCGCCACGTGGGTACTCGAACATCCTTGGGGGCCTACTTAGGTGGTATTTCCCTGGGATAGTCAACTTCCCTACTGGTGGCTGCGACGTAGCTTGGAGGTGGGCGCACTACAGCCTCGCGGAAGATCCTCTTGGCCGCGGCACCGCGGCGGATATGGTTGTTGCCAAATTCTGGGTACGTGACTTTTGACTTCTTACCATTCATACACTCTCCTTGGTTCACAATAATTGCACTAATGCCCCTTGTTTTACCTATGTGCATGGTTGCAGAAATACTTCAAGAGGGCCGAGGGCAAGGAGAATGCGTGCGATGATGTCCTACACCAGCTTGCAAGGAAGAGGGTGACTGGCATGCACTACGAGGCACGTATTCAATGCGTCCGCGACTGGCACGCCGACCGCTTCGTCCACATGAGTAAGGAGGACGCTCGCGACACGCTCATGCATTTATGTGTTATTGATTTCTTTATCGCCATGTAGTTTATTTTACCATAATGGGTTTATCTTGTGCATGTAGAACCCTCCTCAGTACGTCGGCAACGACGATAGGTGCTTTCGTGCGATGGTCATGTGGTGGACATGCCCCCAGTACCTCAAGAAGCACGAGGAGGGCAAGGCGAGCGGGCAGATGCGAGGTGGATCGCATATCCAAGGCAGCATCCCCATCTCTCTTCACCTGCAGAAGGAGGTGAGCAAATTAATGGTTCCTTCATTCTTTGAATTCATGCATGTTATATATTTGTTAACTCCGCAAGGGTGTGCCACTTCACTCAATTACATGTTCTCTTTTGCAGGAAGTCAGGACAGGAGCGAAGCCTAACGTCTTTGCCGTGCTAAAGAAGATGAAGCAAAGGAAGACGCCTGATCCTGAGACGGGGTCCGCCGTGTGGCTTAACCCGCAATGCGAGACCCAGTGCACGTCGTATGTCTCCAAGTTCAAGCAGAAGTACGGCGAGGAGGCCAACCCAGAGGCCGAGGACTTTGACCCTGAGGTCGCGGTGCTTGCGGGAGAAGGCTTGAAGCATGGCCGCCTATGGTTTGGTGACGGGTGCGTCGACCCAGCGAAGGTTCCCTCTCTCCGCCAGATCCGTCGTGGTCGTAAGAGCGGCCAGCCTGAGGTAGAGCCCCGGCCACGGGCTTCGGATCTAGCTGTCGAGCGGTTACGGGTATGTTCTTCCTCGGGTCTCTACATTTCCTTTACATGCTTTCCATTGAAATGTTAATGACATCGTGGCAACACAACGTAGGAGGAGATGGCAGCGAAGGAGCAGGCGGCCCAGGAGCACGCACGGAACATGGAGCGGCAGATTCTGGAGTACCAGCAGCAGCAGACACAGATGATGCAGCAGATGCAACAGCAGCAGCAGATGATGCAGCACAGCAGGCACAGATGAGCTGGCTGATGAGCCAGACGGTTCTGACTTCTCCACCGGGGAGTCTTCCTGCTCCTCCACCTTACTCCATGCCGTGGATGCCGCCACCGCCCACTCAGACCCCGGGGACACCTATCACCGTCAACAACATGAACATCATCCGGAGCATGAACCTCGGTGAGTCCTCTTGTGCCCAACCCGCTACTTGTACTTGTTCAAGTGTTCAATATGCAAATGCAAATGTTCATTCCATCAACCTGCTTATAGATTTTATGTCACAAGGCAATGACAATGAGGCCGGCGGAAGCGGAGGAGGACAAGGTTGATGGCATGGTCTTCGTGCACTCGTCGTCGTTGCAATGGATTGTTCGCACTTGTTATGGATTGTAATAATGGACATTGCTATGCATGAACTATGTGTGCTCGATGTGGACTCTATGTAACGGATTGTATGCATGAACTATGTGTGCTCGATGTATTTGTGGTGTTGTTGATGTGTTTGGTGATCTTATGTTGATATATATGTTATATATGCTATATTTGTGAAATGCAATATTTGAAATGCAGGGATAATTGAAAAATAGAAAAAAAATGAAAAAACCAGGCCCCTTTGCCGTGTGTGTGCACACGGCAAAGGACATTTGGTCTCTTTGCCGTGTGCACACGCACGGCAAAGGGGCCACGTGTCGCCCAACTGTGCTCCTGGGAGCTCCTGGGGGGCGTGCCTGCATGGTTCTTTGCCGTGCGTGGCAGAGCGAGGCCGCACGGCAAAGCCTCGCACGGCAAACATTGCTGCGCACGGCAACGCAGGGCGCACGGCAAAGAAGCAGGGCGCACGGCAAAGCAACGGCGCACGGCAGCGATGGTGACGCACGGCAAAGATGCCTCGCACGGCAGCGTCCGCAGCGCACGGCAGAGATGGCGACGCACGGCAAAGGGCGTTGCCGTGCAATCCGTCCATGCGCACGGCAAAGGCGGCTTTGCCGTCGAAGACTTTGCCGTGCAAACTATGCCGTGCGTGCACGCACGGCAAAGCCTTTGCCGTGCGTATGGCCCTCTTTGCCGTCCAAAGCCTCGCACGGCAAAGCCTGTTTCTCCCGTAGTGAATACCACTTCGGCCATGGCAACCACCCTTGCCACCGACGTCCGCCTCTCCATCGCGCAGCAGACTCGCTTCGCCCTCCGCCTCGCCTCCGCCATCTCCTCCAACCCCGAGTTCGCTGCCACCAACGCCGTATACTCCCCGCTCTCTCTCCATGTCGGGCTCAGCCTTGTTGCCGCCGGCGCGGGTGGGGCCACGCGTGAGCAGCTTCTCGCCACTCTCGGGTCGACCGGAAAGGAAGGCGAGGAGGCCGAGGGCCTTCATGCCCTTGCCGAGCAGGTGGTGCAGCTCGTGCTCGCCGACGCGTCCAGCGCCGGCGGCCCGCGCGTCGCCTTTGCCAATGGCATCTTCGTCGACGCGTCGCTCGCGCTCAAGGCTTCCTTCCAGGAGCTCGCGGTCCGCACGTACAAGGCCGACGTCCAGTCCGCGGACTTCCAAACCAAGGTGATCGTCCCCTGGACCCTTCCTTCTGTAGCATTATTCTCGACCGGGCGTCCATTGTTTCGCAAAGTGTTTTTTTTTTTTGCTGACTAAGATTAGCAACATTTCGAGTGCAAATGTCGGCTTCTACTAGTATATACAACATTTAAAATACTAATATATGTGAATACACAATTTTATGATGCAAGTGGATACGTGAAACTATTGTTTATCCTCTGAATTACAAATAGAAAACAATACAATACTCCGTCCGTTCACATGAAAAATGCACATGTTATTGACAAAAAAAAGAGCAACAATGTATCGATTATATGTTATAAAAATTCACCATCATTGGATTTGTATTGAGAAACACTTTCTAATGATATAAATCTTTGTCAAATAATCCTCATATACTTTGATTAATTTTTGGTCAATGGTAAATCTAGAAATGCACATGCACCTTATATATAGGAATGGGTGGTTGATAACTTAACACATACTTTAACTCGTAATTTAGTAAAGTGAACTCATACTTTTGCAAAGGATTTAAATTTACTGCAGAAACAGGTATACATCGACATTTTACCAAATATTTCAACCATTTTCTATTTGTATTTTAGCGGTTATTTATATATGATGGATTTCAAGTTTCGAGATTAATTTTTCATTATTCTATAGCTACATATATATACAATCTTTCGATTGTATTTTTTCACTAAAGGGGGATTTTTGACTTAAAAATCCCATCATTGTGAGACGGTATTCTGCTTGTTATGGTATCAATGCAATAGATTGGACAGAATGTTGGACTGTCAAAGCGCTCAAGCTTAAGCTTTTTATTTCCTTGTCTAGCTATCTTAAGCTTGTGATAGACTTATTAGATTCCATTATATATTTTTTTCGACTTAATTACTGAACTATAGGTATCCACAGGAAGTGATGTAACTTTGGAACTAGCATATATGCATAAACATATCATCTCTCTGCTGTACTTCTGCTCTTGTCAACTTGTGGTAAAACATTCTCTGTTAGATTTAACTTTATGGTGATAGTTTACACTTTGGATCTTGAATTGTGAAAGAAAATCTACGTAAATGCTTTATGAAAACTCAGTATGTTGTTTGGGATTCTCAATGCATTATTAACATTTCACTTACTTAAATATAGGTCAAAAAGGATATCACAGTTTGTGGTCTGTCAAAATTTCCGTGGCTACCCTATTTTCATTACAAGATCTTATATGTTCTTTGTTTTATTATTCTAGAAACTGCAAGTAATTCGTATCATAACATTAATTTCCCTTTCTAAGTACTGATGTACTTTGCTTTGGTCCAGCCTGTTGAAGCGGCTGGTCAGGTAAACTCATGGGTAGAGAAAGCCACAAAAGGTCTCATCAAAGATATCCTGCCTCAAGGGTCTGTTGACAATACTACTAGATTGGTTCTTGGTAATGCCCTTTATTTTAAAGGAGATTGGCATGAGAAGTTTGACGCATCTAAGACAAAGGATGATATGTTCCACCTTCTTGATGGGAGCTCAGTTCAAACACCATACATTTCCACCACAAACAAGCAATACATTTTGTCTACTGACAACTTGAAGATACTTAAGCTTCCTTACCACCAAGGAGGGGACAAGAGGCAGTTCTCCATGTACATTCTTCTTCCAAAAGCACGTGACGGTTTTGGGAGCTTGGCCAAAAGGTTAAGCACTGAACCATCGTTAATTGAAAGCCTTCTCCCTACAAAGAAGGTCGAAGTCGGACAGTTCAAGCTCCCCAAGTTCAAGATATCATTTGGATTTGATGCGTCGGATTTGCTCAAAGGTCTTGGCCTCCAGCTACCATTCAGCCCAGGAGCAGATCTTTCGGAGATGGTGGACCCACCAGTGGCACATAACCTTTAAATCTCATCTGTTCACCACAAGTCGTTTGTCGAAGTAAACGAAGAAGGAACCAAGGCTGCTGCGGCAACTTCTACCCAAGTCTCCTTTCGGTCACTGCCACCGAAGATAGATTTCATCGCGGATCACCCTTTCATATTCCTTATCCGCGAAGACATTAATGGTGTGGTTCTCTTTGTTGGCCATGTGGTCAATCCCGTCTTATCTTCTTAATGTGTTTCCTTTAAATCTGTTAACTGGGCAGCGACCTCTTGTGTCACAAAGTATGAGTGAAGTCTGTAATAAGTGAAGGGTTCCAACATTCCATCATGTTGTCCATGAAATAAATTCAAATAAATGTTCTTGTTTCCGCATAAGAAACTTGTGAAAAGATAATAATCCTGAAATGCAATGGAGCCTATTGAATTAACTAAGTTGGTTATACGATTATTATTATTTTCAACAAAAAGAAGAGAAACTCCACCCTATTTATTTAACTAACTGAAAATAAAATGAGCACAGATAAAACATGTGCATTAAGGAACTAGTATAATTCTTTTTGGTTGGATTATAAGTTTATTTGACTACATGGTAAATCAGGATTATGGTTAAGCTATTCACCTCAAAAGGAAGCAGCACTGATACAACGAATTGAGATCGTTATCTTGTTGTAGCTCCATAAAGATGGAAAACAAATCTGAACCAAATAGAGCGTGTTAGAAACAAATAGGCAGCGCTCTGCACATGGTTTATGTTCACAAACAGAGACAGAAAAGAAGCACATGAAAACACACCACCACCAAGTATGTAAAAAAAAAAAATTGGACCGATCCATGGAGTAATTCGCAGCTGAACCAATTTCACGCAACATTTTTGTAAGCGAGAATCTAATGTAAGCAGGAAAGCTGGATCTAGAGATTTAGGGCGCCGGATGATTGGGGAAGATAAAGATATATATATTCATACTAGGAAATTTGCCCGTGCGTTGCGACGGATCAACTTTTTTACCATGAAAAAATTTACTGCTGAAAATCAGAGAAACTTAAAAACTTAGACCGAAGTGTCTCACAAAAACTTTGATGTTGTGTTTTCTAGGTTAAAGCGAAAAATCAATTATTATTAGAACACGACAGTATCATGAAGAACAACTTTTTATTGAGGTAATTACATGATTTTATGTACTCCACTGTCGCAATGTTGACACATGTCGCAACACATAATAAGAGGTAGTCCACGGTGACAAGGGATTAACTTATCAATGCCTACGGGTTGTAGACTAGGGTTTAGTTAGAAGTAGAGGGCAAGTAGATCTCGAAGGTTTCAGCCGAAAAGTACTCAACGATATGAAAACTAGGGTTTGTGAGACAATGAATCGATGATTTCTTTGTCCCTCGACTCCCCTTTATATATAAGGTGGAGCTGAGGGATTCGTGATGTACAAGTTACAGAGTCCGGGAAGGTTTCTAACTCCTCCCGTAATATTACAAGTGTTCTTTCCTAATACAACTCTAGCTTTCCTTAACTAGCAAGTTGGGCTTCCGAATTCTTCTTATCCTTCCTTCAGTAAACCCTGGGTACCATCTTCGGCAGGCCCATTGGGGATGCCTATGTCAGTAGCCCCCGAGATTTTGCTTGAATCGTAGAGTCAGGGAAAATCTCCACCTTTATATTTATTCGATAACTCTGATCTTCACCACATATCTTTGCATACGAATTTCTATATTGTACAGGGATAATGGTAGTTGGGGCTATTTTATCTGACGGATCAGGTACTAGTTAACAGCTCTAATGGCAATCCGCAAAAACCTACTTCAAGATCACGTCCCTGGACATGATCTCGGGCCGGTGTAAACTTCGACGGTGCCGCTTAAGGTCTTACCATTCTGTCGAGTCCCAGTCATATTTATCGGGTACCTAACGCGTCCGTTAGGATTTTTCTTCGTATCTGTTGATACGGAAAAAGTAGCAAACCGCGTCGAGACGCCACGCCACACAGAACGGATCCGGGGTCTTACCTTCGCAAAGTTTTGCGGCATTCAGAAATTATTCACAACTTTGGCGTTCTGAGAATATATTGTCGAGTGCTTTTTCGGCTGTTGGAATAGCACATTTTATTGAGTCAACGGATGACTTATATTGCTCTTCCGATGGGAGTATATATTGAGTTATTTATATAACTCGAAATATACTCACTTTTTCTTCTTCTTTTTCTCGCTTTTTTCTTTCTTTCTTTTTTTTTATAATTTCATCGGGCACGCGAACAGCGTTCCCGATGGGAGTAGCCCCCGAGGCTACAGCCAAGGACTTGTGCTTGGGTGTAGGCTCCACGTCTTATATCGCCATATTTTTCATCTGTCGCATAGTTTTTCAAATCTCTCGGGTGCGCGAACAGCGCTCCCGATGGGAGTAGCCCCCGAGGCTATGAGCAAATACTTGTATTTGATCATAGGCTCTCGCCATTTCTATTTTGTCTTTCTCGAATTTTTCATTTTTCCAAAGTAGCCCCCGAGCATTTGATCAAAAACTTGTATTTGATCAAAGGCTCTCAAAATGATCCATAATCTTCTGCTGTCGCCTTTTTATGAAGCTGTTGAGTCGAAATTTTCTCTTGCTAAGGTGACATCATTGCTGACGATAGCCACGACCGCTGTTCCTGGAAAACGCGAGAAGTTCTCTCTCGCTGCCTTGCGGGCCCAAATTATGCATCGTATTGACACATCGTGCACGTGGGGGACACACGTCCTCCGCTTTTCCTGGCGCACGTACTGTAGCTCATGTGCTTTCGCGCCTGTATGAAATTACTTTTTACCCCTTGTCCACGTGTACACCATCTGTCCCACAATCTCTCAATCCAGCGGCGCGTCGATTCGCCGCACCTCTATATAAAGGCATCATCTTCCTCCTCTAGTTCTTTCGCTCGCGCCGCCCCTCTGCTTCTCCTCTGCAAAATCCTCCATTGCTTCCATTGCTTCAAGCGCTCAACCACATTCACACTCTTTGCCGCCAAGTTCATTGATGCTGCCTCGCATCCGTTTGACAAGGCACAACACTCCGGAGTCAAGAATGGCGACGGCGGATCTGGGAAGCGCGGAGTGGGAAAGATCCAAGATCTCTGCCCAAGACATCAATCTGCTGAAGAAGATGGGGTTCAACAAAAAGAGAACTCGCTCCGCTTCCCCAAGGAGGAGAGCTATCCAAAGCCTCCAATCGAGTATCGGGTCAGTTTTGTTGACCACCTCATCCGAGGTCTTTCTCCCCCAATCCATGAGTTTCTTAGGGGTCTTCTATTTGTTTATGGGCTTCAACTGCATCAGTTGACGCCCAATTCCATCCTCCACGTATCGATTTTTATCACATTGTGTGAGTGTTTCCTCGGGGTCCAACCTAATTGGGCTCTGTGGAAACGTATTTTCTGCCTCCGCCGTAATGGCTCCCACAACGTCACCTACAACATTGGCGGCGTTGTTATCTGTGTTCGTTCTGACGTTGAATATTTCGATGTCAAATTCCCCGACTCTGTCCAAGGTTGGCGAAAGAAGTGTCTATATATCCGCGAAGAAAGATCCAATCCAGTGGAGGACAACATCGCCTCTTTTGACCAGGTTGGCCAAAATCCTTTTTCGTTCCTGGGCAAGCTACCGAGCCTGAGAAGTTGGCGTGAGCGCGATGACTCGCATCCACAGAGCGCGGCAAGGAACTTTCGGGCATTGAGATTACTGCCTATTTCCTTAGGATTAGAGTGCAGCCTCTCTAGGCTCGCAAAAATCCCCTCTGGAAGTATGCTGGTGAAGAAGATGTCGACAGGCTCTCAAAAGACCTTCATTTGAAGGATTTTGAAAAGCTTATCCGCAAAATCTCATCGCTCAACAAGAAGGATTCAATTCCATCTTCTTGCCGCATTGCGCCATATAGTAGCGCCAATCCCCTTCCCGAGGTAATTTCCTCTTAATTGCTATATTGTCTCTCCCGAGTTTTAATATTTATCGACTACTGTCTTGCTAGCTTCTTTTGCATAACTTCTTTTTTATCGACACTTTTCCTCAGAACCAACCTGTTCTCGCTTCTCTCCCTCCTCTTCCCGAGGGTGGAGAAGTTGAAGACCGTACCATTGTCGATGATGACAACCAAGGTACCTCACGTCCTGAAAGTGAAGTCGCGGGTTCTCACAAATCCGCGGCTTCTTCTGAAAAAGACGCTGAGTCTGAGGCCACTGCCTCGACACACTCCCTTCCTCCTGCTGTTTCTCCAAGGAACAAAAGGAAGAGGGATGAAGTTGAAGATTCCGGCACCTCCAAAGCCGAAGAAGCTGTTCCTTCAGACAAGAAGGCAGCTTTCAACCCATATGATGATGCCCTCGTCAGCTCGTAAGTTACTCCTTGCTTCTTACTGTTTTGCTCTTGTCACATTTTGTCTATCTTGCTTCTTATACTGTCTCCATTTTACTGCAGTGGTGACGAGGAAGAGGCGCAAGCTATTGACGCGACTGCTCGAACGAGTACATCGCGTACTTTAGTTGTGTCTGAAGTGCAAGTTGAAGGAGAAGAATCGTCGCCTCCTCAGCAAAACACTGATCAGCCGACTCCTCCTGCAAGCCCCCTTGTCCCTTCGCCAAAAAGGGCGAGAGTTGAATCAATCACTGAGCCTGCCTTACAATTGGGTGGCTCCACAACTCCTCTTCTAGATGATGTAAGTCCCTTCTCTTTTTCTTTTGTGCTAAGTACTTCCACATGCTATCGATTTTTTTTTCTTGTTTACTTCTTTTGGCTTTGTGTTGTCGAACTTTTTCTATGTTGACGCTTTCTTGTTTCTATCTTTCTTCGTCAGCCTTTGATTAAGGAATTCATCCGCTTCGGTGCCAATTCGTCGGGTACCGTGAATATGCTAGCAAGGCTGAAGGTAACATTTTGCTGCTTCTCCTGGCCCATGACTTCTCACTCCTTTCTTGTCGTGATTTTGACTGGTTTTGACTATTTTGGCAGAAAAACTTGCGGAAGCCAACAAGCGTGCCGATGCTCTTGCTCAAAAATTTGAGCAAAGTGAAAAGGCTCGTAAAAAGGCTGAATCAGATGCTAATAAGGCCAAGGCAGATGCTGAAAAGGCCAAGGCAGATGTTGCTGGTATTGAAGATCTTCGAAAGAGGCTTCATGACGCAGAAACTGCTTTGAGCGACAAAATAGCTGAGCAAGCTGCTCGGGAGGAAAAGATCCTCAGTCGCTTGGAGGCACAAAGTCGACGTTTTGTTAGTAAGTGCTCGAATCCTTGTGCATTTCCTCGGGTTACTTCACATTTTCCGAGCATTCTTTATTTACGAGCTACCCTTTGCTTGTTTTCAGGGAGAACTCATCAAGAATACGAAGTGGATGGTCCTGAAGGCGACGAGCTTCTCGACGCGCTGACCCTTCTTGAAATCCACGGGGATGAAGCACGCGAAGGTCTTGCTGATGCTGAGGCAGGTCTGTCGAAGCTTTTCCCCTACTTCTTCCCGAAGAATGAGGAGCCCAACACTTTTGTTGCTCTTGCCAAAGGCTTCAACGTGCCGGAAGATCTTGGGCTCAAACTTCGCCAAGAGGGCCTGAAAGTTGGCGTAGAGGGCACTATCGCGCTGATTGCTGATAGCCACCAAAATGTCGACTGGGCCAAGGTTGGCGACATAGGGCAGATGGAAACGAAGAAGTGGCAATCTCTAATTAGAGCTGCCAAACCTTCCTCAAAGCCAATCCTTGCCTATCTTGGTGTTAAACCAACTCCTGCTCCAAGCGCATCCAAGCCGGAGGTCAAGTAGACCACCCTTTCTTTCTTTTCTTTTTCCTTTTGATGCTATCGCCAAAGTAGCTTTGGCGACGCCTACCACACTAGTTTGTTAGGGCTTTCTCCATTGTAATGTCTTGTAAATATTCTAAAAATCAATGGAATTCTATCTTGCTTGATGATTGATGTCGAGCCTTTTCTTTCAGTTGACGTTTGATAACTATACTCCAACTCATGCTCCTTCCGATGTTTTGCCTACCTCTTCTCGCTCGAAGAAAGCGCTTGTGAATAGTGAACTTGATGAAGATTCCTCGAGTAAGAGTTTATCGCAAGACTTGGAAGAACTTCGTCAACAACTTCAGCATGCGAAGAAGCAAACACTTGTGATGATGGAGCAATCTCGCAAGGCATCCGAAAAAGAGAAAATTGCACTTCAACAAGCTCGAGAAGCCATAGCTGCCAAGGAAGCCGCCGTTTCTGAAGCTGAAAAGGCAACCACTCGAGAGAATTGTATGCTCGAACTGATGAATGAAGCCAGTGTGGATATGTCAGGTATGCTTTTTCAACCCAGAACTTCTTCTATCTTTCTGCTGTATCCTTTTTTGAATTTCTCGTGCTGTCGCCAAATAGGTTCCTTTCTCGACGCTGCTGCTGAAGATTAAAGGGTAAACGTAAGGACGAATCTCCTCGTTAACCTTTCTCTTGACCACGGTTCTCTGTTCTGGGCCACTCCAGAGCGGACCCGACAGATTGTCAGGTTTCAAGACCGCGCCTGTCAGGTTCGCGAGTTCCTTGATTTCTGCACTAGAACATTGTCCCTTGTTTACAAGACGATGTTTCCTCGGGACGAGGCACCCGACACTCTTCTTGGTTTGATGGAAAAGTTTCGGGATGCCCCTCGCATTCATAACTTTGTACGAGCTCAATTGATTGCTGGAGCAAGATTCACCATGATTATGATACAGATCTGCCATCGAAAATTAGATCTGACGACGATTGTTTCCAAATGCCTGGCCAAGAAGTCGAAGCGAAAAAGTAACGTCGACCAAATCAATGACATTGTGACTCCTGTAGCCGAAGAAATGATGGACGAACTTCTTCGGATGGACTCTGAATTCTTTGTCAAAGGGAGCTATGCTGATCATAAGACGACTGCTGCAAATAACAAAGGTCTATCCATAGATAGTATATTAGGCATTGACTGAGTTGTACTATATTGCGAGAAATCATGTCTATATTTTTTTTGTCGAATTCTTTGTGTTAATGAAGTTGTCTATATTGTAAAGTGTAATCTGTATTGCGAAGCCCCCGAGCCTTTGACCGAAGCTTATACTATTTTTTCATCTCGATGAATTTACTATTTTGCGAGAATATATATATTTTGCTGTCGTGGGTTATGAGCCCCCGAGCCTGTCGACGAAAAAGATGTATGTCACCAATATCTTTTACTATATTGCAGCACCGCGAGCCCGCCTCATTAAAAACCTTTCCAGCCCCACTCGGTGCCCCGAAAGGAAAAGAGTGCGTCAAAACTCACGGGCGTTTCAGTACATTGTATTTTTTTACAAAGGAGGACTATATTTCGACTCTAAGCGTAGAACCGCCTGAGTTGCGTGATACATCTCCAACGTATCGATAATTTCTTATGTTCCATGCTTGTTTTATGACAATACCTACATGTTTTGTTCACACTTTATATCGTTTTTATGCGTTGTCCGGAACTAACCTATTGAAGAGATGCCGAAGTGCCGCCTGTTTCTGCTGTTTTGGTTTGAAATCCTAGGGAAATATTCTCAATTGGACGAAATCAACGCCCGACATCTTATAATTCCACGAAGCTTACACCCAAGAGGGACCGAGAGAGCCACGGGGGCCCACACGTGTGGCCGGCACGTGGGGGGGCGCCCTATTGTGTGGCGCCCCGTAACCTCCGACTCTGCCTCTTCGCCTATAAGAAGCCCCCGACCTAAATCTTCGATACGAATAAGCCACGGCACGAAACCTTCCAGAGCCGCCATCGCGAAGGCAAGATCCGGGGGACAAGTCTGCTCCGCACGCCGCCGGGACGGGGGCCCCCGGAAGGCATCTCCATCGACACCACCGCCATCTTCATCACCGTTGTCTCCCATGAGGAGGGAGTAGTTCTCCCTCGAGGCTAAGGGATGTACCGTAGCTATGTGGTTAATCTCTCCCATGTACTTCAATACAATGATCTCATGAGCTGCCTTACATGATTGAGATTCATATGATGAGCTTTGTATCACTATTAATCTATGTGCTACTCTAGTGATTTTATTAAAGTACTCTATTCCTCCTCCATGATGTAATGTTGACAGTGTGTGCATCATGAAGTACTTGGTATATGCTATGATTGTGATCTCTTGTAGATTATGAAGTTAACTATTACTATGATGGTATTGATGTGATCTATTCCTCCTTTCATAGTCTGTCGGTGACGGTGTGCATGCTATGTTAGTACTTGGTATAGTTGTGTTAGTCTATCATGCATCTAAGGTTATTTAAATATGAATATCGAATGTTGTGGAGCTTGTTAACTCCGGCATTGAGGTGCTCTTGTAGCCCTACACAATTAGTGGTGTTCATCATCCAACAAGAGAGTGTAGAGTATAGCATTTATCTATTCAGTTATGTGATCAATGTTGAGAGTGTCCACTAGTGAAAGTATGATCCCTAGGCCTTGTTTCCAAATACTGCAATCACCGTTTGTTTACTGTTTTACTGCATCTCCACTTCCTGCAATATTACTACTGCACGCCAGCAAGCTATTTTCTCGTCAGAGTGCAAATATTCTCAAGCCGTTACCGCTCATATATATTCATACCACCTGTATTTCACTATCTCTTCGCCGAACTAGTGCACCTATACATCGACAAGTGTATTAGGTGTGTTGGGGACACAAGAGACTTCTTGCATTGTGATCGCAGGGTTGCTTGAGAGGGATATCTTTGACCTCTTCCTCCCTGAGTTCGATAAACCTTGGGTGATCCACTTCAGGGAAAACTTGCTGTTGTTCTACAAACCTTTGCTCTTGGAGGCCCAACACTGTCTACAGGAAAAGAAGCATGAGTAGACATCAAGTTATTTTCTGGCGCCGTTGCCGGGGAGGAAAGGTAAAAGGTACTCACACTCCGGATCTCGACTACTAAGCTATTTTCCGGCGCCGTTGTAAGTGCTCGAAGCTATTTCCTTTAGATCCTGCAATTGCATCTTTTTGTTTCTTGTTTTTATTTAACTAGTTAGGCATAATGGAAAGCAACATGGAGCTTTTTAATCTATTTCCTGAGTTAAGACATGGATGGTTTGATGCGAAAATTAAAAAACCCATGGAACATATTAGTATGAACACTTTGAACACCATTGTTGCTAATGATATGGAAAATTCTAAGCTTGGGGAAGCTGGTTTTGATGAGCTTGATATTTTTAGTCCCCCAAGCATTGAGGAGAAAATTTACTTTGATGATACTTTGCCTCCTATTTATGATGATTATAATGATAGTAGTCTTTTAGTGCCACCTGTTATGGAGGATGAATTTGATTATGATTACAATATGCCTCCTATATTTGATGATGAGAATAATAATGATAGCTACTTTGTTGAATTCGCTCCCACTATTACTAATAAAATTGATTATGCCTATGTGGAGAGCAATAATTTTATGCATGAGACTCATGATAAGAATGTTTCATTTGATAGTTATATTGTTGAGTTTGCTCATGATGCTACTAGATATTATTATGAGAGAGGAAAATATGGTTGTAGAAATTTTCATGTTACTAAAACACCTCTCTTTTTGCTGAAAATCTTGAAGCTGCACTTGTTTTATCTTTCTATGCTTGTTGCATTATGCTTAAATGACTTGTTTATTTACAAGATTCCTATGCATAGGAAGCATGTTAGTAAATGTGTTTTGAATTTCCTTTTTGATGCTCTCTTTTGCTTCAACTACTATTTCCTGCGAGTGCATCATTAAAATTGCTGAGCCCATCTTAATGGCTATAAAGAAAGCACTTCTTGGGAGATAACCCATGTTTTTATTTTACTACAGCAATTTTGTTTTATATTTGAGTCTTGGAAGTTGTTACTACTGTAGCAACCTCTCCTTATCTTTATTTTATTTCATTGTTGTGCCAAGTAAAGTCTTTGATAATAAGGTTGATACTACATTTGGATTACTGCGCAGAAACAGATTTCTGTCTGTCACGAATTTGGGCAGGGTTCTCTGTAGGTAACTCAGAAAAATCTGCCAATTTACGTGCGTGATCCTCAGATATGTACGCAACTTTCATTAAATTTGAGCATTTTCATCTGAGCAAGTCCAGTGCCTCTAACAAATTCGTCTTTACGGACTGTTCTCTTTTGACAGATTCTGCCTTTTATTTCGCATTGCCTCTTTTGCTATGTTGGATGGATTTCTTTGTTCCATTGACTTCCAGTAGCTTTGGGCAATGTCCAGAAGTGTTAAAAATGATTGTGTCACCTCTGAACATGTGAATTTTGATTATGCACTAACCCTCTAATGAGTTTGTTTTGAGTTTGGTGTGGAGGAAGTTTTCAAGGGTCAAGAGAGGAGGATGATATATGATCAAGAAGAGTGAAAAGTCTAAGCTTGGGGATGCCCCCGTGGTTCATCCCTGCATATTTCAAGAAGACTCGAGCGTCTAAGCTTGGGGATGCCCAAGGCATCCCCTTCTTCATCAACAACTTATCAGGTCACTTCTCTTGAAACTATATTTTTATTCGGTCACATCTTATGTACTTTACTTGGAGCGTCTGTGTGTTTTTATTTTCGTTTTTGTTATTTTAATTCTCTGAATAAATGCTTGTGTGGGAGAGAGACACGCTCTGCTGGTTCATATGAACACTAGTGTTCTTAGCTTTACTTTTAATGTTCATGGCGAAGGTTGGAAACAGAAAATGTTGCATGTGGTAGTGGTATAATGAAATACTTGCATAATCTTGTAGATCATTGAGCTTTGATAACTTGATTCTTTGCAAACATTTTGAGGTATTTAGATGGTAAGGCTTGCTAGATAAATAAGTTAAAATTAGTAGTGGATTGTTGTCTTTAAGCTTGTGCCGTACTACAAACTCTACTTAAATAGTTGAAGGTGTAGTTGGACTCTGAGAGTTCATCGTAATAACTAAGTTGTGCTGAAGGTCGAGGGAGCTAGCGGGGTACTTGTGCCACCGTGAACGGCCCTCCTTGGAGTAAATTTTAATCATGCTCTTAATGATGAACCTGCTAGTTGTTTGCAATAAGCTTGTGAGTTCTTTTTGACTAATGTTAAGCTACGGTTTTTGGCACTTCCACCATCCAAATTTGCTAGCCTCTTCGGTACTGTGCATTGCCTTTTGCTCACATTGAGAATTGTGCATACTTCGCCGGTACATCCAAACCCGTGGGAGGACTTTCTCTTGTTCTCCTACACATAAGCCCATACATCTCCTCAAAACAGCCACCATACCTACCTACCACAACATTTCCATAGATGTTCCGAGATATATTGCCATGCAACTTCCATCTTACATTACATGTTGTCATTTATCATTTATACATTGCTTTGCATGATTCTATACAGCTGATGTGTGGTTACCCATGTTACGCTAGATCATTGCACATCCTGCTACACTGGCAGAGGCATACAGTTTTATACATCATGTTTCATTCATTATGAGTTATTTGTACCAAAAAGTGTGTTGTCATATTAGGATGTTGCCCCTAAAAGTGAAAAGAGCCATGGAGGCCATCAAAAAGAGAAAAAGGAAAGAAAGAAAAAAAAAAAGAAAAAGAAAAAGAAAAAAGAGAATAAAGAAAAAGGGGGCAGCATTACTATCTTTTATCCACACTTGTGCTCATGTTTTAGCACATGCATTATTCATAGTCATCATTTGTGCTCATGTTTAGCACCTACACATCATATGAGAGAGTTTTCATGTTTTATTAGTATAACTATGTGGGAAATTTACACTATAGAACTTGGGTTGTATATTCCAATGATGAGCCTCCTCAAAAGTGCTCTAGGTCTTCGTGAGCAACCAAGTTGGATGCACCCCCACTAGTTCCATTGGAGAGCTTTCATACACATATAGCTCTATGTGCATCCGTTGCATGGCAATCACTACTCCTTGCATAGCTTCGATCATAAGGCTTCCTCTTGTCTAATGATCACTTATAGCTTTGTAAGACTTTCTTCCATTTGGCCTTCCAAACCCCCATTAACGTTCTTTATGCCATAACATCCTGGTGCTAATACCAAATGCTTGCGCTCACCGGTTGAGTAGACTTCGAAACAGTTGATTCATGACGTTCATGTTTATGTTTACTTGACTGAATCCTTCTTATGTTGTGAAAATTTACTTGATGCTTGGAATGAAGGATAGAACTTCTACGCTGAATACTTAACACATCTTTAATGAACTTTGTACGGTTTCATGTCTTTGAAGCAATAGTTCATGAAAACTTCTAGCTTGTTTAACTCTTGCATTATCATCTCTTATATCAATATAGACATTTGTTTTGAGTAATTTGATCTCAGTTGATATGCTTTACATTATTATTGGATCAAGATTATGTTGGTAGCATGTCACCTCAGAAATTATCTTTGTTATCGTTTACCTACTCGGGACGAGTAGGAACTAAGCTTGGGGATGCTGATACGTCTCCAACGTATCGATAATTTCTTATGTTCCATGCTTGTTTTATGAAAATACCTACATGTTTTGTTCACACTTTATATCGTTTTTATGCCCGGAACTAACCTATTGACGAGATGCCGAAGTGCCGGTTCTGTTTTCTGCTGTTTTTGGTTTCAGAAATCCTAGTAGGGAAATATTCTCGGAATTGGACGAAATCAACGCCCAGCATCTTATAATTCCACGAAGCTTCCAGAACACCCGAGAGGGACCAGAGGAGAGCCACATGGGGCCTACACGTGTGGCCGGCGCGGCCCAAGGGGGGCGCGCCCCCTATTGTGTGGCGCCCCCGTAACCTCCGACTCCGCCTCTTCGCCTATAAGAAGCCCCTTAACCTAAATATTCGATACGAATAAGCCACGGTACGAGAAACCTCCAGAGCCGCCATCGTGAAGCCAAGATCTGGGGACAGAAGTCTCGTTCGGCACGCCGAGACGGGGAAGTGCCCCCGAAGGCATCTCCATTGACACCACCGCCATCATCACACCGTTGTCTCCCATGAGGAGGGAGTAGTTCTCCCTCGAGGCTAAGGGCTGTACCGTAGCTATGTGGTTAATCTCTCTCCCATGTACTTCAATACAATGATCTCATGAGCTGCCTTACATGATTGAGATTCATATGATGAGCTTTGTATCACTATTAATCTATGTGCTACTCTAGTGATGTTATTAAAGTACTCTATTCCTCCTCCATGATGTAATGTTGACAGTGTGTGAATACTTGGTATATGCTATGATTGTGATCTCTTGTAGATTATGAAGTTAACTATTACTATGATGGTATTGATGTGATCTATTCCTTCTTTCATAGTCTGTCGGTGACGGTGTGCATGCTATGTTAGTACTTGGTATAGTTGTGTTAGTCTATCATGCATCTAAGGTTATTTAAATATGAATATCGAATGTTGTGGAGCTTGTTAACTCCGGCATTGAGGTGCTCTTGTAGCCCTACACAATTAGTGGTGTTCATCATCCAACAAGAGAGTGTAGAGTATAAGATTTATCTATTCAGTTATGTGATCAATGTTGAGAGTGTCCACTAGTGAAAGTATGATCCCTAGGCCTTGTTTCCAAATACTGCAATCACCGCTTGTTTCTGTTTTACTGCATCTCCACTTCTGCAATATTACTACGCACGCCAAATATTTATTACGTCGACAGTCGGTATTTTTAATACTACTACGCTCAATATATTCATACCACTTGTATTTCACTATCTCTTCGCGAACTAGTGCACCTATACATCTGACAAGTGTATTAGGTGTGTTGGGACACAAGAGACTTCTTGTGATCGCAGGGTTGCTTGAGAGGGATATCTTTGACCTCTTCCTCCCTGAGTTCGATAAACCTTGGGTGATCCACTTAAGGGAAAACTTGCTGTTGTTCTACAAACCTGTGCTCTTGGAGGCCCAACACTGTCTACAGGAAAAGAAGCGTGAGTAGACATCATTGCGCCACGTTCCAGGGATTTTTCTCGGGAACCCCTTTCTTCTTGTCCTTGATCTTGTATGCTCCTCCTTCGATTACTTCTGTGACAATATAAGGGCCAAGCCATGGTGACTCAAGTTTTTCAGTACTCTGTTGATTGAGCCGTAAGACTAAATCTCCGACTTGGAAGGATCTTGGCCGCAGTCGTCGACTGTGGTAGTTTTTCAAGTCTTGCTGGTACTTGGTGACCCGTGATAGTACTTCGTCTCGAGCTTCATCGAGTGCATCGATATCTTCCTCTAATGCTCTTCTAGAAATTTCTTCATCATATTCTGTGACTCTTGGGGAATCATGCTCTATTTCGATCGGTAATACTGCCTCAGCTCCATGGACCAGAAAGAACGGAGTTTCCTGTGTCGCCGTATTTGGCGTTGTTCGAATACTCCATAAAACACTTGGCAACTCTTCTGGCCAAGTATGTCGAGCCTTTTCAAGTGGTCCTAGCAGGCGCTTCTTGATACCATTGCAGATGATACCATTGGCTTTCTCGACTTGACCATTGGTTTGCGGATGCCCAACTGACGCGAAGTGCAATTTAATGCCCACCTCTGCGCAGTATGCCTTGAATTCCTTGGATGTAAAGTTACTGCCATTGTCCGTGACGATTCTATGAGGTACTCCAAACCGAAAAACAATGCTCTTCACGAATTTTATTGCTGACGCTGCAACTGGTGAATTTATCGGCTTTGCTTCTATCCACTTGGTGAATTTGTTGACAGCGACAAGCATATACTCGTATCCTCCTGGCGAGGCTTTGTGTAATTTTCCCACCATATCGAGACCCCATTGGGCAAAGGGCCAAGACAATAGTATTGGCATCAGCTCTGCTGCTGGAGAGTGGGGTTTTGCACCGAATCTCTGGCACGCATCGCAGGTTCGTACTATCTCCTTCGCATCCTTGATTGCTGTCAACCAAGAAATCCAGCCCGAAAAACCTTGGCCGCAATAGCTCGATCGCCGTGATGACCACATATTCCCTCGTGTACATCCTTTAAGATTATCCGTCCTTCTTCGGGTGTGCGCACCTTTGTAGCACGCCCGAAATACTGCGCTTGTATAACTCCCCTTTGACCACTGTAAAGGCTTTGGATCGTCGAATAATTCGCCTTGCTTCAACTGGATCGTCGGGTATTTCTTTTCTTAAGATATATGATATGTACGTTTGCATCCATGGGACCTCCACCATCATCACCAGCTCCTGGTCCTCTTCTTCTTCTGGTGCTTCTTTGAGAGCCAGCGAAGTTTTCTCCTCCTTCTCCTTCTTCTGCGCCTTCTTTGGTTTGGTGGATCTCTCGGTTATCTCTTCCCAAAACACACCTAGCGGAATTACGAGGAACTGCGACCCGATGTTTGCGAGAACATCGGCTTCGTCATTGCTTAGCCTGCTGATGTGATTTACTTCGCATCCATCAAATAACTTCTCGAGCTCGTTGTACACTTCCTTGTATGCCACCATGCTGTCATTGACTGCATCACATTGGTTCATGACTTGCTGAGCCACCAATTGCGAGTCGCCAAAGATTTTTAATCGGGTTGCACCACAAGCTTTCGCCATCTTCATCCCGTGTATAAGAGCTTTATATTCTGCTTCATTGTTAGATGCATTTGGGAACGTCATCCTTAGGACATACTTCAGTTTGTCGCCTTCAGGTGATATAAGTATCACGCCTGCACCAGCTCCTTCTACCCTCTTGGACCCGTCGAAGTTCATAGTCCAAGTTCTTGATAAATCTGGGGGTCCTGTATTTTGCAGCTCCATCCACTCTGCGATGAAATCTGGCAAAATTTGCAACTTTATTGCTTTTCTTTTTTCATACGTGATGTCCCGAGGGGAAAGTTCTATTCCCCAAAGGGAGACACGACCTGTAGCTTCTGGATTGTTCAGGATATTCGATAAAGGTGCTTCATTGACCACTATTATCGGGTGTGCCGAAAAATAGTGGCGCAATTTTCTTGCGGTTGTGAACACTCCATATGCTAGCTTTACTGCGGGTACCGCTGTTTTGAAGGCGATAAAACTTCACTAATGAAATATACCGGCCTTTGCACTCCATGGAGTTTTCCTTCTTCTTCTCTTTCGACAACTAGCGCCGTGCTGACCACCTGAGGTGTGGCTGCAATGTATAACAAGAGAGGTTCCTTTTCTTTCGGTGCCACCAAGATTGGTGGTGTCGAAATTGTGCGCTTTAAATCCTCAAAGGCTCTATCTGCCTCTTCGTTCCACTGGAATTTCTCCCCTTGCTTGATTAAAGCGTAGAACGGTAACGCCTTTTCTCCTAGCGTGGCGATGAATCTGCTTAAAGCTGCGACTCGCCCAGTCAGCTGCTGTATTTGTTTCAACTTTGTTGGCTTCCTCATTGTTACGATAGCTTGGATTTTTTCGGGATTAGTGCTGCTTGTGACGGTAAAGCACACGTCCGTTGGGAACCCCAAGAGGAAGGTATGATGCGTACAGCGGCAAGTTTTTCCCTCAGTAAGAAACCAAGGTTATCGAACCAGTAGGAGTCAAGAAGCACTGAATGGATCGTAGCGAACAAGAGGGGGGGGGGGTGAATGGCGCTACAGCAAGTTTTAACCTTTTTCAATTTTAGCGCAACGGAAGGTAAAGGTGATAACTTTTGCAATAGCGGTGTTCCTACAATGAAGCTAGAACATGTGCAACAAGTAAAGGAATCAACAAGGTAGTAAGAGTAAGGAGCGAGACAACCGGAGGGCGCGGAGGCGAGGCGAGGTTTGTTTACCGCAGTTCCTTCCACAACAGGAAGTACGTCTGCGTTGAGGAGGTGCTAGTCTCACACAAGAGACTAGACGGCCACACCACGAAGGAAGGCCTCACCTTCTTCCTCGAGAGAGCTCCACGGAGGTTCTCTCCCTCTTCCACTAAGGCACCGGTCGAGGCGGTGATTCCTTCACAAGGTTGGGGCGAGCTCCACACACAAGGATGCTCCCAACACCCTATGGAGCTAGTACATCACCAAGCTAGACTCCATAGCTGCACATCTCCAATGCTCCACCATAGGAACCCATCTCCAATGCTCCACCAAAGGAACCCTTCCAATACTCCACCAAGAAGCTCTTCCAAGCTCCACCAAGAAGCTCTTCCAGTGCTCCACCAAGAAGCTCTTCGGTGCTCCACAGCAGCGCGTCCGTTGGGAACCCCAAGAGGAAGGTGCACGGCAAGTTTTCCCTCAGTAAGAAACAAAGGTTTATCGAACCAGTAGGAACCAAGAAGCACGTTGAAGGTTGATGGCGGCGAGATGTAGTGCGGCGCAACACCAGGGATTCCGGCGCCAACGTGGAACCTCCACAACACAACCAAATTACTTTGCCCCAACGAAAAAGTGAGGTTGTCAATCTCACCGGCTTGCTGTAACAAAGGATTAGATGTATAGTGTGGATGATGATTGTTTGCAGAGAACAGTAGAACAAGTATTGCAGTAGATTGTATTCGATTAAAAGAATGGACCGGGGTCCACAGTTCACTAGTGGTGTCTCTCCCATAAGATAAATAGCATGTTGGGTGAACAAATTACAGTTGGGCAATTGACAAATAGAGAGGCATGACAATGCACATACATGATATGATGAGTATAGTGAGATTTAATTGGGCATTACAACAAAGTACATAGACCGCTATCCAGCATGCATCTATGCCTAAAAAGTCCACCTTCAGGTTATCATCCGAACCCCTTCCAGTATTAAGTTGCAAACAACAGACAATTGCATTAAGTATGGTGCGTAATGTAATCAACAACTACATCCTCGGACATAGCATCGATGTTTTATCCCTAGTGGCAACAGCACATCCACAACCTTAGAACTTTCTGTCACCGTCCCAGATTTAATGGAGGCATGAACCCACTATCGAGCATAAATACTCCCTCTTGGAGTTAAGAGTAAAAACTTGGCCAGAGCCTCTACTAATAACGGAGAGCATGCAAGATCATAAACAACACATAGGTAATAGATTGATAATCAACATAACATAGTATTCTCTATCCATCGGATCCCAACAAACACAACATATAGCATTACGTATAGATGATCTTGATCATGTTAGGAAGCTCACAAGACCCGACAATGAAGCATAATGAGGAAGACAACCATCTAGCTACTGCTATGGACCCATAGTCCAGGGGTGAACTACTCACTCATCACTCCGGAGGCGACCATGGCGGTGAAGAGTCCTCCGGTAGATGATTCCCCTCTCCGGCATGCCGGAGGCGATCTCCTGAATCCCCCGAGATGGGATTGGCGGCGGCGGCGTCTGGAAGGTTTTCCGTATCGTGGCTCGGTCTGGGGGTTTCGCGACGAAGACTATATGTAGGCGGAAGGGTAGGTCGGGACGGGGGCCCCACACGTTAGGGCCGCGCGGGCCCCCCTTGGGCCGCGCCGCCCTAGTGAGGCGGCGCCCCGTGGCCCCACTTCGTCTTCCCTTCGGTCTTCTGGAAGATTCGTGGCAAAATAGGCCCCTGGGCGTTGATTTCATCCAATTCCGAGAATATTTCCTTACTAGGATTTCTCGAAACCAAAAACAGCAGAAAACAGCAACTGGCTCTTCGGCATCTCGTTAATAGGTTAGTGCCGGAAAATGCATAAATATGACATAAAGTATGCATAAAACATGTAGATATCATCAATAATGTGGCATGGACCATAAGAAATTATCGATACGTCGGAGACGTATCAGCATCCCCAAGCTTAGTTCTGCTCGTCCCGAGCAGGTAAAACGATAACAAAGATAATTTCTGGAGTGACATGCCATCATAACCTTGATCATACTATTGTAAGCATATGTAATGAATGCAGCGATCCAAACAATGTAAATGACATGAGTAAACAAATGAATCATATAGCAAAGTCTTTTCATGAATATTCCAAGACAAGCATCAATAAGTCTTGCATAAGAGTTAACTCATAAAGCAATAATTCAAAGTAAAGGTATTGAAGCAACATAAAGGAAGATTAAGTTTCAGCGGTTGCTTTCAACTTATAACATGTATATCTCATGGATAGTTGTCAATGCAAAGTAATATAACAAGTGCAATATGCAAGTATGTAGGAATCAATGCACAGTTCACACACAAGTGTTTGCTTCTTGAGATGGAGAGAGATAGGTGAACTGACTCAACATAAAAGTAAAAGAAAGGCCCTTCGCAGAGGGAAGCATCGATTGCTATATTTGTGCTAGAGCTTTGATTTTGAAAAAAAAGAAACAATTTTGTCAACGGTAGTAATAAAGCATATGTGTCATGTAAATTATATCTTACAAGTTGCAAGCCTCATGCATAGTATACTAATAGTGCCCGCACCTTGTCCTAATTAGCTCGGATTACCTGGATTATCATTGCAATGCATATGTTTTAACCAAGTGTCACAAAGGGGTACCTCTATGCCGCCTGTACAAAGGTCTAAGGAGAAAGCTCGCATCGGATTTCTCGCTATTGATTATTCTCCACTTAGACATCCATACCGGGACAACATAGACAACAGATAATGGACTCCTCTTTTATGCATAAGCATTCAACAATTATTAATTTTCTCATATGAGATTGAGGATATTTGTCCAAAACTGAAACTTCCACCATGGATCATGGCTTTAGTTAGCGGCCCAATGTTCTTCTCTAACATTATGCATGCTCTAACCATTCTAGCGGTAAATCTCCCTTACTTCAGACAAGACGGACATGCATAGCAACTCACATGATATTCAACAAAGAGTAGTTGATGGCGTCCCCAGGTTATCGCTCAACACGCAACTTAATAAGAGATAAAGTGCATAAGTACATATTCAATACCACAATAGTTTTTAGGCTATTTGTCCCATGAGCTATATATTGCAAAGGTAGAGAATAGAAATTTTAAAGGTAGCACTCAAGCAATTTACTTTGGAATGGCGGAGAAATACCATGTAGGTAGGTATGGTGGACACAAATGGCATAGTGGTTGGCTCAAGGATTTTGGATGCATGAGAAGTATTCCCTCTCGATACAAGGCTTAGGCTAGCAAGGTTATTTGAAACAAACACAAGGATGAACCGGTGCAGCAAAACTCACATAAAAGACATATTGTAAACATTATAAGACTCTACACCGTCTTCCTTGTTGTTCAAACTCAATACTAGAAATTATCTAGACTTTAGAGAGATCAATTATGCAAACCAAATTTTAGCAAGCTCTATGTATTTCTTCATTAATAGGTGCAAAGTATATGATGCAAGAGCTTAAACATGAGCACAACAATTGCTAAGTATCACATTATCCAAGACATTTTAACAATTACTACATGTATCATTTTCCGTTTCCAACCATATAACAATTTAACGAAGAAGATTCAACCTTCGCCATGAACATTATGAGTAAAGCCTAAGGACATATTTGTCCATATGCAACAGCGGAGCGTGTCTCTCTCCCACACAATGAATGCTAGGATCCATTTTATTCAAACAAAAACAAAACAAAAAAACCGACGCTCCAAGCAAAGTGCATAAGATGTGACGGAATAAAAATATAGTTTCACTAGAGGAACCTGATAATGTTGTCGATGAAGAAGGGGATGCCTTGGGCATCCCCAAGCTTAGACGCTTGAGTATTCTTGATATATGCAGGGGTGAACCACTGGGGCATCCCCAAGCTTAGAGCTTTCACTCTCCTTGATCATATTGTATCATCCTCCTCTCTTGATCCTTGAAAACTTCCTCCACAACAAGCTCAAAACAACTCATTAGAGGGTTAGTGCACAATCAAAACTTACATGTTCAGAGGTGACATAATCATTCTTAACACTTCTGGACATTGCACAAAGCTACTGAAAGTCAATGGAATCGAAAAATCCATCAAGCATAGCAAAACAGGCAATGCGAAATAAAAGGCAGAATCTGTCAAAACAGAACAGTTCGTAAAGACGAATTTTATTGAGGCACCAGACTTGCTCAAATGAAAATTCTCAAATTGAATGAAAGTTGCGTACATATCTGAGTATCACTCACGTAAATTGGCATAATTTTCTGAGTTACCTACAGAGAATTAGGCCCAGATTCGTGACAGCAAACAAATCTGTTTCTGCGCAGTAATCCAAATCTAGTATGAACCTTACTATCAACGACTTTACTTGGCACAACAATGCACAAAACTAAGATAAGGAGTGGTTGCTACAGTAGTAACAACTTCCAAGACTCAAATATAAAATAAAAGTACTGTAGTAAAAACATGGATTGTCTCCCATAAGCGCTTTTCTTTAACGCCTTTCAGCTAGGTAATCAAGTATTATCAAGAGATGTAGCATCAACAGCGGGGTTTGGAGTTTTCTCAACTATGCATTGTATCTTATCTATGTAGGTTTTAGAGGCTCCCTTTTCATTAGTCTTGGGCCTGCTACTCTCATCAAACAAATTTTCCGGAACAATCCAATCAAAATTCTTTTCTAGTGCCTCGCACATTCCCAAGAGCTTGCAAGGTATTGATGTTTTAATATCCCCCTCATAATTAACTTTATTAGTGTACTTTTGTCTATCTTTTTCCATCTTTTCAAGGGTGCTAGCAAAGTTTGTATAAGAGCCAAGCATATTATATTTAGTAAAGACCTTTCTAGCTTCTCTTGCTACATCACCAAATTCTTTAAGAAGGGTTTCTAGGACAAAATCTTTCTTCTCTCCTTCTTCCATATCACTTAGTGTAAGGAACATATGCTGCATTACGGGGTTGAGGTTAACAAATCTAGCTTCTAACATGTGTACTAAAGAAGCAGCAACAATTTCATAAGTAGGAGCAAGTTCTACCAGGTGTCTATCTTCAAAATCTTCAACCGTACTAATATGAGTGAAAAAATCTTCTATATTATCTTTCCCGAGGATAGACCCTCGGCCTACCGGTACATCTTTAAGAATAAACTTAGGAGGAAACATGATGAAGTAAATAAAGTAAATGCAAGTAACTAATTTTTTGTGTGTTTTTAATATAGCAAACAAGATAGCAAATAAAGTAAAACTAGCAACTATTTTGTTTGTATTTTGATTTAGTGCAGCAAACAAAGTAGTAAATAAAATAAAGCAAGACAAAAACAAAGTAAAGAGATTGGGATGTGGAGACTCCCCTTGCAGTTGTCTTGATCTCCCGGCAACGGCGCCAGAAAATCTGCTTGATACGCGTCAGCACGCGTCCGTTGGGAACCCCAAGAGGAAGGTGTGATGCGTACGGCGGCAAGTTTTCCCTCAGAAGAAACCAAGGTTTATCGAACCAGTAGGAGCCAAGAAGCACGTTGAAGGTTGATGGCGGCGAGATGTAGTGCGGCGCAACACCAGGGATTCCGGCGCCAACGTGAAACCTGCACAACACAACCAAAGTACTTTGCCCCAACGAAACAGTGAGGTTGTCAATCTCACCGGCTTGCTGTAACAAAGGATTAGATGTATAGTGTGGATGATGATTGTTTGCAGAGAACAGTAGAAACAAGTATTGCAGTAGATTGTATTCGATTAAAAAGAATGGACCGGGGTCCACAGTTCACTAGTGGTGTCTCTCCCATAAGATAAATAGCATGTTGGGTGAACAAATTACAGTTGGGAAATTGACAAATAGAGAGGGCATAACAATGCACATACATGATATGATGAGTATAGTGATATTTAATTGGGCATTACGACAAAGTACATAGACCGCTATCCAGCATGCATCTATGCCTAAAAAGTCCACCTTCAGGTTATCATCCGAACCCCTTCCGGTATTAAGTTGCAAACAACAGACAATTGCATTAAGTATGGTGCGTAATGTAATCAACAACTACATCCTCGGACATAGCATCGATGTTTTATCCCTAGTGGCAACAGCACATCCACAACCTTAGAACTTTCTGTCACTGTCCCAGATTTAATGGAGGCATGAACCCACTATCGAGCATAAATACTCCCTCTTGGAGTTAAGAGTAAAAACTTGGCCAGAGCCTCTACTAATAACGGAGAGCATGCAAGATCATAAACAACACATAGGTAATAGATTGATAATCAACATAACATAGTATTCTCTATCCATCGGATCCCAACAAACACAACATATAGCATTACAGATAGATGATCTTGATCATGTTAGGCAGCTCACAAGACCCGACAATGAAGCATAATGAGGAGAAGACAACCATCTAGCTACCGCTATGGACCCATAGTCCAGGGGTGAACTACTCACTCATCACTCCGGAGCGACATGGCGTGAAGAGTCCTCCGGGATGATTCCCTTCTCCAGGGTGCCGGAGGCGATCTCCTGAATCCCCCGAGATGGGATTGGCGGCGGCGGCGTCTCTGGAAGGTTTTCCGTATCGTGGCTCTCGGCATGGGGTTTGCGAAGACTATATGTAGGCGGAAGGGCAGGTCAGGGGGCACGGGGGCCCCACACGCTAGGACCGACGGGCCCCCTTGGGCCGCGTCGCCCTAGTGAGGCGGCGCCCGTGGCCCCACTTCGTCTTCCTTCGGTCTTCTGGAAGCTTCGTGGCAAAATAGGCCCCTGGGCGTTGATTTCGTCCAATTCCGAGAATATTTCCTTACTAGGATTTCTGAAACCAAAAACAGCAGAAAAACAACAACTGGCTCTTCGGCATCTCGTTAATAGGTTAGTGCCGGAAAATGCATAAATATGACATAAAGTATGCATAAAACATGTAGATATCATCAATAATGTGGCATGGAACATAAGAAATTATCGATACGTCGGAGACGTATCATCCACCAAGAAGCTCTTCCACCAAGGAACCCTAACTCCAAGATCCACTAAGGACTACCATGAATTGGTTAACTTTCTCTCGGTAGAATGATAGATCGGGGTCTCCTCCACCACCTCTCAAAGTATGAGCAAGATTGGTTGGGTGGATGAGGAGATCCCCTCAATTTTGAGCTCAGCAACAATGGAAGAGAGAGAGAGAGGAGAGCTGAGGCTGGCTGGAGAAGAAGGGTCCTTTATATAGGTCCCTCCAAATCCAACCGTTACTCACTGTTTTTGCCTAAGCGGTACTACCGCTTCTGGAAGCGGTACTACCGCTCTGAGTTCGAATCCCCACTGAACTTGTCCACGTGGACACATTGCGGTACTACCGCTTGCGGTACCGCTTGAGGTACCACAACAGGGTCCAGACCTTACTAGATCCCAAGCGGTACCCGAGCGGTACCAGAGCGGCACTACCGTAACGTGTTACGGTACTTAGCGCGGTACCGTGAGCGGTACTACTGCTCTCAAGAGGTACTACCGCTCAAGGTACCGTGAAGGTACCGCATCGTGTTCTGTGGGACATTTCCATGTGCAAGCCTCAGAGCGGTATCACGGGCGGTACCAGTAGGGGTAGTGGTACTACCGCTCCTGCTACCGGTAGTACCGCTATGGCTAAAACAGCTTTTCCTCTTTCCCTCTCTACCATGTTACCTCGCGACACACACACAAAACCAGAAACCCTAAGAACTACGCTTCGGTCTTCTGATCATAATGTGCTCAGCGAGGGTACCGTGCATCTTGCAAACCTATCAATGACAAACTTTGTGCACGGTTAGAATTGTTCGAGTGTTGTTATCAAACACACAAAACACGGGATATGGATCTTGCTCTTACAATCTCCCCCTTTTTGGTGTTTGATGACAACACACGAATTTTCAATAATTCATAGAATATTATGATAAGTTATTTGGTTTGCAAGTATAGGTGAATCTCCCCTAGATGTGTGCATATTTAAAATATGCATTTGTATACAAATGCACACATCCTAGAGAGAACTCCCCCTAAATTTTACAAACCAAGCACAAGTGCTAAGAGGAACATATGACAAGATTATGTAGCACAAGTACACTATAGAGGCAAGAATATTGTATATAGGGGAGTTTGGGTGAACCTTTTCATACCTTTGCCTTGAGAAAACCCAAACTCATCATAATAATAAGTGCCTCCATAGGAATGATGTGGCCAAACAAAGAATAAATAATGGAGACCATTGACCATTAAGCTACGCACGATTAAGTCTTAATACAAACGGGGGGATCGGGAGATCCACGAATAGAGTAGCAAACACACATACGAATAAAGTTTCGAATAACTAGGGGAAAGATTTGATGCCAAGGCCGAAAGAACCAAAACGAAGCCACCAAGCCCTTGGCATCCCCTTGCAAATTCCCGTCCTAATAGATCAACTTCTCCCCCTTTGGCATCGAGACACCAAAAAGGGAGAAGGAGCATGCTAACGTCCCAAGGGAATCACTCCTCGTCTTCCTCCTCCTCGTCATCATCATCCTCGTTCTCCTCACCCTCCTCCTCATACTCGCCTTCATCATCGTCCTCTTCATCTTGGGCAAGGCCCTTGCCATGAGGTGGCTCGGGGATGGATTCCTCGGAGCTAGACCAAACGAGCTTTGACTTCCACTCACCGGGAGGAGTGATGTTGTCCTCGGAGCCCTCGGAGACCGGGAGTTGCATGTGCCTCATCATCGCCTTTTGGCGTTGGCGAATCTTCTTGTTGTCGTGATGAGCTTGGTACATCCTATCTTCGAGGTCCTCTTGAAGCAAAAGGACTTCTTGAGGCGAGCGGTGAGCTTGGCGAAGAGGCCCTTTTGCTTGATGGAGTTGGGCACATAGTCGGAGTCGTCGCTATCGGCTTCGTCTTCATCCTTGTCCTTGGGAGCTCCTTTGCCAAACCTTGGAAGGTCATGGTCCTTGACAAGAGGACTCTTCTCCTTGTGAATGGTGACGTTGGGGCGGCATTGTTCCAGAAGATCTCCGCGGCCTTCTTGATCCCACTTGATACAAATGAGCCTCATGAGGTAAGGAGCGTACTGAGGGAGCTTGCGAAGGAAAGCACAATCACGCATCTCATGCCAAATGTAATCCATGACATCCAGTTGCTTGCCGCTGCCCCTCAACTCATGTGTGCGCACAAGGAGATTCACAAGGAATCCATGCACCTCATCGTGGTTGGTATGCTTGGGGTTGATGGTGCTGCGGTAGATGCGGTTCATGATGTCGTAGACGGGTAGAAGGCCCTTGGTGCTTCCACACAACATTCTCCCTCGAATGTAGAGATCGGCCATTTTCTCCTTGGCCATGGGCTTGGCTTGGAGATGAATGCGGAAGGTGTTGGAGTTGTCTTCGGGGAGCTCATAACCAATGCCTCTAGCAAAGTCTTGCCATGAGGCCTCCATCACATGCTCCTTTGTCATCCACTTCAAGGAGCGATAGCCTCCTTCATCCTCAAGAAAGACCACGGTGGCATAGAATTGGCAAATCACCTCCCGGGAGAAATCATGAGAAAAGGTCATTATAGGAATAAGACCTTGTTCATCACATATCTCAAGTGCTTCTCCAAAGTAGTCGAGGTCGGAGTTGAGCTTGTCCATGCTTATTGAGTATTGGGGGCAACACTTGAACTCTTTGGCCCCATAGACCTCAGTGTAGATCCTCTCTTGATTGATATGATGAAAATAGGTATTGGGGCATTGGCGAGCATTTCTTGGGAGCAAATAAGGATTGGCCCCCCGCACCTCCAAGAACTGGCCTTTCTTTACATCAAGCATTGATTTTTGAGGTCCCCTTGCCCCTGCTGCTGCGTCTCTCTGTCTCTTGGTGGTCCTTGTTGGCATGATCTCCTCTTGCTCTTCATCGCGATGACGACGAGAGGATGGCTTGACCTTGCCACCACGGGTCTTTGGTGCACCTGTGAACAGCAAAGGTTTGGGAGGGAATAGGGGATAAGTGCACAAGCCGAGAAATTAAAGATCAAATTGGACACTAACAAGCAACATTGGTGACTCTAGACAGAGCGGTAGTACCGCAATTTCCGGTAGTGCCGCTTTGACCGGTAGTACCGCCCGAGGATGAGCGGTACTACCGCTTAAGCTCCGCACAGCCAAATCAAGATCGGGTCCATGGTAAAATCGATCTAGAGTCACACATTGTTGCTAGCTAGTATCCCTGCACATGAATAGCTTCCAAGAGTGCTTCTCCACCACAAAACTCCAACAAACCCTAGCATATGCATCTAGGGAGTTCAACACACCCTAGAGAGAGAATTTAGGGTTCATACCGGAGGACATGGCGGAGAAGAGGTTGGGGAAGCTTCTCCACGGAGGAGATTTGGCCGGCGGCGGCTGGAAAAGGAGATCGGGGCCGATCTCCTCGAGGTCTTGAGCTTGGAGGAGCTTTTGACTTGAGGTGGAAGAGGAGTTGTGGTGATTTGGGGTAAACCCGACCCCAACCGGTACCTCTTGTCAAAAGATGCAAGCGGTAGTACCGCTTACCGGTACTGGCCCGGTACTTAGAGCGGTAGTACCGTTCTGGGGATAATTGTTCAGTTTCGTCAGAGAACTGCCCCAGAGCGGTAGTACCGGCCCAAGAAGCGGTAGTACCGTCCTCCAAACTCAAAAACTTCAGATTTTGGTGTAGACTTGTGCTTTTAGACTGAGTTGGCTCAAGAGGTAGATGATGGCTTGGGATTAGATTACGGAACTGTTAAGGTACTACCCAACCAAGCTTGCAAGAATCAAAGCAAGAAAAGCCAAGCTTGGGTGAATCTCCCGAAGAAACAAAGAGAAAAGAAGAAATGACAAACAAAAACAAGAAGAGAAAAGAAAAAGACAACAAAAAGAACAAAAACTCCTCGAGGAGGAGGTTTGGTGGCCGAAGCCACCGTGTACGAGTTTGGTAGTGTGACGTTGATGACCCACAAGTATAGGGGATCGCAACAGTCTTCGTGGGAAGTAAAACCCAATTTATTGATTCGACACAAGGGGAGACAAAGAATACTTGAAAGCCTTAACAGCGGAGTTGTCAATTCAGCTGCACCTATAAACAGACTTGCTCGCAAGAGTTTATCGATAATGAGCTATAGCAGAGCAGAGGAAATAACAAAGAAGAGTAACAGAGACAGCAGAGGATTATAGTAAACAGCAGGATTAAAATACTGTAGGCACAGGGATGGATGACGGGCGTTGCATGGATGAGAGAAACTCATGTAACAATCAAAGCAGGGCATTTGCAGATAATAATAAAACGGTGTCCAAGTACAAAGCAATCCATAGGCATGTGTTCCGTATATAGTCGTACGTGCTCACAATGAGAAACTTGCACAACATCTTTTGTCCTACCAGCCGGTGGCAGCCGGGCCTCTAGGGAATCTACTGGATATTAAGGTACTCCTTTTAATAGAGTACCGGAGCAAAGCATTAACACTCCGTGAACACATGTGATCCTCACATCACCGCCATCCCCTCCGGTTGTCCCGATTTCTGTCACTGGGGCCTTTGGTTCCGGACAGACATGTGTATACAACTTGCAGGTAAGATCATAAAACAATGCATATCATGATGAAATAATAACATGTTCATATCTGAGATCATGGCACTCGGGCCCTGATACGTCTCCGACGTATCGATAATTTCTTATGTTCCATGCCACATTATTGATGTTATCTACATGTTTTATGCACACTTTATGTCATATTCGTGCATTTTCTGGAACTAACCTATTAACAAGATGCCGAAGCGCCAGTTTCTGCTGTTTTTGGTTTCAGCAATCCTAGTAACGAAATATTCTCGAATCGGACGAAATCAACGCCTGGTTCCTATTTTGCCCGGAAGCATCCGTAACACCCGAGCCGCCGCAGAGGGGCACAGCCCACCAAACCACAGGCCGGCGCTGTGGGGGCCCGCGCCACCCTATAGTGTGGGCCCCCCAGAAGCCCTCTTGCGCTGCCTCTTCGCCTATATAAAGCCCCTGGATCGAAAACCCTGATACGTTCGACAAAAACCACAGAAACCTTCCAGAGCCGCCGCCATCGCGAAGCCAAGATCCGGGGGACAGAGTCTCTGTTCCGGACGCTGCCGAACGGGGAAGTGCCCCGAAGGCTCCTCCATCGACACCACCGCCATCTCCATCAACGCTTCTGTCTCCCATGAGGAGGGAGTAGTTCTCCATCGAGGCTCGGGGCTGTACCGGTAGCTATGTGGTTCATCTCTCTCCTATGTACTTCAATACAATAATCTCATGAGCTACCTTACATGATTGAGATTCATATGATGATGCTTGTAATCTAGATGTCATTATGCTAGTCAAGTGAGTTTTACTTATGTGATCTCCTGGAGACTCCTTGTCCCACGTGTGTAAAGGTGACAGTGTGCACCGTGTGGGTCTCTTAGGCTATATTTCACAGAATACTTATTCACTGATGAATGGCATAGTGAAGTGCTTATTTATATCTCTTTATGATTGCAATGTATTTGTATCACAATTTATCTATGTGCTACTCTAGCAATGTTATTAAAGTAGTTTTATTCCTCCTGCACGATGTAATGGTGACAGTGTGTGCATCCGTGTTAGTACTTGGTTTATGCTATGATCATGATCTCTTGTAGATTATGAAGTTAACTATTGCTATGATAGTATTGATGTGATCTATTCCTCCTACATATGCATGAAGGTGACAGTGTGCATGCTATGTTAGTACTTGGTTTAGTCTTTTGATCTATCTTACACTATAAGGTTACTTAAATATGAACATTTAATTGTGGAGCTTGTTAACTCCGGCATTGAGGGTTCGTGTAATCCTACGCAATGTGTTCATCATCCAACAAGAGTGTAGAGTATGCATTTATCTATTCTGTTATGTCATCAATGTTGAGAGTGTCCACTAGTGAAAGTCTAATCCCTAGGCCTTGTTTCTAAATACTGCTGCACTACTGCTTGTTTACTGTTTCACTGTGTTACTACTGCTGCAATACTACCACCATCAACTACACGCCGGCAAGCTATTTTCTGGCACCGTTGCTACTGCTCATATATATTCATACCACCTGTATTTCACTATCTCTTCGCCGAACTAGTGCACCTATTAGGTGTGTTGGGGACACAAGAGACTTCTTGCTTTGTGGTTGCAGGTTGCATGAGAGGGATATCTTTGACCTCTTCCTCCCGAGTTCGATAAACCTTGGGTGATCCACTTAAGGGAAAACTTGCTGCTGTTCTACAAACCTCTGCTCTTGGAGGCCCAACACTGTCTACAGGAAAAGGAGGGGGAAGTAGACATCAAGCTATTTTCTGGCGCCGTTGCCGGGGAGGAAAGGTAAAAGGTACTCACACTCCGGACCTCGGCTACCAAGCTATTTCCCGGCGCCGTAAGTACTCAAAGCTATTTCCTTTAGATCCTGCAATTGCAACTTTTTGTTTCTTGTTTACACTAGTTTGGCATAATGGACAAGAATGAGCTTCTTATTCTATTTCCTGATTTAAAACATGGATTGTTTGATGTGAAAATTAAAAAACCTATGGAATCTTATTTGCATGCTGGTAGTAATATTAGTATGAACGCTTTGAACACCATTGTTGATAATGATATAGAAAGTTCTAAGCTTGGGGAAGCTGGTTTTCATGATCTATTTAGTCCCCCAAGCATTGAGGAGAAAATTTTCTTTGATGACACTTTGCCTCCCATATATGATGATTATAATGATAGTGGTCTTTTGGTGCCACCTACTATGGAGAGTAAATTTTGTTGTGATTATACTATGCCTCCAACACTTGATGAGAATAATAATGATAGCTACTTTGTTGAATTTGCTCCCACTATTACTAATAAAATTGATTATGCTTATGTGGAGAGTAATAATTTTATGCATGAGACTCATGATAAGAATGCTTTGTGTGATAGTTACATTGTTGAGTTTGCTCATGATGCTACTGAAAGTTATTATGAGAGAGGAAAATATGGTTGTAGAAATTTTCATGTTACTAAAACACCTCTCTATGTGCTGAAATTTTTGAAGTTACACTTGTTTTATCTCTCTATGCTTGTTGCATTATGCTTCTTGAACTTGTTTATTTACAAGATTCCTTTTCATAGGAAGCATGTTAGGCTTAAATGTGTTTTGTATTTGCCTCTTGATGCTCTCTTTTTCTTCAAATACTATTTCTTGCGAGTGCATCATTAAAACTGCTGAGCCCATCTTAATGGCTATAAAGAAAAGAACTTCTTGGGAGATAACCCATGTGTTATTTTGCTACAGTACTTTGTTTTATATTTGAGTCTTGGAAGTTGTTTACTACTGTAGCAACCTCTCCTTATCTTAGTTTTGTGTTTTGTTGTGCCAAGTGAAGCCTCTAATCGAAGGTTGATACTAGATTTGGATTTCTGCGCAGAAACAGATTTCTATCTGTCACGAATCTGGGCTGTTTTCTCTGTAAAAAAATCAGAAAAATATGCCAATTTACGTGCGTGTTCCTCAGATATGTACGCAACTTTCATTAGTTTTGAGTTTTCTGATTTGAGCAACGGAAGTATTTATTAAATTCGTCTTTACGGACTGTTCTGTTTTGACAGATTCTGCCTTTTATTTCGCATTGCTTCTTTCGCTGTGTTGGGTGGATTTCTTTGTTCCATTACCTTCCAGTAGCTTTGAGCAATGTCCAGAAGTGTTAAGAATGATTGTGTCACCTCTGAACATCTGAGTTTTTGATTATGTACTAACCCCTCTAATGAAGTTTATGAGAAGTTTGGTGTGAAGGAAGTTTTCAAGGGTCAAGAGAGGAGGATGATATACTATGATCAAGAAGAGTGAAAGCTCTAAGCTTGGCGATGCCCCAGTGGTTCACCCCTGCATATTTCAAGAAGACTCAAGCGTCTAAGCTTGGGGATGCCCAAGGCATCCCCTTCTTCAAATTATCAGGTTCCTTCTCTTGAAACTATATTTTTATTCAGTCACATCTTATGTGCTTTGCTTGGAGCGTCTGTATGTTTCTTATTTTTGTTTGTGTTTGAATAAATTGGATTACATCATGCTTGTGTGGGAGAGAGACATGCTCTGCTGGTTCGTATGAACACATGTGTTCTTAGCTTTTAATGTTCATGGCGAAGGTTGAAACTGCTTCGTTAATTGTTATATGGTTGGAAACGGAAAATGCTACATGTAGAAATTGGTGTGATGTCTTGAATAATGTGATACTTGGCAATTGTTGTGCTCATGTTTAAGCTCTTGCATCATATACTTTGCACCCATTAATGAAGAAATACATAGAGCTTGCTAAAATTTGGTTTGCATAATTGGTCTCTCTAAGGTCTAGATAATTTCTAGTATTGAGTTTGAACAACAAGGAAGACGGTGTAGAGTCTTATAATGTTTACAATATGTCTTTTATGTGAGTTTTGCTGCACCGGTTCATCCTTGTGTTTGTTTCAAATAACCTTGCTAGCCTAAACCTTGTATCGAGAGGGAATACTTCTCATGCATCCAAAATACTTGAGCCAACCACTATGCCATTTGTGTCCACCATACCTACCTACTACATGGTATTTCCTGCCATTCCAAAGTAAATTGCTTGAGTGCTACCTTTAAACAATTCAAAATTTATCACCTCTGATTTGTGTCAATGTTTTATAGCTCATGAGGAAGTATGTGGTGTTTATCTTTCAATCTTGTTGGGCAACTTTCACCAATGGACTAGTGGCTTCATCCGCTTATCCAATAATTTTGCAAAAAGAGCTGGCAATGGGATTCCCAGTCCCAAATTAATTAACAAAAATAGACACTCCTCCATGGTATGTGATTGTTGGACGGCACCCGAAGGATTCGGTTAGCCATGGCTTGTGTAAGCAAAGGTTGGGAGGAGTGTCATCATAATAAAACTAAAATAAAAAGGCACTCCTTCATGGTATGAGATTGTTGGCAGGCACCCGAGGATTCGGTTAGCCATGGTTTGTGAAAGAAAGGTTGGAAGGAGTGCCACCCAAAATAAAATAAAATGGGAGCCGCTCTTTGAAGGTTTGTCTGGCAAGGGGGTTAGAGTGCCCACTACCATTCGTTGACAACAACAAACACCTCTCAAAATTTTACTTTTATTGCTCTCTATATGTTTTCAAAATTAAAGCTCTAGCACAAATATAGCAATCGATGCTTTTCCTCTATGGAGGACCATTCTTTTACTTTCAATGTTGAGTCAGTTCACCTATTTCTCTCCACCTCAAGAAGCAAACACTTGTGTGAACTGTGCATTGATTCCTACATATTTGCTTATTGCACTTATTATATTACTCTATGTTGACAATATTCATGAGACATACATGTTATAAGTTGAAAGCAACCGCTGAAACTTAATCTTCCTTTGTGTTGCTTCAATGCTTTTACTATGAATTATTGCTTTATGAGTTAACTCTTATGCAAGACTTATTGATGCTTGTCTTGAAGTGCTATTCATGAAAAGTCTTTGCTTTATGATTCAGTTGTTTACTCATGTCATTACCATTGTTTTGATCGCTGCATTCACTACATATGCTTTAAAAATAGTATGATCAAGTTCATGATGGCATGTCACTCCGAAATTATCTTTGTTATCGTTTTACCTGCTCGGACGAGCAGAACTAAGCTTGGGGATGCTGATACGTCTCCGACGTATCGATAATTTCTTATGTTCCATGCCACATTATTGATGTTATCTACATGTTTTATGCACACTTTATGTCATATTCGTGCATTTTCTGGAACTAACCTATTAACAAGATGCCGAAGTGCCGTTCCTTTCTGCTGTTTTTGGTTTCGGAAATCCTAGTAACGAAATATTCTCGGAATCGGACGAAATCAACGCCTGTGTTCCTATTTTGCCCGGAAGCATCCAGAACACCCGAGAGCCGCCAGAGGGGGCACAGGCCCACCAAACCACAGGCCGGCGCGGCCAGGGGGCCCGCCACCCATAGTGTGGGCCCCCAGAAGCCCCGCGCGCGCCTCTTCGCCTATATAAAGCCCCTGGATCGAAAACCCGATACGTTCGACGAAAACCATAGAAACCTTCCAGCCGCCGCCATCGCGAAGCCAAGATCCGGGGGACAGAGTCTCTGTTCCGCACGCCGCCGCCCCCGGAAGGCTCCTCCATCGACACCACCGCCATCTCCATCAACGCTGCTGTCTCCCATGAGGAGGGAGTAGTTCTCCATCGAGGCTCGGGGCTGTACGGTAGCTATGTGGTTCATCTCTCTCCTATGTACTTCAATACAATAATCTCATGAGCTGCCTTACATGATTGAGATTCATATGATAATGCTTGTAATCTAGATGTCATTATGCTAGTCAAGTGAGTTTTACTTATGTGATCTCCGGAGACTCCTTGTCCCACGTGTGTAAAGGTGACAGTGTGTGCACCGTGTGGGTCTCTTAGGCTATATTTCACAGAATACTTATTCACTCATGAATGGCATAGTGAAGTGCTTATTTATATCTCTTTATGATTGCAATGTATTTGTATCACAATTTATCTATGTGCTACTCTAGCAATGTTATTAAAGTAGTTTTATTCCTCCTGCACGATGTAATGGTGATAGTGTGTGCATCCGTGTTAGTACTTGGTTTATGCTATGATCATGATCTCTTGTAGATTATAAAGTTAACTATTGCTATGATAGTATTGATGTGATCTATTCCTCCTACATATGCATGAAGGTGACAGTGTGCATGCTATGTTAGTACTTGGTTTAGTCTTTTGATCTATCTTACACTATAAGGTTACTTAAATATGAACATTTAATTGTGGAGCTTGTTAACTCCGGCATTGAGGGTTCATGTAATCCTACGCAATGTGTTCATCATCCAACAAGAGTGTAGAGTATGCATTTATCTATTCTGTTATGTCATCAATGTTGAGAGTGTCCACTAGTGAAAGTCTAATCCCTAGGCCTTGTTTCTAAATACTGCTGCGTTACTACTGCTTGTTTACTGTTTTACTGTGTTACTACTGCTGCAATACTACCACCATCAACTACACGCCAGCAAGCTATTTTCCGGCACCGTTGCTACTGCTCATATATATTCATACCACCTGTATTTCACTATCTCTTCACCGAACTAGTGCACCTATTAGGTGTGTTGGGGACACAAGAGACTTCTTGCTTTGTGGTTGCAGGGTTGCATGAGAGGGATATCTTTGACCTCTTCCTCCCTGAGTTCGATAAACCTTGGGTGATCCACTTAAGGGAAAACTTGCTGCTGTTCTACAAACCTCTGCTCTTGGAGGCCCAACACTGTCTACAGGAAAAGGAGGGGGAAGTAGACATCAGGCCCTAGTGACAAGCATTAAGCATAACAAGTTGCAACAATATCATCAAAGTACCAATTACGGACACTAGGCACTATGCCCTAACAATCTTATGCTATTACATGACCAATCTCATCCAATCCCTACCATCCCCTTCAACCTACAGCGGGGAAATTACTCACACATGGATGGGGAAACATTGCTGGTCGATGGAGAGGCGTCGGTGGTGATGATGGCAATGATCTTCTCCAATTCCCCATCCCGGTGGAGTGCCAGAACGGAGTTTCTGGTCCCGAGACGGAGTTTCGCGATGTGGCGGCGTTCCGAGGGTTTCTGCGACTTCGACTTCCTCCCGCGTTTTTAGATCAAACCCTTAAGTAATCCAGAGGGGGGCGTCGGAGGCCAGCCGAGGGGGCCACACACTAGGGCGGCGCCCCCCCCCTGGGCCACGCCGGCCTGTGTGTGGGGCCCTCGGGCCTCCACCTGGCTTGCCCTTATGGCTCCCTGAGTCTTCTGGTAAAATAGGCCCTTTGGTATAAATTCCGAGGATTTTCCCGAAAAGTTGAATTTCTGCACAAACACAAGACACCAGAGCAATTCTGCTGAAAACAGCGTTAGTCCGCGTTAGTTGTATCCAAAATACACAAATTAGAGGCAAAACAATAGCAAAAGTGTTCGGGAAAGTAGATACGTTTTGGACGTATCAACTCCCCCGAAGCTTAGCTTATAGCTTATCCTCAAGCAATTCAGTTAACAACTGAGTGCGATAAAAGAACTTTCACGAACACGTTTGCTCATATGATGTAAATATTCTTATGATATGGCTAACACTTAAGCAGTTCATAATAAGATAGATGCAAATAAGATCATCTAACAGCTATGTCAATCATGGAAAGGTACCAACAATTAATAATAAGCATCATGAATCATGTCTATAAGCAGGATTGCAATGTTCATAAAAGGGTATGATAAAGTGGTATCTCGCTTGCCCGAATTTGAACAGCAAAACATAAATGCCCAGGCACCTCTGAGGTTCATAGAAAGACTAGAAATAGATATTGTCAAAGATAAAAGCATCAAGGTTATACCACAGTCAACCATATTTTGGGACAAGCATATTACACTAAGAATGACAGTTGTGCTCTCAAGAAAGTGCTCAAAGAAAGGATGGAGACACAACATAAAAGTAAAAGATTGACCCTTCGCAGAGGGAAGCAGGGATTAACATGCGCTAGAGCTTTTCATTTTTAAAACAGGAGTAAAATCATTTTGAGAGGTGTTTGTTGTTGTCAACGAATGGTAATGGGTACACCAACTACCTTGACAACCAGACTTTCAAGAGCGGTTCCCATGAAGGACGTTATTACTACCAGCAAGGTAGATCATCCTTCTTCTCTTTTGCTTACACATGTACTTTAGTTTTATTATGGGCGACACTCCCCCCAACCTTTGCTTACACAAGCCATGGCTAACCGAATCCTCGGGTGCCTTCCATCAATCTTCATACCATGGAGGAGTGTCGATTTGCAAAATTAAGTTGCTTACTGATGAATCAGAGCAAAACATGTGAAGAGAATTATTAATGAAGTTATTAGTTGGGGCTGGGCACCCCGTTGCCAGCTCTTATTATGAAAGTCCGTCAAAAGCAAATGACAAGGTCGAAAGATAAACACCACATACTTCCTCATGAGCTATAAAACATTAACACAAATTGAGAAGCATTTTGAAGGTTTTAAAGGTAGCGCATGAGAATTTACTTGGAATAGTTTGAAATGCCATGCATAGGTATTTATGGTGGACACTTTGGAACAACTTGGTTTTCAGGGGTTTGGAAGCACGAGCAGCGTTCCCGCTCAGTACAAGTGAAGGCTAGCAATAGATTGGGGAGCGACAAATCAAGAGAGCAGTAACTGTCATAATCATGCTTGCGGCAAAATAAATTAACTGAGGCATAAAAGTGATACAAGAACTCTGAAGCAATGTAAATCATAGAGGCTTAATTGACTTTTGTTCAGTCATATGCATGCGTGAGCATGTGCCAAGTCGATTCAAATGAATTATTCAGAGGAGGATACCACAATGTCATACCTACTTATGAATAAAACAATGCAAGAAAACATCCATGACATGCTACTCATATTAATAAATTGGAACTAAGCATGAGAGATCATGAACTACTAGAATTTCTTAAATGACATATACCTCACATGAACCAACTAAGCATGCTCACATGGATGAGTATATGTACAAAAATGAAAACAAATAGAGTTCATACCAGCCTCTCACCACAATCCAATTGTCGTAGATCGTCATTTTGCCTTTCACTTGTGTAGCTTGAATAATATGAAATGAAAACCATGCTCCAGCCACCGAAGACCATTGAACTCAAAATGAACTTTACAAAACCAAAGAAGAACAGCAAATATTTTTGGTGTTTTCGAATTGGAAACAAGAACAAAAGGAAACAAGCAAACAAAGCAAAATCTTTTTGGATTTTCTTATAGCAAACCAACAATAGCAAATAAACAAAATAAATGCAAGAAACCAAAATAAGCAAATGGTGAAGAGAAACAACAGAAATATTTTTGGTCTTTTTGTGTTTTAGGAAAGAAACAAAGAAAAAACAAGAAAATGGAAACTAGAAGAGTCACATAAACACAAAGCAGCAGGAATTCATCAAACTTGACAGCAGTACAGTAATCAATTTTTAAGAAATTCTTCCACTGCTCAAATCGAAAAGTGTTCAACTAATGAAAGTTAGATAACAACCTGGGGAACACGCAAAAAAATTGTCTTCGCAAAATAACGTTCTGGCTATTTTTGAGAATTTTTTTTGGTAACAGTCCAGAATCTGTTTTCAGGCAGCACTTCCCCAAATATCATCTCCCTCTCATTAGAAAACCACTTAAAGGAACTAAACAAGTATATACATGTTGGGGGGATGACCCCCGGCATGCCAAAGGCATGCCAAACCGGATGGTTTGAGCCATCAAGATACCGGTTTAATGTTCTTGCCGGAAGCCTAGTAGGAATCCGGGAGAGCAAGGCTAAGCCGGTATCCCCAAAGGGGTATGCCGGAACCCGGTATAGAAGATACCGGAAAGGAGAGCCTGTCGGCAGGTCTGGTCAAAGATTCTCTTCAGAGCAAGAAGACAAGGATGAGCCAAGCAAAGTAACTTTATTCAGAGCCCTGGCGCCAAAGAGAGAGGTGACGTCCAAAGAAGCCGGAGGACATCAGCAGCCCTGATAAAAGAAGGCCCCGGTGTCATCTATGATTAAAGTAGCTTTGTACAGTAGCCTGTTAAAGTAGCTTTGTACAGTAGCTCTGTAAGGTAGTTTGTCCAGTCAAAGATGCCATTAGGGTTTCTTGCAGTGTAAGCCACCCTCTCCCCTATATAAGGAGAGGGGGCAGCCCTTCTTCACGGAGAAGCAAGTATGTACGCGCATGTGTAGGAAGGCAGAGCCTGTAACTTGTGAATCAATGAAAATGGTGATCTAGAGGGAGTTCTTCCTTGTGTCTTTCTTCTTCAACCTCTGGCCTTGGCCAAGTTCTTGAGGAAACCATCCGGAACCTCTTCCCACCTGATCGCAAACCCTCCCCCGAATCCTCTTGCGTCCATTCGGCCCCAATCTAAGCCATCCTATGGCATCTGCTCGTTCACCACGACGACAGTTGGCGCCCACCGTGGGGCATGAAGTGGCGCTTGATGGAGTTCACATTCGGGCGGGCGTCCTCGAGGTCTCCGGCGAGCGTACGGTGTCCGCGCTGGTGCAGAGCATCTACGCCATGGACTTCATCAACGACAACGCGGGCTGCTTCGCCAACGGCGGCGTCTTCCCCAAGAACGGCCGCATCATCGAGTTCGGCGGCCACCGCGTCTACCTCGGCACCGTCCCCGTGCGCCGCCTGCTGGTGGCACCGGACCCGCCAAGATGGCTTTGTGCTGGCCGCGCCGCCGGTAGCGTTGAGGTAATGATGACCGGTGTGGCTGGTGCAGGAAAGGAGGTTGCGGCTGAAGGTGCCGGTCGCGCGGTTTCGACCCGTGCGGCTAAGCCACCGCTGGAGCGTGGCGCAGGCGCAGCGGGAGCATCATCCGCGCCACCGGAGACACCGCTCCAGGCGGCGATGAACGTCCTCGCCACCCCCATCGCGCAGAACATCGACCCGGCAGCGGCTCAGCGGAGCTGGAGGCGCAGCGCCGAAGATGCCGGAGAGCGGCAAGGACATCGTCTGGGCGCAGCGCGAGCTGAACCTAACCGTACGTGAGTACAACGCTGCCCATGGCTTTGCTTCTGTTAGCGCGCATGCTGCTAGGGTGCCGGAAAACCGGCTAAAAGCTCGCAACCTAGATCAAGATTTGCGCAAGGAGATTTTTGCCGGCAAGAGCGCCTCTGCATCTGTTAGCATCGTGGAAAAGCCTAAGTATAGCAGCCCGGATAAAACTATAAAAGCTGCTAAGGCTGCGTAGAGCTATGTGAGTCGCTTTCCGGAGAGGCTTTGGTAAAACAGCAAGAGCGCGCAGAGAGCTGCTGGAAACCATAGAGCAGCAAAATGCTGAGCAGCTGGCTAAGCTGAACAAGGCAGCGGCCTCAAAATCCGCGCGTTCAACAAAGAATGCCGGTAGCAAATCCCATGGGCAGGCTTCGTCCCCCATCCGGATAGAAGGAGAGAAAAAGAAGTGAATGCGCAGCAGATGACCGTGTACGATCCGGTTCTTGCCGGAAAGCAACAAGCCGGGCAACACGATGCCGGTAGAAAAAGCCAAGGGGCAGCGAGGCTACGCCAGGCTATGCCGGAAACAATCATGCCGGTAGATATGAGACCGGGCAAAACTATCGAGCTGCAAGGGCAGCGTACGACGAGGAGGAAATGGATCCCCCAAGGTACCGGCAGGCAAGGGCCGCGGTACCGGAATGTTACGATGAAGCCGATTCCACCAGACCGGCAGCATACCGGAACCCGTTGGGAGAACGCTTGGGAGAGAGATACTTACCGGAACGGGATGCGAGGCACCGTCTGGATAGAGTGTACTTGTCAGAAATGATCGAGGAGGAAGGTCCTCCAGGTCCAAAGTGTTTTGGCCCAAGGATCATGAAAGAAAAACCACCAGTTCGCAACTTTATGTTGCCCCGTGACACAAAAACGTATGACGGCACCACAAAGCCGGAAGATTGGCTCGCGGATTACGTGACCGCGGTATACGTCGCAGGCGGTGGAGGAACCGTAGCAGGAGGAGGAAACCGGCGTTGGGCCGTGAGAATCATACCATCGTTTTTGGTTGGACCGGCAAACATTCGATAACCTAAGACGGTTCCGGATGAAACTCAATCCGGCAAAATGCACCTTTGGTGGCAAGCTGCTCGGTTTCTTAGTATCAAGCCGGGGCATAGAGGTTAATCCGGTAAAGATCCGAGCAATAGAAAGAATGGCTATCCCTCGAGAGTTAAAAGATGTGCAAAAGTTTACCGGAAGCTTGGCATCGCTAAGCCGGTTTGTAAGCAGGTTGGGAGAAAAAGCTCTGCCACTCTATGCTCTCATGAAAAAATCCGACACGTTCGTCTGGACCCCTCAGGCAGACGCAGCGTTTAAAGAGCTGAAAACAATGCTAGCCACAGCACCTATACTGGCTTCACCTCTAGAAAGAGAGCCTATGCTGTTATACATAGCAGCAACAAACCGGGTTGTGAGTGTAGTGGTTGTAGTTGAAAGAGAAGAGGAAGAAAAAACCGTCCAGAGGCCGGTATACTACTTGAGCGAGGTGCTCTCCCTCTCAAAACAAAACTACCCTCACTTCCAAAAAATGACTTATGGCGTGTACATGGCCGCCACCAAGCTCAAGCACTACTTTGAGGAGCACCCCATGAAAGTGGTGAGCGAAGCACCAATTTCCGACATCATGTGCAACAAAGATGCCAGCGGCCGGATTGCGAAATGGGCAATCCAGATATCACCGTACGTACCGGTGTATGAAAGAAGAGATGCCATAAAATCACAGGCTTTGGCTGATTTCCTTGTTGATTGGGCGGAGATGCAGTACAAGCCGCCAGATCAGAGGATAGAATACTGGAAGATGCACTTTGACGGATCCAAGCTCAAGGAAGGTCTAGGTGCCGGTGTGGTGCTCACTTCCCCAAAAGGAGATCACCTCCGGTATGTTTTACAAGTGCATTTCAGGGCATCAAACAATGTCGCTGAATATGAAGCTTTGATCCATGGGCTTAAGGTCGCAAAAGAAATCGGTGCACACCGGATCATTTGCTACGGAGATTCAGACCTTGTGGTACAGCAGTGTTCCGGGGATTGGGATGCAAAAGATGCCAACATGGCCTCGTACCGGTTTCACGTGCAAAAGATTGCCGGATTCTTCGAAGGGTGTGAGTTTCACCATGTGCCGCGAGCAGAAAATGAGGCCGCGGATGCTTTGTCCAAGCTGGGCTCATCTAGGCAAGAAATTCCTCCCGGAATAGCTTTGGCTCACCTAAGAGTGCCATCGATCAAACCGAGCCCGGAGTCGGAATCAATTTTTGTACCAGAGTCACACATAGTACCCATGGATATCGATGAAGGGAACCCGGGACTGCTCCGGCAAGCTCGGGGACTGCTCCGGTAGGCTCGGGGACTGCTGTACCCATACCGGAAGAAACGATGCTGGTAGATAGCATGGAGATAGATGCACCGGTGTTTTTGGTTAGAGAAATACCATCGTGGGTTAAACCTATTAAGGAATTCCTGATCAGCGGCACCTTGCCGGCTGACGAAAATGAATCAAGGAGGATACAAAGAAGGTCCAAAGCTTACACATTCATCAATGGTGAGGTATACAAGAGAAGCGTTACCGGTGTCCTTCAAAGATGTGTGGAACCGGAGGAAGGAAAAGAGATGCTTGAGGAAATTCACCAAGGAGAATGTGGGCATCATGCTTCATCAAGGGCTTTGGTAGCAAAAGTTTTCCGGCATGGGTTCTATTGGCCCACTGCTTTGGAGAACGCTGAGGATTTGGTAAGAAAATGCAACGGCTGCCAGAGGTACGCCAAGCAAAACCATACCCCAGCATCCGGTTTAAAGACAATACCGCTAACATGGCCATTCGCTGTTTGGTGCCTTGACATGGTTGGACCATTCAAAACTGCAAGAAGCAGCATGACTCACATCTTGGTCATGGTGGATAAGTTCACCAAGTGGCTGGAAGTAAAACCTATCGCAAAGTGTGATGGGCATACAGCTGTGAAATTCTTGAAAGATGTCATTTTGCGGTATGGATACCCGCACAGCATCATCACTGATAACGGAACCAACTTTGCTCAAGGTGAGTTCAAAAGGTTCTGTGAAGAAAAGAACATCCGGTTGGATTTGTGCTCAGTGGCACATCCACAGGGCAATGGCCAAGTAGAAAGAATGAATGCCTTGGTGCTTTCCGGTATCAAGCCTAGATCATTGATGCGGTGGAAAAGTCACCGGGATGTTGGCTCGATGAGCTACCATCAGTACTGTGGAGTATAAGAACAACTCCAAACCGGTCTACCGGATACACTCCCTTCTTCATGGTTTATGGAGCAGAAGCGGTGATACCAACCGATATCATTCATGATTCACCAAGGGTACAGCTCTATACTGAGCAAGAGGTCAAAGAGGCCAGAGAAAATGATGTCGACTTGCTGGAAGAAGCAAGAGAGCTGGCTTTGGCAAGAACAGCCATTTACCAGCAAAACCTAAGACGCTATCATAACCGGAAGGTTAACCCGAGAGTTTTCCGGGAAGGAGATCTTGTACTTCGCCTGGTGCAGCGCACTGAAGGCCGGCATAAGCTCTTGCCACCATGGGAAGGTCCCTTCATTGTAAGCAAGGTGCTTCACAATGATGCATACTACTTGATCGATGCACAGGAGTGGAAGAAAGGAAAGGCGGACAGGTCCGGAGAGGAGAGCAAGCGTCCATGGAACGTAGCTCTGTTGCGCCCTTTCTACTCTTGAAGTGGTGGTGTAAGAAGTTCCTTTTTGTACCTTATATGCTATGAATAAAAGATGTCGGAACCTCGAGTGAATCTCGGGGACTACCCCAACTTAAGTTGCATGTAACTTGTTTATTTTTTCAGTTTACCGGTTGCTTATTGAATGTTTTTTCTTTCCGGTTTAGTAGTGTGCTAAATCCTACCGGAGTCTTCGACTCTGCTGTTGTCCGCAAACCGGCTTCATGGCAAGCAAGATAAACCGGTAGGAGATAAGCACATGAACTGCGAAAAGGGGGAGCAGGAAAGAACAATCCGGAAAGGTTAACTAACCCCGGTTGAACCGGTTTTTTGCAAAATTTCAAAGTTATTTCTAAGTTCAAGAAGATGCTTGTTTGGTGAAAGAACCTTGTGCTCATACGCCAAAGAACGCCCAGAGAAGGCAGGCAGAGCCAAGGCAAAAGAACCAAGTATGCATCAAATTGGATGCGGGAGCAATTGAGAAATCTTTGCAGTGCAGGATAAAATCAAAACCAAAAGCAAATTATGCTAAGGCAAACTCATAAATACTTAGCTACCGGTATAACCTACCGGCAGGAAATGTTGTAGCACAACCACAGGCAAACTTAAGTCTTACATCATAAGCCCCGGCATTCCGGGGCAGAATTTAACAGACATTGTCTTAAGGTAAACAGGGCCAACAGGCATAGCAGGCAAAGATATCGTAGAAGGTCATCAGGCAGCAGGGGCGTCGGGTGGAGCAGCACCGGCCTCGGCATCTTCAGGAGGAGTAGCGCCGGCTTCGGGAGCTTCCGGCGGCGCGTCCTCGGCAGCTTCACCTTCATCTCCCTCGTCTTCTTCTTCCTCATCGCTGAGGTAGTCCTTGACGCCAGGAGGGGGTGGGATGAAGGTGCGGACCTCGGCATACTCAGCGAGCCGGTATGCCCGGTCCTGCCGCTTCGCGGAGAGCGCCGGGTCGGTGTCCGTGGGAGCGTCCGCGCGAACACCTTGGAGAGCATCCAGGTCAAGAGCAGGGTACCATGAGCACACAGAGCGCAGCGCCGTGTCAGCTCCGGCACGAGCCGCGGAACACTGCCACTCGCGGATCCGGTGCCCGGCGTCATTAAGCCGCGAGGCGGTGAGGGTGATATTCCCCGGCAGCTCCTCCTCAGGCCACAAAACCTTGAAAACTTGGATGGCAGCGGCTGGCAGGTCAGCAAGAAGCCGGTCGACGGAGCGCATATGCTGAACACGCGCGGAGAGGGCGACAAGATAGTCGTACCCATCCCAGTGCGCATCCAGATTTGGAAATTCCCGCGCAATCCGATCCTCCCTCACCTTCTTTAAGGCAAAGACCTGGGATGCCGGGAAGTGCTCTACAGGAAGAAGGAAAAGCATAAACACGAGACACCGGAAAGAGTATGTCGGAAAAAACATGTCGGAAAAAGCAAGGAACAAAGATAAATCTTCAAAGGAAAAAGCTTATAAGCAAAAGAAGGGGCAAGGCAGGAGCTTACGGAGGGCTAGCGCATCTATCTGCATAACCAACCGATCGTACTCCCGGTGATCGGTGGTCATGGTATCAATAAGGCGCTCCGCTGCCTTCCGCGACTTCCTTTCCTCCTCCAGTTCTGCCGCGAGGACGGTGTTGGCGTTGGTGGAATCCTCCACAATCTCCGCCACCCTGGCCTCCGCTGCTACCCGGGCGTCCTTCAAGGCTTGCTCATGCCGGAGCGCGGCTTGTATAGCCTGCTCCTTGAGCTCCCCCAGGGCGGTCTTCTGGGCCTCCAGCACCTCGTTGTGCTCCTTAAGGAGCTGCTCCTTCTCGCCTAAATACCGAAAAGAAAAGTCTTAACAGGCAACAATAGATCAAATGAAAAAAGAAAAGGGTTAGCAGAAAAAGATGGTACCTTGAAGCTTGGCAACCTGGGCCTTCAGGGCCTCGAGGCTAGCTTCCGGAACAACTGTTAAACAAAAAGTGCGTAAGTATCAAGGAAGGAAACATTCCGGTGAAAAGATACCGGAGGCAAAAGAAACAAACCTTGGCAGTGGCTGTGGGCCTCAGCAAGCTCCCGGTGCTCCCACAGAAGCTCCTCGAAGAGTTGCTTCCGGGTGTCAGCAGTGCTCTGTTTAAAAGAAAAAATAGTTGAGAAAGAAACAAGGTTTCAACCCGAAACTCGGGGACTGGCAGTGCCGGTTTTCCGCATTTTTAAGATAAGTTTTGCGCTAAGAACAAAGTTCTTAACCCGAAACTCGGGACTGGCAATGCCGGTTTTGCGCGTTTCTAAGGTAAATTGTGTGTTAACAAGAAGGTGTTTAACCCGAAGCTCGGGGACTGGCAGTGCCGGTTTCACGCTAAGTTTTAGGTTAAAGTTTTGCGCCAAGAGCTGCGCTCTCACCACAAAACTCGGGGACTGGGAGAATAGATAAGATCCGGAGAGAAAAAGAAACCGGCATCAACAGAAATTATAAAAGAGATTTAGCAGAACTTACCACCACGTTGTTGGTGGCATCGTACCAAGCACTGTCGAACTCTTTCACGGCGCGTTTAAGCCGCGTGAAATGTTCTTCAGTAGACCGAGCCCCGGCGGATCCGGGCCGGAAGGCGATCCTTCCCCAGGCCGCGGGTAGAAGCAGAGATATCCGCCTCATTCCACTTCTGGGCATAAGGGAGAAGGTGCCCCAGGTCCTTGCCCGCGCGCTTCAGATTAACAATCCGGCCCAGGAGGCCGGTGGGCTTGTCTTGTGCAGCGAGCGGCGGGGCCAACGTGCAGCACCACATCTCCTGAAGCGCCAGAGGCGCCGCCCTCCACAGCCTTGCCGCGGGAAGCCCCGGGCTTGAGGAAAGTGGTGATCTTGGGAGTCCCCGACGGCGCCGGTTGCTTGGCCGCGGAAGGTCCTTGGCTAGGCGGCGGTGTCGGCGTGGCCTTGGGAGGAGAAGGTACCGGCGCGGAAGCATCCGGCGCGGTAGGGGAAGAGCTTGCTTGTTTCTTCTTCTTCTTCTTCGGGGGAGGAGGAACCAGAGGTTCCGCCGCCCGGCCCGTCTGGCCGCGCCGATGTTGCTGGCGCCGGTGTCTTGGGTCTCTGGAGGGGAGGTGAAGTCCTCCTCCGCGCGGTGATCTGGAGGTGTTGGGGCCGCGCGCCCCGAACTTGTAGTGCCTCCCGAAGGGGAGGCAGAGGTGTTGCCGGCACCAGATGGTACCGGACTTGAGTGAGGAGGAGGAGTTGAAGTCCTTGGAGCCGGTGGAGCCAGCGGAGCCGGCAGAGCCAAGCTCAAGCGCAGGGCTGAGAGAAAGGAAAACAGAGTAAGTTGGGAAAAAGCAACCGGAAAAGAACTCGGTGGAAACCAAGAAAGCATAAAAAGAAGATAAGAACTTACCCGGAAGACATCGGCATCCGCTTCTGCTTATAGCGCTTGGTGCCCACCTGCTTCCCACCAATAACCTCAGTCCGAGGGCGTTTGCCGGAAGAAGCATGGCTGGGGCCGGCGTCGGCAGCTGGAGGATCGCTCTTTTGGCCCTCGGCCATGAGCTTGCCCAGAAACTCGTCGCCAACCTCGGCCTGCAGCGGGGGGACATGCTCATGGACCTGTGGTTTGTTGCTGGCTGAGGGAAGATCTACAGATTGGAAGTAACAAAAAGGGTATAAGAAAACGAACAGGAAAGCTACCTCGAGTATGGTCAAGTCATCAGACGAACCAGCAGGTTCCGGCGGAGACTTGCCGAGGCGGGAAGCTGGAGTTCGGCCCATCCTTAGATCCAGCCAATGAATGACGGGATCCGGATCGTACTTGTCCAGGGGCCTCTTCCGGCAAGGGCCTCGCCGGTCTGAATCAATCCGGGGGAAGCGGGCCTTGGCCTGAAAACAAAGGAAAAAGAAAGATTAGACACAAGTACAAAAGTTACCGCTAATACGACCAGAGCCGCATATCTTCTTACATCTTCGGACGGAGGGTTCCTGGCGCTGAGGGGGCAAAGGCCCCACTCCCAGTCATCCGGCATGTCAGTTTGGCAGATCTGACTAGCCTTAAGGACCACGTCCTCCTTGCTCAGGGCCAGGCCGGTGATCTTAGTAGGATCACCGGGGCCGTACATCTCACTGATCTTGTGAGCACGCCGCTGGAGGGGAAGCACCCGGCGGCTGATGAAAGTGCGGATGATATCGTCGGAGCAGATGTCGGTGTCCTTCATCAACCTCTGCATGAAGCGCACCACCCGGTTCGTCTCGGCGTGATCCCTTCCGGGGTTGTACTGCCAATTAGTCTTGGCTGGAGGCGCCGGATTGAATGCCGGCAGGTTGATGAGGTCCTCGTCGCCCGCATTCCTCACATAGAAGAATGTCGTCTGCCACAAGCGGCAAGACTCGAGGCCATTGAACTTAAAAAAGGGGCTCCCTTGACGGGAGCCGATGATGCAGGACCCGCATTGAACGGGGGGTTTGGGGGCAGGAATGTCCTTGCCCTGGACCGAGTTGATCCGAAGGGAGAAAAAGCGGGCAAACGTCTCTCGAGCGGGACGGATGCCAATGTAGCCTTCCATGAAGGCCACAAAGCAAGAAAGGTAAAAAACGGCATTGCCGGGGAGATGATGAGGTTGGAGACGATAGAAATCAAGGAACTGACGAAAGAAGTCAGAGGCAGGAAGGCCGAAGCCACGCTCAAAGTGAGCAAGGAAAACAACAGTTTCACCGGGTTCGAGCACCGGTTGGATTTCGCCGCGAGGAAGCCGGCAGGTGACTCCTTCCGGAATCCTCCTGGACCGGTAGAGCCAGTCGATCTCGTATTGGGTCACGTCGGAACCTCTCCAGGCTCCGCGTGTCTTGTCCTTTCCGGAGGCCCGGCTAGATGTGCCGGTCTCTTGTTTCCGGCTGGACGTCTGACCCATCCGGGCGGCGTCGTCGGTTAGCCCACCGGAAGCGTTGCTATCCTGAGTGCTAGAGGTGGCCGCAGGGAGAGACTCTTCACTAGACATGGGGATCTAGAAGATGCCGAGATCTACCGAGAAACAGTTTTCCCCGAACGAACCCACGCGCGAAGATCTACGAGTAAGAAGAAAAGCAAAACAAAGAGCGAATAAATACTCTACCGTCCCAAGATCCAAAGTGCAAGAGGAAAGGGGTAAAGGCGCGTCGAGCCTAACCTGGGGCGGCGGAGTTGCGAAGGAAGAAGTTCGCTGGAGAAACGGCGAGCCTGCGACCGGCGAGGAAGTCCGTCGGCGGCGAGGCGAAGAAGTGCTTGAGGAAAGGCGAATGCGGCGGGCTCGGCGGAGTCGCTGCTGAGGATCTCCGCGCAGCGAAGTCCGGCGGAACGCAGGCGTGAGTTCGCCGGGCGACGGGCACGAACGAGCGGCGGAAGACGAAGAGCGGCGGAGAGCACGGAGGCGAAGAACTCTGTGCGCAAGGAAGTGGGGAATGCGAAGAAGATGAAGAGAGAGCGGCGGTTGCGCTTATAAAGGAGAAGGGAAATGGGCTGGAAACCGCTGGGCCGCGGCGGTTCGCCTCGCGGCCCACGGCGGTTCGCATCATGGGCCGCCACGTGTCAAGGAGATACACGCAAAAACAGGAGGCCACACGGAGATACCCAAAGGATCCAGAACGGCTAGTGGGATCCGCTGCGGTGCATTTAATGCGTGCGCGGGAGTCGAAACGATGTGACAGCGGACACTGGCGCGTCAGTTACAGTGCGCATGTCACTGACAGGCGCGGGACCCGATATATTCTCGACTTCGCCGAGGAAGGAGTAAAGACACAAGGTGCCGGAAAAAAGAGGTGCCGGAACAAGCCTTGCGAAGAGAAGAAAAGGAACAAGGGTAAAGGTGCCGGAACTAAGCTCAAAAGATGAGTGGCTAAACCGGTATCTTAAAAAGATGAAAACCTGGCATGGTCTGTAGGAAAGAATCCTCCAGACTATACCAGCTTCGGGGACTAATGTTGGGGGGATGACCCCCGGTATGCCAAAGGCATGCCAAACCGGATGGTTTGAGCCATCAAGATACCGGTTTAATGTTCTTGCCGGAAGCCTAGTAGGAATCCGGGAGAGCAAGGCTAAGCCGGTATCCCCAAAGGGGTATGCCGGAACCCGGTATAGAAGATACCGGAAAGGAGAGCCTGTCGGCAGGTCTGGTCAAAGATTCTCTTCAGAGCAAGAAGACAAGGATGAGCCAAGCAAAGTAACTTTATTCAGAGCCCTGGCGCCAAAGAGAGAGGTGACGTCCAAAGAAGCCGGAGGACATCAGCAGCCCTGATAAAGAAGGCCCCGGTGTCATCTATGATTAAAGTAGCTTTGTACAGTAGCCTGTTAAAGTAGCTTTGTACAGTAGCTCTGTAAGGTAGTTTGTCCAGTCAAAGATGCCATTAGGGTTTCTTGCAGTGTAAGCCACCCTCTCCCCTATATAAGGAGAGGGGGCAGCCCTTCTTCACGGAGAAGCAAGTATGTACGCGCGTGTGTAGGAAGGCAGAGCCTGTAACTTGTGCATCTATGAAAATGGTGATCTAGAGGGAGTTCTTCCTTGTGTCTTTCTTCTTCAACCTCTGCCTTGGCCAAGTTCTTGAGGAAACCATCCGGAATCTCTTCCCACCTGATCGCAAACCCTCCCCCGAATCCTCTTGCGTCCATTCGGCCCCAATCTCCATCTATGGACCAAACAAGTATGTACAAGTATCCAGCAACCATAATATGCAAAGAATGAGTGATGCCGGTATACCTCCCCCCCAAGCTTAGGCTTTTGGCCTAAGTGGAGTTCAATCCCATGGTGCCCATGAAGTAGCACCTCCGTAGTACGACGAAGATGGATCATATTCCGGGTATGTGCTAGAAGAAGCACCCGGATACGTGACGGTGTAGTCGTAGGAGGGCTCGGCGTCCTCGGAGTCATGCTGCTGGTGGAAGCCTTGTATCTTCATTTTCTCCTCCACCTCCTCCTTAGAGCGCGACCATGGTTTCCTGTCAATACTAAACAAATCTGGCTGGGGCAAAGGGATTTCCCTCTCATCCACGTCAGCAAACAAAATTCTATAGACCAAATTATCTGAACTAGAATCAGCTGTAACAAATTGATGGCTCTTCATAGCAGCAATATCAAGCCTTATAGGAGTTAATGGCACATCAGTAGAGTCAAGAGGAAGTTCTAGATGTGCTAAAATGCGTGATGCAATAATTCCTCCAAAAATAGGCCCCTTGTTAGACAAACGGCGAGCAATAAGAGAACCAAGATGATAAGGTGTCTCTCCAGTAAGTGCAGCAATTAAGAAAGCAAGATGGTAGCTAGAAATATTGCTAGTGTTCTCCCTACCAAGAATGCTAGTAGCAATGTAATAGGCAAAATACTTAATGGCGGGGAGTTGGATGTTTCTTATCTTGCCACGCTGAATGGTGCGGCAATCATCATTGGTGATCTCTCGATAGAGCTCCAACAAGGCCCTGGGGTTGTCCTCAATCCTCCTTGTTGTACCTACAGGGGCAATACCCAATGCAACACAAAATTCTTCCAATTTCATAGTAATAGGATTACCATAGATCTTGAATGCAACTGTCGGGCGATAGTGCTTGTTGTCGAACTTGAAGCTCTCAACAAAGATTTTGGTGAGCATGAAGTATTGCTCCCTTTCATCTCCCATATAGGCGGTTAAGCCCGCCTTATCAACGAGGGTCAAGAAATCATCTAGCAACCCTGCATTACTCAAAAAGTCATAACATGGGAAAGATGAAGCGTTAGGGACTCCATTGTCTTCTTTGGGCTCGAAGCTTGGCGCGATGACATCCTCATTGTAGGATCGCCTGAATCGGGTGGCGGTCCTAGAGGGCCTTCCGGTGCTTGTCGTCTCTCTCTCAAACACTTCTCCAAATTTAAAATTATCCATCTTCCTTTTCTGAAATTTTTTAACAAACATTATAAAATTTGATTTGGTGACATATAATTGAGAGGAACTACTATAGGAACTTGCTAGAGTACTAATCATGCATCAAAACTAGTTTCTACAACTTAGAACAAGGATGCAAGCTCACTAAACATGTTACCTATAGCAGCAAAATATTCAAGATATACTCAACCAAACAAAATTCTACTTGGATAATCGGAGGAGTCACATACCGGAGAGCAAATGTGCCAAATTTCACACAGAAATCTGGGCTGAGCAAAGAGATCAAGAAATCTTGAGCTCTTGAGCAGAAACGCAAGTGAGAGGAAACTGGTGCGAGTTTTTTCGGGAGAGAGAAGAGTGTGGGAGGAAGAGATAAAGAAGTGGGGCAAGGGGGAGCCCACACACCAGGGTGGCGCGCCCCTTCCAGGCCGCGCCCTGTAACCACCGGGGCCCCACCGGTCATCCCCGTGTGCTCCCTGCGTCTTCGAAAAATAGGACCAACGGTATAATTTTTGTGAATTTTTGAAAACTTTGAAAATGCACATTTCTGGGTATTAAGTTTATTATTACTGGGCAGAAAAAAGATTTTGAAATCTCTAATCAACTAAGGAACTTTGCAAATCAAAAGTGCTACAGCAAGTAAAACAAGTGGAGGAAGAAAGAGATGTTGTTTATCTCCTCTATGCATATAAAAAGTATTTGTTAACAAGGTTGATCAAGTCTTGCCACCAAATAAATTTTACATAGCATAAGAAGAAATAAACCTCAAATCAATCATGTTACCTTGAATTGTATTGATATGGATCCAATCATAAGATTTTGATATCCTTCTTTAGGCTCATATATAGGACAATCAATAGTTCCAACTTTGATAGTTCTCACGTTAGAAATGGTATTAACTCCATATACTTTATCAATCCTCTTGGGAAAATAGACGGTATGCTCCTTATCATCAACATTGAAAGTAACTTTTCCTTTATTGCAATCAATAACAGCCCCTGCGGTGTTAAGAAAAGGTCTCCCAAGAATAATAGACATATTATCATCTTCAGGCATTTCCAACACAACAAAATCAGTTAATATCAAGCAGTTATTAGTAACTTGAACAAGAACATCCTCACATATACCAACAGGAATAGCAGTAGATTTATCAGCCATTTGCAAAGATATATCAGTAGGTATCAACTTATCTAAATAAAGTCTCTTATAAAGAGAAAAAGGCATAACACTAACACCGGCTCCCAAGTCACATGGAGCAGTTCTAACATAATTATTCTTAATAGAACAAGGAATAGTAGGTATACCTGGGTCGCCCAACTTCTTTGGAACCTTGCCATTGAAAGAGTAATTAGCAAGCATAGTGGAAATCTCCTCATTAGGGATTTTCCTTTTGTTAGTGACAATATCCTTCATATACTTTGAATAAGGAGGCAATTTAATAGCATCAGTCAAAGGGATTTGCAAGAATAAAGGTTTCATCCAATCACAAAATTTATTATAGTGTTCTTCTTCCTTTGATTTTAGTTTCTTAGCAGGAAAAGGCATTTGCTTTTGAACCCAAGGCTCTCTTTCATTACCATGTTTCTTAGCAATAAAATCTTCTTTAGTATACTTTTTATTTTTAGCATGCTTTTCAGGTTCATCTTCTACCTCTTCTTTATCAGAAGCATCATTCTTATCATTATCATTATCATTATCATGTTCATTACCACTTTCGGTTTCAGCATCGGAAATAGAAATACTATTAGGATCATTAATAGGTTCAGAGGATTCTACAACATTTTTATGTTTCTTCTTCTTTTTCTTAGAAGGAGCACTAGGTTCAATTCGTTGAGAATCTTGTTCAACTCTTTTGGGATGCCCTTCAGGATATAGAGGATCCTGGGTGGAAACACCGCCTCTAGTTGTTACTTCATAAGCATGTTTCTCTTTAGAATTATTTTTTAACAAGTCATTTTGCACTTTAGTGAGTTGATAAATTTGAGTTTGAACCATTTGAAAATGTTTAACAAGCATCTTAACATCATTGGAGGTTCTCTCCACAATATCATACAAATTGCTAATAGCTTGAGAATTTTCCATTAGATGATTCTCTACTCTCATATTAAAATTTGCTTGCTTAACAATATAATTATCAAACTCATCTAAGCATTGAGCAGGAGGTTTTGAATACGGAATATCTTCCCTAGTAAAGCGTTGAAGGGAGTTTACCTCAATCATGGATGAAGGGGGAATTATCTCGCATATATCTTCTATGGGAGGTAGATTCTTCACATCTTCGGATCTAATACCTTTCTCCTTAAGAGACACTTCTTGGCTTCCCTCATATCTACATCATTAAATTTAATTAAACCCCTCTTCTTCAATATTGGCGTCGAAGTTGGTTCAGGTGTATTCCAATCATCATGATTCCGGCCTATTTTAGCCAATAATTCTTCAGCTTCGTCCGGAGTTCTTTTCCTGAAAACACAACCAGCACAACTATCCAAATATGCCCTAGACTCAATGGTTAGTCCACTATAGAATATATCAAGTAAATCATGCTTTTCCAAATCATGTCTAGGTCGAGCCCTGATAAGAGAGCAAAATCTTGCCCAAGCTTCAGGCAATTTCTCTCCATCTTCCTGGTCAAAGCTATAAATTTTCTGCAGCAGCATGTTGAGCACTAGCGGGAAAGTATTTCCGAAAGAAAACATCAAGCAAATCACCTGGACTTTTAATAGAACCAGGAGGCAAATTATTATACCAAGTTTTAGCATCATCCTTTAATGAGAAAGGGAAAATTTTAGCAACGAAATAAGTACGCATCTTAACATCATCAGAAACAAGCTACTCATAGAAGAAAGTTCATTCATGTGTTCTACAACACTTTCTTTTTCAGTACCACAAAAGGGTGTTTTCAACAATAGCTATATGAGATAGATCAAGAGAAAAATCATAATCTTTATCCTTAATGCATATAGGAGATGTGGCAAATTTAGGATCAGGAGATAACTTATGTCTAACAGTATATTGTGCGAGAAACTTTTTAATTTTTCTTGCATCAGCAGTAGCATTGCATCTATTAATAAAATCATCATTAAGCTCCACATAATCCTCATCAGGATCATCACTAGAATAATCAACAGACTCAGGTGAATTAACAGGTGTAGCAGCATTTTCATTAGGAGTTTCAGCATTTTCAATTTGTCTAGACCTAGCAATTGTAGCATCTAGAAAGGATCCCAATGAACCACTATCATCAAGCACAGCAGAAATATTATCAATATTATGAGAGTTTTCAGATTCAGCAGAAGTACCAGCAAGTGAAGCTTGTGGTGTGAAACAAGTTGACTTATCACAGATGGTGAATCAAGAGTAGCAGAGGTACTCAGAGTTGTACCTTTTCTTGTAGTGGATGGTAATATGGCGACTTTAGGATCGCGAGATTTACCCATGATGGAGAATTTGTAGCGAACAATATCAATCCAAGTGAACCTCCAAATAAAGCTATGCTCCCCGGCAACGGCGCCAGAAAACAGTTTGATGACCCACAAGTATAGGGGATCGCAACAGTCTTCGAGGGAAGTAAACCCAATTTATTGATTCGACACAAGGGGAGACAAATAATACTTGAAAGCCTTAACAGCGGAGTTGTCAATTCAGCCGCACCTGGACAAACTTGCTCGCAAGAGTTTATCAAGAGGCACTTATAGCGTAGCAAAGAGTGAAATAACAAGCAGCAGAGTAACGAGACCAGAGTGATTATAGTAAACAGCAGGATTAAAATACTGTAGGCACAGGGATGGATGACGGGCGTTGCATGGATGAGAGAAACTCATGTAACAATCAAAGCAGGGCATTTGCAGATAATAATAAAACGGTGTCCAAGTACAAAGCAATCCATAGGCATGTGTTCCGTATATAGTCGTACGTGCTCGCAATGAGAAACTTGCACAACATCTTTTGTCCTACCAGCCGGTGGCAGCCGGGCCTCTAGGGAATCTACTGGATATTAAGGTACTCCTTTTAATAGAGTACCGGAGCAAAGCATTAACACTCCGTGAACACATGTGATCCTCACATCACCGCCATCCCCTCCGGTTGTCCCGATTTCTGTCACTTCCCGGACAGCGACATGTGTATACAATTTGCAGGTAAGATCATAAAACAATGCATATCATGATGAAATAATAACATGTTCAGATCTGAGATCATGGCACTCGGGCCCTAGTGACAAGCATTAAGCATAACAAGTTGCAACAATATCATCAAAGTACCAATTACGGACACTAGGCACTATGCCCTAACAATCTTATGCTATTACATGACCAATCTCATCCAATCCCTACCATCCCCTTCAACCTACAGCGGGGAATTACTCACACATGGATGGGGAAACATTGCTGGTCGATGGAGAGGCGTGTGGTGATGATGACGATGATCTCCTCCAATTCCCCGTCCCGACGGAGTGCCAGAACGGAGTTTCGGGTCCCGAGACGGAGTTTCGCGATGTGGCGGCGTTCGGAGGGTTTCGGCGACTCGACTTCCTCCCCGTTTTTTTAGATCGAACCCCCAGTAGTCCAGAGGGCGGGAGGCCGCCCGAGGGGGCCACACACTAGGCGCCGCGCCTCCCCGGGCCGCGCTCTGGTGTGGGCCCTCGGCCTCCACCGGCTTGCCCTTTCTGCTCCCGAGTCTTCTGGTAAAATAGGCCCTTTGGTATAAATTCCGAGGATTTTCCCGAAAGTTGAATTTCTGCACAAAAACAAGACACCAGAGCAATTCTGCTGAAAACATTAGTCCGTGTTAGTTGTATCCAAAATACACAAATTAGAGGCAAAACAATAGCAAAAGTGTTCGGGAAAGTAGATACGTTTTGGACGTATCAGACGTCGCGTAGAGACCTAGGTCTCACGACTACTACTCAACATGAAGCTCATAGTCACTTGATTGACGAATGGCATATGCTTTTGAGTTTCTTTGTGCATCATGGGGTGAGGGATAGCTCAATAATTTAGACCGTACTCCCCCTATGTTCATGCGTGCTTTACATCTAGACATATGGCACAAGAGTGGTATAGGTATCCACTTATGACACAATGTCCGGATGAGAAGCACAAAGGTAGAGAGGCAAACCTTGACGATAAACGATAGAGAGTGAGTCCATTGTCTTGTTGGGCACATTTGGGAAGAATTGATCCCTGGGATCGCTATACCGTTGGATCCCATCATATCTTGCTCTTGAGTATGTCTTGACGCACTAGCACCCCGGCGAGAATAGATCAAAAGGATAGGTTCGTATGAGGTTCCTTGAGCATCATCATGATTTGGGTCCTCGCCTTGACGTCATTGATGTTGATGCCGAACTTGAGGTTGTGGAAGAGGTGACCTAGAACTTGGTTGTTCAATGGAAGAGACTTGGCCTTGTGGTGTAGATGGCTCCATATAGATGGAACTTCGTCCTTCCCCGGTACTCATAGAAGGTAGCTTTTGAGATTGGCGAGTGCCAACACTCATCCTTCCTATGGTAATCGGGGGAATTGCATCTCCTTTCTCACAAGAAGCACTTCGCCTTCTCCAAAGAACTATCATATCTATCGAGAAGTCTCATCACTCAATACCACAAGCCTCTCAATAGACTCATACTCCATCATTATGCTTGAGTGTCTTCTTAGGTTTGTCTCTCACTTCCGGCAACCCTATGAGGTTAGGGTAAGAGTATGGCTAGGAGCAAAAGGTGGATTCCTTCTTTGCCAATGAAGAAATCCAAGATCTTGAGAACAAACTCCGTTCCATTGTTGCTTCTTCTTGCAAGGATTATGTCATAGAACTTGTATCGAAATTGTTTGAGAAGCTTCATCATGATTCATTTCCTTTCAACACAATTCCTACAAAACACAATCTCTACACAAAGAAGCAAATTCCATTAGTCCTAGACCGTGGCCTCTTGAAGAGACTAGCTCCACAAGAGGACCACCACATGTTCATAATAGTAGGTACAAAGACCCAAGAGTGTAGAGCAATGAACAAAGAGTACATATGTAAGAGTCTTGACAAGATAGGAGTTTGATCACCACTTTGTCAAGGCTCCAATACCTTTAAGCTTGATTGTGTCGTCGTCATGAGAAAGATAGATATAAGGACTTGAGGACGACAACAAATTCCTTGCTTCCGGACATAAGACTTGTGGCTTCAAGATAACCACCAAATAAGCACCTCCGAAAGCAAGGCCCTTCATGGATCAAGAGTTGGAAATAGGAGCCCACTTTTCAATGGGCTCTACCTTCATATTCTTTGCTTCATTGATCCTTCCTTCTCTCTCAATCTTCTTTGGCATAATTGCCACTTCTCCTTCATTGCATAAGTCCTCGTGGGCTTCAATGACTCCTTCCAAGAATTGGACTTGAATTTGGAGACTCTCAATCTCGGACCTCAAGTCATTAGCTTCATCTTCTCGGTCCACTAGAGCTTCCTCAAGAAGAGAATTCCTTCTCAAGAGTGAATGCTTGTGTCTCTCCAAAGTGGCAATGTCGTCCTCATGATTACGGCAAATGTAATCTTTGCTTGAGCGTTTGTATTCTTCTATGGCTTCATCTTGCATAAGCTTGATCACCATAAGTTTGTCCTTGCTCCTCTTAAGATAAGCAATTTCATCCTCATGGTTACAACAAGTGACCTTTTCTTTGCTCAAACGGATCCACTCCAACAAGGACTCATTTTGCCTCTCATTCACTTCGACTAGCTTGGCCTTGTGTTTCTTTAGAGTGGCAATCTCTTCTTCATGATCACAACATTGCACCTTCTCTTTACTCAAGCGATAGTATTCATCTAAGGCCTCCTCTTGAGTTGAGATGACATCCAAGAACTTTGCATTGTGTTTTCTCAAGAAGCATACTTCGTCAAGGAGCTTGTTGCCGGTGTACCATGGCCGACGATTTTGGGTCCCTCCGTGGTGCATGTCAAAACTTTTTTTCTCGTTTTTGAGGCCACCTAGCCCACGAAAGCGGCCAAAACGTCGCGTATGGTGGCCCGGGACGTGGTGCATCTCGAAATCTCGGGTTCGCCGGCCGAGTCAACGCAAATCCGCACCGCCGAGGGATGTAGGGCCCAGATGGCATCTCGGCATTGTTTTTTTTCTAGATCGCGCCATCTCGTTCAACGTTCTCCGATCGAGCCGTTTATGATGCATCATGGGTCCCGATGTCATCCTCTATGAACCAAAATTCTTTCTATTCTTGGATTTTTTTTGACCCCCTGATTTCTAGCTACTTTTTCTTTTGATCCCTTGCCGCCTTGGAAACGTTGAGACCGCTGCTGTAAATGGGACCCGCATGTCATCCTCTATGTGCAATCAACTTTCTTTTCTTGGAGTTTTTTTGGCACCTCAAATTTGGTCACTTGCCTTTTTCTTTCGATCCCCTCCTCTCTCAAACGGTGATACCGCTGCTGCTAATCTGACCCGCATGTCATCCTCTATGTACTATAAACTTTCTTTTCTTGAATTATTTTTGGCACCTCATATTTGGTCACTTACCTTTTTCTTTCGATCCTCGCCTCTCAAACGGTGATACCGCTGCTGCTAAATGGGACCCGCATGTCATCCTCTATGTACTATAAAACTTTCTTTTCTTGAATTATTTTTGGCTCCTCATATTTTTTCACTTGCCTTTTTCTTTCGATCCCCGCCGCCTCTCAAACGGTGATACCGCTGTTGCTAAATGGGACCCGCATGTCATCCTCTATGTACTATAAAACTTTCTTTTCTTGAATTATTTTTGGCTCCTGATATTTTTTCACTTGCCTTTTTCTTTCGATCTCATGCCACGTTTGAAACGTTGAGGAACCTGCTGGCTCATGGGACCCGCATGTCATCCTCTATGTACTATAAAAGTTCATTTTCTTGGTTTTTTTTCACCCTCTGATTTTTGGCAATTTCTTTTTTCTTTCGATCCCCTGCCGCCTCTCAAACGGTGATACCGCTGCTGCTTGGACCCGCATGTCATCCTCTATGTACTATAAAACTTTCTTTTCTTGAATTATTTTTGGCACCTCATATTCGTTCACTTGCCTTTTCTTTCGATCCCCGCCGCCTCTCAAACAGTGAGACCGCTGCTGCAAAATGGGACCCACATGTCATCCTCTATGAGCAATCAACTTTCTTCTTGGAGTTTTTTTGGCACCTCATATTTGGGCACTTGCCTTTTTCTTTCGATCCCCGCTCTCAAACGGTGATACCGCTGCTGCTAAATGGGACCCGCATGTCATCCTCTATGGACTATAAAACTTTCTTTTCTTGAATTATTTTTGGCTCCTGATATTTGGTCACTTGCCTTTTTCTTTCGATCCTCCCCACCTCTCAAACGCTGAGACCGCTGCTCCTAAATGGGACCCGCATGTCATCCTCTATGAGCAATCAACTTTCTTTTCTTGGAGTTTTTTTTGGCACCTCATATTTGGTCACTTGCCTTTTTCTTTCGATCTCATGCCACGTTTGAAACGTTGAGGAACCTGCTGGCTCATGGGACCCGCATGTCATCCTCTATGTGCTATAAAAGTTTCCTTTGTTGGATTTTTTTTCACCCTCTGATTTTTGGCTTGCCTTTTTCTTTTGATCCCCTGCCCCCTTTGAAACGTTGAGTAAGCTGTTGGCTCAAGGGACCCGCATGTCATCCTCTATGTCCATCAACTTTCTTTTCTTGGATTTTTTTTCACCCCTAATTACTAGCTACTTTCTTTTTCTTTGATCTCAAGCCGCATTACAAACATTGAGACCGCTGCTGCAAAATGGGACCCACATGTCATCCTCTATGTACAATAAATCTTGGATTATTTTTGGCTCCTGATATTTGGTCACTTGCCTTTTTCTTTCGATCTCATGCCACCTTTGAAACGTTGAGTAAGCTGCTTGCCTTTTTCTTTCGATCTCATGCCACATCCTCTACGAACAATAAAAGTTTCCTTTCTTGGAGTTATTTTTGACCCCTAATTTCTGGCTATTTGCCTTTTTCTTTTGATCTCCTGCCCCTTTGAAACGATGAGGACGTTGGCAGGTCGGTCCCACATGTCATCCTCTATGAACAATAAAAGTTTCCTTTGGTGGATTTATTTTTGACCCCTAATTAATTTCCGGGCTATTTCTTTTTTTTCTTTTGATCCCCGCGCCTTGGAATTGTTGAGAATGTTGCTGCCTCATTTTTCTTTGGTCCTGTGCCGCCTTGGAAACGTTGAGACCGCTGTTACAAAATGGGACCCGCATGTCATCCTCTATGTACAATAAAGTTTCTTTTCTTGGATTATTTTGGCTCCGATATTATGTCACTTGGCTTTTTCTTTCGATCTCATGCCGATTTTGAAACGTTGAGGATGCTGCCGCCTCATGGGTCCCGCATGTCATCCTCTTAGAACGATAAATGTTTTCTTTTCTTGTATTTTTTTACCAACTGATTTTTGGCTTTTTTTATTTTCGATCCCCTGCCGCCTTTGAAACGTTGACGACGCTGCTGCTCATGGGTCCCCGATGTCAGCCTCCCCGTACAAGAAACATGTGATATTTTATTTTGCAGACAATAAACGTTGTATTTCGCTCTGAGCTATTGCAAACGGATAAATTAAATCTTTATATCTACATAAACAAACTTATATGTTGAATCTCCTTGTTTTTTGTTTTTGCGAAGCATAGGACTTTCCTGTTTTTTTGAGAAAAATCCGAACTTTCTGTTTTGGAGTGGGCTGAAATTGTACGAGTCAAAAGGCCCAGAAGGATAGTTCGAAGGCCCAGATGTCCAGATACAGCCCAATTGAAATCTTTCTTTTCTTGGATTTTTTTCACACCCTGATTTCTGGCTACTTCATTTTCTTTCGGTCCTGTGCCGCCTTGGAAGCGTTGAGACCGTACTACAAAATGGGACCCGCATGTCATCCTCTATGTACAATAAAGTTTCTTTTCTTGGATTATTTTTGGCTCCTGATATTATGTCACTTGCCTTTTTCTTTCAATCTCATGCCGACTTTGAAACGTTGAGGAAGCTGCTGGCTCATGGGTCCCGCATGTCATCCTCTATGAACAATAAAAGTTTCCTTTGTTGGATTTATTTTTTTCCCTAATTTCTGGCTATTTGCCTTTTTCTTTTGATCCCCCGCCCCTTTGAAACGATGACGACGCAGCTGCAAGTCGGTCCCACATGTCATCCTCTATGAACAATAAAAGTTTCCTTTGATGGATTTATTTTTGACCCTAATTAATTTCTCGCTATTTCCTTTTTTCTTTTGATCCCCGCCGCCTTGAAATAGTTGAGGATGCTGGGCCTCATGGGTCTCGCATGTCATCCTCTTAAAGGTAAATGTTTCTTTTCTTGAATTTGTTTACCAACTGATTTTTGGCTTATTTTTTCTTTCGATCTCCCGCCACCTTTAAAACGTTGACGACGCTGCCGGCTCATGGGTCCCCAATGTCAGCCTCCCATACTGCAAATCCTCTTTCCGCAAAGGTTGTATTTCTAGATAGATAAGGTGGATTCGCCATGGTTCAGGCAGCTCAGGTAAGCCTTCTTGCACTGATTAATGGAAGTAGTGTATAGCAAGGTCAAGACATGTGGCTCGGTGTAATGAATCTATTTGAATCATGTTGTGGGTTCAATCTGATAGTTCTCTAACAGGTCAGCCAAAATAGAAATTAAGTTTTTTTCTAAAACGGAAATGCAAATTAAGATGAACACAAACATTAGTTATCATAATAGCTGATCATACATACATACTTGCTAAGAGCAAAAGCTTGCCAGAGTTTTACCACCCATACAATTAATTAGCAGTTCAGATAAGATAACCTTATATAAGTATAACTACAAATGCATTTGCTAAGGGCTCATGGGGCAACAGAACTAGACAACCGCGAACTTTATGACCAGCATGTCACAGCGGCATCAAAAGATCTTGACCTTCAACTTTGATCCAATGCGAAGTTTGGCACCGTCAATGAACTTTTTCCACCTGGAAGTAACAGCCAAGCGGCCATCTGTGGGACTGACGGAGTACCGTCCCTCCACGGTGAGACCTTCACTCTCCATGACGAGGGATATCTTGCCCCTTCGGCTAGCATTGAGATCCTTGGAGATACTTTTAGGCAATTTCTGATTCAAAGCAAGAGATACCACCAAAAATTAGTCAATGGCACCAATGCACTGAACCATGTGAGACTTTGAGCAGAGAAGACATCAAGATAAGAGCAGCTATGCCCATATACTCACGAACATAGCCTTCAGATGCGTCCTTGGTCACCACACGGTGGCCACAGAATGAGCCGAGACTCCTGATCCGGCTGTGCGGTGAGCTCTGGCCGGTACACGAGCCGGTGCCGATGCAGGAGACCGTTGGGAGAACGGTGCCTCTAGAGGAACCGGTGCTGACAGGAGATTGTTGGGCAGTGCAGAACGGTGCAACAGGAACCAAGGCCGATGCAGTGGAGCCACGGTGTGTAGTATATGGGGCCTCACAGAACCAATATGTAGGGGACTCGGGTAGATGTGAACGGAGCGGTACAGGAACCGGTGCGATGCAGGAGAGTGGGAAGCCGGTGCGGGCTGGTGTGGTTGCCCTTTGTGACATCCGCTCATGTTCCATCAGGGGATCTGCAGCTTTGATCATGTTAAACCCAGCAAGCTAGAACAGAGGGAATGGTTTAGAACAACTGCTCAGAACAGTTATCAAAAGATATGAGTAGAAAAAAGTTACATATTATATATTTGGAAGTGTCTCCAACTCGGTAAGCAGTTACGTATATCTGCCCGTTTGAGTTTCTGATCCTCAGCTCGTCGCCCTTCTTCAGACCGTAGTCAAAAGCAAACTTTCTCCAATCATGTCCATACAAATATTTGATGGCCTGCGTCTTGTAGACATACACCTCATAGACCGTGTAGGTGTTCATCAATTTGCCATTGCCATGCATAGTGAAAGACCCTTCATGCGGACACATCTGGTTAATCATTGGACGAAGTTCACAAGGTACAGTCTGCATGTGAAAATTGATACAAATGTAAGAAGCAGGAAGACTAAAAACAAGACTTTACTATATGCCAATTCATGCTAAACCACCGAGAATACATACTGTAACTCTGTGAAGGAGCTACTAGAAAGGTAGATAGAGCCATATGAGGTGTTATATGCGGGGTATGTACATGGGCCCGCCATATTCCCGCTCGCATCGGGATGGTGAAGGAAACATGGGAGGTACTACTGGTGCGTAGCGCTGAATGTAAGTGGAAGAATTAGGTTGTGTAAAGTGCATAGTTCAGAGCAATGCAAATGTTGACAAGCGAGTGCATAACACTATGTTACAAACTGAACAGTGAAAATTAGTGTATGATGAATATAAGCATGCTAATTTGGTGTTTCCGAATTCCAAAAGCATTAGACAGAGTCGGTGATAATATCAGACATAAATCATGGCATGTATATGTGGCTTAAGAAAATATACCCGAACCCTTGGATGGTTACGGCCCGCTGGTCCTTGGACTTGAGCTTATATAAGCATCCGGAAGGTGGGGCTGACAGTAACTTGGTGGCAGCCTCTGCAGATGCCTCATCAGCAGCAGTTGCAATCCTTTTGACCAATGAAGGGTTAGCAGTTTCAGTCTGCATATGAAAATTGAAGAGCAACAGACATCAGCAGTGATATATAAAATGAATCTATGAGACACTGATGCATATAGTGCTGGATGTAAGTGTAAGAATAGGTGTGTGTGTTTCTGAACTATTGGTAAGCATTAGACAAAGCCGGCAATAAATAGACAAAAATCAAATCATGTATGAGGATTAAGAAAATATACCTGCTTACTGAAAAGGGTACCACCCAGCTGGCCCGTGGCCTTGTGCTTGAGGAGGTTTTCAGAAGATGGTGGCAGCACCATCGTCTTCACAGCAGCCTCATCAGGATCATTTTTTATCCATTTGAGTAGAGGCACAGAAGTTTCATCCTGCATATGAATAGCAACAGAACTCATCATTGATATTTAATAAATCTATGAGATAGACTGATGCAAATAGTGCGGGTGTAAGTGGAAGAATAGGGTTGTGCATAGAGAACAGTTGACAACAATGCAAATGATTACAAAAGAAGCCAATGGAAATCAACAGCTTATATACTGGATGAGACAGACTGAAAAGTGAAAAATTAGTGTATGATGATTGTAAGCAAACGCAGTGTTTCTGAACTTTTGGTAAGCATTAGACAAAGCCAACAAGTAATTAAACAGATAATAATGAAATCATGTATGTGGATTAAGAAAATATACCAGATTCATTAAAAGGTCACCACCCAGCTGGCCCATGGCCTCGTGCTTGTAGAGGTTTTCGGAAGATGGTGCCGGCACCATCGTCCTCACAGCAGCCTCATTAGCCTCATTTTGCATCCACTTGAGTAAAGGCGCAGCAGCTTTCAGCCGCATAAGAATGGGAACAGATCTCACAGTTGATATTGAATGACTCGAGACAGACCGATGCATATAGTGCCGGATGTAAGTGGAAGGGTATGGCGTGTATGGACAACAGTTCACAACAATGCAAGGGTGTGTTCGGTTCTGAACACCGTGGAATGGAATGGAATGGTTCCATTTTAGAGGAATGGAATGGTTAAATTTTTGTTCGGTTGGGATAAATGGAGAGCAGAAGAGATCGGGGTTAAACTAACCATTTGTCTCAAAATTGTAATTAACAATTGCAAATGACATTTTAATCCCAAAGTCGTAATTAACAGCGCCTAATGGTGCTCTTTTAATCTAAAAATCGTAATTAACATCATTTTTTGTTGGGTTAGGGGAACTGGAGTAGATGAACATTACCGTATGATGATTGTAAGCAAACGAATTTGGTGTTTCTAAACTTTTGGCTTCGAGATCTTATGGGTTTCAACTCTAGCCTACCCCAACTTGTTTGTGACTGAAAGGCTTGGTTGTTGTTGTTGTTGTAAACTTTTGGCAAGCATAGAAAAAACCGACAATAAACAGAGAAAAATCAAGGCATGTTTTGTGGATTAAGAAAATATACCATATTCATTAAAAGATCACCACCCAGCTGGCGCGTGGCCTTGTGCTTGTAGAGGCATTTAGAAGATGGGGGCGGCATCAACATACCGGCAGCCTGATCAGCCAGCTTTGATCTTCCTTTTGAGTAAAGGCCCTAAAGTTTCGCCTATATGAATAGCAAAACAAAAGGCAGACCTCAGCAGTGATATTGAATTACCGTATGAGATAGACTGATGCATATAGTGGATGCTCTTAGCCTTGCAGCGTGAACACTAGCTATGGACAGACAAAAAACTAGTTAACTCAGCTTTGTCTAGATATGAATGTACTACCACCATCCAAAAGCTTAAGCCTTATTTATTTTTGAGAAATCAAAACAAGAAAATTTGACCAAAATTTTAGAACATTCTATCAACAAATATAATACTGTGTAGATACCGTAGGAAAATATATTTTATTATCTATTTAATGATATTAATTTTGTATTTTGCATGTTACTGATTTTTGGTAAAAGCTTAGTCAAACATGGTATAGTTTGACTTTCTAAAAATAATATAAGCCCAAAGCTTTGGGATGGAGGCAATAGTATCTCTAGAGCTAAAACACATCTAGATACATCCGTATCTACGTATAGTTGAGTCAATTAATTTGGATCCGAGAGTATCGATTCAGACTACATCATGGTAAGTTGGTTAAAAAAATTACCCCTGGCGGTCCCTGCCCACTCGGCAGTGGCATTTCGCTTCTGTCAGCAGATCGGGCCATGCTCCCGCAGTGGGGCACTATTCTCGTTCCCCATAGCCTCAGCACGGAACCTGGAGGTACCAACCTGATACAGAGAATATAGAGCATGGTGTCACAGAGGCTTTATGCACAAACAGCTGAAGACATGTGCTACTTTAAGCATATTCCAGAACAGGAACAGATTGAGGATGCAGAGAGACACTTAAAAGGTAAAGAGTGGATAAGCAAACGGAGTACCTGCTTCGCGGGGCTGGGCAGCTCAGGCTCAGCCAACTGCCCACATGCGTGGTGGCCTTACGCTCCATTGCCCCCATCGCCGAGGTCTTACCTTTCCTGTACAAGCTGACAAAAGATACAGTGAGGATCGGCAGAAACTACAAAGGTTGCAAATGTCGACAACTAAAGGAAGAACACCCCAATCCAAGCAAAGGTAGCCCCCGCCCACCCCCATCAATCACTCCCAGCTCGAGGGTGACCAGAAAGACACCCCTTCGCCCAGAATAGGAAAGAGATGCACAAGATATCGAGGAGAGGAAAAAAGAACCGATCTAAAGAAAGGAAAGAACATTACTAGTCCTACCTAATCCGCTTGGTCTAGATGCAGCTTGCCCTTCCAAGCTGGATGCCTGGACGGTGGAGGCGAAAGGAGGGGATCGAGCTAGCGGCTTGCATCCGTCGGCAATCGGCACTCGATCGGGAGAGAAGGGTGCTACATAAAGGGAGGGGTAACATATTTTATTACACAGTGAACTTACTGATGTCACTAGTCATTACATGTCTCACTGAAACTAGGGCCCATAGCGTGGCACCCCAAATTCACTTGAAGCTGCCCCGGGACGCATTGGCGCATCAAGAAACCCCCGAATTGTAGCGGGAAATGAAACATTTCACAAAAATTCGAAATTCAAGCACACCGCCACGCGCCAAGCACGCGGCTGTTCCTTCCTCTTCCTCCTCCTCCCCATCCGAAAAACCCAAATCCCAAGCTCAAACCAAAAAAAAACAAATCCCACGCCATGCATGTCCTCGTTAACCCGCGGAGATCGTTCCCGGACGATGCGGACCCCCGCCCGAGATCCAGATTCCGTCCACCTCGAGGCACCGCGTCGTCTCGCAGCAGCCGCTTGAGGGCGCTGAAGAGGAAGTTCCGCCGGAAAGTGCTCATGGCAACCGTGCAAGCTCACCGGCGTATCCCGAGAGGAACTGGTCAAAGCTTTGCTATTCGCCACACACAAAAAATTGCGGGCCAAGATCTGGTCAAAGCCGCCGATGGCTTGCCGCGAGAGGCTTGGAGTCCAGAGTCAATAAACTAGCTCGAGGACTGGGCGTTTACACGGATTCATATTAACTGACTCAAGTTTTTTAGTCTAGTTAACAAATGCATCTAGATACATCCATATCTAGACAGAATTGAGTCAATTAATATGAATCAGAGGGGAGTACCTAAAAGTGGTCACTACAAGAGATTTGATATACTGTGACGAAAATCCTCATGACGGTGGTCTGTAACGTCACAAAATATCATAATGTGTGACGTTTTTGCCCTGACGTCATGGACTCCCAAAAACCGTGACGGCCACACAATCACCGTCACACATTACCACATTCTGTGACGACTTCGGTAGAATTCATGACGAGTGTGGATGGGTCACAAAAAAATTATGGGAGACGAAGGAGAGCAATTAAAAATAACTCGTATAATATGAGAGACCAAAAAACCGAACCATCAAACCAGGACCATAAAGATTGAGAGCAGGGTTTATCGTTACCTCCAAGAAAAAATAATACTCAACGAAATTTTCCGGTATCCAAATAATTTATCCAAATTCAATTTATTTTTGATAAATTTTGGATGAAATAGTAAATTGGTTTGACAAATCTCGGCCAGTATTTGGCCGGTAGTTTCAAGATTTGCGAAATACCAAAAATATTGTTACCCATCGGTATTTTTTGCCTATCGAGAAAAAAATTGAGAGTGCTCATACTACTCCGTATTGCAAATAAGTACCCACCGGTATTCACGTTACAACTTGATTTCTGTCATATTACTTGCACGTTTTTTTGTATACGCTGCTATCTCTCATATGTACAGTATATAAGAAACCGAGGACTTATCAGTACTAGCATAAATACCCGTGCGTTGCTACGGGTTGACTACACCCACAAGAAGAAAACAACGTTGACTAATGCCCTTCATCCTCCCACCACCGTGATTATTTATATTTTTCTGCTCGATGTCACCATCCGATACTGAAGCATCGCCTAGGTCTAGACCCATCGCAGCGGCGGACCCATGAATTTGTCGAAGCCTAGGCGCACCGCAAGACAATACTGAAAAATTTATCGGACAACTATAAGCATCACATGGACCTCACCGAAGATGGGGTCGAGGAGGCATAGACTTAGGGTGCGGTCGGGTACGTGTGATCGGTGAGCTTCTTCTTGGTCTCCGATGGCCGACAGGATTAGGGTTGAGGTTGCTGTTGTGGGTGGATCGCGAAGATGTAGAAGGTTTATAGGGAGGGGCGGGCGTGGCTGACTGGCGGACGTGGGTGAGGTGGGGCAGCGAGGCGACGACACATAGCCATGGTAACGCCAGTGTGGCCCCGGGCCCAGCCCGCGCCATCGTCCATGGTAGAACCCGCAAGACCACCAGAAGCTTGAATTACTATGCGGTGTGCTCTCAAAGTTGGGGGGAGGGTGCGGCGGCGGACGACTATTCATAGGGAATAACAGCATCTAGGAAGACCAGAGTTAGCCACTGGTGGCGGAGGTGGTGAGGGCAGGAGGCTGGGCAAATGTGGAGAATCTCTTTTGACTTTTCCGCTCGGGCAACAAAGACGCTGTGTGTGCCTATGACCCATCGTACTGCACCATCCGGTACATAGAGGGGTCATCAGAAATTTATGTGCATAAATAATGTAACCATGCATAATTAAATTTTAGAGTAGTCTCATAACAAATCCATCAAATTTATAATTACCACGTCGTACTGTCATAGTGATCTGGTGTATACATAACAGAGTAAAAAATTTGCACAACTATTTATTAGAAGAAAAAGCAACAACATTTAAAACAGTAGCTTGCAAAGTTTAGCCTGATGCATACATAAGCCGATGATAGATTAGCAAATTCATCGCATTTGCTTTTCCCTAGCAAATCAAAGTTTGCCTAGCTATCTATTGCAATCAAAATTAGCTCATAAATTTCCAAAGGCCAGCGCCTTTAGCACCTGTCATCTCGTGAGCGTGCACACGCACGCGCGTCACGGACGCATCGGCAGCGAAGGCCTCAATACATCTCGTCCACCTCTCTTCTATTTTTTTTCCCCAGTTGCTCTTATCACGAGCTGACCAAGGCAGCAGAGTCCGGGTATAGAGGCTCCGCTCCCGCGGCCCCGAGTTGTGCGCTGCCGGGCGGCCGTGCTCCGCTCCGGTCAAAGGAAAGGGCCTAGGCCTCTGGCCACTGACGCCCACTCTTATCCCCTGTGGTCAACGCAACCGGCCTGCCGCCCGTGAATCCTACTCTGGCTCCTCCACCCGAGCCCTCCCTCTAGGACAGTCCCAGCCGGCCAGCCGATCTCTCGCTTTCGCTGGGTGAGTCTCCCAGAGCAGTTTCCCATCTTCTTCTCCTATCACGATCCTTCTTCTCTCGCATCAGTTTGGCACCTTGTTCTCCTTTCACGATCTGGAAGATACCCAGGCAACGCCATCCTTCAATTGATCCCCAATAACGTCTTGGCCAGAACTTCGCTGAAGATCCCCAATAACGGCCCGGGCTGGACCAGACTGGTTGGCTTGTAGATGCGACGACGCCGACTGGATCGGGGCGACGCAGCTCCGCCTCCTCCGTCGCGTGAAGGACTTCCGTCGGATGCGCGTGGCCACCACTCGGCTGTGTCGACAGGGGGCAGACAATAAGAGGAAAAGATTGATGCGAGGCCGGCCGATGCGGTCGACCTCCGTCGCGTGAGCTGTCCCAGATCTCATGCGCGCGGGGAAGATTGATGCGAGGCCGGCGCGGTCAACCTCCTTCGCGTGAGCTGTCCCACATCTCGTCCGCGCGGGCGTGGTGGCGAGCTCAGAGCGAAGGCCGGAGTCGGATGGACCGACGTTTGTTCTGTACTGCGGACTGATTTCTAACAAATGTAAGGGCCATAATGAAAACGACCCGACGTACCACGGTCGCTTTTCAATTTAATAGTAAAGATACGCTTGAAACAGCTTGATTTTCTTTTTTTTCCTTCCACCCAAAAAAATTTCCCTCCAATTTTTCCATGGAAAATACTTTTCCCTCCACCCAGAATATTGTTTTCGCTCCATTCTCTTTTTTTTTCACGGACTATATCACTTGAAAATTGCAAACCCCTAGCCTATTTTCCCTGCTCTCGCCCCATTCTCTCCACGCGGAGGTGGCTTCCGATCCAACCGCCCCAGCCAGGTCGACCGGCGCTGCCGTGCCCATCGGTGGGATCGGGACGCCGCCCTTACTCGCCCCCAGCTTGCTCGAGCACCGCCACCCTCCTCCGCACACGCGTTAACGCCGCCGGCCGCACCCAGAACTGCCTCCTCCGCAACCGCGAGATTGCCGGCGCCCGCACCAGCGAGATTGCCGCCGCCCTCCTGAAGGTAACAACCTCTTCTACAAACCTTCGTACTAGTGGAGCCTTCAGGTAATTAGTGTATTGGTTGATCCGTTCAGCGTATCTGAACTGCTTCTAGATCAAAATCGATAATCGAAAGAGATGAATTGTTGATGTTTTGCTTCGCGTGCACCACTGACTGCAGTTATTTTGAGTTGGCTAACTAACTGAGCTGTATACATGTGAGATTGATAAAACTCTGAATTTTGATGTGATTGATAAAACTATTTTGAGTTGGTTGTAGTTGAATCCTTTAGCTGGTAATTTTAGATGCTTATGATTGTAAACTCAAAGATGAACCTGAACGGCTGAACCTGACCTGTGACCTGCTGCAAAACTGAACTTGACAAGATGCAAAATAAACCTAATGGTTAGTTAATTCCCCATCTTAAAATCACTTTATACCTGCACCACGGACAGTTAAATCAGAACACATGTTGGCACGTTAGTTAGTTCCCTTCTAATGTTTCCTGATATTCTTCTTCACCAAGGTAGTACAATCATGCCGCAACTCCGGAGTATGAGAGAAACAGGTTGGCAAGGATTCAGAGGCGCAAGGCTGAGGAGGCAGGGCCTCTCACGAACATACGGAACATAGCTAGTCAATTGCTATACGGTCAGAATGCAAAATATAAAGAGAGGTGCAAAGGTGATGATGGTGGCAGTGGCTCCGACTACGAGCCAAATGATGATGAGGAGGCTGATGATGCCGATGAGGTTTCTGGAGAAGAAGAGGAGCAGGAGCCAACTCTACATATGTCAAAGGAAAAGGTACTATATCTTAGTGTCATACATAGTAGATAATGCCTTTCTTTCAACCATGTTCATGAGCTTGTGTATATGTTGAGTCACCAGACCAGGGGCGGAGCCAGAATGAGCAATGACAATTAAGTCGTATACATACATCGTACATGTACTATTAGGTGAGGTGGGGGGATAAACGGTTGGGGTTCTAGCCCTGCTCGCCCCTGTATTGTTTAGACCATGTTGGTCAATGTTGATTCACTGCCTTGTTTTTTTTCAACTTGTTTGAATCAGGCAAAGCAACCTTCTACAAAGACACAAGGAACAAAGCGTGCCTGGTCCAAAACCACATTGCCTACTACCACAAGAACAACAAGAGCATCAGCATCTAGACTTAACCAGACTGACCAGACCTCACCTAATGATGACACATCACCTCACCAAACTTCGAAAGATAGTAACTCACCGCAGGCCGATACAGAGATGCAACACTCTCAAGACATGACAGACACCTCTCACCAAATTGATAACACTGTTACACTACGAGACCAAGGTATATGCAGTATCATATCTTAATACGTACTGTATGCTTTCTAGTTTCTAGTTTCCATTTGAAATAATATATTTCCTCATTTTCTGCTAAATTGTTACATAGATGCTTTAGGATACTCTAATGGTCCAACTAATCCAAATACCTCAATGAGAGTCAAACGTAGACCAACCATGGGGCATGGTTTAGATGATTATGCAGAAAGAAATGGAGGGAGGAAGATGAAGATTGATTTCTCAGCTGGCAGAGTGAGGCCTCTTGACCCTATACAAGCAGCCAAGCTTTCTTCTCAGTGTGGTGTACACGTCCGCAGCAACATCATGCATGTTGCTACACATTGGAATGATTATAGCAAAAAAGGCCTAGACCATCATGTTCCTAAAGCTATTGGTCATGTTGCGGTGAGACATTTTCCTTCGTTCTTTTCATTCCCATTTTCACATGCTTTGCTATCTGTTTAGTGATCTATCTTTCTTTCTTTGCTTTTAGAAAAACTTCGAAATGGATCCAAAAGAGGAGGTGTCCAGAGGTGTATGCACAAAGATACTCCAGAAGGGTGTTCGACAACAACGATACATATTGAAGAGGGATTATTTTACGGGTCGTACCCGGCCGTGAAGAAGCATTATCTCGTAAGCCACCCAAAGTTGGTCAACAAAATTGGGAAGCTCTTGTTGACAAATGGTCAGATGAAACAAACAAGGTTCGTACCAACTGAAACCATGTGGGCACTCTAGTAATGTTTGATTAGCGAACAAATCTCAGAAATAGAACTACAACTCTGATCAATATACTTATACATGGCAGTGGTTGGGTAACTGAATTGTAACTAAACTGAAACCACGTGATTTGTTTCGGCAAACCAAACCAAATTAAACCACTAAACTATATATTGAAACCCAACTCAAACTGAACCGCGGGCAATCCCCAACTAAACCGAACTTAACTTATTCCACAAACTGTAGTTTTAACCTATGGGTACAGATCAGTTCCTAGCTAGCTAGCTAGCTTGTTGTGCAAAGAAGCCACTACACATGATACGACAGGCAGGGAAGCACGGATTGTCCATAGGCTCTAATCGAGATAATCCTTTCGTGCCCACACGCCGAATTAAAGCAAAACTTTCTAGCTACAGCCGTCCAAAGAAACCGGGCCTTAACCAAAGTTATAACCAATTTCACCCGGAACTGTTTAGACTCATAACCAGCCAAACCCAAATGCTTCCCTCGAGAACCAAAACCGAACCCAACTGACGACAAACATGGTCCGTTCCCACCCGAACTAATCAAACCCAACATTAAAAACTAAACCATTCGATCCGGTTAGAGTGGAACCATTCTCAGATTTAAATATACTGTTATATTTTTTAAGGCTGGGAATAGACTTCCACATACTGTTGAAAATTCTGTGTCAAAGTGTACATCTTGGAAAGTGTAGCTTCCTTTTTAATCAACAGAGGCAGATGCATTTTTCATTGATAAAGTATTACTGCAGACTACGTATATTCATTGCTACTTATAGTACTAAAATTCATTTGCTTCATATAGGAAATTTGTGCCAAGAACAAGAAGAACCGAGAAGCTGTGAAGCATCACCAAACTACAGGCTCTAGGTCTTATCCTTCTCATTTCCACCAACTTGTAAGTATATCGCCCATTTTCTTCGCTGTTTTTCTACAGTTGGCCACTGCACATTTTGGCAACTTTCATATTTGGAATACTAATCATATTAATTCCTACGTATGGTAGAAAAAAGACAAGTACAACAATGAGGACCCTAGTCCCATTGAGTTTTTCAAAGAAACCCATACCAATAGGAAGACGGGATGCATGAGCGCCGCTGCCCTTGAAGCTTATGTGAGATTTCTCTCTATTTTTGGTTACATGAATAACAGTTGTTGCTGTATGCTTACTACGTCGTTGGCTATTTGTTGTGCTGCTGATTCTTTATGTGCTGCTGGCAGTTTGCTATGTCATTAGCTGCTTGTTGTGCCGCCGGTTTATGTACTCTTAGTTGTTCATGTACTACTGGTTACTTGATAACTTGCTGTTGCTGGCTGTTTGCTTCATGAAAGAAAATTATATTTTTTTGCATGTGCTTATGGCTTCTTATCTAACCTTGCAAATATGCTTTTCTTTGCAGACTGATATGGAAACGAAAAGGAATGAAGCAGAAAGAGAAGATGAGCAACCAGTGTCTAGTACACATATTGTGGCGCAAGTTCTCAAAGAGCACAGCTCCTCAAGCACCTTCCTTTCAACCATGGGGTACCAATCAAGATCTGGGAGGTCTAAGACATCAACTTCTGAAGAACGCGTCCGAGAGTTAGAAGAAAAGGTTGAACAACAGAAGAGAGAGGCACTAGATGCAAATGCGATGTACCAACAACAGTTAATCGAGGAGGTGAAACGCAAGAGGCTGCACTTGAAGAGATGCAAATGAAGCAACAAGAAGAGTTGGCGGTTATGAAGAAGAGCCAAGAAGAAAAGAATAAAGCATATGAAAAGAATCAAGAGGAACAAGACAACCTTATTAGCTTCCTCTTACGTAAGCATGCTACCCAGAACTGACACCATACATGATGGTGCACGGAAGCTACATTAGATGGTGGTGCTATTCTACCATCCTTAGTTTGCTCGTCCTTAGGTCAATTTTATAGTGCTTAACTTGTTTAGTTTTGTAATACGATAATTGGCTGTGAGATTATATTTGCTTGTGAGGTAATATATATTATGATTTCACTGGCATTTGAGTATATGTTGTCATAGGCATTCAAAATTAATTTTGATTCACAATGTAATGTATATTAAATTTAAACATTATTGCGAGCAATAATAAAAAATAAATAAAAATAAATTGATATTGCATACAAAAAATGATTCTTGAAAATAATACCTACATAAATTGGGAAAATAGTATTTTTTTCAAATAAATAAATATTTTTTAATGAAAATAAAAATAATTTTAAAATAAAAAATAAAAAATTCGAAAAACCAGGAATATTTATAAATTAATGAAATGACATCACATATGATGTCATTCACATCTGTGACGCTAATCCATGACGTTTCCTAGCCATAGGATGGCCCCCTCTATGCTGACATCACACATGACATCATCCATGCTCCGTGACGTTTTTTGGCGTGCCGCGTCACTAGAGAGTAATCTGTGACGGGGATTCCATGACGATGCTTGTGACGCTCAAACTACGTCACTGAGGGGTCTTCCGTGACGTTTACTGCTATTCCATGACGTTTTGAGCACGTCACAGTATATCAAATCTCTTGTAGTGGGTTCATGCTACCAACTAATGCGCCGAAAATCGCCATAAAGTAATTGTTACTACTCACACGATGAATCGATTGTGTGGGTGTCGAATTTTGCAACGCGATCATCCACCGAATGCTTAATCTAGCACCAAAGGCGTACAAATCATAACATACTACAACATAACATAAGAGTACGAATCATAAAGTAGCTCAACATTTTGCATCAGGGCTGGGTGGTCCTGAGACTAACGGGACGCCCCTGATGATCTCCGGGTGTGCATCCTCTTCAACGCAAAGCTGTGTACTCGGTCCACGGCCTCCTTCTGTAGGCGGATAATCTCAGGTGCAGACCTTCGTCTATGAGAGGCTCGTCATCGTACCATCCACAGTGCATCGGGCCGGGTGGTCTTGAGACTACCCGGACGCCCGATGATCTCCGGGCGTGCATCCACTTCAACGCAAAGCCGTGTACTCGGTCCACGGCCTCCTTCTCGTAGGCTGGATAATCTGTGTGCAGACCTTCGTCTATGAAAGGCTCACCATCGATTCATCCACAGGTGCATCAAACCGAGATTCATCTTCAAATCTCCCATCAAACTGAGAGACCTCTTCAACTCTATGCTTCTGCAATTAGTACATCAACCGATTACACAAACATCTAAGGGATGCAACCGAACAAATGCCGTTTTACATATTTACCTTCTCATCTGGCACAACACATGTCCCGAGCTGAAACCCGTTTCCTGAAGCAAGCGCTTTTTCTCTCCTTCCCGTCCATCCATCTGCAACAAGTTAAATTTGAGTACGGAACCTTGCACAGCAATGCAAACTATTGATTGAAACAGCGGCAGCATCAATATAAATAATTAACTACATATGCCAGCACACAAGGTGAGCAAGATTCTGCTCCTGCTAAAGGATCATTATATGGTTCACCATGCTAAACCCGCCTAACATATGTGCGGTCCATCCCAAAAATGTGTAAATGATCTGCCACTACAGGTGAGGCCTCTTCTCACCATTCATACATGTGCAGCGCGGGCAATACACGTCCATGTTGTGACCTTCATGAGCTCTAATAAACCCCATAAAGGGTTGAACACCATTTATATATGAAGGGGAACATAAGTGTCCATGCAATATCCAAGTTCTGTCCATCTGTTTAATTATGAGATACAGTGGTTGGTGATTAATTTAAGGCGAAGTAGGAAATGTATATCCATCGAGTACAAAACTATACTACATGATTATGCATTTCAGCAATCATGTCGAGTACAAAACAAAAAATGCCCATCGACATTTTAGCAAACAGATCGTGTACAAAACTCTGCCATGGCATTTCAGCAAATTAACGGATCGAGTGCAGAACTGACTCTATATGCCCACGCAAATGAACAAATTGATCGATGACAAATCGAGCTGGAAAACTATAAAGTGCCAATTAGTTCGAGCATACCGACGAATTTTTTTAGCAGCATCACAAGAAAATATAAATCGTTTGCCTTGCCCGATACATGATTGAGCTAGAGATAGCCCTACCGTGGATCAACTTGATCGCCGGTGCGTCTCGAGAAGAACGACGGGGTAAGCTTTTCTTCGCACGGACGGGACGGAGGAAGCTCTTCACACGGACGGGAATAAGTTGTGTAGGGGTGGGTGGGGGGTCATGCGGCCGGGCCGCCGGGTGATAATTAAGGTCGGTAGGTGGCGTTTAATGGAGTTGCGTGTGTAATTTGTCGTGCACAAGGTTGAGGAATAGGCGGTTCCCTTTGCCGCGCGCACAATTCAAACTATCCCGCCCATGTAGTTTAAATTCGCCATATTTTCGTTAAATCGACATAAAGTCATGTGAGTGGGGGAAAATTAGCAAAGTTGCTTGAAAAATAGTAAAACTCGAATTATCCTTTAAATATGCTCTACTTCGTGTGAAAATCGGGGTGTGGAAGCATGTTGAGCTGTTTTATTTGTACTTTCTTCATTAAAACTCCCATTTTATGCACTTTGGATGGAAAGAAATCATTTGTACATAAATTTTGACAACGCCATTTGCAAACACTAATTGTTTTACATGCCAAGATGCACCCATCCACCAAATATATATGGGGCAAAAGTTTATCACAATCTAGCAGATATGCACAATTAGTGAGGGACCCCTTTTGATTTTGTGCAATTTCCACTAATTAGGTAGAGAGAAGGGGTTAATTAATTAGGCCATGTTAGGGGTTATGTGTTTTAGATTAGGTTGTGTGGATTCAAATACAACTTCTTTATTTGTGTGCTATGATTAATCAAAACTAGATTGATCGACTGCGCACACATTATTAGAGGTGCATGCCTTTGCGCACAAAGTGCATGTGTGTGTTGTTGGCCACCAATTAACGAGAGAGAGAGAGAGGCAGAGAGAGAGAGGTAGAGAGAGATCTACATACGAGAGAGCGATTGAAATCCCCAAATTAAACACATATATATATGCATGGCACATTTAATTTAATTAGAGGACCGCGAGCTAAGGCACCCTAGCCTTGATGCACAATTAAGTGTCATTGGCCTATATATAGGGTTTAATTAGGTTTAGGGTTAGAGGTTAGGGTTTAATGTTTATGGTGTTTAGGGTTTAGGATTAGGGATTGGGTTTATTTAATTAGGGTTTAAGGTTTATGGATCATCGATCGAGTGCACACACACACATTATTAGAGGCACACGCGCCTTTGCGCATAAAGTGCATGTATATGTGTGTGTTTTTTGGCCAACAAATCTATATATAGATGATCGAGAGAGAGAGAGATTGAAATCCCCAAGAATATGTTCAAATATATATTAAAATATATGCACGAATGCATGCATGGTAGGCCATGCATGCACACTAATTATATATATATATGAGGAAACTTAATCAAATGTGTTTTCATTCGAGAGAACTTGTCAAAATTCAAGTTAATTAATTTATCATCGATAATTATATAATTAATTAATGAATCTCAGGGAGATGTTATACAACATATGATCGATATAGGCCATGTATATATTAATTGGTGTTAATCTACCGTTTAATTTGCTAGCTGCTATATATAGATCGAGCATGTTTTTATTAGATCGGGTTATAGCTAGCTAGTATAGTTTAGGGTTATGTGTTTTAATGAACTAGGGTTTGATTAGCTAGGGGTTAGTTATATATATGGTTTAGGGTTAATGCATGGCACATTTAATTTAACTAGAGGACCGGGAGCTAGGCACCCCGGCTGCTTGATGCACAATTAAATGTCGTTGGCCTATATATAGGGTTTAATTAGGTTTAGGGGAAGTTAGGGTTTAGGGTTTAGGGTTTAGGGTTTAGGTGTTAGGGCTAGGGTCTAGGTTTAGTTTAGGTGTTTGGTCTAGGGTTTAGGGTTTAATTAGTGTTTAGGTGTTTAGGGTTTAGGTTTAGGGTTTAGTGTTTACGATGTTTAGGGTCTAGGGTTTAGGGTTTAGTGTTTAGGTGTTTAGTCTAGGGTTTAGTGTTTAGGTGTTTAGGGTTTAAAGGTTTTAGGGTTGTTTAAGGTTTAGACTATCAGATCGAAAAGGGCATACATTATTAGAGGCACCCGCGACTTTGCGCATAAAGTGCATGCGTATATATGTACGTGTGTGTTTTTTGCCACCAACAACGATATATAGATGATCGAGAGAGAGATTGAAATCCCCTAGAATATGTTCAAATATATATTAAAATTGATATAGGCCATGTATATTTTAATTGGTGTTAATCTACTGTTTGCTAGCTAGCTAGCTGCTATATATAGAGCATGTTTTTATTAGATCGGGTTATAGCTAGCTAGTATAGTTTAGGTTATGTGTTTTAATTAAGTAGGGTTGATTAGCTAGGGTTAGTTACATATATATGGTTTAGGGTTAATGTATGCACATTTAATTTAATTAGAGGACCGCGAGGCACCCGTCGCCTGTTCGATGCACAATTAAGTGTCGTTAGCCTATATATAGGGTTTAATTAGGTTTAGGGTTAGCTAGGTTTAGGGTTAGGGTTAGTTAGGTTAGGTTAGGTTAGGTTAGGTTAGGGTTTAGGGTTAGGGTTTAGGTTTAGGGTTAGGTAGGGTTTAGGTTAGGTAGGTTAGGGGGTTAGGGACTAGGGATTAGGGGATTTAATTAGGGTTGTTTAAGGTTTAGGATCATCGATCGAGTGCGCACACACACATTATAGGCACCCGCGCCTTTACGCATAAAGTGCATGTGTATGTGTGTGTTTTGGGCCACCAACGATATATAGATGATCGAGAGAGAGAGATCGATTGAAATCCCCAAGAATATATATGTTCAAATATACATTAAAATATATGCACGAATGCATTGTAGGCCATGCATGCACACTAATTATATATATATTATGAGGCAACTTAATCAAATGTGTTTTCATTCGAGAGAACTTGTCAAAATTCAAGTTAATTAATTTATCATCGATAATTATATAATTAATTAATGAATCTCAGGGATGTTATACAACATATGATCGATATAGGCCATGTCGTATATATTAATTGGTGTTAATCTACCGTTTAATTTGCTAGCTAGCTATATATAGAGCATGTTTTTATTAGATCGGGTTATAGCTAGCTAGTATAGTTTAGGGTTATGTGTTTTAATGAACTAGGGTTTGATTAGCTAGGTTAGTTATATATATGGTTTAGGGTTAATGCATGGCACATTTAATTTAACTAGAGGACCGCGAGCGGCACCCCTGGCCCGCTTGATGCACAATTAAGTGTCGTTGGCTATATATAGGGTTTAATTAGGTTTAGGGTTAGCTAGGTTTAGGGTTTAGGGTTTAGTGTTTAGGGTGTTTAGCTAGGGTCTAGGGTTTAGTTTAGGGTGTTTAGGGTCTAGGGTTTAGGGTTTAATTAGTGTTTAGGGTGTTTAGGGTTTAGGGTTTAGGGTTTAGTGTTTACGATGTTTAGGGTCTAGGGTTTAGGGTTTAGTGTTTAGGGTGTTTAGGTCTAGGGTTTAGTGTTTAGGGTGAGGTTTAGGGTTGTTTAAGGTTTAGGGATCATCGATCGAGTGCGCACACACATTATTAGAGGCACCCGCGCCTTTGCGCATAAAGTGCATGCGTATATATGTACGTGTGTTTTTTTTGCCACCAACAACGATATATAGATGATCGAGAGAGAGAGATTGAAATCCCCTAGAATATGTTCAAATATATATTAAAATTGATATAGGCCATGTATATTTTAATTGGTGTTAATCTACGGCTTGCTAGCTAGCCGCTGCTATATATAGAGCATGTTTTTATTAGATCGGGTTATAGCTAGCTAGTACAGTTTAGGGTTATGTGTTTTAATTAAGTATGGTTGATTAGCTAGGGTTAGTTACATATATATGGTTTAGGGTTAATGCATGGCACATTTAATTTAATTAGAGGACCGCGAGGCACCCTGGCCTGCTCGATGCACAATTAAGTGTCGTTGGCCTATACATAGGGTTTAATTAGGGTTTAGGGTTAGCTAGGTTAGGGTTAGGGTTAGGTTAGGGTTAGGTTTAGGGTTAGGGTGGTTTAGGGTCTAGGGTTTAGGTTTAGGGTTAGCTAGGGTTTAGGGTTAGGGTTAGGGTTAGGGTTAGGGTTAGGGTTAGGGCTTAGGGTCTAGGGTTTAGGGTTTAGTGTTTAGGGTGTTTAGGGTTTAGGGATTATTAGGGATTAGGGATTTAAGGTTTTGGGGTTGTTAGGTTTAGGGATCATCGATCGGGTGCGCACACACATTATTAGAGGCACCGGCGATGCATAAAGTGCATGCGTATATATGTGTGTTTGGGCCATAACGATATATAGATGATCAGGAGAGAGAAGATCGAAGTAAATCCCCAAGAATATATATGTTCAAATATACATTAAAATATATACACGAATGCATTGTAGGCCATGCAGTATGCACACTAATTATATATATATTATGAAGCAACTTAATCAAATGTGTTTTCATTGGAGATCGAGCAAAAATTGATTAATTAATTTATCACGATAATTATATAATTAATGAATCTCAGGGAAGATGTTATACAACATATGATCGATATAGGCCATGTATATATTAATTAGTTAATCGACGGTTTGCTAGCTAGCTGCTATATATAGATCGAGCATGTTTTTATTAGATGGGGTATAGCTAGCTAGTATAGTTTAGGGTTATGTGTTTAATGAACTAGGGTTTGATTAGCTAGGGGTTAGTTATATATGGTTTAGGGTTAATGCATGGCACATTTAATTTAACTAGAGGACCGTGAGGCACCCTTTGGCACAGCAAATGCACAATTAAGTGTCGTTGGCCTATATATAGGGTTTTAATTAGGGTTTAGGGTTAGCTGAGGACTAGGGTTTAGGGTTTGGTGTTTAGGGTGTTTAGCTAGGAGTCTAAAGGGTTTAGTTTAGGGTGTTAGGTCTAAGTTTAAAGGTTTTAGTAGTGTTTTAGGGTGTTTTAGGGTTTAGGGTTTAGGGTTTAGTGTTCACGGTGTTTAGGGTCTAGGGTTTAGGGTTAGTGTTTAGGGTGTTTGGGGTCTAAGGTTTGAGTGTTTAGGGTTTAGGGGAGTTTAGGGTTGTTTAAGGTTTAGGGATAATCGATCGAGTGCACACACATTGTTAGGCACCCAGCAGCAACTGCGCATAAAGTGCATCTTATATATATGTACGTGTGTTTTTCCACCAGCAACGATATAGATGATCGAGAGAGAGATTGAATAAGAATATGTTCAAATATATATTAAAATTGATATAGGCCATGTATATTTTAATTGCAACGGTGTTAATCTACGGTTTGCTAGCTAGGTGCCTATATATAGAGCATGTTTTATTAGATCGGGTTATAGCTAGCTAGTACAGTTTAGGGTTATGTGTTTTAATTAAGTAGGGTTGATTAGCTAGGGTTAGTTACATATATATGGTTTAGGGTTAATGCATGGCACATTTAATTTAATTAGAGGACCGCGAGGCACTCCTGGCCTGCTTGATGCACAATTAAGTGTCGTTGGCCTATATATAGGGTTTAATTAGGGTTTAGGGTTAGCTAGGATTTAGGGTTAGGGTTAGGGTTAGGTTAGGGTTTAGGGTCTAGGGTGGTTTAGGGGTCTAAGGTTTAGGGTTTAGGTTTAGCTAGGGTTTAGGGTTAGCTTTAGGGTTAGGGTTAGGGTTTAGGGTCTAGGGTTAGGGTTTAGTGTTTAGGGTGTTTAGGTTTTTAGGGATTAGGGATTTAAGGTTTTGGGGATTATTTAAGGTTTAGGGATGTCCATTAAATTATACACCATTATTAGAAACACCATGTAACTACGCTATAAAGTGCATGGTATGTGTGTGTTTTGGGCCTGTGATATAGATGATCGAGAGAGATAGATTGAAATCCCCAGAATATGTTCAAATATACATTAAAATATATGCGCGAATGCATTGTAGGCCATGCATGCACACTAATTATATATATATTATGAGGCAACTTAATCAAATGTGTTTTCATTTGAGAGAACTTGTCAAAATTCAAGTTAATTAATTTATCACGATAATTATATAATTAATTAATGAATCGCAGGGATATGTTACAACATGATCGATATAGGCCATGTATATTTTAATTGGTGTTAATCTACGGTTTGCTAGCTAGCTGCTATATATAGAGCATGTTTTTATTAGATCGGGTTATAGCTAGCTAGTGTAGTTTAGGGTTATGTGTTTTAATTAAGTAGGGTTGATTAGCTAGGGTTAGTTACATATATATGGTTTAGGGTTAATACATGGCACATTTAATTTAATTAGAGGACCGCGAGGCACCCCTGGCCTGCTTGATGCACAATTCAATTAAGTGTCGTTGGCCTATACATAGGGTTTAATTAGGGTTTTAGGGTTAGCTAGGGTTTAGGGTTAGGGTTAGGGTTAGGGTTAGGGTTAGGGTTAGGGTTAGGGTTAGGGTTAGGGTTTAGGGTCTAGGGTTTAGGGTCTAGGGTTTAGGGTTTAGGGTTAGGGTTAGGGTTAGGGTTAGGGTTAGGGTTAGGGTTAGGGTTAGGGTTAGGGTTAGGGTCTAGGGTTTAGGGTTTAGTGTTTAGGGTGTTTAGGGTTTAGGGGATTAGGGTTTAAGGTTTTAGGGGTTGTTTAGGTTTAGGGATCATCGATACAAAGGGTTGAATGCTGACAACGGAGGTTGTCAATCTCACCGGCTTGCTGTAACAAAGGGTTAGATGTATGGTGTGGATGATGATGTTTGCGAAGAACAGTAAAGAGCGTATTGCAATAGATTGTATTCGATGTAAAAGAATGGACCGGGGTCCATAGTTCACTAGAGGTGGTCTCTCCAGTAAGATAAATAACATGTTGGGTAAACAAATTACGGTTGGGCAATTGACAAATAAAGGGCATGACCATGCACATACATGTTATGATGAGTAGTGTGATTTAATTTGGGCATTACGACAAAGTACATGGACCGCTATCCAGCATGCTGACTAATAATCCACCTTCTGGTTATCATCCGAACCCCCTCCGGTATTAAGTTGCAAACAACGGACAATTGCATTAAGTATGGTGACGTAATGTAATCAACAAATACATCCTTAGACATAGCATTGATGTTTATCCCTAGTGGCAACAACACATCCACAACCTTAGGGGTTGTTGTCCTCCCCCAGATTTAATGGAGACATGAACCCACTATCGGGCATAAATACTCCCTCTTAGAGTTAAGAGTAAAAACTTGGCCCGAGCCTCTACTAGCAACTTGAGCATGCTGAGATCATAAACAACTTGTAGATAATAGATAGATAATCAACATAACATAGCATTCACTATTCATCGGATCCCAACAAGCGCAACATGTAGCATTACAAATAGATGATCTTGATCATGTTGGGCAGCTCACAAGATCCAGCAATGATAAGCACAATTAGGAGAAGACGACCATCTAGCTACGCTATGGACCCATAGTCCGGGGTGAACTACTCACACATCCTCCGGGGGCGACCATGGCGGTGAAGAGTCCTCGGAGATGATTCCCCTCTCGGCGGGGTTCCGGAGGCGATCTCCTGAATCCCCAGAGATGGGATTGGCGGCGGCGTCTCTGGAAGGTTTTTCCGTATCGTGGCTCTCGATACTGGGGGTTTCGCGGCAGACTTTAGAGAGTAGGCGGAAGGGCGGAGTCGGAGGCGACGGGGGACCCACACGCTAGGGCCGCGCGGCCCCCCCTAGGGCCACGCCGCCCTAGTGTGGCGGCGCCTCGTCGCCCCACTTCGTGTTATCCCTTCGGTCTTCCGGAAGCTTCGTGGAAAAATAGGCCCCTGGGCGTTGATTTCGTCAATTCCGAGAATATTTCCTTACTAGGATTCTGAAACCAAAAACAGCAGAAAACGCAACTGGCTCTTCGACATCTCGTTAATAGGTTAGTGCAGAGAAAATGCATAAATATGACATAAAGTATGTATAAAACATGAAAGTTATCATCAATAAAGTAGCATGGAACATAAGAAATTATAGATACGTTTGAGACGTATCAAGCATCCCCAAGCTTAGTTCTCCTCGTCCTCGAGTAGGTAAGCGATAACAAAGATAATTTACGGAAGTGACATGCTATCATGTCTTGATCATACTATTGTAAGCACATGTAATGAATGCAGCGATTCGAAGCAATGGTAAATATAATGAGTAAACAATTGAATCATATAACAAAGACTTTTCATGAATAGTACTTTCAAGACAAGCATCAATAAGTCTTGCATAAGAGGTAACTCATAAAGCAATAAATTCAAAGTAAAAGCATTGAAGCAACACAAAGGAAGATATAAGTTTCAGCGGTTGCTTTCAACTTGTAACATGTTTATATCTCATAGATATTGTCAACATAAAGTAATATAATAAATGCAAATAAACAAGTATGTAAGAATCAATACACAGAATTAACACAAGTGTTTGCTTCTTAAGATGGAGAGAAATGGGTAAGCTGACTCAACATAAAAGTAGAAGAAAGGTCCTTACTTAAAGGAAGCATTGATTGCTATATTTGTGCTAGAGCTTTTATTTTGAAAACCTGAAACAATTTTGTCAACGGTGGTAATAAAGTATATGAGTTATGTAAATTATATCTCACAAGTTGCAAGCCTCATGCATAGATTACCAATAGTACCCGCACCTTGTCCTAATTAGGTCGGATTACCGGATTATCATCACAATACATATGTTTTAACCAAGTATCACAAGAGTACCTCTATGCTTGGCACGTACAACGGTCTAAGGAGAGAAGCTGCATGTGGATTTCTTGCTTTTGATTGATACTCAACTTAGACATCCATACTGGGACAACATGGACAACAGATAATGGAATCCTCTTTAATGCATAAGCATTTAGCAACAAATAATATTCTCATAAGAGATTGAGATTGTATGTCCAAACTGAAACTTCCACCATGAATCATGGCTTTAGTTAGCGACCCAATGTTCTTCTCTAACAATATGCATACTCAAACTATTTGATCATGAAATCGCACTTACTTCAGGACCGACGAACATGCATGGCATCACATGATGATAAAAAGGGTAGTTGATGGCGTCCCCGGGGAACATGGTTATCGCTCAACAAGCAACTTATAAGAGATAAGATGCATAAGTACATATTCAATACAACAATAGTTTTAGGCTATTTGTCCCATGAGCTATATATTGCAAGGTGAATGATTGGAAATTTAAAGGTAGCACTCAAGCAATTTACTTTGGAATAGGAGAAATACCATGTAGTAGGTAGGTATGGTGGACACAAGTGGCATAGTTATTGTCAGGATTTGGATGCATGAGAAGTATTCCCTCTCAATACAAGGCTTAGGCTAGCAAGGTTATTTGAAACAAACACAAGTATGAACCGGTACAGCAAAACTCACATAAAAAAGACATATTGTAAGCATTATAAGACTCTACACCGTCTTCCTTGTTGTTAAACCCTTACTAGAAAATATCTAGACCTTAGAGAGGCCAATCATGCAAACAATTTTAGCAAGCTCTATGTAATTCTTCATTAATGGGTGCAAAAGTATATGATGTAAGAGCTTAAACATGAGCACAAGAATTGCCAAGTATCACATTATTCAAGATATTATACCAATTACCACATATAGCATTTCCCGTTTCCAACCATGTAACAATTATGAAGCAGTTTCAACCTTCGCCGTGAACATTATGAGTAAAGGCCTAAGGACATATTGTCCATATGCAACAGCGGAGAGCGTGTCTCTCTTCCACACAATGAATGCTAGGATCAATTTTATTCAAACAAAACAAAATAAAAACAAACAGACGCTCCAAGTAAAGAACATAAGATATGATGGAATAAAAATATATAGTTTCATTAGAGGAACCTGATAATTGTCGATGTAGAAGGGGATGCCTTGGGCATCCCAAGCTTAGATGCTTGAGTCATTTTTCTTAAAATATGCAGGGATGAACCACCGGGGCATCCCGAAGCTTACTCTTCTTGATTATATTGTATCATCCTCCTCTTGATCCTTGAAAACTTCCTCACACCAGAGCTAGAAACAACTCATTAGAGAGTTAGTGCATAATCAAAATTCATATGTTCAGAGGTGACATGATCATTCTTAATACTTGGACATTGCACAAAACTACTGAAAGTTAAGAATCGAAAAATCCATCAAGCATAGCAAAGCAGGCAATGCGAAATAAAAGACAGGAAATGCATCAAGCAATGACCGATGCGTAAAGGCGAATTTTAAAATGGCACCAGACTTGATCAGATGAAAATGCTCAAATTAAATGAAAGTTGCGTACATATCTGAGGATTACTCATGTAAATTGGCAGAAATTTTCTGAGTTACCTCTGAGAGACCTACTGCTCAAATTCATTAGCAAGAAATCTGTTTTTACGCGCAGCAATCAAATCTAGTATGAATCTTACTATCAAAGACTTTACTTGGCACAACAATGCAACAAAATTAAGATAAGGAGGGTTTCTACAGTAGTAACAACTTCAAGACTCCAATATAAAACAAAAATGCTGTAGTAAAATCATGGGTTGTCTCCATAAGCGCTTTCTTTAACGCCTTTCAGCTAGGCGCGAAAGTGTGTATCAAGTGTTATCAAGAGATGAAGCATTAGCATTCTTACCAGGGGCGTTGCTCTTACCCTTCTTACTCTTATTCCTACTCTTTGGTTTAGGGAATACATGACCGCATCCGGGTGTAGAGGTAAAATTTAGAGTGCCTTTCCCCATATCTATGATTGCTCCCATGAGTTTCATCAGGGATCTTCAAGTGTAATTTGTCCTGTCCCTACACATTCAACAACGAGATAATTAGTGGATACCGTTCTTCCAAGAAAGGTTGTGAACACACCTTCAGCTATACCCTTAGGAATTATAACAGATATCAGTAAGAGTTATTCCTTCTCCACCTTCAGTAAGTCTCCAAAGTGTCAAAGATTCATAAATACTTTTAGGCATAAGGCAAAATTCAGACATAATATCACAACGGGTAAAAAGTTTCACCACAAATAGCAACCTTAATAGTAGGCACCCACATTGAAGGTTCAAAGCTTAATGGAACATAATCATAATATTCGCGAATCTGGTTGTACCCTTCTTTTAAACAGGATATATTTGTTTCGAGAGTGTTTAATCTATTATGAATGCTAGCAAGAGATGAATCAAAATTATTATCAGAGCTAGATGATGTAATCAATTTTCTTATGGCATTAAAAGCTTGATCCCCATCACAATGAAGGAAATCTCCTCCCACTACAGCATCTAAGGCATATCTATAACGAAGAATAAGCCCAAAATAAAAATTACTAAGAAGCAAACTTAGCGTCATTTTAGGTTCAGTTTTACTATAAGAATCAAAAATTCTAGACCAGGCTTCTTTAAAACTCTCCTCACCCCCTTGTTTAAAAGTAAAGATCGATTTCCTCGGGTGATAGAGTAACAACTACGGGACTAGTCATGATAACAAAAATAAGGTAAATGCAAATAACTAATTTTTTGTGTTTTTAATATGGAGAATGCAAACAAGATAGTAAATAAAGTAAAGCTAGCAACTAATTTTTTTGTGTTTTGTTTTAGTGCAGCAAACAAAGTAGTAAATAAAAGTAAAGCAAGACAAAAACAAAGTAAAGAGATTGAAGTGGAGACTCCCCTTGCAGCGTGTCTTGATCTCCCCGGCAACGAGCGCTTGAGAAAAACCTTCTTGCTTGATGCGCGTAGATGTACCCGTCCGTTGGGAACCCCAAGAGGAAGGTATGATCGTACAACGGCAAGTTTTCCTAGGTAAGAAACCAAGGTTATCAGACATTAGGAGTCAAGCACGTTGAAGGTTGATAGGCGGCGGAGTGTAGTGCGGCGCAACACCGGGGATTCCGGCGCCAACGTAGAACCTGCACAACACAACCAAGATACTTTGCCCCAACACGATGAGGTTGTCAATCTCCGGCTTGCTGTAACAAAGGGTTAGATGTATAGTGTGGATGATGATGTTTAACGGGAGGAGCAGTAGAAGAACAAGTATTGCAATAGATTGTATTCGATGTAAAAAGAATGGACCGGGGTCACAGTTCACTAGAGGTGTCTCTCAAGTAAGATAAATAGCATGTTGGGTAAACAAATTACGGTTGGGCAATTGACAAATAAAAGAGGGCATGACCATGCACATACATGTTATGATAGTATTGTGAAAATCCGGGCATTATGACAAAGTACATAGACCGCTATCCAGCATGCATCTATGCCTAAAGTCTTTTTAACCCGAGGTTATCATCGAACCCCTCCGATGATGAGATTTACCCAAACAACGGACGGTGCGTGGGGTAACAGTGCGTAATGTAATCAACAAATACATCCTTGGACTATAGCATTGATGTTTGTCTAATTGAAACAGCATCCACAACCTTAGGGGGTTCTTGTCCTTTTTGATTTAATGGAGACATGAACCCACTTTATAGAGCATAGTACTCCTCCGGAGTTACAAGTATCAACTTGGCGAGAGCCTCTACTAGCAACGGAAGCATGCAAGATCATAAACAACACATAGATAATAGATTGATAATCAACATAACATCATAGCATTCACTATTCATCGGATCCCAACAAACGCAACATGTAGCATTACAAATAGATGATCTTGATCATGGTCAGGCAGCTCACAGATCAGCCCAATGATAGCACAATTAGGAAGACGACCATCTGGCCCTACGCATGGACCCATAGTCGAGGGTAGACACTCATCACTTTCGGAGCGACCATGGCGGTGAAGAGTGGAGATGATTCCCCTCTCCCGCAGGGTGCCGGAGGCGATCCCCTGAATCCCCCGAGATGGGATTGGCGGCGGCCCAATGCCGGAAGGTTTTAAAATCATCGTGGCTCTCGATCTTGGGGTATTGCGTGAAGACTTTAGAAATGAGCGGAAAGAGAGGCGGATTGGGATAATGAGCCCACGCTAGACATATTTGTTGGAGATATGCCCAAGAAGCAATAATAAAAGTGGTTATTATATATCTTCATGTTTATGATAAATGTTTATATACCATGCTATAATTGTATTAACCAAAACATTGATACATGTGTGTTAGACAACAAGAAGTCCCTAGTATGCCTCTTAACTAGCTTGTTGATTAATGGATGATTAGTTTCATAATCATGAACATTGGATGTTATTAATAACAAGGTTATATCATTATATGAATGATGTAATGGACACACCCAGTAAGCGTAGCATAAGATCACGTCATTAAGTTATTTGCTATAAGCTTTCGATACCTAGTTACCTAGTCCTTATGACCATGAGATCATGTAAATCACTTATACCGGAAAGGTACTTTGATTACATCAAACGCCACTGCGTAAATGGGTGGTTATAAAGGTGGGATTAAGTATCCGGAAAGTATGAGTTGAGGCATATGGATCAACGGTGGGATTTGTCCATCCCGATGACGGATAGATATACTCTGGGCCCTCTCGGTGGAATGTCGTCTAATTAAGATTCCCACCTTGGGTAGGTTTCCCTACACATGGAAGGTTTTTGGTTCGGGTCTTATTCGAAGACTTGTAGTCCAACACTTGGGGATCCACCTATATAATGAGGGGCATAGGGGAGGGGGCCAGCCACCCCAAGACCACAAGGTGGCCGCACCCTATAGTGGCCGGCGCCCCCTCTCCCAAACCCTAGCACCGCCCCCCTCTCTCCTCCACCTCTCCCGCACGCTGTGGCTCGCGAGTTCTCCCGCCTGCCGCCACTGCCGCGTGCACGGATTCAAGGAGGAGCTTCTGCCCGCTGCCCATTTGAACGGGGAGAAGGACATCGTCTTCATCAACACCGAACGTGTGACCGAGTACGGAGTTGCTGCCCTACTGTTGGCACAGTCAAGATCTTCTACGCGCTTTTGCAAGCGGCAAGTGATCGTCTACCGCAGCAATAAGAGCCTGCTCTTATAGGCTTTGGAATCTCTTCTTCTCGTTGCTCCCGTCTTCTAGATTGCATCTTGGCTTGGATTGCGTTCTCGCGGTAGGAAATTTTTGTTTTCTATGCAACGAATCCCTACAGTGGTATCAGAGCTGTGTCTATGCATAGATGGTTGCACGAGTAGAACACAATGGTTTTGTGGGCGTTGATGCTCTTGTTTTCTTTAGTTTGAGTACTTTGCATCTTTGTGGCATAGTGGGATGAAGCGGCTCGGACTAACTTTACATGACCGCGTTCATGAGACTTGTTCCTCGTTCAACATGTATTGCATAAGAGGCTTTGCGGGTGTCTGTATCTCCTACTATAGTGAAGATTCAATTTACTCTTCTATTGACAACATTAGTATCACCGTTGTGGTTCATGTTCGTAGGTAGATTGGATCTTACTCGAAAACCCTAAACCAAATTGAGAGCGTCTAACTTGTTTTTGCAGAGTTTGAATAATGATGTGATATAGCCATAATGTGATGATGAATATGTATGAGATGATCATTATTGTGTTGTGGCAACCGGCAGGAGCATTATGGTTTGTCTTTAAATTTCATGTTGGGTAGTATTTCAAAGTAGTTGTAATGGTTGCTACATGAGGTGAACAACCATGAAGACGGTGCCATGGACCTTGACCTACGATGATGGAGATCATGCCCGAAGATGATGGAGATCATGTCCGTGCTGGAGATCAAGATCAAAGGCGCAAAGACAAAGGGCCATATCATATCACATATGAACTGCATGGTTAATTCTTTATGCATCTTATTTTGCTTAAATCACGACAGTAGCATTATAAGATGATCCCTCACTAAAATTTCAAGATAATAAAGTGTTCATCCTTAGTAGCACCGTTGCCAAGACTTATCGTTTCGAAGCATCCCGTGATGATCGGGTGTGATAGAATCAACAAGTGCATACAACGGGTGCAAGCCAGTTTTGCACATGCGGATACTAAGGTGGCCTTAACGAGCCTAGCATGTACAGACATGGTCTCGGAACACGTGATACCGAAAGGTAGAGCATGAATCATATGATTGATATGATGAATACTTTGAGTGTTCGCCATTGAAATTACACCTTGTCTCGTGATGATCGGACTTAGGTGTGGTGGTTGGTTCGTGTGATCACTAAGACAATGCGAGGGATATTGTTTTTGAGTGGGAGTTCACCTAGATTTTTAATTATGTTGAATTAAATGAACTCAATTTGTCATAAACTTAGTCTAAACTATTGCAAATATATGTTGTAGAGATGGCGTCCCCAATCAGTTCCTAGAGAAAGAAAAGCTTAAGAGCAACGGTAGCAACTTCACCGACTGGTTCCGTCATGTGAGGATCTTCCTCAATGGCGGAAACCTGCAATATGTGCTTGATGCACCGCTAGGTGACCCTCCTACAGAAACTGAAACCGATGAAGTAAAGAATGTTTACGCGACTCGGAAAACTCGGTACTCTCAAGTTCAGTGTGCATCTTATGCAGTCTGGAAGCCGATCTTCAAAAACGTTTTGAGCACCACGATCCTCATGAGTTGGTCAATGAGCTGAAAGCTATATTTGAAACTCATGCGGCCGTGGAATGCTATGAAGCATCGAAACACTTCTTCAGCTGCATGATGGAAGAAGGCAGCTCCGTTAGTGAGCACATGCTCGCCATGACCGGGATGCGAAGAGACTCAGTGACTTGGGAATAGTGATTCCTAACAGACTGGGGATTAATCGTGTCCTTCAATCACTGCCACCAAGTTACAAGAACTTTTTGATGAACTACAATATGCAGAACATGAACAAGGAGTTACCTGAACTCTTTGGCATGCTAAAAAAGCTGCTGAGATTGAGATCAAGAAAGAGCACCAAGTGTTGATGGTCAACAAGACCACTAGTTTCAAGAAACAGGGCAAGTCTAAAGGAAAATTCAAGAAGGGTGGCAAGAAAGCTGCTTACGCCTCCTATCAGCCCTAAGAGGCCACTAAACGTCTTTGAGTGCTATTACTACAAGAAGAGGACAGCGGAGCGTGGTACTCAGTATCGAGGCTGATCACGATGACCACAATCAGCAAGGAAAGAAAGAGGTATATACGATATACATGTTATAGTTGTTTATCTCTTGGTTCGTACTAGTACACAGGTATTTGATCTTGGTTGGGTTGCTCATATTTGTAGCTTCGAGCGGGAACTAAAGAATAGCGAAGACTACTAAGATGAAGTGACGATCACCAGCGTTGAAGCGGATCAAAGTCGATGTGATCACTATCGTACACTTCCTCTACATCTACCTTCGAGATTATTTTAAGCCTAAATAATTGTTATTTTGTACCCACGTTGAGCATAACATTATATCTGGATCTTGTTTAATGCAAGAAGGTTATTCATTCAAATCTGAGAATAATGGTTGTTCTATTTTATGAATAATATCTTTTATGGTTGAGCACCTGAAAAGAATGGCTTATTTCTATTAGATCTCGATAGTAGTGATACGCATATACATAACATTGATGCTGGCGAATTAAATTGGATGATGGTTCTGCTTGTGTGTGGCAGCTGTGCGTCTTGGTCATATTAGGTATGTATGAAAAACTCCATCACAGATGGATTACTTGAATCACTTGACTTTGAGTCACTTGATAGATGCGAAGCATGTCTAATGGGAAAAATGACTAAGACTCCATTTTCTGGTATGATGGAGCGAGCTACCGACTTATTGGAAATCATACATACCGATGTGTGCGGACCAATGAGTGTAGCATCGCGCGGTGGTTGTCGTTATGTTCTAACCTTCACGGATGATCTGAGTAGATATGGGTATATCTATTTCATGAAACATAAATAGACTTTCCAGAAGTTTAAGGAATTCCAAAGTGAAGTAGAAAATCAACGTAACAAGAAGATTAAATTTCTACGATCTGATCGCGGAGGGGTGAATATCTGAGTTATGAGTTTGGCATGCATTTAAAGAAATGCGGAATACTTTCTGATATTTCCGCAAAGAACACCACGAAGCGGTGTGTCCGAACGTCGTAATCGAACTCTCTTAGATATGGTTCGTTCTATCTCTTACTGATTTGTCGTTATCATTTTGGAGTTATACATTAGAGACAGCCGCATTCACTTTAAATGAGCTTGCATCAAAATCCGTAGAAAATAATAATGAATTATCAGTTAATAAGAGCCTAGTTTATCATTCCTTTAAAGTTTGGGGTTAAGCCCTATGTAAAGAAGTTACAGCAGGACAACTAGAACCCCAAGCGGAGAAATGCGTCTTCATAGGATACCCTAAGGAAACTATAGGGTACACTTTCTATCACGGATCCCGAAGGCAAAATCTTTGTTACTAGGCAGGAAGCTAATAATGTGATCCTTAAGAAACTTGGCTGAGGAAACTACTGAACCTCGCAGATCAACAAGGGAACGTACCACTCCTGATTGGTATGATCCTTGTCTAAATGTCATGATTGTGGACAACAATGATGAAGACCCTGCGATGTATGAAGAAGCGATGATGAAGCCCAGATTCCAACAAATGGCAAGAAGCCATGAAATCGAAATGGGATCCATGTATGATAACAAAGTATGGACTTTGGTAGACTTACATGATAGCCGCAAGGCTGTCGAAGAATAAATGGATCTTCAAGAGAAAAGCAGATGCTGATGGTAATATTACTGTCTATAAAGCTCGACTTGTCGCAAAGGGTTTCAACAATTTCCAGGAGTTGAAGCTACGATAGAACTCACACATGGCGAAACTGGAAATACATATTGAGGATTTTGTTAGCAACAAACGCATTTTGATTATGAGATTTGGTAGATGGATGTCAAAACGAGCGTTCCTTAATGGAGACATTGAGGAAGAGTTATATATGGTACAACCCAGTTTTATCGATCACAAAAATGCGTGAAGTATGCAAAAACACAGCGTTCAATCTATGAGGTAAACAAACATCGAGAAGTTGGAACAGCAACGTTGATATCTAAGGTGATCAAAGACTTCGGGTTTATACGGACTCATGGTGAGGCCTGTATTTACAAAATGAGTGGGAGCTCTGTAGCATTCCTGATATTATATGTAGATGACATATTATTGATTGGGAATGATATAGAACTATTAAGCAGTAAAAGGTTATTTGAATAATAGTTTTTCAATGAAAGACCTTGGTGAAGCATCGTATATATTGACATCAAGATTTATAGAGATAGATCAAGACGTCTAATAGGGCTATCCTGATACATACCTGGACAAGATTCTAAAGAAGTTTAGAATGGGCGAAAGTAAGAAAGGGTTGCTACCTATGTTGCAGAGCAAGGTCTTAGGTAAAGGAACTCAAGACGACTAATGAAAAAGAGAAAGGATGATCAGATCCCATGCTGACGATGAGCTCTATTATGTATGCCATGCTATGCTCTTAGACGGATCTGCTTTATCTTTATTAGTTGTATGATATCAAAGTGATCGAGGATGGAACAACTTTGAATGATCAAGAATATCCTGTGCCCGAAAGGAGCCCCAAGGACATGTTTCTTTATTATGGAGGTGACCAAAAAGCTCGTTGTAACAAGTTACCGATGCAAGTTGGAACGCGATCCCCGATGACTCTAAGTCAGTCTGATGCGTGTTATATTGAATGATCTTGCGATAAAATTTGGGCAAGCTGAGAAGCGATTGCGGGTGGCGAGAGAGTCTTCAGCGATGGAGTATGCGACTTCATGGAGCGGTATGGATGAAGGAGTTCATTGTAGATCTCGGTGTGGTTCCTAGTGCATTGGACCCATTAGTCATCTATGTGACAACATGGGTGTGTAGCAATGCACACAGAACCAAGGAGTCACACAGAGGGTGAGCATGTCAGTTGCGTTACCTCGATTCGCGGGAAGTACATCGAAGGAAATGGAGTAAGATTTTAGAGTACGCAGATGGATGTAGCAGGATCCGGGTTGACTAAAGCTCTCCCTAGGGCAAAACATGACCAACACCAGAATGCCATGGGTGTTAGGTACCTTACAATGTAATCTAGATTATCGCAATCCCAGGAATAATGTTTTTGCGAGACATAATAGTAAGTAGCATAGAGTCATCATTTATTACAACACATATTGTCTTACAACCATAGATCACATGATCCAATATTACACGAATATATTGTTCAACATCACAAATAGTAGCGGAAGCGAAGTAGTAGTGGACTATCTATTCCACAGGCAACGCTTGAGACGTCAGGAGTAGTCCTAGTTATCGTAGACGTCCGTTGTCCGTCATCCACGATGCAGTGCTCTCCTTCATAATCCAGCATTGAATGACGAGAGTAGAATATGAGTACTTGCAAAGTACCGCCAAACTAACTCTACGATAATTACTCATTAAGTGTAATAAGGTGCTAGCTCTAGGTTTGTTGCACAAAGCCAGTTTAGTTGTTGCTTATTTAGTAAAGCCTTAATGTATGCTAGACTAGCTCAGGTGGGAACATTAGTGTATTCCCACAACTCATATTGATTCACCACAATATGCCTTTCAATTCACCACATTCATTTTAGGATCAAAACATATTAATGGCTGCGGAGATAGTATGGCCCTTTCCAATCGTCGTAACCGTGGACCTGACTATTGTCAGTTTAACACTCTGCAGAGGATTGTACTCTTGTGCCACAACTTTTGATTACATCCGTCGGGATCCCCGGCCGTTCGATCGTGTTCTGATCTAACGGATCATCAACACCTTTCACTTATATATGCTAGTATGAACCTCTCCCCATGAGCTTGGCCTCCCGGGTGGAAACCGCGATTAGCCCGAGGCCCTTACTTGCGGAGCTTGGGTGATGTTCACCTCATTTTAACATCAATCCACTTAGCGGAGGCAGCCTCAGCGCCTTCCTGTCTTTGTTGGGGAACCATATTCAAAACACACAAGTTTCTAGTTAAAGCTATGTCAATTGTTAGAGTTGCCAATATAATTGGAAGGGTATCGCATTCAAACTCAATCATCAATTTTATCAAAAATCACCATCTTCTCTTGTTCAAATCCACCTCCACTTTACTTTCTTTCAAAGTCATTTCACTTCACCATGTTCCCATCTAGAGTAGTCAATTTTAATTGATTAGCACTAGCAACTATATGAGGGGTGCTATCTAGCTTTGAGTTGTGCTAATCTATTCCAAGTATTGTTCTACTCTAGACCAAGTGAATCATAAATCAAAAAGTACTTTGAAATAAATAAGCAAAAGTAAATGTAAGTAAAAACATGGGATAGGTAATACATAAAAGTAAAGTGTGATGGTGCTTTTGCTCTTGTAGAGCTAAGCACTTGTGTTTAGCAAGGGTTAGCTTGCCTTGAGCTGGGTAGTTATCGAAGTTCTCTTCTTCTTCCTGAGAGTAGGCCTCCTCCTCTTGGTATTCCTCGTTACTAGCGTCTATATACGAATACGAGGTATAAATACTAAACCAAGCTCACATACTAAACTAGAAACACTCAAAAGAGTTCACACACTAATCCTATCATCAATCAAACATGGCATGGTGGATTATTTGATTAAGATCTTTATTTAAAAGAGAATAATTTCCTCTCATTATTCTATTTCTTAAATTTGGTATGTAGATCCTTAGAGGAATTCATTTCCTCTCATTACATCTTATTAAGATTTAATCTCTTCATATAATAATAAGGTATGAAATATAGGTTGACCCAAAGTCAACATTTCATATCTATTATATGTGAGTATAATTTAATTGAAGTGCTACACTTCACATAGTTTTAATACTTAACATTTAAATGAATTAAAATCTCTAAGTAATAATTATCAGAGGTTCATTAGCCTAAGTCATTCCCCCTGGTTATATTACTTAGGATCAAGATTTAAATGAGAGGTAGCTCTCATATTAGTTGTTGAGTTTGAATTCCAATTTCAATTGCTCTAGAATTGACTACATAGCCATTTTATTTGATCTAGTCCATGATCATACAAACAACATGTCTATATTATTGCATAATTAATTAGAGGACATCATTTGTGATTTATTAGAGTTGGAATTAATTCAAAATCTATTATGGTTGAATTTTAAATAAAGTTTGAATGTTCAAAAGTCCCTGTCTTGTCTTTTTTATCAATTTAAATCTACTAAATTTGGAGAGTGGGACAGTGGCATTGGATGAATAATTTCATGAGCTTTCCAACGGTATAAAGTTTGCTAAATTTGGTTTGGTAGATTTCAAACTATTCAAAATTTTGCTAAACCATACGCGGGACAATTTAAATAAAGATTAAATCAATTTGAATTGATGAGCTAGGCGGAAAACTAAACGGGCCGAAGCGGATTTAAAACTTGCCGCAGCCCAACAAGCAAGCGGGTGCGGGTGGGCTGCCCTGGCAGTGGGGGAGCCACATCGTGACACTTAACCACGGGCGATTGCGCGCAGCGTTAGGCCGTAAGTTAGAAATAGATCGAGCGGTCGGTGATCGTCGTCGTCTCAAGCAGATCAACCGGTAGCGACGTGACCAGAGTCGGAGGGAGTACGAGCCTTCGCGTGGGAGAACAGCGCAGTGAAGTGGGGGAGTGGATGGCAGTCCACAATCTGACGCGGGCTTCCGGCGAGCTCCGAGTTGATAGCGAAGAATCTGCCGGGCTCCGAGCGGACTTCAGCTTCCAATTGCGGCTACTCATGTGGTGTCAAGTGAGGGAGTGGAAGGAGATACGAAGATAAGAGAGAGAAACGATTGTTGTGAAGAACTTGAGCTCGAGCTCCTCTATTTATGGCGAGAGGCGGGGGTGGCCGTGAGTCTTGTGGAGACGGCCATGGCGCGGTGCCAGGAGTGCCGAAGGGGCAAGGCAAGGACGGCAGCGTATTGGCGTCGTCTGGCGATACTCGAAATGGCGGCGCGGCGAGGATGACGGGATCGCTCGGGGTCGGTCGAGTGCGGCAGTCCTTGCGGTAGACCGACAGGCAATGGTGACTGAACAACCCATGATCGATTGAGTGTGTCTGGGGGTAGAGGCGGGGGCGGTGCTCGTTTCGATGGTCGAAGACTTTGCGGGGAGCGTAGGCTGCTCGAGCGTGCGACGATACCGGCGGCCAGTGCGCAGCTCACGCGTCGGCCAGCACGCTACGGCACGGATTTGAACACGTGCGTTCGGCCAATCTTTGTGTTTGGGCGAGCATGGGCTGTGTACCGTGTTCCTCGTGATGAACCAAATGCTCTTGGACAAGTAGTCTTGGGAGGAGAGAGGGCTAGAGAGAGAGGTGCCAAAGGTGGCCGGCATGGCCACGGCATGCTCTAGTTTAGGATTTTCTTCTCCCTTTCTCATGTCGACAAGCCAGTGCGGGGTGATGCAGGGGGATGTAGGAGAGTGTAATGATCACAGGTTAAAGGGGTTTAGGGAAGAAACCAGTGGACATATGTGTGTAACACAGTCTAGAATAATGCACACTTAGAAGTGTTAGATGAAATAGCCAGCATGGATTTTATTTGAATTTTGAAATTCTTTTTGGTGAATCTCAAACATATTAATTATGGGTTAGAATGGTGGTGGTGGGGTTCAATTTGGAGTTGTTTTGCAAAATGGCAAATGTGACATGATCTTCTCTTTATTTCAGCATCACTACTTGTCACCTTTATACTGGTCAACCTAGTCAACTCTAGCCATGGTGGTCAACATAAGTTACTCACCTTGACATGGTCTTGGATGACATGACTTTGGTTGACCAAGGTTAGAAAGAAAACCAGAGGGGTAAAGTAGTGAAGAAAATATTTTTGGTGACAAGTGACCATTATCATATGTATGTAAAATTTTGATTTCCTTGTGTTTGATTCTTGATCCAAAGATACAATTGTGTTAGTTTATCATATTGAAGTATTTTACAAGCAAGGGAGCAATATGTGCAACGTTGAGTGGAACCCCAAGAGGAAGGTGTGATGCGTACGGCGGCAGTTTCCCTCGGTATGAAACCAAGGTTATCGAACCCGTATAGGAACCAAGAAGCACGTTGAAGGGTTGATAGCGAATGGGATGTAGTGCGAGCGCAACACAGGGATCGGCGCCAACGTGAACTGCACAACACAACAAGTACTTTGCCCCAACGAAACGGTGAGGTTGTCAATCTCACCGGCTTGCTGTAACAAAGGATTAACACGTGTGTGGAAGATGATTGAGCTGAGAAAATGATAGAACAAGTATTGCGATGGGTGTATTTGATAAAGAAGAATTGGACCGGGGTCCACGGTTCACTAGAGGTGTCTCTCCCATAAGATAAGCAGCATGTTGGGTGAACAAAGTACAGTTGGGCAATTGACAAATAAAGGGCATGACCATGCACATACATATCATGATGAGTATAGTGAGATTTGTTGGGCATTACGAAAAAGTACATAGACCGCTCCAATTGCATCTATGCCTAAAAAGTCCACCTTCGGGGTATCATCCGAACCCCCTCCAGTATTAAGTTGCAAAGCAAGAGACAATTGCATTAAGTATGGTGCGTAATGTAATCAACAACTACATCCTTAGACATAGCATCAATGTTTTATCCCTAGTGGCAACAGCACAACACAACCTTAGAACTTTATGTCACTGTCCCAGGTGTCAATGCAGGCATGAACCCACTATCGAACATAAATACTCCCTCTTGGAGTTACAAGCATCTACTTGACCGGAAGCATCTACTAATAACGGAGAGCATCCAAGATCATAAACAACACATAGGTATAACTTTGATAATCAACATAACAGAGTATTCTCTATTCAGCGGATCCCAACAAACGCAACAGATAGAATTATGAGATAGATGATCTTGATCATGTTGGGCAGCTCACAAGATCCAACAATGGTAGCACAATGGGGAAGACAACCATCTAGCTACGCTATGGACCCATAGTCCGGGGGTGAACTACTCACACATCACTCCGGAGGCGACCATGGCGCGTAGAGTCCTCCAGGAGATGATTCCCCTCTCCGGCAGGGTGCGGGTCTCCTGGATCCCCCGAGATGGGATCGGCGGCGCGCGTCTCTGGAGGTTTTCCGTGTCATTGGCTGCTCGATGCGGGGGTTTCGCAGGGGCTGTTGTAGGCGGAGGGCGGGTCAGGCGGCACGGGGCCCCACACCCACGAGACGCGCGGTAGGGGCAGCGCCGCCTGGGTGGCCCTGATGACCTCTTCATCTCTTCTTCGGACTTCACAGAGCTTAAGTGGCAAAATGGGACCCTGGGCGTTGATTTCGTCCAATTCCGAAAATATTTCGTTACTAGGATTTTTGAAACCAAAAACAACACAGCAACTGGCCCTTCGGCATCTTGTTAATAGGTTAGTTCAGCACGAATATGACATAAAGTGTGCATAAAACATGTAGATAACATCAATAATGTGGCATGAAACATAAGAAATTATCGATACGCAGACGTATCGGCATCCCCAAGCTTTCTGCTCGTCCCGAGCGGGTAAAGCGATAACACGGATAATTTACGAGTGACATGCTGTATAACCTTAAATCATACTATTTATGCAAAGCATATGTAGTAGATACTGGCAAATCAAAACAATATATGACATGGTAAACAAGTGAATCATAAAGCAAAGACTTTTCATTAATAGACTTCAAGACAAACATCAATAAGTCTTGCATAAAAGTTAACTCATAAAGCAATAATTCCAAAGTAAAGGCATTAATCGAAGCAACACAAGGGAAGATTAAGTTTCAGCGGTTGCTTTCAACTTATAACATGTTTATATCTCATTGATATTGTCAACATAGAGTAATATAATAAGTACAATAAGCAAGTATGTAGGAATCAATGCACGATTCCACACAAGTGTTTGGCTATGTGAGAGGTGGAGAGAAATAGGTGAGCTGACTCAACATAAAAGTAAAAGGTGGTCTCCATAGAGGAAGCATCGATTGCTATATTTGTGCAAAAGCTTTGATTTTGAAAACATGAAACAATTTTGTCAACGGTAGTAATAAAGCACATGCATCATGTAAATTATATCTTACAAGTTGCAAGCCTCATGCATAGTATACTAATAGTGCCCGCACCTTGTCCTAATTAGCTTGGACTACCGGATCATCACAATACACATGTTTTAACCAAGTGTCACAAAGGGGTACCTCCATGCCGCCTGTACAAAGGTCTAAGGAGAAAGCTCGCATTGGATTTCTCGCTATTGATTATTCTTCAACTTAGACATCCATATCGGGACAACATAGACAACAAATAATGGACTCCTCTTTTATGCATAAGCATGTAGCAACAATTAATAATTTTCTCATTTGAGATTGAGGATATATGTCCAAAACTGAAACTTCCACCATGGATCATGGCTTTAGTTAGCGACCCAATGTTCTTCTCTAACATTATGCATGCTTAACCATAGGTGGTAGATCTCTCTTACTTCGGAACCAGACGGACATGCATAGCAACTCACATGAAATTCAACAATGAATAGTTGATGGCGTCCCCAGTGAACATGGTTATCGCACAACAAACAACTTAATAAGAGATAAAGTGCATAATTACATATTCAATACCACAATAGCTATTTGTCCCATCAGCTATATATTGCAAAGGTGAATGATGGAATTTTAAAGGTAGCACTCAAGCAATTTACTTTGGAATGGCGGAAAATACCATATAGTAGGTAGGTATGGTGGACACAAATGGCATAGTGGTTGGCTCAAGTATTTTGGATGCATGAGAAGTATTCCCTCTAGATACAAGGTTTAGGCTAGCAAGGCTTATTTGAAACAAACACAAGGATGAACCGGTGCAGCAAAACTCTCATAAAAGACATATTGTAAACATTATAAGACTCTACACCGTCTTCCTTGTTGTTCAAACTCAATACACAGAAATTATCTAGACCTTAGAGAAACCAAATATGAAAACATTTGGCATGCTCTATGTATTTCTTCATTAATGGGTGCAAGGCATATGATCAAGAGCTTAAACATGAACACAACAATTGCCAAATATCATTACCCAAGACATTATAACAATTACTACATGTATCATTTTTCCAATTCCAACCATATAACAATTAACGAAGGAGAAACTTCGCCATGAATACTATGAGTAGAAACTAAGGACATACTTGTCCATATGATGCTACAACGGAGCGTGTCTCTCTCCCATGAAGTGAATGCTAGGATCCATTTTATTCAAACAAACAAAAACAAGAACATAAACTCCAAGAAAAAGCACATAAGATGTGATGGAATAAAAATATAGTTTCAGGAGGAACCTGATAATGTTGTGATGAAGAAGGGGATGCCTTGGGCATCCGAGCTTGAAACTCGCTGATGCTTGCGATGCCTGCGGTGAACCAGGGGCATCCCAAAGCTTAAAACTTTTCACTCTCCTTGATCATGTTGCATCATACTCCTCTCTTGATCCTTAAAAACTTCCTCCACACCAAACTTAGAACAACTTATTAGAGGGTTAGTGCACAATAAAAATTAACATATTTGAGAGGTGACACAATCATTCTTAACACTTCTGGACGTTGCATAAAGCCACTGGACATTAATGGATCAAAGAAATTCATCAACATAGCAAAAAAGAGGCAAATACGAAATAAAAGGCAGATATTAAGGCAGATAATTCATATTAGCGAATTTTAAAATGGCACCAGACTTGCTCAAATGAAAATTTTTAAATTGAATGAAATTTGCATACATATCTAAGGGATCGCTAATGCAGTGGCATAGTTACCTACAGAGAATTTTGCCTAGATTCGTGACAGCAAAGAAATCTGTTTCTGTGCGGTAATCCAAATCTAGTATGAACTTTTCTATCAACGGCTTTACTTGGCAGAAAACATGATAAGGAGAGGTTGCTGCAGTAGTAAACAACTTCCAAGACATAAAATAAAAAAAGTGCTGTAGGTAAAAACATGGGTTGTCTCCCATAAGCGCTTTTCTTTAACGCCTTTGAGCTAGGCGTAGAAAGTGTGTATCAAGTATTATCAAGAGACGAAGTGTCAACATCATAATTTGTTCTCATAATAGAATCAAAAGGTAACTTCATTCTCTTTCTAGGGAGGTGTTCCATACCTTTCTTGAGAGGAAATTGATATTTAATATTACCTTCCTTCATATCAATAGTAGCACCAACGGTTCGAAGAAAAGGTCTTCCCAATATAATGGGACAAGATGCATTGCATTCAATATCAAAGACAACAAAATCAACGGGGACAAGGTTATTGTTAACGGTAATACGAACATTATCAACTTTACCCAAAGGTTTCTTTGTAGAATGATCAGCAAGATTAACATCCAAATAACAATTTTCCAAAGGTGGTGGCAAGTTAAGCATATTATAAATTTTCTTAGGCATAACAGAAATACTTACACCAAGATCATAAAGCATTACAATCAAAATCTTTAACCTTCATCTTAATGATGGGCTCCCAACCATCCTCTAGCTTTCTAGGAATAGAGGCTTTGCGCTCTAGTTTCTCTTCTCTAGCTTTTATGAGAGCATTTGTAATATGATGTGTGAAAGCCAAATTTATAGCACTAGCATTAGGACTTTTAGCAAGTTTTGTAAGAACTTTATAACTTCAGAGATGTGGCAATCATAAAAATTCAAACCATTATAATCTAAAGCAATGGGATCATCATCCCCAATGTTGGAAAAAATTTCAGCGGCTTTATCACACAGTTTCAGTAGTTTTAGCAGTTTCAGGCAGTTTCTCGCGCTTTGCATTAGAAGTGGAAACATTGCTAACACCAATTCTTTTATTAATAGTAGGAGGTGCAGCAAATGTGTAGCATTAGCATTATTAGTGGTGGTAATAGTCCAAACTTGAGCTACATTATCTCTTTAGCAAGTTTTTCGTTTTCTTCTCTATCCCACCTAGCACGCTGGGTTCTGATATTAATCTTATATTCTCATTAATTCTAAATTGGATGGCATTTGCTGTATTGTAATTTTATTATGATGATTTTCATTAGGCATAACTTTGTTCAAAGTCAACATCGGCCAAGTAGACTATCGACTTTAGAAGCAAGTATATCAATTTTCCCAAGCTTTTCTTCAACCGATTTGTTAAAAGCAGTTTGTGTACTAATAAATTCTTTAAGCATGGCTTCAAGTCCAGGGGGTGTGTTCCTATTATTGTTGTAAGAATTCCCATAAGAATTAGCATATGTTGCCATTATTATAAGGATATGGTCTATAGTTGTTACTAGAATTGTTCCGGTAAGCATTGTTGTTGAAATTATTATTTTTAATGAAATTCACATCAACATGTTCTTCTTGTGCAACCAATGAGCTAACGGAACATTATTAGGATCAATATTAGTCCTATCATTCACAATCATAGACATAATAGCATCAATCTTATCACTCAAGGAAGAGGTTTCTTCGAAAATTTACCTTCTTACCTTGTGGAACTCTTTCCGTTATGCCATTCAGAGTAATTGATCATCATAATTATCAGAATCTTTGTTGCTTCACCGGAGTGATGGACATAAAAGGTACCTCAGTGGTTGAATCAATAAATTCCTTGAAGAAAAATTTAGTCCTGCATAGAAGGTTTGATGATCATCCAAGTAATCAGTCCATGGGTTGGGCAATTTTTAACTAGAGATTCATTCTTTTCCAAGCTTGAGCAACATGTTCAGTATCTAATTGTTTAAAATTCATTATGCTACTCCTCAAAGATATAATTTTAGCGGGAGGATAATATCTACCAATAAAAGCATCCTTGCATTTAGTCCATGAATCAATACTATTCTTAGGCGAAGATAGCAACCAATCTTTAGCTCTTCCTCTTAATGAGAAAGGGAACAATTTTAATTTTATAATGTCACCATCTACATCTTTATACTTTTACATTTCACATAATTCAACAAAATTATTGGGATGGGCAGCAGCATCATGAAGACTAACACGAAAGAGTGCTCTCGTATAACAAGATTCGATCAGCAGGTTTAATTTCAAGGAATTCTGCTGTAGTAGCAGGTTGAGCAATAGGTGTGCATAAAAAATCATTATTATTTGTGGTTGAAGTCACACAACTTAGTATTTTCAGGGTTGGCCATTTTAACCTTAATAAATAAAGCAAACTAGATAAAATAAATGCAAGTAAACTAATTTTTGTGTTGTTTTTGATATAGCAACCAAGATAGCAAGTAAAAACTAGCAACTAATTTTTTGTATTTTGATTTAGTGCAGCAAACAAAGTAGTAAATAAAACTAAGCAAGACAAAAACAAAGTAAAGAGATTGAGAAGTGGAGACTCCCCTTGCGGGCGTGTCTTGATCTCCAGAGCAACGGTGCCGGAAAAAGGCGCGGTACGCGTTCAACATAGCGTCCCGTTGGGGAGCCCCAAGAGGAAGGTGTGATGCGTACGGCGGCAAGTTTCCCTCAGTGTGAAACCAAGGTTATCGAACCGGTAGGAGCCAAGCACGTTGAACGTTGATGGTGGCGGGATGTAGTGCGGCGCAACACCAGGAATTCCGGCGCCAACGTGGAACTTGCACAACACAACCAAGTACCCCTTTAACGAAGCTTGATGAGGTTGTCAATCTCACCGGCTTGCTATAACAAAGAGATTAACCGTATTGTGTGGAAGATGATTGTTTGCGAAAAAGCAGTAGAACAAGTATTGCAGTAGATTGTATTTCGGTAAAGGAGTGGGCCAGGGTCCATAGTTCACTAGTGGTGTCTCTCCACTAAGATAAACAGCATGTTGGGTGAACAAATTACGGTTGGGCAATTGACAAATAAAGAGGGCATGACCATGCACATACATATCATGATGAGTATAGTGAGATTTAATTGGGCATTACGACAAAGAACATAGACAGCCAGCATGCATCTATGCCTAAAAAGTCCACCTTCAGGTTATCATCCGAACCCCCTCCGGTATTAAGTTGCAAAGCAACAGACAATTGCATTAAGTATGGTGCGTAAATGTAATCAACAACTACATCCTTAGACACATAGCATCAATGTTTATCCCTAGTGGCAACGGCACATCCACAACCTTAGAACTTTCATCCTTTGTCCCGGTGTCAATACGACATGAACCCACTATCGAGCATAAGTCCACTTCCTCTTGGAGTTACAAGCATCTACTTGGCGAGAGCATCTACTAGTAATGGAGAGCATGCAAGATCATAAGCAACACATAGATAACTTTGATAATCAACATAACAAGTATTCTCTATTCATCGGATCCCAACAAACGCAACATATAGAATTACGAGATAGATGATCTTGATCATGTTAGGCGACTCACAAGATCCGACAATGATAGCACAATGGGGAAGACAACCATCTAGCTACTGCTATGGACCCATAGTCCGGGGGGACTACTCACACATCACTCCGGAGGCGACCATGGCCGTAGAGTCCTCCAGGAGATGATTCCCCTCTCCGGCGAAGTGCCGAGCGATATCTGGATCCCCGAGATGGAATCGGCAGCGGCGGTGTCTGCGGAAGGGTTTTATTCATCATTGGCTATCGTGCGAAGGGTTTCGCAGGAGGCTATTTGTGAGGCGGAAGGGCGGTCCAAAGAGGCGACACGGTTTACCCACGGGACGCGCGCGGCCAGGGGGCGGCGCCGCCACAGGTTGTGGCCCCCTCGTGGCCTCTTCGTCTCTTCTTCGGACTGCAGAGCTTAGGTGGCAAAATGAGACCCTGGGCGTTGATTTCGTCTAATTCCGAGAATATTTCGTTACTAGAATTTCTGAAACCAAAAACAGAAAACAGCAACTGGCTCTCCGGCATCTTGTTAATAGGTTAGTTCTAGAAAATTGCACGGATATGACATAAAGTGTGCATAAAACATGTAGATAACATCAATAATGTGGCATGGAACATAAGAAATTATCGATACGTTGGAGACGTATCAGGGAGCAAGCAATTATGGCCTAGGGTGAGGATTTGCAATTTGGCATATTGTGTATGTAAGTGAATTATGGGTTTTTCCCATTTTCTTCAATTCTCAAACTAGGGTTTGATGATCTTTGTTAGGGTTCAAATAGCAATTGCTAATCATACTAACACTCATCATGGCAATTGCACAAAAGAAATTCACTCAAATGCATGAACCTATATGTGGCACTATATGCATAGAAAAAGTTTTTGTTAATTGCAAATTTTGAGTTTGGGAAATTTCTTTCTTGTTGATTGTTGTTGAAATTTGGGATGTTACAAACCTTCCCCTTACAAAAGATCTCGTCCCGAGATCTAAAGAAAACTAGGTACTAAAGAGATCTGGGTACTCAGTCTTCATAAGGTCTTCTCTCTCCCAGGTGGCTTCTTCTTCGGTGTGGTTACTCCATTGGATCTTCAGAAACTTGATACTTCGGGTACGGGTGGTTCTGAAAGCTTCTTCCAGGATGCGAATAGGTACTTCGCGGTATGTCAGATCTGAGTTGATATCCACAGCTCGATGGTCGATGTTCTTGAAAACCTCGATCTAAGCTTGTTCCGGGTAGCGAGATGTGGCTTACATTGTGTACAGTGACATTTCTTAGGTAACTCCGGTTGGCCAGGATACTTCTCCTGCGACCCGGGACTTTGAAAGGTCCGACATATCGGGGTGCGAGCTTTCCTCTAAGTTGGAATCTCTGATTCCTTTAAGAGGGGACACTTTGAGATATACGAAATCTCCGATCTCCGAAGGTCATCTCTCGGCGTCTTTTGTCAGCACTCTTCTGTCTTGATTGGGCTGTCTTGAGGTACTCGCGGATCTGTGAACCTTCTCTTCAGCTTCTCGGAGAATATCTGGTCCAAATACTTGACTCTCTCCTACTTAGACCAATTGAGGAGAAGTCTGACATCCTTAAGATGAGTGCTTCAAAGGGCCATCGCAGGCCCGGCGGCGCTGTGTTGTACGAGGAGTGCAACGTGAGCAAGCAGTCTTCCCATTTAGATCGTGCTCTAACACGCATGCTCTCAACATCTTCCTGATGGTTGACTCGCTCAGTCTGTCCATCGTCTGGGTGATAGGCGTACTGAAGTCGGGCAGGTTGAGTCCTTCATGTACTTTACGCCAGATCTGGAGGTGGTGGGATCTCGTAGATACTATCGACGGGGGTTCATTACGGGCTGACTGTCAGCCCAGAGATATATAGCTTCTGCGAGTCTCGGTCCTTGATAGGTGGTCTTGACGGGGATGAAGTGGGCGATAGTCTGTCGACCACTACCCAGATGGAATCATTTCCTTTACTAGATTGGGCCGATCCGGTGATGAAATCCATTTCTACGGAATCCCATTTTCCATTCGAGAATCTGTAGGGGTTACCATGATCTGAGCGTTGGTGTTCTGCTGACTCTTTGGTCTTCACACTTGGCGATGTAGCTTCCAATTTCTCTCTTCATTCCATGCCACCAGAATTGTTCTTTCAAATCTGGTACATCTTGGTTCCTCCGGGGTGAATGGAGTATAGGGTGTCGTGAGCTTCTTTCAGAATAACTTGCTTCAATTCTGAATCTGACGGCGCAAAGGCGCTTGTTATACCATAGCACTCCTTCTTCATCAACAGTGAATCCGGTGCTTTTCCGGCGGCTATTTGGTTCTTGATTCCGTCAATGCTAGCATTTCCTTTCTGAGCTTCTTTGATCTGACTAATCAGGGTGGGTTGGAGTTCAATGCTGGCGAGGTATCCTTCGCTAACCAGTTCAAGCCTAAACTGTTCAAACTCTTCAAACAGGCTGGGTTGCTCAATTGCTAACATGGAGTTCAACTGACACGGCGTCTACTCAAGGCATCCGCTACCACATTGGCCTTGGGGTGATAGTGGATTTCCATGTCGTAATCTTTGATTAACTCTATCCATCTGGCAAATGCCATATTCAGCTCCTGCAACGTGAAGATATACTTCGAACTCTTGTGATCCGAGTAAACCTCGCATCGATTACCCATGAGGTAATGACGCCATACTTTCAGTGCTAAAACCACGGCTGCTAGCTCTAAGTCATGGGTTGGATAGTTCTGTTCATGCTGCTTCAGCTGTCTTGACAGGTAAGATATTACTTTGCCTTCTTGCATCAGCACACATCCAAGACCAATCTTGGAGGCGTCACAGTACACATCAAATGGCTTGGTAATGTCCGGCATAACCAGTATTGGGGCTGTTGTCAATCTTAGCTTGAGCTGTTGAAAGCTCTCTTCACACTTGTCGGTCCATTCGAACTTCCGGTCCTTCTTCAACAATTGAGTCATTGGTCTTGCTATGCTCGAGAATCCTTCAACGAATCGGCGGTAATATCCCCGCCAATCCGAGAAATGCACGGACTTCGGTCTGAGTGGTTGGGGCTTTCCATTCTTCAACAGTCTTGATTTTTGCGGGGTCAACGGCAATTCCTCCGGCTGACAAGATGTGACCCAAGAATCCTACTTCTTTCAACCAGAACTCACACTTGCTGAACTTGGCATACAACTGATGCTCCCGAAGGGTATCTAGGACCACTTCCAAATGTTGCTCATGTTCTTCTTCGGACTTGGAGTATATGAGGATGTCGTCGATGAAGACAACGACAAACTTGTCCAGGAAGTTCATAAAGATCTTATTCATGAGATTCATGAAGTAAGCGGGGGCATTGGTCAATCCAAATGACATGACATTGTACTCATACAATCCATATCTGGTGGTAAAGGCAGTTTTTGGAATATCGGTGGCACGAATCTTCAGCTGATGGTATCCTGTCCGCAGATCAATCTTCGAGAACACTTGGGCTCCGGTCAGCTGGTCAAACAGATCTTCTATCTTGGGCAACGGGTATTTGTTCTTGATGGTGACATCGTTAAGCTTACGATAGTCCGTAACCAAACGAGTGGCACCGTCCTTCTTATCCACAAACAAAACTGGCGATCTCCAGGGTGACGCACTTGGTTGAATCAGACCTTTGAATAGCATATCATCCAGTTGCTTCTTCAGTTCCACTAATTCTGCCGGGTTCATGCTATAGGCTCTCTGGGCTATAGGTCCGGTTCCAGGGATTAACTCGATGATAAACTCGATCCCGATCTGGGGGCATACCGGGTAGATCATCCGGGAACACATCAGGATATCGACAAACGACCCTGATCTGATCCAAGGTGGGTTTGGCTAGGCTTTGGTTACAGGTAAATTTTCGGGGCATCTTTTCAGATATGTGTTCGACTATTATTCCGGTGCTACTAGTCATGGTGATGGCCTTCTTGGCACAATCAATCAGTCCATGATGTTTCGCCATCCAGTCCATTCCCAGGACTACTTCCAAACCTTTGGCTCCCAGAACAATCAAATTTGCATATGAATTCTGATAGGAACATCTTTGCAAATTTTTCTAGCTTTAGTGGTTGATCCCGGTATTTGAACTATCATGACATGCTTCAAACTGGTAGGTTGAATCTTACTAGTGCATGCAAAATCTTCAGTAACAAACGAATGCGATGCTCCGGAATCAAACAACACTCTTGCAGGTACTGAGTTAACAGAAAACATACCCAACACTCTGGGGCTTCCTGAGCTTCTTCTGCATTCATGTGGTAGAGGCGGCCGTTGCGGTTGTTCGGGTTGTTGGGGGCGAACTTCTTGTTGGTGGTGACACGACGCTGCTGCTGCGCAGGGCCTGAGGTGTTGGCGGCAGTCTTGGCGAGCTTCTTGGGGCACTCATAGGAGAAGTGCCCAGCCACTCCGCACTCGTAGCAGTTGTAGGTGGACTTGTCCTTGGGGGTGATGGGAACAGCGTTGCTCCCAGTCCTTGGAGCGGTGTTGGTGTTGTTGTTAGGGGCTCGGGGTGGAGCGCGGTTGAAGTTGTTGTTGTAGTTGTTGTGGTTGTTGTCCTCTGACGGGAGTTCCTCCTCCGGTTCGATAACTCGGGCGGATTCTGCATCGGGGGCTTGTTGTTTCTTGGGGCGAACCCTCCACTTGAGCTGGGGCGATACTTGTGGTTATTGCTGGGCCCACTCTGGTTCATCATGCGGCGCTTGCGGTTCTCATTGGCTTGGTGTATCTTCCCCTCCATTTGAATGGCGGAGTCAACGAGGGCTTCTAAGTCAGCAAAGGGGATATTGATCAGCACCGTCTGCATCTCATCGTGCAGTCCATTCAGAAACCTCTCCTTCCTCTTCTCGACGGTATCCGTCTCATCCGGGGCGTACCTTGACAAAGTGAGGAACTTGTCGCGGTATTCCACCACGGTCATTCTGCCTTGCTTCAGTTCCCTGAACTCATCCCTCATCTTCTTAATCAAACCCGGGGGCACATGATACTTGCTAAACTTGAGTTTGAAGTCCTCCCAAGTCATCATTTGCCCCGCATGTAAGGCGCGGGTACTTGTCCACCAGGCACGTGCAGGTCCAGCCAGATAGTGGGTGGCGAACAACACCTTCTCGTTGTCCTCCACTCCGGCAACCTCGAGATTGTTCTCCATAGTTTGGAGCCAATCATCAGCATCGAGGGGTTCCTCTGTCTTGCTGAACACCGGTGGGTTGGTGTTTTGGAAGTTTTTCAGCTTCGACCCTGGGTGGTCGTGGTTTCCGTGGCCTTGATTGCCCTGAGCAAGTTGTTGAAGTGCAGCTAGGTTGGCTTGCCGTTCAGCTCTCTCAACTTCTCTATCAGCCATCATCTGTTGCAGCATCTGCAGCATTGCCTCCTGAGTTGCGAGTTGGGGGTGCCATCTGAACAGTGATAGGGATCATGAGATGAGAGGGAAATTTCTATGGCTCATTTTGGGATAAAATTTCACACAACTTAAAACTTGATTCATAATAATAATATTACACACACACAAACATAGTCATGGAGGTAGCAAATATTACAAGCCAAATGTTCAGGAGGGTTTTAAGAACCCTTTCAACAAACTACGATACATGGGGCGGGTACAAAGGACCGATACATAACACGGGACGCAAGTGCTCAGACGGGACTACTCGCCATCGACGTTGATAGGGTAGACATTGTCTACCCCGGCATCGAGGTGCTCGTGGCCATCCTCGTAAGGGTGGAACTCCAGGTCGTCGTCTTCCTCCTCCTCGTAGTCGTCGTCGTTGCTGACGTAGGAGTAGCCGTCCCCCTGGATGTTCTCCCCTTCACCTTCGCCTTCCAGCTCCTGGATCTGCTCAGCTTGTGCAGCGATGGTCGCCTTCAGAGTGGCGATCCTCGCGTGCCGGGTGGAATCAATCACGGAGGTAACATTACAACGAGGATTACAATAGAACCCACAAGAGACATATATATTACAACAACGACTCAACGGTCCAGATACCCAAATATACATACAAAGATCCAAATCATACAGAAGAGCGAATACATCGAGTACGGACAAAATACAAATTTGGACTAAGAGTCCTGAAGATAAACGATGGCGTCCATAACCCTGCCCAGGCCAAGCCGGAAGGGTAACCTTGCTAACATCGTCTTCATCGAACATATCTTCATACCTGCCCGGTTATATCCCGTAGAAGCAGCAATAAGTACGGGTTCGTACTTAACAAGACTTCAAGACGTATAAGCATTCGTCAACCAGTCGTCCTTTGTACTTGAGGCACGCAGGGGACTTAGAGGACGCAAGAGGAACGTCATAGGCAAT